>CP125978.1:502861308-504321308 GCA_030063025.1 Avena longiglumis | reverse complement strand
TAGTTTGGCGTCTTGCCAGGAGGTGGTTTCTAGGTCTTTTGGCCAAGATCTAGATTCCTCTGATGGTCTTCTTCTTTGATGCGCAGTTCCAATGGTGGGAGTCGAAGGCGTTGAGGAGGTTGCTGGTCAAATCCTCCAGAAATAAAGGGCCTTTACCCCCTGAGGTCTACAACTTAGGTATCAAAGCCGCCTACTTCTTCTCGGCCGGCCTTGGTGGCGAGGGAGAAGAGGAAAGCGGCAGATGGACAACAACTGGCAAACACTGCTCGAAAGCTTCTGTTTGTGGAGTTCTTCAACAGAGGACCATATGCGATGGCGTGGCCCATCTTGCCTCTGCCTCAAATGGTCGAAAGGCGACCCTCCAGCACCACGGTGATGTGGTTCTTCGTCCTCCTGGACTCGGGTCGTTTGAGAGGATCTTCCTCGACCACGAAGCGGGATCCATGGCTAGCAACGCCTCAAGTGGCTTGTTCCCCGGTGGCGGCGATGGCACTCGGGACGGCAGGTCGTTCGGTTGCGGTGGAGAAGACCAGGGACTTGATTGCTTTTTAGATTTTTCCTCTAGGATATTTTATGTAAAAGATGTCCCTCCAATCGCGGCGGAGGAAACGGCGTCTGGTGGGCCCTCCTTGGACGCAGGATCCCTGGAGACGTCCCCGGATCGGATCGCGTCAGGTGGGGCCTAGGTGCATGCAGGAGACCGTGAGCGGGCGGGGTCGAGTTGTAGGCGCATTTTGCGTCTTCGGAGGCTGATTGCTCTTGACCCAAACCTACGTCTGCGCTCGACATCGCCCTCCCAGTCGCCTGCTCTCCAATCTGTGATGTTGCCTTCATCGTCGTCGCTGATCTTCCCTCCTGCCGCTCGTCACCCGTGGTCTCCTGGATCGCCGTTGTTCGCCCGCATCGTCATGGTCGGGACGCCACTTCCATATGCAACGGCGGGGCTCGGAGGTGCGACGTCGGCCGCGCCAACCTTGCCTCCGGTGAGGGGAGGACCTCACGCTGCTCCTACTCCAGCCCCTATGATCCCGCAGCCGGTGTCCTCTTTAACAGGAGGAGGTCAGCCGGCGATGGCCAAACAGATCCAGTTTAGGACTGTGCAACCTCCTTTTAGACCACCGGGTCCGTCGGGGTTCGCTGCTCAGCCGCCGGGACAGTTCTTCCAGCCACCGCTCAATTTTAATAGGCATGTAATCCCGCCAATCATTCCGCCTCATCAGTTTGTGCAGATGTTCCCACAATTTGCACAATCTCCCCCTGTTGTTGCCAATCCGATGGTGCCTCGAAACAAACGGAAGAAGAAGAATGTGGAGGTACCGCAGTCGCAGCCACCTGTGGCGCCTCCACAGCAACTTGTTCAGCCTCCGTTTGAGCAGCCACCGGCTCCCCAATCGCCGGCCATGATGTATATATGCTCCCCCTTTGTTGAGCATGTCGTTGGTTTCTACTGCTCCTATGCCCGCAGTTGCTATAGTGGAGTCTTCTATTCAGTCGAATCAGGGCAAGGCCAAGAAGAGTCTGAAGTGCTGGAAATGTTCTGATGATTCTCATGCTGCTAAAAACTTCCCAGTTCAACACTATTATTTGGTTTGTAACAATTCAACTCATCCCACCATGAAGTGTCCAACCCTGAAGTTGCCCAGACCTACGATGATTGTTGATGGTAACGGTACGGAGGATACTCTTTTTAAGCAGCAGTTGCATGTTAAGCATTTATAAGGCCAATTTAGCTCTAAAATGCACGCCTACTGCAAAGGTATCCATGATTGGAGTTGTGGTGCATGCAGATGTTATAGAGGCTCATATGACTCGCATTTGCCCGCTTAGCACTCAATGGAAATGGGAGTCTCTTACTCATGGAGATGATTCCTATCTTGTTATGTTTCCATCTTTCGAGGACCTTCAGCGTGTGGATGGTATTCAGATGCCGGTTCAGTCCCATAATGCATGTATTGTTATCAGTGTTTGGGAGGTGCAGGATATACCACCGAGATTTGTTCTGCATCAGGTGTGGGTTCATATGGATGGGGTTCCTCATACCATCTGTCATTTCCATGGACTTTGGGTTGTTGGTTCTTTGTTGGGTACGACAGTGGAGGTGGACTTGCCGACTCTTTATAACCATAATGGTGCCCGTATCTATGTGGCAATGATGAATCCTAAGGCGCTATAGAAAAGTGTGGATGCAAAGGGACCCTATATTGGCACCACTGCTACCTTGAAACTGAAAGGATATGACTTCTCTTTTTGCTAAGAGGCTCCAGACTTCATCCCTGATCCTGCTTTTACTCCTCTTTTCTTGAGGCGCAAAAGAGACAATGCTGATGAGGATGATGCCCCGGGTCAGAAAGAGAAGGATCCCGCTATTGATGATACCTCTTCTCGGTCTCAGGGGAATTAGACACTGCCAGGAAACAACACATCCGTGGCGCACCTAAAAAGGTCATCTGTAGCGCACTAGCAGTGCGCCACTAGCCGCGCGCTACGGCTAAGTTTTATACGTAGCGCACTACCTGGTGCATTACAGGTACAAAGTTACCCGCGGCACACCACCTAGTGCGCCACAGGAAGGGTCCAGGTGCGCCACGCTAAATAAAAATTGCAAAAAACACCCTTGTTTTGAATTGCAAAAGCAATCGGGTCCGTGCATAGCTGCCGCCGTCGTGTCGCCTCGCCGGAGCATGGCCGTGGCCACGACCTACCACCGCACGAAGGTGCGGGAGGCCATGGCCGCTCTAGTCCTCGCTGGCATCGAGGCGGTAGGAAGGGTGTGGTTGGAGAAAGGGAGGTAGAAAGATATGGAGGAAGAGAGGAAGGAAGGGAGGTCGGTGAGGAGAAGGATGCCACTGTCGGCCGTCGTCACTGCGAGGAGGAGGAGAAGGCCGTCGTCGCGCTGCCGTCACTACAAGGATAAAGGACACCGGAGCAAGGTGGCCAGAGAGAGGAGAAGGGGAAGGAGCAGAAGGAAAACGAGAAGAAGAAGGAGAAGGAAAATGAGAAGGAGAAGGAAAAGGAAGAAGGAGAGGGGAGAAGGAAAAGGAAAAGAGGGAGGGAAAAGTAGAGGGGTAGGTGGGCCTGGGCGGGGTGGTGATTCGAATTTTGAATTCCTCCCACTTACTCATGGCGCACTAGGTGGTGGTGCGCTACGGGTAAGTTGCCCTCTATTTTTTTCTGCAGGAAAAAACGGTCTTTTGACCGTAACTTTTTACTCTTTTGGAATTTTGAAAATCTAAAAAATCGCAAAGCAGATGCAAAATCTCGTTCTCGTCATTTTGGCATATTAAACGTATTTTTTTGATATCATATGCACAAGTTATGACCATTTTATCGTGGCATAACTTTTTTTGCAGAAAAAGTCGAAATTGTTGTTTGTTAATTTTCCTAAAAACTAGACCATATTATCTACCTAAATATGAAAGGATTTTATTTTTTGAAGTGTTTTTCATTTTCTTTTATTTTTTGCAAGGGTAAAAAGCCGATCCACGGGACGGGGGGGGGGGGGGGGGTGCCCTACGGCTAAGTTGACCCAGCTGCTGCAACACAGAGCCTCGTAGCGCACTAGGGCAGAGTATCCTACGACTAAGTTTCACACCCGTAGCGCACCTTGACCTAGTGCGCTACGGGTATGTGGTTTGTGGCCACATGTGTCCTGGCCCACGCATAGCGGTGGTGCACCACTCCCATGTGCGCCACGCTTACGACAGTTAGCCGTAGGGCCACGCCTGTTTTACCCGTGGGGCACTTCAACCATGTGAACCATGGATGTGTGAATTACCTATAGCCCTTCTCCTAATAGTGAGATGGAGATTGATAATGTGGATGTCCAGTCTGCTTGGGAGGTCCTAAAGTTAATAATGTTTCTTCTCTGCCTGTGTTTGCTGTCACGCCTTGCAATACCAATCCGCATACTCCTAAGGGTAAAGCCTAAGTGGGGCCAAAATCAGCTTACTCTACTTTGTTTCAGGAATACATATATGTTAATTATTGAAGTGACATGAAATGCCACCATTTCTTGGAAGGCGCAGCCATTTCTCGCCCTGTTAGTGCTCCATGCTTTCCGTTCAGCGATTTTTCCGTTTGGTTAGTATAGATTCCGGGTTCTTGCCAATCGCTCTGTCCCGCGTCACGCATGCCTCACGAGTCTTCTCCTTTTCAATTCCTTTTCTTTGCCATCCGTCCCTGATTTTTCTAGTCAAAGTGGTGAGGATGATATGACATCTTCGGGTAGTCTCGCATAGGAGCATATCTACCCGTTCCGCCCCCTCTCTCTCTCACCCCCATCGTCCCCTGCACTACCTCCTCCTTATCTTCCTCACCACTGGCAAAGCGTGCGGCTGACGGGTGCGTGAGGTCGGGGGCAATGTTGAATCGGTACTGGACAGGTTCGAGGTGGGGAAGCAGAGGTGGTCGACGCTGGATGCGGGATCTGGACGGGAGGCGGTGGCCTCGGGAGTGGATGGGGCGAAGGTAGCTGAGGTGAGAGAGAGCTCGGGAGCGGAGGGGCCTTCTCATTTTCAATTCTTTTTCCTTCCATCCATCCATGATTTTTCCAGTCAAAGAAGTGAGGATGATGCAGCATCTTCACGTAGTCCCACATAGGAGCGTATCTAACCGCACCACCCCCTCTCTCCCTCTCACCCCCACCGTCCCACGCGCTCACCTCCAGAAAAGCGTGGCGACGGACGGGTGCGCGAGGTCTGGGGAGATGTTGAATTGGTATCGTGTAGGTTCAAGGCGGGAAAGCAGAGGCGGCCGCCGCTGGATGCGGGAGCTGGACGGTAGGCGATGGCCTCGTGAGTGGAGGGGGCGGAGGTGAGAGGGAGAGCTCAGGTGCGGAGGAGGCGGCGCAGGTTGCTAGGGAGACGGGGGAGGGGTTGGGATGGGCGGGAGCTCAGGTGGAGGGGAACGGGATTGAGATGCGGTGGGGGTGGGGACAGGAGATACCTGCTCGTAAGACTTGGTCAGCACCTGATACTGCGTGGCTGAGATGACTCGGAGTGAATACCAGACGGCCAAAAAAGCGCGCGCAGCAGGTAGATTGCTCGCTTTCGCTTAGGCTTAAGCTTTAGGCTATAGTAAAATAATTAGCAGTGGCACAGTTTCTAGCCTGTGAGATTATGGTATGCTTGTTGCACGGTAATATGGGTATGGCCACTGCTAATTGCTGAACTTGTGTGGTACTGCATGTATAGTACTAGCAGAGAAGTCTCTGAATCAAGATGATCTGTAAGCAGACTCACCTGCGCCGCCTCCGGACACGTCGCTCGCTCGCTCATGCCCCGCTAAGACCGATCCCATGGTGTGTGTGTCGCGGCGTGGCCTTTGATCTTCTACTTGATGCTGCGCGGCGACGATGGTGAGGTGGGCTAGTGTGCCACGGGCGCGGATACGCTAGGCCGCGCGGGGTGCCACACAACAACCTGGACACGGGTTCCGTGTCGGTGGTCACCGCGAGGGCGTGCATGCCGAATCCGCTCACTGCGACGCGGGCGCGCTGTCAAGCGCGGGCATGCCGAACCCGCTCCCCAGGCCCCGAGTCAGTGCTCGTTTGTTGCTCTCTGCTGAGTATCTATCTAGGTGCCTTCTCTTTTGCTCCATGTCAGTGAACGGGTGCTCCGCTTGTGCATGCAGCACGTGAATGGATTTGTCGAGAGCTGGCATCCCTGGCTTTGTCGAGAGCACTGCGGCCGGTTTCAAGGGGCGGCGGCGACACACCTATCATTCACCGCTGGCCGGTCAGCATAGGAAGTTAGGAACAGGGAGGCCGGCCGAACACATCCCAGAGACCAGCGCATCCACCATGTCCGTCGTCGGCTCGCTGTCCGCCGATGCCAACTCGCCCGTGCCGTGACCACCCATGGTACAGTACAGCGCCGTCCGGGATATCTTCAAGTGAGCAAAAAGCACGAGGGAGGTTAGTGGCCTACAGCCGGAGACGGCGAGAGCGGCATATGGTGGCCGTCAACAACAGGGGAGGGCGCACCCGAGCTCACGCTGGACGCCGCCGTGCTGATGCGTGCTGTCGTCAGGCGAGGACGGATAGAGCCTAGCCTAGCCTGGCTGATAGGCGTCGACGGCGAGAGCAGCCCGTTTCCGAGGGCCTCCTGGAGCATCTTTGGCCTCCCTGGCGCCGAGCAGAGTGTCCACGGTAACTGCGCCGGCCCCCACCACCGACCTAGACATGGCAGAGGGGATTGCGGCCTCGGGACAGCGGGCGGAGAAGAGACGGGAAGAGCTCGAGCTAACCCTCACGATCGCCGCGATGGCTGGCCGCACGGTTGTGGCTGCCCTGGCTAGGCAGGCGAGTGGAGTGGTGCTGTGTCTGGAGCGGCCATGGCGGTCGGAACGGTCGTCGTCGTCTTCCCCATCATGGCGACAGGATCGCCGCAGCTCATGGTCGTCGCAGTGCCGTCCTTGCCCACCATTGGAGCGGTCGCGCGTCTCTCCTTTGCGCTCAGAGTGGCCACGGCGTCCATCAGGCCCCTCGATCGCCGTGGTGCTGACGGATACGCGAACGCTCCTGCCTGATCTTGACTCCACGGTCGCGGCCAAGTGGGGAGATGACCTGGAGGTGGCCGGATGAATAGCCGCCTGTCAGTTAACAGCTGCCTCTGTCACAGTTCTTAAGGAAAATTCAGTTTCGTCAGATAGGACTCACACTCACTGCCAGTTTCAACAGACAGCTAGCAATTTCTTCAGTCAGTTAGGAATAACCTGAGCAGCTGAGCTGCGACTCAGTGTTTGTTTTCGTTTCTAGATTGGGATGGCAGCGATCATGGCGACGATGTAGGGATCACCCCTGTTTTTCGCGGTGTTGAGTTATTAGCTTGTAACAACTGAATAAAATGACAAGAGAAAGAGCAGGAACTCTGTAGATAGCGCCAGCCAAAACTCTCTCGTGTCTCTCTCTGTGATTCTTGATCAGTACTGATGGCCAGTGCAGTGTCAATGCCAGGCAGCAGGCGTCTTGATCTACTGTCACTGGTGTGCTACAAATGAAGGCGTCTTGATCTACTATCGCTAGTAGCATGGAGTCCAGACAGCCAAAAGAATTTGTAGTGAACCGTTTGAAGGATGGACCCACAGCGAGTTCGCACGTTTGAAGGAATCGACAGCAAAACCGGCAGGTCTGGCTTCATCGATCAACTAGCTAGCTGCAAACACACCATGCAGCTTGCCACGCATAGGCAACCCATAGAGTTAGCTTAGTTATGCGAATCATGTGAAGGTTAATTAGTGCTAGAAAGTTGCATAGTCATGCGAGGAAAAAGATCAATAACTGTTTGCAGCATGCACCAAAATCACAATTGGGAATGGAAAAAACAGCGAAAATCACAATAGGTGGTTAAAGAGTAAATGACATTTAGAGTCATACAAATTGTTTCCTATGTACACATAAGTTACAGAAACCAAATTGCTACCAAGAAAAACACAAAATCCGAATGTGGGTCGTCGAGTATCAGGGCAACCAGCCCAGTTTACATGAGAGTAAGCTGTCAACGAGGTGGGAGAGGATTTGTTTATATGAAGACCTAAATCTAATGTGCCTTTGAGATACCGAAGAATACGTTTGACATGGTTGAAGTGAGGAACACGAGAATCATGCATGTAAAGCCAAGCTTGTTGGACAGGAAAAGAAATTTCAGGACAAGTAAGAGTAAGATATTGGAGGACGCCGGTAAGACTACGATAAAGAGAAGATTAGAAAAGGGATCACCATTGGCAAAAAGTTTTGAAACTGTATTAGCAGGAGTACGAGACGGTTGACAATCAAGCATACCAGCACGAGAAGAAGATCTAGAGTGTACCGACGTTGAGATAAGAAAAGACTAGATGAGTCACGGATGACAGCAATACCTAAGAAGTGATGAAAAAGACTTAGATCAGACATAGAAAATTCTTTGCGAAGAAGAGAGATAATATTATCTAAAAAGTGTTGTGAGGAAGCTATGAGAATAATATCATCAACATAGAGAATTAGATAAGCGATGTCGGTATTATGATGAAAGTGTTGGAGATATGCCCTAGAGGCAATAATAAATGTAGTTATTATTATATCTTTGTGTTTATGATAAATGTTTACATTCATGCTATAATAGTATTAACAAGGAAACATTAATACTTGTGTGATTTGTAAACTTAATTTGAAGTCCCTAGTATAGCCTCTATACTTCACTAGCTTGTTGGTTGATTAAATGATTGTGGTTTCCCTATCAGGAACATTGAGATGTTATCAACAACAAGATCATATCGTTAGGAGAATGATATGGTGGACATACTCCTATAGATAAGCGTAGCATAAAGATCAAGTCATTTCAATAGTTCAATTGCTATATGCTTTCTGATACATAGTAACCTAATTCCTTCGACCATGAGATCATGCATATCACCTTTACCGGATGGATGCTTTGATGACATCAAACACCACACCGTAACTGGGTGGCTATAAAGGTGGCATTGAGTGTTTGGAAAGTATTGGTTGAAACACATGGATCAAGAGTGGGATTTGTCCATCCTCATGACGGATAGATATACTCTGGGCCCTCTCGGTGGAATGTCATCCAATTAGCTTGCAAGCATGTGACTTGGTCACAAGGGATCACATATCACGGGAACGAGAAAAGAGTACTTATCGATGTGAGGTTGAACTAGGTATGCAGAGATACCGACGATCATAACCTCGGATAAGTAACATATCGTGAGACAAAGGGAAATTGGTATCGTATGTAAGTGGTTCATTCGATCGCAAAGTAATCGAGAAATATGTGGAGCCATATGAATTTCCAGATTCCTCTATTGGTTATTGTTCGGAGAAGTGTCTCGATCATGTCGCATAGTTCACGAACCGTGAGACACACTTAAGGATTCGACGTTGTTTTGAGTAGTTATGGTATTATGAGAAAGAGACCGAATGTTGTTCGGAGTCTCGGATGGGATCCGGGATATCACGAGGTGATCCGGAATGGTCCGGAGAATAAGATTCATATAAGGAAAGTCCCGTTTCGGAGTTCGGAATGATTCCGGTGTTTTCATCGGGAATGTTCTAGAAGGTTCGGATTGTCAAGACCGGGGGAAGGGGTACATGAATGTGTCATTACATATTGGAATGATTGCATCATGTACTAAGTGTTCTTGCTGTCCCAAATAAAGGATTAAATTGAATCCTAAAACAGAAAAGTCAAATGTCCAGTTTGAAAGTCAAGCCAAAACAAGAAACTGTGGGAAACAAGCAAGAGGAGTTGGAACCAACCCGGAGGAGGAGTTGGACTCCTCCCGGGCGCCAGCCTAGGCCGAGTTGGGGAGGACTCCTCCCTCCTGAGCGCCAAGGACCTCCCTCCCATAAAGGAGGCGGGGCTCCTCCTAGAGACACACAAGTTTCACCTCTAGATCTCCGGTTTAGAGCCGTTTGGTTTAGAGCTTCTAATTGCTTTAGCCAGCGGTTTAGACCCTTCTAATTGGTTTAGAGCCTTCTAATAGGTGTGTCTAATTACTAGACCACTAATAGCCTCTCTCATCAGCTCCACCATACTCGCACCGGCTTAAGGTGAAGCCTGCGATTTCCCCTACTTAGGTACCACACCGTTGTCTTCGAATCGCGAGGAGAGTGCTACAACCTCCGCCTGCTGGAACAAGGGAGAGGAAGGTCTTCGTCGAGTACGAACGATGTGACCGATCGGAGCGCTGCGGAACGTGGCGCTGGAAGGATCGTCTACGCGATCTTGAGATCGGAAAGAGTACGACTACATCACCCACGAGAATCTGCTCTCGTTAAACACTTTGGAATCTTCGAGGGTAAGTTATTCCATCGACTCGTTGCTACAATCTAGTAGATATATCTTGGCTTGTTTGTTTGTATGCGATAGAAAATTTTTGTTTTCCATGCTACGAACCCTACAAAGGGTATCGAGCCGTGTCTATATGTAGATCTGTTGCACGAGTAGAACACAATGGTCATTGTGGGCGTTGATGCTTTTATTGTAGATTGCTTTTTGTGTACTTTGCATCTTGCGGTATGTTGGGATGAAGCGGCCCGGGCTAACCTTACATGACATCGTTCATGAGACTTGCTCCACGCTTGACATGCAACTTGTATTGCATAAGTGGCTTTATGTGCTGTCTCTCCTAGCATAGTTAAGATCCAATTTACAACGGGTAATCAACAATGCTAGTATCAATGTTGTGGTTCTTGTTCGTAAGTTAGAACGACACTTATTGAAAGCCCCAAACCACGTAAAATATGCAAAGAAAGTAGAAGCGTCTAACTTTGTTTTTGAGGGTGTCTGATGTGATATGGCCATGATTGTGATTATATTTGATGTATGCAATGTTCCTTATTGTAAGTCGGCAACCGGCAGGAGCCATATGGTTGTCTTTAATTTATGTTAAGACCCGCGTGTCTATTCAAAGTAGTTGTAATAGTTGAAGACGGTGGACGACAACCATGGAGAAGCGTCATTGACCTTGATGCAATGCCGGTGATGATGGAGATCATGTTCGTGCTTGAAGATGGAGATCGGAAGCACAAAGAAGAAAGGCCATATCATATCACATATATATTGAATTGCATGTGATGTTAATCCTTTATGCATCTTGTATTGCTTAGTAGACGACTGTAGCATTATAAGATGATCCCTCATGCACATGAATTTCAAATCATAAAGTGTTCACCCTTAGTTAGCACCGTTGCTAAAGCTTGTTGTTTCAAAGCACCACGTGATGATCGGGTGTGATAGATTCTGCAAGTGTATACAACGTGAGCAAGCCAGATTTGCTCATGCAGAAACTAAGGTTTGATCTTGACGAGCCTAGCATGTACAGACATGGTCTCGGAACACGGATCACCGAAAGGTAAAGCATGAATCGTATAGTAGATATGATGAACATGACGATTGTTCGCCATTGAAATTATATCAACTCTCGTGATGATCGGTGTTGATGTAGTGGATTTGGTTCGTGTGATCACTAAAACAATGTGAGGGATATTGTTTTGAGTGGGAGTTCACCTAGTTTAATTACATTAATTAATTTGAACTCAATTTGTCATAAACTTAGTCTAAACTATTGCAAATATGTTGTAGATGAATGGCAGCCCCTACCATCAATTTTAATGCGTTCCTAGAGAAATAAAAGTTGAAAAACAATGGAAGCAACTTCGCGGATTGGTTCCGCAATTTGAGGATTGTCCTCACAGCTGGTAATTTGACCTATGTGCTGGATGCACCGCTAGGTGACCCACCTGCAGCCAATGCTTCCGATGAAGTAAAGAATGTTTACCTCGCTCGGAAAAATCAGTACTCCATAGTTCAATGTGCTATCTTGTATGGTTTAGAATCGGAGCTTCAGAAAAGGTTTGAGGATTCAGACCCATATGATATTGTCGAGGATCTCAAATTGATTTTTGAGACTCATGCGGCAATTCAAAGTTATGAAGCTTCTGAAAAGTTCTTTAACTGCAATATGGAAGAAGGCAGCTCCGTCAGTGAGCATGTTCTTAAGATGTCTGGGCACGCAAACAAACTTCAAAGCTTGGGTATTGTGATTCCTAATGCTTTGGGGATTTACCGTGTCCTCCAATCACTACCACCAAGTTACAAGAACTTTGTGATAAACTACAACATGCAGAACATGAATAAGACGTTGCCAGAACTCTTTGCCGTGTTGAAATCTGCAGAAGTGGAGATAAAGAAAGAGCACCAAGTGTTGTTGGTCAATAAGACCACCAAATTCAAGAAAGGCAAGTCTAAGCAAAAGGGACACTTCAAGAAGGGTGGTAAGAAAGCTACCACGCCGACGAAGAAGACCAGGGCTGGACCTAAGCCTGATACTGAGTGTTTTTACTGCAAGGGAGTAGGTCACTGGAGGCGGAATTGCCCAAAGTACTTGGCGGATTTGAAGAACGGCAACATCAAGAAGAAAGGTATATCTGATATACATGTTATTGATGTGTATCTCACTAGTACTCGTAGTAGTGCCTGGGTATTTGATACTGGTTCGGTTGCTCATATTTGTAACTCAAACAGTCTTTGCGAATAAACGGAAGCTAGCAAAGAACGAGGTGACGATGCGCGTGGGAAACGGATCAAAGGTTGATGTGATCGCGGTAGGCACGCTACCTCTTCATCTACCATCGGGATTAGTTTTATACTTAAATAATTGTTATTTGGTGCCTGCGTTAAGCATGAACATTATATCGGGATCTTGTTTATTGCGAGACGGTTACTTGTTTAAGTCAGAGAATAATGGCTGTTCGATTTATATGAGTAATATGTTTTATGCACATGCACCTTTGATAGATGGTCTATTCTTATTGAATCTCGATAGTGGAAATACACATATCAACAACATTGAGGCTAAACGTTTGAAATCAAGCGATAATTCGACCTATTTGTGGCACTGTCGTCTTGGTCACATCGGAGTGAAACGTATGAAGAAACTCCATTCCGATGGACTTCTTGAATCACTTGATTTTGAATCACTTGATAGATGCGAAGCATGTCTGATGGGTAAAATGACTAAGACTCCATTTTCTGGTATGATGGAGCGAGCTACAGACTTATTGGAAATCATACATACCGATGTTTGTGGTCCAATGAGTGTAGCATCGCGCGGTGGTTATCGTTATGTTCTTACCTTCACGGATGACTTGAGTAGATATGGGTATATCTATTTCATGAAACATAAGTCCGAAACTTTCGAGAAGTTTAAGGAGTTTCAAAGTGAGGTAGAGAATCAACGTAACAAGAAGATTAAATTTCTACGTTCTGATCGTGGAGGTGAATATCTGAGTTACGAGTTTGGCGAGCATTTAAAGAAGTGTGGAATACTTTCACAATTGACACGCCGGGAACACCACAATGAAATGGTGTGTCCGAACGTCGAATCGAACTCTCTTAGATATGGTTCGTTCTATGATGTCACTTACAGATTTACAGCTATTATTTTGGGGTTTTGAATTAGAAGCAGCCGCCTTTACTTTATATAGAGTATTTTCGAAATCCACTGAAACTACACCGTATGAATTATGGTTTGGGAAGAAACCTAAATTGTCGCTCCTTAAAGTTTGGGGATCGAAGCCTATTTAAAGAAGTTACAACCGGACAAGCTTGAACCCAAAGCGGAAAAATGCGTCTTCATAGGATACCCGAAGGAAACTATTGGGTATACCTTCTATCATAGATCCGAAGGCAAAATCTTCGTAGCTAAGAATGGATACTTTCTAGAAGGAATTTCTCTCGAAAGAAGTGATGGAAGGAAAGTAGAACTCGACGAGGTTGTCGAACCTTCTCTCGAAATTGCGAGTAGCGCGGAAGAAGTTCTGTGGTGCTGCACCAATTAGAGGAAGCTAATGATGATGATCATGAAACTTGGTTGAAGTTGCTCAGAGCCTCGGAGGTCAACGAACTCGTACCACTCCAGTTGGTATGATTCCGTTATGAATGTCATGGTGGTGGACAACACCGATGACCCCGAGACATATGAGGAAGCGATGATGAGCCAGATTCAATAAATGGCAAGAAGCCATGAAATCCGAGATTGGATCCATGTACGAAAACCAAGTGTGGACTTTGGTGGACTTAGGATGGCGAAGGCTGTCGAGAACAAATGGATTTTCAAGAAGAAAACAGATCTTGATGGTAATATTCATCTATAAAGCTCGACTTGTCGCAAAGGGTTTCGACAAATTCAAGGAGTTGACTACGATGAGACTTTCTCACCGGTAAGCTAAAGTCTGTAAGGATTATGTTAGCAATCGTGCATATTATAATTATGAGATATGGCGGATGGATGTCAAAACGGCATTCCTCAATGGAGACATTGATGAAGAGTTGTATATGATGCAACCCGAGGTTTTGTCGATCCTAAAGATGCTAACAAGGTATGCAAACTTCAACGGTCCATCTATGGATTGAAGCAAGCATCGAAGTTGGAATCAACGTTTTGATAAGGTAATCAAAAGTTTTGGTTTTATACAAACTTATGGAGAAGCTTGTATTTACAAGAAAGTGAGTGGGAGCTCAGAGCATTCTTAATACTATATGTGGATGACATATTGTTGATTGGGAATGATGTAGACCTTCTTAATAGTGTCAAGGAATATTTGAATAATAGTTTTCAATGAAGGATCTTGGCGAAGCGACTTACATATTAGGTATAAAGATTTATAGAGATAGATCAAAACGCCAAATATCATTGTCACAGTACATATTTGGACAAAGTTCTAAAGAGATTTGGAATGGAAGAAAGCAAGAAAGGGTTCTTGCCCATGTTGCTAATCGACCTTGAGTAAAACTCAAAGTCCGACATCGGCGAGAAGATAGAGAAAGGATGAGTAAGACTCCTATGCCTCAGCCATAGGATCTCTAATGTATGCCATGCTATGTACTAGACCCGACATTGCATATCCGTTAGTTTAACTAGCAGATATCAAAGTGATCCAGGAGTGGATCATTGGACAGCGGTCAAAAACATCCTTAAGTACTTGAGAAGAACTAAGGATATGGTTCTTTCTTATGGAGGTGATGAACAGCTCGTTGTTAATGGTTACACCGATGCTAGTTGGAACACCGATCCGGATGATTCTAAATCACAATCTGGATACGTATTTATTTTGAATGGTGCAGCGATTAGGAGGAGTGCAAAGCAAAGCGTTGTGGCGAGATCTTCAACTGAATCGGAATACATGGCTGCTTCGGAGGCTTCACAAGAAGCGATATGGATGAAAGAGTTCATTACAGAGCTGGGTGTGGTTCCAAGTGCGCTGGGAGCCATATGAATTTCCAGATTCCTCTATTGGTTATTGTTCGGAGAAGTGTCTCGATCATGTCTGCATAGTTCACGAACCGTAGGGAGACACACTTAAGGATTCGACGTTGTTTTGAGTAGTTATGGTATTATGAGAAAGAGACCGAATGTTGTTCGGAGTCTCGGATGGGATCCGGGATATCACGAGGTGATCCGGAATGGTCCGGAGAATAAGATTCATATAAGGAAAGTCCCGTTTGAGTTCGGGAATAATTAGTGTTTTCATCGGGAATGTTCTAGAAGGTTCGGATTGTCCCAAGACTCGGGGGAAGGGTACATGAATGTGTCATTACATATTGGAATGATTGCATCATGTACTAAGTGTTCTTGCTGTCCCAAATAAAGGATTAAATTGAATCCTAAAACAGAAAAAGTCAAATGTCCATTTGAAAGTCAAACGCCAAAACAAGAAACTGTGGAAACAAGCAAGATGAGTTGAACCAACTTTGGAGGAGGAGTTGGACTCCTCCAGGCGCCCACCCTAGGCCGAGTTGGGGATTTCCTCCCTCCGCGCGCCAAGGACCTCCCTCCCATAAAAGGAGGCGGGCTCCTCCTAGAGACACACAAGTTTCACCTCTAGATCTCCGGTTTAGAGCCGTTTGGTTTAGAGCTTCTAATTGCTTTAGCCAGTGGTTTAGAGCCTTCTAATTGGTTTAGAGCCTTCTAATTGGTGTGTCTAATTACTAGACCACTAATAGCCTCTCTCATAAGCTCCACCATACTGGCGGCTTAAGGCGAAGCCTCTCATGATTTCCCTCTACTCGGTACCACACCGTTGTCTTCCGGAATCGCGAGGAGAGTGCTACAACCTCCATTTTCTTTGGAACAAGGAGAGGAAGGTCTTCGTCGAAATCGAACGTGTGTGATCATGCGGGGCCTTAACGTGGCTGGAAGGATCGTCTACGCGATCTTGAGATCGGAAAGAGTACGACTACATCACCCACGAGAATCTGCTCTCGTTAAACACTTTGGAATCTTCGAGGGTAAGTTATTCCATCGACTCGTTGCTACAATCTAGTAGATAGATCTTGGCTTGTTTGTTTGTATGCGATAGAAAATTTTTGTTTTCCATGCTACGAACCCCTACAGAAAGGTGAAGAGAGAAGTGTCAGAACGAGAAGGAGTAAAGCCAATTGTTTGAGCATAAGTAGAAAAACTTTAAAACCAATCCTGTGGTGCTTGTTTTAGACCATAGAGAGATTTTTGAAGAAGACAAACATGATTAGGATAAGAGGAATTTTTAAATCCAAGAGGTTGTTGACAATAAACTGTTTCTTGAAGAGAGCCATGTATAAAAGCGTTTTTTACATCGAGTTGATAGATGGGCCAAGAAGAAACGGCGATGCTCAGAACAATTCAAATAGTGCTGGGTTTGATAACTGGAGAGAAAGTCTCATCATAATCGATGTCGTGTTGCTGAGAGTAATCACGGCATACCCATCGAGCTTTATAACGTGCAAGACTTCCATCCGAATTAAATTTGTGTCGAACAAACCCATTTGGCGGAAACTATATTAGTGTTTGATGGACGAGGAACGAATTGCCATATATTATTTTGAATAAGAGCATCATATTCATCTTTCATGGTTGTGGCCCAATTAGGATCTAGGAGAGCTGATTTGTAAGATTTGGGAATAGAGGAAGAAGGCAGAGATGAATTGAGATTTAGACGATTTTTAGCGAGTAAACGAAAACCGGATTTTCCACGTGTGCGCATGGTATGATCATTAGTGGGAGCTGGGACGATAATAGCATAAGGAGGAAGGACAGATGATGATGTGGAAGACGCGCCAGACGCAGCGGAAGAAGCGGATGCAGGAGTCGATGTTGGAGATGGCGGCGGCAGGAAGTCTGCCGCGGTAGAGTTTTTGGCGGTTTCGGCATCCGTGGCAGAGGTGGCGGCAGGAGAAGGTGCGGCAGGATCGTCTGCCGTGGCAGAGAATTCAGGTGTTTTTGCTGCCGCGGCAGGAACGACAACAAGAGGTGGCTGATGAAAGAAGGGGAAATTATTTGGACGAGTAGGACTAGTAGATGGTGCGGATGGTTTAGGATCGAGGGATTGATGCTCAGAAAAACGAAAAATATTTTCAGCAAAAGTTACATGACGAGACACATGGACGCGACCACTAATAATATCTAGACGACGATAGCCTTTGTGTTCGTCGGAAAAACCTAGATGGATGAACGGGATAGAACAGAGTGAAAGTTTGTTAGGAGAAGTAGAGTAAGAATTAGGAAAACAAATACAGCCGAAGACACGAACGATCGAAGTAGTTTGGGTGAGAAAGAAATAAAGAGAAGTAGGGTGTGGTTTGAGGATTAACTTTAGATGATCGAATGTTAAGTAGATATGTGGCCGTGTGGAGAGCTTCAACCCAGAACTTTGGAGACATAGAAGATTGAATAAGAAGGGTGCGAGTGATGTCATTAAGAGTGCGAAGAGAACGCTCATCCTTACCGTTTTGAGGAGAGGTATAGGGTCAGGAAAAACGCAGAAGAATTACATATTAGAGAAAGAAATTTTGGTTTTTAAAGTTGTCAAATTCATGACCATTATCGCATTGAATAAATCTTATAGGAAGGAAAAAGTGGACCGAGACATAGCGCTGAAAATTAATAAAAATATTGTAAACGTTGGATTTGTTGCGTAAGGTAAAGATCCAAACATAGTGTGTAAAATCATCAAGAATAACAAGATAATACTTAAAACCAGAAACACTTTCTATTGGTGACGTCCATAGATCACAATGAAGTAACTTAAAAGGAAAATTACTAGAGGATAGAGAGGAGCTAAAACGGATACAAACATGTTTGGCTAATTGACACGACTTGCAAATAGAAGAATTATGAGAATATCTATTATAAGATATTGAAAATTTACTAAGAAGAGTAGATAACACATTATTATTGGGATGGCCGAGACGTTGGTGCCACAGATCAACAGAGGCCACCATAGATGATGGAGGAGCAGCGGCCGGAACACCATGGAGAGAATACAAATCACCAGAGCTATTGAATCAAGCTATCTCGGCCTTGGTCTGATAATCCTTCACAAACAAACTAAAGGGGTCAAATTCGACAGAAACGTGATTGTCATTGGTGAATTGACGAACAAAAATTAGATTTTTAATTAGTGCAGGAGCTACAAGAACATTGCGAAGAAGCAAAGGTTTGATTGGGGATTGGATTTGGGCTTGACCAATACAATAAATAGGAATACATGATCCGTCATCGAGAGTAATAGATGGAAAAGGCGACGGCGTGCAAGAAGATAGCAAATTACTTGATGCAGACATATGACTAGAAGCACCAGAATCGAAAATCCAATCCATACTTGAGTTTCCTTGTGCAGCAAAGTTGTTCATGACTTGTAGAAAAGCAGCTTGGTCCCAGCTCGAAGTCGAAGTAGAGGTCGGTGTAGACATGGGAGATGGAGGGTGTGGCAGCATCGACAGTAGGGCCAGCATCGGCGTATAGATAGATCCACCACCATTGTACTGCCGCATGGAGGGTGAGGTTGTAGCGCCATATGAAGCATAAGGAGCAGCGTTGTAGATTGTTGGCGTGCGAGGCGTGGTGGCACCGTCATTTGTCGCATGTGAGGATTGGAGCGCATGTGTGAGGGCGGGCACCGGGCTTCCAGCCACCAGTGTAGGCAGGCGTGTTGGAATTATGCCCTAGAGGCAATAATAAAGATGTTATTATTTTAGTTCTTGTTCATGATAAAGTTTATATTCCATGCTAGAATTGTATTAAGCGGAAACTTTAATACTTGTGTGGTTTGTAAACAACACCGTGTCCCTAGTACGCCTCTATGGACTAGCTCATTGATCAATGATGGTTAAGGTTTCCTAACCATAGACATGAGTTGTCAATTGATAATGAGATCATATCATTGGGAGAATGATATGAAGGACAGACCCAAACTAAGCGAAGTAATTAGATCGTTCCATCGTGTTCATCTTTGCGAAGCTTTTCCTATGTCAAATATTGTATTCCTTAGACCATGAGATAATGCAACTCCCTGGTACCGGAAGAAAGCTTTGAGGTCATCAAACGTCATCCTATGAGAGGGTGATCATAAAGGTGTCTCTCAGGTGATCGGAAAGTATCTGTTGGGTTGTATGTATCGAGATGGAATTTGTCCCTCCCAAGTCGGAGAGATATACTTCGGGCCCACTCGGTAATCGATATCAACACCGCTTGCAAGCATGTGGTTAAGGAGTTAATCACAAAGTGATATCGGATTACGGAACGAGTAAAAGTACTTGCTGTGAACGAGATTGAACTAGGTATGACGGTACCGACGATCGAATCTCGGGCAAGTAAAATATCGCGAGACGAAGGGAATATATATATGGGATTGATCGAATCCTGGCATCGTGGTTCATCCGATATGATCATCGATGAATGTGTGGGAGTCAATATGGGTGCCTGCACCCGCTGATTATTGATAGAAGATCATGTCGCATATTCTCGAACCCGAGGTCACACATAACGTATCTCGACGCTAGGATAGATTGGATAATTGGTTTATGAATTTTTGTTCGGAGTCTCGGATGGGATCCGGGATATCACGAGAGGTTCCGGAATGGTCCGGAGAATAAGATTCATATAAGGCAGTGCAGTTTTTGGAGTTCGGAATTGTTCCGGGTTAATCGGTATTGTATCGGAAGCTTCTAGAACCTTCCGGAAGGGGAACAATGTGGCCCCACCTTCCGGGAGGGGGCATGGGCCTATGAGGGAGTGTCCTGGCCGCATTGGACCAGGGGCACAAGGCCCCATAGGGCCCAGCCGATTCTAGAGAGATTTGACTCGTTTAAATCTCAGGATAGAATTTCTAGATAAGGGAGAGTCTAAATCGTTTAAACTAGAGATAAGATTTCTAGATAAGGGAGAGTTTAAATTGTTTAAACTAGAGATAGGCTTGGAGGAGGGGCAAGGGCTGGCCGCCCCCCCTCTATAGAGGGTGGTGCCCCTCCCACATACACACCTCCTCCAAGCCCTAGTAGCCCCGCCTTCCTCTCCCTCCCGATTGTTTGTGGCGAACCCTCGCAGAAATTCTCCACCATATACACCACGCCGCTTTGTAGATCCAATCTATCTCTCCACCATACTCGCTGGTCCGAGGAAGGAGGAGACGCCGAGTCTGCGTGTGCATCTCACGAGGCACCGCCACTTGTGGTGCTAGATCGGATCGGATCGCGAGGAGGAGAAGCGATGCGACTACATCACCCACGTTCGACAGGCGTTCTCATGGCGAATCTTCAAGGGTATAAAGATCTAATCCAATCTCTCTCGTTGATTGCATCTCCTAGATTAGATCTTGGCCTTCTCTCTGTTCGCATCCGTAGAAAATTTTGATTTACTATGCCGCGAAACCCTTCAGTGGTATCAGAGCTAGATCTATGCGTAGATGTGTTTCACGAGTAGAACGCAACATGGTTGTTGCGGGCGTTGATGTTTTCTGTTGCAAGCCTCTTGTTTGTGTTCTTCTTATGATGTGAGATAGTGAGATTGAAGCGGTCCAGGCCAACCTTACGCGACGTCGTTCGCGAGACCGGCTCCGCACTTGACGTGTGGCTTGTTCCACACATGCAGCTGGTGGATGTCAGTTTCTCTGACTATAGTTGTCATGGGATTAACACCGGAGTTTGGCAACCATAATATCACCGTTGTGGCTTTCCGTAGGTAAGAATCGTTCTTAGCATCTACTCCCATAAGCCACGTAAAACATGCAACAACAAAGTAGAGGCGTCTAACTTGTTTTTGCAGGGAGTGTTTTCTGTGATATGGTATGGCCCAAGATGTGATGTGTATATTGTATGCGATGATCATGTTTTGTAATGTTTCACGAATTGCATGTCGATGAGTACACAACCGGCAGGAGCCATATGGTTGTCTTTATAATTGTGTATGACCTGCGAGTCAACTTCTTATACGCCATGTAATAGCTTTACTTTATCGCTAAGTAGTTAGCAATAGTTGTAGTTGCTATTCGTGGTGGAGGCAATCATGGTGGAGTGATGGAGATCATGCTTAACGCACAAGATGGAGATCATTGCGCGAGGATTGGCTATACCATGTCACATAAAGTTATATGCATGTGATGTTTATCCCTTTATGTATCTTATTATGCTTAGATCGTTATAAGATGATTCCTCACTTAAAGATCAAGATAAAAACTGTGTTCTCCCCAAGTATGCACCGTTGCGAAAGTTCGTCGTGTCCAAGCATCACGTGATGATCGGGTGCTATAGACTCTACGCTCACATACAACGGGTGCAAGCCAGTTTTTGCACACGCAGAAATACTTGGGTCTAACTTGACGAGCCTAGCATGTACAGACATGGCCTCGGAACACAAGAACCGAAAGGTTAAGCATGAGTCATATGAATGATATGATCGACACTTCGTTGTCCACCATTGAAACCACATCTCTTCTCGTGATGATCGGATTAGGTGTGGTGAATTTGGATCGTGTTCACTAAACAACTTGAGGGATGTTGAATTTAGTGGGAGTTCATCTAGTAATTTGATTAAGTTGAACTATTTATCATGAACATAGTCTAAATTGTACTTGCAAATCGTAGATCACATGGCCAAATCCAACTTCAACTTCAACGTTTTCTTTGAGAAGGAAAAGCTTAGAAACAATGGGTCTAACTTCACCAATTGGTTCCAATCTAAGAATCATTACGTGGGGGCAAAAGGACTATGTCCTTGGTAAGCGTTAGGTGACCCCCACTCGCTCAAGCGGTACCGATGAGAAAGCTGTCTATCGATCGGCGAAGATGATTATGGTGTGATTAAGAGCACCATGTTGTTTGCTATGGAACCGAGCTTCAAAATCGCTTTGAAACCTATCCGGGCCCTTCGAGATTCTCGAGGAGCCGAAAACCATGTTTGAGACTCAGCCCGCTCGAGAGATATGAGATCTCCGAGAAGTTCTTTAATCGCAAGATGGAGGAAGGGAGTTCCGTTAGTGAGCACGCCATAAAGATGTCGGGCTACACTCAACGCATTGAGCAACCTGGAATGCACGATTCGGAGGAGCTCAAGATTGAGGTTGCAATCACTCCTCCCGGCTACAAAAGTTTTGTAGTGACTCATAATCGATTGGTTCCATCGATACGATCACCGAGCTCTTCGCAGTCAAGGCTGCGGAAGTGGACATCAAGAAGGATAATCATGTGTTGATGGTCAACAAGCCCTCCTTTAAGAAAGGTAAGGGAGCAAAGAAGCCCTTCAAGAAGGGCGGCAGCGCAATGCCCCGCCGAGAAGCTCAGTCTCGGTCCTAAGCGGACCTTTGAGTGCTTCTATTGCAGGACAGGGGTCCTTTGGGCATAATCGTCCAAGTACTTAGCGGACAAGAAGGCTGGCACCATCAAAGGTATATTTGATATACATGTTATTGATGTTTTCCTTACTAGCCCTCGTTGTAGTGCTGGGTATTTGATACGGTTCGGTTGCTAATATTTGTAACTCAAACAGAGCTACGGAATGAGCGGCGACTTGCGAGGATGAGGTGACGATCTTGGCGTTGGCAACAGATCAAGAGTTGATGTGATGGCCGTCGGCACGCTCTCCTTAGTTTTACCTTCGGGATTAGTTTTAAACCTTAATAAGTGTTATTATGTGCCTGCGTTGAGCATGAACATTATTTCTGGATCGTGTTTATTGCAAGACGGTTATTCATTTAAATCGGAGAATAATGGTTGTTCTATTTATATGAGTAACATCTTTTATGGTCATGCACCTCTTGTGAATGGTTTATTTCTTCTAAATCTCAAAAGGGACGAAACACACATCCATAACATTGAGGCTAAGAGATGCAAAGTAGATAGTGATAATACTACTTATTTGTGGCACTATCGTCTAGGTCATATTGGTGTAAAGCGCATGAAGAAACTCCATTCTGATGCACTTTTGGAGTCTCTTGATTTTGAATCATTTGACACATGCGAACCATGCCTCATGGGCAAGATGATCAAAACCCCGTTCTCCGGTATGATGGAGCGAGCAACGGACTTGTTGGAAATCATACATACCGATGTATGCGGACCGATGAGTGTTTCGACGCGCGGTGGATATCGCTATTTTCTCACTTTTACCGATGACTTAAGTAGATATGGGTATATCTATTTAATGAAACATAAATCTAAAACATTTGAAAAGTTCAAGGAATTTCAGAATGAAGTGGAGAACCATCGTAATGTAAAGATTAAGTTTCTACGATCCGATCGTGGGGGCGAATATTTGAGTTATGATTTTCTCACGCATCTTTAAGCAAGTGGAATCGTTTCACAACTCACGCCACGGAACACCACAGCAATGGTGTGTTCGAGCCGAATCGAACCCTATTAGATATGGTCCGATCAATGATGTCTCTTCTTGATTTGCCGTTATCATTTTGGGGTTATGTATTAGAAACCGCTGCATTCACTTTAAATAGGGCTTCATCTAAATCCGTTGAGACGACACCGTATGAACTGTGGTTTGGTGCTAAACCTAAGTTGTCGTTTCTTAAAGTTTGGGGATGCTTACGTCAAGAAGTTGATGCCGACAAGCTCGAACCCAAAGGAGAAATGCGTCTTCATAGGATACCCTAAGGAAACTATTGGGTATACCTTCTATCACGTAACCGAAGGCAAAGTGTTTGTCAGAAGAACGGTTCCTTTCTTGAGAAGGAGTTTCTCTCGAAAGAAGTGAGTGGGAGGAAAGTAGAGCTAGACGAGGTTATTGAACCTTCTCTTGAATTGAGAGTAGCGCAAGACCAAATTGTTCAAAGGTCCTTTGCACCAACAATAGAGGAAGCTAATGACAAGGATCATGAAGCTTGGACGATGTCACATCGAACGCAGGTCGACAAGGTCACGTGCCCCTCCCCGAGTGGTACGGCAACCTGCCTTGACTTGTCTTGTTGGTAGAAGACGGAACCCGAACTATGAGGAAGGGCGATGAGCCCAGACTCGAGAAATGGTGGAAGCCATGAAATCCGAATTGGGATCCATGAGCGAAAACCAAGTATGGACTTTGGTGGATCCTCCTAGCGACCGAAAGGCCGTTGAGTGCAAATGGATATTCAAGAAGAAAACGGACGCGATGGTAATGTTACCGGTCTATAGCACGGCTTGTCGCAAAAGGTTTTCGACAAGTTCAAGGTGTTGACTACGATGAGACTTTCTCTCCGTAGCGATGTTTAAGTCCATTCGGATTTTATTAGCAATTGCTGCTTCATGATTATGAAATATGGCGATGGATGTCAAGATCGCTTTCCTCAATGGGAACATTGATGAAGAGTTGTATATGATGCAACCCAAGGTTTTGTCGATCCTAAGGATGTCGATAAAGTATGCAAACTTCAGCGTTCCATTTATGGACCAAGCAAGCATCTCGGAGTTGGAACCTTCGCTTTGATCAAGTGATCAAGAGCTTTGGATTTGTTCCAAATTGCTACTGAAGCTTGTATCTACAAGAAAGTGAGTGGGAGCTCGGTGGCGTTTACGGTACTATATGTGGATGACATATTGATTATCGGAAATGACATCAACATGCTTAATGATGTGAAGAGTTATTTGAATAAGTGTTTTTCAATGAAAGACCTAGGTGAAGCTGCTTATATATTGGGCATCAAAATCTATAGAGATAGACAAAGACGCTGATAGCTTTAAGCCGGAGTACATACCTAGACAAAGTTCGAAAAGGTTCGAATGGATAAGGCAAAGAAAGGTTCAAAGGCCTATGTTGTCGTGTAAGATATTGAGAAAGGCTCGGTCCAGCTACGGTAAATGATAGGGAAGCTATGAGCAAAGTGCCTTATGCCTCGGCCATAGGTTCCATCATGTATGCCATGCTGTGTACTAGACCGGATGTGTCCAATGCTCTTAGTTTGACGAGCAGATATCAAAGTGATCCAGGAGTGGAACACTGGACAACCATGAAGAACATCCTAAAGTACCTAAATAGAACTAAAGAAATGTTCTTAGTCTATGGGGGTGATGAACAGCTTGTCGTAAAAGGTTACGTCGATGCTAGTTTCGACACCGACAAGGATGATTCTAAATCTCATGTGATACGCTTATATTTTGAATGGAGGAGTTGTGAGTCGGAGAAGTCGCAAGCAAAGCGTGATCGCGGGATCTACAAAGGAAGCGGAATACATGGCTGCCGCAGGTTTACAAGTGAAGGAGTTTGGATCGAAACTTCATCATCGAAGCTTGGCGTGGTTCCAAGTGCATTGGACCCATCGGAGATATTGTGACAACACTGGCGCCATAGCACTCGCTAAGGAACCAAGATATCATCCAAAGACCAAGCATATCAACCGCAAGTTTCATATAATCCGAGATTATATAGCATATGGAGATCTGAAGATTAGCAAAGTACATACGGATCTAAATGTCGCAGATCCACTGACTAAACCTCTTCCATGTGTAAAACATGATCAACACCTTAGTGCCATGGGTGTGAGATTGTTGCCAGATGTAAACTAGATTATTGACTCTAGTGCAAGTGGGAGACTGTTGGAATTATGCCCTAGAGGCAATAATAAAGATGTTATTATTTTAGTTCTTGTTCATGATAAAGTTTATATTCCATGCTAGAATTGTATTAAGCGGAAACTTTAATACTTGTGTGGTTTGTAAACAACACCGTGTCCCTAGTACGCCTCTATGGACTAGCTCATTGATCAATGATGGTTAAGGTTTCCTAACCATAGACATGAGTTGTCAATTGATAATGAGATCATATCATTGGGAGAATGATATGAAGGACAGACCCAAACTAAGCGAAGTAATTAGATCGTTCCATCGTGTTCATCTTTGCGAAGCTTTTCCTATGTCAAATATTGTATTCCTTAGACCATGAGATAATGCAACTCCTGTACCGAAGAAAGCTTTGAGGTCATCAAACGTCATCCTATGAGAGGGTGATCATAAAGGTGTCTCTCGGTGATCGGAAAGTATCATTGGGTTGTATGTATCGAGATGGAATTTGTCCTCCCAAGTGGAGAGATATACTGGCCCACTCGTAATCGATATCAACACCGCTTGCAAGCATGTGGTTAAGGAGTTAATCACAAAGTGATATCGGATTACGGAACGAGTAAAAGTACTTGCCGTGAACGAGATTGAACTAGGTATGACTTGCATCGACGATCGAATCTCGGGCAAGTAAAATATCGCGAGACGAAGGGAATATATATATGGGATTGATCGAATCTGGCATCGTGGTTCATCCGATATGATCATCGATGAATGTGTGGAGTCAATATGGGTGCCTGCACCCGCTGTTGATTATTGATAGAAGATCATGTCGCATATTCTCGAACCCGCAGGGTCACACACTTAACGTATCTCGACGCTAGGATAGATTGGATAATTGGTTTATGAATTTTTGTGAGTCTCGGATGGGATCCGGATATCACGAGAGGTTCGGAATGGTCCGAGAATAAGATTCATATAAGGCAATGCAGTTTTGGAGTTGAATTGTTCCGGGTTAATCGGTATTATCTAGGAAGCTTCTAGAACCTTCCGGAAGGGGACCAACGTGGCCCCACCTTCCGGGAGGGGCATGGGCCTATGAGGGAGTGTCCTGGACGCATTGGGCAGGAACAAGGCCCCATAGGGCCCAGCCGATTCTAGAGAGATTTGACTGCTTAAATCTGGATAGAATTTCTAGATAAGGGAGAGTTTAAATCGTTTAAACTAGAGATAAGATTTTTAGATAAGGAGAGTTTAAATTGTTTAAACTAGAGATAGGCTTGGAGGAGGGCAGGGCCGCCACCCCTCTATATATAGAGGGTGGTGCACCTCCCCACATACACACACCTCCTCCAAGCCCTAGTAGCCTGCCGCCTTCCTCTCTCCTCCCGACGCTTGTAGGCGAAGCCTGCAGTGAAATTCTCCACCATATACACCACGCCGTCGCTTTGTAGATCCAATCTATCTCTCCACCATACTCGCTGGTCCGAGGAAGGAGGAGACGTCGAGTCTTTGCGACGTGTGCATCTCACGGAGGCACCGCCACTTGTGGTGCTAGATCGGATCGGATCGCGAGGAGGAGAAGCGAGTACGACTACATCACCCACGTTCCGACGAACATTCCGCTGTGCGAATCTTCAAGGGTATGAAGATCTAATCCAATCTCTCTCGTTGATTGCATCTCCTAGATTAGATCTTGGCTTTCCCTATGTCCGCATCCGTAGAAAATTTTGATTTACTATGCCGCGAAACCCTTCAAGGCGGGGCACCATAGGGCGTCGGGGCGGACCAGGGCATAGGAATTCCTAGACTAGCCCGGTCCACGGATCAGGAGAAGGACGCCAGCCGAGGGGCAGCGACGATGTAGTCGCTGGTGCGGACGGTGGAGTCGGAGCTGAGGGAGGAGGGGGTGCAGGCGCCATACGAAACTGTGGCGGTTTAGGGTTTCGACCCCTTTAGTTGGGACTTGGACGCCAGCCCGATGGTTGAGGAGGAGCCATTGGATGAGGTGGCGTTGGCGACGGTGGTGCAGGCGGTCGAGGAGCAGATGTGAAGACCTCAGGACGGGAGTCCTTGTTGGTTTGAGCACGATCGGCCCATTGCAGCATCGAGCCAACCTCGGCGAAGGAGGGGCGCGGACGCATCATAGGGATGAATGAGGCATGTTTCTCGAACCGCTCACTGAGGGCGACGAAGAGGACGTTGATGAGCTGCCGATCGTCGATCGGATCCCGAGTTCGCGGAGTTCATCCGTGATCGCCTTAAGGCATTGGCAGTAGACGTCGACGTGTGCATCACCTTGCACCGTGTTCCGAAGCTCAGTGTGGAGATTGTTGGCGTGAGTGTCAACGTTGTTCTGGAAGAGCTTACAAAGGGCTACCCATAGATCGGCGGCGGAGGCACCATCACAGTGTACGAGATTGAAGATTTCTGTAGAGACTCGCATGTAGATCCATTGAATAATGGCGAGATCATCCTTGACCAATTGCGGATCTTGAGGTTGAGGGCGAGCGTCGTCGGCGACATGAGAGCGGAGGTTGCATCGCCTGAGGTGGACGTCGAAGAGGTGACGCCAATGGTAGTAGTTGTGAGCAGCGAGGTCTAGGGTTACAGGTATGTAGGGGCTAATATCGGATATGGTGTCGGTGAAGGAGATTGAATGGGCTATTGGTGGAGGTAGAGCTAAAGTAGAGGTAGAGGTGGAGGGGGCTGTGGCCGCGGCGACCTTGGCGGCGGGGTCGGCGGGTGAGCCATACCCTAGAATCGGAAGTCTGATACCATGTAGAATTGTATAGAATAATAATTGATGACAATATTGTGGCAATTATAAGAGGTATATACGAGGGTCTAGATGCATCGGCCTAGCCCTAGAACAAACCGACTAGGACTCTTAAACCTAACAAGAATTGTATTCTAACAAACTAAACTCACTTAACCGAAAAAAACTATCTATTAGTTAGGGTAACACGTCTTCAAGGTTGCAACCAATTAGCACCCATCCATCGCCGTGCCTGCCTCTTGTGTAGGTACGAATACGATGGACGTTTTCTGTATGACAGTGAGATCACACCTGATAGTGAAGCAATCCTCGCAGAGCTTGGACGTCTCTATAAAATCGGTAAGCCCCAGCGCTAGCAGGTGTCTCCACGCCGAAAGGTCGTTGTTAGCGACTGGCCGCGGGGCCGTGCAGAATCTGGGTGTCCTTTGCCATCCTTCAACATCAATCTTAGAGTGAATTTGGTGTGCACGCCCTTGGGTGGCGCGCCCCAAAGGTGGCACAGGAAGGCCGATGCGTGGCCAGTTTCCTTGTCGCCGTCGGGGTAGAACCTGATATTCCAGAAGTGGCCTCCGGCGATGAAACATCTGGAGCTGATGAACTTGCCAACGCCCATGCCCTTGAGAAGCGAGTAGTTTGGCAGGATGAAGTTGTGCGCGGCGGTGGCGGTCTTGATCACGCAGGTGGACGATGTTGCGGCTGGCGGGACGCAACAGGAGCTCATGTTCCCCATGGCGAAGTAGCTAGCTAGCAAGGCAGAGTGCTGGCGCGATCGAATAATAGCCGGTCGGGTGTGTTCCGAGCTAGGCAGTCTCGATCTTTGCATACAAGTCTGGGTACAAATTAAGTCTGATCATGGAGCACCTGCATATATAATAGAGAAAATTCCATAACAAACCTTGAATTCGTAGAGGCTGGCTAAACGGAACACTGAACTCGTAATCCCTGGAATCAACACACTCAATTACGTGATCCCAGTTCAATTTGAACCCCGCTTCTGATGCCAAACGGGGATTGTCGAGGTGTCCAGGATTGGAGAGGGAGAAGCCAGTAGAAATGCCCCTTTCGCGGCCCATTCCCTCCCTCCCGGTCCAGGCCCAGTAGTTAGCCCATTCCGCGCTGCCTAGTACTTAGCCCATTCATGCCCAGTAGCTAGTCCATTCCGTAGCTCTCGAGGCGTCCCCTGGCCTCCTCGTCTTCTCCTCCCCTGCTACAACGACGGACATGGCGACTGGAGATTGATCGGCTCCACGGCAACGATCTTGACGGCGCGGACATCAGCGACGGTGGCGGTATGTTTTCTACAACATTATCCTCCACTTAACCATCTGAAAGTAGCATTTGGGTTGAGATTGGTCGGGCTCATCATAGTCTTGCTGTGGTTTTTTGGTGATCGTAAAGTTAGGGTTTTTTTTGTGATTTTTTGATGTTTTTGCTTCACATTAGCAGTAGATAGTGATGGATTGTTGTGCGTTTGCAGTTTAATCATGGACCCGTCTGAGATTCTGACAGTGAGATTTCATATGGGAGGCGAGTTTGTGCGCGTCGGTAGGCAGTTGGAATATGTGGGCGGCGATGATGATCTGTCAGAAATTGAGAGGGATAAGCTCTCATTGCAAGAGGTCAAAGGCTTTTTGAAAGATCATATGGTTTTTAAGGAATCCATGAAGTTGTATTTTCTCATTCCTGGCAAAGATCTTGAAGATGGACTGATGTTTTTGGTCAGTGATGCCGCCTGTCTGCAAATGGCAGAGTACACTGATGTTGGAGGGGTAGCAGAAGTCTATGTGGAGTACCATGGGGAGGAGGACAGTGTGGATAGCAGTGGTAGTGATTTTGAGGATGAGATTATGCGTTAAGTGATGATGAGCACATCACATCATCACGACAATGCAATTGAAGATGAGGTTGTTGTTATTCTGCAGAACTCTTTGAAAGTGATGATGAGGTTTTTGTTATTCAAGAAGTTCTAGTAACTGATAACAAAGGTGTCATAAGTCAAGTGTTGCATAGTCCAGTGAAGATTAGTAGTGCAAGGAGGAGTCAAGATCCAGTCCCAATCAATATTGTGCCGGCTAGTGGTGAAGATTCAGTTAGTGACTCTGATGATGACACTGAATATGTGGCACACACTGAAGATAGTGGTGAAGAATCAGAAGTGAGAGAGTTAAGGAAGCATTCCAGGAAATTCAAGAAAAGAATGAGAGATAGCAAGAGTTGGATTAGGAGAGATACAACTGATGCAGTTCCAACTGACCTTGTTGCAAATATGGAGGATCAGATAGGAGAAGAGGAGAAAGATTGGAACTATGATAGCTCTGATGAAGATTTCTCTTATGATGAAGATTCAGATGGCAATGTAGTGAGGAGGAAGAGCAAGTATCCTAGGTTCAACAATGCTACTGACATTACACACTTTGAGCTCTCAATGATTTTCAGAAGAAAGAATCAGCTATGCAAAGCAATTAAGAGGTATGTCCTTGTGACAAAAAGGAGTATTTCCTTTGTCAAATCAGAGGCAAACAGAGTAAGGGTCAAGTGTGATTGGCCTGGATGCCCTTGGCTAATGTATGCAGGGAAGACATCAAGGACCAGCAGATTTCAAATCATCACATTCAATGATCAACATCAGTGTGCACAAAACAGAGAAAACAGGCTGGTCACTTCATACCTTGCTCTCATGCTATTACAGTAATATACAAGTGTTCTAAGCAAGTTGAAGATTATATTACTCCATGCTACTCTGTATAAGTGTTCAAACAGATTTATGAGCATTGTTTGGAACCAGTGTAGGGTGAGGAGATGTGGCCTATCTCTCAGAATCCTAGGCCACAAGCACCTAGCTTTGTTAGGATGCCATGCAGGCCCAAAAAGAATGCTAGAAGGAGGGAAGAGACTGAGAAACCTAAAGGAAAAAACTGAGCAAACATGGCACTATAATTGTGTGTTCACTCTGTAAAACTGCAGGTCACAACAAATCTTCATGCAAGAAGAATCCTAGGAGAGGAAAAAGGAAGAATGCACATCTAGAGAAGGAAACCAAGAAAAGGAAGGTATAATGTTTTGCACTTAAATAAGTTCTGCACTTAAATAATCATTGCTACTATGCACCTAAATATTCATTGTGTGTTCACTCTGTAAAACAGCAACCTACATCTGCAACTGGAGGTAGTAGCTCTCAACCTAGTGCACAACCAACTGCAGCAGGTCCATCCATTCCTAAGGCAACCAAATTCAAGCCTCCAAGGACATCTACATCCAATGCTCAAGTTGTTGTTGGGTCTTCATATTCCAATGCTCAACCTCAAGTGAGAGGAAGACCACACAAGAGAGGCAGAGCAGCATCTTCCATGCCCTTGTTCTCCTATTTCAATTGCAGTGGCAATTATTGAGTTGTACTAGTTAAAATGGTAGACTTTATGCCATTCCTTTTGTGGTGATGAGATGAACTCACTGTGAAAGTTTGAGTGATGTCCAGAGTTAAACTCATTCTGAGAGTTTAACTGCTTTCTAGATAAACTCATTTCTTTTGGTGATCTCTAGTTGAACTTAATTGTGCCATTCTAAGAGTTTGATCTATTACTTACTGTCATTTTCATACACTGTATTTAATTGAGAATGATTGCTTTGCACCAGCAACCTACTTATTGTCATTTTCATACATTATTCCATAATCAAACAAGTCAATCTCCAAGTAAATGCAAGATTTCATCTCACAGTAAACAGAAATGCTAGATTTCATTGCACATGTCTTCATTACAAGCACTGATAACCAACAGAGAAATGCCAAGTTTCATTGCACACTACACAGACAGAAATAACAGACAGACACCTCATTGCTGAACTCACCGCATCAACATTTTTCCTACCACTAAACCTACTGCAAACACAACACATAGAAACAATACATTCTCATATTTGTTCTTCATGGCCAGAAGCTCCTCATTCCTCTCTTTCAGCTTATCTTCTAGAGCCTGAACATGAGCAGCTTCAGGAGCATGAACATGAGCTTCAGGAGCCTGAACAGAGCCTGCTTCTTCAGTCACATGCAGCACATTTCCTTCACCACGAAGCTTCCACACTTCATCACGCAGATCACCTATCAAATCACTCCAGAACCTTGGTAATGGAGCATCGTGCCACTCCACATATCCACACCCTCTTCCATTCTGGCCAAATTTTCAATCAGAGATGCATTGACGCAAGAAATTACATGGCGAGGCGAACAGAGCAAATTAGCAAGAAATTGAACTCACCATTGCATTGACGCAGGCGTAGTACCTTCTTCCTAGGTTCTGAAGACTTTAGGAGATCCATCACGGAGCCTTTCTTGGCGGATTACACTCACACAGCTTCGCCGGCTCGTACCCCATCGGGTTCTCTCGATAGACCACTGGAGACCTCGATTCAACCCCTCTCCTTCTTCCGGCGTCTCGTCGGAAGCTAGGCGCAGAAGAATCACCCGACGAGCTCATCTCCCCAAACTCCACCGCCATGATCCCCTACGCGACGATGAACCCTAACTCTTCCCCAATCTCTTTTCCTCATCGACAGCATCTTGGTTCGAACGCTTCGTGCGGTTAAGTGACTCTCTCAGCTGGCCCACAACTGACAAATATCCTAGCCACGTCACCAATTCCCAGCCTAATCCGAAGCGGGGTTCAAATTGAACTGGGATCACGTAATTGAGTGTGCTGGTTCCAGGGATTACGAGTTCAGTGTTCCGTTTAGCCAGCCTCTACGAATTCAAGGTTTGTTATGGACTTTTCTGTATATAATACTATAATCTCTTGATTTTTCTCTTTCCTGTGGATACGTGTCAATTGTGGGAGTTGGTCCATGTAGCAAAATTTGTGGATTAGGTTCCATAAAATTATTTTCTCATAACTAGTGGTTTATGTTTTGGAGACTCGCAAACATGTGTAAACATGACGTGCTTCCCGTCAAAATCTTGAGAGTATTGATGTCAAACATGATGTTCAATCGATCTAGGCACCGGCGGACCGTGACAAGCAACTTAGGACGGGCCAATAGGTTACAATAACAAGGAAAGGAACCATATATTAACATACATATATGAGTTGTTCACAAAATAGCTTGCATTAAGAAATATGCTCATGTTTTATGCTTGTAGCCTAAAGCAACAAAATGATACCAAAATGCAAGTAAATCAACCCATGGATAGTGATCAACGAATTTGCTGCACTTACCTCCCCTTTTGGCTGACCATGGTGGTTCTGAGGAAGGTGGTCGTGATTCAGCGTCTTGTAGCGAAGGAGGAGTTTGGGAATTTCGTGATACTGCGTGTTCCTGGAGTTTCCCCTCGGTAGCTCAAGCTCGGCTGGCGAATCAAGTTGCTGTCAGACAGCTCCTCCAGGGCCTGACACTAGTGGCACGTCAGGTAAACTTCAACCTCCAGTGGAGACCCTCTCCTGGACTCGCGACGACGCTCCTGTGTTCCTTAGCTCCACGTGGCTTCTGTCAAGCTTCATGCACTAACCAACGCAACCAAAAGTCCGAACTGATGGAAAGGGCTAGTGCAAACCACTTATACACTTCACAGCTTCGATGGTGTTGGTGGCGGAGCTCGTGGCTTGAGGCCATACCTCATGATTGGCAGCGGCGGACCTGATAGCATTCTCCGTAACCATTTTAGGGTCTACTTTGCATGTTGTAGGGGCCTGTTTCGAATTCCTTTATTTGTTGAGGTCCTTACTGTAAATTGTACCGTACCGCTTGGTTATTAATGCAGTATCCTGGCCCTTTTGGGCCTTTCCCTTGTTCAAAAGAAGAAAAAAAAACTAGACGAGCTAGAGGTCGCTAGTATATAGGTTTGGAGGAGCGTGACAAGAAGGGAGTGGAGTTAGAGTTAGGCCACCTTTAGATCCGAAACACGCGGCTGGTCAACACACCCATGAGCTCTAGCTAGTTCCATGCACATGCACGCGTACGTGTATCAACTCGTTCAAGTTTAACTAACTTGACTCGTGTCCGTTTGCTCCCATATATAGTAGTATAGTACTCCAAAATCCGAACACGACTCATAGTCAATATACATATACACCGGCCGTGTCTTGGAATAGTTCGGATCGAATACTAGTTTGAGTCGGCCAGCCCCGGCCGGAGCCCTGTATGTGGCTATCACGTGCTTGATCCTCTATATATACACACACTCTTGCTCGCTCGGTAATCAGACACACACGCTGTCTAGTACCGAATCGAGAGATCAAAGAATAGGCAAAGAGACTCCCTAGCTAGCTATAGGGACGCCCTCTGCTTCGTTCGTCATGGGGAACATCATCAACTCTTGCTGGGCTGAGCCCGCCGAGACCTCGTCGACCTGCGTGACGAAGACGGCCACCGCGGCGCACAACTTCATCGTGCCAAACTACTCGCTTCTTAGGGCCATGGGGGCCGGCGAGTTCGTCAGCTCCAAGTCTTTCATGGCGGGTGGCCACCGCTGGAACATCAGGTTCTACCCTAACGGGCACTTGTCAGCCGGCCACGCGGCCGCCTTCCTCTGTCTTCTCGGTAGGGCGTCATCTAACAAGGGCGTGCATACCAAATTCACTCTCAGCTTGCTGCTCGAGAACGGCAAAGTACACCAAGATTCCAAGCGTTCCGGAGAGTGCGTAGCAAGAACCTTTCGGGCAGGACGTGGGGATGCTTCCTCTACCTCGGGCTTTGACGATTTCATACACAAGTCCAAGCTGCGCCAAGATTGCTTCACCATCAGGTGTGACCTCACCGTCATAAAGAAACCATCCATCGTGCGTAGTAGTACTACACAAGATGCAGCCATGGCGGAGGGGATTCACGTGTGCTCATATGTCGATGGAGGCTTAATTCCCACGATGGCCTAGTGTAGTGCGCCACCTCCATCCCACGATTGATGCTCATTCTGTCATGCGTCCTTTTTTTGGCGGGAGACTCCTTGCTAAAATTAATTGATCTTGTCATGTTCATGCATGAAATGTTGTTTGCCGATCCACGTTTAGTTTGTCGGGATTTTTTTTGGGGGGTGGGGTGGGGGGCAGGAGACTCCTTCGGCGAGAAAGCGGGCAAGTACACAATATGGAACAATTAATTGTGTTGAATATAGTCAGCATTGACACTGCACTGGCCATCAGTACTGCGTAAAACGTACAGAGTTTCTGCTCTTTCTCTTGTCATTTTATTCAGTCGTTACAAGCTAATAACTCAACACCGCGAAAAACAGGGGTGATCCCTACATCGTCGCCATGATCGCTGCCATCCCAATCTAGAAACGAAAACAACACTAAGTCGCAGCTCATGTTATTCCTAACTGACTGAAGAAATTGCGAACTGTCTGTCGAAACTGGCAGTGAGTGCGAGTCCTATCCGACGAAACTGAATTTCTCCTAAGAACTGTGACAGAGGCAGCTGGTTAACTGAATTTGGCCGCGACCGTGGGGTCAGGCTCCGGCATGAGCGTTCGTGCAGCCGTCAGTCGGCACCACGGCGATCGAGGGGCTTGATGGACACCTCTGAGCGCACGACCTCTCCGATGGTTGGCACTGCGACGACCGTGAGTCGGCAAGAGAGACCACTACGCACACGGAACAGCTACAATTGCTGTGACCACGCTCTGCTGCTGCTGCTGCTGCTGCTGGCATCAGCGGGCATGTCTTCATGGGGCATCCTTCGGCTGTCCGGCACCACGGGCAGCATCCGTCAGTCGGCCGGCATCATCTTCCTCGGGCTGGCAGTCAGATGCCATGGCCAGCACTTGTTCTGGGCAGAGCAGCGGCTCCGGCTGGGGGAACAGGCGCACCGCACGGTCGAGCATGCTCTCATTCCTGCGCAGACGAGCGCTGACTCGGGGCTGGGGAGCGGGCTCGGCATGTCCGCGCATGGCAGCGCGCCCGCGTCGCGGAGGAGGTGGAGATGGGGCACAGGCATCACCAGGCGCAGTCAGCGGGCACGAACCCCAGCGGATCAGGGCACACCCTCGCGGTGACCATCGGCGAACCATGGTGATGTTATCTGTCGAGGACCTCGATCGAGCCTGTGTCAAGGTTGATCGATGTGCGGCACCCCGCGGCGCAACTCTCCATCTTACAAGGAAACGTGCCTTATGTCTGAACCAAAAGGATAGCTGGAGGCTGCTGATCATGCCAAAAACAAGCATCCAAGACTGCACATCTATATATCTTGATCAGCTGAAACAGATGCTTCCATCCATGTTCTCTCAATTTGCAGTCATGCTTCAAGGTGAAGCTATATTGACGCCGAGGAAATTTTGTCGGTGATCGACCATAGATCTCGTGTCATCCCACACGCACTGCAGCTCGTGCTACACTACCTGAATCACAGGCAAACATGCCTTATTTCTGAACCAAAAAGGTGACAAGGCTGAAACTAACTGCTACGGGTTCAGAGAAACACTAACTGACAGATAGAGAGATTAGGAAACGGTTTGCGCCTTTGCCGTCACGCAATTGCACTATATATTTTTTCTGAATTCTCACTGTAGTTGTGGTCTAACAAAATTCAGGATAGTTCTGACAGCCAAATGTCAGAACTCTACTAGGGGTTGCCCCTATGCGTGGCAAACTGCATGGTGTGTTTGCAGCTAGCTAGCTAGCTAGCTAGTTGATCGATGAAGCCAGACCTGCCAGGTTTTGCTGTCCATTCCGGTTGTTGCAGGTCTGAGGTTAGGGGATGTACATGCAAACTCGCTGTGGGTCGTGGGTCCATCATTCGAACGGCTCACTACAAATTCTTTTCGCTGTCTGGACTCCATGCTAGTACGGAATACTAGATATAGCACACCAGTGACTGTACATGTAAGTCCAGCTGGGCCTGCTGCCTGGCATTGACACTGCACTGGCCATCAGTACTGATCAAGAATCACAGAGAGAGACACGAGAGAGTTTTGGCTGGCGCTAGCTGTGCAAAACGTACAGAGTTCCTGCTCTTTCTCTTGTCATTTTATTCGGTCGTTACAAGCTAATAGCTCAACACCGGCCGTAAAACAGGGGTGATCCCTACAGCGTCGCCATCCCAATCTAGAAACGAAAACAAACATTGAGTAGCAGCTCAGGTTATTGCTAACTGACTGAAGAAATTGGTAACTGTCTGTCGAAACTGGCAGTGAGTGTGAGTCCTATCTGACGAAACTGAATTTTTCTTTAAGAAGTGCGACAGAGGCAGCTGTTAACTGACAGGCGGCTATTTGTCCGGCCACCTCCAGGCCGCCATTTCCCCGCTTGGCCGCGATCGTGGAGTCTGACTCAGGCAGTAGCGTTCGCGCAGCCGTCGGTCGGCACCACGGCGATCGAGGGACACCGTGGCCACTGCGAGCGCAAAGGAGAGACGCGGGACCCCCTCTGCCATCTATGGGTCGGTGGTGGAGGCTGGCGCAGTGACCGTAGCGGCCACACTGGTCGTGGCCAGCGAGGCCGAAGATGCTCTATCGGCCAGGCTAGGCTCTATCCGTCCTCGTCTGACGACAGCACGCCCTTTAGCATCGGCAAGGTGGCGTCCAGCGTCCAGCGTGGGTGCGCCCTCCCCTGTTGACGGCCACCTTACGCCGCTCCCGCCATCTAGAGCTGTACACCGCCCTCGTCGCGGGCGAGTTGGCAACGGCAGACAGCGACCTGACGGACATGGTGGATGCGCTAGCTGGTCGGGGAGCAGCTCTGGGATGTGAATGATTACAGGCTTATAGATCCTATGCGACGTATTTACATGGAATTGGAAGGAAAACAACATCGTTGCAAACAATAGCTGGCATGCGACGGTTGTAAGGCGGCAAATAGCTCCCGTGCGACACTTCTACTTAACCCCACGAGACCGTCAACGAATTCGAATCAGCTGAGCACAGTAGGACTCACAGCCTCTCCACGTCACGGCGGAACTCACCTGATATCCACCTCATATCGTGGGACCTATCCTGTGGTCGAAGAGAGCCGTTGGCCCCGATCCATCCCCGCACCCGAGCACTCCCGCCACCGTTCCAGCATCTCATCCCCTTCCGTTTTCTTCTCCAGCGAGCAAGTGCGGCAACGCCGGCGAGGGATGTCGAGCTCTGCTACCTCCCACCGCTCATGGCCTTGCTATGGTGCGGTGCCGATGAGGAGGTGCCCCGATTGCCTGCATCGCCCAAGGCGTCTTGTCACATCCACCGACAAGAACGACAACATTGGCCGGGAATTTGTGAAGTGTGAGAGCAAGCCCGAGCCGGGAAAGGTGAGATCTGAGTGTTTCGAGCGCCAATTTCTCGCTTTTCTTTCAAAATTTCATGTATTTCATCGAATTTGGGATTTAGGGTTCATCTCTGCGATTTCAGGAACTGCCAAAATGTGGGCATTTTGAGTGCCTTGATGAGTACATCGAGCGAATTGGGGTGGAGGTAGCATCCCGGGAGCTCGAAAACCCGTCCGTGATGGAGCAATTGGGATGTGGCAACCCCATTTCCGCTGGTACTATGGTGGATGCGGAAGTGAAGGCCGAGCTGAAGAAGATGAACAAGCAACTAAGGCAAATCATCGAATTGAAGAAGCAGGACAATCTGATGGCCGATTTTTTTTATTTTTGTGTAATTTCTCTCGGATTAGTTTATCTCCTCATCGTTAGTCATTAGACAGCGCAGTCAGTGTTCGAGTGATGCTTTGTAATGGATGTAATGGTCTATGTCTTTTGCTTGAATAAAATGCAACAAAAATTCGGGCTAATTTTTGAGCTGCTCTGTTTTCGAAATCAGTGTTCCTTCAGTTTCGTCAGTGTTCCTTTTATCAGTGTGCAGGGGAGGGGTTGAAAAGTAAAAAAACAATTGACGAGGATTGAAAAAGGCCAGGCCTAAATATAACTTAGCCATGCCAAAATAAACGTATGCAGGCCCAATAGTAACTATATGTTGATTGGGCAAAAAAAATGGTACTCACGTTACAATCTAAATAGGGACGTGTGGATCTGCAGATACTCGTGCTCAGGTTGCATTTTTTTTTGCAAAAGTAAATATATAAATGAAGTCCAAGAACATCCATTTAACTAACATAACTTGGGCGCTCCTTTAACTTATGTAAATGACTTATTTGAAAATGAACCATGTGTTGTATGAACTTGTTTTTGTGTCTTTTGTTTTATACACTTGTAAATATATAAATATTGCACGAGTATTATATGAACTTGTTTTTGTGTCTTTTGTTTTATACACTTGTTGTTTTGGGTGTTTTGACAAATGACAATACAATAAAACACAGATTACAATAAAACAAGGGGATAGATAATATTGGGATAACATTACTTATATTAGATAGGGGGGATCGATAACATTACAATAAAAAGAAAAAAGTACAATAATATAGAAGGAAATAGGCGCCCCGCCTAAACCCTGGGCTAGCCCCTAACCCTAGCTACCCTACTCCATCGGCGGTGGAGGTGGTGCCGCCGGTGCAGCCGCCTTCGCAGCATTCCACGCCGCCAGCCTCTCCCGGTGCTCCTGTTGGAGATATGCCCTAGAGGCAATAATAAATATAGTTATTATTATATCTTTGTGTTTATGATAAATGTTTACATTCATGCTATAATAGTATTAACAAGGAAACATTAATACTTGTGTGATTTGTAAACTTAATTTGAAGTCCCTAGTATAGCCTCTATACTTCACTAGCTTGTTGGTTGATTAATGATTGTGGTTTCCCTATCATGAACATTGAGATGTTATCGACAACAAGATCATATCGTTAGGAGAATGATATGGTGGACATACTCCTAAAGATAAGCATAGCATAAAGATCAAGTCATTTCAATAGTTCAATTGCTATATGCTTTCTGATACATAGTAACCTAATTCCTTCGACCATGAGATCATGCATATCACCTTTACGGATGGATGCTTTGATGACATCAAACACCACACCGTGAATCGGGTGGCTATAAAGGTGGCATTGAGTGTTGGAAAGTATTGGTTGAAACACATGGATCAAGAGTGGATTTGTCCATCCATATGACGGATAGATATACTACAGGCCCTCTCGGTGGAATGTCATCCAATTAGCTTGCAAGCATGTGACTGGTCACAAGGGATCACATATCACGGAACGAGAAAAGAGTACTTATCGTAACGAGGTTGAACTAGGTATGCGAGAGATACCGATCATAACCTCGGATAAGTAAACTATCGTGAGACAAAGGGAAATTGGTATCGTATGTAAGTGGTTCATTCGATCGCAAAGTAATCGTAGAAATATGTGGGAGCCATATGAATTTCCAGATTCCTCTATTGGTTATTGTTCGGAGAAGTGTCTCGATCATGTCCGCATAATTCACGAACCGTAGGGAGACACACTTAAGGATTCGACGTTGTTTGAGTAGTTATGGTATTATGAGAAAGAGACCGAATGTTGTTGGAGTCTCGGATGGGATCCGGGATATCACGAGGTGATCCGGAATGGTCCGGAGAATAAGATTCATATAAGGAAAGTCCCGTTTCGGAGTTCGGGAATAATTCCGGTGTTTTCATCGGGAATGTTCTAGAAGGTTCTGGAATGTCCGGCACTCTGGGGGAGGGGGAGGGTACATGAATGTGTCATTGAATGATTGCATCATGTACTAAGTGTTTTTGCTGTTCCAAAACTGAAAAGTCAAACTGCCAGTTTGAAAGTCAAACGGCTAAACAGAAACTGGGAACAGAAAGCTGTGGAAACAAGCAAGAGGAGGTTGAAACCAACTTGGAGGAGGAGTCACTCTCCTCCAAGCCGTGCCAGCCCTAGGCCGAGTTGGGAGGGACTCCTCCCTCCTCCTGGCCAGCCCTCCACCTATAAAAGGAGGCGGGCCTCCTCTAGACACAAGTTCCTATCCTCTAATCTCCGGTTTAGAGCCGCTTTTGGTTTAGAGCTTCTAATTGCTTTAGCCAGCGGTTTAGAGCCTTCTAATTGGTGTGTCTAATCTCTAGACCACTAATAGCCCTCTCTCATACTCCACCATACTCGCTCGGCTTAAGCCTCATGGATTTCCCTCTACTTAGGTACCACGCCGTTGTCTTTGGGAATCGCGAGGAGAGTGCTACAACCTCCATTTTCTTTGGAACAAGGGAGAGGAAGGTCTTCGAAAATCGAACGCAGACCGATCATGGAAGCGCTGCTTAACGCAGGCGCCGGAAGGATCGTCTACACGATCTTGAGATCGGAAAGAGTGCGACTACATCACCCACGAGAATCCGCTCTCGTTAAACACTTTGGAATCTTGAGGGTAAGTTATTCCATCGACTCGCTACAATCTAGTAGATAGATCTTGGCTTGTTTGTTTGTATGCGATAGAAATTTTTTGTTTTCCATGCTACGAACCCCTACAAAGGGTATCGAGCCGTGTCTATATATAGATCATTGCACGAGTAGAACACAATGGTCATTGTGGGCGTTGATGCTTTTATTGTCGATTGCTTTTGTGTACTTTGCATCTTGCGGTATGTTGGGATGAAGCGGCCGGCTAACCTTACATGACATCGTTCATGAGACTTGCTCCACGCTAACATGCAACTTGTATTGCATAAGTGGCTTTATGGTGCTTGTTTCTCCTAGCATAGTTAAGATCCAATTTACAACGGGTGATCAACAATGCTAGTACCAATGTTGTGGTTCTTGTTCGTAAGTTAGAACGACACTTATTGAAAGCCCCAAACCACGTAAAATATGCAAAGAAAGTAGAGGCGTCTAACTTTGTGTTGCGAGGGTGTCTGATGATGTGATATGGCCATGATTGTGATTATATTTGATGTATGCAATGTTCCTTATTGTAAGTTGGCAACCGCAGGAGCCATATGGTTGTCTTTAATTTATGTTAAGACCCGTCTATTCCAAGTAGTTGTAATAGTTGAAGCCGGTGGACGACAACCATGGTGAAGCGTCATTGACCTTGATGCAATGCCGGTGATGATGGAGATCATGTTCGTGCTTGAAGATGGAGATCGGAAGCACAAAGAAGAAAGGCCATATCATATCACATATTATGAATTGCATGTGATGTTAATCCTTTATGCATGTTGTATTGCTTAGTAGACGACGGTAGCATTATAAGATGATCCCTCATGCACATGAATTTCAAATCATAAAGTGTTCACCCTTAGTTAGCACCGTTGCTAAAGCTTGTTGTTTCGAAGCACCACGTGATGATCAGGTGTGTTAGATTACGCAAGTGTATACAACGTGAGCAAGCCAGATTTGCTCATGCGAAACTAAGGTTTGATCTTGACGAGCCTAGCATGTCTAGACATGGTCTCGAACACGGATCACCGAAAGGTAAAGCATGAATCATAGTAGATATGATGAACATGACGATTGTTCGCCATTGAAACTATATCAACTCTCGTGATGATCGGTGTTGATGTAGTGGATTTGGTTCGTGATCACTAAAACAATGTGAGGGATGTTGTTTTGAGGGAGTTCACCTAGTTTAATTTCATTAATTAATTTGAACTCAATTTGTCATAAACTTAGTCTAAACTATTGCAAATATGTTGTAGATCAATGGCAGCCCCTACCATCAATTTTAATGCTCCTAGAGAAAGAAAAGTTGAAAAACAATGGAAGCAACTTGGCGGATTGGTTCCGCAATTTGAGGATTGTCCTCACGCTGGTAATTTGACCTATGTCTTTGGATGCACCTGGTGACCCACTGCGGTGATGCTCCGATGAAGTAAAGAATGTTTACCTCGCTCGGAAGAATCGGTACTCCATAGTTCAGTGTGCTATCTTGTATGGTTTAGAATCGAGCTTGTAAAAGGTTTGAAGAGTCGAGACCCATATGATATTGTCGAGGATCTCAAATTGATTTTTGATACTCATGCGGCAATTGAAAGCTATGAGGCTTCAAAAGTTCTTTAACCGCAAGATGGAAGAGGGCAGCTCACAAGTGAGCATGTGCTTAAGATGTCTGGGCACGCAAACAAACTTCAAAGCTTGGGTATAGTGATTCCTAATGCTTTGGGGATTTACCATGTCCTCCAGTCACTACCACCAAGTTACAGGAACTTTGTGATGAACTACAACATGCAGAACATGAACAAAGAGTTGCCAGAACTGTTTGCTATGTTAAAGTCTGCATAAGTGGAGATCAAGAAAGAGCACCAAGTGTTGATGGTCAATAAGACCACCAAACTCAAGAAAGGCAAGTCTAAGCAAAAGGGACACTTCAAGAAGGGTGGTAAGAAAGTTACCACGCCGGCGAAGAAAACCAAGGCTGGACCCAAGCCTGAACCGAGTGCTTTTACCGCAAGGGAGAAGGTCCTTTGAAGCGGAATTGCCCAAAGTACTTGGCGGATCTCAAGAACGGCAACATCAAGAAGAAAGGTATATCCGATATACATGTTATTGATGTGTATCTCACTAGTACTCGTAGTAGTGCACGAGTATTTGATCTTGGTTCGGTTGCTCATATTTGTAACTCAAACAGTCTTTGCAGAATAAGCGGAAGCTAGCGAAGAACGAGGTGACGATGCGCGTGGGAAGCGGATCAAAGGTTGATGTGATCGCGATCGCACGCTACCCCTTCATCTACCATCGGATTAGTTTTATACTTAAATAATTGTTATTTGGTGCTGCGTTGAGCATGAACATTATATCGGGATCTTGTTTATTGAGACGGTTACTTGTATAAGTCGATGAATAATGGTTGTTCGATTTATATGAGTAATATGTTTTATGCACATGCACCTTTGATAGATGGTCTATTCTTATTGAATCTCGATAGTGGAAATACACATATCAACAACATTGAGGCTAAACGTTTGAAATCAGCGATAATTCGACCTATATGTGGCACCGCTGCCTTGGTCACATTGAGTGAAACGATGAAGAAACTCCATTCGATGGACTTCTTGAATCACTTGATTTTGAATCACTTGAAAGATGCGAAGCATGTCGATGGAAAAATGACTAAGACTCCATTTTACGGTATGATGGAGCGAGCTACGGACTTATTGGAAATCATACATACCGATGGGTGTGGTCCAATGAGTGTAGCATCGTGATGGTTATCGTTATGTTCTTACCTTCACGGATGACTTGAGTAGATATGGGTATATCTATTTCATGAAACATAAGTCCAAACTTTCGAGAAGTTTAAGGAGTTTCAAAGTGAGGTAGAGAATCAACGTAATAAGAAGATTAAATTTCTACGTTCTGATCGTGGAGGTGAATATCTAAGTTACGAGTTTGGCGAGCATTTAAAGAAGTGCGAATACTTTCACAATTGACACCGGAAGACCACCAGTAATGGTGTGTCCGAACGTCGTAATCGAACTCTCTTAGATATGGTTCGTTCTATGATGTCACTTACAGATTTACCGCTATCATTTTGGGGTTATGCATTAGAAACAACCGCATTCACTTTAAATAGGGCACCGTCTAAATCCGTTGAAACGACACCGTATGAATTATGGTTTGGGAAGAAACCTAAATTGTCGTTCCTTAAAGTTTGGGGATGTAAAGAAGTTACAAGGACAAGCTTGAACCCAAAGCGGAAAAATGCGTCTTCATAGAATACCGAAGGAAACTATTGGGTATACCTTCTATCATAGATCCGAAGGCAAAATCTTCGGTTAAGAATGGATCCTTTCTAGAGAAGGAATTTCTCTCGAAAGAAGTGACTGGAAGGAAAGTAGAACTCGACGAGGTTGTCGAACCTTCTCTCGAATTGCAGTAGCGCAAAGACCGGAAGAAGTTCTGTGGTGCCTGCACCAATTAGAGAGGAAGCTAATGATGATGATCATGAAACTTTGGTTGAAGTTGCTACAGAGCCTCGGAGGTCAACGAGAACTGCACTCCAGATTGGTATGATCCGTTATGAGTGTCATGTTGGTGGACAACACCGATGACCCCGAGACATATGAGGAAGCGATGATGAGCCCAGATTCCAATAAATGGCAAGAAGCCATGAAATCCGAGATTGGATCCATGTACGAAAACCAAGTATGGACTTTGGTGGACTTACCGGATGGCGGAAGGCTATCGAGAACAAATGGATTTTCAAGAAGAAAGCAGATCTTGATGGTAATGTTATCATCTATAAAGCTCGACTTGTCGCAAAGGGTTTCGACAAATTCAAGGAGTTGACTACGATGAGACTTTCTCACTAGTAGCAAAGCTAAAGTCTGAGGATTATGTTAGCAATCGCTGCATATTACGATTATGAGATATGGCAGATGGATGTCGAAACGGCATTCCTCAATGGAGATATTGATGAAGAGTTGTATATGATGCAACCCAAAGGTTTTGTCGATCCTAAAGATGCTAACAAGGTATGCAAACTTCAACGGTCCATCTATGGATTGAAGCAAGCATCCAGAAGTTGGAATCAACGTTTTGATAAGGTGATCAAAAGTTTTGGTTTTATACAAACTTATGGAGAAGCTTGTATTTACAAGAAAGTGAGTGGGAGCTCTGTAGCATTCTTAATACTATATGTGGATGACATATTGTTGATTGGGAATGATGTAGACCTTCTTAATAGTGTCAAGGAATATTTGAATAATAGTTTTTCAATGAAGGATCTTGGCGAAGCAGCTTACATATTAGGCATAAAGATTTATAGAGATAGATCGAAACGCCAAATATCATTGTCACAGAGTACATATTTGGACAAAGTTCTAAAGATATTTGGAATGGAAGAAAGCAAGAAAGGGTTCTTGCCCATGTTGCCCAATACGACCTTGAGTAAAACTCAAAGTTCGACATCTGAGGCGTAAGATAGAGAAAGGATGAGTAAGACTCCTATGCCTCACCATAGGATCTCTAATGTATGCCATGCTATGTACGGACCGACATTGCATATTGTTAGTTTAACTAGCAGATATCAAAGTGATCCAGTGGATCATTGGACAATGTGATCAAAAACATCCTTAAGTACTTGAGAAGAACTAAGGATATGGTTCTTTCTTATGGAGGTGATGAACATTTCGTTGTTAATGGTTACACCGATGCTAGTTGGAACACCGATCAGATGATTCTAAATCACAACTGGATACGTATTTATTTTGAATGGTGCGAAGCTGGAGGAGTGCAAAGCAAAGCGTTGTGGCGAGATCTTCAACTGAATCGGAATACATGGCTGCTTCGGAGGCTTCACAAGAAGCGATATGGATGAAAGAGTTCATTACAGAGCTGGGTGTGGTTCCTAGTGCGCTAGACCCAATGTCTATCTACTGTGATAACATGGGCGCCATAGCCAATGCGCAAGAACCAAGGTCACACAAGAAGCTGAAGCATATCAAGCTGCGTTTTCACGCTATTCGAGAACATATCCAGGATGGGGATATAAAGATTTGCAAAGTACACACAGATCTGAATGTGGCGGATCCGTTGACTAAACCTCTCCCGAGGGCAAAACATGACCAACACCAAACTGCCATGGGTGTTCGGTATATTACCATGTAATCTAGATTAGATGACTCTAGTGCAAGTGGGAGGCTGTGGAGATATGCCCTAGAGGCAATAATAAATATAGTTATTATTATATCTTTGTGTTTATGATAAATGTTTACATTCATGCTATAATAGTATTAACAAGGAAACATTAATACTTGTGTGATTTGTAAACTTAATTTGAAGTCCCTAGTATAGCCTCTATACTTCACTAGCTTGTTGGTTGATTAATGATTGTGGTTTCCCTATCATGAACATTGAGATGTTATCGACAACAAGATCATATCGTTAGGAGAATGATATGGTGGACATACTCCTAAAGATAAGCATAGCATAAAGATCAAGTCATTTCAATAGTTCAATTGCTATATGCTTTCTGATACATAGTAACCTAATTCCTTCGACCATGAGATCATGCATATCACCTTTACCGGATGGATGCTTTGATGACATCAAACACCACACCGTAACTGGGTGGCTATAAAGGTGGCATTGAGTGTTCGGAAAGTATTGGTTGAAACACATGGATCAAGAGTGGGATTTGTCCATCCATATGACGGATAGATATACTCTGGGCCCTCTCGGTGGAATGTCATCCAATTAGCTTGCAAGCATGTGACTGGGTCACAAGGGATCACATATCACGGAAACGAGAAAAGAGTACTTGTCGGTAACGAGGTTGAACTAGGTATGCGGAGATACCGACGATCATAACCTCGGATAAGTAAACTATCGTGAGACAAATGGAAATTGGTATCGTATGTAAGTGGTTCATTCGATCGCAAAGTAATCGTAGAAATATGTGGAGCCATATGAATTTCGATTCCTCTATTGGTTATTGTTAGGAGAAGTGTCTCGATCATGTCCGCATAATTCACGAACCGTAGGGAGACACACTTAAGGATTCGACGTTGTTTGAGTAGTTATGGTATTATGAGAAAGAGACCGAATGTTGTTGGAGTCTCGGATGGGATCCGGGATATCACGAGGTCATCCGAATGGTCCGGAGAATAAGATTCATATAAGGAAAGTCCCGTTTGAGTTCGGGAATGATTCCTGTTTTCATCGGGAATGTTCTAGAAGGTTCGAATTGTCCGCACTGGGGGAGGTACATGAATGTGTCATTGAATGATTGCATCATGTACTAAGTGTTCTTGCTGTTCCAAAACTGAAAAGTCAAACTGCCAGTTTGAAAGTCAAACGGCTAAAACAGGAAACTGTGGAAAACAGGAAACTGTGGGAAACAGGAAACTGTGGGAAACAAGCAAGAGGAGGTTGAACTCCTCCAAGCCGGCGGCCAGCCCTAGGCCGAGTTGGGGAGGGACTCCCCTCCCTCCCCTAGCGCGCCAGCCCCTCCACCTATAAAAGGAGGGGCATGGCCTCCTCCTCTAGACACAAGTTCCTATCCTCTAATCTCCGATTTAGAGCCGTTTTGGTCTAGAGCTTCTAATTGCTTTAGCCAGCGGTTTAGAGCCTTATAATTGGTGTGTCTAATCTCTAGACCACTAATAGCCCTCTCTCATACTCCACCATACTCGCTCCGGCTTATGAAGCCTGCAAGGATTTCCCTCTACTTAGGTACCACGCCGTTGTCTTAGGAATCGCGAGAGTGCTACAACCTCCATTTCTTTGGAACAAGGGAGAGGAAGGTCTTCGTCGAGTACCGAACGTGTGACCGACTGCGGAAGTGCTGCCGGAACGCAGCGTCGGAAGGATCGTCTACACGATCTTGAGATCGGAAAGAGTACGACTACATCACCCACGAGAATCCGCTCTCGTTAAACACTTTGGAATCTTCGAGGGTAAGTTATTCCATCGACTCGTTGCTACAATCTAGTAGATAGATCTTGGCTTGTTTGTTTGTATGCGATAGAAATTTTTTGTTTTCCATGCTACGAACCCCTACAGCTCCCGCTTCCGCTGCTCCTCCTGGAAGGCCCAGCAATTGGCCTCTCGTCGCTCGTCATCCGCCCGTCTGCGCCTTTTCTTCAAGGCGCGCTGGGCCTGCTTCTCCTGCCACCTAGAGAAAGCAGCCTCCTGCTTTTCCTCGTCCTTCGCCGCCTTAGCCCAAGAGGAAGCCGGAGGGAGGTCGCCGGGAGGTTGGGGACTGGGTTGGTGACGATGGGGCCTTGCTCCCCGAGGCGGCGGGACTTCTTCTTCTTGCCACGCTTAGCGCGTGGCGCCCTGCTCCCACCACTGCTTGTGGTCCGGGTTGTCCTCGCCGCTTACTTGTCGGAAGGGTAGCGGAAGGGGAGGTCGCCATGGTCGAGTGTTTGGGGGTGGAGGAGGCAAAGGGCAGGCTCGAGGTTGAAGATGAGGGCAAGATGAGATGAGGAGGCAAAGGCGTTTGCCTATTTATTGAGGGCGGGCGTGAAGGCGGCGTGAATCCAGCGGCGTTGGCGCAGACGTCGAGACGAGACGCGGCTGCGTTGCGTGGGAAGCGGGCGTGATCAATGCGAAGAGAGAAAATAGCCAGGATGCGACGTCGTAACCCCGCACCGCTTCGCATGCATGCATGCATTAATGCGAAAGAGAAAAAAAACGTCCAAGATAGTTGTTCATTGGCAGTGAAAAATAAAAGGGTAAAATAAAAGGTACTCGTTCGTTTTTACACACCGCATGCAACAAACTCGTTCGTTTTTACACACGCAAGAAAAATCGGTGGGAGTAATATTGACTTTTTGTATGGCGCATGAACCAGATGGGAGTAAGTTTGAATGAAGAAAGTTGTTCGACGTACACTTAATTAATACGGCAGCGCTGTTGCACGCAAAATAGCTAGACTGCGACGCTAGGAGCAGCTGCTGCATGCAGGGCATGGTGCAGCCCGCCCCGCCCAGCGCCCTCGCATGCCACGCTCGGTCCAACAGTCAATGGAGTGTGCCAACGCTGTACGTTATATTTATTACATATTTTAGATTTTGATATTTTTTCTTAGGCTGGTCATAGTGACATGCATACTCCCTCTGTCCACAAATAAGTGTACGTTTGGCTTCAAAATTTGTTCATAAAAAGTGTACTTCTACCTTTCCAATGCACTTGGGCATCCAATGCACAAAGTCCACAAAATTTGTCCATAAAAATTTGTCCACAAAATTTAGAAGATTTTTCTTAAGGGTGACCTACAAGCTTATGGGTTGCCCACAAGCAATAAACAATTATTTTACTCTCTCCTCTCTCTCTTGCTTGTGTGTACTTTTAACAGACATGTGGGTCCCAGCTTATGGTGAACTTGACCTTATAGCCATTTCCATAAGTTGTGTAGGTCCCATCTTATAGCAAAGGTTCACCTTATACATAGGTGATGTGGTATAATGCATATGTTACTAGTCTAAGTTACTACTCCATAGTACAAAATAACATAGATGTGGTATCATGCAAAGTCTCATTTATTACAATGAACCTGAGGGGAGTAAGTTTGACTGAAGAAAGTTGTTACACATACACTTATTTAATGCGACAGAGGGAGTATTTAATGAACATAGAAAAGTGACATAGCTACATTTGTTGAAATTCAAATTTACCATCATATTTGAATTTTGTCCAAATTATCAACAAGTGACAAATTATTATAATAACAAATGTTTACAACAACAAGTGCCAAATTATTACAACAACAAGTGTCAAATGTTTACAACAATAACAAATGTTTACAATAACAAATGTCTATTTCTTTTGGCTCTTGTTACCCTCGTTTTCTTCTCCTTCACAAGTTTCACACCACACAATAGGTCTATGCTCTTCTTTTTCTTACCATTACCATCTGGCCTCCCCACAACACGTCCAAGAGTATCCTTCACCTCCTGCACCTTCTCAACAACCTCATGATCATGATCCAGAGCCTCATCAACATGGTCACTTTGCACCAGAGCCTCAACAACATGGTCAGTTTGCACCAGAGCCTCAACAACAGGCTCATTTTGCACCAGAGCGTCAACAACAGGCTCATTTTGCACCAGAGTCTCAACAACAGGCTCATTTTGCACTAGAGCCTCAACAACAGGCTCATTTTGCCCCTCATTTTGCACCAGAGCTTCCAAATCAGAAACGCTGTGCCCTAAAGCCTCAACAGTTTGCACATCATCCTCCAAAACACGTTCAGATTGCACCTCAGCAGCACCAAACATGATCTGGTTAGTTCTCTTCTTTCTTTGGCCATTGATTCTTGCCCTTTTCACTGGCCAGCATTCGTCAACAACAAGAGGTGGGCCTTTTTCTCCACGCTTCCTCGTGAAAACAAGCAAGTTAGGGGAGAAAATCATCAACAAGAAATGGGATAGATTTTGGATGAACATACTTTGGCTTTTCAGGTGTATACGCACTTGGTAGAGCCATTTCGGTGTCCAAGTTCTTCACAGATTTTGCATCTATTCTTGTTACCTTTTGGGCCCTTTTGGCTTGGCATCTTTCTTTTCATCTTTCTTTCCGTCTTGTTTCTCCCACCTTTCTCAAACCAAGCCTTGAATCTACTTGCTTGGGCTCGCCACCTTTCTTTTCATCAAAGGAGGACACAAGGAGAACTGAATGTCCACTTCAGCCACCGAGATGATCTGTAAGTCTGGAATTGGTGTTCCATATGCAGCCTTGAATTTTGCTGAGAATAATACTCATGCAAATATGGGTGCATATTTAGCTTGTGTTTGGAGGCCAAGAAAAGTATGGCATGCTCACAAGGCTTCCAGGTGTTTCCACTCAAGGCATGTGCATTCATGCAATTGAGTGTCAACAACATGCCTCTGCCGATCTTTGTATCTCGACTTCAAGACCCCACAATGAGGATTTCTCAACACGCAAATGTGCAAGATTTACATACATTGACCACCTGTTGCACAACATTAGGAAGCTTATCTCCTTGAAGAACATCACCAAGCCTTCTTCTCAATTCCCACAACCTCATGATCATGATCCTGATCTGGTCAACCATGTCATGGACAGGCAAGTCTTTTAACTCCTTCACTTTGTTGTTGAAACTTTCTGCCAAATTATTGTTGATATGATCACATTTGATGGCGATGTTAAAACCAGACTGTACCATAAAAGAGAATGGTAGGTTTCCAACCATGTACAAAACTTGACCCTATCCTCCTCGAGCATGCCGCCTTAATCTTCTCAAGGTGATATGAATGTGTCCATTGGTGTAAGATCTTCTTGCCGCCACATGCGTCCAAAATCATCTCCTCTGAATTTTTTGATCAAATTCATCCACATATGGCCGAAGCACTCCCTCTGCTCATCATGAGGGAAAACAATCTTCACTGCATTTTCTAAACCTTTACATGCATCATGTGCACTTCCAATGGAGATCGACCCTATGCATCTTTTCAAGCGCATCATGAACCATGTCCATGATGCCTCTTCTTAGATGAAACATGCCAATAGCTACAGGGAACATCCAATTGTGTCCATCTAAAGCATTGCATCTCGCTAGTTGACCATTCCACTTTCTAGTCAAGAAAGATGAGTCTATACTCAAATATGGATGCAACCTGCTTTGAAGCCATCGATGCAAGGCTTTAAAGCCATGAAGAATTTAGAGAAGAAGACTTTCCCATCACCGTTACCTCAAAGATTCTATCTCCACAACACTACCAGTGACCTCTTCTCTTCGCTTTGAAGTTATAAATCATTCGAAAGGTATTTGTCCAAACACCATATAGCTCTTTCATTGCCCTTTGCTTTGCCTTCCACATTGTAGTATAATTCAGCAATGGGGTCTTGCTTTTCCAAGTCTATTTTCGTCTCTTTGCGGTCTGTTTGGTGTTGTGGCTAAAATGGGCTTGATCTTTCTCGCAACCCATAATTGTGATGTCATCTTTGTAACTGTTTGAGAACTTGTAATGCAAGTATGAGGTTTTGGAATTTGATTCACTCTTATTGTCCTTCCATCGGGTTGGCGTCTAGCAGATATATACCACTTGCAAGGCTTGGCACCACCATCATAACATATGCATTTTGCATAGAACTTCTTTTATCATCCACATAGTCTTGGAGCAAACTCACGTTTGATGCATATGTCTGAAACACATCTGAATTCATCCATGCTTGGAAACAATCTCCCAACTTCAATAATCGGGTCCTCTTTGTCATAAATCACATTAGCTCATCATCATGTGCATCATCTACATGAACTGCAACATTTTCCAACAACTCTAGATCTATATCTGCCTCTTCATCTCTTAAATGGTTGTCACCATCATTTGCATCTTCATCTCTCTTCTTCTCCTTGTCTCTGTCATCTATAGGAATGCCAAAAAGCTTTGCCATTTCAATGTCATCTATTGGTGCAATGACCAAATCAGTCCGGTCATATATCTCAACTGAATTCCAATCAACAGTTATAATCCTTTGTGCATTACCATCTGCAGCCTCCCCTTGTGCATTAGCATCATCATCTTCCACTGTTAACACTTCCAACTCAGTAAGTATAGGAATTACTTGCCTTTGTGCAGCCCAATCATCCTCGACCATCTGAGCAGCTAGCTTCGAGGCCACATATCCAACCCTCGAATCAGGTTTCAGATCAATGAGCTCTGCTAAAAACAGAACAGTTTTGCTTGTCCAACCGTTTCGCTCATCGATTTCATCAACTATATGTTCCCCTGTCTCAACCCTAACATAGTCACATTTGCAATCATCAAATCGTAACAAATAAACTTCTTGCTCTGGCCCCCAAACCACACTATCCCCAATTTTTTCCACCATTTTCCTTACTGCCTCCTCTCCCATGTTTATTAGCTCTTGGGGATTAACATGTTCTAATTCCACCTCCCATTTAACAACCGTGTATCTCTCAATGATCTGCGTGCTGCCATCAACTAAAACAACCCTAGAGGGAAAAAAATTGATGCGAAATTCGAAGGTTTGGCGCGCAACATCGCTCCCCTGTTTTGGCGGACGCGTGAGCTAGCGGAACAAAGAGCTCAATCTTAGAGAAATTAAGTGCAGAGATACGGATATAACGATTAGAAGTCCCTCTCCATGCTCCATATCGTTCCCTCGCCTGCTTCAAAGACACCTCGCCTCCACAATCTAGCATCAATGGGCACGCCGATCTCGAATTGAGAAGAATGGGAGAGGAATTAGCTTTCAAATGGCACTCACCACCTTCGTGCCGAACGGCGCCGCCTAAATTAATTGCCGCAGCGCCACCGCCGAGAACGATGGGTGAGGTCCGCCGCCGCCGAAGCTACTGATCAGTGACGCGCTCTCGGTCGGAAGCGGTTGGTTTGACTGGCTTGACTGGTTGTCCCAACCAACCGGTTTGGCTTAACCCTAATCTTGGAACAAAGTTAAATGTGTCCTTACGACGTTTTAAGGCCTGTGTGGCCCTGGGATATTTGCTGCCTCACAACCGTCGCATGCGAGCTATTCTTTTCAACGATGTCGATTTCCTTCCAATCCATGTAAAGACGTCGCATAGGAGCTATAAGCCCGAATGATTGCTGGTGTGTGTGTGTCGCCACCCCTTGAGTTCAGTTTTGCTTCAGATTTGGACTATTCTTTTGTTGAGTTCAGTTTTGGTTTGAGATTTGTGCAGTTGGTTAGACTGAAAGCTGCAGTCCAAAACAGTGAATGCTGCAGGTTGTATCTTCAGTGCTTCAAATTGGGTGCAAATAGCTAGCTCTAGGGGTTGCCTATGTGTGGCCAGCATGGCGTGTTTGCAGCTAGCTATAGTTGACCGATGAAGACGGCATCACCAACATGCTGCAACTCGCCATGACCGATCCATCCTTCAAACGGTTCACTACAAATTCTTTTCGCTGTCTGGACTCCATGCTACTCCAGTCACTGGCCATCATTTGTAGCACGCCAGTGACTGTACATTCAAGTCCTGGCCTGCTGCCTGGCATGACCCATCATCATTTCTATAGCTATAACACATCACTGGTTGTGGATAGTCAGCATTGACACTGCACTGGCCATCAGTACGGATCAAGAATCACAGGGAGAGACACGAGAGAGTTTTGGTTGGCGCTAGCTGTGTAAAACGTACAGAGTTCCTGCTATTTCTCTTGTCATTTTATTCAGTCGTTACAAGCTAATAACTCAACACTGATTGCTGCCATCCCAATCTAGAAACGAAAACATGATCGCTGCCATCCCAATCTAGAAACGAAAACAAATACTAAGTCTCAGCTCAGGTTATTCCTAACTGACTCAAGAAATTGCTAACTTTCTGTCGAAACTGGCAGTGAGTGTGAGTCCTACCTGACGAAACTGAATTTTTCTTTAAGAACTGAGACAGAGGCGGCTGTTAACCGACAGGCGGCTATTCGTCCGGCCACCTCCAGGCCATTTCCCCTCTTGGCCGCGACCGTGGAGTCTGGCTCCGGCAGGAGCGTTCGCGCAGCTGTCGGTCGGCACCACAGTAATCAAGGGGCCCGATGGACACTGTGGCCACTCTGAGTGCAAAGGAGAGACGCGTGACCGCTCCGACGGTCGGCACTGCGACGACCGTGAGCCGGCAAGAGCGACCACGGAGCACACGGAACAGCCAAAATTGCTGTGACCACGCTCGGCATCAGCGGGCATGTCTTCATGGGGCATCCTCCGGCTGTCCGGCACCAAGGGCAGCATCCGTCAGTCGGCGGGCTGGCAGTTGCCATGGCCGGCACTTCTTCTGGGCAGAGCGGCGGCAGGGGAACGGGCGCAGAAGACGACGAGCCGTCAGCCCTGAGAAGCACCGCACGGTCGAGCACGCTCTCATTCCTGCGCTGACTCGGGGCTGGGGAGCGGGCTCGGCATGTCCGCACTTGGCAGCGCGCCCGCGTCGCGGAGGAGGTGGAGGTGGCCAGGTGGGGCACAGGCATCAGCAGGCGGGCGCCGCGTCGCAGTCAGCGGGCACGAACCCCTGCGGATCAGAGGACACCCTCGCGGTGACCACCAACGGCGACGAACCATGGTGATGTTGTCTGTCGAGGACGTCGACCGAGCCCGTGTCGAGGTTGATCGATGTGCGGCATGCCGCTTGGCCCTAGCCTATCCGCGCGCGCGGCACACTGAAGTAGCCCCACCTCGCCACCGTCGCCGCACAACATCAAGTAGAAGAACAAAGGGCGCGCCGCGAGCTGCATGTACACGGGGCGTGACGGCGGAGAACGGGAGAAGGGGCGCGCGCGCTGCTCGGACGAAGGTGACGCGGAACCCGACCGTGCAGGGAGGGAGCGTCATGGCGCCGTCGGAGTTCTTGACGTCGAGGTCGGCCGGGATGTCACCTGCGTTCTCCAACTTGCAGACGAGCTGGACGGCGAAGTACCGCGTCTCGGATGTTGGCGCAAAACTGACACAAGCAGATCGATCCAGGCCCTGCTCTGCGTTGAAAAGAAGTTGCCAAGAATCACGACGTGCAAAACAAATTCAGAGCACACACCTGACTGTCACTGGCATCAGATCGTCATGGCTGGTACCTTGTCTGGTAGCATAAGAAAGAGAGGACTACTTGTTGTACTACTGTAATATATTTTCCCTCCACTTACGGTTCCTGATCATAGCCATATATACTGAACGATGGTAAAGTTGCAATGCCTCTGAACTTATCATCCGAAACTCTAGACTGCTGAAATCAGGTTCTCTGGTTAGAGACTACTATCATGGCGACATCGAGTGAAGCCGTCGCAGAGCCCGAATAACTGGAGGCTGTTGAACGGGATCTTCTTCATGGGGACGTACCTCAAAGTACTGTTGATCGTGCCGTTCTACTGGGCTGTGACAGTAGGGGTAAGCCAAAAACAAGAATCCAAAACTGCACATCTATCTTGATCAGCTGACACAGATGCTTCCATGTTCTCTGAATTTGCCGTCACACTTCAAGGTGAAGCTTGACGCCGAGGAAGTTTTGTGGGCGATGTACCTGTAGGTGATCGAGCATCGTGCCATCCCATACGTCCTGCAGCTTGTGCTACACTACATGATTCAACTAGACAAGACGGTCATCATGTCTATCGCACTGACCTGAAATTACGGACACCCTTCACAGGCAAACGTGCCTTATTTCTGAACCAAAAAGGTGTCAAAGACTGAAACTAACAGCTACGGGTTCAGAGAAACACTAACTGACAGATAGAGAGATTCGGAAACGGTTTGCGCCTTTGCCGTCACGCAATTGCACTATATATCTTTCTGAATTCTCAGTGTAGTTGTGGTCTAACGAAATTCAAGATAGCGGTCCGCTAAGCCTCGTGGTCTTTGTTCTTCTCCTTGATAGCCAACTCAGACAGACTGTTCATGTCTACATCTGGTGTGGCTGTTCATTGATGCAGACGGTGTGCTTAGGCCCTCGGCCATCATGGCCGACACCATCTCCAGCCCCAGAGTATAAGGATTAAGGACCTCAAGGATCTCGGTAGGTCTGGAGCTGTGAATCGAGCGGCTGTGCTACCTGGGATTTCCGAACGAAATGCATGCTTGATGGATCATGGATCTGTTTTGATCTGTGTTGATGTGCCTTGAGTACGTGCAGACATGCTAATCTGACTGCAAGGCTCGGCCTAACCCTGCCATGTATGCAAAATACTGTATTAGTAAATTATGGATGTTGAATATGACCATGTATCCACTGTCGTTGCTTTTGACTACTGCAAAATACTGCAAGGCTCGGCCTAACGCTGCCATGTATCCACTGTCGTTGCTTTTGACTACTGCAGAGATGCTTTTCTGCATTTTCCATTGTCGTTGATTTGGCAGTCAAGTTAAGAAACTGTGTGGAGCACTATCAAATACGTGTATCCCCAAGATTGATGCTCTTTTTTCTTGGACAAGCTAGGAGCATGATTAATTCTGGTTAGTGCACGACCGGTCCATGTTTAGTCACTAGTGGACATGTTTAATCACAAGATTAATGCTTGTTAGTGGAGCACTAGTATCCAATATATCCCCAAGATTAATGCTTTCTACCGCCATATCAAGCAAAGGAGACTTGTCGGTTACACCTTATGTTTCACAATAAGCTTTTTAGCATGCTGTTTTAGCTATCTAAAAAGAGGAAGTACTATCCAAGCATACCAGACTTGACAATGGACTCAACAGTTTACTCAGCAAGTTTATAATCTACACGTAGCTAATTATAAACACTAGAGAGAGCATGGAGCAGAGCACATAAGCACATAGGCGTCCTGCTCTCAAACCTACAGCCTTCCAAATGGCCCGCTACTTTCCATGTCCATGGGTATCTTTGCTCCTGGTCCTGTCCTTGCTGCACTCCATGTTCCTCGGTTGTTCATGCTGCTTCGTGGAGGAGAGGGTGGCCCTCATGGATATTCGCTCTTGGTTCATGAGCGCGCAGTCGGAGGTTCCAAAATCCTGGCGACCAAGTGATGACTGCTGCTCATGGGAAGGGATCACGTGCGACAACAGCACAAGACGAATATCGCATCTCAAACTTTCCAATATCTACCAATTAGTCCCTACCGCCTCGCAAAATAAATACCGGAACATGAACTTGGCGATATTTTCCCCTTTTCAAAAACTTCAACTACTGGCTTTCGCCTGGAATTGGGCTTGCTTCCAAAATTTTGAAGGTATGCAGCTCCTGTTGTGTGCGCCCAACTCTACTTTTATTCTTGCAATAAGTTTATTACTACAAATCATCTTATTCTGAAGCAAGAAATTCCCGCAGGTCTTGAAGGATTGAGTAAGCTTAAGTATCTTGACCTTAGTGACAACTGTTTGCTAGAGGGCATCCCAAGATCTGTCGGAAAATTGGTTTCTCTGGAAGTCATCAATCTCAATGGAAACGACATGGGCGAGGCTCTTCACAATACAGGTACTTAAAGAAATAAATTTAACATTCTCTTTCAGTTGGCGTACTTTTTTTTACTTGCTATAAGGCATGTATTATGTGGCAGGTTTCCAAAATCTCCATAACTTACGTAACCTGCGTGAATTGCATTTGGCATCCAATCAATTGAGCGGCGGCCTCCCAGCATCATTGTTTGTACTTCCATGCCTTGAGTACCTAGATCTTTCAGACAACCACCTTGAAGGACATATACATATAAATTCATCTTCCAACCTTCGTGAGTTATATTTGAGTTCCAACCAATTGACGGGTAGCTTCCCAGCATCCTTGTTTGCACTTCCCTACCTTGAGCACTTGGATCTTTCAGACAACCTCTTTGAAGGACATATACCTATAAACTCATCTCTGAACCTACGAGAACTAGTTTTGAAATCCAATCAATTGAGTGGTAGCATCCCAGCCTCCTTATTTCTACTTCCATGCCTTGAGAACTTGGATCTTTCAGAGAACCTCTTGCAAGGACATATACCGATAAACTCATCTTGGAATCTGCGAGAACTGCATTTCAGATCCAATCAGTTGAGTGGTAGCCTCCCAGCGTCGTTGTTTGTACTTCCAAGTCTTGAGTATGTGGATTTTTCAGAAAATTTCTTGCAAGGACATGTACCTATAAACTCATCTTGGAGATGTTCCTTGTTACTTCAAACTATCAGGTTATCTGAGAACAAGCTCGGTGGTAAATTTGACTTCTTCTGGCTACGAAAATGCATGAAGCTTGAATGGATAGATCTTTCTGGGAATAATTTGGTTGTTCAACTGAAAATGCATGGTTGGGTACCTAAATTTCAATTGAAAACACTAATGCTTTCTCGGTGCAACCTTGATATGAGCATCATTACAGAGCCACACTTTCTACGCACACAACATCATTTGCAGGTACTTGATTTGTCTAGCAACAATTTGCCAGGAAGCATGCCCAATTGGTTGTTCACAAATGAAGCGGCACTAGTATACCTAGATCTTTCAAATAACTCACTAGTCGGATCTTTGGATTCGATATGGCAACACAAAACTAATCTTGAACAAGTGAACATATCTGTAAACCTTGTTGAAGGACACATGCCAACCAACATCAGCCTGATGTTTCCTAATCTAGTTTCTCTTGATGTTTCCAACAATAATATTTCTGGAACAATACCATCATCATTGTGCAATATTGATGGCGTGCTATTTATGGACCTTTCAAACAACAAACTTACAGGAGCCGTACCATCTTGTTTGTTCACTGATATTATTGTGTTGGATGAATTGAGGCTCTCAAACAATAGTCTTGGGGGTAAGATACTTGATGGGGTTAGTCAATTCTCCCAAATGTCGGCAATCTACCTAGACAACAATAAATTTGTAGGGACTCTCTCAAGAAACTTTTCTGGTCTTGTGGAATTCATGGATTTACATGGTAACCAGCTTTCTGGAGAACTTGACACTTCATTATGGAATCTTCCTAATCTGGAAGTTTTGAGCCTTGGTAGTAATGGTTTAATTGGTGAGATTGGTCCAGGGATTTGTAATTTGACATATCTTCAGTTGTTAGATCTATCGAACAACCATTTTACAGGACGTATACCAAACTGCAACAGTACATTACCTCTCGAGTTTCTGAGTGTATCTGGGAATTCACTGTCAGGCTTCTCGGGTGCCTTTTTCAGCATCTCCAACATTACAGTTCTGGATCTTAGCCATAATCAGTTCACTGGCAACCTTGAGTGGACACAATATCTTTCTAAAATCAGTGTCCTTTTGTTAAACCGGAATAAGTTTGGGGGACAGATCTCTCCAAATATGTGTGGTCTCCAACACCTGAGTATCATTGACATCTCACACAACATACTTTGGGGTTCCATACCACCATGTATTGGAGGCATTCCATTTGAAGACCCTGGTGGTTACAAATACAACTGGCCTAGAACATTTGGTAGTTCCTATGAATATGGGTTAGGTGAGTACATCTCTTACAGAAGTCAGTATGAGCTCCAAGGGTTCACTTTCACAACTAAAGGAAACCGATACACATATGGACGCAACTTCTTCATGTTAATGTCTGGCATAGACTTCTCTGCAAACATGCTATCAGGTGACATTCCGCCGGAGATGGGGAATTTGAGCCATGTCAAGTCTCTGAACTTGTCAAACAATTTCTTTACTGGATCAATTCCTACAACCTTCGCAAACATGAGAGAGGTCGAAAGCTTAGACCTATCAGAAAACAAGCTGAATGGATCAATACCATGGCAGTTAACTAGGCTGTCATCATTAGAGGTGTTCTCTGTGGCAAACAACAACCTATCGGGATGTCTGCCAGACTCTGGCCAGTTTGGCGCATTTGATATGGACTGTTTCAGAGGGAACAACAACCTTAGATCTTGCACTGCAGGTTCAGGTTCCGTGGTGCGGAATGGTACGGTTGGAAATGCGCCTGATGATTCTGACCCGATCCTCTATGTGGTCAGTGCGGTTTCATTCGTCTTGGCATTCTGGGCCACCATCACATTTGTGTTCTGCCATTCGTTTGGACAGCGTGTTATTCTCAAATGGGCTACTCGTGAATAGTTATGGTGTGTAAATCGTGCGTGTAAGATGAATTTTCTTTCTGATTATGCGTCTATTTGTAAACTTTCCTATCTTTTACTATTACTTTGGAGAAAATGTAACTCCCAAAAATTGTTCTGCTGAATAAAGGTGAGCAAATCTCACTGAAAAATAAACTTAAGAAGATATTGGCGTGCTAGGGAATAACATACTGCTTAACTGTTCCGGTGGGACTGAGAATTTGTTGGATTTCTTCGGAGCCCATTTTCTTTTGCAAGTGAAATGGGGGGAAATGCTCTTTTAATGATGCGGTGTCTTATGAAGAAGATTCTTGTGAAAATAACTTCTTTCTTCCTTGATTAATGTATGTAAGAATGAAGGAACTCTAGAGCAGACAGAGTTCTCCATGTTGAATGTAATAGTTTTAGATATTTTGGTCCCCGTATTGTGTTGTAAACAAACTCATCTACTCAGTCTTTGGGCTAATATATTAACACGCAACCCGTGTGGACTCAAGCACGGTTCCAGTCATTGTCGTTTTAACATGGTATCAGAGCCCCTCCTCCCATGACCTAGCTGCCGCCGCCGCCTGCATAGCACCCCGACAAGAAACATCGCCGCCGCCGCAGAGATCACCTCTGTTGCCGCCGCCAAAAACACCATACAATCAAAACCCTAGACAACCTGCCGCCGCCGCCGCACCTTCAAAACTCGCTGCCGCCGTAGAACTACTGCCGCCGCCGCCTAAACACATCCTACAACCAAAACCACTCAGCCGATCCTAACCACCCTACTCCGATCACCACGCCCACATCCTACATCCGATATCAACCTCATTATCACCAGATCCGATCACCATGAGCACTTCAACGTCAAGTTCCTCTCTGGCCACTTCCCTGGGTAGCCCGCCAACCCAGTTGCTGACCCGGAGCAATTTTCTTCTCTGGCAAGCTCTCATTGTCCCAGCTTTTCGGGGAGCCAATGTCATGGGCCTCCTTGATGGATCAGACTGCGCTCCTGCCAAGACCGTCGAGACTGAGGACTCTGAGAAGAAGAAGATTCAAGTAGAGAACCCCGCATATGTGGCATGGATTGCTCGGGATCAGCGAGTGCTCCGTTTTCTGTTGAACTCGCTGTCCCCTGAAATCTTGTCGCACGTTCTGGGCATGGATACGACCGCTGCTGCATGGACTGCTGTCAATGCTATGTTCAAAACAACGTCCCGCACCAAAGCACAACATCTGCGTGAGCAACTCAATGACACCAAGAAACTTACTATGACTGCTGATCAGTACTACACCAAGATGAAGGGATTCGCCTCGAAACTTTCAGCACTTGGGAAAGTCATTGACGATGACGAACTCCTTGGCTATCTTCTTCATGGCTTGGACAAGGTAGAATACAACTCTCTCATTACCTCGGTTCATGGAAACCGAAGTACAACTCTGGATGAATTCTTTGAGCAGCTGTCTGGTTATGATATGCGTAATGGTGTTGAAGAGAATGGTCTGTTTATTTCCTCGGCCAATCTTGCCCGCCGAGGCTATGAACTCCCACGTGGCCACACCCCGCCTCCTCGTGGTTACTCGCCTCCTCCTCGTGGCCGTAGCCCCGATCATGGTGGGTCCCATCATGGTGGCGGTGGTGACCGCTATAGAGACCGAGATGATGATCGCAGCAGCTGGCGTCGTGACGAGCGACGTGATGATGACCGTCGTGGTGATAGACGTGATGATCGTCATGACAGACGCTATGATAGCGGTGATCGCTACCATCGCAATGATGGCGGTGGACGACGCCCTGATCGCACTCCCACAATATATGTGGACACTGATTGCCAGATTTGTAAGAAACATGGTCACCCTGCTAGTGAGTGATGGTGGCGATATTCAGATGACAAGAAAAAGAGAGATGATGGAGAGAAGGGAGCAAATCTTGCATCATATGGGGTAGATACAAATTGGTATGCTGATTCAGGAGCTTCCCATCATGTTGCTAGTGAGCTGGAAAAACTTCTCATTGCCAACAAATACCATGGGCAAGACAAGGTCCACACTGCTGAAGGTACAGGTATGCACATTAGTCACATTGGTAATTCAATATTACGTACACCTCATAGTTCCTTTGATTTAAAAGATGTTCTTCATATTCCAAATGCATCAAAAAATCTCCTGTCTATTCATCGATTTACTCTTGACAATCGCGTTTTTATTGAGTTTCATCCTTTCTTCTTCTTAATCAAGGACCAAGCAACTCGAAGAATTCTATTTAGGGGCCCTTGCTATGATGGTCTCTATGCTTTGGTGCACATGTTCCATGAGACATCCAAGCACGCCTTCCTCTCCACAAAGCCGTCATCCTCCACATGACATCGCCGCTTAGGACATCCCTCTTCGTTTGTGGTTCAAAAAGTTCTTAGAAGAAATAAAATAGCTTACACTCCAGAGAGTACTCCATATGTTTGTGATTCTTGTTAGTTAGCTAAGAGTCACCAGTTACCATACCCCATATCTTCTAGTGTTTCTACTGCTCCTTTGGAGCAAGTATTCTCTGATGTATGGGGTCCTGCCCCTGTCTCTGTGGGAAAACATGCATACTATGTAAGCTTTATCGATGATTTCAGTAAATTTACTTGGATATATTTACTTAAGAAGCGTTCTGATGTTTATCAAGTCTTTCTTAATTATCAGCAATATGTTGAGCGCAAGTGTTGGGGAGGTAACCCCGGATAGGGTAAAGACGGGGAAGGACGAAAGGATGTCCCCCGTCTAGTTTCCGAGTTACAGTCTGAATCGGCCGGATCCTGTAGAAGTCGGCCGAGATAGGAAAGGGCAGGACCCTTATAATGATGGCAAGGCATTACCCGGCCGAGATACTGCGTAAGCCGGCCGGGTTAGCCCGAGTAATCTTGATGCAGGTGAAGGACAAGCCGAGTTACGCGAGGCGGAGATCAAGGCTTGCAGGAGAAGGAGAAGCCTAAAGTCAAACTCTAGCCGCATGCTAGGGAGAATCTGAGCGGATCCAAGCACTAGGGACAAAGGCGCAGAGCGACAGAGAGGCAGAAGGAGGTCACGGAGGTGACAGTCCTGAAGCCCGAGGCGCACAGGAGGGGCCCTCTGGAACCTTGCCGTCAGTAGGGTAGCGACAGGGAAAGGGGGGCGCCGAACTACTATATTGGGACAAGCATATTCCTCGAATATGCTTGCCACATCAGCCCTAAAGGAACCCAAGGCTCTCCTTTATAAGGGGAGGCTTGGACCCTGAGAAGGGATAGGCTCATTTAGTACCGTTAGGCTGGTAAAGTTTTTCTTTTCTCCCTGTATACAGCTCAAGGAGCACTTGTAGCCCAAGGAAGGAGAAATAAAGATCTTTGCCTTAGTCTTCTGTGTGTAGAATCAACTGCATCTTCCCTCCCCAGATCCCTCTAGCATCAATTGGCCCCATACTTTAGCCTACCCATGGCATCTGCCGTGCCACCACCACGGTTACGCTTGGCGTGCCATCAGTGCTAGCTGGAGTCATGATCCGGACGGGAAACTTCATCAACACTGGCGAGCGCGTGGTTTCTGGCCTGGTCCGGAGATTCGATCTCTGTGACTACATCAGCGACAACGCGGGCAGCTTCAGGGGAAAAACTTCCCCGTGGAACGGTGTCTTCATCAGTTTGGGCGAGCACAAGGTCTACGTCGGCGTCGACGTCTCCGGCATTTATCCTCACCAAGTTGTTGTTGCAGGAGAGCCACCCCTTAGAGCTGCGAGCCGTCCTTACGGGGCGCATCCGGTGAGCAGCGTCGAGGTGATGGTCGCAGCCGGAGTGCAGGCGGGAGTAGCGGGTGTCGGATCAACCAGAGACCCCGCCGCAGGCGTGCAGATCACGCCCAAGCAGACGGCACCACCCACCGAGGTAATCCCTCCAGTGACCAACCAGGCCAAAGTACAGGACACTACCCCAAAAGCACCAAGAGTAAGAGGGCCACCTCTGGAAAGGCCAGAAAACATTCTTCAGGCAACCATAGAAAACTTGACTACACATGTAGAGCAGATACTTGATCCGGCTAATGCTCAGGCAGAGTTAGAATAAACCAGGCAAAAGGTGCTGGTAGAGGCAAAAAAGGTGTCGGCCCTACGGGAGTCTCTAAACAGGACCCTGCGAGAATATGCCAAAGCTAATAAGCTTGACGTCGCTCCCGAACGGGTGGACGAGTTAAGATTGAGAGGGAATAACCTCATAGATGATATCAACAAGGAGCATGATGCTCATAAGGCAGAATCAGTTGATTTGGGCTTGTCGAGGTACAGTACCCCGACAAAGAACCTAAGAGCAGCAAATGCCGCAGCATTAGAGTTAGAGGGGTTAACCGGCGAAGCCCGGCAGAAACAGCAAGAAAGAGTGAATGAGATGGTGCGCATCGCGAACCAGCAAAACGAAGAAATGCTCAGGGCAGACCCGGCGAGGCCGGGGGCCTCGCGAATGGTTCACTCGGCTGGATCAGCACCGGCCTTGTCCGTGGCAGCATCATCCTCACCCGGAAATAATGCACGAAAGGACAAAGCAGTAACTTCAGGAAAGAGAAACAAGCAAATTGTTCCGTATGATCCGGCAATAGCCGGGAAAGCAAACGAGAACAGAGGCAATGGAAGCCGAGGTAACAGTGGTGAGAGGAATCCCGACCGTATTGAGAAAGACGGCGGAAGCCGAGGCAATGGAGACCTCGGCAGAAGAGAACTCGGAAGAGGCAATCATGAGAACAATACTCCGGTTGAAGTAAGGAGAGAACCGCCGCTCAACCCACAGCCAAGACATGAACCTCGGCAGGAAAGAGAAGCGAGACCATCTCGCCACAATCAAGTGAATGAAAGGTACAATGATGGTTATTCCGAGATGGAATATGCGATCCATGGTGGAAATAACCACTATGGAATGCAAGACAGAGTTCTGTACAGAGATTTGCCATCAAATGATGCAAGAGTAAAGCTAGACCGGCTATACCGGTCCGAGTTGCTGGAAGAACAGGGTCCACCAGGTCCGACGTGCTTTGGACCACGGATCATGGGCGAACCACCTGTGCCGAACTTTCAGCTAGCGAGAGGCACGAAAACATATAATGGGAGTACCAAACCACAAGACTGGTTGATTGATTATGCCACTGCTGTGAAAATAGCGGGTGGAAACTTACGATGGGCAGTACGGTATGTCCCACAAATGTTGGAAGGACCAGCTAGGGTATGGCTGAATAATCTACCAGCAGGCAATATCAACTGTTGGTTAGATTTTGAAGAAATGTTCGTCAGCCACTTTACCAGCACATACAAGAGGCCAAACAGGCCGCAATAGTTATCCATGTGCAAGCAGAGGCCGAATGAAACAGATAGAGAGTTTTTAACTCGATGGTGTAACCTGAGAAACTCGTGTGAAGGAGTTATAGAGTCGCAAGCAATAGCTTGGTTCGCTCAAGGATGCCGTTATGCCAGTGTGTTGTGGCAACGACTGCAAAGAGATATGCCAACCACATTGGCAGAAACTATCAGAATAGCGGACTCCTATGCATTAGGAGATCCAACACAACCAGAATTAATGTCGGCAGATCATCGGGAGCAACAGGACCAATATGCAATATATTTGGCCGGGTCATCCAGGCGCAATGACTTTAGAGGAAGAAGAAGAGAAGAAAGGCTGGATTATAGATATAATTCGGCCCAAGTGGCAGCGGTAGCGCAGGATCAGCCGAGTCACGGAACGACTCAACGACAAAAGAATGGTACTCAGCAGTGGACACCAAGGAATGAAGGAAAAAGACAGTGGACCCCAGAACAAAAGAAGCAATGGCGAGAGGCAAGTACGTCGAATCTATGTTAGATCACCGTGTAAATTTCATGTCAAACCCATCCAGGCCAGCCAACCATACGACCCGCCAATGTGCATGGATGAAAAATGCAATGGGAAACCCCGCAGGCATTCAGGCAGCGCCCCTTCAAGTACATTAATAGCATCAGCCACAGTTGACTGGAGCAAATGACAGAATCGATGTTACCACCTCCTCCCCGAGATACGATAACTCGGACCGGAGATCACGGTACATCAAGTGATGAATCAAGGCCGGATGGAAGGACAAATCCAGAAATCTGGATGCAATGATTACAGAGAACATCATCGGTCTTATTGCGTGTTCACAACAACAAAGAAGACAAGTGTGAGTGCAACGCCGGCATATGGAAGTAAATGCAGTTATGTCGGCAGTACCAAGATATGTGCCTTGGTCAGATCAGGAAGTAACTTGGAGCATAAAGGATCACCCCAAGATAATGCCGAATCCGGGGTTGTATGCACTCGTGTTGGATCCGACATTTGTTGGACCAAGCATTAATGTGAAATTTTCAAAGGTTCTCATTGACAATGGGAGCAGTATCAACATCATGTACAAAGATACCATGCATAAACTCGGAATATCGCAGAACATGCTGCAATCCACGAGGACCATTTTCCATGGGATAGTGCCAGGGCTTTCATGCGAACCCATTGGTAAGGTCCGAGTGGATGTGTTATTCGGCACAAGAGATAATCAGAGAGCGAAAACTTAGAGTTTGAAGTGGTGGATCTAGAGAGTTGTTATCATGCTTTACTCGGACGACGCGTTGGCCAAATTCATGGGCATCTGTCATGTAAGTTATCTGAAAATGAAGCTACCTGACCACAAGGAGTGATAACTGATGGGGATTACAAGAAGTCAATGGAATGTGCTTCGGGTCAAATTGGCGAATCATTGGTTATAGCAAGAGAAAAAGAAGGATTCAGGAGGTAGCAGCCCTCGCGATTCGGCAAGACTGAATATGCCGGCACTAGCCAATCCACATGGAAGTGTCTCCTTTCAGCCGACTAAAGAAACGAAGAAGTTTCAGATAGATGAGCAATTCCCAGAGCGTACTGTTACTATTGGTGCAGGCTTAGATGCTAAATAGGAAAGCGAGCTCACCAACTTCCTCCGTGAGAATCGGGACATATTTGCATGGTCAACTCAGGATCTGCAAGGTGTTCCGAGGGAGTTGGCTGAGCACTCTCTGAATGTAAGGCCAGGAGCAATGCCGGTGAAGCAACCTCTCCGCCGCTTCGCCGAAGACAGGAGAAAAATAATAGGGGATGAAATAGCTCGGCTCCTCGCGGCCGGTTTCATCATGTAGGTGTTGTATCCGGATTGGTCCAGCAGGAAAATTACTCGGTTTTCTTGTATCTAGCCGAGGTATAGAGGCCAACCCAACGAAGATAAAGGCAGTAGAAAGAATGGAGTTGCCAAGGTGTCTAAATGACGTACAAAAGTTCACGGGATGTTTAGCCTTGCTCAGCCGGTTTGTATGTCGGCTGGGAGAGAAGGCACTACCACTCTATCAACTGATGAAGAAAGCAGATAAGTTCATTTGGACTCCACAAGCAGACAGTGCATTTCATGAGTTGAAAAGGATGTTGGGCACAGCACCCATTCTGGCTTCTCCATTATCAAAAGAGCCTATGTTACTCTATATAGCGGCTACCAACAGAGTAGTGAGTGTTGTAGTCGTCGTAGAACGACTCGAAGATGATAAGTCGGTACAGAGGCCGGTGTATTATTTGAGCGAGGTGTTATCCGCTTCAAAGCAAAATTACCCACATTATCAGAAGATGGCTTATGGAGTGTACATGTCGGCAAAGAAACTTAAACATTACTTCGAAGTGCACCCCATCAAAGTGATCTGTGAAGCACCCATAGCCGACATATTGAGCAACAAAGATGGGAGTGGCCGAATAGCAAAATGGGCAATTGAGTTGTCACCATATGCTCCACAATTCGATAGGAGAGATGCAATCAAATCTCAGGCGGTCGCCGACTTCTTCGTAGATTGGGCCGAGGTGCAGTATGAGCCACCATTACCAGACCAAAATTATTGGACGATGCATTTCGACGGTTCCAAACTAAGAAATGGTTTGGGGGCAGGAATAGTGTTAACTTCGCCGAAAAGAGATCAACTGAAATATGTGCTGCAAATACATTTTGCCGCGTCAAACAATGTAGCCGAATACGAAGCACTGGTCCATGGATTAAAAGTAGCAAAAGAGATTGGCATACGCAGAATCTTATGCTATGGGGACTCGGATCTAGTAGTACATCAAGTCTCAGGCAATTGGGACGCATTAGATGATAATATGGCTTTGTATAGATTTCATGTGCAAAAGATCAGTGGATACTTTGAAGGGTGTGAATTTCACCACATACCTCGGGCAGAAAATGATGCCGCAGACACGTTGTCAAAGCTAGGATCAACCAGGCAGTCAATTCCCCCATGTATTGCCCTAGAGCACCTCAGGAAACCATCAATAACTCCATCACCAGAGTCCTAATCCATCTTTATTCCGGCAAATTCAGCAGAAGATAATGTGCCGATGGAAATATACCAGCAATATAACCCGGAACTCCCCAAGAGGAGGACAACAGAGGTAAGCATAACTATGGAGAAAGCCGAGGTAGTTATGTCGGCGGAAAACATGGAAATAGACAGTGAGACCACACCAGAGAAAATCACACCGGTATGGGCGCAACCCATATTCTCTTTCCTTAAAGATGCGATTTTGCCGAAAAATGAAGTGTTAGCAAGACAGATAACAGGGAGAGCTAAAGCTTATACAATCATAAATAATGAGCTATATAAAAGAAGTGTCACAAGTGTATTGCAAAGGTGTGTGAGTTCCGCAGAAGGCCAGGAGATTCTCCTAGATATACATCAAGGAGAATGTGGACACCATGCCTCATCTCGTGCCTTAGTGGCCAAAGCATCCAAGCATGGGTTTTATTGGCCAACGGTGTTGAAGGAAGCCAAAGAGCTGGTTGAAAAATGCAATGGTTGTCAGAGATATGCAACCAAGATACACATGCCGTCGTCCGAGTTAAAAACAATACCCATTACTTGGCCGTTTTCTGTGTGGTGCTTAGATATGGTGGGACCATTTAAGCCGGCCCGAGGGGGGATGACCCACATATTGGTTATGGTGGACAAGTTCACAAAATGGATTGAAGTGAAACCAATAAAGAAATGCGATGGGCCCACAACAGTGAAATTCCTCAAAGATATTATCTTAAGATATGGGTACCCGCACAGTGTTATTACAGATAACGGCACAAACTTTGCAGAAGGAGCTTTCTCTAGGTTTTGCCAAGAGAAACACATAAGATTAGATGTTGCCTCTGTGGCTCACCCAGCATCTAATGGGCAAGTGGAAAGGTCTAATGGACTATTATTGTCTGGAATAAAACCACGACTCGTCGAACCATTGCAAAGGTCGGCAGGATGTTGGATTGAGGAACTACCAGCAGTATTATGGAGCCTCAGGACTACTCTGAACAGATCAACAGGTTATACATCATTCTTTTTGGTATACGGGGAAGAGGTCGTGCTTCCAGCCGACATAATACATGACTCGCCAAGAGTTACTCAATATACAACTTCAGAGGTAAATGAAGTAGCTCGGCAAGATACTGTTGATCTGCTAGAAGAAGCCAGAGAGCTGGTTCTATCATGATCAGCTATTTATCAGCAGAACTTGCGACGATATCACAGCAAGAAGGTGAATCCAAGAGTGTTCAAAGAAGGGGATTTAGTTCTCCGACTGGTGCAACGCACAGCCGGCATGCACAAGCTGTCACCTCCATGGGAAGGACCATTCGTCGTGAGCAAAGCATTGCACAATGATGCCTATTACCTAATCGATGCTTAATCCCCTGGAAAGAACAGGGCAGACAAAGCCGGCGAAGAAATGAAAAGGCCATGGAACGTAGCTTTACTTCGTCCATTTTACTCGTAGCATAGTATCTCAAGATCAAGCACCAATTATGTATTAAACCTCGGCATCCAGAGAAGTGACTCGGGGACTGCCATGTATTATTTCAATTTTGGGTTATGTATCAAACCTCGGCATCCAGAGCAGTGACTCGGGGACTGCCATATGTTATTTCAATTTCATCTTATGTATTAAACCTTGGCATCCAGAGCAGTGACCCGGGGACTGCCATGTGTTATTTCAATTTTGGGTTATGTATTAAACCTCGGCATCCAGAGTAGTAACTCGAGGACTGCCATATATTATTTACTAAACCTCGGCACCTTGAGCAGCGACTCGGCAACCGTCTTACATTATTTCTGAAATTTGGTTTACACACTAGACTTCGGCGCTATAGGCAGTGACTCGGGGACTGCCATATATTGTCCCGAAGTAGTGGTTAACCTTTGATACAAGGAAGGTATCAAACTTCGACACTTAAAGTAAGAACATCTCAATCTCGTATGATATTCAAAGCCCACACCCAGATTAATTGGCTAAACCACGGGAATAGAAAGGCAAAGATATATCCCAAAATCAAGAAATCGCAGGCCACCCAAGCAACGATTCGGACGAACAAGACCACTTAAACAAAGTGATAACAATTACAAACATATATGTCTCAGCAGCACACGGCAAAAGAAATTCGTGCCATACATAACACGGACAAATGTTACACGTACATCATACGCCCGGCATACCAGGGATAAGAAATGACTTAAAGGTTTTTAGCTGGAGAGGCAATAACTTGGTGAGGGGCTGGGCACTCCGAGGTAGGCGGAGCTTCGGCCGAGGTTGCCTCGCCCTCCACAGACCCAGGTGCGACTTCGGCGGAAGCCCGAGGCTGTTGAGGAGCATCAGTTTGTGCAGTTGAATGCCCAGTACCTTTGGAGGAGGATCGTGCATCGCCGTTGCCATCCGAGCTCGAACTGGAATCACCAGAAGTAGTCGAGTCATCCTCATCTTCCCCTTGTTCACCTGAGTTGTTATCCGATGCATCCTCGACTACGACCTCGTCGTCCGGGTTCGGAAGGAAACTCGGACCTTCATTCCAAGTATGCACGTCGGCATACTCAACGAGCTGGAAGGCGCGAGCTTGCCGAAGAGCGACGAAGGTGGGGTCCTCAACCCAACGGGAACCAGTGCGCAAATTTCTCAAGATATCAAGAGAAATATCTTCATACCATGACATGATAACGGTGAGAGCCATATCGCCTGACTTCGTCCGGCTGATTCCCTCCAAAGACTTAGTTGCCTCTCGGACGCCATTAATCTTTTCACCAGCAATTGGACCTCATTGATATCAGGAGTCCCAGAAGTATTCGGCCAAAGAACATGGTACGCTCGGATAGCTGCCTGCACCAAATCCCTGCCCATAATCTTCATCGGACCAACTGCAGCGCCGACAACAACAAGGAAATCTTCCATCGAACTCCGAGTCCGCGTCAACAGGGACACCTCGGCACACACGAGCAACAAGAACCGCTTTAAAGCTCACGGGCTTAGCTTCTGGAAAATGATCTACGCAAAACACGAATGCGTCAGGGGGCAGCAGGAAAAAATAAAAAGATAATCCGGCCATGCTAAGAAGCTTACGATGAATATAACTCATCATTATCTGAAGTTCTTTAGCCCAGTCAATCTTGCTCTTCTCAAAGCGAGCGATCTCCTCGCTCATTCCCCGAGTTTTCAGTTCGGCAGCCTCGAGGAGCTCTTTATTTTTCTGGAGTTGCAGAGCTAGCCGATTTTTCTTCTCGGAGAACTCCTGGTCGACCTTTTCTAGTTCGGACTTCTGAGAGAGCTTAAGGGCCCCCACCTCGGCGCGCAGGCGAGCTATTTCATCGTCCTTTTCTTTTAGCTGCGTCGAATGAGTAGCGCCTTGTTCTAAAAATGCAGCATCACATCAGGCATGGGCGTGCAATCTTGGTGAGATGCTGCAAACGTTTGTAACTCGGCTTTACCAAATCCAAACGAGATAAAAGAAACTTAGCGCACATTTTAAAGAGGGAAAGGAATAAGATAAAAGGGAAACTAACCTTCCAGGTTCTTGACTTTCTTCTCAAGACGGATGTTGAGATTATTGATGTTACCTGTTCACCAACAAAGTGAGCCGACATCTCACATACAAAACAATAAGAATGTCGGAGATGACGAAAAGAATTGTCGACTTACCAGCTTTTTTCACCACAGGAATAACTTTCTCATATTTTTCTTCCAATTTTCTGTGCGAAAAAAGCAATCTTTGAAATTCAGCAGTCCGCCGGTCATGTGCAACCTGAGCAATAGAGCAAACGATGAGTGGATATTCAAAGCCAAAACAGATCCGAGTCAAGAAAAACTTAACCCGGGTCTAGGTGGCTGGATATTCAAAGCCAGAACAGATCCGAGTCAAGCAAAACTTAACCCGGATCTAGGTGGCTGAATATTCAAGGATCAGCTAGAAAAAAATCAAGCAAAGTTTAAGGCAGATCTAGTCGGATATAGGTTCGAACCCTAAAGTTAAATCGAATTAAGTAGAGCGTCATAAAACTTCCAAGCGAATAACAAGTTATTCGTTTGCAAGTTTCGGGGACTAGAGTATATATAGTAGCATCTGGAGAATTAATCAAAACTCCGTAAAACAACAATTACCTCATTCATCCTATTACTATCAAGGACGATCTTGGCGGCTTGATCCAAGCGGCTGCTAATGTCGGAAAGCTGGAACGGCTGACTGCTGGGATTACCCTCAAACTGATCGGCAGCGTTCCAGTTATTGGCATATTCCACCAGTGAGCCGAGGCTGTTCCCACTTGCCGTCCGAGTTAGGACCTTACCCGGACGTGCGGTGTAACCACCGCGGCCGCAGGGCTTTTATGAAGAGCAAGCTGGGTACCGGCGGCCGGAGTAACGGAGGTTTTGGTGGAGGCAGTTCCTTTGCGTAGCACATCAGCGATACTCGGCTGAGAAGAGCCGACAAGACTTTCTGGGAAGTGGAAGCCTTGGCGGCGACAGCTTTTCTTGCTTTAGAAGAGGCATCAGCAGGAGCTGATACCTCGGCAATGGGAACGGTGTCTTTAGGAGCCGGAGGGGTCACGGTTGCAGAGGGTGCCGAGATATTAACGTCCTTGGCCGGGGCTGGAGTTACTATAGAAACCGCGGGGGTAGAAAGAGGCTCGGTAGAGACGCTCGGATTCACAGAGGAGGCAACTGGTTCGGTGGAAATCTCGGAGGGCCGAGTGGAATCAATGTCAACAAGAGGAGTCTCAGGCACATCGTGGCGAGGGGGCGATCGATTCGGAACAGGAGGAGATGCAAACAGCGGGCGGGAATCTGGTATCTTCGGCGGAGGAGACGGCCGAGTCACACGTCTAGTCATGCTAGGACCGGGGCTTAATAGAAAGTGGAGCACTGCGAGAATAAAAAAGAAAAAAGGGCTTCAGGTTGAAAAGCAGAAAGAGAGAAACAAGAAATACGAGCAAAAGGAACTTACCCTGCGACTCCAGGCATGGTCTTGCGCCTGGGAGGATTCGGAGCGGATTTCTTCATTCGTTTCTTGGGGGCCGCCCCACGTTTCCCCGAGGTAACAGGGGGCCAGGAAGCAATAGGCTCGGCGTCGTGAACCTGACCGGCCGTATTAGCTGGGAAAGTAGAAGCCGGAAATGCATAAGAAATGGGCATTGCGGCAACTACCTCTAGAACTTGGACCTCGTCCGAATCACCTTCCTCCTCGTGGGCCGAGGTCTTGCCACGAGCACGAGCCGGGGCGAGATCCGACTTGGGGACGAACTCTTCCGAGTCCGGCTCCCCAATGTTAGGGGTATTCCGGTCCGCAGGCCACGGAAGCGACAAAACCTCGGCATCCTCGTCCTTCTGCTCTGCGAACCTCTGTAAGACAAGAAAGAGGAAAATTAGCAAAAATAGTTATGAAAACAATTGGAAAACAAAGCGTTAGTGGTCAAGCTTTCTTCGGGAGGGGGACGCTCGCGGGTGAACGGCTTCAATCTCCAAGCCCAGTCCTCAGGCATCTCCGTCTTGAAGATAGCTCGGACACGCTTAAAGATGAGATAGTTGTCCAGCTCCACGGTCGAGACTCGGTTAGGGTCAAGAGGACCGCTCATGTAGCAGAGTTTATGCGTCCGTTTCTGGAATGGGCAGATTCGGCTACTGATAAAGGTAGCCATCAAATCCTCGCCGCGTAACCCGACGCGGATCAGCTCCTTAAGCCGAATCTCAAAAGCCTCGGCCAAGGCGTGACTCTTCCTCGGATTATAAGTCCAATTCACCTTGGAGGGCGTACCAATGGATAATGCAGGGAGCTGAATCTTGTCCTCCGTTCCCGTGTTCTTGACATAGAAGAAGGACTTGTGCCACTTCTTGCACGACTCTAGCCCTGTAACACGAGGAAATACGGACTTCCTCCGAGGTGTAATGGACGCTGCTCCACATTGAGTATGCAGTTTCTCGGAAGGGTGCAGAGACTTGTCAGGTACAACGTTAGAACGAATCTGGAAGAACTTCGACCAGACATGCATGAACGGCCATAGGCCGAAGTATCCCTCCGAGGCAGAGATAAAAGCAGAGAGAGAGGCGATGGCGTTTGCAGGAAGGTGATGCGGCTGAAGGCCGAAGTAGTCGAGAAATTCCCTAGCAAAGTCGCTAAGAGGGAGACCAAAGCCGCGCGGGAAATGCGACATGAAAACTACATACTCGCCCTCCCTAAGATCCGGAGAGGACTCGCTGCCGGGTAAGCGACAGGAGACCTCGGCGGGAATCCTCCGAGTCCGGATAAGCCACTCGATCTCGCGGCGAGTAATGGAGGAGCCCTGCCACGAGCCTCGCTCTGGCCCAGAGCCAGCATCGTCATCCTCTATCAGGGCACCGCTGAAGGAGCTAGACATGGGCTCGCCAGAGAAATCAGCGGAGGAAGAACTAGCGGCGGAGGAAAGTTTATAACTACAGGGCCCCATCGTCATTCTACACAGAAACGGCGGCGGAGCATCAAAGGAACCACCGCGCGAAAACGAAAGGGAAACAGAGGAATCTAGAGGAAATCCTAGGCGACGGGACCGGAAAGAACTCACGGCGACGACGTCGGAGCTAGCGAACAAGGACGAAGCAGACGGAGCAACGCGGTGGAGTCCTCGCCGTCGGAGGTTCAGATGAACGCGCGGCGGAGCTGAGCGAAGCGAAGCGAGAGGAAGAAGAAGGGCGCGGGCGAGCGAAAAGGGGAAAGTGAATCCCCAGCGCCGCACCCCTCTTTATAATCGAGCCGCAAGCGAGGTAGTGGGATCGTGGGTGTGGCGGTTGACCGTGTAGATCGTGTGCGCCGCACGACCGCACGTCGTTGAGCGGAACCGCACCAAGGGCCACACGGTAGCAAAGAAGGTCATGATCCCCAATGGAAGCGGCACACGAGGCGTCGCAGCACCGACGCGACAGGCGCAGTAGTAACTATAGACTATCAGTAAATACTGTAGAGGAACAAAAAACTAGAGAAACAATAATGATACGATGATACCTCGAACGAGAAAGAAATAACTCGGAAACAATGCGGAACGAGTGTCATGAAACTCGGAAACGATACGTAGGACAAGGCGTACGCTAGAAGATACGATGATACCTCGAACGAGAAAGAAATAACTCGGAAACAATGCGGAACGAGTGTCATGAAACTGATACGGCCCGGCCGAGGTTATCGGCGGGGCCATACCAGCTTCGGGGACTAATGTTGGGGAGGTAACCCCGGATAGGGTAAAGACGGGAAAGGACGAAAGGATGTCCCCCATCTACTTTCCGAGTTACAGTCTGAATCGGCCGGATCCTGTAGAAGTCGGCCGAGATAGGAAAGGGCAGGACCCTTATAATGATGGCAAGGCATTACCCGGCCGAGATACTGCGTAAGCCGGCCGGGTTAGCCCGAGTAATCTTGATGCAGGTGAAGGACAAGCCGAGTTACGCGAGGCAGGGCCGAAGGATACGAAGCTTGCAGGAGAAGGAGAATCCTAAAGTCAAACTCTAGCCGCAGGCTAGGGAGAATCTGAGCGGAGCCAAGCACTAGGGACAAAGGCGCAGAGCGACAGAGAGGCAGAAGGAGGTCATGGAGGTGATGATCCACGAAGCCCGAGGCGCCTGAGAGGGCCCCTGGAACCTTGCCGTCAGTAGGGGAGCGACAGGGAAAGGGGGGCGCCGAACTACTATATTGGAACAAGCATATTCCTCGAATATGCTTGCCACATCAGCCCTAAAGGAACCCAAGGCTCTCCTTTATAAGGGGAGGCTTGGACCCTGAGGAGGGATAGGCTCATTTAGTACCGTTAGGCTGGTAAAGTTCTTCCTTTCTCCCTGTATACAGCTCAAGGAGCACTTGTAACCCAAGGAAGGAGAAATAAAGATCTTTGCCTTAGTCTTCTGTGTGTAGAATCAACTGCATCTTCCCTCCCGGGATCCCTCTAGCATCCATTGGCCCCATACTTTAGCCTACCCATGGCATCTGCCGTGCCACCACCACGACAACAAGTTTGATAAGAAAATTGTTACCATGTAAACTGATTGGGGAGGTGAGTATGAGAAACTAAATGGTTTCTTTCAAAAGGTTGGCATCACTCATCATATTTCATGTCCCCATGCTCATCAACAAAATTGTTCTACTGAAAGTAAACACCGTCATATAGTTGAAGTTGGTCTTGCGTTACTTGCAAATGCTTCCATGCCTTTAAAATTCTGGGATGAAGCTTTTCTTACTGCCACATTTTTAATCAACCTGCTTCCTAGCAAAGTCCTAGATTTTGAAACCCCTACTGAGCGTCTTCTTCATGTTACTCCAAATTATGATGCTCTTAGAACCTTTGGTTGTGCTTGCTGGCCCAATCTTCGTCCCTACAACAAACGAAAGCTTGCTTTCCGTTCTAAACAATGTGTTTTTCTTGGGTACAGCCCTCTTCACAAGGGTGTCAAATGTCTTGATGTATCTTCTGGTAGAATCTATATCTCTCGGGATGTCGTCTTTGATGAAAACGTTTTTCCTTTTGCCTCCCTTCATTCTAATGCTGGTGCCCTTCTCAAACAACAAATATTGCTTCTTCCCACCTCTATTCCTCATGAGGGTGTACAAAATATTGATAACCATGTGTCTCCTATTGTTCCTATTACTGATGTACAGCAGGTTCCTGAAGTAGCAGAAACAAATCACAGCTCAAATGATGATCAAAACAGTTCTGAAATCGATGTTGAAGTTGTTGCAGAAAAGGACAAACCTGGCGCTGAAAACGAGGAGGGTTCTATCCTCCAACATTCTCCTGGTCGTTCCCATCACGAGGAGGCGTGGCCCGAGGGATATTCTCCCGCCTCTCGTGCGGCGCGCCGACCCGCGCGGTCGCTGTCCCCTGCGTCGGCCCCCGAGGTGGAGCGTGGAGGCCACACGCCCAGGACGCCCACGCGGTCTCCTTCGCCCACTCCTGACGCGGCATGTGGCGAACGCCAGGTCGTCGACCACAGCGACGTCCGACGGTCGCTGTCCAGCCCATCTCTCTCTCTCTCTGACAAGTGATGCTGCTGCAGGATCTTCTGTGGCAGATAGTGCTGGAAGGGATTGTGCTGCTGATGTTGAAAGTAATGTTTCAAGCCCAAATTTTTCTGATGATTCGCCGTTACCATCTCCAACTCAACCTATGCTGCAGCAACCTGATATTGCAGCACCAAGCATTGGAGTTTGTACAAGTCTCCAGAAAGGTATACGTCATCCAAAGAAATATACTGATGGTACTGTTCGATATGGCATGTTCTCATCTACAAGTGAACCAAATACACTTGTGGAAGCTCAAAATGACTCTAAGTGGCAGCAAGCAATGCAAGAAGAGTATGATGCATTGATTACAAACAAAACATGGCATCTTGTTCCTCCAAGTAGCAACAGAAATTTAATTGATTGCAAATGGGTATATCATGTAAAGAAAGCAGATGGCTCTATTGATAGATACAAGGCAAGACTGGTTGCAAAAGGTTTCAAACAAAGGTATGATATTGACTATGAGGACACTTTTAGTCCTGTAGTTAAGATTGCTACTATCCGAATTGTTCTGTCTGTTGCTGTGTCTCGAGGATGGAGTTTACGGCAGCTAGATGTCAAGAACGCGTTCTTACATGGTGTTCTGAAAGAGGAGGTATATATGAAACAACCTCCAGTTTTTGAAAATCCACACGCTCCGCACTATATTTGCAAACTTGATAAGGCCTTGTATGGACTGAAACAAGCACCTCGAGCATGGTACTCCAGACTTAGTTCAAAGCTGAGTGATCTTGGTTTTATTCCATCCAAGGCTGATACATCATTGTTTCTCTATGACAAGTCAGGTATACTTACTTTTGTGTTGATTTATGTTGATGATATTATAATAACAAGTTCATCTGATGATGCCATCAACATTCTTCTTCGAGATCTCAATGAAAACTTTGCCATTAAGGATTTAGGTGATCTGCATTATTTTCTTGGTATGGAGGTAAAAAAGGTATCGAATGGACTGGTTTTGACACAGGAAAAATATGCTACAGACTTACTTGCAAAAGTTGGCATGCGTGACTGTAAAGCTACTCCTACACCGCTATCTTCTACAGAACAGTTATCTCTTACTGATGGCACACCTCTGGGTCCTGAAGACGGTACTCAGTATCGTAGCATTGTTGGAGGATTACAGTACTTGACTCTTACACGTCCAGACTTGTCTTATTCAGTGAATAAAGTCTGTCAGTTTCTTCATGCTCCCACCACTGAACATTGGTCAGCTGTGAAGCGTATTCTTAGATATATACAAGATACCTCCAAGGTTGGAATTACATTTGTTAGATCATCATCTACTCTTATCAGTGCTTTCTCTGATGCAGATTGGGCAGGTTCTATTGATGATAGACGGTCTACAGGTGGATTTGCTATATTTATTGGCCCAAACTTGGTTTCTTGGAGTTCCAGGAAACAAGCTACAGTATCCAGATCCAGTACTGAGGCTGAATACAAGGCCTTGGCAAATGCTACAGCAGAACTAATCTGGGTTGAAGCTCTTTTTGATGAACTTGGAGTTAAGTTACAAAGAAGGCCATGTCTTTAGTGTGATAATTTGGGTGCTACCTATTTATCGGCCAATCCAGTATTTCATGCTCGTACCAAACACATTGAGATAGATTTTCATTTTGTTAGAGAAAGAGTTGCTAACAATATCCTGGATATCAGGTTTGTATCTAGTAAGGATCAAGTTGCAGATGGTTTTACAAAGGCACTTCCAGTTAAACAGTTAGATGAGTTTAAGCATAATCTAAACCTTTCCAAAGGTTTTGATTAAGGGGGAGTGTTGAATGTAATAGTTTAGATATTTTGGTCCCCGTATTGTGTTGTAAACAAACTCATATACTCAGCCTTTGGGCTAATATATTAACACGCAACCCGTGTGGACTCAAGCATGGTTCCAGTCATTGTCGTTTTAACACTCCATACTTCTATTGCATCAAAGTTAATGAGTTGCCATGTTGATGTTTGAGTATTTGACACAATTGTTGTCTGCGGTTCTTACCTCCTGGTCCATCCTTGAGTGGTTTTGATTTTGTTAGCTCAGGAATCTGACACCAATGATTTTCGAACCTAAAAATCTGCTGCTGCTCGGAACTGTTGCTTCTTAGGAGTACAGGTGCTGAAATTGCTCTGCATTCAGAGTACAGGAATAGCTGCTTCTGCTTGATGATTGCAAAATATCTATCAAGCCGTACCAGAGTTGGGCTTATCCATTTAAATGCTCCAAGTAAACTGACTGAAGAAATTGCTAACTGTCTCTCGAAACTGGCAGGGAGTGTGAGTCCTAGTCCTATCTGACGAAACTGAATTTTTCCTAAGAACTGCGACAGAGGCAGCTGTTAACTGACATGCGGCTATTCGTCCGGCCACCTCCGGGCCATTTCCCCGCTTGGCCGCGACCGTGGAGCCAGGCTCAGGCAGGAGCGTTCGCGCAGCCGTCGGTCAGCACCACGGCGATCGAGGGGCCTGATGGACACCGTGGCCACTCTCAGCGCAAAGGAGAGACGCACGACCGCTCCAGTGGTCGGCACGGACGGCACTGCGACGACCATGGCCATGATGGGGACGACGACGAGCGTTCCGACCGCCATGGCCGCTCCAGACGCAGCACCACTAGCCAGGGCAGCCACAACCGTGCGGCCAGCCATCGCGGCGATCGTCAGGGTTAGCTCGAGCTCTTCCCGTCTCGCCTCCGCCCGCTGTCCTGAGGCCGCAATCCCCTCTGCCATGTCTGGGTCGGTGGTGGATGTTAGCTGAATAATCATGTCTGTCGTTCGTCACTAGTCTAGGTTGTTTTTATGAATTTCGTTTTCAGTAGACAGACTCGAGCCAGTTGCACCAGGACTCAGTCTTAGCGCTTTTGTAGCATCGTGATCGTTCACGATCGGTTTCATGGGATGGTACGAGATGCCCGGATCGTGGAGTAGGAGCAGGAGCACTACCAGGTCACGTCTTTGTTCTTTCTGTTGACAATAAAAGGGGAAGAAGAAACAGAAAAGCCGTACCTTGTACGCGGCACCAAATCCACCTGAGTCAATAGTTCTTCACTTGTATCCACGAGCGAGATCGAGAGATAGAGCTGTCATCTGGTATCAGAGCCACGTTCGGGCTTTGAAAGGACCATGGCTACTCAGGGAGGTGGTGGCGGCTCGGCGCCGTCGGCAGCAGGCAGGATGCCTGCGACGGCGCCTCGACGATCGCAGACGCCGCCACGTGAGGCGAGCCGCGGCAGGAGTCGTTCGCGGCGACACGGCAAGGACATCGTCATGCGAGAACCCGCGATCCAGGAGCGGCCGATGATGCAGGTCGGCGTGCTGGTTAGGCCGATGCTAACCTCCACAAACTACGTCGAGTGGGCACTCCTCGTGCAGATCAATCTGGAAGCCTGCGTCCTGTGGGATGCAGTGGAGGGCCATCCCCCAAGCGTGCTGGCGGACAAGGCCACCCTCGCAGCGATCCTACGGGTGGTGCCACCGGACCTGCAGGCGACGCTTGTGGTCAAGCGCATGGCGACGGAGGCGTGGGATGCCGTGCGAATGATGCGGGTTGGCGTAGATCGTGTCAAGCAGGCCACAACGCAGCGCTTGCGCAAGGAGTTTGAAGCCCTGGCGTTCCGCGAGAACGAGTCACTAGACTTGTTTGCAATGCGGATCTCGACCGTCGTCAACAATCTGCGCTCCCTCGGCGACCAAGTCGACGAGGTCAGGATCGTGGAGAAGATCCTGCGCGAGGTGCCGGAGCGGTATGCGCAGATGGCGTGCTCCATCGAGACCCTACTCGATCTGAGCACAATCTTGGTCGAGGAACTCCTCGGTCGTCTACGGGCGTCCGACGGGCGCGGCGGCAGCTCCTCTTCGTCGGCAACGAACAACGGTGGCAGCCTACTCCTTACTGAGGAAAAGGCTCTGCAAATGGCCGAAACGGCAAGGGGCGGCAAGAAAGGCAAGGGCAAGACCAAGACCGGCAACGGCCGCAACGGTGGCGGCAACACCGGCAACGGTGAACGGGACATGTCCCAGGTAAAATGTTACAATTGCAATAACATGGGGCATTTTTCAAAACAATGTCCAGAGCCGCAACGCGAGCGAAAGGGGCGAGCGAATCTTTCCCAAGAACAGAAGGAGGAAGAGGCCCTCCTGATGGCGCGCGTCGGCGAGGTCCTGTTGTCCACGCCGGACGAGCGCGGTGGCGAGGTCGTTCTCCTCAACGAGAAACGCTCCAAGGCCACGGCCACAGAGGCAAAAGGCCACTGCGACACGTCGTGGTTCCTGGACTCGGTTGCCAGTAATCACATGTGCGGGCGGCGCGAGTTCTTCTCCGAGCTCGACACGAGCGTGCACGGCTTCGTCAAGCTTGGCGATGACACCTCCATGGAGATCGAGGGCCGCGGAATGATCCTCTTCGCCTGCAAGAACGGGGAGCACCTGACCCTGTCCGAGGTCTACTACATCCCTAAGCTTTGCAACAACATCGTCTCTTTGGGCCAGCTCAACGAGGTCGGGTACGACACCCACATACGCCACGGCTGGCTGCAGTCGAGGGACCCCGACGGTCGGCTGCTTGCACGCGTGCCACGGCAGACTCTACGTCCTCCACCTTAGGCTGGCCCGACCAGTGTGCCTCATGGCGCACGGAGGCGAGGACGCGTGGCGCTGGCACGCGAGGTATTGACACATGCACTTCGACGCTCTCCGCCTTGCTCGCGGAGACATGGTGCACGGGCTGCCCCTGCTCGACGAGATGGAGCGCCTCTGTGATGCCTACCTCGCCGAGAAACACAAGCGTGCCCCATTTCCTCGCCAGGTAGTCAATCGTGCAGAGAAGCAGCTTGGCCTTGTCCATGCCGATCTGTGCGGCCCTATCGATCCACCAACGCCAGGAGGAAAACGATATTTCCTTCTCCTGGTGGACGACAGCAGCCGCTACATGTGGCTGCTTCTGCTCGCCACGAAGGACCAAGCATCCCTGGCAATCAAGAAATTTCAGGCCGCGGCTGAGCTCGAGAGCGGGCAGAGGTTGAAGATGCTACGCACGGACATGGGCGGGGAGTTTAACTCCAAGGAGCTGGGGGAATACTTCTCCGATCAAGGGGTTCAGAGGCAGCTGACGGCGGCCTACACTCCACAGCAGAACGGGGTGGTCGAGCGCCGGAATCAGACCGTCGTCGGCATGGCCAAGTGCCTGCTCAAGGCCAAGAACGTTCCAGCACGTTTCTGGGGCGAAGCCGTCACGATGGCGGTGTATCTCCTGAACCGCGGCACGACGAAGAGTGTTGCGGGCAAAACTCCATACGAGGCCTGGCACGGCCGTCGTCCAAGCGTGCAGCATCTGCGCGTGTTCGGCTGCGTAGCCCACGTCAAGGTCACGCGCCCGAACCTGAAGAAGCTGGAGGACAGGAGCGTCCCCATGGTGCTGCTCGGGTACGAGCCGGGATCCGCCGCGTACCGTGTCTACGACCCCGCCACGGACAAGGTGCACGTGTCTCGCAACGTCGTGTTCGATGAGGACACGACTTGGGACTGGTCCAACAAGGAGAAGGGACATGGAGAAACTGCGGACACGTTCATCGTCGAGCATTTCATTGTCCCTGTTTCAGGTGCTAACACGAGCTGGACCGCGACGGGCTCTGAACGCACACCAGACCCGCCATATGGGAACGGGACGTGCTCACCGGGCGCCCTCGACGTCGACGGGCGTGCCCCTGATCAGGGAACGGGGAGCGCACTCTCACCCGCTCCACCAGCCACTCCTGTAATGCCGCCATCGCCCGTGGTGGAGTTCGCCAGCCCACCATCGAACGCGTCGCAGCCCTCTCCCGGCGAGGAGGCGCCTCGCCGCTACCGCTTGCTGGAGGACCTGTACGACGCCACCGAGGAGGCAGACCTGGCATACAGTGATGTCTGTCTGCTTGCGGCAGACGAGCCGGCAAGTTTCTCTGAGGCAGAGAAAGACAAGGAGTGGCGCGCGGCGATGATGGAAGAGATGGCCAGCATCGAGACGAACAACACATGGCGGCTAACTCGGCTGCCGCCGGGGCACCGTGCTATTGGTCTCAAGTGGGTGTTCAAGCTCAAGAAGGATTCCAATGGCAACGTGGTGAAACGCAAGGCTCGACTGGTGGCGAAGGGCTACGTGCAGCTACAGGGGGTGGACTTCCATGAAGTCTTCGCCCCTGTTGCGAGGATGGAAAGCGTGCGCCTGCTGATCGCCCTCGCCTCTCACCACGGTTGGCCCATCCATCACATGGACATGAAGACGGCGTTCCTAAATGGTGAGCTGCTCGAGGAGGTGTACGTGGAGCAACCCCCCGGCTTCGTCGTCGACGGAGAAGAACACAAGGTGCTGAAGCTGGAAAAGGCACTTTATGGGCTCCGTCAGGTGCCGAGAGCATGGAATGCTAAGCTTGATGCCAGCCTCCTCTCACTCGGGTTTGTGCGCAGCCAGACGGAGCATGCTGTGTACAGACGAGGAGGTAGCAAGGGACTGCTGCTCATGGGAGTGTACGTCGATGACCTCGTCATCACTGGGACATCGATCGAGGAGGTGACAAGATTCAAGCAGGAGATGACTAACCTATTCAGGATGAGCGATCTGGGTGAGCTCAGCTTCTACCTCGGCATCGCAGTACGGCAGCAGGACGGCCTAATCACGCTTCAGCAGGCCGCATATGCAAAGAAGCTACTGGAGCGCGCGGGCATGGACGGATGCAACCCGTGCGCTGTGCCGATGGAGGCCCGTCTGAAGCTGAGCAGGACCGGTGCAGGCAAGCTGGTCGATGCCACACACTATCGCAGCATCGTGGGCGGGCTCAGGTACCTCGTGCACACGAGGCCTGACATCTCCTACGCTGTCGTCTACGTCAGCCGTTTCATGGAGGCACCCACCTCTGAGCATCTCGCAGCGGTGAAACATCTACTGCGGTACGTCGCTGGAACCCTGTCCTTCGGCGTTACTTACATGCGTGGACAGGGAAAGCAAGAGCTGATTGGCTACAGCGACGCTGATCTGGCTAGGGACGTCGATGATCGCCATGGTCTTCTTCCTTGGACGGAGCCCGGTCAGCTGGCACTCTCAGAAGCAACGTGTGGTGGCCGTATCGTCATGCGAGTCTGAGTACATCGCAGCTGCCACCACTGCCTGCCAGGGCGTCTAGCTCAGCAGGCTTATCGGTGAACTAATGAACGAAGAGCCGAGGCTGCCGAAACTGTTGGTCGACAACAAATCGACGATCTCCCTCGTCAAGAACCTCGTGTTCCATGATCGTAGCAAGCACATCGACACCCGCTACCATCTGATTCGTGATTACGTGGAGAAGGGAGTCCTTGAGGTCGACTACGTCAACACGGAGGCTCAGCTCGCTGATGTTTTGACCAAGGCACTTGGACGCACCCGTTTCCAGGAGCTGAGGAGCAGAATCGGCATGGATGAAATAAGCTAGACGACGACATGATTAAGGGGGTGATCTGTTAGCTGAATAATCCTGTCTGTCGTTCGTCAGTAGTCTAGGTTGTTTTTCTGAATTTCGTTTTCAGTAGACAGACTCGATCCTGTTGCACCAGGACTCAGTCTTAGCGCTTTTGTAGCATCGTGATCGTTCACGATCGGTTTCGTGGGATGGCACGAGATGCCCGGATCGTTGCGTAGGGGTAGGAGCACTACCAGGTCACGTCTTTGTTCTTTCTGTTGACAATAAAAGGGGAAGAATAAACAGAAAAGCCGTACGTTGTACGCGGCACCAAATCCACCTAAGTCAATAGTTCTTCACTTGTATCCACGAGCGAGATCGAGAGATAGAGCTGTCAGTGGAGGCCGCCGCAGGCCGAAGGTGCTCCGAGAGGCCCTGGGAAACGGGCTGCTCTCGCCGTCGACGCCTATCAGCCAGGTGTAACACCCTCAGAATCGGCCCTATGCAAGTTTTAGCGAAACCCGCCAAACCCGCATAGAAACGATTCAAAGGTGCCCACCAGGCACTTTCGTGCGGGTGGAAAACGAAGTAATAACATTACACAACAGTCCTCGATGGGACCCACAGAACTGATATATATAACGGCGACTCAATGAGTCAAGAATACAGATATACAATACGAAGATCCAAATCACCTTGAAAATGATATAGCGTCCGACTACGGACAAGATGCAAATGGGGCTAAGAGCCCTGAAGAATAACCAATGGCGTCCATAACCCTGCCTAGGCCAAGCCGGAAGGGTAACCCTGCTAACGACGTCGATCTCAAACCTGCTTAAACAAAAGGGGTGCCGACAAAGGGCAAAGGAAAAAGAGGAGCATCGGTACTGAGGCCAGTACACGGCGAGGCTAGAATTCGGCGGTCCTCGCCTACATAGGTATGGTGGACTGAAGCGGCAGCGACAGCAAGCACTAAACAACCTATAGAGACTCAATACAACTAGCGGTTATCAGAGAGGGGTAAGAAAGATCTATTCGGATCCAACCTGAATCTAACACCAAACAAACCCATCCTGGTATTTCCCCCTCGAGACCGAACGAGTAAGTCAACCGAGGAACTCACACCGTTGGCAGTTTTATTTATGCGGTTATCGTTGTAGTAATTACTAGTCAGGTATAGATAATCATCCTAATAAAATAAGCAGTGGGAAATTTCAGTTAACCATTCCGTTGAAGTTGCAACACTTACTAGTCAGATACAATTAGCATGAGATGACCCAAAACCCAGCAGTTGTTGATACTTTTATTTAGCCATTCCGTTGTAGTGAAGCTGATTACTAGTCATATCGAAAACGAGTCATTTTATAACAGTAAACTTTAGTTATAGTTGCCTATGATCAAGCACTGTGCTCCAAGTCGTCCATAACCGCGGACACGGCTTCTCGAAAAGATTTAACCCTGCAGGGGTGCACCAAAGTATCCACAAGCACTTCGACCCTTTTGCGGATCGGTTAACATACACCCATCGGTATGTCGTAGGGCCTAAGTCATGACGTTTCGGACCCAAAGCAAGCGGGGGCCACCCCACTAAGTCTACCATAATGAAGTCGGCCGGTCTCCGAGACGGACTCGGGGTTTGACGATGGTATAAGCGACAATGATCCCAAAACTGGGACTGTCGATACCGCGAAAACACTCCGCTTCCTAAACAGTACAGCGTGCTCCTCACACAATCGTAAATAAAGCAGTAAAGCATGGCATAAGTACAGGATAGTAAATAAAACCTCAAACTAGTTTGTGCAGTACAATACTTTGAAATCAGGCACTAATCAATGGGGGGCCCATATCTCCCCACCTGTGGTTAGCGCGCTCGATCTCGGAACAGGTGTCAAGAACTCGGGGTCCTACGGGACACAAGTGGGCGGTCGGAAACCAAACATTATCTATCACCCACCGATGCCTCTGCTTACTTACTTCAATTTTAGTTGTTAAACAGTAATTAAAGTGAACGAAAAGTAAAGCCATGATCTTCTCCAACATCAACATGCGGCAAATACTCCAACACTGTGGTTCTTGGCGACACGCGACAGCACTTGAGCAAGCGACTACGACGTGCAAGTCCAACTATCTACCAAACAACAGGTAATAGGATGTATCCAAGGCAATATGAGGCTGCAAGGGATATCACGGGTACGAAAACTAGAGCATCGCAACACAGATAGCAATAGATCAACAGGAGGGAATAAATACTATAAAGTAATATAGGTAGAAAGGGGAAGATGCTCGCCTGAAAACATTGTCGAAGGTTCAACCGAAGATCGGGGCGAAGCTCACATCAACTCAATGGCCTTATCCGCGAAGAAGCAAAACACTAGAATAAACACCGGATGCACTATTTAATACAACGGCAGAAGATCGGCATGATGCATGTATGATGTATGACATGGCAAAGGTGCGATGCAATAAGGCAATATTAAGCAGAACCAGGGTCCCGACAATTAATTAGATGGCTCAAGTTATTTAGAACCCCCGCAATTTAGATGTTGTTTTAACATGGCAAAATATATCACCGGTTCGCTACACCAATTTAAATGAGGCCAATATAAGACTAGATTTGCCCGCATATGGGCCCCATATTTAATTATAAGGTGAATCGGCATAATGCCCCCAAACCACACAAGATGCATGCGAAATGAACAATTAAATATGCAACAATTTATATAGTTGACCATTTATAAAATAGGGTTCTCGGATAAGGGTCACACATTAGGGTTCGACGAACTTGGTCCGGGGATTCGGGGTCGGTCTCAGGGTTCAGGGTTCGACGGATCGGCCTCGGACAACGGAGGTAGATCTTGGCGTTTCGGGAAGCAGGGCTTGGTTCGGTGTCGGGACGCATCAGACTCGCCCTGGTCAGTGTCGATCTTGTCGCATCCGTGGTCTTCGGGTCCGTGTAGAAGGTCATGGAGTACAAGGTGGCGAACTTGGCGTTCCGTGGATATCTTGATTCGTCTTTGGTCGAAGTGTTCGGAAGCAGATCTTGGTGTAGTGACGGTCCTTGTCGGCGATTCTTCGGGTTCGGGGTCTCGAGAATCGGACTCCGGGAACGGGTCTTGGCGTTCCGAGATGAAGATCTCGTCGTGCGGGGATCCTCCGAGTCCGTGTTGACGACCTTGGGGTTCCGGCTATGGTTGTGGCAGTGAACTTGTTCCGCGAAGGTACGGTCTTCGGATCTGGCGTTCTAAGTCTCCATGAGGCGGTCTTGGCGTCCGGATTCGATGATTGGTGAACTTTGTTCATCTCTGGTGATTCATCAGGTTAGACGGATTCCCCTGTCGAGCTTGACGGCCTTGTTGGTGACTCCCGAGAGGATTTACAAGAAGTGGCGACGGTTTTCGGCTAGGGACACAGCGGGGCAGTCCGGGACATCACCGCTCGCCTGTGTCACCCCGCCATCCCACTAGAAGCCCTGCACGTCCACCAAAACGGGGCGAGCAGCAGGCAGGAGGTCTCCGACGCATGGCGCGTCACGCCACCTTGCCGTCGGCGCCCGCTGGCGGCAGCGTCAGCGACCTGGAGGCGGCCCGGGGTGGGCAGGAGGCAGCGGCTGCGAGGCAGGGAAGGAGGACGGAGCTCCGCAGGCGGCGGCGGGCTGCAGATGGAGGCGGGGCAGCGAGGCGGCGTCGGAGGTGAGCCGCTGGCGGCGCGCGGCAGCCGACGGGTCGAGGACGGTTGGGCGGAACTTGCTGCCGGAGGAGAGGACGCAGGTCGCCGGTCGCAGCGCGAAGGGCTTCCGGCGGGGGTTCGAGTAGGCGGCTGGGAGGTGCCGGGCGGTGGGGCTTGGGCGCCACGGAGGTTGGCGGTCGGGCCCAGCGAGGAGGGCGGGCGGGCAGTGCAGTGTGAGAGCCAGACGGGGACCAGGAGAGGCGGCGAGGCGCCAGAGAGAGGCGGGAGGAGGAGGTGGGACTGGGCGGGCAGCGTGGGTCGGGAAGGGTGGACTCGGAGAGGGGCGGAGGGGGAGAGGAAGGAGACGGGGCGCGGGTTGGTGGGGCTGCCGGAGGATGGGGTGGAGGTGGTGGCACGGCATGGGGAGGTCTGGGCGGCGGTTGCAGAGAGAGGCGAGCGAGGGGTCGAGCGCACCGTGAGGCAGAGGAAGATGCGTCGGGGGAGCGAGGGTGGTTGCGGGGCGTGCGGGAGAGAGGAGAAAAGTGGTGGGGCCGGGAGCGGGATGATGGGTCCAGGCGGGGGTTGTCGGTAGCGAGCTGGGCGGGATCCCGAGGCTGTCGCGCGGGAGAGGGAGCGGGGTGCCGCGCGTGTGGATAGGGTGCTGGCGGCGGGAGTTGGGGTAGGAGTGGGGGTAGGTGGCTTAGATGATTAGGGTTAGGGTTGGTTGGATAGAGAGGGTTTGGCCAAAACGGGCTGGGCCAGCCGGGTAGTAGGTGGCCTGGCCTATGGGCCAGGCTGCCTCCCCCACTTAAATAACATTTATTTTTTTACTTTAAAACACTGGTAAATAGTTTTTAGGTAAACAAAATGACAAGATATGACTGGAGCTTTAATTTGAATAGACGAGAAATATTGTAGGAAACAAAATAGGGTTTAGTAAAAATATTTTTTTTAGATGCAAATATGCATGATGTCATGATGATGCATGAATAAAGTAACACACGATTTTCTAGTAATGGTTTTAGCGGGACGCCACACCAGGCTAGGCTAGGCTCTATCCGTCCTCGCCTGACGACAGCACGCATCAGCACGGCGGCGTCCAGCGTGATCTTGGGTGCGCCCTCCCCTGTTGACGGCCACCTTATGCCGCTCCCTCCGTCTCCGGCTGTAGGCTCCCTCGTGCTTTGGCTCACTTGAAGATATCCAGGACGGCGCTGTACTGTACCCCATGTCTCCCTACAACTAAGCTCGAACGAGGTAGTATTAGAGAGAGAGGATGAACACGAGACAAGTTAATTTTGTGCTGCGTTCAACTGCTTGCAGCTTTTTCGGTTTTCCCTTCCTTTTATTCACGGGAACCAGATCGTGTCCGAGCAACGTGCTCCACTACTGGCCGTGCCATCCTACGGCCCGAGCCTCGCGCTAGACGAGCTACGACTAAGCCAGATCGCGCACAAACCGCGTCAATCTGGCGAGCTAAAATAGCTGACAGAAAACTGACAGAACTACTCGTGTCGACAGACACTTATGAAAATTCATTGAAACTACAGAGTCCTACAGAGGGAGGAGACAGGGTTTATGCCAACAATCTCCCCCTCAACCCTGGCGACCGACCTTGACGTCGATGATGCCCACCTTGCCACGCAGCTCCTGGAAGCGAACGCGACCCAATGGCTTTGTTAGCATATCTGCCTTCTGCTCCACAGTTCCAATGAACTCCACGGCCACTGTCCCTCTCTCCACACAATTACGAATGAAGTGGTACCGAAGATCGATGTGCTTACTGCGATCGTGCAGAACTGGATTCTTGCAGAGTGAAATTGCTGACTTGTTGTCGATGTAGATGGTGATCGGTGCAGCTTTTTTATTCAGCAGCTCGCCAATCAAACGGGCAATCCAGATGCCCTGACATGCAGCCATCGCCGCTGCAATGTATTCTGCCTCGCATGAGGAGGTTGCGACGACCTTCTGCTTTTGCGACTGCCAACTGACAAGGCTGTCTCCTAGATAGATCAGTACGCCGGAGGTAATTTTCCTGGAGTCTACGTCGCCGGCGTGGTCAGAATCACTGAAGCCAATCAGTGTCTCGCAGTCACCTCGCTGATACAAACAGCCGTGGCTCAGCGTACCGGAGATGTACCGGAGCAGGTGCTTGACCGCCGCCAGATGATCTCATGCTGGTGCCGCCATGAACCGGCTCAGAAACCCCACAGCGAATGAGATGTCCGGGCGCGTGTGTACCAGGTACCTGAGGCTTCCGATGACACTGCGATAAAACGTGGCGTCCACTGCCGCTTCTTTGCTCTCTTTTGACATGCGACAGCGAGGCTCCATGGGCGTGTGAGTGGCATTGCAGCCTGCCATGCCAGCCTTTTCGAGGAGCTTGCTCGCATATCCTGTCTGCGAGATCGTGGTGTGACCGTTCTCCTGTTTCACCTCCAGCCCAAGGTAGTATCGAAGCAGTCCGAGATCATTCATGCTGAAGTGGTGCTTCATTTCTTCCTTGAACCGGTGAAGCTCCTGATTGTCGACACCGGCGATGATCAGGTCGTCGACGTATACGCCAACAAGGAGCAGGGCAATGCCTGTCCCTCGCGAGTACACGCCGTGCTCGGTGATGCTGCGAGAAAAGCCCATCGACTCCAAGCTCGCGTCCAGCTTAGAGTTCCAGGCGCGAGGTGCTTGGCGGAGGCCGTACAAAGCTTTGTGGAGCCTGTACACCACCTCCTCCAGCTCACCGTTCAGGAAGGCAGATTTGACATCCATGTGGTGCACTTCCCATCCACGGTGAGCTGCGAGGGCGAGGATGAGTCAGACTGATTCGAGTCTCGCCACCGGCGCGTAGACCTCTTCAAAATCAATTCCGGCGCGCTGCACGTACCCTTTCGCGACGAGCCAGGCTTTATACTTGACGACGTGCCCTTGCTCGTCCTTCTTGATCTTGTACACCCATTTAAGGCCAATTGCTCGGTGGCCTGCAGGCAACGGAGTGAGCGTCCACGTGTTATTGTCGTCGATGGACTGGAGCTCGTCGAGCATGGCGCGTCGCCAGCACTCCTCACGTTCTGCCTCAGCAAAGGAGGCAGGTTCCTCTTCTCCTGCTGCCAGGAGCAGCTCCTCGTCACCAAATAGACCAGGCCTTTCGGCCTGCATCGGTAGACCCACTGGATTGCCCAGCAGATCGTCGACACGACGGAAGCAATGAGGGGCTACGGCGTGGTCGTCCGCGTCGAAGAGCTCAGACCGAGCCGTGGGTGGCGTCGCGAAATGCACTGTGGGATCCACGCTGGACCCGACCCCTTCTGCTGCACGTGCTGAGGTTGTCGCGGTCGATGGCGTCACGGGGTTGGGAGTCGCTGGCGATGCAGAGTTGCGGCAGGGCCCTGCCGTGGCTGGGCTTGGAGCTCCCTTCTGCGTTGTCGTTGTGCGCGTGACATATGTAGGGGTTCGTAGCATGGAAAACAAAAATTTTCTATCGCATACAAACAAAAAAGCCAAGATCTATCTACTAGATTGTAGCAACGAGTCGATGGAATAACTTACCCTCGAAGATTCCAAAGTGTTTAACGAGAGCGGATTCTCGTGGGTGATGTAGTCGTACTCTTTCCGATCTCAAGATCGTGTGGACGATCCTTCCGGCCACGTTAAAGCGCTCCAGATTGGTCACTGCGTTCGGTACTCGTGAAGACCTTCCTCTCCCTTGTTCCAGCAGCGGAGGTTGTAGTACTCTCCTCGCGATTCCGGCAACTGTGGCGTGGTACCGGAAGTAGAGGGAAATCCTGAGGCTTCGCCTTAAGCCGGTGCAGTATGGTGGAGCTTATGAGAGGCTATTAGTGGTCTAGTAATTAGACACACCAATTAGAAGGCTCTAAACCTGGCTAAAGCAATTAGAAGCTCTAAACCAAAACGGCTCTAAACCGGAGATCTAGAGGTGAAACTTGTGTGTCTCTAGGGAGCCCTGCCCTCCTTATATAGGTGGAGGGGCTTGGGCGCCAGGAGGAGGAGTCCCTCCCCAACTCGGCCTAGGGCTGGGCGCCCCGAGGAGTCCAACTCCTCCTCCAGGTTGGTTCCAACTCCTTTGCTTGTTTCCCACAGTTTCTTGTTTTGGCGGTTTGACTTTCAAAGCTGGACATTTGACTTTTCTTTTAGGATTCAATTTAATCCTTTATTTGGGACAGCAAGAACACTTAGTACATGATGCAATCATTCCATTAAGTAATGACACATTCATGTACCCTCCCCGGTCTTGCGGACAATCCGGAACCTTCTAGAACATTCCCGATGAAAACACGGAATCATTCCCGAACTCAAACGGGACTTTCCTTATATGAATCTTATTCTCCGGACCATTCCGGATCACCTCGTGATATCCCGGATCCCATCCGAGACTCCGAACAACATTCGGTATCTTTCTCATAATACCATAACTACTCAAACAACGTCGAATCCTTAAGTGTGTCTCCCTACGGTTCGTGAATTATGCGGACATGATCGAGACACTTCTCCGAACAATAACCAATAGAGGAATCTGGAAATTCATATGGCTCCCACATATTTCTACGATTACTTTGCGATCGAATGAACCACTTACATACGATACCAATTTCCCTTTGTCTCATGATATGTTACTTATCCGAGGTTATGATCGTCGGTATCTCTGCATACCTAGTTCAACCTCGTTACCGATAAGTACTCTTTTCTCGTTCCCGTGATATGTGATCCCTTGTGACCAAGTCACATGCTTGCAAGCCAATTGGATGACATTCCACCGAGAGGGCCCGAGTATATCTATCCGTCATGTGGATGGACAAATCCACTCTTGATCCATGTGTTTCAACCAATACTTTCCGAACACTTAATGCCACCTTTATAGCCACCCGATTACGGTGTGGTGTTTGATGTCATCAAAGCATCCATCGGTAAAGGTGATATGCATGATCTCATGGTCGAAGGAATTAGGTTACTATGTATCAGAAAGCATATAGCAATTGAACTATTGAAATGACTTGATCTTTATGCTACGCTTATCTATAGGAGTATGTCCACCATATCATTCTCCTAACGATATGATCTTGTTGTTGATAACATCTCAATGTTCATGATAGGGAAACCACAATCATTAATCAACCAACAAGCTAGTGAAGTATAGAGGCTATACTAGGGACTTCAAATTAAGTTTACAAATCACACAAGTATCAATGTTTCCTTGTTAATACCATTATAGCATGAATGTAAACATTTATCATAAACACAAAGATATAATAATAACTACATTTATTATTGCCTCTAGGGAATATCTCCAACAGTCTCCCACTTGCACTAGAGTCATCTAATCTAGATTACATGGTAATATACCGAACACCCATGGCAGTTTGGTGTTGGTCATGTTTTGTCCTCGGGAGAGGTTTAGTCAATGGATCCGCCACATTCAGATCTGTGTGTACTTTGCAAATCTTTATATCCCCATCCTGGATATGTTCTCGAATAGCGTGAAAACGCAGCTTGATATCTTGACTTCTTGTGTGACCTTGGTTATTGCGCATTGGCTATGGCGCCCATGTTATCACAGTAGATAGACATTGGGTCCAGCGCACTTGGAACCACACCCAGCTCTGTAATGAACTCTTTCATCCATATCGCTTCTTGTGAAGCCTCCGAAGCAGCCATGTATTCCGATTCAGTTGAAGATCTCGCCACAACGCTTTGCTTTGCACTCCTCCATTAGCGCTGCACCATTCAAAATAAATACGTATCCGGATTGTGATTTAGAATCATCTGGATCGGTGTTCCAACTAGCATCGGTGTAACCATTAACAACGAGCTGTTCATCACCTCCATAAGAAAGAACCATATCCTTAGTTCTTCTCAAGTACTTAAGGATGTTTTTGATCATTGTCCAATGATCCACTCTGGATCACTTTGATATCTGCTAGTTAAACTAACGACATATGCAATGTCGGGTCTAGTACATAGCATGGCATACATTAGAGATCCTATGGCTGAGGCATGAGTCTTACTCATCCTTTCTCTATCTTACGCCGATGTCGGACTTTGAGTTTTACTCAAGGTCGTATTGAGCAACATGGGCAAGAACCCTTTCTTGCTTTCTTCCATTCCAAATCTCTTTAGAACTTTGTCCAAATATGTACTCTGTGACAATGATATTTGGCGTTTGATCTATCTCTATAAATCTTTATGCCTAATATGTAAGCTTCGCCAAGATCCTTCATTGAAAAACTATTATTCAAATATTCCTTGACACTATTAAGAAGGTCTACATCATTCCCAATCAACAATATGTCATCTACATACAGTATTAAGAATGCTCTGAGCTCCCACTCAGTTTCTTGTAAATACAAGCTTCTCCATAAGTTTGTATAAAACCAAAACTTTTGATCACCTTATCAAAACGTTGATTCCAACTTCGGGATGCTTGCTTCAATCCATACATGGACCGTTGAAGTTTGCATACCTTGTTAGCATCTTTAGGATCGACAAAACCTTTGGGTTGCATCATATACAACTCTTCATCAATGTCTCCATTGAGGAATGCTGTTTTGACATCCATCTGCCATATCTCATAATCATAATATGCAGCGATTGCTAACATAATCCTCACAGACTTTAGCTTCGCTACAGGTGAGAAAGTCTCATAGTAGTCAACTCCTTGAATTTGTCGAAACCCTTTTGCGACAAGTCGAGCTTTATAGACAGTAACATTACCATCAGCATCTGTTTTCTTCTTGAAAATCCATTTGTTCTCGACAGCCTTCCGGCCATCCGTAAGTCCACCAAAGTCCATACTTGGTTTTCGTACATGGATCCAATCTCGGATTTCATGGCTTCTTGCCATTTATTGGAATCTGGGCTCATCATCGCTTCCTCATATGTCTCGGGGTCATCGGTGTTGTCCACCACCATGACATTCATAACGGAATCGTACCAATCTTGAGTGGTACGAGTTCTCGTTGACCTCCGAGGCTCTGTAGCAACTTCAACCGAAGTTTCATGATCATCATCATTAGCTTCCTCTCTTATTGGTGCAGGCACCACAGGAACTTCTTCCGGTGCTGCGCTACTCGTAATTTCGAGAGAAGGTTCGACAACCTCGTCGAGTTCTACTTTCCTTCCAGTCACTTCTTTCGAGAGAAATTCCTTCTCTAGAAAGGATCCATTCTTAACCTTGAATGTTTTGCCTTCGGATCTATGATAGAAGGTATACCCAATAGTTTCCTTCGGGTATCCTATGAAGACGCATTTTTCCGCTTTGGGTTCAAGCTTGTCCGGCTGTAACTTTTTTACATAGGCTTCGCATCCCCAAACTTTAAGGAACGACAATTTAGGTTTCTTCCCAAACCATAATTCATACGGTGTCGTTTCAACAGATTTAGACGGTGCCCTATTTAAAGTGAATGCGGCTGTTTCTAATGCATAACCCCAAAATGATAGCGGTAAATCTGTAAGTGACATCATAGAACGAACCATATCTAAGAGAGTTTGATTACGACGTTCGGACACACCATTACGCTGTGGTGTTCCCGGCGGTGTCAATTGTGAAAGTATTCCGCACTTCTTTAAATGCTCGCCAAACTCGTAACTTAGATATTCACCTCCACGATCAGAACGTAGAAATTTAATCTTCTTGTTACGTTGATTCTCTACCTCACTTTGAAACTCCTTAAACTTCTCGAAAGTTTCGGACTTATGTTTCATGAAATAGATATACCCATATCTACTCAAGTCATCCGTGAAGGTAAGAACATAACGATAACCACCGCGCGATGCTACACTCATTGGACCACACATCGGTATGTATGATTTCCAATAAGTCCGTAGCTCGCTCCATCATACCAGAAAATGGAGTCTTAGTCATTTTACCCATCAGACATGCTTCGCATCTTTCAAGTGATTCAAAATCAAGTGATTCAAGAAGTCCATCGGAATGGAGTTTCTTCATCGTTTCACTCGATGTGACCAAGGCAGCGGTGCCACATATAGGTCGAATTATCGCTGATTTCAAGCGTTTAGCCTCAATGTTGTTGATATGTGTATTTCCACTATCGAGATTCAATAAGAATAGACCATCTATCAAAGGTGCATGTGCATAAAACATATTACTCATATAAATAGAACAACCATTATTCTCGGATTTAAACAAGTAACCGTCTGCAATAAACAAGATCCCGATATAATGTTCATGCTCAACGCAGCACCAAATAACAATTATTTAAGTATAAAACTAATCCCGATGGTAGATGAAGGGGTAGCGTGCCGACGCGATCACATCAACCTTTGATCCGTTTCCCAGCGCATCGTCACCTCGTTCTTCGCTAGCTTCCGTTTATTCGCAGACTGTTTCGAGTTACAAATATGAGCAACCGAACCGATTATCAAATACCGAGCACTACTACAGTACTAGTGAGATACACATCAATAACATGTATATCATATATACCTTTCTTCTTGATGTTGCCGTTCTTCAAATCCGCCAAGTACTTTGGGCAATTCCGCTTCGATGACCTTCTCCCTTGCGGTAAAAGCATTGATGTCGGGCTTAGGTCCAGCCCTGGTCTTCTTCGGCGTGGTAGCTTTCTTACCACCCTTCTTGAAGTGTCCCTTTTGCTTAGACTTGCCTTTCTTGAATTTGGTGGTCTTATTGACCAACAACACTTGGTGCTCTTTCTTGATCTCCACTTCTGCAGATTTCAACATGGCAAAGAGTTCTGGCAACGTCTTGTTCATGTTCTGCATGTTGTAGTTCATCACAAAGTTCTTGTAACTTGGTGGTAGTGATTGGAGGACACGGTAAATCCCCAAAGCATTAGGAATCACTATACCCAAGCTTTGAAGTTTGTTTGCGTGCCCAGACATCTTAAGCACATGCTCACTGACGGAGCTGCCCTCTTCCATCTTGCAGTTAAAGAACTTTTCAGAAGCCTCATAGCTTTCAATTGCCGTATGAGTCTCAAAAATCAATTTGAGATCCTCGACAATATCATATGGGTCTGACTCTTCAAACCTTTTACAAGCTCGATTCTAAACCATACAAGATAGCACACCGAACTATGGAGTACCTTGATTCTTCCGAGCGAGGTAAACATTCTTTACTTCATCGAAGCATTGGCTGCAGTGGGTCACCCAGGTGCATCCAAAGACATAGGTCAAATTACCAAATTGTGAGGACAATCCTCAAATTGCGGAACCAATCCGCGAAGTTGCTTCCATTGTTTTTCAACTTTTCTTTCTCTAGGAACGCATTAAAATTGATGGTAGGGGCTTCCATTGATCTACAACATATTTGCAATAGTTTAGACTAAGTTTATGACAAATTGAGTTCAAATTAATAATAAAATTAAACTAGGTGAACTCCCACTCAAAACAATATCCCTCACATTGTTTTAGTGATCACACGAACCAAATCCACCATATCAACACCGATCATCACGAGAGTTCACATAGTTTCAATGGCGAACAATCGACATGTTCATCACATCTACTATATGATTCATGCTTTACCTTTCGGTGATCCGTGTTCCGAGACCATGTCTGTACATGCTAGGCTCGTCAAGATTAAACCTTAGTTTTTGCATGAGCAAATCTGGCTTGCTCACGTTGTATACACTTGCAGAATCTAACACACCCGATCATCACGTGGTGCTTCGAAACCACAAGCTTTAGCAACGGTGCTAACTAAGGGTGAACACTTTATGATTTGAAATTAATGTGCATGAGGGATCATCTTATAATGCTACCGTCGTCTACTAAGCAATACAAGATGCATAAAGGATTAACATCACATGCAATTCAATATATATGTGATATGATATGGCCTTTCTTCTTTGTGCCTCCGATCTCCATCTTCAAGCACGAACATGATCTCCATCATCATCGGCATTGCATCAAGGTCAATGACGCTTCTCCATGGTTGTCGTCCACCGGCTTCAACTATTACAACTACTTTGAATAGACACACGGGTCTTAACATAAATTAAAGACAACCATATGGCTCCTACCGGTTGCCGACTTACAATAAGGAACATTGCATACATCAAATATAATCACAATCATGGCCATATCACATCACTGCACACCCCTGCAAAACAAAGTTAGACGCCTCTACTTTCTTTGCATATTTTACGTGGTTTGGGGCTTTCAATAAGTGTCGTTCTAACTTACGAACAAGAACCACAACATTGATACTAGCATTGTTGATCACCCGTTGTAAATTGGATCTTAACTATGCTAGGAGAAACAGCACCATAAAGCCACTTATGCAATACAAGTTGCATGTCAAGCGTGGAGCAAGTCTCATGAACCATGTCATGTAAGGTTAGCCCGGGCCGCTTCATCCCAACATACCGCAAGATGCAAAGTACACAAGAAGCAATCGACAATAAAAGCATCAACTCCCACAATGACCATTGTGTTCTACTCGTGCAATGATCTACATATAGACACGGCTCGATACCTTGTAGGGGTTCGTAGCATGGAAAACAAAAATTTTCTATCGCATACAAACAAACAAGCCAAGATCTATCTACTAGATTGTAGCAACGAGTCGATGGAATAACTTACCCTCGAAGATTCCAAAGTGTTTAACGAGAGCGGATTCTCGTGGGTGATGTAGTCGTACTCTTTCCGATCTCAAGATCGTGTGGACGATCCTTCCGGCGCCACACGTTCAGCAGCGCTCCCATGATCGGTCACACGTTGATTTTCGACGAAGACCTTCCTCTCCCTTGTTCCAGCAGGCAGCGGAGGTTGTAGTACTCTCCTCGCGATTCCGGCAGCACAACGGCGTGGTACCGGAAGTAGAGGGGAAATCCCGCAGGGCTTCGCCTTAAGCCGGTGCGAGTATGGTGGAGCTTATGAGAGAGGCTATTAGTGGTCTAGTAATTAGACACACCAATTAGAAGGCTCTAAACCGCTGGCTAAAGCAATTAGAAGCTCTAAACCAAAACGGCTCTAAACCGGAGATCTAGAGGTGAAACTTGTGTGTCTCTAGGAGGAGCCCTGCCCCTCCTTATATAGGTGGAGGGGCCTTGGCGCGCCAGGGGAGGGAGGGAGTCCCTCCCCAACTCGGCCTAGGGCTGGGCGCCGGCCTGGAGGAGTCCAACTCCTCCTCCAGGTTGGTTCCAACTCCTCTTGCTTGTTTCCCACAGTTTCTTGTTTTGGCAGTTTGACTTTCAAACTGGACATTTGACTTTTCTGTTTTAGGATTCAATTTAATCCTTTATTTGGGACAGCAAGAACACTTAGTACATGATGCAATAATTCCATTAAGTAATGACACATTCATGTACCCCTCCCCGGAGTCTTGGACAATCCGAACCTTCTAGAACATTCCCGATGAAAACACCGGAATCATTCCCGAACTCCGAAACGGGACTTTCCTTATATGAATCTTATTCTCCGGACCATTCCGGATCACCTCGTGATATCCCGGATCCCATCCGAGACTCCGAACAACATTCGGTCTCTTTCTCATAATACCATAACTACTCAAACAACGTCGAATCCTTAAGTGTGTCTCCCTACGGTTCGTGAATTATGCGGACATGATCGAGACACTTCTCCGAACAATAACCAATAGAGGAATCTGGAAATTCATATGGCTCCCACATATTTCTACGATTACTTTGCGATCGAATGAACCACTTACATACGATACCAATTTCCCTTTGTCTCACGATATGTTACTTATCCGAGGTTATGATCGTCGGTATCTCTGCATACCTAGTTCAACCTCGTTACTGATAAGTACTCTTTTCTCGTTCCCGTGATATGTGATCCCTTGTGACCAAGTCACATGCTTGCAAGCCAATTGGATGACATTCCACCGAGAGGGCCCAGAGTATATCTATCCGTCATGTGGATGGACAAATCCCACTCTTGATCCATGTGTTTCAACCAATACTTTCCGAACACTTAATGCCACCTTTATAGCCACCCGATTCACGGTGTGGTGTTCTATGTCATCAAAGCATCCATCCGGTAAAGGTGATATGCATGATCTCATGGTCGAAGGAATTAGGTTACTATGTATCAGAAAGCATATAGCAATTGAACTATTGAAATGACTTGATCTTTATGCTACGCTTATCTATAGGAGTATGTCCACCATATCATTCTCCTAACGATATGATCTTGTTGTTGATAACATCTCAATGTTCATGATAGGGAAACCACAATCATTAATCAACCAACAAGCTAGTGAAGTATAGAGGCTATACTAGGGACTTCAAATTAAGTTTACAAATCACACAAGTATCAATGTTTCCTTGTTAATACCATTATAGCATGAATGTAAACATTTATCATAAACACAAAGATATAATAATAACTACATTTATTATTGCCTCTAGGGCATATCTCCAACAACATACGCGAGGTATTCCAACGTGAAGGAACTGCTCGCAGGCGTCTCCCCCGGCGCCTCCCAGTTCCAGTGAGCCTCCTCGTCGAAGGCAACGTTGCGTGACACCGTGACACGCTTGGTGGCAGGGTTGTACATCTTGTACGCCTTGGAACCTGTGGCATAGCCAACAAACACCATGGGGTGCTTCTATCATCCAGCTTCTTTAGTTGAGTGCCTGACACCTTGTGTAACACCCTCAGAATCGGCCCTATGCAAGTTTTAGCGAAACCCGCCAAACCCGCATAGAAACGATTCAAGGGTGCCCACCAGGCACTTTCGTGCGGGTGGAAAACGAAGTAATAACATTACACAACAGTCCTCGATGGGACCCACAGAACATATATATACAACAGCGACTCGACGAGTCAAGAATACAGATATACAATACAAAGATCCAAATCACCTTGAAAATGATAGGGCGTCCAGCTACGGACAAGATACAAATGGGGCTAAGAGCCCTGAAGAATAACCAATGGCCTCCATAACCCTGCCCAGGCCAAGCCGGAAGGGTAACCCTGCTAACGACGTCGATCTCGAAACCAGCTTAAACAAAAGGGGTGCCGACAAAGGGCAAAGGAAAAAGAGGCGTCGATCGAGGCCGATGCACGGCGAGGCTAGAATTGCGGTCCTTGCCTACATAGGTATGGTGGATCAAGCGGCGAAAGATGCACTAAACAACCTATAGAGACTCGATACAACTGGCGACTATCAGAGGGGGGGTAAGAAAGACCTATCCGGAACAAGACTGATACTAACACCAAACAATCCCTTCCTGGTATTCCCCCTCGAGACCAAACGAGGAAGTCAACCGACGAACTCACACAGTTGGCAGTTTTATTTATTCAGTTATCGTTGCAGCAAATACTAGTCAGGTGTAGATAATCATCCTGATAAAGTAAGCAGTGGGCACTTTTAGTTAACCATTCCGTGATAGTTGCAACACTTACTAGTCAGATACAATTAGCATGAGATAACCCAAAAACCCAGCAGTTGTTGGTGCTTTTATTTAGCCATTCTGTTGTAGTGAAGCTCATTACTAGTCATATCAGATACAAGTCAATTTATAACAGTAAACTTTAGTTATAGTTGTCTATGATCAAGCACTGTGCTCCAAGTCGTCCATAACCGCGGACACGGCTTCTCGAAAAGATTTAACCCTGTAGGGGTGCACCAAAGTATCCACAAGCACTTCAACCCTTTTTGCCAGATCAGTTAACATACACCCATCGGTATGTCGGCTGGGCCTAAGTCATGACGTTCCCAGACCCAAAGCAAGCACGGGGGGCCACCCCACTAAGTCTACCCGCAACGAAGTCGGCCGGTCTCCGAGACGGACTTAGGGTTTGCGATAGTGGCTGTAAACGACAGCAAATCCCAAAACTGGGACTGTCGATACCGCGAAAACACTCCGCTTCCTAAACAATACAGTGTGCTCCTCGCACAATCGTAAATTAAGCAGTAAAGCATGGCATAAGTACAGGATGGTAAATAAAACCTCAAACTAGTTTGTGGCCCCCCAGTACAATACTTTGAAATCAGGTACTAATCAATGGGGGGCCCATATCTCCCCACCTGTGGTTAGCGCGCTCGATCTCGGAACAGGTGTCAAGAACTCGGGGTCCTACGGGACACAAGTGGGCGGTCGGAAACCAAATATTATCTATCACCCACCGGTGCCTCTGCTTACCTACTTCAATTTTAGTTATTAAACAATAATTAGATTAAACGATAATTAAAGCCATGATCATCTCCAACATTGAACATGCGGCATTTCTCCAACAACTGTGGTACTTGACGACACGCAACAACACTTGAGCAAGCGACTACGACGTGCGGGTCCAACTATCTACCAAACAACAGGTAATAGGATGTGTCCAAGGCCATATATGGCTGCAAGGGATATCACTGTAGGGGTCCCAACCTAATAAGGTAGAGTCCTCCTGTGTTTTACAATGCTAGTCCCTGGATCAATAGCTAGCATCCACAGTTAAGATGTAATATCAAGAAACAAAGGTCATAATATAACTTTATAACCAGGAATAACATAGATTTATTACATCTTACATAGCTCATATGGCTATTACATTATATTGCAGCGGAATAACTATAAGCATGGGTCCTTCATCTTCAAAGTGCCACAGGCAGATGTTGGTTGTAGACTTTGTAATCCTAAACAATCAATCTTCTCTAAACAATCAAACCTGCAACATACAAGTTACAGCCACAAAGGGTCAATACATTTGAATTGTATTGGCAAGTGATACTATATTTGTATAGTGGAATCTATCATCTATATGCATTTGGCTAAGTGGAGTTGAGGCTTGCATTGCTCAAAATAGATTTTTCTTATCATTTTGAAAATACTAAGTTTTTGCTTTGTCAAAATCATTTCCCTCAATCAAAGATTTCAAGATCCTTGTACCAAGCCATCTCTCCATCAATGATTGAAGAATTCAAACAACCCTTGTTCAAACCACAAGATTTTAATTTAGAAATTGGAATGATGAGATTCTTGATTGTTTCCATGTCTTGATGCTCAAATTGTCCTTTACAGGGACATGGCTAAGTACTTAGGTTTTACACTCTGCAGAGGTGGTGCACTTTACCCACAAGACTTGGTTTCCCAAGACAAAATCTTTGAAGCCTTCCCTTAGACCAATATGGACGCGCTCCAACCTATCAAACACTACCACCCACTGTCCATATGGCTAAGTTCTTGCAACCTATATGATCATGGCAGAGCCCATATTGCCAAGTGGTTGCACTTGAAGCTTCTCAACATTTGACATCTCAAATCTCTTTGTGCCTGGGTGGCATTCCACAAGTGAGATACACAATCCAAGCCTATGGCATTGTGAACCACTCAACCATTCTCCACCAAGCAAGCCCATTCCACCCAGGTGATTCATTAACTTAGTTGTTTTATTAAACAAAACTTAAGTCCTCAGACTTAGAATATTTTTCCATAGTGTGAATATATATTCCTCCCATGTTTTCTATTAGCTAGGCTAAGCTTGGTAGTAGTAGGAATCTTAACTTAGGAAAAATCCTACTAAGGATTCATCTACAAGGTTTTCCTATAGCAAGATCTATACTTAGCAAAATCCATGCAAGTTTACTTAACAAAATCACTAATGCATAATAAAAGTATTGGGATAGAAAGTATGTAGCATCACTTGCCTTTTTGGAAGGAAATGGTAGTTCACTCCTTGATCTTGCTAGTCTCACACTTCACTACAAATCGATCAAGCAAACACAAATTCAATTCACATTCCAAACCAAAGTCAAACAGACAATTCTTCACATACACAAAGTAATGGAATCTAAGTCATGCATGGGAGTATGCACAAGATAGTTTTTATTTCTTAAAGGGGTCTCTATGGGGTTTCTAAACTTTGTAAGATCCAAATTGGTCATTTACCAATGTGGCAAGGTCATTAGCAAGAGGGTTTTGTACAAAAACTATCTTTAAATCCTTTCATCATTTATGTGGTGAAAAATGTTTTTATTAAGGCAAAACTCTTAAGTTGTTTACCAAATGAGTTGCTATTGCAAAGCTTGGTGTTTTTGGTTCAGTAGGTTTGGTCTAAAACATTTCCTTAAAGTTTTCTTTTCATAAACATTTTTATAACAAAAACCATTCTTTTTATTTGGCTAGAAAATGACTAAGTCAAGTAATCTAACCTAAATCATTCCATAATCATTTTTAACACAAAGGGTGGGTTCCTAGGGTCAGTAAGATCACAACAATTCAATTTGCAAAGGTTTTACTTCAAAATTTATTTTCAATAAATAAATTACATTTCTATTTGACTAGAAATGGTTTTTAACTTAAAGAATCATTTCCTAATTTCTCCAAATACATTTTTGTGTCCACAAAGTGTTTCCTAGGGTCAGTAGGTTCAAATCAATCCAATTGCCAAAGATTTTAACCCTAAATTCAATTTTAAATAATTTTTACATTCATAATAAGCATACAAATGTTTCTGCAATTTCAAACAAGCTAACAACTACTATTTGCTAAACTAAGGCCATGGTTGGCTAGGGCTTGTTCTCCTGATTTCATTGATATAAAATTTACAAAATTTGGACGTGTATATTTAAAGTTATGCAATTTACAAGATTGAACATCTAATAGAACAAAATTTTTGTTTTAAAACAAACCCTAGACACGCGGCGCTCTCTTACTGGCGCGTACCGGTTCGCGCGGATCAGCAGATACAGGCCGTTAGATCTAGTTACATCGCACATCTCACTTCGTAGGATACCTCTTCGTTTAAGTTTCTATCGCACCCACTGGATCAATATCCTACGGTTCACAGCGATTGACCAACAGTTGGCGGCGCTGGCGGCGGAGCGGTCAGACTGCGGCGGAGCCGATGATTTAGGAAGGGAGATAGAGGAGTAGCTCACCAGAATCGTCGTGGTGAGTAGATGCTCGTCGCGTCCTTGGTTGGCGGAGGGGCGCTCGAGGATGACGGTGATTGCTCGCCGGAGAAGCTTTTGGCGGCGGTGCTCTTGGGCTGTCGTCGTGGAGGATCACAGGCCGACAAAATCGAAGACGACTCGCCGTGACCGTCAAAACTTCAGCTATGAAATAAAACTTGATGCTTGGACGTGAAGATGGGTGGAAAACAAAGAAAATTGTGGGCAGACTCATGCTCTGATTATATAGAGAGGGAGCAGTCGAGGGCGTTTGACGTTGTCCGGCCAAGCTGTCGATTTAAGTCTGCCACCATCACGGCAATGTAATGGGACAATCGCGGAAGATTTAAGGTGTGCCAAAACAAAATTAACTACCTGAATAGAACCGTCGTTGATGGATGAGTAATTTACGTATTTATAGCCAGACGTTACATGGTCTAGAATCAATGGAATCGTTAGGGGAAGGTTTCATGGCGTGCAGTTTCAGTTTTTGTAAAACATGAAGTGTCATAACGATCGATTCAGCTGGTTCATCTAGTTACTTTGCGCCAAAAAAGAAAGAAAGAGGCCTACAGAAAAAAAAAAGAGAATAAAGGGTTGTCCATCACGGTGAGGTAGAGTAAAAAGTCATTCCATTTTAACTAGTTTAGTCGTTTGGTTTGGTCACCTGTTCTTTTTATCATAATTAATATTTCTATTTACTATTGTCTTATTTACTGCTCGAGTTTAACCAAACAAAATTTCAGAAAAACTCAACAAATGAAAATAACTATATTGGAATGAAGATATAGTATTTTCAGTCCAATATAATTTTTTTTTAGTAAATTGTTTTGTTTTATGGTCTTTATAAATTCCCTAGTTTAGTTTTAGGATTTTATAAATAACCACAGATATTTTCTAAATAAAAAAATGAATATAAAATATATTTAAATAATTTCCAACCTATTTTGAGAATGTCATATTATTCTCTTCTCTTTATTTCATCCTTTTTCGGAAATGCATTTAAATATATCTAAAAAAATCCAAAACACAATAAAACTCAATAAACCCCAAAATGGAATATTTTCCCAACATAAATATTATTTGGGAAAGTCATGTTATCCCCTCTCTTAAATACTTGAGCATGGTTTGTTCAAATATTTAAAGGCATCAAGATCAAATACTCATGTTTGATTTGTTTAAAATATTTCAAACCATGATTAATAATTTGGGATAGTCATTTTAATCCTCTCTTGAAAATCTTGGTCAAGGTTTGGGAAAAGTTAAACTAGTCCACAAAAAGTTTTAAATTCTTCAAGTAAAAGTGAAACACACAATAATTATTTCATAATTTATTTATTTTCTTTACATTCCAAAATATGGAAAATTTTGGGATGTTACAGACTATCACCCTTAAAATAAATCTCGTCCCGAGATTTGGGGAGGCTGGGGTTACAAGCAAGTTCAAACAACTAGGGTACTACCACCCTTAAAAATTTTCAAACAAAAATTACACATTGTCCTTCTTGGGATCCTGGGGAAAATTCTCTAAGCAAACTTTTGCATGTGTCCTTGGTTTCCATTCTTGACTCATGGGCCAAGGTTGAGATCCTTCATAGACTTGTTTAACTTGTTCTCCATCCTTTCTGGACAATTGTTTGCATAGTGGCCTAGTTCCTTGCATTTGAAACATGTGACAAGGCTGATATCCCTCATAGGCTTGTTTATCTTATTCTTCATCTTTTATGGACAGTAATTTGCATAATGTCCTAACTATTTGCAGTATTTGCACATCACTTGGCTGATATCTTTTTTTCCTTTGGTATCATTGCTTTTTGTTTGTTTCTTTGGTTCTTCTTCTTTTCTGGGCACTCATTGGCATAGTGTCCCATCTCTTTGCATTTAAAACATTGCACTTGCGTAATATCCTTCTTGCTAGTGTTGGGGAATTTCTTCTTCTTCTTGGGTCTCTCCAAAGCTAGGAGTTCTTCTAGTTCATGTTCTTCATAGGTGGGAGATCTTTCTCTCTTCTTGGGACATTGATCTTCATGTTCCTTGGATGCATGATTCTTGTCTCTAAAATTATAGCTAGCTTGGGTTCCTTCTAGAATAACATCTTTGTCATCCTTGTTGTCATAGCTCTTTGGGAAAAAAATTTTCTCCCATGTTGATCATTTGAGTAACCAATCCTTGCAACAATTGGGATTGAAGTTTCAAAATCCTTTGTATGGCAGGGTCTAGTCCATTGTTGTTGGCTAAAAGCTGAGTTGTCTCTTGGCTCAACTGGTTTTGGGTTATTATAAGTTCTCTCATGTTGTCTTCTTGGTTGGTGTTGATGTCTCTTGGAGTAGTCATCTGTTTGGGTTGAAGGGAGATTAGAATAGGCAAGATATTTCTAAGGAAATTTTTCTAATCACACACATCACAATTCACACAAACAATGTGCATGCAATCACAAACCAAACATTCACAAACAACTTTGCACCCAAACAACCAAGTTGAAGCACATACTTAGGCAACAAAATATTTTTGGTTACACCACATAAGTTGGTGTGTTGTCTTGGCTAAAATTTGGTGGTCCATCTATATGGTTCACTTGTGTTCTTTCCTTCCTTCTTGGTTGGTTCTTCTTACTTGGGATCATGGTTTCCTTGAGAAAACTCTTGGTCACAAAACTTCAAGTGATGTAGATTCCTTCTAACTTTTGCATTTCCTCAGTCTCTAAGTCTTGAGCAAGATTTCCTTGTCTCACTTGTAATCCTTAGTGGTATCCAAGTTGGAAGTCCTTGTTGAATATGCTGAAGATGTTGAAGTCATTAGAGTTGAAGAAGTTGAAGAAGTCTTTTGCACATGGGGTAGTCTTTGGTCATGGGGTAGGCTTTTCCATCAAGTTGAAGTAGAAGAGATGTAGAGTTGAAACCAAAATGGTTGAGGAAAGATATTACAAGCGTTTTTGTAAATAAGTTTTTTTTTTTTTGGAATAAGACAACTCTTATTTTTCTAAGGGTTTTTGTCCATTCCTAGGGTTTACAAATCCTACAGGCAACACAATGCTCTGATACCATCTGTAGGGGTCCCAACCTAATAAGGTAGAGTCCTCCTGTGTTTTACAATGCTAGTCCCTGGATCAATAGCTAGCATCCACAGTTAAGATGTAATATCAAGAAACAAAGGTCATAATATAACTTTATAACCAGGAATAACATAGATTTATTACATCTTACATAGCTCATATGGCTATTACATTATATTGCAGCGGAATAACTATAAGCATGGGTCCTTCATCTTCAAAGTGCCACAGGCAGATGTTGGTTGTAGACTTTGTAATCCTAAACAATCAATCTTCTCTAAACAATCAAACCTGCAACATACAAGTTACAGCCACAAAGGGTCAATACATTTGAATTGTATTGGCAAGTGATACTATATTTGTATAGTGGAATCTATCATCTATATGCATTTGGCTAAGTGGAGTTGAGGCTTGCATTGCTCAAAATAGATTTTTCTTATCATTTTGAAAATACTAAGTTTTTGCTTTGTCAAAAATCATTTCCCTCAATCAAAGATTTCAAGATCCTTGTACCAAGCCATCTCTCCATCAATGATTGAAGAATTCAAACAACCCTTGTTCAAACCACAAGATTTTAATTTAGAAATTGGAATGATGAGATTCTTGATTGTTTCCATGTCTTGATGCTCAAATTGTCCTTTACCAGGGACATGGCTAAGTACTTAGGTTTTACACTCTGCAGAGGTGGTGCACTTTACCCACAAGACTTGGTTTCCCAAGACAAAATCTTTCAGAAGCCTTCCCTTAGACCAATATGGACGCGCTCCAACCTATCAAACACTACCACCCACTGTCCATATGGCTAAGTTCTTGCAACCTATATGATCATGGCAGAGCCCATATTGCCAAGTGGTTGCACTTGAAGCTTCTCAACATTTGACATCTCAAATCTCTTTGTGCCTGGGTGGCATTCCACAAGTGAGATACACAATCCAAGCCTATGGCATTGTGAACCACTCAACCATTCTCCACCAAGCAAGCCCATTCCACCCAGGTGATTCATTAACTTAGTTGTTTTATTAAACAAAACTTAAGTCCTCAGACTTAGAATATTTTTCCATAGTGTGAATATATATTCCTCCCATGTTTTCTATTAGCTAGGCTAAGCTTGGTAGTAGTAGGAATCTTAACTTAGGAAAAATCCTACTAAGGATTCATCTACAAGGTTTTCCTATAGCAAGATCTATACTTAGCAAAATCCATGCAAGTTTACTTAACAAAATCACTAATGCATAATAAAAGTATTGGGATAGAAAGTATGTAGCATCACTTGCCTTTTGGAAGGGAATGGTAGTTCACTCCTTGATCTTGCTAGTCTCACACTTCACTACAAATCGATCAAGCAAACACAAATTCAATTCACATTCCAAACCAAAGTCAAACAGACAATTCTTCACATACACAAAGTAATGGAATCTAAGTCATGCATGGGAGTATGCACAAGATAGTTTTTATTTCTTAAAGGGGTCTCTATGGGGTTTCTAAACTTTGTAAGATCCAAATTGGTCATTTACCAATGTGGCAAGGTCATTAGCAAGAGGGTTTTGTACAAAAACTATCTTTAAATCCTTTCATCATTTATGTGGTGAAAAATGTTTTTATTAAGGCAAAACTCTTAAGTTGTTTACCAAATGAGTTGCTATTGCAAAGCTTGGTGTTTTTGGTTCAGTAGGTTTGGTCTAAAACATTTCCTTAAAGTTTTCTTTTCATAAACATTTTTATAACAAAAACCATTCTTTTTATTTGGCTAGAAAATGACTAAGTCAAGTAATCTAACCTAAATCATTCCATAATCATTTTTAACACAAAGGGTGGGTTCCTAGGGTCAGTAAGATCACAACAATTCAATTTGCAAAGGTTTTACTTCAAAATTTATTTTCAATAAATAAATTACATTTCTATTTGACTAGAAATGGTTTTTAACTTAAAGAATCATTTCCTAATTTCTCCAAATACATTTTTGTGTCCACAAAGTGTTTCCTAGGGTCAGTAGGTTCAAATCAATCCAATTGCCAAAGATTTTAACCCTAAATTCAATTTTAAATAATTTTTTACATTCATAATAAGCATACAAATGTTTCTGCAATTTCAAACAAGCTAACAACTACTATTTGCTAAACTAAGGCCATGGTTGGCTAGGGCTTGTTCTCCTGATTTCATTGATATAAAATTTACAAAATTTGGACGTGTATATTTAAAGTTATGCAATTTACAAGATTGAACATCTAATAGAACAAAATTTCTGTTTTAAAACAAACCCTAGACACGCGGCGCTCTCTTACTGGCGCGTACCGGTTCGCGCGGATCAGCAGATACAGGCCGTTAGATCTAGTTACATCGCACATCTCACTTCGTAGGATACCTCTTCGTTTAAGTTTCTATCGCACCCACTGGATCAATATCCTACGGTTCACAGCGATTGACCAACAGTTGGCGGCGCTGACGGCGGAGCGGTCAGACTGCGGCGGAGCCGATGATTTAGGAAGGGAGATAGAGGAGTAGCTCACCAGAATCGTCGTGGTGAGTAGATGCTCGTCGCGTCCTTGGTTGGCGGAGGGGCGCTCGAGGATGACGGTGATTGCTCGCCGGAGAAGCTTCTGGCGGCGGTGCTCTTGGGCTGTCGTCGTGGAGGATCACAGGCCGACAAAATCGAAGACGACTCGCCGTGGCCGTCAAAACTTCAGCTATGAAATAAAACTTGATGCTTGGACGTGAAGATGGGTGGAAAACAAAGAAAATTGTGGGCAGACTCATGCTCTGATTATATAGAGAGGGAGCAGTCGAGGGCGTTTGACGTTGTCCGGCCAAGCTGTCGATTTAAGTCTGCCACCATCACGGCAATGTAATGGGACAATCGCGGAAGATTTAAGGTGTGCCAAAACAAAATTAACTACCTGAATAGAACCGTCGTTGATGGATGAGTAATTTACGTATTTATAGCCAGACGTTACATGGTCTAGAATCAATGGAATCGTTAGGGGAAGGTTTCATGGCGTGCAGTTTCAGTTTTTGTAAAACATGAAGTGTCATAACGATCGATTCAGCTGGTTCATCTAGTTACTTTGCGCCAAAAAAGAAAGAAAGAGGCCTACAGAAAAAAAAAAGAGAATAAAGGGTTGTCCATCACGGTGAGGTAGAGTAAAAAGTCATTCCATTTTAACTAGTTTAGTCGTTTGGTTTGGTCACCTGTTCTTTTTATCATAATTAATATTTCTATTTACTATTGTCTTATTTACTGCTCGAGTTTAACCAAACAAAATTTCAGAAAAACTCAACAAATGAAAATAACTATATTGGAATGAAGATATAGTATTTTCAGTCCAATATAATTTTTTTAGTAAATTGTTTTGTTTTATGGTCTTTATAAATTCCCTAGTTTAGTTTTAGGATTTTATAAATAACCACAGATATTTTCTAAATAAAAAAAATGAATATAAAATATATTTAAATAATTTCCAACCTATTTTGAGAATGTCATATTATTCTCTTCTCTTTATTTCATCCTTTTTCGGAAATGCATTTAAATATATCTAAAAAATCAAAACACAATAAAACTCAATAAACCCCAAAATGGAATATTTTCCCAACATAAATATTATTTGGGAAAGTCATGTTATCCCCTCTCTTAAATACTTGAGCATGGTTTGTTCAAATATTTAAAGGCATCAAGATCAAATACTCATGTTTGATTTGTTTAAAATATTTCAAACCATGATTAATAATTTGGGATAGTCATTTTAATCCTCTCTTGAAAATCTTGGTCAAGGTTTGGGAAAAGTTAAACTAGTCCACAAAAAGTTTTAAATTCTTCAAGTAAAAGTGAAACACACAATAATTATTTCATAATTTATTTATTTTCTTTACATTCCAAAATATGGAAAATTTTGGGATGTTACAATCACGGGTACGAAAACTAGAGCATCGCAACACAGATAGCAAAAGATCAACAGGAGGGAATAAATACTAGAAAAGTAAAATAGGTAGAAAGGGGGAGATGCTCGCCTGAAAACATTGTCGAAGGTTCAACCGAAGATCGGGGCGAAGCTCACATCAACTCAACGGTCTTATCCGCGAAGAAGCAAAACACTAGAATAAACACCGGATGCAATATTTAATACTACGGCAAAAGATCGGGCATGATGCATGTATGATGCATGACATGGCAAAGATGCGATGAAATTAGGTCATATTAAGCGGAACCGGGTTCCCGACATTTAATTAAACGGTTCAAGTTATTTAGCTACCCCGCAAATTAAATGTTGCATTATCAAGACAAAAGATGGCACCGGTTCGCTACACAAATTTAAATGAGGCCAATATGAGACTAGATTTGCCCGCATATGGGCCCCATATTTGCAAGGGATTTGGGTCACACATTAGGGTTCGGCGATCTTGGTGTTTTCCGGGGTTCGGGGTTCGGTCTCGGGGTTCAGGGTTCGACAGGATCGGCGGAAGCGGACACATGACGGAGAACTTGTCGTGACGTGCCGGAGATCTTGGTTTCAAGCGGTCGATCTTGTCGGGTCCACGGATCGGCCGGTCTTGTCGTTCGGAAGTAGAACTTGTCGTCCTGGTGGCGATCTTGGCGTCCTTCCGGTTCGGGTTTTGGCGTCCGAGGGTAGTACTTGGCATTCCGGATCGGTTCGATCCTGTCGATGAGAAGAGCTTGGCATCTAGGTTCACGGCGAACTTGGCGTCCGAGGGTTCGGCCCTCGGGGTTTGGACTCCGGGGTTCGACGTTTCGCTCCAGGGACGGTCTTGATGTCGATGGAGTACTTGAGTAGATGACACCGAGTTCAATAGGGCCCCTCGGGATAATCTTCAAACCTCGATGGTCCTCGAGTGGTGCCCTATTCGGCTCAACTCAACGTCGGTCCACGGAAGATCTTGCGGTTTTGCTGTCTCCACACCCAACAACTTAGCACCAACTTGGTACTACACAGGAATCCTGCACGGGTGGAGGCAGATGGCACCGGCAACGACGGGGTTTGGCCCCAACGAGACAGAGACGCAACGGGGTCGCGGCTCACAGGGCAGGCAGAGGACACGGCGACTAGGGGGAGGCGGACTGACGGCGGGGATGAAGCGGAGGAGGGGACCGACGGTCGGTGCTCGGAGGGGTGGAGGTCGACGACTATGAAGGCCGCGGGGCCGGCGAACTAGGCACGCCGAGGGAAGCAGTCGGAGGTGGGGACGATGGCGACGGCGGGCCGAGCAGAGCGGAGGGAGGTCGCGGCTCTCCGGCGGTGCGGGAGGAGGCCTGGCGGCGCGGCCGGTGCGGTGGGAGAAGGGGCACGTCGGGTGGCGTGGCGGAGGCAGAGGTGCGCGCGGGGAGCCACGGCGGGCGCCGGAAGGAGGAAGGGGCGGCCGGAGGCGCCGCGCTGAGAGGGAAGGAGGCGGTGGAGGAACGGCGGGCAGAGGGCTGCGGGGAGGGTCGCCGGCGGCGGCGGGCTGGGAGAGAGGTGTAACACCCTCAGAATCGGACCTATGCAAGTTTGGGCAAAATTCACCAAACCCGCATAGAAACGATTCAAAGGTGCCCACCAGGCACTTTCGTGCGGGTGGAAAACGAAGTAATAACATTACACAACAGTCCTCGATGGGACCCACAGAACAGATATATATAAGCGACTCCATGAGTCAAGAATACAGATAAAGTATACAAAGATCCAAATCACCTTGAAAACGATAGAGCGTCCCGCTACGGACAAGATGCAAATGGGGCTAAGAGCCCTGAAGAATAACCAATGGCGTCCATAACCCTGCCCAGGCCAAGCCGGAAGGGTAACCCTGCTAACGGCGTCGATCTCAAAACCTGCTTAACAAAAGGGGTGCCGACAAAGGGCAAAGCAGAAAACAAAGAAGGAGCGTCAGTACTGAGGCCAGTACACGGCGAGGCTAGAATTCGGCGGTCCTCGCCTACATAGGTATGGTGGACTGAGCGGCAGCGGCAGCATGCACTAAACAACCTATAGAGACTCGATACAACTGGCGTAAATCAGAGAGGGATAAGAAAGACCTATTCGGATCCAACCTGAAGCTAACACCAAACAAACCCATCCTGGTGTTTCCCCCTCGAGACCAAACGAGGAAGTCAACCGAGGAACTCACACAGTTGGCAGTTTTATTTATTCAGTTATAGTTGCGGCACTTTACTAGTCAAGTTTAGATAATCGTCCTGATAAAATAAACAGTGGGCACTTTTAGTTAATCATTCCGTGATAGTTGCAACAATTACTACTCAGGTACAGATAGCATGAGATAACCCAAAACCCAGCAGTTGTTGGTACTTTTATTCAGCCAATTCGTTGTAGTTGCAATACTTACTAGTCAGATACATTTGTCGCAAGCGACAACCAAACAAGCAATGGTGGGCAGTATTAATTAGCCATTCCGTTATAGTGAAGCTGATTACTAGTCATTATAAGTCAAATTAATAGCAGTAAACTTTAGTTATGCTTGTCTATGATCGAGAATCGTGCTCCAAGTCGTCCATAACCATGCGGACACGGCTTTCGAAAGATTTACCGGCCGGGTGCACCAATAGCAACACACTCGATCAACCTCGGAAAAACCAAATCAAAACCCAACGAGGCTTTCACATGAACAATCACAGGATTCAGAAATATTTCAGGCCACCCTTAAGTAGATCCCATAGCGGAGTAAGCAAGCTCGAGGCGGCCTCAAGGTCTGGGTGGACGGTGTGGCGATCGGGAACCCCAAACGGGGCTTGTCGACACCGCGTAAACGTGTCCCGATCCTAAACAGTACAGTGTGCAGTACCTCGCACAATCGTAAATAAAGCAGTAAACATGGCATAAGTACAGGATCGTAAATAAAACCTCAAACTAGTTTGTGGCCCCAAGAAATAAGACTGAATCAAGCTCTGGCTCAGGGGGGTCCCATATACCTCCCGGATGTGGATAGCGCGATAAAATCAAGGAACAGGTATCAAGTACTCGGGGTCTTACGGGACACAAGTGGGCGTTCGGAAACCAAATATTATCTATCACCCACCGATGCCTCTGCTTATTCAATTTTAGTTGTTAAACAGAAATTAAAGTGACGATAAGTAAAACTAGAATCATCTCCAACATCAACATGCGGCATTACATCAGCAACTGTGGCATATGACGACACGCAACAGCACTTGAGCAAGCGACTACGACGCGCAAGTCCAACTATCTACCAAACAATAGGTAATAGGGTGTGTCCAAGGCAATATAGGGCTGCAGGGAATATCACGAATGCGAAACTAAAGCATCGCAACACAGATAGCAATAGATCAACAGGAGGAAGTAAATACTATAAAAGTAAGATAGGTAGAAAGGAGATGCTGCTTTGAAAACATTGTCGAAGGTTCAACGAAGATCGGAAGCTCACATCAACTCAACGGCCTTATCATGAAGAAGCAAAACACTAGAAGAAACACGGATGCAATATTTAAGATCGGCAGAAAATCGGGCATGATGCATGTATGGTGGATGACATGGCAAGATGCGATGCATTTAGGTCATATTAAGCGGAACCGGGGTCCCGACAATTAATTAAATGGTTCAAGTTGTTTAGGACCCCCGCAGTTTTAAATGTTGTATTAACATGGCAAGAGATAGCACCGGTTCGCTGCATCAATTTAAATGAGACCGATATGAGACTAGATTTGCCCGCATATGGGCCCCATATTTAATTATTAGGTGATTCGGCATAAGGCCCCCAAACACATGAATGTATGCATGCAAGACAAATGATTTATATGCAACAGGTTTTATATTTAGCATTAATAAAATAGGGCTCGGAAAAAGGGGTTCACACATTAGGGGTCTCGACGATCTTGGGGGGTCCGGGGTTCGGGTTCGAGGTTCGGAGCTGGGTTCGGTTCGGCCAGGCGAGGTAGGTCTTGTTGTTGCGAGGGTCTTGTCGGTACCGCGCCAACGAGTTGATCCTGGCGTTCGGACAGAAGTACTTGTCGTTCCCTGGCGATCTTGGCGCCGGTCCTCGGGCGTCTATGCGGAAAGGAGTTCTTGTCGCACCCGCGGGTTGGGTCGATCTCGACATCCGGGGTGAAACACTTGGCGTTCCTTGTCTTGTCGGAGGTCTTGGCGGTATCGGGTTCGGTCTCCGGATCCGGGCACGGTCTTAGCGCTCCGTCTTCAGTGTCGTTGGCGAACTCGGGCTCGATACCGGGGTCCTTCGGATCCTTGAGGCGATCTAGGCGATCCGGGCATCTTCGGTCCGGGAGGAAGATCTTGACGCATGTGACGAAGAACTCGGGTTCGGATGAGGGGCTTGGCGTTCCGATGGATCGATCCACGGGGTGGAAGAACTTGGCGTGTCGAGATGCGGTTCCCGGGTCCGGTGCCGTGGTCTTGCATAGTTCTCCGGTCCTCGACTCGGGTCGGTCTTGCACCGTCGGGATAAAGGCTTCGGGTCAGAACACAATTGAACTGAGGTGCTTTAGGGAGTCAAGCAGAGGCGAGCACAGGCATTATTGCCACGCAGGACAGAGATCAACTAGCACACGGCAAGAACACCGCAGGACAACAACGGTTGGCTTGCAAACAGGGAGTCGCCGTGCTGCCAGGGGACGACACGACCACGGCAGGCGGGAGGGTGCAGGGCTCGGGGAAGGACCACTGGGGCGGGGCGGTGGAGATCTGGGCGTGCTGGGCGCGAGACGGGCCATGGACGGCGACTCGGGCGAGCAAGGGTCTGCGGGCGGGCAGCGAGGATCGAGGCGCGGCAATGGAGATCGGAGGAGCACGTGTGGCGTGGCCAGTGGAGGCGCCCAGGCGAGCGGCGGCCAGCTGAGATGGGGAAGCGGCGGTGGCACAGCGGCAGGCTATGGCGAGTCTTTGGCGGGCGGCGCCCAAGGCTGCAGGCTGCTAGGCTGCAGGCGCGCGTGCAGGAGGAGGATGGGGACGGGGGCGTCGGTAGGGGTGGGTCCCGCGGGGCCCAGGTGGGGACGGTGCAGGGGAGGCTCGGCCTGGGGATGGTTATCTGGGAGAGAGGCCAGGCGGTTGGGGGCTGTCACGTGGGTCCAGGGGCAGGAGGGGGGCCCACGGGTCAGTGGGTGGGGTGTGGGCGCGTGCGTGTGTGCTAGTGGCTGTGTGGGTTTTGTGTGTGGCCCAGGGAGAGAGAGGGTGGGCTAGGTGGCAGGCAGGGATAGGCTAGAGAGAAGGGGAGGGGTGAGGTGGCATGCTGCCATTGGGTGGGGTGAGGTGGAGGGATGGGTTGGGGTAGACTAGTTGGTAGGAATAGGATTTAGATGGGGCTGGTTTGGGGTTGACCGTTTTAGTTCTCTGGGGCGGTCGTTCGGTCGGTTCGGACCGTTCGACTGCCCCACCCAAAATAATTATAATTTTTATTTAATTTAATGGGGCCGTTTGCAAACCGGCAGCGGACAAAACAAAATATTCCGGGGACCCGGTTTCCGGTGTTTGAATAAGATGGGGCGTTTAGAAAACAAAGACGGGTTTTGCAAACATAGTTTTAGCAAACAATGCATGATGATGACGATGCAATGCACAAATTCAACGCGATTTTCTAGTAGTGGTTTTGCGGGATGCCACAATTCGACACCACTAACAATGGATCTCGCCCTCGAGATCCGCCTCATGGTACCGGAAGGAAGGTCGGCGTTCTCCGTCTTCTCGCTTTGTGCAGATCCTCGCGACACCACTAACGAGGGTTCCTTCTTCATCTGGGTATCGGCGACACCACCAACAAAGGGTCGTTGCTCCTGATCGTCGAGAGAGCACTCCGGAACAAAAGGTCGAAGGTAGGGGTATCAACAAATAAAGCCACCCCTAACTTCCGTTAGAAGAGGGAAAAGTTACATCGATCCACCAGTTCGATGTACAGAGCGAACGATGAAGAGTCGGGTAGGGTGATCAGGTCATCCGGATCCAACTATCAACTCTATACATGGGTAGGAGAATCAGGCAACTCAACTCTCGAGATTTAGACTGAAGATCTTCATAGGTGGTATCCGGAACAAAGGAATGCTGCCAGCAGAAATCGTATGAAAGACACAATGATTAGGTTTCGCGATGGTTCCATTGGCCTGAACAACACATGCTCAAGGTCGACTCCAACTTCACCAAAGCTCGCCCTTCTCATATGTTTTCCACGACACTGATATCCGGCAAGGAACACATAGGGATAAAGAGCTCAAGATCAAAAGATTGGAGGAAGGGTACAACAGACAAGTTGCAGATTGATGATCGTAGCACCTCCGTTACAAAGGAAGATAGCGAAACCCTAAAGGTACGACGAAAACCCCACCACGAGAATTCCTGGACTCGAAGAGAGAGAAGAGAGCGGATTCCAAACACGTCGAGGTAAGAGGGGAATAGCAGAGGGGTAAGGAGTAAAATCAGACCTAGCCAGAACTATCCAACCGATTTTGCAAAAATAATTTTGACACTCTACTTCGGCCGTTAGCTAGGTTATCCTGAAATTTGGACTTGTGGGGTATCATGGCTGGGCTCGATACCACTCAGTAACACCCTCAGAATCGGACCTATGCAAGTTTGGGCAAAATTCACCAAACCGCATAGAAGCGATTCAAAGGTGCCCACCGAGCACTTTCGTTGGTGGAAAACGTAATAACATTACACAACAGTCCTCGATGGGACCCACAGCAGATATATATAAGCGACTCCATGAGTCAAGAATACGAGATAAAGTATACAAAGATCCAAATCACCTTGAAAGCGATAGGCGTCCGCTACGGACAAGATGCAAATGGGGCTAAGAGCCACGAAGAATAACCAATGGCGTCCATAACCCTGCCAGGCCAAGCCGGAAGGGTAACCACGCTATGGCGTCGATCTCAAAACACCTTAAACAAAAGGGGTGCCGACAAAGGGCAAAGCAGAAAACAAAGAAGGAGCGTCAGTACTGAGGCCAGTACACGGCGAGGCTAGAATTCGGCGGTCCTCGCCTACATAGGTATGGTGGACTGAGGCGGCAGCGGCGGCATGCACTAAACAACCTATAGAGACTCGATACAACTGGCGTAAATCAGAGAGGGATAAGAAAGACCTATTCGGATCCAACCTGAAGCTAACACCAAACAAACCCATCCTGGTGTTTCCCCCTCGAGACCAAACGAGGAAGTCAACCGAGGAACTCACACAGTTGGCGATTTTATTTATTCAGTTATAGTTGCGGCACTTTACTAGTCAAGTTTAGATAATCGTCCTGATAAAATAAACAGTGGGCACTTTTAGTTAATCATTCCGTGATAGTTGCAACAATTACTACTCAGGTACAGATAGCATGAGATAACCCAAAACCCAGCAGTTGTTGATACTTTTATTCAGCCAATTCGTTGTAGTTGCAATACTTACTAGTCAGATACATTTGTCGCAAGCGACAACCAAACAAGCAATGGTGGGCAGTATTAATTAGCCATTCCGTTATAGTGAAGCTGATTACTAGTCATTATAAGTCAAATTAATAGCAGTAAACTTTAGTTATGCTTGTCTATGATCGAGATACTGTGCTCCAAGTCGTCCATAACCGCGGACACGGCTTTCAGAAAGATTTACCGGCCGGGTGCACCAATAGCAACACACTCGATCAACCTCGGAAAAACCAAATCAAAACCCAACGAGGCTTTCACATTTGAACAATCACAGATTCAGAAATATTTGAGGCCACCTTAAGTAGATCCATAGCGGAGTAAGCAAGCTCGGCGGCCTCAAGGTCTGGGTGGGCCGTGGCGATAGGAACCCCAAGCGGGCTTGTCGACACAGCGTAAGCGTGTCCCGATCCTAACAAGATGCAAAGTTACTCGCACAAACGTAAATAAAGCGATAAACATGGCATAAGTACAGGATCGTAAATAAAACCTCAAACTAGTTTGTGGCCCCAAGAAATAAGAATGAATCAAGCTCGCTGGGGGTCCCATATACCTCCGGATGTGGATAGCGCAAAATCAAGGAACAGGTATCAAGTACTCGGGTCTTACGGGACACAAGTGGGCGTCGGAAACCAAATATTATCTAACACCCACCGATGCCTCGCTTATTCAATTTTAGTTGTTAAACAGAAATTAAAGTGACGATAAGTAAAACTAGAATCATCTCCAACATCAACATGCGGCATTACATCAAGAATCGTGGCATATGACGACACATAAAGACTTGAGCAAGCGACTACGACGCGCAAGTCCAACTATCTACCAAACAATAGGTAATAGGGTGTGTCCAAGGCAATATAGGGCTGCAGGGAATATCACAGGTACGGAAACTAAAGCATCGCAACACAGATAGCAATAGATCAACAGGAGGGAAGTAAATACTATAAAAGTAAGATAGGTAGAAAGAGGGAGATGCTCGCCTGAAAACATTGTCGAAGGGTTCAACCGAAGATCGGGGCGAAGCTCACATCAACTCAACGGCCTTATCCGCGAAGAAGCAAAACACTAGAAGAAACACCGGATGCAATATTTAAGATCGGCAGAAAATCGGGCATGATGCATGTATGGTGGATGACATGGCAAGATGCGATGCATTTAGGTCATATTAAGCGGAACCGGGGTCCCGACAATTAATTAAATGGTTCAAGTTGTTTAGGACCCCCGCAGTTTTAAATGTTGTATTAACATGGCAAGAGATAGCACCGGTTCGCTGCATCAATTTAAATGAGGCCGATATGAGACTAGATTTGCCCGCATATGGGCCCCATATTTAATTATTAGGTGATTCGGCATAAGGCCCCCAAACACATGAATGTATGCATGCAAGACAAATGATTTATATGCAACAGGTTTTATATTTAGCATTAATAAAATAGGGCTCGGAAAAAGGGGTTCACACATTAGGGGTCTCGACGATCTTGGGGGGTCCGGGGTTCGGGGTTCGACAGGGTTCGACGGAGCTGGGTTCGGGGTTCGACGGAAGCGAGGGTAGGTCTTGTTGTTGCGAGGGTCTTGTCGGTACCGCGCCAACGAGTTGATCCTGGCGTTCGGACAGAAGTACTTGTCGTTCCCTGGCGATCTTGGCGCCGGTCCTCGGGCGTCTATGCGGAAAGGATTTCTTGTCGCATCCGCGGGTCGGGTCGATCTCGACATCCGGGGTGAAACACTTGGCGTTCCTTGTCTTGTCGGAGGTCTTGGCGGTATCGGGTTCGGTCTCCGGATCCGGGCACGGTCTTAGCGCTCCGTCTTCAGTGTCGTTGGCGAACTCGGGCTCGATACCGGGGTCCTTCGGATCCTTGAGGCGATCTAGGCGATCCGGGCATCTTCGGTCCGGGAGGAAGATCTTGACGCATGTGACGAAGAACTCGGGTTCGGATGAGGGGCTTGGCGTTCCGATGGATCGATCCACGGGGTGGAAGAACTTGGCGTGTCGAGATGCGGTTCCCGGGTCCGGTGCCGTGGTCTTGCATAGTTCTCCGGTCCTCGACTCGGGTCGGTCTTGCACCGTCGGGATAAAGGCTTCGGGTCAGAACACAATTGAACTGAGGTGCTTTAGGGAGTCAAGCAGAGGCGAGCACAGGCCTTATTGCCACGCAGGACAGAGATCAACTAGCACACGGCAAGAACACCGCAGGACAACAACGGTTGGCTTGCAAACAGGGAGTCGCCGTGCTGCCAGGGGACGACACGACCACGGCAGGCGGGAGGGTGCAGGGCTCGGGGAAGGACCACTGGGGCGGGGCGGTGGAGATCCTAGGGCGTGCCGGGGCGCGGAGCAGACCCGGGCAGCAGCGACTTCGAGCGAGCAAAGTGCGGGCGGGCGGCGGCGAGGCGGCGAGGCGGAGATCGGAGGAGCACGCTGGCGTGGAGCGGCGCGCCCGGCGATTCTGGCAGCGGCGAGATGAGGAGCGGCGGTGGCGGCGGCAACAGCGAGGCTCTGGCGAGTCTTTGGCCAGCCGCCTTGGCTGCTGCTAGGCTACTAGCGTCTGCAGGGAGGAGGATGGGGACGGGGGCGTCGGTAGGGGTGGGTCCCGCGGGGCCCAGGTGGGGACGGTGCAGGGGAGGCTCGGCCTGGGGATGGTTATCTGGGAGAGAGGCCAGGCGGTTGGGGGCTGTCACGTGGGTCCAGGCGGAGGGGCCCAGGTCGATGGGTGGGGTGTGGGCGTGTGTGTGCTAGTGGTGTGGGTTTTGTGTGTGGCCCAGGAGAGAGGGTGGGCTAGGTGGCGAGGGATAGGCTAGAGAGAAGGGGAGGGTGAGGTGGCATGCTGCCATTGGGTGGGGTGAGGTGGAGGGATGGGTTGGGGTAGACTAGTTGGTAGGAATAGGATTTAGATGGGGCTGGTTTGGGGTTGACCGTTTTAGTTCTCTGGGGCGGTCGTTCGGTCGGTTCGGACCGTTCGACTGCCCCACCCAAAATAATTATAATTTTTATTTAATTTAATGGGGCCGTTTGCAAACCGGCAGCGGACAAAATAAAATATTCCGGGGACCCGGTTTCCGGTGTTTGAATAAGATGGGGCGTTTAGAAAACAAAGACGGGTTTTGCAAACATAGTTTTAGCAAACAATGCATGATGATGACGATGCAATGCACAAATTCAACGCGATTTTCTAGTAGTGGTTTTGCGGGATGCCACAAGAGGGCCCGGGGCGAGGGAGACAGGGGCGCCGGAGGAGGAAGGGGAGGGGGCGCGAGCCGGTGGCGGAGGTTGCAGGGAGGCGGTGAGAGGAGCTCGAGGGGCGGTGGCGTCGGGGGAGGCCGGCGCAGAACGGGGTAAGGGAGGGGAGGTGTGGGGTCGCGCGCCGGCGGCGATGGGCGGTGGTAGAGGGAGGCCGAGGCGAGCGGGGGTGGCCATAGGGGAGGTCTTGGCTCGGGGTAGGGAGGACGCGGGAGGTTGGGGAGAGAGAGGAGAAGAGAAAGCAGGGGAGGCGGGGTGGGGTGGGGTGGGGTGGGGCCGGGCGGTCCCATGGACGGGAGAGGTGGGAGTGTGTGGGTCGGTTTGGGAGGGAGTGGGGGCTGTGGGGTGGGGTCCAGGTGTCGGTGGGGGAGAGAGAGAGAGGGTAGGTGGGACTGGGGTGAGAGAAAAGAGGGGAAGTGGGGGTGGATTGATGAGGTGGCAGGGTGGGTAGGAATTGTTGGAGATATGCCCAAGAGGCAATAATAAAGTGGTTATTATCATATCTTCACACTTATGATAAATGTTTACATACCATGCTATAATTGTATTAACCGGAAACATTAATACTTGTGTGATTTGTAAACATAAAAGAGTCCCTAGTAAAGCCTCTTGTTAAACTAGCTTGTTGGTTAATATATGATCATGGTTTCCTGATCATGAACATAGAGATGTTATTAACAACAGGATCATATCATTAGGAGAATGATGTGATGGACATACTCCTATAGATAAGCGTAGCATAAAGATCAAGTCATTTCAATAGTTCAATTGCTATATGCTTTACGATACATAGTAACCTAATTCCTTCGACCATGAGATCATGCATATCAGCTTTACGGATGGATGCTCGATGACATCAAACACCACACCGTGGCGGGTGGCTATAAAGGTGGCATTGAGTGTTCGGAAAGTATTGGTTGAAACACATGGATCAAGTGGGATTTGTCCATCCATATGACGGATAGATATACTCTGGGCCCTCTCGGTGAAATGTCATCCAATTAGCTTGCAAGCATGTATTTGGGTCACAAGGGATCACATATCACGGAACGAGAAAAGAGTACTTATCGATGTGAGGTTGAACTAGGTATGCGAGAGATACAAGCGATCATAACCTCGGATAAGTAAACTATCGTGAGACAAAGGGAAATTGGTATCGTATGTAAGTGGTTCATTCGATCGCATAAAGTAATCGAGAAATATGTGGGAGCCATATGAATTTCCAGATTCCTCTATTGGTTATTGTTAGGAGAAGTGTCTCGATCATGTCCGCATAATTCACGAACCGTAGGAGACACACTTAAGGATTGACGTTGTTTGAGTAGTTATGGTATTATGAGAAAGAGACCGAATGTTGTTCGAGTCTCGTATGGGATCCGGGATATCACGAGGTGATCCGGAATGGTCCGGAGAATAAGATTCATATAAGGAAAGTCCGTTTGAGTTCGGGAATGATTAGGTGTTTTCATCGGGAATGTTCTAGAAGGTTCGGATTATCCGGCACTCGGGGAGGGTACATGAATGTGTCATTGAATGATTGCATCATGTACTAAGTGTTCTTGCTGTTCCAAAAACATGAAAGTCAAATTGCGGTTTGAAAGTCAAACGGCTAAAGCGAAGCGTGGGAAGCAGAAACTGTGGGAAACAAGCAAGAGGAGGTTGAAACCAACTTGGAGGAGGAGTTCCTCTCCTCCAAGCGGCGCCCAGCCCTAGGCCGAGTTGGGGAGGACTCCTTCCCTCCTGGCGCCTAGCCCTCCACCTATAAAAGGAGGCGGGGCTCCTCCTTGAGACACACAAGTTTCTACCTCTAGTCTCAGGTTTAGAGCCGTTTGGTTTAGAGCTTCTAATTGCTTTAGCCTGCGGTTTAGAGCCTTATAATTGGTGTGTCTAATCTCTAGACCACTAATAGCCCTCTCTCATAATCCACCATACTCGCTTCGGCTTAAGGCGAAGCCCTGCGGGATCTTCCCTCCACTTCCGGTACCACGTTGTCTTGCTGGAATCGCGAGGAGAGTGCTACAACCTCCATTCTTTGGAACAAGGAGAGGAAGGTCTTCGTCAAAACCGAAAGTGTGACCGGCTATGAGCTGCAGCCTTGGCCGGAAGGATCGTCTACGATCTTGAGATCGGAAAGAGTATGACTACATCACCCACGAGAATCTGCTCTCGTTAAACACTTTGGAATCTTCGAGGGTAAGTTATTCCATCGACTCGTTGCTACAATCTAGTAGATAGATCTTGGCTTGTTTGTTTGTATGCGAAAGAAAATTTTGTTTTCCATGCTACGAACCCCTACAGTGGTATCAGAGCCATGTCTATATGTAGATCTGTTGCACGAGTAGAACACAATGGTCATTGTGGGCGTTGATGCTTTTATTGTCGATTGCTTCTTGTGTACTTTGCATCTTGCGGTATGTTGGGATGAAGCGGCCCAGGCTAACCTTACATGACATCGTTCATGAGACTTGCTCCACGCTTGACATGCAACTTGTATTGCATAAGTGGCTTTTGGTGCTGTTTCTCCTAGCATAGTTAAGATCCAATTTACAACGGGTGATTGACAATACTAGTATCAATGTTGTGGTTCTTGTTCGTAAGTTAGAACGACACTTATTGAAAGCCCCAAACCACATAAAATATGCAAAGAAAGTAGAAGCGTCTAACTTTGTTTTGCAGGGGTGTGCTGTGATGTGATATGGCCATGATTGTGATTATATATGATGTATGCAATGTTCCTTATTGTAAGTTGGCAACCGGCAGGAGCCATATGGTTGTCTTTAAATTCTGTTAAGACCCGCATGTCTATTCAAAGTAGTTGTAATAGTTGAAGCCGGTGGACGACAACCATGGAGAAGCATCATTGAGCTTGATGCAATGTCGGTGATGATGGAGATCATGTTCGTGCTAGAAGATGGAGATCGGAAGCACAAAGAAGAAAGGCCATATCATATCACATGTTATTGAATTTCATGTGATGTTAATCCTTTATGCATCTTGTATTGCTTAGTAGACGACGGTAGCATTATAAGATGATCCCTCATGCACATGAATTTCAAGTCATAAAGTGTTCACCCTTAGTTAGCACCGTTGCTAAAGTTTGTTGTTTCAAAGCACCACGTGATGATCGGGTGTGTTAGATTCTACAAGTGTATACAACGTGAGCAAGCCAGATTTGCTCATGCGGAAACTAAGGTTTGATCTTGACGAGCCTAGCATGTACAGACATGGCCTCAGGAACACGGATTACCGAAAGGTAGAGCATGAGTCATATAGTAGATATGATGAACATGTTGATTGTTCGCCATTGAAGCTATATCAACTCTCGTGATGATCGGTTTGATGTGGTGGATTTGGTTCGTGTGATCACTAAAACAATGTGAGGGATATTGTTTTGAGTGGGAGTTCACCTAGATTAATTTAATTATTAATTAGAACTCAATTTATCATAAACTAAATCAAAGTGAATTTGCATAGTTGTTGTAGTCATTGGCATCCGTTTACCACCTTGCGCTTAGTTATAATTGAGATGATAGAACTATAGAATTCTGGTTAGTTACTTTACGAACTGGTATCGTATTGTTTTGAAGTGTTAATCTAAAGTTTAAAAGTCCTATTGCAAACTTTCAGTAAGTTCCGGTTACTCCATGAAGTTTAATAATTAGTATTAAATCAAGACTAACAATTCCAAGTTTTAGTATATAAGTATCCTGTTTGTCTCCATGATTCTTGATATTCAAAGGATTTTCCTAATATCAGGGTTATCTAAGGATCTGAAAGAGTTGTTTCAGAAACCATGATTTGTGGAAGATATTGTGATATCTGAAACGAAGTTTTGGTTGCAACATGATAGAGTATAATATGGCTAAAGTCATGTTCTCATATTTGATGAGAATTTGCAAAAGGTTGGAGACACTAGTTATCCTAAACCTCCAAAAGTTTTTGGGAAAGCAACATTATACTCACGATTCACCGTTACAAGCTAATAGTAGCTTGATCATGGATAATTCCGTGATAAGGGTGAATATTTGATGTAGGTAAAATATTTACTACACCAAGAGATTACTAAAGAAAGGAATTTGAAAGAATACCAAACATTTGATGATGGTAATCTACTTCAAAGTGCAAGTCCAAAGACATTGGTATTTAACTATACACGCTTTGGACTATGTGTCATATGAATGACTCCACTAATTGATGTTGATAGATTCTTTCAAACAGAAAAGGAAATACTGAAAGGGAATCTCATAAATATATGGCAGAAAAGAAAAGACTAGAATTGTTCAGTTTAAGTATATAGTTGATGTACATGTTATGGATATATTCTTTGCTTATTAAACAATGTGGTTCCTAAGTATTTGATACTGAATTTGTTGGTGTGAATCGTCATACGAAACAACACAATTCATGAACTACAATGGCCTAAGTAACTAGCAAAAGAATATGTGATGATGTTTATCGAGAACAAATAAAGGGTTATTGTGTTGCTCGTTAAACATCAAAGCTTGCCTTCAAGATTTGTTTTATCAGATATTATGAGAACAGAAGGGTTGTTCAAATAATTTCCGTAATCCATAAAAGATGGATGATTCACAAATCTCGTTGGAGAAATCACATCCATAAAACTTATGCTAAAAATGTCGAAAGACAAATTGATTGAAAGATCACTTAGGAAGTGACATCGCCGTTTAAATTATATTGGAAAGAAAACATGAAGAAACTCCATGTGGATGGAATTTTGGAGTCTATTTGATTTTGATCAAATGACGCTTGTGAAATTTCCTAGAGATAATTAAAACTTCGTTCATAGGCCAAAAGGGAACGAACGACTAGCTTATTGGAACTTGTACATATTGTTGTACGAAATCCATTATATGTAGTCAAGAGCGATGGATTTCAACTTCATGTGCTTTCTCCAAAAATTTGAGTGAATATATGAATATTTACTTAATAAGGATGAAGTGTGAAATATTTGAAAAGTTCAAAGATTTTCAAGATGAAGTGCAAAATCATTGTAACAAGAATATAAACAGTTTATGATAAAGATCATAAAGGAAGATATTTGAGTTACAAAGTTTAGCATAATACCTAAGATTTATGGAATCGTTCCGTGGATTTGCATTTCCCGAAACACCATAAGAGTATGGAGCATTCGAGATATGTAATTAAACCTTGTTTGACATGGTAAGATCGAAGGTGTAATTTATAAAACTGCCATTGTATTTTAAAGATTAAAAGCTTTAGAGATTACCATTTTTCCACTGAAAAGAGCTTCATCATAATCCGTTAAAATGACACCATATAAGGTTATGGTTTGGGATTAAACCCAAGTTGTCCTTTCTTAAAACATTGGTATGCTTTGCATAAGAAAGATGTTTGCAACCAAAGTCGGATGAACCTGTCTTTGTATGTTATTTCGAATAACTGTTAAGTAATCCTCCATAACATCGGAGACAAAAGTGTTTGTCACTTAAAACGTCAAGTTTCTTTGAGAAGGAATTTTTCGTGAAAAGTTAAGTGGGAGGACAATAGAACTTTGATAAGGTTAAAAGAACCTTAGTATGTCAGAGGAGTTGGCTTGTAGAAAAGTGTTAGGGCGGCAACAATGCTCATGGCTCACGTGTCTCAAAGGTTGTGGTCACAGAGATCTAAGTTCCTATTGAAACAAGTAGATCGGGTAAACAATCAAATACTAAGATTTGAGGGTTGAATCATTATTTGAGAATAATGAACCGACTACATGCAAAGAAGCGATGATGGGCCACGACTCGTCAAATGGCTTGAAGCCATAAAATCCGTGATAGTTCCATACACGAGAAATCAAGTTTTGAACTTGAAGGACCCTCGAGAAAGGTGTAAGACCTTACAGTTGTGTTTGGATCTATAAATAAATAGACATGGATGTTGCACATCTATGAAATAGTCGACATGTTGGGAAAGAGTTCACAACAATGTTCAAAGGTTGACTATGACAAGATCTGATCTTTCATAGCGATATTTAGTCTAGACGGGTTAATATAGCAACCACTACATATAATTTGTTATATGGTAGTTGAATAAACAGAACAAGTTCTTCTAATAGAATCGTTACCTAGGACGTGTGCATAACACGGTCCATAGGGTTTTGTTAATTCATAGGATGCTAAAAGCATATGCAAACTTCAATGGTTGAAGTGAGCATCGCGGAGTTGGAATCTTCACTATGATGAAACTGTTAAAGGAGTTTAAAAGTTCATTAGAGACAATGAATATGCTTGCATTTGCAAGAAATTAAGTGGGAGCGCTAAGACATGTTTCTAATACATTATGTGGAAGACACATTATTGATTGGAAATAATGTATCTTTTATTAACACATATTAAGAATTTCATCCCGATGAAAGACTTAGGCAAAACCCAAATATTTGGCATCAATAGACGCTAATATGGTTGTGCCAGAAGTACATAGACGAGATATTGAATGAGTTCAATATAGAAACTACAAGAGAGGTTCTTGTCGCACAGAAAGGATTGAATGAGTTCAATGTTGATGATATATATTCAAGTGTATTGACATTTGGTAAAGTGAAACAAATAATCAAGTATAGATTGATACTTGATGTATGAAATCACAAATAGTATTTATATCAATCATACTGTGATATGTACAAATCCAGATATGTCCTATGCTCTAAATGTTGTGAGCATATACCAGAATGATTCGTAAGATAATCATTGGACAATAGTAAGGATATTCTTATGATCTTTTGGAAGAAACTAAGAGTATAATATTTGTAGAAGTGACAAATAGATGGTTAGTTCATTGTAAAAGTACTACATTGATACTAGTTTTGTCACAAAGTACAAATTAAGTTTATCTCAATCTAAACTAAGGGTGGCACAATATAATGGAAAGTGAGTTCCATAATGGATTTGGATGAGTTCCAAAGTTAAGACATTGTGACAGATACTACAACAAAAGGCTAAATATATGACTGCTATTATAGCAGCAAAAGAGGGCATTTGAGTCAAGTAGTTTGTTATCAAACTAGGTGTAGTTCACAGAGGGATAATACTATGAAGATATATTGTGCGACAATATTATCAACATGTTTTAACCCCAAAGAACTAAAGGTCACACCGAAGACCAAATTTATACAAAGCCATCTCATTAGAGAATGAGTGATGCGTAGAGGCAAAGACATGCAATTACACACGGACACGGAAGTGTCGGATCCGGAGATCGATTGACCACTAGCAATCGTGTACATACAACACCGAAAAGCCATAGGTGTTGAATACACAAGGTTTGAAACTAGATTATTGACTCTAGTGCAAGTGGGAGATATACCCAAGAGGCAATAATAAAGTGGTTATTATCATATCTTCACACTTATGATGAATGTTTACATACCATGCTATAATTGTATTAACGGAAACATTAATACTTGTGTGATTTGTAAACATAAAAGAGTCCCTAGTAAAGCCTCTTGTTAAACTAGCTTGTTGGTTAATATATGATCATGGTTTCACGATCATGAACATAGAGATGTTATTAACAACAGGATCATATCATTAGGAGAATGATGTGATGGACATACTCCTATATAAGCGTAGCATAAAGATCAAGTCATTTCAATAGTTCAATTGCTATATGCTTTACGATACATAGTAACCTAATTCCTTCGACCATGAGATCATGCATATCACCTTTACGGATGGATGCTCGATGACATCAAACACCACACCGTGGCGGGTGGCTATAAAGGTGGCATTGAGTGTTCGGAAAGTATTGGTTGAAACACATGGATCAAGAGTGGGATTTGTCCATCCATATGACGGATAGATATACTCTGGGCCCTCTCGGTGAAATGTCATCCAATTAGCTTGCAAGCATGTGAGGGTCACAAGGGATCACATATCACGGGAGCGAGAAAATAGTACTTATCGATGTGAGGTTGAACTAGGTATGCGGAGATACCGAGCGATCATAACCTCGGATAAGTAAACTATCGTGAGACAAAGGGAAATTGGTATCGTATGTAAGTGGTTCATTCGATCGCAAAGTAATCGTAGAAATATGTGGGAGCCATATGAATTTCCAGATTCCTCTATTGGTTATTGTTCGGAGAAGTGTCTCGATCATGTCCGCATAATTCACGAACCATAGGGAGACACACTTAAGGATTCGACGTTGTTTGAGTAGTTATGGTATTATGAGAAAGAGACCGAATGTTGTTCGGAGTCTCGGATGGGATCCGGGATATCACGAGGTGATCCGGAATGGTCCGGAGAATAAGATTCATATAAGGAAAGTCCCGTTTCGGAGTTCGGGAATGATTCCGATGTTTTCATCGGGAATGTTCTAGAAGGTTCTGGATTGTCCGACACTCCGGGGGGGAGGGTACATGAATGTGTCATTGGATGATTGCATCATGTACTAAGTGTTCTTGCTGTTCCAAAAACATGAAAGTCAAATTGCCAGTTTGAAAGTCAAACGGCTAAAACAGAAGCGTGGAAAACAGAAGCTGTGGGAAGCAGAAGCTGTGGGAAACAAGCAAGAGGAGGTTGAAACCAACTTGGAGGAGGAGTTCCTCTCCTCCAAGCCGGCGCCCAGCCCTAGGCCGAGTTGGGGAGGGACTCCCTCCCTCCCTGGCGCGCCTAGCCCCTCCACCTATAAAAGAGGGGCAGGGCTCCTCCTTGAGACACACAAGTTTCTACCTCTAATCTCAGGTTTAGAGCCGTTTGGTTTAGAGCTTCTAATTGCTTTAGCCTGCGGTTTAAAGCCTTCTAATTGGTGTGTCTAATCTCTAGACCACTAATAGCCCTCTCTCATAATCCACCATACTCGGCTTAAGCCTGCGGATCTTCCCTCTACTTAGGTACCACGCCGTTGTCTTTTAGGAATCGCGAGAGTGCTACAACCTCATTGCCGGCTGGAACAAGGAGAGGAAGGTCTTCGTCGAAACTGAGCGTGTGACCATTGCGAAGCGCTGCCCGAACGCATGGCCGGAAGGATCGTCTACGATCTTGAGATCGGAAGAGTACTACATCACCCACGAGAATCTGCTCTCGTTAAACACTTTGGAATCTTCGAGGGTAAGTTATTCCATCGACTCGTTGCTACAATCTAGTAGATAGATCTTGGCTTGTTTGTTTGTATGCGATAGAAAATTTTGTTTTCCATGCTACGAACCCCTACAGGAATTGGGGGAGAGGGTGAGGTGGCGAGCTGTGAGTGGTGGGTAGATTAGGTTTGGGTGGTTTTAGGAATTAGAGGGACTGGTTTAGATGGACCGTTTTAATACTGGGGTGGTCGACTGGGTCGAATCGGCTAGTTCGACTGCCCCACTAAAAATAATTGAATATTTTATTTATATAAAACAGGGCTTTTGCAAACCGATAGCAGACAAAACAAAATAATCCGGAGACCCGGGTTTTGTGTTTGAATAAGAACGGGGCGTTTAGAAAACACGAACAAGTTTTTCCGCCAATAGTTTTATGCAAGAAAATGCAAGATGATGACGATGCTCAAATGCAATGTGGCATGATGACATGAGCATGCGGTCGTGATGATGCAATGCACAAAAACAACGCGATTTTCTAGTAGTGGTTTTGCGGGATGCCACAATTCGACACCACTAACGATGGATCTCGCCCTCGAGATCCGCCTCATGGTACCAGAAGGAAGGTCGGTGATCTGCATCTTCTCGCTTCGTGTAGATCCTCGCGACACCACTAACGAGGGTTCCTTCTTCATCTTGGAATTGGCGACACCACCAACAAGATGTCGTTGATCCTGTTCATCAAGAGAACACTCCGGAAAACAACAGACGAAGTTAAAGGTAAGGCCACCTCTAACTTTCCTGGACGGAGTAAGAGTTGCATCGATCCACCATTCAATATACAAAAGCAAATGATAAGTGTAGTGGTATGGTCGCGACTCCATCCCGCACTCAAAGCATTACTCTGTACACGAACAGATAGGTTATGCAACCAACCCTTAGACTTTAGACTGAAGATCTCGACAAACAAGATTCAGGAACAAAGGGGTGATGCAGACTATGCATCGGATCTGGCGTAGAGGATGTCGTCGCGTCGGAAAACACCGGAAGGCACAAACAAGGAACAAAGGATGGTACCACAGATAAAAGATTCCTCGGATAGCATGAAGACCAGATGTAGCAACTCCGTCACCGAAGGAGGAAGCGAAACCCTAAAGATGCGACGGAAAACCCAACCACGAGAAGTCCTGGACTCGAAGAAAGAGAAGAGACCGGATTCAAAACTCGCAAAGGTAAGAGGAGAATAGCAGAGGGGTAAGGAATAAAATCAGACCTAATCAGAACTATCCAACCGATTTTGCAAAAATAGTTTTGACACTCTACTTCGGCCATTAGCTAGGTTATCATGCAGGCTGGACTTGTGGGGTATCATACTGAGCTCGATACCACTCTGTAACACCCTCGAATCGGCCCTATGCAAGTTTTAGCGAAACCCGCCAAACCCGCATAGAAACGATTCAAGGGTGCCACCAGCACTTCGTGCGGGTGGAAAACGAAGTAATAACATTACACAACAGTCCTCGATGGGACCCACAGAACATATATATACAACAGCGACTCGACGAGTCAAGAATACAGATATACAATACAAAGATCCAAATCACCTTGAAAACGATAGAGCGTCCGACTACGGACAAGATACAAATGGGGCTAAGAGCCGAAGAATAACCAATGGCGTCCATAACCCTGCCAAGCGGAAGGGTAACCACGCTAACGACGTCGATCTCGAAACACCTTAAACAAAGGGGTGCCGACAAAGGGCAAAAAGAGGAGCGTCGATCTTGAGGCCATTACAGCGAGGCTATAATTCGGCGGTCCTCCTACATAGGTATCTTTGGATGAAGCGGCAGCGAGATGCACTAAACAACCTATAGAGACTCGATACAATGGCGACTATCGGAGGGGGTAAGAAAGACCTATCCGGAACGGTGATACTAACACCAAACAATCCCTTCTGGTATTCCCCTCGAGACCAAACGAAGTCAACCGAGGAACTCACACGGTTGGCGATTTTATTTATTCGATTATCGTTAAGCAAATACTAGTCAGGTGTAGATAATCATCCTGATAAAGTAAGCAGTGGGCACTTTTAGTTAACCATTCCGTGATAGTTGCAACACTTACTAGTCAGATACAATTAGCATGAGATAACCCAAAAACCCAGCAGTTGTTGGTGCTTTTATTTAGCCATTCCGTTGTAGTGAAACTGATTACTAGTCATATCGAATACAAGTCAATTTATAACAGTAAACTTTAGTTATAGTTGTCTATGATCAAGCACTGTGCTCCAAGTCGTCCATAACCGCGGACACGGCTTCTCGAAAAGATTTAACCCTTCAGGGGTGCACCAAAGTATCCACAAGCACTTCGAGCCTTTTTGCCAGATCAGTTAACATACACCCATCGGTATGTCGGCGGGGCCTAAGTCATGACGTTCCCAGACCCAAAGCAAGCACGGGGGGCCACCCCACTAAGTCTACCCGCAACGAAGTCGGCCGGTCTCCGAGACGGACTTAGGGTTTGCGACAGTGGCTGTAAACGACAGCAAATCCCAAAACTGGGACTGTCGATACCGCGAAAACACTCCGCTTCCTAAACAGTACAGTGTGCTCCTCGCACAATCGTAAATAAAGCAGTAAAGCATGGCATAAGTACAGGATAGTAAATAAAACCTCAAACTAGTTTGTGGCCCCCAGTATAATACTTTGAAATCAGGTACTAATCAATGGGGGGGCCATATCTCCCCACCTGTGGTTAGCGCGCTCGATCTCGGAACAGGTGTCAAGAACTCGGGGTCCTACGGGACACAAGTGGGCGGTCGGAAACCAAATATTATCTATCACCCACCAGTGCCTCTGCTTACCTACTTCAATTTTAGTTATTAAACAATAATTAGATTAAACGATAATTAAAGCCATGATCATCTCCAACATTGAACATGTGGCACTTCTCCAACAACTGTGGTACTTGACGACACGCAACAACACTTGAGCAAGCGACTACGACGCGCGGGTCCAACTATCTACCAAACAACAGGTAATAGGATGTGTCCAAGGCCATATATGGCTGCAAGGGATATCACGGGTACGAAAACTAGAGCATCGCAACACAGATAGCAAAAGATCAACAGGAGGGAATAAATACTAGAAAAGTAAAATAGGTAGAAAGGGGGAGATGCTCGCCTGAAAACATTGTCGAAGGTTCAACCGAAGATCGGGGCGAAGCTCACATCAACTCAACGGTCTTATCCGCGAAGAAGCAAAACACTAGAATAAACACCGGATGCAGTATTTAATACTACGGCAAAAGATCGGGCATGATGCATGTATGATGCATGACATGGCAAAGATGCGATGCAATTAGGTCATATTAAGCGGAACCGGGGTCCCGACATTTAATTAAACGGTTCAAGTTATTTAGCTATCCCGCAAATTAAATGTTGCATTATCAAGACAAAAGATGGCACCGGTTTGCTACACAAATTTAAATGAGGCCAATATGAGACTATATTTGCCCGCATATGGGCCCCATATTTAATTATAAGGTGAATCGGCATAAGGCCCCCAAACCACATGATATGAATGCGAGATGAACAATTAATATGCAACAATTTAATTAGATAGCATTTAGAAAATAGAGGCTCGGATCAGGGTCACACATTAGGGTTCGGCGATCTTGGTGTTTTCCGGGGTTCGGGGTTCGGTCTCGGAGTTCAGGGTTCGACGGGATCGGCGGAAGCGGACACAAGACGGAGAACTTGTCGTGACGTGCCGGAGATCTTGGTTTCAAGCGGTCGATCTTTTCGGGTCCACGGATCGGCCGGTCTTGTCGTTCGGAAGTAGAACTTGTCGTCCTGGTGGCGATCTTGGCATCCTTCCGGTTCGGGTTTTGGCGTCCGAGGGTAGTACTTGGCGTTCCGGATCGGTTCGATCCTGTCGATGAGAAGAGCTTGGCATCTAGGTTCACGGCGAACTTGGCGTCCGAGGGTTCGGCCCTCGGGGTTTGGACTCCGGGGTTCGACGTTTCGCTCCAGGGACGGTCTTGATGTCGATGGAGTACTTGACTAGATGACACCGAGTTCAATAGGGCCCCTCGGGATAATCTTCAAACCTCGATGGTCTTCGAGTGGCGCCCTATTCGGCTCAACTCAACGTCGGTCCACGGAAGATCTTGCGGTTTTGCTGTCTCCACACCCAACAACTTAGCACCAACTTGGTACTACACAGGAATCCTGCACGGGTGGAGGCAGATGGCACCGACGACGACGGGGTTTGGCCCCAACGAGACAGAGACGCAGCGGGGTCGCGGCTCACAGGGCAGGCAGAGGACACGGCGACTAGGGGGAGGCGGACTGACGGCGGGGATGAAGCGGAGGAGGGGACCGGCGGTCGGTGCTCGGAGGGGTGGAGGTCGACGACGATGAAGGCCGCGGGGCCGGCGAACTAAACGCCGAGGAAGCGATCGGAGGTGGGGACGATGGCGGCAGCGGCAGGAGCGGAGAGGTCGCGGCTCACCGGCGGTGCGGGAGGAGGCTGGCTTGGCCGGTGCAGTCTGAAGGCGCGTCGGGTGGCGTGGCGGAGGCAGAGTCTGTGAGGCAGCAGCCGGAAGGAGGAGGGCCGAGGCGTGGCTGAGAGGAAGGAGGCGGTGGAGGCAGGCGGAGGCTGCGGGAGGGTCGCCGGGCTGGGAGAGGGCAGGCGAGAGACAGGCGCCGGAGGAGGAAGGCAGTGGGCGGAGGTTGCGAGGCGGTGAGAGGAGCTCGAGGCGGTGGCGTCGGGGCCGTGAGCAGAGCAGTGAGGAGGAGGTGTGGGGTCCGCAGCCGGGCGATGGGGTGGTAGAGGGAGGCCGGGGGTGGCCATAGGGGAGGCTGTGGCTCGGGGTGGGAGGAGGACGCAGGAGGTTGGGAGAGAGGAGAAGGGAGAAGCAGGGAGAGGCGGGTGGGTGGGTGGGGTGGGTGGGGCGGGTCCCATGGACAGAGAGGTGGGAGTGTGTGGGTCGGTTTGGGAGGGAGTGGGGGCTGTGGGGTGGGATCCAGGTGTCGGTGGGGGAGAGAGAGGGTAGGTGGGACTGGGGTGAGAGAAAAGAGGGGAAGTGGGGGTGGATTGATGAGGTGGCAGGGTGGGTAGGAATTGGGGGAGAGGGTGAGGTGGCGAGCTGTGAGTGGTGGGTAGATTAGGTTTGGGTGGTTTTAGGAATTAGAGGGACTGGTTTAGATGGACCGTTTTAATACTGGGGTGGTCGACTGGGTCGAATCGGCCCGTTCGACTGCCCCACTAAAAATAATTGAATATTTTATTTATATAAAACAGGGCTTTTGCAAACCGATAGCAGACAAAACAAAATAATCCGGAGACCCGGGTTTTGCGTTTGAATAAGAACGGGGCGTTTAGAAAACACGAACAAGTTTTTCCGCCAATAGTTTTATGCAAGCAAATGCAAGATGATGACGATGCTCAAATGCAATGTGGCATGATGACATGAGCATGCGGTCGTGATGATGCAATGCACAAAAACAACGCGATTTTCTAGTAGTGGTTTTGCGGGATGCCACACCTTGACATGGCCAACACACCCAAACACTCGCAGGAACCTGACCTCCGGCTTCACTCCATGCCATGCTTCATACGGTGTCATGCCGTCGACGCTTCTTGTGAAGGAGCGGTTCAGGATGAAGGCAGCTGTGAGCACTGCCTCCCCCCAAAACATACCCGGGACCTGCTTGGCCTTCATCATGCTTCTCGCCATCCCCAGGAGCGTCTGATTTCGTCTCTCCACAACACCATTCTGTTCTGGTGTGTGAGGCGCTGTCAGGTGGCGTTGGACACCCGCCTCGGCGCAGTGCTAGTAGAAGGTGGCAGAGGTGAATTCGCCTCCACGATCTGTGCGGAGCACATGCAGTTTGTGCCCGCACTCCACCTCCGCAGCGGCTTGCACCTTGATGATCGCCTGTGCAGCCTCGTACTTCGAGCCAAGAAGCTCCACCCACATATATCGGCTGCGATCATCGATCAGCACCAGAATATAGCGGCGGCCTCCTGGCGTAGGTGGCGTGATCGGGCCACAGAGATCGCCATGGACAAGTTCGAGTGGCCTCTGCGCCCTAAACCGTGCCTTCTGTGGGAAGGGCTGGCGTCGCTGCTTCCCGGCGAGGCAGGCCTCGCACAGCTCGTCGGCGTGGTCAATGTGCGGTAGACCACGGACAAGTCCGCCCCGCGACATCTTCTGCATCCCGTCAAAGTGGAGATGGCCGAGCCGTGCGTGCCACCTCCAAGCCTCGGACAGATAGCCCATGGACAGGCACACTGGATGGACAGGTGTGAAGGTCAGCTTGTACAACCGATTCGGTGATCGTTTTACCTTGAACAGCAGGCGCCGACGGTGATCATGCACGGTGAGAACGCCGCGACGGATGTTGATGTTGAACCAGCCCTCGTCGAGCTGGCCAAGGCTGACGACGCTGCTCTTCAATGCAGGGATGAAGAACACCTCCGTGAACGCGCGATGGTCTCCTCCATCAACGGCGAAGACAACAGTGCCCCGCCCGCGGATGTCGACCATCGAACCATCGGCGAAACGTACCTTCCCGGAGATAGATCGGTCGAGGACGGCGAAGGCCTCCTCTGACCCTGTCATGTGGTTGGTGGCCCCGGTGTCGAGGAAACAGACCTCGCTGCCGTGGTTGTCGCCGCTGGACGGCGTGATGATTGCCCGCTCCTCGTTGAGGAAGACATGGCCGCCGGTGCGCGCACCACTGTCGCCCGATATTGGTGTCGAGGGCTGGACAGTGACGAGTGCATGGGAATCTCCCTCGACCACCTCCTGGATGTAGGCCATCATCATCGCTGGCCCATCGTCATCTTCCTCGGCTTGAACGAGGTTGGTGGCGGCCGGAGCCACAGCTGCCTTCGCCGCCTCATCGCGTTGCCTCTTGCGGCATTCACGGGCCCAGTGGCCCTTCTTGCCACAGTACCGACACTTCTCTCTGTCCTGGACGGTGCCGTTCTGGGGCCCGCCCTGTTGGGGCTGCGCGCCCTTCTTGCCGTTAGAGCCCGCGTTCCCGCCGTGGGCATCGGATCTGCTACCCGACGCGCCGCCACGGGCCTGCTTCTTGCGTGCCTCCCATTGCTGTTCTGTGAGCAGCAGTTGGCCGCCAGCGTCCACACCTTGATCTGCATCAAGTAGTTCCTCAACGGCTCTCAGGTGGCCGACCACTTCCTCGACGGAGAGAGTAGCCGGGTTCAAGAGAGTTTTGATCGAGAACGAACGAATCGAGTAGGAACGACGGACAGGAATTTTCTCACCACTTTTTCTTCGTCGACGGCGTCCCCAAGTGTAGCCACGATGTTGGAGATCCGCATGGCCGCCTCGTCGATGCGCTCGTTGGGCTTGAACGTGATCGTCTCAAACTCCGTCCGCAGACGGCGTAGCCGAGAGTCACGCACCCGATCACCTCCCTGGTACTGGAGACGGATTGCCTCCCACGCCGCCTTTGCAGTCCCCTTCCCGATCAACATACAATGCATCTCGGGCGGGGTGGAGCGGAGCAGCGCCGCCAGGGCCTGCTTGTCCTCGCGCCTCGGGACCGTGTCGTCCTCGATCGCGTCCCACAGCGACGCGGCCTGGAGGTTCACCTCCATGACCATGGCCCAGTTGGTGTAGCTGCCGCGGGTGAGCATAGGGAAGGTGGGGTTGGTGCTGCCGCCGCCGGACTCGCGTACAACCTCCCTTTGGACCACGATCTCACCGCCGTCACGCCGTGCCCTGCTTCTGCCGCGGCTTGGCGATCGCCGTCGCTCGCCTCCGACAGGAGTCATAGATCCAGCTGCCGCCGGGGGCATGCCGTGTCCGCGCCCGGGTGGTGCCGACATGGCCACAGGTACGCAGGATCTTACGCTCTGATGCCAATTGTCTCCCTACAACTAAGCTCGAACGAGGTAGTATTAGAGAGAGAGGATGAACACGAGACAAGTAAATTTTGTGCTGCGTTCAACTGCTTGCAGCTTTTTCGGTTTTCCCTTCCTTTTATTCACGGGAACCAGATCGTGTCCGAGCAACGTGCTCCACTACTGGCCGTGCCATCCTAAGGCCCGAGCCTCGCGCTAGACGAGCTACGACTAAGCCAGATCGCGCACAAACCGCGTCAATCTGGCGAGCTAAAATAGCTGACAGAAAACTGACAGAACTACTCGTGTCGACAGACACTTATGAAAATTCAGAGAAACTACAGAGTCCTACGGAGGGAGGAGACAGGGTTTATGCCAACACGCACCCCGCCGCAGTGCTAGAGTCTATTGACAAAGCCATTCACCTAGTCCATGCACAAGCAGCAGAGCACCCGTTCACTGACATGGAGCAAACACAGGGAGGCACCCGTTCTCTGAGAGCGCACCGCACGGTCCAGCAGACTCTCATTCATGGTCATGGCCCCCTCCTTCCTGCGCAGACTAGCGATGACTCGGGGCTGGGCTGGGGAGCGGGTTCGGCATGTCCGTGTCTCGGAGGTATCAGAAGGTGGGCGCCGCGTCGCAGTCAGCGGGCACGAACCCCAGCGGATCAAGGGACACCCTCGCGGTGACCACCGACGGCGACGAACCATGGTGATGTTGTCTGTGGAGGACGTCGATCGAGCCCGTGTCGAGGTTGGTTGATCGATGTGCGGCACCCCGCTCGGCCCTAGCGTATTATCTGCGCGCGGCACACTCAAGTAGCCCGACCCAGCAGGGAGGGCGCACCGCGAGCTGCATGTACACGGGCGTCATGGTGGAGAAGGGGCGCGCGCGCTGCTCGGACGAAGAAGACGCGGCAATGGCGCCGACCCAGCAGGGAGGGAGCGGGAGGGAGCGTCATGGCGCCGTCGGAGTTCTTGGCGTCGAGGATGTCACCTTCGTTCTCCAACTTGCAGACAGGCTGGTGGGGGATGTACCGCGTTCTCAAATAGTGGCAGCCAGCAGCACTACTCTCCATCTTATTTCTGAACCAAAAGGTGTTGTGTCATGGGGACGTACCTCACACTACTGGTGATCATGCCGTTCTACTACTGGGCTGTGACAGGAACCACGTCCTTAGGGGCAGGGCAGGGTAAGCCAAAAACAAGCATGCAAGACTGCACATCTATATATCCTGATCAGCTGACGCAGATGCTTCCATCCATGTTCTCTCAATTTGCAGTCATGCTTGCAGGTGAAGCTATATTGACGCCGAGGAAATTTTTGAACCAAAAAGGACATATGTTTGCGCCTTTGCCATCACGCAATTGCACTATATATGTTTCTGAATTCTCACTGTAGTGTTGTGGTCTAACAAAAATCAGGATAGCGGTCTTTCTTCTTCTTCTTCTTCTTCACAGCTAATTGGGTCGATCCGAGCAGAGGCGGCCTTAACAGAGGAGGCGGGCCGGCGTCGCGGACGTCCAGGTCGAGCAAAGGCGGCGGCGTCAGGTGGCGCGTGGCGACGCGAAGGAGGACGAACGGCAGAGGCTCACGAACCAGCCGTGCTCTCTCCTGCAAGCACCTTCGTCCTGGATGGGATGGCGTCGTCCGCTGCCGTCCTGAACCCTCGACGTCTCGGTTTTACCGAAGGTACGCATCACAGATTGTACGTAGCTCCTGTTCCAACCTACATTTGTCTTGTTCAATTTTTGCTGATTTGATTAGTTCTTTCCATGCGCAGAAACAAAATGTATACTCCCTCTATTCCAAAGTAGATGTCTCAAATTTGTTAAAATTTGGATGAATCTTGACACTATTTAGTAGTATATAAATTTATCCAAAATTTGAAAAACCTAAGACATGTATTCTTGGACGGAGGGAGTACTAGATTTGTTCGTGTCAAATTCGCTGCAGATTGACAGGCGCTGCTGCAGTTCGGACTTTGGGATGTGTGAATCAGTATAGTAGCCACGGTGATCTCAATAGTTGCTGAAAATTAGGACCTATTCTTATTTCAGGTCCAAGTCAACTAAACGCTGTTTGGACCTGGCATGCGTGCTGTGCTGTCTTTCAGGGCAGAGAATTGTAGTACTTATGAGAAGAGCGGAACTAGAACTTCAAGAAGCGCCTCAGTGGTTTTTGACCTGCTGAGCACGTTGCAGCCTTCTGCACATGTACAAATCTCCAGCTACGGTGATCCATCAAGGCCAGCACCATAAAATCAGCCACAGATAGACTTTTCTGAATGTAAAACTGAACACAAAACACTATGAGGACATTGGCGAACTGTTCCTCAGTAGAATCTTCTCATAACACAACCAAGTACTTGTAGACTAAATCATACAGATACCATTTGCATACCCTAATTCAACTGGGAACAGAAGAGAACCACATGAGACAAAGCCATCCCCAACTCTATGATGCATGTCCTAACTCAGTTAGGACCAGAAGTGAACCACACAAGATGAGACGACGACATCCCAAACTCTACGATGCAAGTCCTAGCTCAATTAGGAACGGAAGTGAACCACACGAGATGAAGCCATCCCCAACTCCTCTGTAACACGGATCCTCTCCTCAGGAGTCCGCGGATATCTCGACATGCAGACTTTGATCTTGGGTTCCAAATCACCACCGCAGTACCCATTACATGACTTGCGGTCATGCAGAGATATCTCCTCCAGATTCACCGCAGCTTCCTTGACACGCCTGATGTATCCCAGAAAATTGTCGTCAGGTTGGAAGCCATAGATGGTGAGCTTAGCCAGGTTCTTGTGCTTCAAGTTAGAAGCAGATGGCTTCCACTTCACGTTTGCTTTGTCAAGGTAGCCATATTCCTGCCGAAGCTTCTTGTCTGTCACAATGGTGCACCAATGATCCCGTACTGCAATACATAGCTCTTTTACTGAGGGTGCAGCTTCCAGGATGAACATTGTCCAAGCAATATCACAACCTTCAGGAAGATTGTCCAGATTCACAAACTGTAGTTCCCCCAGCACAGGAGCGAGCAGTGTGGGACATTCAGGTAGAACCCAAATCTGTGATAGAAGAAACAAAACACAAAGTTAATACTAGCAGGTTGCAAATAAATTACACTCTAGAGTTGGCAAGAAGACTCACTTAAAATTACTAATTACATATAACAATCATGAGAGGGTGAAAATAAGACAGATGATTATAGTGAGTACCCTTTCACTTTCAAAATCCAGATGCAGATCGGTTATAGAGGGAACATCAGCAAGGAGCTGGCTTAACACGAGAGTCTTGTGTGAACGAGTTCCAGCTTTCGTAAGGCTTAGCTTTGAAAGTCGTGGGACAAAGACAAAAGACAGAGGATCCTCACAAGAGACCCAATTATTATAGCTCACCCGCTCGAGTTTTGGTACGCAGAAGAGCTCCACTTTTTGAAAATCTCCAAAGTCAATAAAAAACTCAACGAGTTGAGCATGTTCAACTTGTAGCACGGAACTGATCCCAGAGTCACAGTAGGTTAAGTGCAAAGACTTCAAGCGCTTGCAAGTGCTGAGGATGCTGCGGATGCCAGATTCACCAAACCTCATATTGTTCAGCCTCAGGCGGGTAAGGCCAGCGAACGCATCCGGGGAAGCACCAAGGAAAATATTGAACTGTGTAGCAAAGAAGAGGAGATCAGCAGGCGTGCAACCCTCGCGAACCTTCTCCGTAAGGATCTCAAACTCTGCGGCCTCAACCTTGTGGGTTGCCATGGCACGGGCAACGGACCTGCCAATGGAGAGACAGTCATAGCGCCTCAGCATGAACCTCACGCGCAGCTTGCGTATGGTGATCTCCCTGCTCCTCGCAACCATGATGTTTTCAGTGACATCAGCGACGGCGCCATTGATCCGGACCACATCACGAATAGTGAAGGCACTGTTTTCATCGGTGTGGCGTGCAATGGAACCAATATCTAAGTCGAGCAGCGAGAGCATAGCGGGGAGCTTCAGCATCCGCTTCGAGAGAATGCATGTCCTTATTGCGTCGAGTGTGTCCACCCTCTCCAGGATGTTGAGCAAGAGGTCGTTGGGCAGCTTGGTTATCCTGTCCCCATTCCCATTGCCCACAGCGTCTTCGTTGAAGGTTGCTTTCTGCATTGCATTGTAGGAGGAAAGAACAACAAATTAGCCTTGGAGGATGAATCGGCACGCAGGAAGAACAGCAGGGACAAAAGAAGCAACACTTACATTGCGGCTGCGGCGACCCCTTCTGTTCTTCATGGCTGATCGGATAAAAAGCCAACCTTATTGCTGAGATGTTGCTTCCTCTGAAAATCAGGGACGCCAACTTATTCGATCCTACTCCTCTATTTATTCAGGGTGGCGGACTAAATCGCCGGCTCTCCCGCAAAAGGGAGGAGATTACTAAGAGGGGAGGGGGAAGGATTCCGATTACAGCTTCTCTACAGACTGGCTAATAATAAAAATCGCTCCTTTTCGAGTCCGCCTGGAACACAAATCGAAATCGATATCCCCTCTGTCCCGATTGCAGAAGGAAACCGACTCTTCCGTCTCCGGCTCCCGTGAGATTATTTTTCCGGGGATGCGATAAGACATGAGTGGGCGGAGGAGAGTGGTGGCCGGCGGCGGTGGAGGTGGTGTGGCAGCTGCGAGTGATGCGGAAGAGAGAGTGGAAGTCGCCGGCGGCGGCAGAGGGCAGGCAGGGTAGGGGGTGTCAGTAAAATGTAGACGAACCGGAATCACCTCCGATCTTGCTCCGGAGGGGCTATCGCAGGGGATGGCGGCCGTGGCCTGCGGGATCGGCTAGGTTCTCTCATACTACCCACTGCAAGCATCTGGGAGTAGAGGAACGAGTGTGGGCGGAGAGGATAGAGAGGAGACCGAATTTCCTATATGACGCTCATTGCGGTACAAACAACTCGCGCCGCCCACGATATTCGGACTATGGGCCAGGGCCAGTTTGACCACTTGTGTTGCTTGTTTTTATTTTTTTTATTTCTTTCTTCTTTTCTGTTTTTTTGTTTTACTTTAATTTTTCGATTTTTTCTTGAAAAAATTCAGATTAAAAAAAACTAATTCGAAGTTTGTTCAGATTTTTAATTTCTTCAGATTTGGAATTTCTTCAAATTATAAATTGGTTTGGCTTTTGAATTTGAAATTTGTTAAGATTTGTAATTTGTTAAGATTTGTAATTTATTCAAATTTCCAATTTATTCCAATTTGAAATTGGTTCATATTTTTTATTTGATTTCCTAGAAAAATCACCTTCTGCAATTGTTCTTTTCATTTAATTACCCCAAAGAAAGCACGAACAACAACGAATTAAATAGTCATCTATGGCGCGACGATTGCGGCAATAGCTGAAACCAACTTCTACCATAAGGAAAAGATAGGCGGAGGCTAGGGTGAAAACCCTAGCAGCATCCGCAATCTACATCGTCCTCGCCGTCTATGTTTGATAATCGACGGGTCCCCGCCTCCTCTGCTTGTCGCTCTGGCGACGGGAGGAGGGTGAGGACCCCGGACCTGCGCTCGGCGTTGTAGAAGGTCCCTAAAGTTAGAGTTTGGTCAGCCGACATCGATGCTATGGTGTCTATGGCGGCGTTGAGCGGGACCAGAATAAGGTATACTCGTCTCCTCTTTCACCTCGTACGTGACGACTTTGCCACTGGCGTTGAGGAGGGCGGGGATTCGTCTGGTCACCGTTTCCATGGAGTGGTGGATCTTGTCCTGCCTACGATGTGTTCTAGGTTTGGTGTTGCAAGTTTTAAATTAATTCAAGGGTTCAATAACTACTTCTTCAGCTCTAGGGCGCTGGTCCTTAGGGGCACGTGCACAAAGACTTCCGGACTGTCATCAACAACGTCAGGAGCGGAGACAGCGGCGCGTCGGCGGCTCGCTCTGGCGGCAGTAGTGGGTGTTACGTGATCCAAGAACCTCGATATAATTTTTATTATGTTTGGGTGCTTTGTACTTCTTGTGAACTCATTAAATAGATCCAGATCTTTTTGCGCAAAAAAAAGAATTAAACCGTCATCTAGGATGTTGAAGAAGAAAACTGTCAAACCAGAACCAGCGAAGGACACTCGCCCATCGAACGAGCAAGGAATGAAGCAGTCTCGTACAAATAACGGAACAGTCAGCGATGGGTCGAGCCCAAACTAGTCTGTATGTACGCAGTGCAATCGATCGGCACCGCCAAAGACAGGGTCTAGGAGCACCCAGAGGAGCGTGAGAGAAATGAGGATTGGGTGTTTATGTGTGGGCTGGTCGTGGACTAGGCCTTTGTTGGCCTAGTAAAATGTCACACCACTATCGGGTCAATTCTTTTACTCTATGTGATATGATATATATAGACCCAGTTCTTTTGGCGGTTTCTGGGGAAGCCGGTTTAAAAAATTTGCGAGGCTTCTAAAGTTGTTTAGATTTAACTATTTTTGCAAGCCTCGCAAATTTTTTAGACCGGCTTCTCCAGAAAGCTGGGGGAGGGCGGCTTCTCGAAGAAGCCCCCAAAAGAACTGGGCCATAAGAGGAAAAACACGGCAAAATAAAACAGACTTAGGTAAACAACAAACAAACGATGGCTCTCTTGCCCCATATTCCGACCTGAGGTCCTATTCATGGTGGTCGAGTGATGTCTGGGGTTGTTGCGATCAACAACAGGGTAATTGCGGTACTTGTAACAGCAACTATTTATTAAAAAGTTTGTCCCATGGAAGTTTTGCAAATGGCAACAACACAACCCCGCAGCCACGTTGTCAATGTGGCCACGTTCTCACCCAAAACGGTGTTTGAAAATAGTCTACTCTATAGGTTACTATAATAGAAAACAAGAGGAATTTAAAATAACTAGTGAAAAAGTAAATAACAAAAGTAAACTAAAGAAAGAGAGTGTTTATAAAATATTGTGTGATATGATTGAGGGGTTCTCAAGAAGTGTAGGATTCACCACTAGAATGGGAGAACTATGTATGATTACAATAATCTATGTCTTTCGTCGTGATATGTGTGGGTTTGGAAATGAAGGAACAAAGGTGCTTTTTAAAGCACTTCCTTTTGCATTAAAATCACTAAAGAAAAATGTTTTAATAAAATATTTTTTTCTTTTTAGAAAAGAAATGGAAATTCTTTCGAAGAGAGCTCAATAATAAGATGTTCACCTTAAGACTCGTGGGCATTCGCTTTCTTGAGTCAAGGAATGAGGTCATCTCTAAATAACCATGGCGATGCCTGAGAGTAGTCACTCATATAAACCACCATAATTAAGGGTTTCCCCATAGATATCGTAATAGGCTTAATGAATCTCTCTTAATTCCTCTTTTAACCGTGCAGGTTATAAGCCCATGCTTGTAGTCATAAAAGTAACACCGGACATACTACCATGCACATCCTAAGAGTCTCTCTCTCTCTCTCTCTCTCTCTCTCTCTCTCTCTCTCTCTCTCTCTCTCTCTCTAGTTTCGAAGGTAAATGATATGTGGCCGACTACACATATCATTTAAAGAGAGAGATCAAACACAATATCATAGATCAATGTATCATGGACCAAAGTTATAGATAATATTTATTGCAATGCATAATGGTACTAGGGTTTCACCATCTCTCCCCAAGAACAAGACAACTACTCATACATGAAGGGGATCAACATCATGGCAATAGTATGGATGATATATGAAGGTACAATTGAATACAAGTGCAAATCCACAATAGAAATTGGATTACAACAAAGTAAACAAAGTGGATTAATATTATAACACCCTCGGATCGGCCCTATGCAAGTTTTAGTGATTTCCGTCAAACCCGCATAGAAACGATTTAAAGGTGTCCACCAGGCACTTTCGTGTACTTTCGTGTTTTGCCTTGGCAACTCCACGTCATGCAGTACACGCATGGATCCTCGCGATGAGATCGTAGTTGGTACCGTACGAGTGTGAAAACAGCTCTCGTGTCCATTATCCGTACACACGTATCCGATAGAATTGCGTGCAGTTTATCGATGTCTCGGGAGACGGCAAGCGCTGCAATGCTAGGTTTACTGCATGCTCGGTTACCTCTCCTCCTATGTCGTGCGTATAAATAACCCTTCTGCCATGTTTATGTTTTTTCATTCTTTCTGCGAGGTCTTCCCACACATTCTCTGCTCTGTCAGTAGTCGCCGCCGGACCATCATCGACCACAGGGAGAGGATAGCTGTTGCATGCTTCACGGTAAGTTGCCCCACACCGTTTGCCTACTCTACGTTAGCATCTCTCATCTAATGGTGTTTTCTCTTTCAATTCATTTTTGGCACTAAGCTATAGTTCCAATGAATAAGCTTTAAGATTTTGAGCGTACTATAGTGTTCAAACATACTCCCTTCGTTCTAAAATATAAGATGATTTAGCTTTTGTAAAATAAGTGTATTTAGACATCTTTTAGGGTATAGGTTAGTGTTGAGAAATCACATTGATTCTATATGTCATATGTCTTCTTATACAATCACAAGTAGTGTTGAGAAATCACATTGATTCTATATGTCATATGTCTTTATGCAGTCTTATACGATCACAAGTTCGCATCTTAACATCCCAGGGCAGATTTTGTGTAACTATAATAGTTGTCCGTGCAACACATATTCTCTATCCTATTTTTTTCTCGTTTTAAAAAAAGAGTAAATAAATCAAGAATCATAAGTGTTGTTATATCATGTGCGCTTGCAAAGAAATCCTCCAATATGCTATTTGTTAAATGAGTGTTGTTTGCAAATTCGGTACAAAATATATGACTGCTATTTGTACTAGTATTAAATATAACTGAAAGTTGTTGTTTCTACTGTCTAGTTTCTGAAAACTGTGTAGTCTTATATGGATGGATGCCCATGTAGTCTGACCTGTGCGACTAGACTGAACCGTGTCGTCTCAAGTTCAGAATTTTGCCTTGGGTCATTGTGGTCCATTGGATGAGGCTTGGATGGCAGATGAAAGGGGGCATGTTACAGCATAGGCATGTCACCTGGTGTCCTGATCCCAGTCCCCAAAGAATAGTGCTCGTGCTAAATACCATGCACTAAAATAAGGGATTTAGATTTGTCTAGATTCACATATTTGTAGACACATGACACTTATTTCCAGACGGAATGAGTAGTGTTTTTGTACAAGTCAAAATAAGTCATTTTTTATAAGTTTCATGATACATCATGATTCGGAGTAGATAAATCCGACTGAGACAACAGGGGAGTTTGTCTGAAAGCTAGGTTGCTAGTACTGATTCGGAGTTTGTCAGAAAGCTAGGTTCCTAGTACTGATTGTACATTGTGGGCTATGTATATCTAACAGAGGCCGAAAGTGTCTTACAACACCAACTGTAGCAGTTGAAAAATTGGAATTCGGTCAAAGTTTGATACTTTTGAATTTCTAAATGAAGAAATTATGAGTTGGAATTTTGAGATTGAATTTAAAAATTCCGACAGGTTGAAACAGTTTAATTCTAACAAGCTAGGAAATGGTCTATGTTCCAAGCACGTTTGTCTGAATTTGAAACGCAAAAGTCAGTGCAGGGGGTTAAAGAGTTTGAGCTACTATATGCATTTGGCAAAAGAGTTGAAACTGTAAGAACAAGAAAATTCCAGCTCAATATTTCGAAATTCAGAATTGAAAAATGGTCAACTGGAGTACTCATCTAGGCAACACTGAGCATACTATGTCTGCCATAACGGCCCACAGACCATGCCATCAACAGATTTTATACCTAACCGCTGTGAGCCATCATAGTTCTCAGCTCTTAAAGAACAAAACTGCTCTACCATTTATGGAGATCACATTTCTGTCATGTCAGAGTATACTTCGCTTTGCCAGGGGGCGTGATAATCAGTCATCTTTCTCCGGCTTACGGTATGTTTCCTCAAGGTGCTTTGCCACGAAAACATACGTGTTGAACAGCTTTTTGATATTCGGAACGTTGTAGTTCTGAGCTACATAGACACCACATCCCATTCCCAGTAAAAATCTGAAGCTGCCAGTGAATAACCCCATTGCGAGAAAACCTGAAGACAATGATGACGGGGTTATATATGTGCAAATAAATCCATCACGACTCAGAATGTTAATGAACATGAGAAAGCGGAAATTTATAGAAAATGGTTGTCGGAATGTGGCACGAATACTCACATTTGCAAAATGTTATCACACTATTGCTGCCTATACATATTCTGTATTTTATGACTAAACCATGTAACAACGATTTAGGTACATATGCATCGTTGATGCAGAGGCTAATCAAGGCAAGTATGCAAGTATGTAAGCTACCAAGTAACTGTGTTCTCAAACAAACACACTATTCTATCCAAACATAAAGCTAAATAACACATTCAGTTTTGAAGTAATTACAGAAAAAAAAGTAGAGGAGCTATGCTCACTGGCATTTTAGAATAACGCTTCATGTCTTCAACCTCTTCGGGCTTCAGTCAGGCTAGTTCAGATGTTTTCAGCTAGGCTATTTCAGAATGTGTGACCTGATAGCCCTGTGCCGTTTACTAAATGTTTTTATGAAAGCTTAGGTTTGAGAATTTTGGAAAAGATTCTGAGAAGTAAACCTTGATTTACGCTAAAAACTAAAACCATTAAGTCCACTATTTTATCACCACCTAACCATTATATTGCATGTTTGTTAATCATTTGTGTAACTGGCAAGTACATTCAATGTACCCATCTCCTACTTAACATGTGCACGGGACAATAGTTGCGCTCTATGGTTTACGATACTCCAGTTGATTGCACATGGCAAATTTGCTGGAGACATCACCTTTATTTAGTTCCGCTGTTATTTGGCGTATGGGCAATTGAGTAATAACGACTATGTATTCAACATACGAAACATTGTAATAATGTTATGGGTATGATATGCATACTAGCAAATCCTTGATACTAGTACAGCAATTGCACTTAGACTCTGGATCTTACCAGGTCTAGGTCATCGCAGCCGACCCTCGTACACGGGCATGTACGGGTCAAGGGCGCGGTCATGTGGGACATTTACCTTGGCTGGACGTACAGACGCATACCAACATGGGACATTCTTGGCTGGATATTTTGACCGAGGAGGACGCGTGCCAACAGGGAGCATTCTTGGCTGGATATTTTGACCGAGGAGGACACTGGTCTTTGAGTGAGTGGGGCGTGCTTGGCTGGGATCAATTTGGGGATGGGTCCTCTTGCGCACAAGACAAAGTGTGGTGGAAAGACTTGTGTTGGTCTATGGATCTAGTATAGAGCCTTGAGAGCTGCTAGCCCGGGAGTGGCTGGGGTGTTACACTGCTAATGCAGCTGGGATTAAAAAGCACAATTAGGCCATGTTCGATTAACCTGATGCCCAAGGAGGGATTAGAGTGGATTTGAGGGGTTTTGACTTACAAAGAATTTAATCCACCTCGATCCCTTTCAATCCACTCCAATCCCCATTGAACAAGCCCATGGGGATTCTGGCTCACTAGACTGGACTAAACGTGAAAGCCTATCTTATTCTCCGTACTGCTTATCCTTCCTCGCAGCCACCTCTCCTGGCACATATCTTTTATTCTTACATGGAAGAGTCCTATTGTACCTGGACTGCGCCTCTGGGCTTTGGCTGCCACCTCCGCTGTTGATGTTGCCCCCAATGTGATCCTAACTATAGGATGGGCAAATGGAATGGGAAGTTAAACACCAGTTATTCTAAGAAGTGAAATTACAGGACAGCTCACGAAACCATCCAATATTATAGAGAAATGGTAAAATCTTAGTCAATCATGCATGCTTCACATTTCCAGCAATGGCAACACTGGAGGTGGAGACTCGAAATACCCATTTGTCATGTCACTTGAGAGGCTGAGATTCAAAACTCAGAATCTATACTCTTTTTATCAGGACAAACTACAACTATTACATCAGGTGCTGTTAACCGCATGTCTGTGCCCTTAAAATAGTGGACATTCTTTCATGCCAGCTCCCAAACTATCATACAAATTATCCTTCCCACGACAGTATCTGTAGAAATGTTTTAAGTATTTTTTTATCTAACACTATTTCTAGGGATGGTCAGTTCACCTTAAAAATAGAATGAGATACAAGGTGAAGGTAGGGTCTCCATACTATTGTTGTACCAGCAATTTCGACCCAAGCAAAGACCAAGAGAAAATATATAGTCAACTGAAAAGTAAGAGGTAACAGTAAATCTGGCATGTCAAAATATAAGAGAAGTGATAAAAACTAGATATCAAGCAAACAGCAACTGGAGAACCCAATCACCAACAACTGTAAATAAGGGTCTTCATTTTTAAAGAAAAAATAAAAATGTGCCAAAGAATCACTACAATTCTTTATCAAATTTATCTCTCCCTTTTTCGTCCCCTTTTATGTACTACTCGTCTACTCCCCAAATCCCCTAGGCCCTGTAGTCAGGCTATCCTTATGGCATGAGACCATTAGTTATTTGTTCCACAAGAACTCTTAACATTGAGTAGCACTAGCACGGTATAGCTTGGTAATGAATACTAAACTAAGGAATACATGAAATAGCATTCTAGTACAATTATAACATGTAGCATACTGGAAAAGTGGAACTTCCTATTTACCAAACCTACTAACTTTGTCTAGATTCATAATTTAAAGTAATGCTAAAATCATTCTAATCACTAAGTAATCTGATCCCTTCCTAGTTAAAAAGTTAATGCTGCTGCGGGGGCACGTGTGACTACCAAGTCTGATCATTCTTTACAGATGTCAAGGTTACACAGTACTCTTTCAAATGCAACCTAAGCACCGCACTAAAACTCAATAACTTATCCTAAACTAGTAAATATGAATACCCCAAAGAACGTATCTTAAACTACTGAAGTTGTTAACATGTCAACTGATGAAACATGGTTAAAGCTATAACAACACAGCGCAGATTCTGCTCCGAGGACCGGTTTTAGAGAAAAATAAGAAAACACAAATCTGGAGTGCAAGATGCTATAGTGAAAAAATACAGCAAATTCAATTATATAAAAAAAGCTATATCCAAAGCAAAAAAAAAAAGAAAAAAAGAATGTGGGACATGCCCTTCTTATTTCGTCCACAGAGTAGCAATATTCCAGGAGTAGTCAGCGTGTGATGGCATGTTCCGCAAAAAACATGAAATGACCCACCTGTGTGTTACATATTATCTATTATGTATTATCCTTAATGAAAAGGCAGCCACTTCACAGTTGCAAGAAAAAAAATCAAAAATAGGACAATGAACCTGCTGCACTTAAAATAACTCTGAAGCTAACTAGTTTTGATTGAATGGTAGAAGAAATTGGTCAATGAGTTCCATTCATCATAATTGCAAAACTTAATAGAAACAGTGGATGATGCCATGGCACGAAAATAGTGGAATAACTCCATGGTAGAGCAGCGAATTCAAGGACAAGTCTCACCAGATCAAACACTCCCTAACCAAGTAGGAAGCCGTTTCCTTGCTGCCACTCCAGGCTTAAAAATACAAGCAGTTAGCACAGTTCTGGCCATGGGGGACTTGGGTAATTTGGGTATCAAAAGTCGGGACAGGCTATATGAACTATCACGAAATTGCTACATGAACACGCCATCTACTACCGCTGCTATATGGTTTTCCCTACCAAGTCGAATTTACCAAGAAAGGTAGATCGAATCCATGAATCGAGCAGCGCAATGGGAACAGGGTCCAAACTGAAATCGGATGAAACAACAAAGCGAGGAGGGACTAGAATACCTGTTTCTTCTTCCTCAAAGATGCGCCGCCGCTGATCCCGCCGAGCCTCCTGCTTCGCCGCAGCAGCCCACGCCGCTCGCCCACCGTGTGGGTGCAAAACCCTAGAATCGGATGATGGAGGGATTAAATGTAGAACGGAATTCATCAGAGGATGGGAGAGACAGTATTCACTGGCATGGCTGTTACCGGAACGGAAGAGGATAGAACCTTGGCCAAAGGTGGTCGGCCGCGAGAGCAAGGGGAGGGAGGGTGGGACGATTTCCAAGGGGAGGGGTAAAGGAAAAGGGTAGGTTGGTTATAGTCGTATCGTAATTCGTATGGACTCCAACCCGGGCAAGGGAAGTATCGTATCGTCTCCAACCCGGGCAACCCGGGCAAGGAAATTCATTGTCTATAAAAATTCCATTCAGCAGCCATTATCCTCACTTGTCTATAAAAATTTATGTCACTTTTACAGGTACAATGCAACAATCAGGACCAAAGGCATAAACATTTGTATAGCATGTCTCAAGGTTCATATCAAATCAACAACTATATGGTACATGACTGTCAAATCAATTTGAGAACAACAGGGAAAGAACGAGAAGAACGGTACAAACCTTGAGCTTCTGCAGTATGCCGGCGGAGGTCGGTGAAGAGGGCGGCCGCGGAGCTCCGGTCGATGCAGGGGATCAGGGGGCGGCGGAGTTCAGGGAAGCAGGGGACGGGACAGTGAGGCTCTGGTCGAGGAAGGGAGAGCAGGGAAGACGGAGGTCGGAGCAGCGCGGAGGAGGGTCTCGGCTAAGCAGGGGCGGCGGAGTGGCGGCGGCGGCGCAGCGCGCGCCTCCTAGGGATCGGTCGCGAGTCAGACAGAACAGAGGGAGAGGATCTGTCAAAAGAAAAAAAAACAGAGGGAGAGGAGAGGAGGGGATTGGAAGAACTTTCTTTTCACAATTATAATACCATATTATATATTAGTAATAGAAATAAATAGTGTACGTACATGATAAAGATACATGAGTTGACTCCAACAAGTATAAAATAAAGTCTAAAAAAGACTAGCAAATCTTCGTGATCTTCATATTATTTCTTCTTTCATAATATAATCTTGCGCTTTTCTAAAGGCAGTCGAACTAAACTGACATAAAAACCAAACCAGAGACCTATAAATACCAACGTTGATTCTCCTATAATTTTAATTTGTGCCGTAATGCCAAGGCTGCGTGAAGAGAAAGAAGAATAGGCTTTGGCCGCTCACTTGGCGGTGGTACTAGCCCGCAAAAAGTTTACAAAGATTAGATACAAAAGTTTAGATATAAAAAAAACAGTTTCGAAAAAAATATTATAAGCATATAATGACTCAAGAAAAGAATATAAAAGAGTTGACTGGAATTTTTGAAGATTTAGGATATGCAAGTAGGCATTTATATAAATACTTGAGTCTGGTCAAAACTTAATGTGATCAGATAGCTGAAACTCAAGATTTAAATTTTAAACAAAACAATTTTAGTAGCAATATTGTTTTTACTAACATTGTTACTAGACGTGGAATAGAGACACGGGAACCTCAAGGGCCGCCATGGTACCAAGAAGAGCAGGCCTACAAGGCAAGGGAGATTTAAGAAATGAGTCAAAAAGAAGAGAACTTTGTCGATCCACAAGATGACATCGATTACGAAGCTTAGAAAGGAGGACATGATACTCCTAATGAAGACAAAGAAGAAGAAGCGGGAGATAAGGATAAACCACATGATTCAGATGCTGAGATGGTTGATTCAAGAGAAGGGGCCGAGCTTACAAAGGAACACCAAGAACATGTTATGGCCCCAAGTGAAAAACATGCCGACAAGCAAAAACCTTCAGCAAAGAAGAAGAATAAAAAGGATGCTGAACCAATAGCAAAGGTAAAAGAAAAGGTAACTCCAACGAGAAAGAAAATTCCTTATCCTAATCGAGTTCAGTATGAACGGGATAAAGAAGTCTAAATACATTTTTTCACAAACATAAAAACATCTTATATTTTAAAACGGAGGGAGTACAAGTCAACATAAGGATGTTTGTGTCTCTAAACTGTCGATGCCTATGTTCTTCGTGTAGCATGACTCACTTAGACATAGTTTGCTTCCAGATAGTGAAGAGAGAACTCCGCTGCAACTCTTAAAATCTAGATGCAAATGCGAGTGCTCTCTTGAAATAGGCTTTCACCCCGTTTTATAAATAAAGCACACATATGAGACCGCTGCTAGGCCAGACAGCACAACACCCAAAAAAAAGACACACACCACGATATACGAGGCTGGGGAGAACCCAAGCCCAAGACGAAAACAAGAAGAAATAAAAGAAAAGGAAAGCCGAGAACGGTGGTGTGCCAAAAACGAAAATAACTTGCAACCGGTGCCCCCTCCAGAGAAGTACCACCACACGTCCCGTGGTCCAAAGCGTCTGCGTACCAAACTAGCACCTCCAAGAAGGGGAGTGACGATGTTGTCCGGCCGAGACCTAGGGTTTTCCCCGGTACGCACTGGGGGGTTGGGGAGGGATGTCCCTGACACCCTCCAAGAAGGAAGGTGATACCCGCGGGCGTCACCGTGCAAGTGTCAACAGACAAGGATTTCTCCCGACCCCTTCAGAACCACCCTTCCGAGCACTTCGTAAAGCTCCACCAATCACGTCACCCACGAGCTCGAGTCCTCACCACCGCCAGCATCACACTCAAAAGGCCGCCGGAATGGGTGGGGTGATTGTGCGCTAACTCCGGTGGATGTTAGTCCGTGCAGCCACCGAGGTGCGGGGTACTACCCACCACCACCCGAAGCGGCCGCTGTCCGGACGCAGCAGCAGGGCCGATCAACTAGGAATAGGCCCAGATCATCCCGCATGCCCGAATCAGGCCCAGATTTGGCCAAGATTAGCCGCGCTGTTGTGCCTTGGTATCGCCGCCGATAGAGCCCCGGAGCACGCCCTCCCAGCACCACCTCCACCGAGCCGACCCCCATCGTGTTCCATTGCTGCCGGAGGGGCCGCCGCCGCCGCAGGCCCTCCCCGAGCCGGCCCTAGGGCACAAGCAGGGGAAAAGGCGTACCGCGCCATCCAGGGCCAGCGGAGGTCGAGGCCTCCGCCACTCCACCACTGTCGGCCGAGCTCCCCAACCCGCAGCGCCGCCACCAGGGCTGCCGGCCCGCAGCCGCCAGATCTGGGGCGAGCCGGGGCTGTCTGCCGCCACTAGGGGACCCCCCCCCCCCACACACACACCAACGCGCAGCCCTCCTCGACGCCGACCAGCCTGAGGTACCGCCGTGACACCGAGCCCTGTGCCAGCACCGAGTCTCCGCTCGAGGTCGACGGCCCGCGACGCCACCACCGCGCGAAGAGGAGAAGATGCCCTGCCGCCGCCGATGCTGGCCGGGCTTTGCCCGTCAGAGGGCCTTGGTGGCAGCGAGGAGACGGAAGGGAGGAAGGGGGGCGGCCGGTGGCGGCGGGATTTAGGGTTCCCCACAACCGCTCGCGGGAGCGACGCAGAAGGGCTCATTTTTTCCCGAGTGTGAGATGTTCCCCTGCCGAGCTCTCCAAAGCAGCTCCCCACGAAGTTCACACCCGCAGATGGGAGTGCTCAGGTATCTGAATTTACTTGCGAGCTTCGTTCACTGCACTCTCAAATTCCTGGGCGTGGAAATTGGCTGACTGTGCTAATAATTGACCAGAAGAAGCTGGTGGTATGGTATCTCTGACCAAGTATTTGAGTGGGTTGGTGTTAGTAACTGCACCAACAAAATGGGCAAAACGTTTGGTATATTGGTTCCGACGCTAGAACACGTACTGTCAGCTAGTTATAACTCGTCAAGTATAGTCGATAACTTGACATACCATAGTGCTGCGTCGCACAGATAGGCATATCCCCTTCTGAAACCTTGAGCGTTATATGCTAGCTACATGAACTGAACCTTGTTTCTTTCTTCCATATTCAGGACAACCACTGCAAGATAGAAACATTGCTGAACTGCTCGTCCAGCATCTTCAGATCAGAGATGGCGACGGCAAGAAAAGACCTGTGCTCCTCGGACTGGCCTTTCATCAATCAACCAGCAGGCAAACTGACAGCGCAACTGACAAAGTCCAAACACACAGTATGCTGAATCGGATGAGCTGTTTTACCAAACCTCATCGAGTAAAAAGATGTTGCAGTACGTGCAGGGAGGCCGGCATCTTGTACTAGTATAATAATAGTATTGTTTCATCCAGTTTGCACTGCGTTAGTGTATTTGTGCTGCACGCCCCATGGTTCGCCTGAAATGATAATCAGCTCTCTACCCGTATTGTCACTACATCTACTCCCTTCGTTTCAAAATACGAGATGTTTTAGTTTTGTGAAGCAATTATATTTAGATTTTTTTTAGTATGTAGGTTTACTCAATTTTAGGATGAATCTATATATTAAAAGAAGTCTAGATTTTTTTTTCATAAACCTAAAACATCTAATATTTTGAAACGGAGGGAATATTTCATGATGAATTTCTAGGCACACTGCTCTCACGGGAGACTCAACTTAATTTTCCTTCAGAAATTCTTATTACTATCAGATTTCCTGTGTTCCCAAAAATACCATCTAGCCAAACAATACACTTTGATCAATGTATAGTTCAAGTATAATAATCCTACTACTTATAAGATATAACAACAGAAAACCACTAGTACACCAAAGCCATAATCTTACTAATAAGCTATAAAAACAAGAAATCAGAAGACTAATAAAGCTATAATCGTTACCTAGTTCAACTCTAATAATCTTACTAAGCTAGCACTACTAGTACTAACTCTAATAACTGAAATTCTTAAAGCTCGTCATGGTTTCGTCCTCCTCAGTAGCGTGGTCCTGATCATAGGCCGCTGCTAAGACAGGGTTGCATGCATCCTCCAGCTCCTTGAGCCTCTCCACATATTCGTCTTTCTCGGCATCCGGGCTGGCGTCCAGCCACTCGCTGACATCCCTCGTCGCCTCCTCCACCCTCTCCCTGTCGCCGCCGTCCATATTCCGCCCTCAAACACCATGACCGACACCGTCGTCTGCCGGTCCTTGTAGGTCGTGAACATCTGTGTCCTCTTCGTCAGCACCGGCGTGTTCTGTCCGTGGGACCACGCTCGTCATCACGCCTCCCGCGGTCTCGATGCCGAGCGTCAGCGGCGTCACGTCCAGCACCACCATGCCCGCGTTGTCGCCGCGCACGATGCTCCCCTGCACCGCGGCGCCGTAGGCCACCGCCTCGTCGGGGTTTCTTGCATTGCCGCCGAAGTAGTCCTTGAGGAGCTGCTGGACCTTGGGGATCCTGGTGCTACCACCCACGAGCACGACCTCGTCAATGTCGCCCTAGGAGAGCCCGGCGTCATGGACTTGCGTTCAGCTCCTCGAACCTGGCCCTGGTCAGCGGCTCCAACAGGGTCGACGCCGCTCACCAGCGACTCGATCTCGACGCACACCTGGTGCTGGTTGCTGAGCGCACGCTTGGCGCGCTCGCACTCGCGTCGGAGCTTGCCCAGCGCGCGGGCGTCGCCCGAGACATCGACCCCGTGCTTCCGCTTGACTAGCCGGATGAAGTGGTCCATGAGGACCATGACGCGCTGGTCGAAGTCCTCCCCGCCGAGGTGCGTGTCGCCGTTGGTGGCGAGGACCTTGAAGACGCCGCCGTCGAGCGCGAGCACGCTGACGTCGAAAGTGCCGCCGCCGAGGTCGAACACGAGCACGTTCTTCTCCTTCTTCTCGTCCACCTTGTCGAGGCCGTAGGCGAGGGCCGCGGCGGCGGTGGGCTCGTTGATGAGGCGGACGACGTTGAGCCCCGCGATGGCGCCGACGTCCTTGGTGTGGCCTGGCGCTGCGCGTCATTGAATTGTTGGGGCTGGCCTCGGCGACACACGCCGAACCAGCCCTCCGGCTAAAAACGCCGTTGTCCTCTCTCTCTCTCTCTCAGACGAAGGTAGAAGAAGTGGAGACAGCAGATTTTTCCGGGCCGACGCACGAACGCCGTCGCGGGCGCTCCAACGCCCTAATCTCTTTTATTTCAGCTCGGCTCACATACATGGAGACCTCCGAGCACACATACGTTCGGGGCTACATCTCTCTCCCTGGGCTCATACCCCTGTGTAAACAACACGACTAGTACAAGTTAAATAGCCTAGCTAGCTGCATGCGTCGCACACGCATGTAGCCCATGATCCATGTGACCCGGACGCCACTCCTGCCTCCTCGCACGTACGAAGCTGCAGCTCACACGCAGCCCTGGAGAACCGGTCCTTCTGGCCATGCATGCTGATCCTCCGGCCGTTTCTCTAGCCACGACCATACGCGGCAACGGCCAGCACACTAATCTCTGGACTCCCAGCTACTGCTAAGTGCTAACTACTTATACCACTCGTGCACACATGACGTGCAGACTTACACTCTCAAAAACAAAAAAGCTAAGTAAAGATTAGTGCTAACATGAATATGCCGGGATGGTGAACACGGCGTCGCGGACCTTCTCGCCGAGGTAGGCCTCAGCCGTCTCCTTCATCCGTGTCAGCACCATGGCGCTGACCTCCCCTCCGGGCTCAGCAGCCTCACGTCGCCGTCCTTCACCTCCACCTCCGCGTGCGGCTTCCCGTTCTTCTCCACAACCTTGTACGGCAGCAGCGCTTCATGTCCCGCTGCACCTCCGCGTCGGCGAACTGGCGGCCGATGAGGCGCTTGGCGTCGTAGACGGTGCGGAGCGGGTTGGCGGCGGTACTGGTGCTCGTCGGTGTCGGTGAAGGCCACCCACACCCAGGAGGGCGTGATGCGGTTCCCTTGCTCGTTGGAGATGATCTCCACGTGCCCGTTCCGATTGTGTGATGACGTGTCCAACAATGAATCCGTCCATGCGCCAACTTCACAGGCTACCTATATGTATCTGATCTGTGACAAGTACGGCCGACAGGGTGCCACAATTATATTTCGGACCTCAAGAAACTTTTGAAATTTTAATTCAGATTTCTTGCGTCTGATTTTTTATAAAATTATTTTCTATTTAATTTGTGTTTGACCAAATTTAAATATGACTTGATTTTACCTTGAATTTAGACTGGAATTTCAAGGAAGGGCCCACAAGTACCTGAACCATCTCTAGTACTCCTATAGTATTATTTCAAGAGCAAACTTTATATGCCCTCATTTTTCTATGCAATCATCACTAGCACAAATTAATTTTCACACCTGACTAATATTTTTTCTCAAGGCATAATGTCTCAACCGGACACAGGACTGGATTGCAAAAGTTGATCCTCAAGAGATGCTCGAGTTCTCAACAGCTTAATCCTCCTAGAACTAGAACTGGAGCCATCCATACAAAAAAGTTGATTTGCCTGTCAGGCATGGGGAGGACACTGATTATGGTGTACTCTGAAACAAGCCAATTTGTCTGTCAATCATGGGGTGCAACACTGTAACACCCTCAGAATCGACCCTATGCAAGTTTTAGCGAAACCCGACAAACTCGCATAGAAACGATTCAAAGGTGCCCACCAGGCACTTTCATGCGGGTGGAAACGAAGTAATAACATTACACAACAGTCCTCGATGGGATCCACAGAACAGATATATATAACAGCGACTCCAAGAGTCAAGAATACAGATATAATATACAAAGATCCAAATCACCTTGAAAATGATAGAGCGTCCGGCTACGGACAAGATGCAAATGGGGCTAAGAGCCCTGAAGAATAACCAATGGCGTCCATAACCCTGCCTGAGCCAAGCGGAAGGGTAACCACCGCTAACGACGTCGATCTCAAAACCTTAAACAAAAGGGTGCCGACAAAGGGCAAAGGAAAAAGAGGGCGTCAAGATCTTGAGGCCAGTACACGGCGAGGCTAGAATTCGGCGGTCCTCGCCTACATAGGTATGGTGGGCTGAGCGGCAGCGGCAGCATGCACTAAACAACCTATAGAGACTCAATACAACTAGCGGCTATCAGAGAGGGGTAAGGAAGACCTATTCGGTGCCAACCGGATGCTACCATCAAACAAACCCATCCTGGTGTTTCCCCCTCGAGACCAAACGAGGAAGTCAACCGAGGAACTCACACAGTTGGCAGTTTTATTTATTCGGTTACTGTTGCAGCAATTACTAGTCAAGTATAGATAATCATCCTGATGAAATAAGCAGTGGGCAATTTTAGTTAACCATTCCGTTGTAGTTGCAACACTTACTAGTCAGATACAATCAGCATGAGGTAACCCAAAACCCAGCAGTTGTTGGTACTTTTACTTAGCCATTCCGTTGTAGTGAAGCTGATTACTAGTCACATCGGATACAAGTCAATTTATAACGATAAACTTTAGTTATAGTTGTCTATGATCAAGCACTGTGCTCCAAGTCGTCCATAACCGCGGACACGGCTTCTCGAAAAGATTTAACCCTGCAGGGGTGCACCAAAGTATCCACAAGAACTTCGACCCTTTTTGCCAGATCAGTTAACATACACCCATCGGTATGTCGGCGGGGCCTAAGTCATGACGTTCCCAGACCCAAAGCAAGCATGGGGGGCCACCCCACTAAGTCTACCCGCAACGAAGTCGGCCGGTCTCCGAGACGGACTTAGGTTTGCGTCAGTGGCTGTAAACGACAGCAAATCCCAAAACTGGGACTGTCGATACCGAAAACTCCGCTTCCTAAGCGATGCAGTGTGCTCCTCGCAATCGTAAATAAAGCGATAAAGCATGGCATAAGTACAGGATAGTAAATAAAACCTCAATCTAGTTTGTGGCCCCAAAGACAATACTTTGAAATCGGTAATAATCAATGGGGGCCCATATCTCCCCTGTGGTTAGCGCTCGATCTCGGAACAGGTGTCAAGAATTCGGGGTCCTACGGAACACAAGTGGGCGGTCGGAAACCAACATTATCTATCACCCACCGATGCCTCTGCTTACTTACTTCAATTTTAGTTGTTAAACAGTAATTAAAGTGAACGAAAAGTAAAGCCATGATCATCTCCAACATCAACATGCGGCAATTACTCCAACACTGTGGTTCTTGGCGACACGCAACAACACTTGAGCAAGCGACTACGACGCGCTAGTCCAACTATCTACCAAACAACAGGTAATAGGATGTGTCCAAGGCAATATGAGGCTTCTAGGGATATCACGGGTACGAAAACTAGAGCATCGCAACACAGATAGCAATAGATCAACAGGAGGGAATAAATACTATAAAAGTAAGATAGGTAGAAAGGGGGAGATGCTCGCCTGAAAACATTGCCGAAGGTTCATCCGAAGATCGGGGCGAAGCTCACATCAACTCAACGGCCTTATCCGCGAAGAACCAAAACACTAGAACAAACACCGGATGCACTATTTAATACTACGGCAAAAGATCGGGCATGATGCATGTATGATGTATGGCATGGCAACGATGCGATGCAATTAGGCAATATTAAGCGGAACCGGGGTCCCGACAATTAATTAGATGGTTCATGTTATTTATCTACCCCGCGAATTTAAATGTTGTTTAACAAGGCAGGATATATCACCGGTTCGCTACTCAAATTTAAATGAGGCCAATATAAGGCTAGATTTGCCCGCATATGGGCCCCATATTTAATTATAAGGTGAATCGGCATAAGGCCCCCCAAACCACACAAGTATGCATGCGAGTATGACAAATTAATATGCATCAATTTGTTATTACATTTATAAAATAGGGCTCGAGAAAAGGGTCACACATTATGGTTTGTCGATCTTGGGCGCCGAGGGTTCGGGGTCGGGTCTCAGGGTTCGGATCTGGGGTTCGGTCTTGGCGGGATCGTTCTCGGATAACAGAGTAGATCTTGGCGCATCCGTGGTCTTCGGGTCATGTCGACGGTCATGGCGTTCGGGATGAAGTACTTGTCGTATTCGCATTGGCGACCTTGGCGTCCGGGTTCTCGACGAACTTGGCGTAACCGGGATGGAGGACTTGCCGTATCGGGGAGAAGATCTTGGAGGGTGCCGGTTTCAATTGTCGATGGCGAACTTTGCTTGGAGCCGGGAAGAAGTACTCGGTGTCCCTGCAGAAGACCTTGTCGGTCCGTCTTTGTCGGTGGCGAACTTGACCGATGGTCTTCGGGTCCGGGGGGTTCGCCGCTCCGTGAGGTAGATCTTGGCGCTTCGTGAATCTTCAGGCATGCGTCAGCGGGTTCCAGGAGGAAGAGCTTGGCAAGGCGAGGGGAACTTGATGATGAATGGTTCACGGCCACCGTCTCGACGCCACATCGGGAACATCGACCAAGAACACCGGGCGCCAGCGAGCAACAACAAACATCTTGTCGGTGGATTGCCACTGTGGCTTTCATCTACCGCATTGAAGATCTTCTGTGGCGTGAGTGGTACAAAAACAGGGTATCTTGTAGTACCAAAACAGCATGCGTCTTCCGACCTGTCGGACCCATAGCAACCAGGAGGACACGACGCAGGAGGGCGGATGAGGTGGGATGTTGCTGCGGACGGCTTGCTCGGGCGAGGTGGAAGCGACCACAACGGCAGAGGGCGGCCTCGAGGCGCTGGCGGAGGGGCCCTCCGGCGAGGCGAGTCCGGCGACGCACGGCGGTTGGCGGCCGGGGACGGTTGGCCGGGGCCCGGCGGTGAGGCGAGCGAGGCCACGCGGAGGGTGAGGCCGATCGGAGGAGGAGCTCCGGTGAGCGCCGGGAGAGACTGGCGCGGGAGCCGAGCGGCCGAGGCGGCAGCTGCGAAGCGGCGGTGGGAAGGTGGGCGGACGCGAGCGAGTGGGAGAGGCCGGCGGGGTGGAGGAGAGCGGCCGGAGGGTCTTGGTGGTGCGAGCTGGCGGTGGGGAGGGCATGGCCGTCAGTGGAGGCGAGCGAGGTAAGCGGGCAGTGGGCGGCGGCGGTGGGGCGAGAGGCAGCGTCTGGGAGAGGTCGGGCGGTTGCGGTTGAGGAGAGGCAGCGGAGGCGGAGGCCCGGCTCGGCCGGAGGAAGGAGCCAGCGCGGAGGGGAGGAAGATGGGAGAGGGAGGTTGGGGACGAGCGCGTCGGGTGCGGTAGGAAGAGGACGTGGGGTGGATGGCGACAGGCGTGCGTGTGTCGGGTGGGACCGCGGGCAGGTGGGTGGGGATCGATGGGGTGGATGGGATCGGGTGCAGGGTGGGGCCACGCGGGGGCTGCTGCCTGTGTCTTGGTGAGTGTCAGCGGGAGAGTGGTTGGGGGGGGAAGAGAGAGGATGAGGTGGCAGGCACCGATTGGTGCAGGTGAGGTGGCTGGTTGGGTGGGTAGGTTAGGTTGGGTAGTTTTAGGATTCTGGTGGACCGATTTTGTACTGGGGGTGGTCGACTGGGTCGAATCGACCCGTTCGACTGCCCCCTAAAAATAATTAAATGTTTTATTTATTTAAAACGGGGCCTTTGCAACCCGATAACAGACAAAACAAAATAATCCGGAGTCCCGGGTTTGAATTTGAAAACAAGACGGGGCGTTTTAGAAAAAAAAACAGGCTTTGCGAAAATAGTTTTAGACAAACAATGCATGATGATGACGATGCAATGCACAAATTCAACGCGATTTTCTAGTAGTGGTTTTGCGGGATGCCACAAACACCGAGCCGGAACAAATCTACTACTAGTACAAGAAAACTCCAATTTGCATGGCAGTTGTTAAACATGTGAAACAAGCCATCATGTATTTACAAACTATCCTAGACCTTTCTACTCCAACTCTTCAGTGCAAAAGTTCTTCGACGGCGCCGCGCCAACCCCATCTCCTTGTACTCCGATTTCATGGCACACATCGACACGGAATCAGGGCTGGACGCCAAGATAGATCCTCCTCTCCAGACGCAGAGAATGACGTAGCAGATAAATCAGTAGCAGAATGTTAACTCTGTCTCTGCATGCACATGAGCAAGAGTGATCAAAGGGAAAGGAAAACAACAGAGACAGAGTGACAAGATGTAAGCGGACTCGGTGCAACGGGAGAGGTACATACTTCTCTCAAGGGATTATCTTCACATGGTATGTCCAAGTTCTCTTTCTCTGTCGATACCAGTAACAAGATGTAAGCGGACTCGGTGCAACGGGAGATAACTCATAAAGGATTTGCAGTCTTTCAGCGAATCGAGGGGACATCGTGCTTCCACCTGTCAAGATAATGCTGGGAAAAAAAAACACGTGAGAACTAGTCAAACAATCGAACCAAAGATGAAGATAGGGTCAGGGTCAGGCATATCGCCAATCAACAATACCTCTGATAAAGCACTCAGCAAGACCTGCTTGATTCATACCTACAAAAAAAATACTAGTAGTATTCTTATCGACAAAAACAGTGTGTTACATTTTGACTTAGTCCAGGCTTCTTTTTATCCTAAAACTTGTTTGTGTCACTGTCACCATATTTTGTATCCAATTCCCCTTCGACAGGCAGAGAACGGTATCGACGTTATTCATCGAAATCTTTGACAAACCCTTTCTTGGAAGTTATGCCATCACGGAGAATGTCAGAACATCTAAATGGGTTGTCCTTAAATGATAACCTGCAATAATTGTGTATCATTCTGTTTAGATATTTGAGTAACTAATAATACATAACGGTGGTGTTAGAGTAACTGATCAATAAGACGGTGAAAATTGGTTGAAAAAACACAATGACATGATGGTATGCACATTCAGAGGCCATGCTAGGTGAAACACTTTGGTCAAAATTATTTGGAATGTCAAGCACAGATGGGCAGACATCCTCAGAAGTGTTCAACCAATCAACCAACTAGTCAATCAATGACATAAGAACTACTAAGAATATCTCTGTCCAGCTACAGTGGCCAATTTAAGAGTTTCAAACTCTTCATCAAATTTGACTTTGCTAGAATAACCCTAGCATTCAGATCATTACTCATAGCCAACTATTGAGACCACAAAGGATCAGTCTTTCCTTGTCATATCTTCTCAACCGAACATAACAGAATATATCTGAGCATTCAACTGTACACTGGGTAGTTTTGCTTTATTTTGAAGATACATCATCTACTCCCTCCGTTTCAAAATATAAGATGTTTTAGGTTTGTGAAGAAAATGAATCTAGACTTATTTTAATATGTAGGTTCACTCAATTTTGGGATGAATCTATACACTAAATGAAGTCTAGATTCGTTTTCTTCACAAACCTAAAACATCTTATATTTTGAAACGAAGGGAGTAGTTCCATAGGTACTAGTCTATCAGCACATCTGGTTAAATTGTTTGCTGAAACGACACATCGACAGTTCAAAATAAATAAATAAATCCTAGCTAATATTTCCATATGGAGGACACCATTTTAACTTTAAGATAAACCTGAAATTTGGCCGCACTCCAACTTTAAACAAACAAAAGAAAAAACAAGAATTTAGTAATATCCATATCATGTGTGAGTCGGAAGGCAGCTGACCTGGCAAGGCGAAGGCCACAAGGGACATCAAGGGGAAGGGTCTCATCCATGACATTAAGGGAGTGGTACAAAACGAGCTCCTTAAGGTAGTTCGTGGGGGCCTTGCCACCAAGGTCCATGCACCACACAGCATAATTCAGAGTGAAATTCTGAAGGACAGGGGACACATGGGCGAAGGAGAAGCCAGTCAACAACAAGGCTGCACTGGGCGTGAAAGAGTGACAGCTGGTGGCTGGCCTCATAAAGGTAGACAAGGGAAGGAGCATCTGCGACTCAGAGAGAACTAAAACCAAAATCCTCAAACACGAGTTCGTCAATAGCATGTTGCAGTCCTGAAGGGTTAAACGGCGGCTCCAACAGAAACAAGGTTGAGTTCATCTGATCCACCTGGAGCAGGTTGCGCAGAACCCATTCCTTGTTTGTGTGTAGATGTGAAACCTTGCTTTTAAAGTCTCTTGTATGATGGACAGTGTTGCTTATATGTTGTTCATGATGTTTTCTCTAGGTTGATGCCTAGATAAGTTGCATGGTGCTTGTGTGTTTGTACCACATGTCCTAGTTGTATCAAGTTTGTAGCAGCAGTGGTTTACTCATGTCCTAGTTGTATCATGTTGCATGGTGCTTATATGTTGTGATAAACAAGTTACCACATGTCCTAGTTTACTCTTTCCTAGTGGTTTGTTTCATATGATGCATGTTAATCCATCTTCAGCTAAATTTTGTGGGTTTTGAAGTGGAATATGTTATTGGTTTATTGCTTAAAGCCTGTGATTTTATCTATGGGCTTGTCAAGATTATCCTTTGATAGGAAATGCATATTGTTGACCAATTATGTTCATATATATTTGTGTTATCCATTTGTTTTTTCATATATATAGTTTATTATAAAGTCTGAAACAATTAACTTTGCATCTGTTTGTTTTAATATGGATGTACAGTACATTGATCCATATGGTTTCCAGGAGGATGGAAGCCCACTTTCGGTGATACATTCAACTTTTTACATATTATATTACATTGCACATTCATTTTGTAATATTTTTTTTGCATTTTGTAAGATTGAATGTTTTTTGTGTGCATTGTAGTTTGACTCGCAGGACAGTGATGAGTCTGTGGACAAGATGAATGAAACTTCCTTCATTAAGAAGGAAGTGATCCAGCTGCTAGCAAACAACCGCGTCCCATATGTGGTGAACAACAGGTACAGGTGCCCATACCATCCTAGGAAGCCTAGGGGTGGGATGCTTGTGAACCTGCTGCAGCACGTTCAGCAGCTCGCCATTGGCAGTTCGGATGGTCGTGAGAAGGCTCAGCATAAGGCTCTGTGGGAGGTGCTTGTCCAGGCAGACTTGGTGTAGTTAGTTATCTGGAATGTTATGTATGGTATGTAAGAACATCTAGTCTATGTTTGCTAGTTCTGGACATGGTAGGTATGATCTTCTGGTGCACTTTGCTGTGATGAAGGTGCTCTTTTGCTTTGGATGTTGTGAACAATCTAACGTTTTAGTTATCTATGACGGTCTGAATCTGTGCTGTTAAAATGTGTGTGAAAATACCATTTAGTTTGCACTTTTGCCATTATGTTTGAATTTGTTATTTGAAAAATATGTAATGTTTTTTGAGAAACACATATGAGTTTTGAAATCATTTGATTTGAATTGAAACAGAAATTAGAATTGAAAAAACGAAAAACAAATAAGAGGAAAAAATAAATAAACGTACCTGATAACCAGGCCCAGCGAGACAATCTAAGCACTGGGCCAGCTCCCGTGCCCGTGGCAGCTCAGCATCGCTGTGGGCCGGCAGTAAATCGGCCCGTTTACGCGTGCTGCCCGCGGTGCCGATGAGGGTGGGAGTTTTAGTCCCACCTCGCTAGTTGGAGGCGAGGAGGACCAGCTTATATACCCCGTTCGATGCTCACCCTCGAGCTCCTCTCAAAAAACAACTCCGATTCACCTGCTATCCTGTCCCTGTAATGGGCTGACCTCTGGGGCCGCCAGGCTGTACTACTCTGGTCTAGTTCGCTTGTAATGGGCTTGAGCTAGGCCAGTGTGTGGAACCCAACCTCCAGAGTGTCAAAAGTTTTTTCATGATTTTTTTTGCCAATTAATGTACTGCGTATGTCGGCCAAAACAGGGCCTTTAGGGTCGTTTTCACATTTTTTTAGTCATAAGCGCAGCGACAAATATGAATTTTGAACAAGAAAACTTATAAATTTTGAACAAGCTAAATTTTGAACTAAAGCTACATAATTGAACAAGCAAACTTATAAATATTTCTCAGAATTGACTCAAACATGGCAGGGAGGTGTGTCTTGGCATGGCATACATTTCATCTTTTGGTGTCTGTCAGCAAGGATGCCTTTAAATACCATTTTCCATTTTAAAATTCAAAATTCAGCTATATTTTGTGAAGGAAGTATAAAATTTATAGTTGAAACCTTTGTTTCACCAGCATGTTTAGGTAGATGGGGACATTTGGTGGGAACATAACCACTTTGGTGGTCTTTAATTTCTATCTTGGTCAATTTGTAGCACAAGTCAAAGTTTGGTCAAATATGAGAAAACATGGAAAATTTGAACCATAGCTACACAATTGGAACCTGTAATATTTTGGGAAAAATCATTTTTAGGCCCACAGGATGTGGTTTAACCATGGATCTATTGGTAGATCAGCTAGGTTCATCCCTATGGCTACTCGGTGTTCGACGCAAAATTTGACCAGACTTTGACCTGGCAGTATAAAATCACAAAAATTCAAAAATAGTGAAACCTTGTCCATTGGTCTTAGATTGTACCCTATTTAGAATGAAAAATATTAAACCTTGAGTTTGTGGAAGCAAAGATGAGTTTGTTGTCTCACTCTTGGTTCCAAGTGTGAGTCTCATGGGTGTGTACCCAAATTTCATAGGACATGGCCAGCTCCATGTCATACTTCCTCAGAATTGACTCAAACTTGGCAGGGAGGTGTGTCTTGGCATGGCATACATTTCATCTTTTGGTGTCTGTCAGCAAGGATGCCTTTAAATACCATTTTCCATTTTAAAATTCAAAATTCAGCTATATTTTGTGAAGGAAGTACAAAATTTATAGTTGAAACCTTTGTTTCACCAGCATGTTTAGGTAGATGGGGACATTTGGTGGGAACATAACCACTTTGGTGGTCTTTAATTTCTATCTTGGTCAATTTGTAGCACAAGTCAAAGTTTGGTCAAATATAAAAAAACATGGAAAATTTGAACCATAGCTACACAATTGGAACCTGTAATATTTTGGGAAAAATCATTTTTAGGCCCACAGGATGTGGTTTAACCATGGATCTATTGGTAGATCAGCAAGGATTATTTGGAAAAAATTATATGGGTTTGAATCATTTTAAATGTAACTTGGAAAAAGAGAAAATACCTAATCATAGATAAATATTAAATAACAAGAAAATTATAATTGAGTGGATTTAATAACACAGTAAAAAATAATATGAAACCTACTTAAAAGGTTTCGTAATGGTTTAAAATCAAATTGAGTTTTGAAATCATTTGATTTGAATTGAAACAAAAATTAGAATTGAAAAAATGAAAAACAAATAAGAGGAATAAATAAATAAACATACCTGATAACCAGGCCCGGCGAGACAATCTAAGCACTGGGCCAGCTCCCGTCTGTGGCCTCCGCATCTGGTGGCTGCAGAATCGGCCCGTGTCGCGTCGCCTGTGGTCCCGATGTGGGTGGGAGGTTTAGTCCCACCTCGCTAGTTGGAGGCGAGGAGGACCAGCTTATATACGGGTCGATGCTCACCTCGAGCTCCTCTCAAAAACAAATCCGGTTCACCGCTATCACGCTTCAGAATGGGCTGACCTTTGGGGCCGCCAGTCTGTACTACTAGTGCGGTTCGCTTGTAATGGGCTTGAGCTAGGCCGGTGTGGAACCCAACCTCCAGTGTCAAAAGTTTTTCATGATTTTTTTGCCAATTAATGTATCGTCGGCCTAAACCGCCTTTAGGGTCGTTTCATTTTTTTTCATACGCGGCGCAGTGGTGGTCGAGATAGACACGACCGCGTCGTGCTACATCGTCGCCCTACCGCCGTCTTCTCTCCCGATTTACAACCGTGTTTCGCGTTGACTCCTTCGAGGAGCGGCCGTGCATGCGTTGCGGCGACTTCGGAGTCGCCATTCGTATAACGGCGCGCTGGAGAAATCTGATGGCGCGCGGGAGAAGTACAACGGCGACCGTCTCAGGTAAGATCGCATGGATCTATGATCGCATGCACCCTATCGCTTTGTGCCTAGATCTATGATCATGTAGATCTATGATCATGCTGCAGATCTATGATCGCATGGTTTCGCGGTGTGCAGAGAGGGGTTGGCGGGGCGGACATTTTGATCTGTGGCGGCGGAGGTAACATGGTAGGGTGCAACGGTGGTGTGAATTACTAGGGTGCCAGGGGGACGTTTTGATCTGTGGCGGCGGAGGTAACATGATCGCATGGTATGATCGCATGGATCATGAGCAGCTGATTGAGTTGAGTCAAGCCTAACGACTCTTTTGGTTTTCCAATATGACCATGACGTTTAGTTAGAACGAGCATACTTATTTTTTAAATTGGCATTGTTTACACTTGTTTTTAATGTAGACTTTTGTTCTATTTTTTCTTTATGCCAACAATTTCCTTTACATAGTATAAACACATGCATGCACTAAGTTGACAATTGTTTTTTATTGTCATGTTGATTTTTCATGCAGCGTGATGGAACTGGATGGTGATATTGCTTGCTCTGTTGAAACATGGTGTAGACTTGTGGGCAATTTTACAAGTCAACAACGTAGCAAATTTTTGGAATCAAATATGCGAAGTATGTTACAAATTCCACCAATTCGGATGCGAGTTGTCTTGCTGCAGTACATGTTTCACATTTATGATCATGACTCTAGCACTTTTGTCCTGCATAATAAAGGCAAATTTGCATTGACTGCACAAGATGCAGAGTGCATTTATGGGTTACAAAACTATGGTCTGTCTGCTAATCGTATAATTGATGAGGAAGGTGAAGACGGAAAGTCCCGTATTCCACCACATTTTCTCAGCGCAACTACTGGCAACATTGTTATTGAAGATTTAATAGCTGATATTGTCATGAGCAAAGATGCGGACGATGACTTCCTCCGCAAATCTGCCCTTGTTCTCCTTGGTACAGTTCTGGCGCCTATGACTAAGAGGATTGTACCGAAGGATTATTGGGTACTAGTGGAGGACATAGACCGTATGTCCACCATTAATTGGAGTGAGTTCACGGTAGATCATCTCATGGTATACTTCAGGCTTGTAACTAGATATAAACAAATTAGGCAGTGGCCTAAGGGAAATTTGTCTTTAATACAGGTATTAAATCTGTTCTCAACATTATTTGTAATATGGTAGTCTTCTCATTTTATGATGCACTAACATTACACTTGGTTCACATGCAGTATGTTTATTGGGAGAAGGTCAAGCATGTAGATGATCCTTGTAGGATAAATCCAAGTTTGTCCTTGAGACCACTCATGCGTAATTGGACAGATGATGCTGCTAGGATCAGGGATACAATGGACTGTGATCATGGTCGGGGTGAAGGACCTATTTTGGTAACGATCCATGTTTCTAATATCATCTGTATATATATCATGTGGTTATGTTAACAAACTTACGCCTCTAGTTTGATTAATAACATTGAGTTATACTAATGTGTATGTATCAGGTTGAAGATAATATAACATTGGAGTATAGGATTGAAATGCTAAATAAACCGACGCCTGTTCTCAAGTCAAAGGCAAGTTCGGCTAGGAAGGCTGTAGCCAGAAATTCAAACCAAAAAATTACTAAAAACGTGCAGGAGGTACTGACGGAGTCTATGATGGAGCGAGTGATAGATCGAGTGATGGAGCGAACAATGAATAGGATGGAGTCAACAATGGAGAAAATCGTCAAAAAAATGATGGACTCATATGCACAGGTAATCACCATGTTATTGCATGTACTATTGGGAGTTTCTATTTTTATATATGATAGCCTACGAGTACATTATATATTTCCATTTAATTTTTCAGGAACTAATTGTCAAGTTGAATAAAAATGGCATTATGTACAAAAGCAAAGAAGTTGAAAATGGAGATGACAACCTATCATTGAATAATGGATCCTCTAGTACGGGAAAAGAATTTTGGCATGGGAAAGAGAGTGCAGGTGCTTATGCTGATCAGATTATTAAGGAAACTATTGATTCAATGAAACACACTGGCTTGAACGGTAATGCAACGCCCGACGATGGCGCACATACGGATAGTTGTAAAGATGCAATAGGCAGCACACCTTCCAACCCAGAGTTAGTGCTTGATATTTCTACAAAATCCGTGTCAGACCTTCCATCGGAAATGTACGGAATTAGCAAAAATGGGAAAGAGCTGGTTGGAGCAACTGCGTCAGACGATTCCAACAGCATCGGTAGTAAGTTGGACGTTAACAATGAGCCGGAACAAGGTTTGGGGAAACGTAAGCGCAAAATTTCTACAAAACTTGAAGGTTTCGTGGGATATGAGCCCCCCAAACGTCGTGCACTTAAGAAAGGTACTCCCTCAGGTTCAGTTTACACGACACCTTTTATTTTTCATGCAGTTTCACTAGGAATGCTGGTTTAGGCGCATAGCCATTTATTACTGAATAATTGTGGCGTTTTAGCCTAGTACTCCCTCCGCTCCGGATTAAAGGGCCCCTAGTGATTTTGGGGTTGTTCCGAATTGTATTGCATGGAAGGCGAGAGAAAAAATAATTAGCTAAGTTACTATCCTCCTAAAAACGCTCCTGTCCTCTTCTTTTGAACTCGAGCATGCATTGCCAGCATGCAGAGGTGGAAACTGTCGCATGCAATGTGAGAAATCAAGCGAGCATGCAACACACTCCATTTACACGAGCATGCATTGTATGTGTACCTACTAATTACATCTGTATGTAGTTCTAACGAGTTTTTTTAACCATTTTCATAGGATTATTTGTAAACCAAGATGATGATACACGAGTCCTGAGTGCTAAGCAAATACAAGCAGCCGTGACATTGGTTGAAAACGCATGTAAGGATGAATCGAATGGTAAAAAGGTTGTTTACCAACATGCAAATGGAATTATGTTGAATTTATTAAAGCTTAAAGATGTGTTGGACCATGAGTGGGTTAGCGATCGTGTAAGTTCTACTGTGTTATGATTATTTTATATCATGCTAATACATAATAATGTTATCACTCTGATAAAATTAATTCCTCTTATGGTTACAGTTAATAGACAGTTACATTGGAGATTTGTCACTTCGTGTGGGACATGATCGGTACCTTTTCAGTGCATTAAGAACAACGTTCCTTGTGAAGAAGGGTACAACTTTGGAAGAAGCGAAAAAATCCAAGCATAACATGGACTTCACTATGTCCAAAAGTGGCTCAATTGGAAGAGTCATGGATGAATATTTCTTGCGAAATAAGGTAATTAGAACGTACATCATTTGTATGTTGAAAAGTGTTTTGTTGATTACATTCTTCAATTTATGTAGAAATATTTCCATCTAAATATAAATGACGCGCATTGGACGACTGTAGTCTTGCACATACCGAAACAAGAATTTCAAGTTCTCGATTCTTTGTACTCTTTATCTACAACGAAGAAAATAATTGAAACAATGGTAATTTATTCTCTTAAATTTATCATGTACTACCTTAATACTTGTGTACATTACAATAATTTTTGCATTTTTCAGAGATATCAAATAGCGTATGACATAAAACAAACTAACATGATTACAAAATCACAATACCCCGACGTATCAAAATGGCCTATAAAACGTTATGAATTGGCTCGGCAAACAGATGGGTGAGTTTAGTTTACTTTTGTTTTTCTTGTATATTTCATGTTATCCATCATGCAAAATAAAATTAGTTCTTGTGCTGTGTCCCAGAAATTCATGTGGCTTATTTGTGTTAGAGTGTATGGAACACTGGGATGACAATAAAATGACTAGGGAAATTTCGCAGGTTTGCATATTCTTTTAACTATCACTACCCGACCAGCTGTACCAAAAATATTTGTACTTACTTAGATTTGTCAATGCAGTCCACAGTGAATGATAACAGAAGACTGAAGGTTGCTCAGGTTGTTCTGTCCCCTTCAAACATCTGCACTGTCAGAACCAAGGTTCTTGAGGCGGCCAAACACATGAAAACCTGAGGAACGAATTATGGCTTGTAGGTTGGGTTTTAGTCCCAGAAGGTTTCCCACCCTGTGTGTTTTTTGTTTCTATGTTACCATGACATTCTTGTAAAATATACTGAATATTTTGGATTTATACTCAATAATTTGTGTTTATTAGTCCATGTTTCAACAAACGGCACCGGAATCGAGAGCCTACAACCCATATACTACATCAAATATTGCATCTAAACAAACAGTTGCTACAAGCCAAAACGCCGCAACAATCGAGACCCGGTCCCTCTCGTCTCGTGTTGCGATGCCACGCTGCCCGCTTCAAGACGCCTCCTCCTCTCCACGCTGGGACGAGGGGAGTCTTCTCCCAGCCACCTCGCTCCCCGCCTCCCGCCCTTCCACACGGTCCCCCCACCTAGCGATGCAAGTGGGATGGGACTTCCCACCAGTCACGCGTCCCGTCCCGCCGCTGGAGCATGATTATTATGTCCATGGGATCCCGCTAAGCATCGGAGGGATCAGCTCTTGCATCGCTACCCCCACCGTACGTCGCCAGGGCCACTAGGGTGCACTCTGTCCCCGCACAGTATGTCGCCACATGCGTGGGCTGACGCAGCAGACGAGGGGGACGTGGAAAATTCTATCTTTTTTCTGCACAGAAAAGCCTGTTTTTTCTGCCGCGACATGGCTGCCTGGTTTTTCCGCCACGACAAATTTACACATCAAGTTATCATCATTTTTTTTTGGAAACTTTAGCAATAACCATTCATACATAGCCATTGTTTTCTTCAAAATGGATTGCAACATTAATCCAGCTTAATTTCATGATAACCAATAAAGATAAATAAACATAATACCCACATGTCACTATTATGTCCCTAATCAAGCATTACAACCAATCAAGATAACCAAACAACGTTCTCATAAACCAGATAAAAATCTCAACTACTGTTTATGATCTTTTTCACTTCTGGATAATCATGATGATGAGCTCCCTCTCGTCAGCATACTTTGTTACTGCTGCTCACGTCGAACTAACATTTCTGCAAGATACCTGCAGATTACAAACACAAAAATCATAAATAACTATATTACAATAATTAATGCCAAAATTAAATATAATGGTTACCTGTGATGGAGTTTGCATTTCACACTATTTTTGTTGTGTCCAGGCGTTTTGCAAATGTTACACAACTTTAATCGCCTTTTCTCATCATACCCGAGTGGTCTACCGTTTTTACTCACAACATTGCTCTTCCCTTTATTCTTTCCCTTTGGAGCACCTTTTGTGTTGACTTTAGCAGGATCACCTATTGGAGTAGTTGCACTTGCAGAAGGTCCTCCATCAGTATTAGTGGAATTTCTTGGACCACGTACTCCTGCATCGTACGCCACTTTTTTCGATATAACTTCCTGGTACAAGGTCTTTATTTGTTTGTACAACTCAGGATTATTGCAGGCTACATGTAATGCTTCAGACGACATCACACTGAGCTCGGAATACCGACTCCCTCCTCCCAAAGAAATCCCCACCAAACAGATCGCTCAGGCGCTCAAGGTAACCCACTGGCATTTTTGAGAATCGCAAGAACAATACACCTTGGTAGTTCAACTAATTTCAGCTCCGTCAATACAAACAGAATATGCTTGCAAGGAATTCCTCACGTACCATCCTCCGCAATTGCAATCTATACTTTGTGCTGGATTGTTTGGTATATAGTCCACGTAAAAAATTATGGCGTCGGTTATTTGACCATGCCACAAGATACCTTACCGAATCTTTTATTCGCACACTTTTTCTACAGTCATCATGCCTTCAATCTTACGAAGATCATCCTGCAAGATATAAAAATTAGCTGGGTGAATGTGCTGGCCATTGCTAACTCAATTTGCTGCCATTTGGTAATAATCACAGGCATAGTCTGTGAAGCCGCAGATCATCTCGCGCCTGCTTTCCGGATACGCATACAATGGCATTCTCATAGTGCACAATTAAATCCACAAGCGCCATCCCATAATCGAGGTGAAGATGAAGGACGAGTTGAGACTTTCACTACGCTGGTTGCTTTTCATCCCTAGCCAAAATCCATCTGCGAGGTAAGCAGCCGCTCATAGGTGCTTCTTCTTGTACATTCTATTTAGCCAATGCTTTTGTCTTATCTGTCGCCATTTTCTCACATATGCGTGCCATCCTTCCTCAAACTTGGCCTTCGTGGTGGAGTAATATAATAGACCGAAACTCTGGCAATGATTTGGAACTTAGGTGCTTGCACATGTTCTTTTCAATGTGCCATGTACAAATACACGGTGCCACACGCCCGTAATACACTTCAGATCGCTCTCATCATCGCAGCATCCGCATCCGTGATTATAGACCGTGGCCTCTTCCGACACATTGCTTTCAAAAATGTTTTCGAGCCAAGCATAAGTATCCTCGGTCTCGCTTTGATATGATGGCACATCCGAATACGGTAGTCTTCGGTGATTGTTCAGCCGACAAACGGAACAAAAGGCATACCAGATCGATTCATCTTGTAGGTGCCACAAACACCAAAACGTCACCATAATCTTGGTAGTCCCGACGTGATCGAGAATCACACCGAAGAGACATTTCAAACGCCCCTTATCGTCTGTGATGATCATAAAAAAGTCGTGGTCCTTTTCCTTCCGCTTTGCATAATGCCGATGGCCGTGGCCGCATCCGCTTGAAAGTAGCTTCCTTTTCTCCGCACACATGTTATACAAATCCTTCCTCGTGAATCCAACTTGATTGTATCTACCGTATTTGCCGATGAAAGAACTCATGATCATATGCTTTCTAATCCCACTAGCTGCCATTGCTAATATCTTCGCTCTTTGGAAATCTTTGATCTTCCTATGAGACCAAAGAAAAGGCACCTCATCGGTCTAGCTAAAATATGATTGTGCTTGTCATCAAAATTCTCAACACACCAAACACCTTTAGATTTATCTAGCTTCACGACCAGCTGCCATGCATCCACAACGAGATTCTCGCTTGTATTTTCTGCCTTCCAAAGGCAAGTATTTGCTACTACGCTTCCTTCCCCGAGCATACGAACTGCCTCTTACGTTTATCATGCGATGCCTTTTGTTTTCCTTATACCTGCCCTTTCTTATGCTGAATCCATGGTCTTTAGCATAGCTGTTGTAAAAATAATAAGCGCAGGTTCAAACAAAAGTCATATCCATTATTTTCCAATACTTCTCCCGCTCTTCACCGATGCCCAATATCCCTGTCACATTCCCCCTTATATTCTTTCTCTTTAAGAACATTCCCAAACACCTACAAATCCATAACATATAACACATAAGTTATTAGCACACTGGTACAACTTGGGTATATATATCACATAAAATATAAACACATACCTCAACATTATCACATGTCTCCAAGTCTGAATCACCATAGTAGTCAAAACTTTTATCACTCCCAACTATTAACTGAACAATTCAATACGAAAATAATAGTAAGTTCTATTTTCATGCAACTAATTTCATCCACATATATACCTACAATAATGCACATACCTTATTCACGTACTCACTGTCCAATACCTCAGAATCGTTCTCCTCATTAGCAACTTCTAACTCAATCTACACAACACAAATGAAAATGAACATAATTTTATTTTGTTGTCTTCACTGCAATTACTAGTACACAACATAAAATTAAGGCCACTCACATTTTCGTCTGATGCATCATCAGGATGGACGTGCCCATCTACGTGAGAATCTGATCCATGGTGGTCAGAGGACTCGGAATCTGATCCATGGTGGTGAGAGGACTCGGCCTCATTGTCCAAGTACTCGTCATCTTCTTTCATCATACTTGAACCACTGCTATCCACCATTATCTGCAATCACTAGAAACCATGAGAGTCGGAATTATCTTACGACAACACGGAGGAGTAGGAGGAGGAGCCGTCACCGAACCCTAGAAGGCGACGATATCTCACCTCGACACAGATTAGGTCCAGATCGCCTCCGACCGAAGTGCTGCGATCTAGACTCGTACGATCTGGAAGTGCTGCGATCTAGACTCGTACGATCTGGAGGTGCTCCGATCTCGATTTTTTCTAGATGACAGGAGCGGCGATGAGGTCTGTCCCGCGTCTTAGGGTGCTGCCGTGTCTAGAGGAGAGAGGAGCGACAATGAGGTGCGATCTCGTCGGCTGCTAGGGTTACGCCGCCGGTCGGATCGCCGTGGATCTCACGTGGGACGTAGAACGTGGGACCTAAACCGGCTGCGTAGAGGTTCTGAGTAACAACACCTCTACAACGTGGGACCTAAACTTTTTTCCCCCTAAACACACCCTATACAAAACGGATACGTACACCGATACAAAAAATATACAGCGCTAAACCGGCTCCTAAACTAACCCGGGACATGCCGTCGAACCACCCAGACCCGGTTTTTCTCTTTGATTGCCCTCAGGGGGGGATACCGAAGCAAGCCTCATGGACGATTTGGTCTCTTCACAAAAATAAACACACATCTCTTATTTACGCGCAAAGATGCGGAGACTAGACATAAACCCCCAAGAATCTCGCTAGATTTCTATAGAATAATTATTCTCCTACAACTCTACCTACTTAGACCAGCCAAAGTGTGAGAAAGAAGTTCTTCAAAGGCCTGATTGAGCCGGTTCTGTTCATAGTGGTGAATCGATTCAAATCTCCTGACAAGAAAAGCGAACCAAATAAGCACTTGACAGATCCTATTGTGTTGCATAGTGAGGTAAAAAAAAAGGGTCAGCGGAAACAATTATCTACTCAGTTGTGGATCCCGCAGTTGATAGCAAAACAGTGATGTACACTGCAGCCAAAACTCAGCTATTCCAAACCACGACTTTTTCTTCTTCTTTTCTTTTTTGCTTTGAATCGATTCAGCGGCGTGGCTGGTTTTAACGAGAGATTATAAGATTGTACTTCCTTCGATCCATATTAGATGAGTTAGGTTTATCAAGATCGAATGTATCTAGTTAATTTTAAAGCTAGATACATACAAATGTAAACAAATTTGAATTAACTAATATAGGTCGGAATGAGTAGCAATATGACAACTCACCATCATAAAAAAGTTTTCCTCTAACGTAAATATATAAGCACTCGCGCTTGCCAAAAAAGATGATCCTTAGGTTTATTTTGTTAGTGAAGCCCAAAAAAGGGTACACGAGATCCCTTGCTAAAGTAGACTTGCCCAGTGAGAGCAAATTAGTCCATACCGTGAACATAGTGCTACATGGTTTACAAAAAAGTCTCTTCTCTTCCTCTCTCGCGCTGCTACATTAGTCTCCTTCCTTGAGAGTCCCCTCTGCTCTCCTGGCGCCTCCCTCCTCCTCTTCTGCCGGCCTCGTCGGTCGGAGAGAAGACAGGGGAGGTCGTCGGGCTTCTCTGTGTAGAGTAGTTGTAGGGATTCTCGCTGTAGGTCTAGGGTTAGGGTTAGTTGTCTTTGCCTTCATGGCGTTTGGCGAGATGATATGGTGCTTGTCCCCTCCGTCGTTTCTGCAGGGCGACGGACGGCTGTCCTCCTCGTGCTCCGGCGATTCCCTAAGGTTGGGGATTGCTGGCGATGCGTCTGAGGACAGGAGCATCTTCAATAACTGTGGCTGCTGCTTCTTCGAGATCTGGCGGCTGCGCGTCGCGCTTCTCCCCCTGGCTCAGCTAAGGTTGGGGAGAAGGTTTTCGAGGTGCAGGTCAGATCTGCGGAGGAGCAAGGGAGCGATACATTGCATTTTTGTAACCAAATCCAGTGCCTTCCGGAAGAGATCTCCGAAGCGGTGCTTCCATGGAGGAAGCTAGATGCAAAGCCGATGTCCTCCTTTGGTGTCTCCTCTCATAAGGTGAGTGATCCTAGTACTGTCGATTCTCCAGAGTGGCCCCTTCGATTTTCTCTGGCCGGCCGTGGAGGTGAGGGGAGTAGAAGATAGGGTTCCACTCTCGTTGAGCTGGATGTGCTGAGGACGGAAGTTCGTGAAGATGCGCCGTGAGTTCCCCTTCGCAGTGGTCCATTGGTGGCGATGATGCTTCCGGGCCGCTGCCCGTTCTGGTCGAAAGGCGACCCTGGGATCCAACCTCCTCTGGAGGCCCTTCTTCGAATTGCTGCGCCGGAGCTCGACGTCTCGCCCTCAACAAGTGGTTCGTCCTCGGAGAGAGTGTGATGGCCAGTGGCAGTGCTTCTTCTCCGGCTTGGGGAGTGTCACGAGCAAGAAACCTGCACGATCTCGGCGTATCCATCGCGTTGAGGTCGCCGAAGAATGGTGGCAGAGGTGCCCAAGGGCTTGATTGCCTTTTCCATTTTAGGTTTGAGGTACTTTTTTTAAATTTGGAAGCCCTTATCTTTAATTTCTGGGTTCAAGTGCGCTTGTGGTTAAGGGCTTCCATGTAATTTATACCTGCCACATGGTTAATAATGCAGCTTCTGGGGTGTTCTAGACCCCTCTCCTGTTCAAAAAAAAAGTTAGTCCATATCTATACCTAATAATAAAGCACGAAGTGTTTCTCCCGGTCCAACACTTTTTTAGACGAATTTGCCCTCGCACACCGTATGAGCAATTAGCGTTAGGAGACACCACCAGTTCGTACGTAGCCTAGACTAGAAAATGAAAAAAGTTAGGCCCATTCAATAAACTGGGCCGGTCAGAAAAGATTTTTCCAAACTACGCTAAGTTAGCCCCCAATCCAACAAACTGGCCGGTCGGACAGAATTTCCCAGGGCTATGTATCCTTCTAATCAATAGATTTTAACTTAGTGTACCATATATTGGCGTTGAATAGTCCCACATCGATTCCTCACATCGAGTCCAACCAATTTATATACTTTCGTCGATTGACTGTCAACAAGCCAGCAACAGGAACTCGATGAGATTGAATGAAACTTGGCTGGCTAAGCGGAGAGGAAATAGAGGATGAACTGGCGCAGGAAACAAGATTTGAGAGAGAGAGAGCGCTTTGACAACGGGATCCAAGGGGAAGAAGCGCGATCGGAGCTCGGAGCACAGAGGGTCAGGGTCGACGGACGGGCGCCGGTCCTACAACGGCAGGTGGAGGCGTAGGCGGACGGGGGAGCCCCTCGGGGCCTGGACGAGGTGGAGGCGGCGGAGCCAAGGCCTGGGCCGCGACGGCAGAGCTCCTAGCGGGCTGGGACATGAAAGACGGCGTTGGAAACTCTGGGAGCTCGGCCGGGGCCTGGACGAGGTGGAGGCGGCGGAGCCAAGGCCTGGGCCGCGACGGCAGAGCTCCTAGCGGGCTGGGACATGAAAGACGGCGTTGGAAACTCTGGGAGCTCGGCCGCGCCCAGGGAGCGGAGGAGGAGGGCAACTCAGGTCGAGCGGGGCAGGAAGAGGAATAGGATGGGAACGAAAGGAGGGTGAGCGGGGGCTGGCCGCTGGCGCAGAAAGGCGTGTGGGCTGCTCGATGGAAGAGCAAGAGGCCTGACTTGAGTTTTGATAGGTTGGGACTTTGGACCTGCTTCATCCGTTCGTCTCGGCTTGGTCTTGGGGGGGTCATTCTAGGACCGAATCAGTTTTCATCTTACAGCCTTAAGAATTCATTCATAAGTGATATTTTCTAGAAGTTTCCAAAATATGGAGGAGAGACGAGAGCAATTATTAGAGAGATTTAAAAGGATAAAAATATTCAAAACTTTTAGAACTTTGCCAACTAAAATCCAACATGTTTTTATTTCATTTTCTTTCAAAAGAAAAAAGGAAGAGCCTGGAAAATATTGCAAAACAAAATAAGTTTTTAGAAAAATAACCAATAAGTTTAACTAAACCTGAAAATAACCAGGTCATATCCAGTGAAAAAAATATTCTAATGTTTCAAAACTGAAAATCTTTTTCTTTTTTGGTAAAACGCATGGATGTCACCCGTAAGTGAGAACATCCATTGCATTCTCAATGCATCCACGCATTGGTGCCACCGTACCGGTTCATTTTTCTTTTCTCTAATCCCGACCTGATGATACCTCCACGACCTCTCCTTTCTTTCTGAGACCAAGTCTCGCACGAAAGGCCAACACATGGTACTGCTTCGCCCCGTGGCTTTCGTCGGGAGGCCCTAATCCCCGCGAAAGTGAAGGCGCCAGACTGGCAGTCACCGGTCGGCTAAGCGATGGGTCGGGGCTTGATCCGGCGTGGTCTGGACCGGCCGAGCGGCTGTGGCGAATCCTGGTGGTTAGAGCACACGGCAGGAGCGGCGTCTAGCATGGCGGATCCATGGCGGCGGCGGCCGTCTTGGTCGATGCGTTTGTCGAACGCATTTCCCTCTATTGCCTAGCTAGAGTGGATGGATAAGGCGATTTGATATGGGTGTCCGTCCGCTCATACTATCCCACTTGTTTTCAATGAAAACTATCACACTTTGTTTGATTTTACCGCATGATTGCAAGGCCTGGCCCAACTTGCTTTGACCATGTAATTAAACTTATTAGTAAGATTAAAAGGAAAAGTCAAGAAGAAAAATCAAAACAAGCAGCAACTAAGCGTTGTGGGTTAATAATAAACTATGTGTGGGCTAATTAAACGAGATGGTGCTAGCCAGAGCCGGCAGCGACACGCACTCAATAAGGAGACGAAAGGAAAGCACGCCAAGAAAGAGAAAGAGGGGATTTGGAGAAAGGAAATATTCTGCTTGCGAATTGAAACAATCAATAATCGATTGATCGAGGAGCGGGTGTCACCAAGCAAGTTAAAAAACTGTCTATGCTACGATCGTTCCACTGATTTAAAAAATCACCACCAGCACAACATCGAATAAATTCTTCCGCTGCAACGCGCGGGTATTTTGCTAGTAATACTATAAAGTTTCAAAACGTGTATTCAGCAAACCGACTTGGCTTGGACGACATGTGTGCCAATGAAAAGTAAATGAAATGAACAGCGGTAGTAACCAATGATGAAAGGTGCTCGTGTTTTACCGGTTTCCTTCCCGACACGCCATCCCAACCGTGGATCTTGTCTTATGAGCTCCGGGTCACCCTCCACCGTTGGATAACTGAAATTGGTGTTAGTCTGTTGGACACCTGTTGCCTGTCTAAAGTTCAGGTACAGGGCGAGGCGAGGCGGAGGCGGAGCACGCGCAGGCGCAGGCGCAGGTTGTCCCCTCCGGCTACGACTCGGACGAGAAGTTCCCCTTCCTCCGCGCGGCCAGGTTCTGCTCACTCGGACGCCGCTCGCTGCCTAGCGGTGCCCGTCGCTGCGCTCCTCATACGACCGCGTGACGACGCGACCGTGTGTCCGCGACCAGGTCCGCCGCGAGGTGCTGGAGCGCTCCCGGAGGTGTACGTCAGTGAGCAGGGCAAGTGGTGGGACGACAAGCACCCCCTACGCGCGTGACCGTCCGTGGCGCCCCTGGCGTGGCGATGCGGCAGTACAGGGCGGCGTTCTAGAAGCGCGATAACTCGGGCGTCGCTGGCTTCTTCGACGAGGCGCGCGCCAGGGCCAGGCCTGGCGAACATCCTGGGCTCCTCATCTCGGAGCTCGGCCAGGAGCCGTGGAAGGGATCATGTCGCTAGCTGGTGGTTATGCTAGAAGAAGGAACGAGCTCGGTGATGCGAAGGCAATCTCAAGTCCTAGCCCTCTCTTTTCAGCTTCTCTCCGTCTCTGAACTGAATCAGAAAAAGGACACCTCCAACCGTTGAGCAGCTTCTATCTGGCGGCCATTGTTTGGAAAACTGCAGGAGCCCACGGAGGGCAGGGTTTCTCGGTTTGCTAGTCTACGTGCCTCGGCATCGCTCGCCGCCGTCCACTTCAACTCGCAGACGGCGCTATGACCGCGGGAGCTTGCTCTCCGACTGCCAAGAGGCCATCGTGCGCCGCGTCTTCCTGCACGACTCGTTGATTGAACCCGGAGTACATCGGCATGCCGGACAAGACAAGCATCACACGTACCGCGTCCGCCACCGGGCACATCAACGAGGCGCGACAAGCCGGGTGTCGCCGGCTTCTCTTCAACGAGACGGGCGGGCGGGCTAGACAAGGAGACGATGGTGAACCGGGTGTCGGTGCTGAGCGACACGGAGTTCGCCGGCCGGGTCGGCGGTGTGTGTGTCACTGTGTCGCAGCACGAGGCGAACAGGATCAGGTTCGAGGCCGAGGGCTTCGTCGTCGTGCCGGATGTGGTCTTCTGTAACGTCGGCACGCCGACACGTGCCTGCGTCGGTGCGCCGGTCGATGCCGATCACCGGCCTGCCGGAGCCCTTCGTCGCAGCACCGTGAACAACACCCCGAGCAGCTGCGACGTCTTCCTCGACGGGCGTGCCATGACGCCGGCGATCGCAAGGGCGAGCACGGCATCCCCCGGCGGCCTTGGCCATCGCGCTGGGATCCTCATCTCGGAGCTCAGCCAGCAGGAGCCGTGGAGTACATTGGCATGCCCGACAAGCATCAACGGGGCGAGACAAGCCGGGTGTCGCCGGCTTCTTCAACGAGGCGCACGAGGCGACATGGAGTTCGACGGCTAGGGTCGGCGGTGTGTGTGTCGCAGCACGAGGCGACCAGGAAGAGGTTTGAGGCCGAGGGCTTCGTACGTCGTGCCGGATGTGGTCTTTCTGGAACGTCGGCACGTCCAGGGCGTCGGTGTGCCCGTGGTGGCGGCGTGGCGCCGGTGAGCGGGTGCTCAAAGAACCTGATGCCGCTGTTCCTGGAAGCGTACGGCGTGCTCACGCCCTCCCTCAGCCATCAATGCCGAAGCCATCTCCGGCCCCGATCGAATACAAAAAGACGACCTCGAGGTGCTCCACGAATGAATGCGAATCATGTCAATCGCTCGCCCAGTGCCAACATTTCTGCTTACGCTTTGTGCTGCTCTCGATCACCGTCTTTCTTTCTCTTCACTCGCTTCGACTAGCAGTCTTTCAGTGCGTATCAAGCGCCGTCCTCGGTTTCTTCTTCGGTCGCCGTCGAGCTTTACTGCCGACCCAGCCCACTAAGCTGCTCGCCATCGGCAGCGCATGTCGGTTCTTCAGACGGGTTAACTTGCAGAATAACAGCTCAACCGTACTGAAATGATGATGGCAACGTGGGCACAAAAATGCGTCTACAATCATCAGACACGAGGAATTCGGTGTCACGTGTTTGGAATGAAGACGAGATGTGTATATACTCCATTAAATTCCTCGTCTAGCCAAACTTCCTGAGAAATGGAGAGGCTCTGCTTGAATTCTACGTACCCCTACAATAATCAGTATGGAGCACTGCAGTGATTCTCTTCTTTCTACAAGCAAGCAGTAACAGGAAACACACAAAGATATTCACCATCTGAATGTGCAGCAACACTGCAGCTGGGGACATGAATAGAAACAAGCACAAGACAGGACATTCTACCGACACTCGGGTCAATCTTGGCGCTTGTCTTGAATAAATTTGACTGGGAAGAGAATGCCAAAATTCAGAGTGCTCAAAAGTTCTTTGGACCTGAGCAGCGTGTTCTGTGATATATAGAAGAGCAGATTGTTATACTAAAATAAAACAAACACCGACATTAGATTAATACTCCATCCGTTCTAAAATATAAGACGTTCTAGGAATTTTCCGACCAGATGAAAAACGAGGAAATTGACATCTCTACCCTTCCGCTAAATTTGGATCACACCATCGTTTTCGATAGCGTTCTGTGCTGCACTTCGCCCCAGCGATTCTGCCTCCCCGGCGACTCCACCACCGCCCCCAGCAGCTCCTCCGCCCCAACAGCAGCTCTCCTCCTAGTAGCTCCTCCTCCCCGGCCAGCACCTCGCCCTGAACTCCTATGGCAACCACCGCCATGACAGATCGTCTCAGGATATCGCCTGACGATCGAAGGCCTGAAGATGTAACAGGCCACAGACCTAGTACAGAATAAAAATAAATCAACTAAAACTTAGGCAAAACCTCAAGAACTATATAAGAAATTGTTTAAGAAATCAAGAATTATGACTGCACATTACCACACCTGAGCCAGTCCATCACATTGTGTTGGTCATTGCATTGCGATGCGACCTGACCAGCTTGCTCGAACTCGATCGGGATGGACAGTTTGGTCCGTTCACAAAAATGAGTTTCTGCTAAACAAAAATGAACACGCACTGGGAAATGTCTTTGGAACATGGGTACCGGTGCTCTTTTCGCTCTCAGTTTTTTTTTTTAAATTTAAACCTCACACTTTTTATGTCCCTATAAACTATGGCTTTAAATATATGCAGCTAGAAGTAGGAACGAGCCCGGTGATGCGAAGGCAATCTCAAGTCCTGGCCCCCTCTCTTTTCAGCTTCTCTCTGTCTCTGAACTACTGAAGCAAAAAAAAAAAAGGACACATCCTCGAACCGTACGTTGAGCAGCTTCTCCATTGTTCAGGTGCCCCGGCATCCAACTCAGTCGTTGCGCCGCAGTCGTCTCCATTGTTCAGGTGCCCCGGCATCGCTCGCTGCCGTCCACTTCAACTCGCAGACTGCACGACGACCCCGGCATCGTGCGCCGCGTCTTCCTGCAGGACAAGCATACCGCGTCTGCCACCGGGCACATCAACGGGGCGGGGCGCGACAAAGCCGGGTGTCGCCGGCTTCTCCAAGGCGGGTGGGCTAGACACGGTTTCTGTGTTTGCTAGTCTACGTGCCTCGCATCTCTCGCAGCCGTCCACTTCAACTTGCAGACTACACTCCTCGTATCGTATGACCGTGCGAGCTAGCTCTGCGACTGCGAGGCCATCATGCGCCACGTCTTCCTGCACGACTTGTTGAACCCGGAGTACATCGGCATGCCCAACAAGCATCACGCGTACCGCGTTTGCCACCATGACCAGGGCGTCGGTGACCGTGTCGGTGTGGCTTTTCGGCGTGCTCACACCCTCAGCCATTTCCGGACCCGACTACAAAGACAACCTCAAGGAGATTGAGAATCATGGCAATCGATCGATCGCCTAGTGCCATTCATGATCAGTACGTATCAATTAAGGTTCACGGTTGTTGACTGTTTTCCTAAGAAAAAAGTCTTGTACGTACTCGGAGTAGTATAAATAAGGTAATTAACTTGAGCTGTCGCACATGGCACTCGGAGTTATATATACTGAATCAATGTGACAACGGCCTCTCTGTTTCTGAACTGCAGAAGCGGGGATACTCGTTCGGGTACGCGGAACTACAGTTGAGAGAGTTCAGAAGTAGTAAACGGTTTGTTTGGGTCTGTAATACTACTACTTTCTTCGTACTGGTTTATTAGACTAATAAATACAGAGCTTAGAAATATGTTTGCCTATAAATCCGCGCGTTGACACAATAACTCGACCACACATTCTGCAGTGTGTTTGTAGAGCGAGACGATCGGGAGTTAATTGAGAAGCATGCATGAGAAATTGCGCGCCGACTTCTTGTCCGAGTTGACTCATCATCGGCCGTGGGATATGGCCCTCCAAGAATTTACTACTCCCTCCTCCGATCCACCACGTTAATAGATGTACTCCTTCCTTCCTTCCTTCCGTCTGTAAATAAGTATACTTTTAGCTTTATTTTAAATTAAACTTTATAAAGTTTGACCATTTTTTTTAAAAAAACACAACAATAGTTATGACAATAAATTCATACCATTAGATTTATTTTCAAATTTAGTTTCGTAATCTGATAATTTTGTGTAATATACGTTTGATATATTTATCTAAAAAGTTGATCAAATTTATAAAGTTTACCTTAGACAAAACCTAGAAATATACTTATTTCCAAACGAAGGGAAGGAGTTTTAGTGTTAGACATGGATCGGAGAGAGTAGTAGTACTTTCCATGTCAACAGCTCGTACAGTACACGCGTTCTACAGTCAACGGACGGAGTCAGCTAGCTGTGAGGTACTACTATCAGTCAGTGAGTCATGGTGCGAAAGAAAGAGATACTAGCTCGTCGGGCACTGCTCGGGCCGTGCACCGCGCGCGCCTGCCGCTGCCTGTCTCGATGTGGTCGCAATGCAACCATGCCAATTAAAGCCATGGAAACTGTTGGAGTAGTACTTTGGTAAAAAATGATAGAAGTAGAAGCGAGAGACAAACGAGAGAGACAAGCAAAATGATTTAACTATATTGTTCCATTGATGATTCACAGTTTATATACAAGGGGAAGGGACACCAACAAGGGTCACATCCGTTCGAAGGGGTGTGAGGAAGAGTTGTGTCGGTTGACAAACCAACCGACATAGAGAATTGAAAGAGGGAGGATTATCCCTTTAATTAACCTATTAATTAAATCCTAACACTCCCCCTAATCCTTCCTTGTCTTTGTGATCGATCATCTTTGGAATTATCTCCTTAAAAACCCTGTGGGAAAAATGTGAGGAGAGTAGTGTATGATATGTTGCTAAAACTCCTTTAAACCCAGTGGGAAAAAATAAGGAGAAAATGATGCAACATATAATGGTTAGATATGCTGTTAAAACTCCTTCAAACCCAGTAGGAAAATAAGAAGAAAATGATACAACATATAATGATTATTGCCTCCATGTTAACTCCATATGAGAAAAACCTTGTAAAGGGGAAAAATCCATAGAGTTTAGAGGACAATATATATGTCGTGTATACTTTCCTAAAAACCCCGATGGGGAAAACAGAAAGTATGACATATGATCTTGTGTTGATATTACCTCATTAAAAACCTTGATGAGAACCTGTATAGTAAACTCATAAAGGGAAAAAGAGTGTAATATGATGCTTTGAATAGGAGTAGTCTAGGGAGATACTCCCCCTGATTCTTGCAAATCCTGAAGCCGTTGAATACCAATTTCATAAAAATATTTATGGAATATGAAAGTTGGTAGAGACTTCATGAATAGATCAGCGAGGTTATCACATGATTTGACTCGCAAGACGTTTATTTCCTGACTCTTCTGGAGTTCATGAAGATAAACCAATTTAGAGGCAATATGCTTAGTGATATTGCTCTCGATGCATCCTATTTGCATCTATGCAACACAAGCAACATTATCTGTATAGATAATGGTCGATGATTCAAGAGAACCAATACCACACGACTCATGTATGTGGTTTATCATTATGTAAAGCTACACATGGCAATGTGGCTTTGTATTTCAGAATGATTGGTAGGTGTAGTCACCGAAGTATATTTCGAAGACATCAATGGAGTGATACTTCTACCATGTAGGTACACAATATGGGGATCATTCAAGTAGCCAACATCAGTGTATTCTGATGATATTGGAGTTTATATTTCTCTGAAATTACATGAACATATCAAATAATGTGTGGTGTCTTGGAGATATCGAAAGATATTCTTGATTCCCAACCAATTGTCTTGGTGGGTCCAATGGCACTGGGATATGGAACTTCAAGTCCCAACATCCCTTCTACACCATCCCTTGGTTTGAGTGAATCTTTCTCTACGTCTAGAGATCGAACAACCGGTCATGGGAGATGGATATGACATGTCTATTTTTAGGTTTCTCCAATATTTATAATATAGGCAACTTGGTGTACCATAATACTTGAGTGAAGGAGTTCGAGTTGTGGTCTCTAGAACTATTTGGTTTTATCCAAATTCTTTATCTCAAATTCCGTCTTTTAGATGATCACGTGCTTCGTCATTATAGGAGTAATCCTTGAGCATGATAAACACACATGGGTAATCATCATTGTAGGAGTAATCCTTGTGTATAAGGAACTCACTATGTCGGTTGTACCAGAATATACCGACAACAATAAGCCATGTAATGACTTATTGATTTTACACAATGCATGTTGCATTTACATTTCGATTCGGATAGAGATTCCATCGGGAACCATACATGTCCAAATCTAGTGATCCACATGAAATGTCGTCACTACATCTATCAACTGCATAGATAGATGATTTTGCACTGCCAATGATATAGGTATCGGAAAATGAGGATTCCACTCATGTCTGGAGAGTAGGTCTCGGATCTCTGCGAAAACCTGACCATGTGCTACAAGCCTTGCTTTCTCACCACCTTGTTCTCATTCTATTTCTAGAAGGAAACATACTGAATCCCATGTAGGGAATTTAGTTGGAAGAGCGAGGCTATTTTCTGCTTGGATTGCACCCTTTGATTGTTTCAGTCCGAGTGAGTGGTTTACACTCTGCCATGGCCATGGTCTATGGATCTGAATCATTGTGAAGGTTTTGGCAATCATACAAGAGAAATGTTTGTCGACAGTTGTAGGCTTTTGTTGTATGATTCTCCATAATCAATATAGTTAGAGGAAATCGCATCCACCTATAATGACTCTTCGTGATTTCCCAATACGCGTGAGTCCAGGTGTTCCGATGTCCGGCTGGTGTGTATACTACCCATAAGGTGTTTGTCAACGCTAGGTTGACTTGCATTTACTGATTTAGAGGATATCTCCTCGATTTCCTTTGTTGCTTGCAGGAAGCTAGATCTTGGTTAGAGGCCGTACTACTCCCCCTCTTCTCGGGTACGGAGAGTTGAGTGGTTTTTATTGGTACCTCCACTCTTTCGGGCGCATTTCTAGCCGGACTAAAGGATTTTGTAACACCTTTGAGATCAGTAAATGAATATGGCAGGTTATTTGCAATATGTTGCAAATATGTGAATTTCGGACGTAGTCCAAATTCTTGAATACGTGGATATAAGGTGGAACGTGGTGTCCTAATTGATTTCCTGGCATTCTGTGTGGTACATGAAGTCTCCCCCTAATGCCTGGAAATAATCCATCATTTAATATAAGCAATCAACATACTGGGCTATGAATGTATCCCTAATGAGGGGTTCAAGGTACATGTTGCTCGACGGAGATCTGTACCCCACATAGATCCCAAGTATGTGGGCCCAATGATGTATGTTGTGGTGGTGAGATCGGTATGCGTGAACGCTTCCAAACTTACGCAGATGGGAAATGCTCGAAGGATTTCCACGTATCAATTACTGAGGAGGAGTACTGCGATATGCAGTTAGTCATTGAGCAGTGTGTAAATCTGCATGACTCCAACGTCAAGTTGGTAGTGCATTTCATCGACAAAGGTCATGCAATGAGTTTGATCCTCTTATTCAGGGATTCAACCAAACCATTATGAATGTGGATGTATGGGATAGAGTGTTGAACTTCAATCCGCATGGCCATACAATATTCATTGAAGGCACATGAGAAGAATTCTACAACATTTTCTTTGCGAATTTGTCAAATTCGAATTTCTCGATAATGGGAATGTAACTTGATTGCTTCCATCATTATCATGGTAAATGCATGGTTTCATGTGGACATAAAACACATGTATGAGCATCGTATAGATGCATAATTGAGAACCATGCAGAATGCCTTAAAATATCCACACAATGGTTGGGGAATAACAAATGCCTCCCTCGATGTGTTCAAGGGATTGAAGCGGTCCAACTTATATTTTGAAGTGTGAATGCCTCAAAATTTGCTTTCCTGTATTTCACAATGTGCACACAAAGTCTGATGACCGAGGAAATTTTGGACTCAAGCAAAATGTGACCAATGGAATTGCATTATGCAACATGTGCTACGGTTGGATGTACTAGTAGTGCAATCCAAACAATAGAGAGGGTACTTTTTAAAATACTTGTTCCTCATCCATCGGATTGAGTCCCGTAGAAATCTATATATCGAGCTAGAGTTCGCTATGGAAATCTTCTCTCAAATATATAGAATACATACAATCTTTTTTTTTATATATCAGAGTGCTGATACAATGTATTATGATATACAATACTTATGTTCTGTTACAACATCACAAAAGGACATGATTAAATTGATCACAAAGGAGATAATGGGACTAGTCAAAGTCTCCAAACATGTCATTTGAGGCATACTCAACAATCATGTTCTCCGTGCTCATAGGATCCTCTGACAGCTGGAGAGTAATGGTGTTGCTAGGTACAAAAGGAACATCTTGCGAACAACCATCTCCATTGGTGCCATCTGAATGAAGGTTGAAGTTGGCTTCAAACCTTTTCCCTTGAGGTTCTTTGCGTCCTTGGGATTGTTGGTAGAGAATTTCTAGATGCTTTGGGGTCTTGCACTTGTTAGTAGGATGCGTGTAGCATCCACACTTGTCACAAAGCCTAGTTTTGTCATACTTAGGCTTTGTGGTGCCTTACCCACGGTCCGAGTTTCGAGGCTTTGGGATTCCTCCACCAAATACTCGGACTTAAGATTCGGGTGGATATGGTGCCTTATGATGTACAAGAAAGCATATTTCTGCTCTTCTCTCAGCGGTGCGACTCCAGCCGGAAGGGGGTCCTCCGGGTTCTGGATGACATGCACTATCCCATGGGACGCAAGGGCGATCTCGATGTCCATGGCCCAGGTAGGGTAATTGTGGCCATCGAGAGCGAGTGCATCGAACTCTCTTCCAGCCATCGGTTACCTATATGGGTAAACCAGAGGTTATTGAATTTACGCTTTGGTAAACCACAAACCATCATGGTTATGTTGTAATGAATTATGCAAAAAATAATGATAAGTTCAAGAAGTGGGCTTGAAAATCATTAGTGTGAACTTCAAAGTGTTAAGTATGACACATTGTAGATAATCTCTAAAAGAATATTCAGAGTCCGTCTCGCAGCACTAGAGAGTATAATCTGATGAAACCAGTAGATACTCATACTTCTAATGCCTTATGTCATGACTTAATAAAATGTTTGGGAGAGCACATTGTTAAGCAATCATAGTGTCAAATATGACAAAATGTAGGCTTTAAACAGTAGTGATGATAATCTGTAGTGCAGTAGATCTAGCCACTACCTTGTGTTCCCGAAACATCAATTTGAAGAAATCACTTTAAATTTTGCATATCAATTCGTGCTCGTATCGAGTCAAAAAGACTAACTATGAATTGATCTATTTGCAAGAAATTGAAAATCTCAATTGCAAACGGTGAATATAATAAATCTCAACATGTGTACACACGGAAATATATTACATCATTTTTTTTTAAATCACATAGTACTTCATAAATAAACAGTACTATGCACTGATTTTAACAGAATTTATAACCGACAAAGATTTATTACTAAGATAGCTGTTAGCAAACTAGCCAAATAGTAGAAGCTATGTTGCGCTGCGCGTGACTGCATGTGCAAAGCAGATTTTTTTTATTCACGAGAGGATAAAGGAAAGAGCCCAGGCGGTGTCCTCGGTCGTATCGATCCCCAACCACGCGTGAGTCAAAGCAACGCCATGGCTGCTGTACCACGCGCACCAGGAGCCACCGCCGCACGGGCTGATTTCACCGGCGGCCGGAGCTGCTCCCGCCGTGGGCCTCCTCGTCGGAGGAGTAATCGAGGAGGCAGGTGCCAGGCCCGACGCCGTTGGCGAGTCCCAGCGTGGCCGGGTTCCAAGTGTCGGCGCGGCGCCCGCGGCCGCTCGACAGCGGGCTGGGGAACGGGAAGCCGAAGGCCACCAGGCGGCGGCGAGCACCCGAGCGCGGTGAAGGATGAGTGGCCGGTGTCGGCGACGCGATGGCATCGGCAGAGGCGGCGCTCGTGAAGCTGCCCACGCCGGAGCCGAAGGAGAAGGACGGTGCTCCGATCAGCGCTGAGACGAAGGCGAGCGTGTCCCCCTCGCGCTCCTGCACGCGAGGCGCATCCATGGGACGTGACGGCGGCATCTGGAGCGGCACGCCTGTGCCAATCTCAACGACCACGGGGGTCGGAGACGGCAGACGCGGCTCGATGGCGTCGGTGTCGAGTACTGATGTGCTGGACGTCGAGTACTGATGGCGTCGGTGTCGAGTACTGATGTGCTGGACGTCGAGTACTGACGGCAGACCACGGGGGTCGGAGATGGCGTCGGTGTCGAGTACTGATGGCGCATCCATGGGACTAGTTTGTCTGCAGCCACGTCTAGTCGACTACCATCACCGGCGGTGGAGGAAGTTCCCTCCCGCATGGCCACTTCTATATGTGCCGTGATGTTGCAGACCTCGCGACGGCTTGCTCGGTGAGACGACGCTGGTGGATTCGGGACCGGAGGGGCGCATGTTCGTGGGTGACAAGTTTGGTGGTGGTGAGGCCTTCCCTCACGGAGCTCTCGTGCTACGCCTCGTCCGGGGATTGTGGATAGGGTCTTTGGGAGAAATCCTTGTCGGCTCGACTGACACGGACGCGGTGCCGCCCGCGGGTGGCATCTTCCATCTTGGAGGGCGTCGAGGCTACCCTTCATCCACTTCCCTCCGTGTGCCGGAGTAAACCCTAGGGCCAGTTGGCCCGGGCAGTAGCGGACGCTTTCCTCTTGAGGGTGCTGCTTGGTACTTGACGAGTCAGGGCTAGGAGCGGGGTGGACATTCTTCGGAGGGCGTAGCGGTTGCGGTCTTTCTAGTCTAGTTGATCCGTGTTCGTCTTCATTATTTTTTGCTTTTCCTTGTTTTAGTTTAGACGTGTGTGCTGCTATCCCAGCATCTTGTGTCGTGTTTGGGCGTTGTGCTGTCTGGCCCAGCAGCGGTCTCACCTGTATGCTTTATTTATAAAGCGGGACGAAATCCTATTTCGAGAAAGAGTCCTTTCGGCTTTTGAGTTTCTGTCCTTCCTGCTTATTTAAAAATTTGAAACTACACTTACAAAATAAAAAAGATTATGAAATAAAATCTTAAAAGTTGTAATGATGTATCCAACAAATGTACTACAAAATTTCAACTCGAAGTGCTCTGTATTCCATGCTACACAAACATGACGATGTATGAACTTTTTTTATTTGAAATCAATATATTATAGAGTTACAGTTTTGTCATTTTGTGTAGCTCAAAATACACATTATTTCGAATTGAAATTTTGCATGTTTAAGGTATAAATCAGAGGTATATCCTGATTTATTTTTAGGATTTTTAGAACTCAAAAATATGATTTTCGATTTATTTAAATGTGGGACTAAGTATCCACTCGTTGTGTCATCTGATTGTTTCTCATGGTTTATAAAATGTTTCTTCCGATGTCTTGCTAGTTCAACATTTTGACAAAAGCGAGCTCGTAATTTTTATGAAAACTAACTAGTTTTTTACTCTAGCACCAATGCTTAGCGAAGCAGTCGACTTGAGCACTAGCGTGCCTCAAACAAAATAAATGTATATAAGGACCACGAAGCGGTACATAGCCGCCGCCGCTAGGAGAGGTGATCGGAGTAATTAGCTAAAACCTATCTAGGGTTTTGTTTCCCTCGCCTCGCGACGTTGTCATTTTGCTCCGTCTATGGTGGCCCAAGGTCCTTAAAGGCGTGGCGGATCACGGGCTCTCGCCAGTAGGAGGTTTTTCGTTCTTTGTTTAGCCTGTTTTTTAGTGTCTTCTTCGAAATGTTGAGACGACGACTATGTCCTAAAGTCAGAATAAGGTTGTTCATCCTTTATTCTCGCTCTGGTGGTGAATCTAGCACCGACAAAGGGCGGGCAGAGTTGTTTGTCCGCCGATCTTCTGGGATCCAATCAGTTTTCATGTAAATTGGTGTGATTTCAGGTTAGTCTCTTCCAATTTACGGTTATCATCTTTGACGATGGTTGTTGTTCTGGTATGCTAGTCCTTTGTGATCTTAGCATGAAGACTTTTTGTCTGTCTACTACAACAAGTTCTACTACGACAATCTTTGTCCAACTCTGGTGATGGAGGGGCAAGGATGACGGCGTGCTCGCGCTAGTGGTTGTAGTCGTTGCTAGTTAGTCCGATGACCTATTTGTAATTTTTATTACGTTTTGGCCTTTTTACTACTGTTTATGATTTTTAATAGATCAGTGGGGTTTTGTAACATTCCTATGATATGAACATATATGTTGCTTGGATCAGTGGGGTTTTGTAACATTCCTATGATTTTTAATAGATCAGTGGGGTTTTGCAATGTTAACTTAATGGCTTGGATAGATATAACATTCCTATAAATATGGACAGTGATTCTAATTTATGATTTTGATTCATGGGTTTCTACTAGGAAAATTATATGAACATATATGCTGCTTACTAGCAGTTGGTCAGGAAAACTGTAATGATTGCTTATATTGTGGTTCATATATTCTACTGTGGCCTTGCTTAGCAATCCTCTTACTGTTATCAGCAGTACAATGGCTTTTACTGCCCTTTGGTTTGCTACTGTGATGTTTTATCCTGAAAATGTATATTCCAATACAGCAAGATTTTCTAGTGTTGGTGGCTAACTTTACTCAATTGATGTATACAAAAAATTTGGTAAACTGGACATATGGTTCGGTAATGATCATAAACCTTTCTAGGCAATGTTTGCATTTTATGAAATGATTCCTAGCAAATTGTAGCTAGGAAAATGATTTAAAGTATGATTGTATGGCTTTAGCAAGTGTCATCTATTTCTTGTTCAGATGTTGTGTACTGTCAGTGGTGACAGTGAGTTTGGATTGCAAGCCACGATTTCTTTACTTGGGATTGTGTTTTCTTTACAAATATGCTTTGTAATGATCTATTTCTATGGAGTGATCTTGTACTCAATAAACACTAAATCTTCTAGGTACGGAGGTGCTACCCTCTAGGGATGTGCCCTATAACCTAGCATTTGTGGTTTATGTTTGATAATAGGCTAATGATGCTGGTCAGAAGCTAAATAACTCAGAGATGATATTTACATGGTTTTCTATATGGATCTGAGAGTTTTCTCATTCCTAAACCACCTCCTAGATACATGGTTAAGATCAGATGCTATGGTTGATTTTTGTGGAGGAAGTTCTTGACCCAGCCTATGATGCAAAGGCTGAGGCTTTAATGATGTTTGGATAAAACATTTACTGCTTGCTTATAAAAATTATCCAGTGATGATCTGGTACTCCACTTGAGTATAGATCTGAGGATTTTATATACCCCATCCATTTTCTAGGATGCCATAGTAAGAACAGATACAAAGGCATGATCTTAGATGAATAACCTATTGTTGTGAAGCTGTGATTGCTCTTGGGGAACTTGTTCTACTGATGTTGTTGATGCTCTTGTAAGCTTGTGATTATTATTGATCAACTGCTGGTACAAACCCTCTTCTCTTAGTTCCTGACTTGAGCTATTGGATTTGCTACGGATTTTCTTCTGGTATACTTTCCCCTCCTAGCTCTTGGATGACTCTATGGAGTAACCAGAGTTAGCGATATGGTGAGATGGTGGAATAATCCGTGTGGTTATTATCCAGTGGTTGGCTATAATGATAGATAAGTGTGTGTTCTTGGTATACTAAGAGTAGTTTTCTTGATACACTTTACTACAGAGAGAGAGAGAGATGTGTAGTTTCGACTGGAATGGTTTGATATGTGAGAACAACCCCTGGAAGTTCCCTTCTGCTACTTTTGTACTATCATACTACTCACTGTGGTAGTGCAAACACATGCCATGCATGTGTTGTGTGAGCTACTTGCCTGCTTCATCCATCATGTGGATCAGATCAAGTACACTAGATCTTTTTCCGGTATTACTACTTCTCCTTTTACATGTTACTAGATTGGTGAAACTTGCCTCATGCCTGTGATACATAGACTGAGTCCCCATTTGGAATAAGAACATATTACACACTGTGGCCCCTTTTCCATTAGTTACTCGATGATGAGTTTTGCAATGCACTTCATTGCCTAATTTGAGAGTATCATAATCCCACATAACACCTGTTTTTTATTTCTGTTATTTTGTTTTCTTTTGAGTTGTTTTGCAGGTAAAGAAGAATAAGCAGAAAACAAAGTACAATACATAATATAGGAAAATACTTTAGGCTTACTTTTTATTAAATATTGTAATTTCTTTTTTGTTTGAATATTGTAAAAACACTATATTATTGTATTTTATTCAATAAAATTACTTGTTTTCTTTTTCTTTTAATAATTCATTTATAAAAACAATGTAATATTGTATAATATTAATAAAGTTAAATTCTCTTTCTATTTGCAATCTGAATTCTTGTAATATTTATATATTGTTTATAAATATGAATTCAATTCTTATTGTAATTCTTTTTTCCTTTTTCATTTTAATTCTAATTATCTTTTCAATGTGGATAATAGTAAATATTGTATCTTATTCATAAATAATAGTTCACCTTTTATTTATTATTACAATTTACTTTCTAGTTATTATTCTATTTCAAATTCTTTTAGAATTCAAATTTATCAATTGAATATTCAAATTTGAATTTTATTTCCCCCAAACACCAAAATACAGTAGAGGTCATGTCGAATTCTATCGCACCTGCCCTGATGCCATCAGAACAAGAGAGATCTCGATCACTCTGTAGCTTCTTTTAATTTTGCGTGAAAATTCCTGGATTTTCTGATGCATGAATGCAATGCAAACACATGTGTTCTCTCTAATTATAGTTGCTAATCCTAGGATGTTACAGGTTCTTGAGCTCCACCAAGGACTGTAACAACCTTCTCTTCTTCACCGTCAGCCAAGCTCCACAACAGCAGAGGAGGAGCACGCGCCAGTACCTCCATTCTGGACACCAGGGTGTTTAGCTTTTCTCTTTCCGCCCCTCCCAGAAGTATTGTCCACTGAGGAATGTTGAAGGCACAACTCCTCCAAATATCATGCATTCCAGGCCACATAGATCCATTGAAACATAAGTCATTCTGTATGATCCATATCACCCAAAGTGCAACAACACATAACACATTTTCTACTCTATAGAGAGTTTGTTATTTTCCCATTTAGAACAAATGTCACCAAAAGACATTGAGTCAGTTCTAAGCCCAATAAACATAACAACCTCTCTACAAACAGCAGTTGCAACCACATATTCAAATAACAAATGATCATAAGATTCAACTTTATTATAAAATAAACAAGTCAGGTCATCCAGATTTTGTCTTTTAGCCAGATTGCCCCTAGTGAGAATCCTATTATGGGCCAGGAGCCACAAGAAGAAATGTATTTTAGGAGGGATATTCAGCTCCCATATATTTTGGGTACATACAGGAACAATCTCTCTAAAGATCAGAACTATATACAAATATTTTACACTAAACATTCCACTAGGTTCCAGTTTCCAAACAAGGGAGTTCCTCCTCTACAATAATGTGCAGGATTTGAGCAATCTCCACAAGTTCATACTATTGAACCATCCTGATCTATGATCAAAACACCTCCTAAAGGTAAATTTTAATGAATATCCATCCCAAACATCAGCTATACGAGCATTCTGCTCATTCACCAAAACATAAATCTCCTAGTATTGAATAAAAAGACTACAAGAACCAAACCAGTGGTCCTCCCAAAATTTAATCTTCTTACCATTCCCAACTTTCCATTGGTAACCCATGCGTGCTGCTTTAGCAGCCCACAAGACTCCCTTCCAAAAAGGAGAGCCCCCCACATCAGAATAGGCAAAAATATTAGGATTATTCACCTCATATTTGTGGTCAATAATTTGTTTCCACCGTTTATTTTCATCTAGATTATATCTCTTAATCCAAGATTCCAGCAGGCACCTATTCATCACACACAAATCTGGGTTGCCTAGGCCCCCAACGTCTTTCTTTTGAGAGACTAACCCCCAATTGGCTAGATGGTACTTGTGATGACCCTCATAATCATCCCACAAGTAGTGTGCCATCTTAGAGTTAATAAGGGTAATGGACCACTTGGGGAACTTAATCACACTAAGCAGGTATAGAGGGATGCTTGCTACAACACTTCTAACTAACTCCAACCTAGCATCATGGTTTAACAATTTATCTTTCCATCATGTAGCTTTTTTAAGATTTTTATCTACCAGGGGTTATAGATCTTCTTTCGTGAGCTTGGTATAATGTAAGGGAACGCCTAAATATTTTAGGGGAAACTTCCCCAACCTACAGCTCAGAGTTTGAGCAACTGAATGGGGCAAATCATCTACATTAATGAGAATAAGATCACATTTATGAAAATTGATGCGCATCCCAGTCATCCGATCAAAAAAGATAGCAACCACTTTAGATTAATAGAAGTTACAGGATTATCATCTACAAAGAGTAAAGTATCATCTGTATATTGCATACTTATCACCCTAGTTTGATTTAGGCTTTGCATGAGACTAGTAATATGGCCCTGACCAGCAGATTTAATAAGCATTTTTGTGAAAACATCATCCATATAATTGGCGAAAGGGGAGAAATGGGGTCACCCTGTCTCACCCCACGCCCAGACACAAAAAAAGCATTGTTAACATCATTAATACGAACACCAACAGACCCATATTCCAACAGGGACTTGAAAATCCTAATGCATGTTGGGCTAAAGCCCCCTTTACTTAGCATTCCTAAGAGGAACTCCCTATTAACCATGTCATATGATTTATCATGGTTTAATTTAAAAATAAAACTAGATTGTTTTCTGGACTACATCATGAATAATCTCATGAGCAGAGAACACACTCTCTAATATGTATCTACCCTTAATAAAAGTAGTTTGGTGTGGTGAGATCAAATCCTCACTCACCACCAACCACCTATTGGTAGCACATTTAGATAAAACATTAAAGTTGCAATTAGTAAGTGCAATTTGTATGAACTTCTATATAGTTACAACATCAATATCCTTGGGAATCAATGTCAAAAGAGAGAAGTTCAGCCTATATAGATCTAATTGTCCATTGTTCCGGTCATTGACCATGGCAATTAAATCATTTTTAATCAAATCCCAGAATTGCTGATAAAAAAGAAAAGAAAACCCATCATGTCTAGGGGGGGCCTTCAGCATAAGAGACAAAGACAGCCACTTTAACCTCCTCTTCAGTGAAGTCACTTTCAAGGAAAGAATTTTGTTGCAAAGTAACTTTGTCGTATATATCCCAAAAAATCATCAGCCAACTCAATGTTTGGCTTAGATTCAAAACCAAATAGCTTTTTATAATATGCAATAGCAATATCCATCATACCTTTAATGTCCTCCAAAACACCACTAGGGCCTTCCAATGCAATAATCTGCTTCTTTCTCCTTCGCTGGTTAGCTATAGAATGAAAGTAAGCAGTGTTACGATCACCTTCTAAAATCTCTCTCTCTCTCTCTCTCTCTCTCTCTCTCTAGCTTTTCTCCAAATCTCAGTCAGCTCAGCCAAAATAGTTTTCATCCTTGTTCTAGAGATAGGAGATAGAGGTTGCGTTTCAGCTATGATATCTAATAAATCATATTCTGCTACAAGATCCTATTTAATTTTACGTTGATCAGTCTCTAAATTGGCATTCCAACCTTTGAGGCTTTTCCTAAGATTCCTAGTCTTAAATTGCCACCTATCCAGTGCTCTACTTAGGTGACAAGGGGCAGACCAGATCTTAGCAACCAACTGGTTAAAGCCCTCCACCTCTAACGACCACTTCTCAAATCTAAATTGCTTAATTTTGAGGGGCATAGTCGCCCCAGTATCAACGATCAGGGGAGTGTGATCACTTACTACTCTTGGTTTTGCTATAACATTACTGCATGGAAATAAAGAATCCCAGCAAATAGTTACAAAAACCCTATCAAGTAAAGCCATGATCAAATTCTCCTGATTATTGGCCCAAGTAAACTCCCTACCCACATTTTTAATTTCCATGAGACTAAATTTATTAATCCAGCCATTGAACGGATTTGCCCAATGCTGATTAATATTGCCAGTATTTTTCTCACAACTTTCTCTAATAATATTAAAATCTCCCCCACTAGAGTGGGACCATCCACACCACACCATCTTCCTTACTTTTATGCGGCTCATTGATGAAATCAAGCTTGAATTCAAAATAAGCTGAGCCAAATACAGAGATAGACCTCCACACCACAACGTCTTTCTTACTTTTAAGCAAGGTGGAAAAAATATAAGTGTGAATGCTACAAGACACAATATCAAACATGTCATCACTTACACCTACAAGGATACCCCGAGCGGTATCCTTTGCAGGTAGCCAGTTCCAGGAATATTTTCTAGATGGATCCGGCTGACTTAGTTGATAAGGAGTAAAGTCCATCTTTTTTTATTCAGAAAAACTAACAATATCATATCATGTCTCTCTCTAATGAGACCGTGCACTCTAGTTAGCTTATCAGATCTGTTAAGACCTCTAGGATTCCTAAGTAGAGCAACTACCATGATCAAAGTTTAATTTAGTTCTACTTTGCCTCTTAGAAGAAACCTCAATCCAAGTTTCTTTCAGATTGAGGTTCACTAATGTGATCTTCAGCCTCACCCCCTTGCTCGCCATAATTGGCAGAGCAAGAACTTGTCATATCCACACCAGTAATATCTATATTACTAGGCAGGAACATGTAAGGATGATCATCATGAAAATTAACTAGTCTGCTAGTTTCAGCCTATTTAATGATGTTGGTATTGTTCACAACTTCATCATTAGAGGACCCTAATATGATTCCAGCAGCTCTAGCTCTACTTAAAATTAAAGCGTTATCTAAAGCAGCAAAGGAATTCTCAAAACCACGTACCTTAGCTTTACCTTTAGGCAATTCTAGATGTTTGGTCTTCTTGAGATCTTGAGATTTCTCTATAACTGTTTTCCCATATCTAATAATTCTGCTACTCATCCTAGTGACAACCACATGCCCCTATTTATTCTTTTTTTTTGTCTTTATCACCCACCGACACCAACTAGACCACATCACCATGATGATGAGGACTCAAACTTCCATTCTCAGCCTCCGTCTCATAAGCAGCCTGATTCACCCTCTCCAGCAGATGTACACCAATGTTCTCCTCAGGCTTCCTAAAGGTAAGAGTTGGAATTGTAGCAGTACCCTCACCAGCAACCCCCTAATATTTCCATCACATGCCCCTCTAAAGTTTTGCTTCCACTAGATGCAACTGTCACAGTCTTACTCCCAGATCTACCAGCATCAGGTGTCTTATGTCCTAGTACAACAACCATTCCACTCCCACCAGCTTTGCTCTGCCGCAGGTGGTCCTAGAAATCATCCCCTACCTCATCCTCCTCCAGTTCTTTATTTTCACTATATCCATTTTTTTCATGCCCATCATCATCACCTCCAACACTGATATCAAGTCCACCATCCTCAACCTCAAAGTAGATGAGGTAGAACCCTTGTTCCATCTCAAACAAATTATTAGCAGGAATCTTTGCAATATCCCTTACAACAACCTTAACCCTTATGTTCTTCTAAAGGTCTTGAAAATCTGATGCGAGTCCACATTGACAAGCACTCCTAGAGCAGATGCAAACAAATAACCTTCCAAGACAGCCACCGAGGAGGTATTCCCTCAACTTTGACCCAGACTTCCTAAAAAACCTCAAAAGGCTCCTCTTCTCCACTCTAGTTCTCAAAGGATACATTGACTCCTTTTTTCTTCATAATGATAGAGGGATATTCCACCAAATCTGTGATCTTCTTGGAAGAAGGAAATCTCACCAAGAACTTCTTAGCTGACAGTTGTCTAATCTGCCAGAACCAATTGATTTTCGACATTTCATTGAAATTATGCTCAAGCTCTTTCTCATCTAATTTCCCCTCATTAATAGCCACAATGCCAACATTGTCCATATTAAGCCATTTCACAACAGTTGGGCCTTCAACATCAACATTGAAGAAACTAAGGCCAAGATTGGCACTCCCCCAGTATTGAGCCGTGGAAGCACCTTGTATCACTCTGAGCATGAGTCCATGCGATTTTCTGCCCTGCCACATATGAAACACAGTTTCTGCCTTGGACATAGACCCACATAATGTCATGGTTCCCCATAGTTAAAGCAAATCAGACTTTTGTATTTTGGATCAAACTCAGGACCAGTCCCTGCTATAGCACCACCACCGTTGGGATGCTTCAGATTATTACCTCCATCATGACCAGAACCAGCACTACCACTTTTTTTGCATCTTCTTCTTATTCTTGGACTGCACTGGATGCTGTTGGATAGCTCCCTGCACCCCTACACTGCTCCTGGCTAGTAGAGGTTCCCTGCCGAGGTAACGGCGGAGGATGGGCGAGGGTGCGGACGCCGACACACCGTATTCGCCATCGCGCGCGCGCGAGAGAGAGAGAGACCAAACTTTACTTCGCTATATATAAGCACCTCTCTAAACAAACTTGTTCTAAACCGTGTAGTGCATGGGACAGAGTCCTTGCCGAATTTTCGAACCCATTGCGGGAGGAGGCTGGCCATGTCCGGACAGGGGCATTTACCTAAGTCCGTGTCAGGCAGGGCATAGGAAGAGCAGGCGGCGGCTGTGAGGCGGACCCAAGTACAAGCCATTGGGGGCCTTGGCCCCCACTCAAATTTTGAAACTTCACAAGGATTTATTTTGTTTTAATAGAAAAATATTTAAAATATGTGAAATTATACAAGAAATGCCCCCAGTAAATTTGTTTGCCCCCTCTCAAATTATTTTCTAGGTCCGCCCCTGGGCGGAGCCGGTGGAGGCCGGCCATGTGCGGGCCGAGCGGAGGCCTAGCGCTGCGGAGGGACGAGCGACCGGGCAGGGGCGTCGGAGGCAGAGCGGCTTGATGCGGACATGGGCGGTGGAGCGCCGACGCAGGTGGCCGGAGGTCCAGGCGCGAGCGGGAAGAGGACGTTTCTTCTTCGTGCGTATGGAGTGGATCGTAGCAGAGTTTTTGAGCACACGCTAGCCGGTGCACCAAATATCGTGCTCGGGATATCGTGCGCTAAAGTTTTTGGACGTGCTTTACTTTACAGCCTCTTTTGTCCTCCGCGTGCTAAATCGACGGTTTCTTCGGTGCGACGCTATTTTGTAGCACTTGTCGGAGATGCTATGAGCAAACTTATTGTAAACCCTGCACGCAGTGCACGGTAGAGAGTCCCTGCCGAATTTTGGTACCCTCTGCCTTGCACGTAATGTTTGGCAAGGAATAAAGTCTGTTTGCATTATATTTGGAAAAAAGATAAATGAGGTTTGGTTCACCCCTAAAAATAGCAGATATGCAATTTATTGAAAAATAAATAAGGTATATATAGGACGGCACGATATACACTAATTAATTGTGGTGAGCTGTATTTGAAAAGAAATCCTGTCCCCGGCGTGTATGCGTGTTGGCCGATCGATCGCGTCCAAAACTCAGCTATCTTGTAAAGAATACTACTCCGTTTCAGGGCTCAAGGTGCACACGCTTTCCAAAGCAAAGTTTGACCGGAAGAATTGAACAACAAAATATTGATTATATTGTACATAATTAGTACCGTTGGATTCGTATTGAAAAATACTTTTCAGTGGTACTAGTTTTATACCAAAACTCTTTACGTACTTAGACTAATTCTTGGTCAAAGAAAAAACACGTAAAACGAGGACTGGCTAAGCCTTGAAACGGAGGGATATAATCGATGGTAGAATCGATGGTGGATCCTATTATAATGGGATGCGTTGGAGACAGATGGGTTCCGTGTACTCTTCTTATTTTCGTTGGTTGGACACGAAGCCTCGACCTCCCCTGTCCGTCCACCTATCGCTACATAATGGGGTCGCCCTCTGTCTTTTCTCCTCCATTGAGTTCTTCTTCTTCCTCCTTCCTTCAGCTATCTTGTTGCGTCTTCTTCCATGAGCCATAGCTTGGTTTCAGCTCTCTCTCTCTATATGTCCGTTGAGTACTCTCTAACCACAATCCTACACATGCGCCCACCATGGAAACCAATACAGTCATCCACCAACAGCTCAGCTCAGCTCAGCTCTGCTCTGCTCTGCGCAATGAAAACCACCTTGGTAGCCCAACAGATCGAAGCTGAGTTTTATTTAGATCCAAGAAACACAGGTTGAGCCTCTTTCAAAGCGTAGAAACCACTCACCGGGCATGGTGGCTGATTTCTATTCTTCGATAGAGTCTATAACCAGTGTCGGATAGAGCCTGCCAATTTGTTTGGCCAGGGACGGAGGGAGGGAGGGATCGTCAGGGATCGTCAGGGATCGTCAGAGCTTTCAGGGTCCCTGTCTTCGATATCATCCACAAGTACGATGTGCTCGAGAAGAAGCAGGCGGCTCCGACCACTCCCCCAGTCATCATTGCTCACCCATCCCCCAAGAGAGATATCGTCCCTGTTCTCACCAGTCTAGAGTGAGTGATCCACCATGATATATTATATTATATTGAGCCATGTTCAACTCCCTTTTCTGTATAACCATGTTCTGACCAATCTCATTCCTTGCTTGCAGTGAAGGGTGGACGGATGTGAAGTCCCGCAAGTTTGGGATGCGTCGTGGTGCTCATCGCCACGAGGTCGCCCCAGACCCTCCAGGTATGTAATTGGACCCCCTCCTCGTTGCATCACCTAGTTTCTTGATTTTGTTCCTAGGATATCCTGTTACCGGTTTATCTTGGTGCTAGTTTACCTTCATATGCTGTGTATCTGTTTTTGAAGTTTGAAAACTGCATTAACCTTGGTTACTTTGTTTATCAAATATTTACCTGTTCAGGCCATGGTTCCTTTGTGATTTAGCTGCATGTCAACTGATTCATCATTGTGTTCTGTATTATGATTGGTATGTTCCACTGCTTTCATCTAGTATGGGCTCCATTGTGTCCCAGTTAGTAGATATAATTTGACCCTGTTTTGTCAGGGCACGTACAGTGTTAGAGAGAGCATGTCTTCTCTTAGAGTCCTCCACATCATCTAGAGAAGTCATTAGAGATAAGTTGTATAATGCATTATCCCTTAGTGTCATCTCTACCAATTAATGAGAATTATCTATTTTTAGTAAAAAATTGATTTGCTAAGGAAAGACATATGGTACAACCAAGAAATTAGTCTTCTCTTATTTCTAAGAGATCATCCCTTAGATAAGGGAAGACAACCCCATCTTTCTTATTTCTCTCTCCTCCAACTAAGCAAACATCAAACGTGGCCTTCATAAGGGAAGGGCTGACATCATTGTATTGTACGTGCCCTCATATGCGTTGATTTTTTAGATTATATCTTGGTGCTAGTTTACCTTCATTTCAACAAAAGTTTGCATAATTGAAATCCCCTGTTGTTTGTTTGAACCCTTTGATACTTGCTGCTAACAATCCTTTGCTGCTTGAATATGCTGTGTATCTGTTTTTGAAGTTTGAAAACTGCATTAACCCTGGTTACTTTGTTTATCAAATATTTACCTGTTCAGGCCATGGTTCCTTTGTGATTTAGCTGCATGTCAACTGATTCATCATTGTGTTCTGTATCAGTGGCGGAGCTTGACAAAAATCGTTGGGCGGGCCAAGCTAAAAAAGAACACAAAAAAATGTTCTGAAACCTTGTAAAGCAACATGTTCATTTTGTCGCTCTGAACTGTGAAGTCCTTCCATGTGGTTCTCCTCATGTTCCAAAGGGAAATGTATCATTTGCTGGTGCTAAAAGATATTCTTCTTCACTAATGGCATCCCCTTTTCTTTTACGGCCCCCCTTCGTCTAAAGACAAAATCAACTTTTCTCTGAGTAAACTAAGAATTTCCGTCGCCGTTGCAATTGCAAAATTGAAGAACAACATCAGTAAAAAATTCCGCGGGAAGAAATAAATGTCCCTGGCAGGGAAATTGGAGAAGAGTATGGCTCGATTCGGTCACATTGTCGCTTGCCGGCTGCTGAACCTCCGGGCGGTGCGCCATGTTTGTGCAGTGCGGCTGTACCTGCAGGATGGAGCTGCGGTGATACCCTGGCTGTGAGCGCCGTCCGAGTGCTGCCGCCTCCTGTGCCCTCCACCTATTCCCCCTTATTTCCTTGTCTAAATCGCTAGATCTAGCAAGGCGCCCCTATCATCATGGCCGCTGTTTCTGTCGATCTTCGTCGAGAGGATACTGGAAAATTTGAGCGAAGGAGAGAAGTTAACGAGCAGGCCACTTGTGTGCTTATGGGCTGGGCCTTGGATGCATAGTAGCCAAATTGTATTTTGCAAAAAACCTGGGCGGGCCATGGCCCGGTTCGGCCCCAACGAAGCTCCGCCAGTGTTCTGTATTATGATTGGTACATTCCACTGCTTTCATCTAGTATGGGCTCCATTGTGTCTCAGTTAGTAGATATAATTGATCCTATTTTGTCATATGCGTTGATTTTTTAGATTATATCTTGGTGCTAGTTTACCTTCATTTCAACGAAGGTTTGCATTGAAATCCCTTGGTGTCTGTTTGAACCCTTTGATACTTGCTGCTAACAATCCTTTGCTGCTTGAATGTGCTGTGTATCTGTTTTTGAAGTTTGAAAACTGCATTAACCTTGGTTAATTTGTTTATCAAATATTTACCTGTTCATGCCATGGTTCCTTTGCTATTTAGCTGCATGTCAACTGATTCATCATTGTGTTCTGTATTATGATTGGTACGTTCCACTGCTTTCATCTAGTATGGGCTCCATTGTGTCTCAGTTAGTAGATGTAATTTGACCCTGTTTTGTCATATGCGTTGATTTTTTAGATTATATCTTGGTGCTAGTTTACCTTCATTTCAACTAAGGTTTGCATAATTGAAATCCCTTGGTGTCTGTTTGAACCCTTTGATACTTGCTGCTAACAATCCTTTCTGTCTTATCTTTCCTGTTATGTTTATTCTGGATTCAGTTCCTTATCTTCCCGTCTATGTTCATTGTCTCATTTTAGTCCACGTCTGCGTCAACGAGATCCCATGGAGTGCAATCTACGGTGGCTGCAGGCGGAAGATACGCCACTGGTATCAAGCCAGGAGGACCGGCATGGGAATGAATGCAAGAGGACCAGGATACATGGCATATGGCTCGTATGGACCTTATGGGCACGAGTTCTAGGTACGTTCTATGCTTTTCTTTTGGATTCAGCATAATGTTTTCAATACTTGTCTGTCCTTGATACTCAATGTCGGAAATTTTGTTATGTGATTTTGCAGGGATATGTCGACTTATGCAACATCAACATTGGAGATGGCCTCTTCTAAAACATTGAAAGAATTCCTATCCAGTTTTTCTTCTGTGTTTGCGCTAGACAGACAAACTTAATCTGCTGTCGGTTGTACATTTTTCCTGCCGTGCCGTATGTTTTCGTTGCCTGTTCTGGGTCATCCTTTAGAACTATCGCATGTGTTTTTTGTTGACTGATATGGGCCTACCTTTAGAACTACTGCAGTGAAATGATATACGTGCTAGCATTTGGTATTCTTGTGTTTGTCATGTTTTTCATTATTCTGTCAAATATGTTTTGAAACTCTCTGGCGTTCATCTCCAGCAGTTTAATAGTCCTTTACATTGTGATTCCCTGTTTAATGTGTTAGCTGATCGGTGACATAGGTCCCTTCCTGAAATTCTTGAATAACAACATATTTGTAGCTATGGTTCCCTTTCCTTTTTTTTGTATATGGTTGTTTTTTTCACACAGTTGATTTTACATTGTGATTTGTAATTTGCAACGAACATGTAAAAAGTCGTACACAGTTCTTCTACCTGAGAACAGTAGCAACCAAATGTGCACTTTGGTGTCAAATCAAACAAAAAAGGTTGAAGCCCCAACAACAAGCTCGGCCTTGAAATAGAGAACCAAAAGACGTAGTACTACGCAGATTAACTCAAACCTTTGTCCCACCAGTACCACTAGGCTCCTCATGTGTTGAGTAAAAGCGCCATTATTCTGAAGAAACGTTTGAACTTGAAATGTCTCCGTAACGTCCATCAAGTTGGGCCAGTTTTGTCAGTCTTTTATCGTTATTTCATTGTCATCAGGGCTGCCATATACTCCCTCCGTTCGGAAATATAAGACATTCTAGCTTTGTGAAACGAATGTATCTAGACACCTTTTAGGGTATAGGTTCACCCCGAACCTCTACGAACCTATACACTAAAAGACGTCTAGATATATTCGATTCACAAAGCTAAAACGTCTTATATTTCCGAACAGAGGGAGTAGTAGGTAGCATCGTATCGGAGCTCAGTGTGGTTGTGGTCGTAGCCATAGAATGGAGTCGGGACGAGTTCTGGATCACTTGATCCTTTTCTCTTGAATGTGCTTTCTATCCAGGAGTAGTATGTATCTATACCTGTAGCATGAAAAGCAGAATAAGCGCAGCAGTGTGCTCCAAAAATCCTGTTTCAAGTCAGCACGAATGTGATACGAGAAATCCTCTTCCATTCTTTCTGGCTTGACTGATGGGAATGTTCGCTACTGCTTTGGCGTCTATCCCTCATACATATCTTCTCTGGCTACCTCCATATTCCACTCATCACGCACCATCATTCGTTAACTAAAACAACTTCTAGTACTCCCTCCGTTTCAAAATATAAGATGTTTTAGGTTTGTGAAAAAAATGAATCTAGACTTGTTTTAGTATATAGGTTCACTCAACTTTAGGATAAATCTACATACTAAAACAAGTCTAGATTCATTTTCTTCACAAACCTAAAACATCTTATATTTTAAAACAGAGGTAGTACTAGTTTAGAGGTTGTGAGTTGTGATGAATGTTTCGGTTTATTTGCTTTCACAATGGTTTTTGTTGTTGTTCCTTGTGTTCTGTTACATTGTTTGATGATGTTACGATGTAAAAGAAAACTCTGTAGCTGTCTTGAGTACCCTTTGATGAGAAAAAAAAGTGTGAATAGATAATTTCCCTTTTAAAACTTACTCTTTAATTTTTGAAAGTAAGCCCTTGTTTTATCTTTGTAGAAAGTAGCATATAAATATAATTCAAGTACTTGTGATTTCAGTTCTCAAAGTACCGTGAGCTCCTGCTGGGATTTTTTTTTTTGTAGCAGCTAGGGATTCCATTAAACTGGCAGTGGGAGCACAAAGACTCACAGACTCAGAAATTGCCTTCAGCTTTGCAAGCTCATGGACAACATTGTTTACATGCGCGCCGACTAAAAGAGAACACGAATGAGTAAACACAAAGATCTAGCCTTTTTTTCACCTAGTCACTCCGTTTCAAAATATAAGATGTTTTAGCTTTGTGAAAAAATATATATCTAGTCTTATTTTAGTGTCTAGATTCACTTTAAACATGAGTGAACCTACATACTAAAATAAGTGTAGATACATCCTCTTCACAAATCTAAACCATCTTATATTTTGAAATGGAGGGAGTATACACCAATTTGCGACTTGTTGTAGTTGTAGTCCTTGCTGTCGAGTCCTGGTACCAGATTTGACACATCAGATCTGGAGATGACTTTGTTAGCTCCAACCCTGCCAGCATCCTCAATGCCTCAATGGCACTTCTCAGATTCACTGATTTACACGTTCCAGCTACAATGAAATTGCCGGCCTGATTTCGGCTTCAGATTTTGCATTGAAAGCAGCACCATCATTGGTTTCAAAAATGGGTTGAGTTGACATCATGAAAACCGCAATTCATTTTTCAATCAGCGAAAGAGATTGGAAGAGAGTGGATGCTGCCAGTTTCCCCTGTTTCAACTCAAACTGAACACCCCTAATCCTGGCCAATCAGTACCGAACAAAATAAGCAGCTTGAGCAAACAAAATCCCAGGATAAAATGCATCAACCCTTGAGCAAGAATAAACCTTGTTTCTTAGCAATATTTTACTAATAATACAATATGTAGAGTCATTTCCTGAGATACAAAACAACCAACACTCTTTGTCACCAAAATGTAAAGACATGATAACATAGCTAGACACAAACAGCAGAACCACAACTTTATATTTTCTTAAAGAACGAAGTGAAGCCTTAAAAGCGGGCGGATATGCATGCCCAAACTGCTCCTAACTAAGACCTTCTCCATTTCTGAGCGCGGGTATCTGTCGCTTTGCAGGCGGATGTATCGACACTCCACCTTGCACGCTGGCTTCTCATGCAGGTATATGTCCTTCAGATTGACTGCTGCTTCCGTGACGGCTCTTGCATAATCCAGAAACTTGTCTTCTGACTGAAACCCAAAGATCCTGAGCACGGAGAGATTACGGTGCTCGAAATCAGATGCTTCCCATTTTGCACCAGCGTCCTTCCTCTCCTCGCTAAACACAAGCTTCTTTCTCTTATCCTTATCCCATATCCCCATACAGTCACAAACCTGCAATGCTTCTCATCAGGCAAACATTCGCGGTCAACGATGTAAAAGAAACAATTTTACCCAATTATCAAACATTTTAACGAGGCACTCGAGTTTGAGACAGTACTAAATCTAACTTTAACGTGCAGAAGGAAAAAAGATTTTGAGAAAAGGTAGAAATACATTACCCTAATGCATAGCTCCTCAAGGGAAGGTGCACCTTGCAGAACAAACATCGTCCAAGTAAGATCACATTCTTCTGAAATGGCAGCCAAATTCACAAGCTTTAGTTTGCTGAACACCTGCGACAATTCTCTCGGATCTTCAGGTTGAACCCAAATCTGCAAAAGATAAGAGAGAGCACAAAATATGTCAACCAAATTAAAGACTAGAACCTCAAAAAGGAATGACCAGGGAATACTAAGTGCATCGTCAACAAGACTGCAACCTTCACTAACCTTTTCACTTTCAAAGCCCAGACGTAGGTTGCTTACGGTGGCTTTCCCAAGGAATTCACTTAACTTGAGTATCTTGTGCAATGAAAGAGCCACATTGCTGATGCTCACGGTGTGCAGAAGTGGGACATAACCAAAAGACAACGGATCATGCGGACACCTCCAAGAAGAAAATGTCAGCGTTGTGAGCTCTGGTAGCCAGTTCAGGTCAACCCTATCAAAATCACTCCTGAAAATTTCAAGCTCACGGAGTCGGAGGTGTTCAACTGCTAGCAAAGACATATACCCCATGTCACAGTTGTCCAAGCGGAGGAACTCCAGCCGCTTGCACAATCTGAGAAGTGTAGGGAAATCTGATTCTCCTAGCCTCAAATTCTCCAGCTTGAGTAGTGTGAGCCAACTAAATGTGTTTCGACAGGCATTAACAAATGAAGCAAACTGATTCCCGTATGCGAGAACATCGCCAGGCATGCATCGTTTGCCTTCCTTCTCTGTCAAGATTGTGATCTCAGCCACACCAACCTTGTTTGTTGCTATGGCTTTGGCAACAGTCTGGCCAATTTTGATTGATCCATCTCCTAAGTACAACTGCATGCACAGGCGGTGAATGGTGTATGGACTCTTACTCCTGCTTTCCAGAAGGCTCCGGATCACTCCAAGCATGGTTGCATTGGCCCGAGCAACATCATCGCGACTCCTCTCTTGCACAACGTCGGTGGAACCAACCATTACATGAATTTTAGAGAGCATAGTAGGGATCTGCTTCCACCGTCTGGAGAGGATGCTGGTTCTTGTGGCGTCTGCAATATCAAGTCGCTCTATAATATTTACCAACACGCCATCAGGCAAATTGCTGAGCCAATCATGTTGCCAGTTGCCTTCATCTTCCTCCTGTATTTTTGGCATAGAAAGAAATTAGAGTTGATTTTTTACAGTGTACAGGATGCTATGTTGACTTTTTGCATTCTTCTGAGAAAAAGATGTAATTTTGCTGCTTTCCAACAGCGGAAATGCAATTCTGCCATCTTACACACCAAAAAGGCAATTTTGACAACTCTTTCCTACTTTGATTCCTAAGTATAATTTATCAACAAGTGGCCAAAGCTTAAAAAATATCTAGAGGACAAGTAACTCACCGGCGTGCTCCTGGTTGCCTCAAGCACGGTTGCATTGGCCCGAACTACATCATCACATTTCAACTTTGACCTGTCATGCTCAGGCTCAAAGGAACCAACCATCAAACGAATTTTAGAGAGCATAGCAGGGATCTGCCTCCACCGTCTGGAGAGGATGCTGGTTCTCGCAGCGTCGGCGACATCAAGTCGCTTGACAATATTGAGCAATATGACATCAGGCAACTTGCTGAGCCAATCATCTTGCTCGCCTTCCTCTACTTCCTGCATTTGGCATACAAAGGGATCAGAGTTGATTTGTTGCAGTATTCAGGATGCTATGTTTATCTACATGTTCCGAGAAAACGATGCAATTTTGCTACCTTCCAATAGCAGAAATGTAATTAAGTTATCTTCCAAACAGAAAAGAGCAATTTTAATATGGTTCTTATTTTTTATCTGTATGAGCCCCCAAAATAAAGATATATAGAGGACAAGTAACTCACCAGCATGGCTAGGGTGGCCCATCGGTTAGAACTGCTGAGGCCCTTAGCGGATGGCTTGCCCATCGATCTGGCAGCCGGCCGCCGGAGATGAGAGTTCGCCATCACACGACTTGCTGGTCTCCTCTGAAAACTAGTGTCCTGGGAATCGCTGGCATCCGCTGAAAACTGATGGCTTCCCCGGAGTCCGCCTGGGCAGATATACAGCGGCCTGGGTTCCGCCTCCGGTGGCAACTAGGTGCTTGAAATCGAGAAGGATTCGATTTCCTTTTGTAATCTAAACCAAAAGGGGATAGAATTCGGGGTGCAGCTCGCCCGAAAAGGGGACGAATTCGGAGTGCAGCTCGTTTCCGAGCTGCTTTAATTTTGGGCCGCGGCTGGGGAAGGAGCTTTTCGATTGCGGAATACAGCGCGAAAAAGGGATGCTTGATTGTAGATCGCGGCTCAAAAGGGACCTGATCCGGTTGCGGATTGCAGCTCCCGAAGGAGCTGCTTATTTGGTCGCCTACGCTGACACACGGCTCGATCCTCATACGAGGAACACTAGAGTAGCGACGGCGGGAGGAGGGAGGAGCTCGGCACACGGCAAGCGGCGGCGCATCTCCGATCTGTCGCCTCTTTTTTCCCTGTCTAACCAACCCTAAGAGATGATCGGGATCGCCATTATGTATCTGTGGCCTGCGGTGGAGGGGTGCTGCGCATGGATGATGGGCCAAGAAGGCCCAACGCGCGCTCGCTGTTTGTGTATATGCAGCTGCAGAGCTTTCCCCTGAAAAAAATTGCTGCAGAGCTGCTGTCTGTCACGTCCGTACTTGTACCTCGCTGCCGCCGGTGATCGCCGGGACGTTGAGGTGGAGAGCAACCACGCCTAGAGGAAGAAGAAGATCCAGAGAATGAGAGAAGAACAGAGTAAGGTGACAGGTTCGTTTTGTTTCTGTTCCACACCCTTCCTGTTATGTGTCGCTGCAGCCCAGTCACTTATTCCATGTCCGATTGGGCCCACGGCCACCAAGCGGTGATGACGAGGAATTGGCCGATCTGGGTGGTGATAAGAAATTGATTTGGTGACTCGTAACTTGTACTGGTATGCAAGCGGGGTCGATAGTATAAGAGAAGCTCATGGTCCTATCTTTTAGAGTGAAAACTCATAGTCTGGTCTTAATTGGTTGTGTCTGCCAATAGGCTTGTTGAAGGTATTGTTTTGAGAGCGTGGACTTTTTCAGACTGAAAACCTAGATCTTTGATCGGCCGATGACGGTGTTTGTGTACTGTTCCTTTCTTGGAGACGTCGTTTTTAGAGAAGATGGACTTTTGATGTTGTCTTACTGGTGGTAGTACTGTTGTTTCAATGAATGAGTAATTGTAGCGGGACTTTTTTTTATAAATTTTCTTCTTTTTTGGCTGTGTGTATCCGTATGATCGATAGGATAATACGTTATTGCAGATGCTATGTATAATTGGTATCTTTTGATATTAATATATGCTCCTTTCAAAAAAAATTATGAAAAGTGGATACTTAGACACTGAATTTTTAAGTAGGAGCGGAACCACGTGAGGTGAGATGGTCTAGACCCTCCCTCCCCAGGTTGCTATAAACTCAGTATATATCTATCTTTTCCAAGGGCTATAGCAGATTGTATATATAAATTTCTTATTGCACAATTTTATGTGAAGAGTCAACAAAGAAGAATCGACTGCAAAAATCGTTGCCGCGAAAATGCAGAGTAGTACAACAGACTTACTTTATCTAACTAAATAAGTGTTGATATTTAAAGATTCATAATATTGTTCTTCAGACTTTGCTAGCTGCTCTATGTCAATACGTTGGTTCAGTCTATCTGAATTATTCATCAAGATTGGCTTTGTTAGCTGACTAGCACTACTTTGGCTCCATTCTCGGTAGCGCGTCAGATTTCAAAATAGTTGATCTGGAGATCCCATGTAAGTTTTGCCGAAGAGCCAGATTTGTCAGAAAATACAGAGTTGTCGAAGCTCTCGCAGCCTCGAGGCCCACATGGGCCAGATTTGTCAGAAAATGCAGAGTTCTTGGTCAGGAGTACAACCAGCAGAACCATAACTTTATTTTCTTAAAGAACAAAGTAAAGCCTTAAAAACCAGCGCATATGCATGTCCAAACTATTCCTAACCAAGAACTTCTCCCTCCTTGACCGCGGGTATCTGTCACCTTGCCGGGGATGTATCCACACCCCACCTTGCACGCTGGCTTCTCATGCAGGTATATGTCCTCCAGGTTGACTGCTGCTTTCATTACAGCTTTTGCATAATCCATAAATTTGTCTTCTGATTGAAACCCAAAGATCCTGAGAACATAGAGATTACGGTGCTTGAAATCAGATGTTTCCCATTTTGCACCAGCGTCCTTCCTCTCGCTATTATTATCCTCATCCGATATCCCTGGACAGTTGCAAACCTGCAATGCTTCTCATCAGACAAACATTCGCATTCACAAGATGTAAAAGAAGAAATAACTTTACCTTATTATCAAGCATTTTAATGCGGCAGACAATACTAAATCAAACTTTAACATGCATAAGGAAAAAGATTGGAGAAAAGATAGAAAGACTTTACCCTGATGCCTAGCTCCTCAAGGGAAGGTGCACCTTGCAGAACAAACATCGTCCAAGTCAGATCACATTCATCTGAAATGGCAGTCAAATGCACAAGCCTTAGTTTGCTGAACACTTGCGACAATTCTCTCAGATCTTCAGGTTTAACCCAAATCTGCAAAAGATAAAGAGAGAACACAAAATGTAACCTTCAATAACCAAACTGAACCATGGAGAACTATGTGCGTCATCCACAAGACTGTGTAACCTTCACTAACCTTTTCTCTTCCAAATCCCAGACACAGGTTGCTTATGGTGGCTTTGCCAAGAAATTCACTTAACTTGAGCATCTCGTGCTCTGGGCGAGCCACAATACTGATGCTCGCTTTGTGGAGCAGTGGGACATAACCAAAAGACAACGGATAATGTAGATAGTTCAAACAAGAAAAAGTCAGCATTGTGAGCTCTGGCAGCCAGTTCAGATCAACCCTCTCAAAATCACACCATAAAATCTCAATCTCATGGAGTCGTGGGTGTTCAACTGCTAGCAAAGACATATACCCCATGACACAACTGCTAGAAAGGGTTCTTGCCCATGTTGCCCAATACGACCTTGAGTAAAACTCAAAGTCCGACATCGGCAGAAGATAGAGAAAGGATGAGTAAGACTCCCTATGCCTCAGCCATAGGATCTCTAATGTATGCCATGCTATGTACTAGACCCGACATTGCATATGCTGTTAGTTTAACTAGCAGATATCAAAGTGATCCAGGAGTGGATCATTGACGTGATCAAAACATCCTTAAGTACTTGAGAAGAACTAAGGATATGGTTCTTTCTTATGGAGATGATGAACTTTCGTTGTTAATGGTTACACCGATGCTAGTTGGAACACCGATCCGGATGATTCTAAATCACAATGGATACGTATTTATTTTGGATGGTGCAAAGATTAGGCGGAGGAGTGCAAAGCAAAGCGTTGTGGCGAGATCTTCAAGAATCGAATACATGGTCGCCGGAGGCTTCACACGCGATATGGATGAAAGAGTTCATTACGGTGGGTGTGGTTCCTAGTGCGCTGGACCCAATGTCTATCTACTGTGATAACATGGGCGCCATAGCCAATGCGCAAGAAACAAGGTCACACAAGAAGCTGAAGCACATCAAGCTACGTTTTCACGCTATTCGAGAACATATCCAGGATGGGGATATAAAGATTTGCAAAGTACACACAGATCTGAATGTGGCGGATCCGTTGACTAAACCTCTCCGAGGGCAAAACATGACCGACACCAAAGCGCCATGGGTGTTCGGTATATTACCATGTAATCTAGATTAGATGACTCTAGTGCAAGTGGGAGGCTGGAGATATGCCCTAGAGGCAATAATAAATGTAGTTATTATTATATCTTTGTGTTTATGATAAATGTTTACATTCATGCTATAATAATATTAACAAGGAAACATTAATACTTGTGTGATTTGTAAACTTAATTTGAAGTCCCTAGTATAGCCTCTATACATCACTAGCTTGTTGGTTGATAAATGATTGTGGTTTCCCTATCATGAACATTGAGATGTTATCAACAACAATATCATATCGTTAGGAGAATGATATGATGGACATACTCCTATAGATAAGCGTAGCATAAAGATCAAGTCATTTCAATAGTTCAATTGCTATATGCTTTATGATACATAGTAACCTAATTCCTTCGACCATGAGATCATGCCTATCACCTTTACCGGATGGATGCTTTGATGACATCAAACACCACACCATAACTGGGTGGCTATAAAGGTGGCATTGAGTGTTCGGAAAGTATTGGTTGAGACACATGGATCAAGAGTGGGATTTGTCCATCCATATGACGGATAGATATACTCTGGGCCCTCTCGGTGAAATGTCATCCAATTAGCTTGCAAGCATGTGACTGGCTCACAAGGGATCACATATCACGGAAGCGAGAAAGAGTACTTATCGATACGAGGTTGAACTAGGTATGCAGAGATACAAGCGATCATAACCTCGGATAAGTAACATATCGTGAGACAAAGGGAAAGTGGTATCGTATGTAAGTGGTTCATTCGATCGCAAAGTAATCGTATAAATATGTGGGAGCCATATGAATTTCCAGATTCCTCTATTGGTTATTGTTCGGAGAAGTGTCTCGATCATGTCCGCATAATTCACGACCGTAGGGAGACACACTTAAGGATTGAAGTTGTTTGAGTAATTATGGTATTATGAGAAAGAGACCGAATGTTGTTGAGTCTCGGATGGGATCCGGATATCACGAGGTGATCCGAATGGTCCGGAGAATAAGATTCATATAAGGAAAGTCCCGTTTGAGTTGGGGAATGATTAGGTGTTTTCATCGGGAATGTTCTAGAAGGTTCGGAATGTCCGGCACTCGGAGGAAGGGATACATGAATGTGTCATTGCATATTGGGATGATTGCATCATGTAATAAGTGTTCTCATTGTTCCAAATAAAGGATTAAATTGAATCCTAAATTGAAAGGTCAAATAGCAAGTTTGAAAAGTCAAACGGCTAAAATTGGAAAGAGGGAAAAAGGAAAGAGAGGGAAACCGAGTTGGGGAGAGAATCCCTCCTCCAACCGGCGGCGCCTCCTCCAAGCCGAGTTGGGAGGACTCCCTCCCTCCCCTTGGCGCTCCGCCCCTCCACATATAAGGAGGCGGGGCTCCTCCTAGCACACACAAGTTCCTATCCTCTAAATCTAAACCCTAGCCCTAGCCTCCGGTTTAGAGCCGTTTTGGTTTAGAGCTTCTAATTGCCCTAGTCTCCGGTTTAGAGCCTTCTAATTGGTGTGTCTAAACCCTAGACCCGAGGAACTCTCTCATACTCCACCATACTCGCTCCGGCTTAAGGCGAAGCCTGCGAGATCTCCCTCTACTTGGTACCACGTCGTTGTCTTAGGAATCGCGAGGAGAGTACTACAACCTCCATTTTCTTTGGAACAAGGGATAGGAAGGTCTTCATCGAGTCAACGTGTGACCGACTACGGGAGCTTCTTAGGAGCACCGGAAGGATCGTCTACGCGATCTTGAGATCGGAAAAGTACGACTACATCACCCACGAGAATCCGCTCTCGTTAAACACTTTGGAATCTTCGAGGGTGAGTTATTCCATCGACTCATTGCTACAATCTAGTAGATAGATCTTGGCTTGTTTGTTTGTATGCGGTAGAAATTTTTTGTTTTCCATGCTACGAAACCCTACAGTGGTATCAGAGCCGTGTCTATATGTAGATCTGTTGCACGAGTAGAACACAATGGTTATTGTGGGTGTTGATGCTTTTATTGTCGATTTCTTCTTGTGTACTTTGCATCTTGCGGTATGTTGGGATGAAGCGGCCCGGGCTAACCTTACATAACATCGTTCATTAGACTTGCTCCACGCTTGACATGCAACTTGTATTGCATAAGTGGCTTTGCGGGTGCCTGTTTCTCCTAGCATAGTTAAGATCCAATTTACAACGGGTGATTAACAATACTAGTATCAATGTTGTGGTTCATGTTCATAAGTTAGAACGACACTTAATGAAAGCCCCAAACCACGTAAAACATGCAAAGAAAGTAGAGGCGTCTAACTTTGTTTTGCGGTGTGCGATGATGTGATATGGCCATGATTGTGATTATATTTGATGTATGCAATGATCCTTATTGTAAGTTGGCAACCGGCAGGAGCCATATGGTTGTCTTTAATTTATGTTAAGACCCGCGTGTCTATTCAAAGTAGTTGTAATAGTTGAAGCCGGTGGACGACAACCATGAAGAAGCGTCATTGACCTTGATGCATTGCCGGTGATGATGGAGATCATGTTCGTGCTTGAAGATGGAGATCGGAAGCACAAATAAGAAAGGCCATATCATATCACATATTATGAATTGCAAGTGATGTTAATCCTTAATGCATCTTGTATTTCTTAGTAGACGACGGTAGCATTATAAGATGATCCCTCATGCACATGAATTTCAAATCATAAAGTGTTCACCCTTAGTTAGCACCGTTGCTAAAGCTTGTTGTTTCGAAGCACCACGTGATGATCGGGTGTGTTAGATTCTGCAAGTGTATGCAACGTGAGCAAGCCAGATTTGCTCATGTGGAAACTAAGGTTTGATTTTGACGAGCCTAGCATGTACAGACATGGTCTCGGAACACGGATCACCGAAAGGTAAAGCATGAATCATATAGTAGATATGATGAACATGTCGATTGTTCGCCATTAAAACTATGTCAACTCTCGTGATGATCGGTGTTGATGTAGTGGATTTGGTTCGTGTGATCACTAAAACAATGTGAGGGATGTTGTTTTGAGTGGGAGTTCACCTAGGTTAATTTTATTATTAATTTGAACTCAATTTGTCATAAACTTAGTCTAAACTATTGCAAATATGTTGTAGATCAATGGCAGCCCCTACCATCAATTTTAATGCGTTCCTAGAGAAATAAAAGTTGGAAAACAATGGAAGCAACTTCGCGGATTGGTTCCGCAATTTGAGGATTGTCCTCACAGCTGGTAATTTGACCTATGTCTTTGGATGCCATTGGGTGACCCACTGCGGTGATCTTGCCAATGAAGTAAAGAATGTTTACCTCGCTCGGAAGAATCAGTACTCCATAGTTCAGTGTGCTATCTTGTATGGTTTAGAATCGGAGATTCAGAAAAGGTTTGAGAGTTTAGACCCATATGATATTGTCGAGGATCTCAAATTTATTTTTGAGACTCATGCGGCAATTGAAAGCTATGAGGCTTCTAAAAAGTTCTTTAACTGCAAGATGGAAGAGGGCGGCTCCGTCAGTGAGCATGTACTTAAGATGTCTGGGCACGCAAACAAACTTCAAAGCTTGGGTATAGTGATTCCTAATGCTTTGGGGATTTACCGTGTCCTCCAATCACTACCACCAAGTTACAAGAACTTTGTGATGAATTTAAACATGCAGAACATGAACAAGGAGTTGCCAGAACTGTTTGCTATGTTAAAGTCTGCAGAAGTGGAGATCAAGAAAGAGCACCAAGTGTTGTTGGTCAATAAGACCACCAAATTCAAGAAAGGCAAGTCTAAGCAGAAGGGACACTTCAAGAAGGGTGGTAAGAAAGTTACCGCGCCGGCGAAGAAGACCAAGGCTGGACCTAAGCACGATCTTGAGTGCTTTTCTGCAAGGGAGAAGGTCCTTTGGGCGAATTGCCCAAAGTACTTGGCGGATTTGAAGAGCAACATCAAGAAGAAAGGTATATCGATATACATGTTATTGATGTGTATCTCACTAGTACTCGTAGTAGTGCTGGTATTTAATCTTGGTTCGGTTGCTCATATTTATAACTCGAAGCAGTCTTTGCGAATAAGCGGAAGCTAGCGAAGAATGAGGTGACGATGCGGCGTGGGAAGCGGATCAAAGGTTGATGTGATCGCGGTTGACGCTACCCCTTCATCTACCATCGGGATTAGTTTTATACTTAAATAATTGTTATTTGGTGCCTGCGTTGAGCATGAACATTATATCGGGATCTTGTTTATTGCGAGACGGTTACTTGTTTAAGTCCGAGAATAATGGTTGTTCGATTTATATGAGTAATATGTTTTACGCACATGCACCTTTGATAGATGGTCTATTTTTGTTGAATCTCGATAGTGGAAATACACATATTAATAACATTGAGGCTAAACGTTTGAAATCAAGCGATAATTCGACCTATATGTGGCACTGCCGTCTTGGTCACATTGGAGTGAAACGTATGAAGAAACTCCATTCCGATGGACTTCTTGAATCACTTGATTTTGAATCACTTGAAAGATGCGAAGCATGTCTGATGGGAAAAATGACTAAAGACTCCATTTTCTGGTATGATGGAGCGAGCTACGGAATTGTTGGAAATCATACATACCGATGTGTGTGGTCCGATGAGTGTAGCATCGCGCGGTGGTTATCGTTATGTTCTTACCTTCACGGATGACTTGAGTAGATATGGGTATATCTATTTCATGAAACATAAGTCCGAAACTTTCGAGAAGTTTAAGGAGTTTTAAAGTGAGGTAGAGAATCAACGTAACAAGAAGATTAATTTTCTACGTTATGATCGTGGAGGTGAATATCTAAGTTACGAGTTTGGCGAGCATTTGAAGAAATGCGGAATACTTTCACAATTGACACCGCCGAGAACACCACAGCGTAATGGTGTGTCCGAACGTCGTAATCGAACTCTTTTAGATATGGTTCGTTCTATGATGTCACTTACAGATTTACCGCTATCATTTTGGGGTTATGCATTAGAAACAGCCGCATTCACTTTAAATAGGGCACCGTCTAAATCCGTTGAAACGACACCATATGAATTATGGTTTGGAAAGAAACCTAGATTGTCGTTCCTTAAAGTTTGGGGATGCGAAGCCTATGTAAAGAAGTTACAGCCGGACAAGCTAGAACCCAAAGCGGAAAAATGCGTCTTTATAGGATACCCAAACGAAACTATTGGGTATACCTTCTATCATAGATCCGAAGGCAAAATCTTCGTTGCCAAGAATGGATCCTTTCTAGAGAAGGAATTTCTCTCGAAAGAAGTGACTGGAAGGAAAGTAGAACTCGACGAGGTTGTCGAACCTTCTCTCGAAATTGCGAGTAGCGCATCACGGAAGAAGTTCTGTGGTGCTGCACCAATTAGAGAGGAAGCTAATGATGATGATCATGAAACTTGGTTGAAGTTGCTGCAGAGCCTCGGAGGTCAACGAGAACTCGTACCACTCCAGTTGGTATGATCCGTTATGAGTGTCAGGTTGGTGGATAACACCGATGACCCCGAGAAATATGAGGAAGCGATGATGAGCCCAGATTCCAATAAATGGCAAGAAGCCATGAAATCCGAGATTGGGTCCATATACGAAAACCAAGTATGGACTTTGGTGGACTTACCGGATGGCGGAAGGTCGAGAACAAATGGATTTTCAAGAAGAAAACAGATGCCGATGGTAATGTTACTGTCTATAAAGCTCGACTTGTCGCAAAAGGGTTTCGACAAATTCAAGGAGTTGACTACGATGAGACTTTCTCACCGGTAGCGAAGCTAAAGTCTGTGAGGATTATGTTAGCAATCGCTGCATATTATGATTATAAGATATGGCAGATGGATGTCAAAACAGCATTCCTCAATGGAGATATTGATGAAGAGTTGTATATGATGCAACCCAAATTTTTTGTCGATCCTAAAGATGCTAACAAGGTATGCAAACTTCAGCGGTCCATCTATGGATTGAAGCAAGCATCCCGAAGTTGGAATCAACGTTTTGATAAGGTGATCAAATGTTTTGGTTTTATACAAACTTATGGAGAAGCTTGTATTTACAAGAAAGTGAGTGGGAGCTCTGTAGCATTCTTAATACTATATGTGGATGACATATTGTTGATTGGGAATGATGTAGACCTTCTTAATAGTGTCAAGGAATATTTGAATAATAGTTTTTCAATGAAGGATCTTGGCGAAGCAGCTTACATATTAGGCATAAAGATTTATAGAGATAGATCGAAACGCCAAATATCATTGTCACAGAGTATATATTTGGACAAAGTTCTAAAGAGATTTGGAATGGAAGATAGCAAGAAAGGGTTCTTGCCCATGTTGCTATCAATGACCTTGAGTAAAACTCAAAGTCCGACATCGGCGAAGATAGAGAAAGGATGAGTAAGACTCCCTATGCCTCACCATAGGATCTCTAATGTATGCCATGCTATGTACTAGACCCGACATTGCATATCTTGTTAGTTTAACTAGCAGATATCAAAGTGATCGAGTGGATCATTGGACAATGATCAAAACATCCTTAAGTACTTGAGAAGAACTAAGGATATGGTTCTTTCTTATGGAGATGATGAGCATTTCGTTGTTAATGGTTACACCGATGCTAGTTGGAACACCGATCCGGATGATTCTAAATCACAATCTGGATCGTATTTATTTTGGATGGTGCAAGGTTAGTGGAGGTGCAAAGCAAAGCGTTGTGGCGAGATCTTCAATGAATCGGAATACATGGATTCTTCGGAGGCTTCACAAGAAGCGATATGGATGAAAGAGTTCATTACAGGTGGGTGTGGTTCCTAGTGCTGGACCTAATGTCTATCTCTTGTGATAACATGGCCATAGCCAATGCGCAAGAACCAAGGTCACACAAGAAGTGAAGCACATCAAGCTATGTTTTCACGCTATTCGAGAACATATCCGGGATGGGGATATAAAGATTTGCAAAGTACACAGATCTGAATGTGGCGGATCCGTTGACTAAACTTCTCCAGGGCAAAACATGACCAGCACCAAAGCGCCATGGGTGTTCGGTATATTACCATGTAATCTAGATTAGATGACTCTAGTGCAAGTGGGAGACTGTTGGAGATATGCCCTAGAGGCAATAATAAATGTAGTTATTATTATATCTTTGTGTTTATGATAAATGTTTACATTCATGCTATAATAGTATTAACAAGGAAACATTAATACTTGTGTGATTTGTAAACTTAATTTGAAGTCCCTAGTATAGCCTCTATACATCACTAGCTTGTTGGTTGATAAATGATTGTGGTTTCCCTATCATGAACATTGAGATGTTATCAACAACAAGATCATATCGTTAGGAGAATGATATGATGGACATACTCCTATAGATAAGCGTAGCATAAAGATCAAGTCATTTCAATAGTTCAATTGCTATATGCTTTACGATACATAGTAACCTAATTCCTTCGACCATGAGATCATGCCTATCACCTTTCTGGGATGGATGCTTTGATGACATCAAACACCACACCGTAACTGGGTGGCTATAAAGGTGGCATTGAGTGTTCGGAAAGTATTGGTTGAGACACATGGATCAAGAGTGGGATTTGTCCATCCATATGACGGATAGATATACTCTGGGCCCTCTCGGTGAAATGTCATCCAATTAGCTTGCAAGCATGTGACTGGCTCACAAGGGATCACATATCACGGAAACGAGAAAAGAGTACTTATCGGTAACGAGGTTGAACTAGGTATGCAGAGATACCGACGATCATAACCTCGGATAAGTAACATATCGTGAGACAAAGGGAAATTGGTATCGTATGTAAGTGGTTCATTCGATCGCAAAGTAATCGTAGAAATACGTGGGAGCCATATGAATTTCCAGATTCCTCTATTGGTTATTTTTCGGAGAAGTGTCTCGATCATGTCCGCATAATTCACGAACCGTAGGGAGACACACTTAAGGATTCGACGTTGTTTGAGTAGTTATGGTATTATGAGAAAGAGACCGAATGTTGTTCGGAGTCTCGGATGGGATCCGGGATATCACGAGGTGATCCGGAATGGTCCGGAGAATAAGATTCATATAAGGAAAGTCCCGTTTCGGAGTTGGGGAATGATTCCGGTGTTTTCATCGGGAATGTTCTAGAAGGTTCCGGAATGTCCGGCACTCCGGAGGGGAAGGGGTACATGAATGTGTCATTGCATATTGGGATGATTTCATCACGTACTAAGTGTTCTCGCTGTTCCAAATAAAGGATTAAATTGAACCCTAAATTGAAAAGTCAAATAGCAAGTTTGAAAAGTCAAACGGCTAAAATTGGAAAGAGGGAAAAAGGAAAGAGAGGGAAACCGAGTTGGGGAGGGAATCCCTCCTCCAACCGGCGGCGCCTCCTCCAAGCCGAGTTGGGGAGGGACTCCCCTCCCTCCCCTTGGCGCGCCGGCCCCTCCACCCATATAAGGAGGGGCAGGGCTCCCTCCTAGCACACACAAGTTCCTATCCTCTAAATCTAAACCCTAGCCCTAGCCTCCGGTTTAGAGCCGTTTTGGTTTAGAGCTTCTAATTGCCCTAGTCTCCGGTTTAGAGCCTTCTAATTGGTGTGTCTAAACCCTAGACCGCCGAGGAACTCTCTCATACTCCACCATACTCGCTCTGGCTTAAGGCGAAGCCCTGCGAGATCTCCCCTCTACTTAGGTACTGCAGTTGTGTCTTAGGAATCGCGAGGAGAGTACTACAACCTCCATTTTCTTTGGAACAAGGAGAGGAAGGTCTTCGTCAATACCGAACGTGTGACCGACTACGGGAGCTAGGAACACAATGGCCGGAAGGATCGTTTACGCGATCTTGAGATCGGGAAAAGTACGACTACATCACCCACGAGAATCCGCTCTCGTTAAACACTTTGGAATCTTCGAGGGTGAGTTATTCCATCGACTCGTTGCTACAATCTAGTAGATAGATCTTGGCTTGTTTGTTTGTATGCGGTAGAAAATTTTTGTTTTCCATGCTACGAAACCCTACAGGACGATCGTCTCCGATGTGTGGGACCGTGCCAAGCGCTGTCGCGTCGCGCAGGAGACTGAGCAGCGGTAGCTCCGCCGTGCGATGCACCACTCCCAGCGCGCCCATCGGCTTCTTCATTGTGAACTATTCTGACTCCTCCGACGAAGACTTCAGCGAGTAGGCATGGCGTCATAGGAGCGAGCTCCGGTGAGTAGGTATCGCCGGTAGGGATAGGAATGCGCTAGTGTTTGCATCGATGCCACGGGAGCATCGATTTGTTGATCTATAAAAAATCAAACTATCCACTATATATAAACTTGAGATCGATCTAGTGCCAAGCTTTATTTTTCGAATATGCAATTCTTGATATGGTACTTGTTCTACGCCAATGATTTTTATACTGCAAAAGTGGTTAAGGCAAATCCAGATGCTAGTTAGGGCAACTCCAACAATCCCCGCAAATGGACCACAAATGGACAACTCCAACAATCCCCGCAAATGGACCGGACGGGTCCGAAGCAGTCCAAACGGACCGATACCACTATCCAACAACCACCTGCAAACGGACCCGGATACGATGAGCGATTCGTGTTGGCGCATCCCTACTTTTTGACACACATTAAGGGTCATGGGGCAACACACAAAACTACTTTGTCCCCACTTCTGGTGCTTCAAACCGGTAGCCAATGCCGACTCGTCTGCTGTCGCCGTGACTCGCCACCGCAAAATGACTCTTCACCCATGATTCTGGCTCGGCCTCTTTCATGGTTTGGAGATGTGTGTTGGGAAAATAAAAGTGATAGGATGATTAAGTATTATGCTAAATATGTATACTACTTGGAAGCATAAAAATAATTGAAGCAAATGCACCAGTGACATGCATGCAAGGAAGCATGAATTGTGTTCAAAACAATGCATGCAAACAATGTATATTGAGCCAGCTAAGACCATGTACTATGTATGCTTAAAGCGGTTCAAAGAGGCCTTTGAATCGGTTCCGCACATAGCAGGGAATCGCACCATTGAGTCTGACAGCAAAAGCGAACTAACAAGTTGGTTTGGTTCAAAGCAACCAACATACAAGCATGGCCCACATGGCATAGAGAGAATAATGAAAAAGAAAAACTGCATGGCTGTACTTTCTATGCATGGGCTAACATGCAAAGTGATTCCATACGTAGTAGTAGAATGGACACCGGTTCAAGATCTGACACATTTTTCTTTGATTCGGCTCAACATAGTACATGGTCTAATCGTCACTTTGTAAGAAACATGGATGAAAAAATGGAAGCATGGACTATATTTTCCTTTAAAACACCAATGCACCTTTGATAAATCAAGTGGGTATTGAAGCAAATATGCAATACTGATGAAACAAATGAATAGTACTCGTAATTGGGAAGCACAGTCAAACTAGAAGAATCGAACAAATTTCTCTGTCAATGAATAGATGTCCATTACTAGGAAGCATGATTAAGTCGAAACATAAATGTCATTCCATGGAAGCATAAAAAAAATCTGAATATCTTGGAAGCATAACAAATTTCAGAAGAGAAGCACGATACACTAGTGACAGAAGCATGAATTGCATTTAGAATAATGATCTGATAATTTTCTCCCCTTTCAAAGTTATAACCCAGGCCCCCGCGTCGCTCCCTCCCCTGGGCGACACAGGCGGCGACAACAACTCCAGCGCCTACAACCACTCCGCCGCCTCCCCCCTGCTGTCGCCGGTGGCCTCCGCCGGGCAAAGCCCGCGCGGAGCCGGCGGCGGCAGGACCTGGTTCTTCTCCAACCGGTGGAGGTCTGCTCGCGGGATGGGGAGGCACGGCGGCGGGAGGCGGCTTGGGCCCCTGCGATTGATGGAGGTAGGCGCGGTGATGGAGGCAGTGGTGATGGTGGTTGCGGCGGAGGAGGTTGGCGGTGGTCCTGGGCGCGGCGGCCACGACGCTGGGGCGGGCCTGATCTGGGTTGCCTTGGGCCGTGTGGGTCGCGGGCGTTCGGGGCGTTCGGTGGCGGGAGGAAGTCGTGATTGTGTGGCCATGCATGACCGGCTGCTAGAGGAGGGGTGGCGCGGCCGACTGCTGCTGGCAAAGCGACGGGCGTGTCTAGGACTGATTTGGGCCGCGCGGGCCAGCTGCGGGCGAGGTCGATGTGCTGGCGGCAGAGAAGGATGCCGCGGTTGTGGTGCTGTGACCTGGTTGCGGTGTCGACTCTCATGAGAAGGCCCTTGGCGGGCAGAGGTACATGGCAAGGGGAGCTGATGCGATCTCCGGTGGCGGCCATCGAGGAAAGGGTGCTTGCAGGGTGGAGCGGGGGCAGAGCCTTGGGCTCGTGCGGGAGGGTGGTGGTTGGCGTGGCCGCGTGATGCAGCGCGGTGGGCAGCTTTGGAGTTGGTGCTGCTGCTGCCTTGATAGGTGGTGCTCCTACCAGCATGGAGCTGGGGGGGGACTCTCGTCCGTGAGCTGGTGATGTCTCCGCCTGGTGCGGTGCTACCGTTTCCGGGTCGTGGGGCTATCCACCTCCTGCCGGAACCGGAAGCCATAAACTGACCAATTCTTTTCTACTTTACGAAGAGGCAGCGACTCCTGCAGGTTGCTCCAAAATAAATTGCATTTAGAATAGGGAATTGCTATTTCTCAGCTAGCCGAGAAATAAGTTAGAGCACAGTCAACTTCTCAGCCGTTGGATTTGATCGCGTGCGAAGAACCTGGTTTCCCTCGTCACCTGTTACTTTATGGCCCGTGTGCTTTTGATTGAATCGGCCTGTGCTCCTGGTTTTTTTTTTTTTCGTCGGTTGTTTCTGTTAGCGGGTGTGGGGGTTTTGGTGGACCGTTTTTGTAATTGGGCTGTAAGTTTGGGACGGGGCTGTTGTTATTCTTTTTTATTTTATTTTTTTGTTTTTTCTGTTTTTGTTTCTAGTTTCTTTTTTTATTTTCTTTTGTTTTTTTTCTGCGCTCCACCTGTTTCTGTTTTTGTCCACACAGTATAATTGTTTTTTTAGGATCACTATTTTTTAAAGTTTTTATTATTTTTTTCTAAAAAATTGGATTTTTTTGGTTCAGATTTTTTTTTAAAATTTTTGTTCATGTTTTATCGGTTCATGATTATGAGAGGTTTCTTTGGAGGATAGTTACACTATTATCGATTATTATTGGCTATTTTTTTATTAATTTTAGATAGTTGCATCCGGATACATAAACTGGTCATTCTTCCCAAAAGACTTGCCTCTCGGCATGCAGACCCCAGCCGTTTTTGCCCCCGCCTTTATAGGGGAAGGGGGAGACCGACTTGCAAATAGGGTCACAACTGGATTAAGAGTATCGAGTTGCAAGTTGACATGCAACTGGCCTTATCCACTCTGGACTTTTGCCTCTCGGCACGCGTTTTTGCCCCCGCCTTTATAGGGGAAGGGGGAGACCGACTTGCAAGTAGGGTCACAACTGGATTAAGAGTATCGAGTTGCAAGTTGACATGCAACTAGCCTTATCCACTCTGGACTTTTGCCTCTCGGCACGCGTTTTTGCCCCCGCCTTTATAGGGGAAGGGGGAGACCGACTTGCAAGTAGGCTCGCAACTGGATTAAGAGTATCGAGTTGCAAGTTGACATGCAACTGGCCTTATCCACTCTGGACTTTTGCCTCTCGGCACGCGTTTTTGCCCCCGTCTTTATAGGGGGGAGGGGGAGACAGAGTTGCAAGTAGGCTCGCAACTGGATTCTTATTATCGAGTTGCAAGTTGACATGCAACTGGCCTTATCCACTCTGGACTTTTGCCTCTCAGACGCTGCGTTTTCCCGCTTTTATAGGGGAGAGGGGTGACGAGTTGCAAGTAGGCTATATCGATTCTTATTATCGAGTTGCAAGTTGATATGCAACTGGCCTTATCCACTCTGGACTTTTGCCTCTCGGCACGCGTTTTTGCCCCCGTCTTTATAGGGGGGAGGGGGAGACAGAGTTGCAAGTAGGCTCGCAACTGGATTCTTATTATCGAGTTGCAAGTTGACATGCAACTGGCCTTATCCACTCTGGACTTTTGCCTCTCGGCACGCGTTTTTGCCCCCGCTTTTATAGGGGGGAGGGGGTGACAGAGTTGCAAGTAGGCTCGCAACTGGATTCTTATTATCGAGTTGCAAGTTGATATCTGTTGGCCTTATCCACTACGGACTTTTGCCTCTCGACGCAGCGTTTTGCCCCGTCTTTATAGGGGAGGGAAACGAGTTGCAAGTAGGCTCGCAACTGGATTCTTATTATCGAGTTGCAAGTTGACATGCAACTGGCCTTATCCACTCTGGACTTTTGCCTCTCGGCACGCGTTTTTGCCCCCGCTTTTATAGGGGGGAGGGGGTGACAGAGTTGCAAGTAGGCTCGCAACTGGATTCTTATTATCGAGTTGCAAGTTGATATGCAACTGGCCTTATCCACTCTGGACTTTTGCCTCTCGGCACGCGTTTTTGCCCCCGTCTTTATAGGGGGGAGGGGGAGACAGAGTTGCAAGTAGGCGCAACTGGATTCTTATTATCGAGTTGCAAGTTGACATGCAACTGGCCTTATCCACTCTGGACTTTTGCCTCTCGGCACGCGTTTTTGCCCCTGCCTTTATAGGGGGGAGGGGGAGACAGAGTTGCAAGTAGGCTCGCAACTGGATTCTTATTATCGAGTTGCAAGTTGACATGCAACTGGCCTTAATATCAGGTTCGTTATCTTGGGTCGTGCTGGTTTATTTTCTTTTCATTGTGTTGGCACCTCATGCTTCCCTGTGTTGTTGCTTCGAATTCGGCCCATGTACGTCGGCTTGTTTGTCGTCTGAATGTTGTTTTGTTTTTTAAGAGAACGTCGTTTGTTTATGTTGGGTTGAACGTTGCCTTTTGTTTTGTTTTTTTAGATGCCTGTTTTATTCTTTTTATTCATGGATAGTCATATAAAATGGTTTTTATTCTTTTTGGATGCTTGTTTTTTGGGCTGTTAATTTATGCACGTTTTAGTATACCATATAAAATGGTTTTTCATGTAGGCATTGATTTGTTATTTTTTTTCTTTTTTTATTAAATGTAAGAAAGTTTCCACGCAGTAGATTCTCATGTTTGTTTCCATTTGAATTTTTTAAAAATAACATTTTTCTATGTTTGCATACTCATCTCCTGGTCCGTTAATTTTCATCATATTTTCTTTTTTTACAATTTGTTCCAAAAAAATTCAAGCAGACTTGCCATTGGACTCGCAACTGGTCCATGCTTTATATATATTAAATCAAAATTTTACAATTGATCCGATCTTACTTCATAGGTATGAGTTGCAATTAGTCTTTTGAAACTGGTTCATGTTTCATACGAGTTGCAGTCGATATTGGCACTGAGTTGTTTTATTCATAGAGGTATAGGATGAATTGGATTTTGGAGTAACTTGTCTCTATGAGTTGCAGTCAGAATCAATATCGACTCACAATTGGACTCGCAACTAGTACTTGTTTCGCAATAGGACTCAGAATTGACTTGAGTTGCGATCAGACTTGCAACTGGTCCATATATGACAATCGGACTTGAAACTTAATTGAGTTGCAATCGGACTTGCATTTTGTCCAAGTTTCTTTACATATATGTTGCAATCGGACTCGAAACTAGTCCAACTTTTGTACATATGAGTTGCAATCGGACTGACAACTGACTTATCTTTTTTCATAGAGGTATCTGTTGCAGTCGGAATCGCAACTGGTCAATGTTTCATATGAGTTGCAGTCGGAATGGCAACTGGCTTCTCTTTTTTCCATAGAGGCATGAGTTGCAATCGGACTCGCAAAATCGGACTCGGAATTGACTTGAGTTGCGATCGGACTCGCAAGACTCGCAGCTGGTCCATGTATCACAATCGGACTTGGAACTTAATTGAGTTGCAATCGGATTTGCATCTTGTCTAAGTTTCTTTACATATAAGTTGCAATCGGACTCAAAACTAGTCCAAGTTTTGTACATATGAGTTGCAATTGGACTCGCAACTGACTTTTTTTGTTTCATAGAGGTATCAGTTGTAGTCGGAATCGTAACTGGTATGAGTTGCAGTCGAAATCGCAAATGGCTTCCCTTTTTTCCATAGAGGCATGAGTTGCAATCGGACTCATAAAATCGGATTCGGAATTGACTTGAGTTGCGATCGGATTCGCAACTAGTCTATGTATCACAATCGGACTTGGAACTTGCATCTTGTCCAAGTTTCTTTACATATAAGTTGCAATCAGACTCGGAAGTAGTCTAAGTTTTATACATATGAGTTGCAATCGGAATCACAACTGAGTTGTCTTTTTCCATAAAGGTATGAGTTTCAATTGGACTCGCAACTATTACATGTTTCGCAAAGGTATCAGTTACAGTCCGAATCGCAACTGGTCCATGTTTTATATCAGTTGCAGTCGGAATCGCAACTGGCTTATTTCTTTCCATAGAAACATTAGTTGTAATTGGACTCGCAACTGGTATATGTTTTGCAATTAGACTCGGAATTGACTTGAGTTGCAATCAGACTCATAACTTGACTTGAGTTGCAATCAGACTCATAACTGCTCCATGTTTCACAATCGAATTTGGAACTTACTTGAGTTGTAGTCGGACTTGCATCTTGTCCAAGTTGCAATTTGACTTGCGTCTTGTCTTTTTTCCATAGAGGCATGAGTTCAATCGGAATTGCAACTCGTTCATGTTTCTCAATCGGACTTGGAATTGACTTGAGTTGCAATCAGACTCAGAACTAGTCTAAGTTTTATACATATGAGTTGCAATCGGAATCGCAACTCGTACATGTTTCGCAATCGGAGTCGGAATTGGCTTGAGTTGCAATTGAACTCGCAACTTTTCCATGTTTCATAATCGGACTCGAAACTTACTTGAGTTGCAATCAGACTCGAAACTAGTCCAAGTTTTGTGCATATGCGTTGCAATCGGAATCGCAACTGACTTATCTTTTTCCATAAAGGTATGAGTTGCAATTGGACTCGCAACTATTACATGTTTCGCAAAGGTATCAGTTGCAGTCCGAATCGCAACTGGTCCATGTTTTATATCAGTTGCAGTCGGAATCGCAACTGGATTATTTCTTTCCATAGAAACATTAGTTGTAATTGGACTCGCAACTGGTATATGTTTTGCAATTAGACTCGGAATTGACTTGAGTTGCAATCAGACTCATAACTTGACTTGAGTTGCAATTAGACTCATAACTGCTCCATGTTTCACAATCGAATTTGGAACTTACTTGAGTTGTAGTCGGACTTGCATCTTGTCCAAGTTGCAATTAGACTTGTGTCTTGTCTTTTTTCCATAGAGGCATGAGTTCAATCAGAATTGCAACTCGTTCATGTTTCGCAATCGGACTTGGAATTGACTTGAGTTGCAATCAGACTCAGAACTAGTCCAAGTTTTATACATATGAGTTGCAATCGGAATCGCAACTCGTACATGTTTCGCAATCGGAGTCGGAATTGGCTTGAGTTGCAATTGAACTCGCAACTTTTCCATGTTTCATAATCGGACTCGAAACTTACTTGAGTTGCAATCAGACTCGAAACTAGTCCAAGTTTTGTGCATATGAGTTGTAATCAGAATCGCAACTGACTTATCTTTTTCCATAAAGGTATGAGTTGCAGTTGGACTCGCAACTGGTACATGTTTTGCAATCGGACTTGACGTATCAGTTGCAGTCGGAATCGCAATTGGTCGATGTTTTATATGAGTTGCAGTCGGAATCGCAACTGGCTTGTTTTTTCCATAGAGGTATGAGTTGCAATTGGACTCGCAACTTATATATTTTGTGTAGATTTGAATGTATATAGATCAGAAATAACTGAGTTGAATTTTATGTAGATTTGAATGTATATAGAAACATTTTAGTGTATTCCAATTGGATTCGGAACTGTTTTTTTGTATGTATAAGTTGCATGAGTTTTGAATTTGATTATTTGGTTTTGGTTCATGTGAGTTGTTTTTGTACTACCAAAATGGCTTATTCTCCGTGTAAGTGGCAATCAAATTTGCAATTTGTTTCCTTTATGAGTTGCATTCTCACATCTCGGTTTTTCTGGAGCCTATATGTTCTTTTTGTATTATATAAATTTCAGAACATTATGTTTTTCAACATGGATTAACAAACATTTTAAATATCACAAACATTCTTTTTCATTATTATAAAACATGTTTTTTGTTACTCAAAGTACTTGGTTGTTATAAGGGATTTGCTAATTCCCAGCTAGCTGAAATTTAACTTAGGTCATAGTTAACTCATGAACCGTTGATTTGCCATGCATGTTAAGATTGGTGCCTAGATTGGTTTGTCGCTGATATTTTCAAGTTAAAACTGGTTGTAATTGAAATAATTCATATATATATATATATGAATTTTTTAATGTAGTATAAAATTGCCGAGATGACATCACTTGACTTATGTTTTGTCGTTTCCTCGAATTTTTTGTATGAATTCTACCATTTTTGAATAATCATGACGATCCATATTAGTTGACTCAATTTTGTCTAGATAAAGATGCATCTAGACTAAATACTTAACAAGATACATACGAATCTAGATAAATTTGAAACAATTAATATGGGTCGGAGTGAATACAAGAATTGCATGGACCAGAAAAAGGCTAATTTAGTTTACCGTAAACTAGCAAGAGGCCCATAGCACATATCATGAAAAGCATCAACCGTAGCCTAGGCCTATATTCACAAGTAAGATGAACACTACCCTATAGAACAAGATATAACAGAAAAAAGGCCATTGCCGTTGGTCCTCGTGCTTGAAGCGTGGAACGTATGTCAGATGGAACAACTCAGATCAGGTAAAAAAAAATCTGACAAGAAACCATATAAAACCGAAAATCCCATATGCCAGCCAACCAAGAAACCAGCCCAGCAAGATGTTCTTGGAGAAAAGGGCCCAATAACATGGTAACAAGGTGACACGGGACAATGGCTAAAAAGAGGTCCTCAATTAAGCAAAAAAAGTAGGACATGACGTCACTTGACTGAGATTTTGCTTAAATCTCAGTCGATTGTGACTTAGTCACTCCCTTTAGAATATGGATGTAGGCGGACGTCCGCTAAACCCCTCCCGGATGTCCGCCTTCTTTTCTAATTCTGATTCATCATCTAATTATGTACTCCGTATTAGTTTTTAAGTTCGTATGCATGCATTTTGGCGGACTGTCCGCCTAGTCCATTGGACTGTCCACTTGCATCCCTAATTTAGAACATTGAAGAAAAGAATATGCAAACAATGTGTACCAATGAAACAAATGAATACTACAGTAATTGAGAAGCATAGTGAGACTATAACATTGGATGCAGCCAAAAGTTTATGTGTATCAATAAATGTCCATGGCCATGAGATCATGACGAAGCATAAAAACTATTCCGGCACATCCTCACGTGGAAGCCCAAAAAAAGAGCACAACGTGACCTAGAAATATAGGGATGAGCACTTCCGGAACTAGATCAGATGTAATTTGAGTAAATTTATAGTCGTAGGAGTAGCAGCTTCATAATCTATACAATCTCATAAATTTATACTCGACGTGGCGATACTTGGCGCGGTCCCACACATCGGAGATGACCGTACCGAGCGAATTAAACTTCGCCTCACGTACATTGCCGTCCTCCGTTAGCGCGCCATTATCGTCCTCCGTTAGCGCGCCGTTGTCGTCCTTTTTGTTGGAGTCGACGATGACGTGCGCATGCGTGGCAGGCAGAGCTTGGACGGCGGGCACCGGAGCTAGAGGCGGAGCACGGACGGCGCCGCGGCCGTGCGAGAGCCGCCCGCCTCCGTGTCATTGCGGCCAGGGCCGAACCACGCGAGCACGGGCCAAGCCGACGAGGTGGCGCGGGTGCGGGAGAGGTTGCTAAGAGCTATTGCCTGAATTCCATTGAAAATATTGAAAGCATCAAGGTTGGAGAAATATATTGTCCCATTCCACAAGGAAATTTTGAAACTATTATGATTGGTACCATTGCTATCAAGTTTGAGGTAACATAATCACCTTGTGGAATGCAAAGTTTTGTTTCATATAAGATTGTTTTGGTAACAGGACTTGATCAACCGTGTTAACAAAATGATTTTAATGAATAAAACAATGCTTTCACTCTGCTTATTCTTGCTCACTTTTACTTTTCTCTTTCCTAGTCTTTTCTTTTTCTCTTGATAGCTTTGGTTTTGCTAGTTGTTTGCTTGTTAGAGTGTCTTATAACTTCTGTAGTTTTGGTTTTGGTTTACTTTTGTTTCTTCTTAAAAACTGTTTCTGCGAGAAAATCAATTTTCATACCCTGAAAATTGGCAAAAAATAAAGTTTACTAGAAAATCCCAAAAAAATCAAAATAATTTTTCCTCGAAGAAACAAAGTTTGGTTTACGTGCATTGCACATTCATAGGCCGTGGAAACAAAGTTTTTTGTGTGGCAGTCGGCCTACTTGGTGGGTGTCTCTGATGGGGGAGAAAAGTCACACCGTCAGAAATGCGTAGATCCCCAAACTTTTAGGTTCAACCGTTCAACCTTGCTTAGGTAGCTCATCGTTTTCATCGGACATATGTTAAGTTACTTTTTAGATGCAATCGAATTAATTACCACCACTTACCTAGTTGTTATACATGTATGGAGGATATTTTTCTATGTAAGAAGTTATGCATGGTGTCATCTGATGAGCAAACATTCAAAAGAAACTCTTTTGAAAACACCGGTAAGCCATCTATTGGGCAAGCATAAAACCTGAACCCACTCAATGCTCAGATCAAATCCTTCTTGTTTGTAAAACAAAACAGCCAGTCCAAATGAGTCGCTGCGTCGATTTTATCACCATAGGCATTGTTCCTCTTTCATGATGCAAGCCTGCATTTCTTCTTGTACATGAAGATCTTTAAGAGGTAGTGATGGAATGTAGAATTTTACATATATAAATGTCAACATCTTCTACAACTAAAATTGTCTGCATATGTATATTAGTAATTCTTTCTTTTTGTTCCTAATATTTGGCATCGAAGGTATGTGATTTTGTTATTAAATGTTGTATGGGGACATGATGGTCCTTATATGACCATGGTCCTGTTAAGTTGCTTTCAACATAGAAACAAATTGGTTAGCCGGGTTAGACTAAGTTGCTTTCTAATTTTTTCCGGGAGTATTGTTTTGCTTTGATTCTCTGTCCCTTTTTCCAAATTAAGTCAGTATTGTCACCTTAGTTAAGTTGCTTTCAATGTAGAACTAAATTGATTGGCCAAATTAGCCTAAATTGCATTCTAATTTTTCCTCCGGAGGAATTGTTTTGCTTGATTCACTATCCCTTTTTTCCTATTAAGTTGTACTGTCACCGTAGTTAAGTTGATTTCAGCATAGAACTAAATTGATTCACTATCCTTTTTTCCCTAGTAAGTTGCATTTTAATTTTTTGCCTAGGGGGATTGTATTTTGCTTTGGTTCACTGTTCCTTTTTCCCAATTAAGTTATCTTGTCACATAGGTTAAGTTTCTTTCAGCATAGTACTAAGTTGATTAGCCAAAGTTGCTTTCTAATTTTTTGTTGGGAAAATTGTTTCGCTTTGATTCACCGTCCCTTTTCCAAATTAAGTTGTATTGTCACCATAGTTAAGTTGTTTTCAATATAGAACTAAATTTATTGGCCAAATTAGCCTAAGTTTCATTCTAATTTTTCCTCCCAGGGAATTGTTTTGCTTAATTCACTATCCTTTTTTCCGTATTAAGTTGTATTGTCACCGTAGTTAAGTTGCTTTCAGCATATAACTAAATTGATTGGCTAGATTAGTGTAAGTTGCATTTTATTTTTTTGCCAAGGGGATTGTCTTTTGCTTTGGTTCACTGTCCCTTTTCCCAATTAAGTTATCTTGTCACAGAAGTTAAGTTTCTTTCAGCATAGTACTAAGTTGATTAGCCTAAGTTGCATCCTAATTTTTTGTCGCGGGAATTGTTTTGCTTATGTTCACTATCCATTTTTTCCAGTTAAGTTGTCTTGTCTCATTTTTTAACTTGCTTTCAGCATTGAAATAAATTGATTAGCCAGATTAGCCTAAGTTGCATTTTATTTTTTTTTGCCTTTTGAGTTGTTTTGCTTTGGTTTAGTTCACTGCCCCTTTTTCCAATTAAGTTGTCTTGTCACTATAGTTAATTTGCTTTTAGCATAGAATTAAATTGATTGGCTAGGTTAGCCTAAGTTTCATTCTAATTTCTTTCAAGTGGATTTTTTTGCTTTGATTCATGTAACTTTTTCCAATTAAGTTATCTTGTCACCGTAGTTATGTTGCTTTCAGATTAAAATCAGTACCTTCTTGCATGTTGATTAACATCAATATTTGAGTAGGAGAGGGGTTAGCTTTTTTGTTATGTACCCATGTGACCGGGGCAACCATTCTATTAGGTTCATAGCATAAATATTATGTCACATAGAGTTCCTTTTCACCTAGTTGCTTTTCGCGTTTTGGTAAGTTGCAGTTTGCATGCGATAAGTTATGATTACCATATTACCTAGTTGTTTTTGTGTGCATCTACGTTGTTGTTTGGTTCCACTATATTGTTGTTGAGATGTTGTAGGTTGAGGATCACCTAGTCGCTTTTCGGGTGCAGGTAAGTTGCAGTTTGTCATGCACTAAATCACATTTACCACTTACCAGATTATCTAGTTGCTTTTCGGATGCAGGCATGTTGGTATTTTAGTTCCACTTTTGTTGTTGTTGATGATGTCGCAGGTTTAGATGACCCCTACTATTTATAGGTTTACTCGTGCATTATTTGTGCTTTTCCTTTTTTGAAAGCTTATTTGCGCTTTTCCTTGGGTTGTGGATCTAACTAAGTTATAGGTTTCATATAGTCACTTTTCGGGTGCAGGAAAGTTGCAATTTATCATGCATTGCTCTTTGGATTTTATCTTTGCTAGATTTGCTCGAGCTTGCAATAGTGGAATACCGAATGGAGATGTAGATGCCTACTAGATGAATTCTTTTTTTTGTTATGTCATGCATAAGTGAGAATACTGAATGAGGAAGTGTTAGAATTTTCATCAAATTTTGCAAAAACCAAGCCATACAAGATAAATGATAAGTAACTTATACATTTTCGTGCACTAGCCAAAATGTTTACTATTTCTGACATGGTTGTTATTTCTTAGATTACTGCGGCGAGAACAAGTGCGTGGGGCGTCAGCATGATCAATGAATGAAATGTTATCCCTATTTCGACGCTGCAACACTATGTTCAGAGTCAACTATGTACAAATGCACATAAGACAGATGCTTAGTGTTCCGGAAGTACTTGGTTGTCATACCTACTATCATTCGAAACTATATCTTCTTCGGTTCCTGACTTTTTGCAGTACCGTGTTAATCTTTTGTCGCGCAAAACATATCTCTGAACTATAATTTAGCATGTTGGAAACATGGGAGCCTATTCACAACTGCTCATACGGACTTTTTTTTTCAACCGCATATCTGATACAACTATTCTGAAATGTTTTTATGGCTGCTATACCATGATATGTTGCACCTGAGAGTTTTTCTTTTCATTATATATATACACCTGTCATTCATGAAGGGCAAACGAGGCACCGGGGGCTCCCTAGCCGCGCCCATGAATTAAACAGCGGTAGTAAGTAGTAACCAATGATGAAAGGTGCTCCTGTTCTAACGGTTTCCTTTCCGACACGCCATTTCAACCGTCGATCTTGTCTTGTGAGCTCCGGGCCACCCTCCACCGTTGGATAACTGAAATAGGTGTTAGTCTGTTGGACACCCGTTGTCTGTATTCAGTTCAGGTACAGGGCGAGGCGGAGGCGGAGGCGGAGGCGGAGGACGCGCAGGCGCAGGTCGTCCTCTCCCGCTACGACCCGGACGAGAAGTTCCCCTTCCTCCTTCCTCTTCCTCTGGCGGTCTTTAACAAGATCCTCAACATGGAGCTCCGTGGCGGGCAGGCTAGGCGATATATGGTGAAGCGGCGGGTGTTCCTTTTGAGCGACATGGAGTTCAATGGCTGGGGGTCGGCGGTGTGGGTGTCGCAACACGAAGCCATCATGAGAAGAGGTTCGACGCCGAGTGCTTCGCCATGCCGGATCATGATCACACGCGTGGTCGCACCCTAGACCCAGCCCTGCTGCTGGGCTGGGCTGGGCACAAAACGTCGTGCTGGGGGCTGCCTGCTGGTTCAGCTTCAGCCTAAGACGAAATCTCGGAAGAAAATAAGCAATTTGGTCTTCCAACGGTGGATCATGCCGCTAGCTTTTTTTTTTTTTTTTGAGGGAAATTCAGCTCTTTATTGATCAAAAAACATCAATACAAAGTTTCTCCCGGATAAACTCCGGGCAAGTTGTGAAAAACGAAAAGCTACCCGAATGTTCCGCTCTACGAGCCAAGTGGTGGTTATGCTAGAAGAAGGAACGTGCCCGGTGCCATTGAAGGCAATCTGAAGTCTCTTTTCAGCTTCTCTCCGTCTCTGAACTACTGAAGCAGAAAAAACGGTGGCCAACTCAGCCGCTCCTCCGCCGTACAGGATGGCAGGACGGGCTAGACAGGGAGACGATGGGGAAGCGGGTGTTGGTGCTGAGCGACACGGAGTCGGACGGCTGGGTCGGGCGACCAGGAAGAGGTTCGACGCCGAGGACTTGGTCCTGCCGGATATGGTCTTCTGGAACGTCGGCACGTCTAGGACCAAAGTTATCATTCTCGGTTTCTTCTTCGATCGATCGAGCTGCACACCGACCAAAGTTGGTCGACAAAAGCAAAGCTGTACAGCGGCCATCGGCAGCACCCCTTGTCGATGTCGGTTCTTTCTTTAGACGAGCTCGCTCGAGGTGAAAACTGAATACGCAAACCACAAGGAACAAACATCGCGCCTGTTTTCGTCAACTTGCATAATAACAACAGCTCAACCCTACTGATATTTATGATGGATGGCAAATGCGTCTACAATCATCAGAACAAGGAATTCGGTGTGACGTGTTTGGATTTGGAATGAAACGATGATCACAACAAGTTTATTACTACTACTTCCTAAGAAACGGAGAGGCTCTGCTAGCTTGAATTCTACCCCTACAATCAGTATGGAGCGCTGCTGCAGTTGCCTGCCTGTAGGGCAGCAGGAAAAGAAAAGAAAAGAAAAGAAAAGAAAAGGCTTAACACTGCGTAGCAAACACACAAAGAAATTCTCCAAGTACATACATGTGTAGCAACAGTGCAGCTGGGGACATGAACAGAAAAAAGCACAAGACAGGACATTCTACCACCACTCCAGTGAATCTATGTATATGGAGAAAATTCTGGCACCTCCTGGAAAATTTTGACTGGGAAAAGAACACTAAGATTCAGACTGTTCAAGGTATTTCGACCTGACCATAGTTCCTTCAGGCTCCAGCGTGCGACATCTTGCTCTGTGTTCTGCGATATGTACAAGAGCAGATTGTTATTAAGCTAGAAGAACAAAAATCGACAATATTACCGTAGCTTAAAAGAACTGAAATTAGGAGACTCTTCAAACGTAACGCGCGACCAGCACCTCAACTTTCACCTGAAACTTAAACATTTCTTCTCAAGATTCAGCTGGTCTCCCAAACCAATACATAACGCTATTGTCAGTATAGCATGGCCACTGTGTATCCCAAGAGAAGTAACCAAGAGCACAACAGAAGCAGCAAATAAATATTTCAGTCAAAAACAGAAGCAACAGTACCGTTCAACATCAGATTAGATACAAGGGCTTAATCTAGCCAAAAACAAAATTGATGAGCTTAGAACTATCAATTATCCGAAATAGATAAAAAAAACAAGGAGAGAGCAAGAAGAGAAGTAAATTTTCAGCACAAGCATGCATATTCTGGGATTGTAAAACACTCATGCTGCCATGCCATGATGACACCTGACTAGAAATGCCAATAGTGTAGCCCATGCTTTAGCTAATAAAGAGTGTGGCGATCAACCGAATGCATGTTTGGGCTGAGGATCCACCATCTAGTTTTATTGCTCCTCTACCGATTGACTGACGATGTACTAAGTGTGCTTTGAACTCATAAAGGTTCACGGTTGTTTCAACAGGCGGACTAGACCATCTTCCTCTACCTTGTGCTTTGAACTCTACTCGGAGTACATGCTCCGCCTGTCCGCCTGCTCCTAAGGAAAAGTCTTCTACTCGGAGTAGTATAAATAAACCTCTAATTAACTTGAGCTATCGCACATGGCACTCGGAGCTATACTGAATCAATGTGACAACGGCCTCTGTTTCTGAGCTGCAGAAGCGTGGATACTCGTCCTGGAACGCGGAACTACAGTTGAGAGAGTTCGGAAGTAAACGGTTTGTTTGGGGTGTAATACTCCGCCTCCTTGGCCTTCTTCGCCTCCTGACACCGGTTTATTAGGCTAATACGGAGACCAAGAAATATGTTTACCTACAAATCCGCGTGTTGACACAATGACTCGACCACGTATTGTGCAGTGTGTTTGTAGAGACGATCGGGAGTTGAGAACCATGCACGAGAAATTGCGCGCCGACTTCTTGTCCAAGTTGACTCATCATCGGCCGTGTGATATGGCCCTCCAAGGATTTACTCCATGTCAACACCTCGTACACGCGTTCCACAGTCAACGGACGGAGTCAGCTAGCTGTGAGGTACTGTCAGTCAGCGTGCGTAAGAAGAGATAGCTGGCTGGAGCCTAGAGCGAGCTTGTTGGGCACTGCTCGGAACCCGGAACCCGGCCGTGCAATGCCTGCCGGTCTCCCGATGTGGAGCAATGCAATGCAACCATGGGGTGCCAATTAATGCCATGTACTTGTCTTTCGTTGCCAGCTAGCTGCACGCCTGCATCTAGGGATGAAAGTGGAGCGGAAAGTTTCCTTGACTTTTCCGTGGAAAAACGAAAACGGAGTCAAAATATGGAAATGAAAACGGAATTTTACAAAACAAAATTGGAAATGGAATTGGTTTGGCGAAAATGGAAACAAAAACGGAACAGTGTTTTCCGGTGAAACGGACACGAAAACGGAATTTCTGTTTCCGTCTAATATGGAATTTCTGTTTTAGAATTGATGTGCATGGACAAACCTAATAGCTCCCTCCGCTGCCGCCGCTGCACTCTCCCCCAGCATAGTCGTTGCTCCCGCTCCACCGCTGCACTCACCTCCTGCCGCAGTTATCGTCCCGCCGCTCGGTCGCTACACTCTCCTCCCACCACAGTAGTTCCTCCCACCGCTTAAGAGATGCTAGTCTGAGGAAGAAGAAGCCCTACTGTCCTCAAACAGGTGAGTCCCGTTTGAGATTTTCTGTTCTGGGATTTCTTGGGATTTCTGGGATTTTCTGTCCTCAAACAGCCCTACTGTCCTCCCACCACAGTAGCTCCTCCCACCGCTTTACAGATGCTAGTATGAGGATTGGGTCATAGGTTAATGATTTCGTTTTTGTTAGGCATGGATCCAACCGATTATCTTGCGATTCGTTTTCATTTCAACGGAGAATTCATCCAATAAGGCAGGGCATTGCATTATGTGGGGGGCAAAGAAGAAATGTCTTATGTTGAACAGGATAGGCTGAGTATGGATGAGCTGTGGCAAGAACTACAGGTGCGCTATTTGGTCGTAGACGGACAGCAATTGCACTGGTTATTTCCTGGAAAAGAATTACATGAAGGGCATATGATACTGTATGAACAGAATTTAGGGGCAATGTCAAAGCATGTAACAGATTGTGGTGTGGTTGGAATATATGTCGAGGATCCAGCAGATGATGATAAAGAGGCAAGTAATTGGGAGGCAGAAGAAGAAAACAATTGTGGGGCTGATGAAGAAGATAAATATAGAGATGATGTTCCAGCTGCTGATTCGGAATGAGACCACAAGAAAAGTGAAGAAAATTCTGATGATAGTGATTTTGTACCAGCAGATAGCTCATCAGATGATGAAGAGGTAGTTGTTATCAGACAAAACTACAAGAAGTTCAGAGAGGAAAAAATAGAAGAGGCAAAATTATTGGCAATTGAATGTGCTGCTCTTGATGAAGTTAAAGAGGAGGTGGAGGAAGATTCAAGTGAAGATGATCAATCATATGATGAAGATAGTGATGGGCAGATTGAGAGCAACGAGTCACATTATGCAAGGTATAAAAAAGGTAGTAAATTCATTCTTGGAATGAAATTCAGTGGGAAGAAACAGTTCAAAGATGCAATAATTAGTTATGGTTTGGCTACGCAGGAAGACTACACGATTTGAGAGTTGGCAGATCACCTCTTTTACAGAGCAACATTATTGCCCACAAAGAAGAGATAGTTCTTTAGTCACTAGCACAAGGATCGCAAACAAATTTGAGAACATGATCAAGGCCAACCCAGAGTGGTCAGCTGCACAATTGAAAGCCACTGTGCAGGAAGAAATGTTTGCAAATTGTCACATTTCGAAGATTAAAACGACCAAATCTATTGTTGCTGGTAGAATGCTTGATGCAAAGCACGGTGAATATAGTCAAATATTTGATTATCAGCTTGAGATGATAAGGAGCAATCCTGGAACAACATGTGTAGTGAAGCTACACCCAGATTTTGATAAGCCTACTTTTCACAAGTTCTATATTTGTTTTGATGCATTGAAGAAGGGGTTTTTGCTGGTTGCAGAAAAGTGATAGGCTAGATGGATATTTTTTTCAAAGGGAGAAGTGGAGAATTGTTGAGTGCTATAGGCCAAAGATGCAAACCATCAAAAGTACCCTATAGCTTGGGCTGTAGTGGACAGGGAGACAAATGTAAACAATCACAGCAGGGTGTTTGAACCACTGAATCATGTCATAAAACAGACATTCCACGTGTCAATTCAAAGACGTCCTAGAGTTTTGGACGAGGAAGGCCACGAAAAAAAATACCTGCATCAGCCCTGAGCACCTTCCTGTCCAGGGTTCCTGCCGATCTTGCGGTTCGAGACCACATCCCTCAGATCTCTGTAACAAAACAGCAATTTAAAGGGATGAAATCTGCAGCTACCAACAATGTTTTGACGAAAACTGCAGCAATCCATACAGTGGCTTACTTGGGATCATCCCCATCGGCGGCAAGGTTGGGTTGCATCAGGTCAGCCAAGCCCATGGCCTCGAAGTCCGCGACGAAGCCTGGGGCAGGGTCGTCGAGGCCCGGGAAGGGGTCGCTGTCGTCCTCGTCGAGACCCTGGACCCCGAAGAGGTCTTCGTCAATGGCGGTGTCGGCGAGGTTGATGACAGGGTGTACCAGGGCGGGGTCGACAGGGATTGCCTGCATCAGGTCGAACAGGCCATGGGCCTCAAGGTAAGCGACGGGATCGAGGAAGCCCGGGAAAGGGTCGGCTTGGGCCAGGGGGAGCTCGACGAGGTCTTGGAAGGGGCCGTCGTCGTCGTCGTCGTCGTCGTCGCCGAAGAAGTCCTGGTCGACGAGGCCAGGGGCGGGGTCGTCGTCGTCGCCGACCCACTCAACCGGGAAGAGGAGGTGGGGCAGGGGCTGGGGTTGCAGGGGGTGGAAGCCGCCGGGGAAGCCTGGGGGGAAGGGTTCGCCTAGCAAGTGGGGGGGAATGATGCCTTCGGGGAAGCCGCCGGGGAAGCCGTGGGGGAAGGGTTCGCCGAGCAAGTGGGGGGGAATGATGCCGTGGGGGAAGCCGAAGCCGTGGAGACCCTGGCCGGCGTTGTGGTGGAGACCCTGGCCGGCGTTGTGGTGGAGACCCTGGCCGGCGTTGTGGTGGAGACCCTGGCCGGCGTCGTGGTCGAGACCCTGGCCGTCCATGGGATCCATTCCTGTGTTCAGAAACCGGCAGAATGTATGATCCAGCAACTTAAAATCTGCAATCGGCAAAATCAGGGGAGAATCCGTGAATATCACCTCGAGCTCTCGGAGTCGGAGGGGAGGCGGCAGGAACTCGTCGGCGAGGGGAGGCGGCAGGAACTCGTCGGCGAGGGGAGACGAAGCAAGGTGGGGAATGGTGATCAGATCCTTCTGGAAGCTGTCTCGTACTCCGGTCGTCCCTCGTCGTCGTTACAATAGTTGGGTTGGGCCGCCGAGGAAGTCCATTCTTCCTCTCGTGGGCTGGCTGGCTGTCTGGGCCGCTGCGCTGGGGATTTCGGGGACCGTTGACCGCGGCTGGAGCTGGAGCCGGTCAAGACTCAAGACTCAAGACAGGGCAGGGAAAAAAAACTGATTAAACTCCATCATCGCCTTGAGAAGGGATCAAGCCTGCTGCAAACAAGCACGAGAGGGGAACGCCGGCCGGGACCGTATTAAATTAAATTAAAAAGAAAGTGGGGAAAGTTTTGCAATTGCCTTGTCAAATCAAAAGGAAGTACCCAGCAACACTCACCCCGCAAGATCAGCGACCACCGGTGTTCTTCCCTTCCCTCCAAGACATCTTCTGTGGGCTACCAGATCATCCTATACTTTGGATCTGAGAAACTCTGCTTCGTGTTTGGTGCAAGGAAGAACCAAGGTGGATTCCATGGTGTAAAGGGGGCGGCGTGGGATTGCGGATGGAGATTTCTCTGAGACATGATGATGATGATGGAGTACAAGAAGCTAGCCTTGGTGTGCCATGGTGAGAATGAGTAGGTAAGCTATGAACAAGCGAGCTACTACAAGATAAAGAGGAGGGGAGGAGGGGGCCAGTAAGCCCAAGGAGGAAGAAGGGGTACCCTACTTTATATACACGAAAAAGGAGAGAAGGGTACGGGCAATGGAGGTTGGTTGCCGTTCAACTTCGACCACCGAAATATACTAGGCTGCCTGAGAATCCGGTGACTCCACGCATAATAATAGGAGGAGCACCGCCGTTTCTCCTTATTTTTAGCAGAAGAAGATGCGATCGCTCGTGGCCAGCTCACAAGATTTGACGTGATCGATGGGAACAAGAGGAGGAAATACTCTACTACTACAATATATATATACCAGCGAAATTTCAATGCTCTTATATTGTGCAACGTACAAGTACTTGGCCGGCGAGAATTTCAGGCGACCGATCAACCTCAAGAAAAGGAAACGCGGGGGAAGACTTCCTTTTCAAATACTCCTACTCTTTTACCAAATCCTTGCGGTATCGTGCCGTGGTCTTCCACTAACCTTACAAATTTATGAGCAACAAATCAAACCTCTTTTAAACACTTCCAAATAACACAAAGGCGTTTTAATAAGGTTACCAAATACTCTATCTTTTCCACAATACAGAGAGCGTGCACTAGACCGTTAAGAGCATCTCTACTTGCATGTTCAGTAAGACCTTTCCGGGCCTTTTCTTTATCTGAACCCGAACAGCGAAATTTCATCCACCTTTTTTCCCACGAACCGAATTTTCACCACCCAACTTACATCCGGCGTTCCCAGGCCGAACCAAACGCATCGAGTGTCGTCTGAGAATTCTGGATCAAGGTGAAACGGGGGGAAAATCTGTGTTGGTGGCCTTGCCCTGTCAGCGAGAGAACGGCATTCTCATCCACATCGCCTCGGGTCCTGCTTTGACCGGCGTGTAGAGCAATGGCCGCATGTCCAATCGCCCACGCGGCGATGTAATGGCGCACCACCGCCCGCATGGTTCCACGGTGATCTTGCAGCGGTGAATGGCTTCGGCTGCCAATCGCTCCAGCCATGGGAGGCGCGGTTTCTCCACGAGTCCGGCTACCCGGTGCCGCCGGATTTCCGGAACTCGCCGACCTAGAAGCTTGGCGTCGGCGGCATACCCGTGTCGCCTGTGCTGGAAGACGACAAAAGGATCGACGAGATCCAGGTGGCTCTCGTCGGCATGGACGAGGAGTAGCAGCATGACTCGACAACTAGGCCTAATGGGACGAGTACTTCCATGAGTGTCGTGAGCACTAGCTGGCCTACCACGAGGGCGGATGCCTGAGCGGTCGTGCAACAACACCGTCGGTCGGCGTCGTTGGTGGAGTGCGCTTGGCCGAACCCTCACCGCCATCCTCGAGCACATCTCAGCCGGCAACAACCCCCGGCTAGGGTACCCACCACGCTCGCCTTCATCCTTCTCGCGACGTGATGAGTCTAAAGTTGAAGCATTTTAACTCTTGTTTTTGCACAAGTAGAGTAGAGTTTTTGGTATTTTACTGCTCTTGCGCGCACCTCTTGTCCTTGTTTCAACAAGATCTCGAATTACTAAGTCTCTTATAAACATATCAATTGGGACTATCATATTATGTTGTAATATAATATTTTTAAGTGATAAAAGTCATTTAATTGATTTTTCCTCGCGCCTGGAAAATTAGCAAACGCGGAGGAGGCTCCAGGGAGCTTAACGACCACTAGTACGAGCGGAGCCTTCTCGTACCATGTGGCAGTGTGTCGGCCTCGTCAGATACTTTCACCTCGCGAAGACGAATCTAGAATCCGACAATCACAGAAACTTCCATCCACGAAAAACTACACTAGAGAATGATCTGAAGGAGGAACTTGGAGAAGGGCAAATCCTTGCTGCTTCACGGATCATTGGAGGACACCGAATCATTCCCTTCATCATCAACCGCTGCATATCTATCACCATTGCTACCATCATTTTCCATACATTAGATCTTGTTGTAATTTCAGATTCAATTGTGGTTTGCACTACATTCATGCCCGTACTTTTATCCATCCATTTGATTATGATAATGTTTTTGATTGCTTCCATGTTTGAGTTGATGGGGTTCGTTGCATAGAAAACAAAAAAAAATCCTACGGTTGCAATTACCAAGATCGAATCTAGGCGATACTTGTAACGGTTTCAGAAGGACTCACTCTCGAAGACCGTAAGCGGGATAAGGTTCCGACAAACAAACATGGTTGATGTAGAGTGTGCACGACCATCCTCAAGGACGTGCAGAAAATCGGCGCCACAAGAGGGCAGCGCCTCCGTAATCGGTCACACACACGGTGTGCCGACAACTCACGAACCCTCGCTCCAGCCGGGTAGCGGAAGTAGTGGATCCCTGGGAACTCCAACAGCGCGACGCCATGATAGAGATGGTGGAGGGGAATATATTAAGCAAGGCTTCTCCTAATCACCTCGCTCGTGGAAATGGAAAAGTTAGCAAGGGGGAAGGGAGATGCCATCCAATGGGCATATGAGAGGAATGGTGAATGAGTGAGATGAGAGGAGGATGAGGCCTTTTATAGGTGAGGGGAGGCACCCCAAGTGTCCATGGCGTGGCAGCCATTGTGGTGCCCCCACCTCTCCCCTATTTATGTGGTGGACACTCCACTCACATAAATTCATTCTCCACGCATGCCCCTTTAAATCTCCACTCAAGAAATCAAAGATCTTTTCATTAAAGCACTTTAATTCTTTTGTTTTAATGCAACTCAATTTAATAAAAACTTAATTTAATGAGTACTTCATTTAATGAACACATTAACATTTTATATCCCTGCTTTGTTTCGATACCTCGAAACCATTTCGGCAGATTCGACAGAACAAATTCCTGCGATGTCCATTATCTTCTCTTGTGTTTCCTATCCACTCAACTCCGTCGACTAACCTTAAGTGTGTCTCCCTACGGGTTCGAGAACTATGTAGCATGATCGAGACTCTCTCCGATCAATAATCATTAGCGGGACCTGGATATCCATAATGACGCCTACTAGTTCCACGAAGATCCAATGATCGTTTGAACCTCTTTCGCTGTAATCAAATTCCTTTTGTCTCGTGATATATTACTTGTCCAAGATCCGATCACTTGGTATTATCCATACCTTGTTTATCTCGCTCCTAACAAGTACTCTTTTCTTGTTCTTGTTATATAACATTCTAGTTATCAAATCACTTGCTTGCAAGCTATGTTAATGTGATATCACTGAGAGGGCCCTGAGTATATCTCTCTGTCATTCAGATGGACAAATCCCACTCTTGATCCACGAGCCTCAGCTAACACTTTCCAATTACCTAACGACACCTTTATATGAAGGGAATATGCCCTGAGAGGCAATAATAAAGTGTTTATTATGTGTATTCCAAGTATATGATAGATGTTTATTTTGCATGCTATAATTGTATTAATACAGAAATGTTAATACATGTGCGTTTAATAAACAAACAGAAAGTTCCTAGTTATGCCTCTCTCATAAACTAGCTCGTTGATTAACAAGATGATCACAGTTTCCTGATCATAGACATTGGATGTTGTTAATAACGAGATCACAACATTAGTGTAATGATGTGATGAACATTCATCCGAAGTATAGCATTACGATCAAAGTCATTGAGTTTATATTGCTATAAACAACTTACGAAGTGATCCTAATCCTTAGACCATGAGATCATGTCAATCACTAACACCGGAAGAGTTTCTTGTTGACATCAAACGTCACACCGTAACTGGGTGATTATAAAGATGGCTTCAAAACTACTAAAGTGTTATGTTGAGACACATGGATCAAGAGTGAAATTTGTTCATCCCGATGACGGATAGATATACTCTGGGTCCTCTCGTTGATATCACATTGGTTAGCTTGCAATCAAGTGATTTTATCACTAGAATGTTATATCACGGGAACGAGAAAAGAGTGCATGTCGGTAACGAGATCAAATTAGGTATGGAGATACCGATGATCGAATCTCGGACATGTAATATATCGTGAAATAAAGGGATTAAGATACAAGCATAAAAGGTTCCGACGATCACAGGAAAGTCATCGTTGAATGTGTGGGAGTCAGTATGGATCTCCAGGTCCCGCTACTGATTATTGATCGGAGAAGGGTCTTGATCATGTCCGCATTATTCACGAATCGTAGGGTGACACACTTAAGGGACACTGACATCCAGTTGGAGCAAATGTTTCATGTCGGAAAGAATAACAACTGCAGGAATTTATTTCACTAGATACCGAAACAGGTTTTCGGGTGAAATTGCAGAAAGTGTTTTTGCATGTGAAATATAATTCTAGCAAGGGGTTATATGTGAATGTTTGTTATATGTGAGTGTTTGTCATTAAATAATTGACAAAATTCTGAATAAATAAAAAGAGTTTTATTTAATGAGAGTTTGCATTAAATTTGGTGGAAATTTAATAGCAAGTTTGAGTGGGATTTTGAGTGGAGGGATTTGAAGAGGATTTTGTGAGTGGAGTGTCCACCCACATGAATGAGGGGAGGGCAAGGGGGCAGCCCCCATGCGCCGGACACCCCTTGGGGTTCCCCCTTCCTATAAAAGGCACCCCTCTCCCTCTCTCTCACTCACACCTCCTCGTGAAGGATCTCTCTCACCCTCTAGAATTTATCCCCCATGGTCTCGGACTAGCGAGATACATGTTCCCGGTGGATATTCGGCAAGAAAGGATTGTGCTTCCGCTGCATCACTGGAGCGAGGAGGCGGAGGTTGCTCGGTGTCTTGTACATGTGTGCGAGCACGGAAGCGCTGCTGCTTTGCGGCGCTAGGACTTCCTCTCGATCTTGAGATCGGCAAGAGATCGTCTACATCAACCACGAGTTCAACTTGTTAAGCTTTGTCGGTCTTCAAGGGTATATTCTCTACATATATACATCCTCCCGTTGTTTGTATCTAGTAGATAGATCTTGGTACATAGTTCCCATCGTAGGAATTTTTTGTTTTCTATGATGCGAACCCTTCAGTGGTATCAGAGCTGGATCTATGCGTAGATGCTTTACACGGGTAGTACACATATGAGTATGTGGGAGATGATGATCATGTTGTTGCTTCTTTGTTGTAATTTTGGATATTGGTGGCATGATGGGATGAAGCGGCCCAGACAAACTTTACATGTCCTCGCACATGAGACCTGTTCCACGCTTGACATGCAACTAGTTTGCATAAGTGGCTAGCGGGTGTCCGTCTCTCCTACTATAGTCAATATCTATTTTGCAATGAGTTGTCAACAATTTGGTTATCCTCGTTGTGGTTCATGTTCGTAGGTAAGAATGGTTCTATCTTCGAAAGCCCTAAGCCACGTAAAACTTGCAATGGATAAATTAGAGGCGTCTAGTTTAGATTCTTGCTGGGCTAGTGTTATGATATGGTGTTGTTGTAAGTATAAGTATGAGATGATACTCTTACAACACACATAACGTTTAAGTTCCATAGACCTTGGTGTAACACCCTCAGAATCGGACCTATACAAGTTTGAGCAAAATTTGCCAAACCCGCATAGAAACGATTCAAAGGTGCCCACCAGGCACTTTCGTGCGGGTGGAAAACGAAGTAATAACATTACACAACAGTCCTCGATGGGACCCACAGAACAGATATATATAGCAGCGACTCAAAGAGTCAAGAATACAGATATAATATACAAAGATCCAAATCACCTTGAAAACGATATAGCGTCCAGCTACGGACAAGATGCAAATGGGGCTAAGAGCCCTGGAGAATAACCGATGGCGTCCATAACCCTGCCCAGGCCAAGCCGGAAGGGTAACCCTGCTAACGGCGTCGATCTCAAACCTGCTTAACAAAAGGGGTGCCGACAAAGGGCAAAACAGAAAAACAAAGAAGGAGCGTCAGTACTGAGGCCAGTACACGGCGAGGCTAGAATTCGGCGGTCCTCGCCTACATAGGTATGGTGGACTGAGCGGCAGCATGCACTAAACAACCTATAGAGACTCGATACAACTGGCGGATATCAGAGAGGGGTGAGAATGACCTATCCGGATCCAACCTGAAGCTAACACCAAACAAACCCATCCTGGTGTTTCCCCCTCGAGACCAAACGAGGAAGTCAACCGAGGAACTCACACCGTTGGCAGTTTTATTTATTCGGTTATCGTTGCAGCAATTACTAGTCAGGTTTAGATAATCATCCTGATAAAGTAAACAGTGGGCACTTTTAGTTAATCATTCCGTGATAGTGGCAACACTTACTAGTCAGATACATTTATCATGAGATAACCCAAAAACCCAGCAGTTGTTGGTTCTTTTATTCAGCCATTCCGTTGTAGTTGCAATACTTACTAGTCAGATACAATTGTCGCAAGCGACAACCAAACAAGCAATTGTGGGCAGTATTAGTTAGCCATTCCATTATAGTGAAGCTGATTACTAGTCATTATAAGTCAAATTTATAGCGAACTTTAGTTATGCTTGTCATGATCGAGATATGTGCTCCAAGTCGTCCATATCCGCGACACGGCCAGAAAGTTTTACCCGCCGGGTGCACCAATAGCAACACACGCCGATCAACCTCGGAAAACCAAATCAAAACCCAACGAGGCTTTCACGATGAACAATCACAGGATTCAGAAATATTTGGGGCCACCTTAAGTAGAATCGAACGGAGTAAGCAAGCTCGAGACGGCCTCAAGGTTTGGGTGGACGGTGTGAACGATGGGAACCCGAAAGTGTGGCTGGGCTTGTCGACACCGCGGAATCGTGTCCCGATCCAAAAAAGACAGTTGTGCTCTCGCACAATCGTAAATAAAGCGAAAGCATGGCATAAGTACAGATAGTAATAAAACCTCAAACTAGTTTGTGGCCCCAAGAAATAAGAATGAATCAAGCTCGCTCGGGGTCCCATATACCTCCCGGATGTGGATAGCGCGATAAATCAAGGAACAGTATCAAGTACTCGGGTCTTACGGACACAAGTGCGTCGAAACCAAATATTATCTATCACCCACGATGCCTCTCGCTTATTCAATTTTAGTTGTTAAACGGAAATTAAAGTGACGATAAGTAAAGCTAGAATCATCTCCAACATCATGCGGCAATACATCAAGAATCGGCATATGGCGACACACATCAGCACTTGAGCAAGCAACTACGACGCGCAAGTCCAACTATCTACCAAACAACAGGTAATAGGATGTGTCCAAGGCAATATACGGCTGCACGGTATATCACAGGTACGGAAACTAAAGCATCGCAACACAGATAGCAAAAGATCAACAGGAGGGAAGTAAATACTATAAAAGTAAGATAGGTAGAAAGGGGAAGATGCTCGCCTGAAAACATTGTCGGAGGTTCAACCGAAGATCGGGGCGAAGCTCACATCAACTCAACGGCCTTATCCGCGAAGAAGCAAAACACTAGAAGAAACACCGGATGCAATATTTAATACACGGCAGAAGATCGGCATGATGCATGTATGATGCATGACATGGCAAAGGTGCGATGCAATTGGGTCATATTAAGCGGAACCGGGATCCCGACACTTAGTTAGTGGTTCAAGTTGTTTAGAACCCCCGCAATTTAAATGTTGTTATAACAAGGCAAGATAAGTTACCGGTTCGCTACACAAGTTTAAATGAGGCCAATATGAGACTAGATTTGCCCGCATATGGGCCCCATATTTAATTATTAGGTGAATCGGCATAAGGCCCCCAAACCACAGATATGCATGCGAGATGTCAATGAAACATGCAACAAGTTGTTATGTTATAAAATAGGGTTCTCGGATAAGGGGTTCACACATTGAGGGGTCTCGACGATCTCGGGGTTCCGGGGTTCGGGGTTCGACAGGGTCCAGGGTCCGACGGTTCGGTCTCGGCGGGAGTGTTATCGGATATCGGGGGTAGATCTTGTCGCATCGGGGTCTCGGCGTCCGGGGTGAAGTTCTCGGTGTCCTTGAGGTAGACCTAGTCGCGCCTTAGAGTAGATCTTGGGGGAGGTTCGGGGTTCCACGGGTTCGGCTCGACAACCGGACTCCGAGAGCGATTCTTGGTGAACTTGGCGTGTCGAGGTGTGGTCTTAGGGTTCGTGTTGGCGCACTCAGTGTTCCGGGTTGGCGATCATGGCGTTCCGTGTCGAAGATCTTGTTCGGCCTCTTGTCGTTGGCGTGGTGGTACTTGTTCCGTTCCATGGCGATCTTGGCGGCTCGGAGGGGGTAGAGGGATCGGTACGGTCTTCGGCTTCCGCGAGGGAGATCTTGGAATCCGTGAAGGAGCTCATGTGTCGGTCTTGTCGGCGAGAGGATCTTGATGCGTCTTGTCGGCAGGCATCCCTGGTTCTTAGCAACGAGACATCTGTGCCCATACTAAACATCAACGACCCTTCGGACTTGGTACTTACCGCATCTCAACGACACTAGTGAGCGATGGTTTTCCGAAGGTGGGCACAGGCGGCGTCGGCAGGCGTTCGGGAGAGCCGGCGGAGAACCTGCAGGGCCTGGCGGGTCGGCGTGAGGCCGGCGAGCTCGGGCGGCAGCTGCAGGGCGGGTCGGCGCAGACGAGGCGGACGGCGACGCGGTCTGGCGGATGCCACGGCCGAGGCGGGTCGGGCGGAGGAGGTTGGGAAGACGCAATGGCTGGCGAGGTCGGCTCGGCGCAGGGTGTGGCGGCCGGCCGGTTGGTGGGGCCTGGCAGGCGGGAGGCGGAGGAGGTGGAGGCCGCGTCGGCTCGGGCTCGAGACGGCGAGGCGGAGAGCTCGGGGGCGCCGGGGTCTGCGTCTTCTTGTGGCGGGCACTTGGGCGGAGAGGCGGGATGCGCTGGAGAGGGAGGAGCAGGGTCGCTGGGGAGGACGTCGGTGGCGGGGTGAGGTGGCGTGGCCGGCGGGCGAGCGCGGCGGCGCGCCGGGGAGGAGAGGCGGAGCGGCGGTGGAAGGGGCGTTGCTCGAGGGCAGGGGAGGTTGCTCGCCGCGCGAGGTGGAAGACGGCATCGGGGTGGGGCGGGGTTGTCTGGCGTGGATGGGGAGAACGGGTCGCGGGTGGGGTCGGGAGCGTCGGTGGGTTCCGATCGGGTGTGGGGTTGGTGTGTGTGTGCGTGTGTGTCTGTGGCCAAGGGCGTGTAGTGCAGTGGTGGCGGGGGTGGGGTTTGGGCAGCTGGTGGGCTCTTGAGGGGTTGGGGGTGGGACCCGAGGCATAGAGAGAGAGGGTAGAGGGCTGGGGTGAGAAAAGAGAGAGAGGGGGAAAAGGAGAGGGATTGGTGAGGTGGCAGGGTGGGTAGGAAAAAGGGGAGAGGGTGAGGTGGCGGTCTACGGTTGGTGGGTAGGGTAGATTTTGGTGGGACTAGGATTTAGTGGGGGGCTGTTTTAGTTTTTGTGTTTGTTTGCTTCTGTTCAAATTAAAACAAAGACACTTTGCACAATAGTTTTTAGGCAAATAAAATCTCCGATGCTATCGGGTTTTTGTGTTTGAAACTAAGAGGGGTTTTTATACGATTCAAAACTAGGCTTTGCAAATAATGCGGACAAACAATGCATGATGATCACGATGCAATGCACAAATTCAACGCGATTTTCTAGTAGTGGTTTTGCGGGATGCCACAATTCGACACCACTAACAATGGATCTCGCCCTCGAGATCCGCCTCATGGTACCGGAAGGAAGGTCGGCGTCTTCGTTTTCTCACTTCGTGTAGATCTTCGCGACACCACTAACGATGGTTCCTTCTTCATCTGGTAAACGGCGACACCACCAACAAAGGGTCGTTGCTCCTGATCCTCAAGAGAACACTCCGGGAACAAAAGGTCGGAGGTAGAGGTATCGCAAATAAAGCCACCCCTAACTTCCGTGGACGGAGTAAATTGCTGGATCCACTGCCTCGACGTACAAGAGCGAATGATAAGAGCAGTGGTAGGGTAGCTAATCCATCCCGCACTCAAACCATTACTCTGCACACGGATAGGCGGATTAAGCAACCAACTCTCGGAATCAGACTGAAGATCTTCACCGGCGGTATCCGGAACAAAGGGATGATGCCAGCAGAAATCGTATGAAAGACACAATGATTAGGCTTCGCGATGGTTCCATTGGCATGAACAACACATGCTCAGGGTATACTCCAACTTCACCAAAGCTCGTCCTTCTCATATGTTTTTCAACGACACTGATATCCAGCAAGGAACACACATAGACAAAGAGCTCAAGAACAAAAACTTGGAGGAAGGGTACAACAGACAAGTTGCAGATTGATGATCGTAGCGCCTCCGTTACAAAAGGAAGGAAGCGAAACCCTGAAGGTACGACGGAAACCCAACCACGAGAAATCCTGGACTCGAAGAGAGAGAAGAGAGCGGATTTAAAACACGTAGAGGTAAGAGGAGAACAGCAGAGGGGTAAGGAGTAAAATCAGACCTAGCCAGAACTATCCAACCGATTTTCAAAAATAGTTTTGACACTTCTACTTCGGCCGTTAGCTAGGTTATCCTACAGGCTGGACTTGTGGGGTATCGTAACTGCTGAGCTCTGATACCACTCTGTAACACCCTTTGAATCGTTTCTATGCGGGTTTGGTGAATTTTGCTCAAACTTGCATAGGTCCGATTCTGAGGGTGTTACACTTGGCCTTACACAAAAAGGTATGATAGTGATCATATCACGGTGCACATGATAGAGATCATATGCGGGAACCATATTATTTCACTAATAAACATGTGATGTTTGATAGCATCTTATATTGCTTGTTTAGCGCTTTATTAGAATAATAAGATGATCCCTCATTTAAATATCAAGATAAGAATGTGTTCTTTCTTTAGTATGCACCGATTATGTTTTCGTCGCTCCAAGACATCACGTGATGATCGAGTGTTCTTGGATCCACGACCATATTTCGGGTGTAAGACAGTTACACACGTGAATACTAAGGTTCTAACTTGACGATCCTAGCATGTACAGACATGGCCTCGGAACACGGACCGAAAGGTTAAGCATGAGTCATATAGTAGATATGATGCCCATTTGATGCTCGCCTTTGAAGCTACACCGACTCACGTGATGATCAGACTTGGTGTAGTGGATTTGGTTCATGTAATCACCAAAAAGGCACGAGGGATGTCGTTTTTGAGTGGGAGTTCATTCATAATGTGGATTAGTTGAACTCAATCTATCATAAACTTAGTCTAAACTTTACAAATTCTGTTGTAGATGGCACCACCTGCTTTTAATTTCAATGTGTTCATGGAGAAAGAGAAACTTGCAACGAACGGTAGCAACTTTACCGAATGGGCCATGAATTTGAGGATTCTCCTCTCTGCTGCACAAAAGCAATATGTGCTAGAAGCGCCGCTAGGCTCCCCACCTTTTGAGGATGCCCCTGATGAGGAGAAGAATGTCTATCAGACTCGTCAGGAGGACCACAACTTAGTTCATTGCGGCATATTGTATGGGCTAGAGCCAGAACTTCGAAAGCGTTTCAAAAACGACATTGCATTTGATACAATGGGTGAGTTGAAAATGATTTTCGACACACATGCTGTTGTAGAGAGCTACAATGCTTCAGAAAAGCTCTTTAGCTGCATGATGGAAGAGCACAGCTCCGTTAGTGAGCATGTACTCAAGATGTCGGGTTACGCCGATAAGCTTGTGTCCTTGGGAATATCGATTCCCATTGACTTAGGCATCTGTCGTGTTCTGCATTCTCTGCCACCTAGCTATAAGAGCTTCGTGATGAACTATAATATGCAAGGCATGAAGAAGTCTCTCCCCGAGCTTCTGTCAATGCTTAAAACTACAGAAGTGGAGATAAAAAAGGAACATCAAGTGTTGATGATCAATAAGAACACTGGTTTCAAGAAAGACAAGAAGGGAAAACTGAAGGGAAGTAAGGGCGACAAGCCGGTTTCCGTGCCTGAAAAGAAACCCCGAGTTGGCCCTAAGTCTGTTACCGAGTGCTACCATTGTAAGGGGACTGGCCACTGAAAGCGCAACTGCCCAAAGTATTTGGCAGACAAGAAGGCCGGCAAGGCAAACAAAGGTATATATGATATACATGTTATTGATGTACTTGACTAGTGCTCACAGTAGAACCTGGGTATTTGATACCGGTTCAGTTGCTAATATTTGTAACTCGAATCAGGGGCTGCGGACAAGCGACCGCTAGCAAGGGGTGAGGTCAAGATGCGTGTCGGCAATGGATCAAACGTTGATGTGATCGCCGTCGAAACGCTACTTCTCCACTTGCCATCGGGATTAGTGATAAACTTAAATAATTGTTATCTGGTGCCATCACTGAGCATGAACATTGTATCTGGATCGTGTTTGATGCGAAGTGGTTATTCATTTAAATCCGAGAACAATGGTTGTTCTATTTATATGAATGAAATCTTTTATGGTCATGCACCGATGATGAATGGTTTATTTCTATTGGATCTCGATAATAATGTTACATATTTATAATGTTGATGCTAAAAGGATTAAACTAAATGATGATATATCCGCATATATGTGGCACAGCCGTCTAGGTCATATTGGCGTTAAACGCATGAAGAAGCTCCATTCTGATGGACTTTTGGAATCACTTGATTTTGAATAATTTGATACATGTGAGCCATGCCTTATGGGCAAGATGACTAGAACGCCGTTTTCCGGTTTAATGGAACAGGCGACAGATTTATTGGAAATCATACATTCTGATGTATGTGGTCCAATGAGTGTGTCGGCGCGAGGTGGATATCGTTATTTTGTTACTTTCACGGATGATTTGAGTAGATACGGTTATATCTACTTGATGAAACACAAGTCTGAAACCTTTGAAAAGTTCAAGGAACTTCAGAATGAAGTGGAAAATCATCGTAATAGAAAGAACAAATTTCTACGGTCCGACCGTGGAGGTGAGTATCTAAGTTATGAGTTTAGCACTCACATGAAAGAGTGTGGAATTGTTTCACAACTCACACCTGCCGGAACACCACAAATAAATGGTGTCGGAACGTCGTAATCGTACTTTATTGGATATGGTTCGATCTATGATGTCTCTGACGGACTTGCCGTTGTCATTTTGGGGTTATGAACTAGAAACTGCTGCATTCACTTTAAATCGGGCACCATCTAAATCCGTTGAAAAGACACCGTATGAATTATGGTTTGGAAACAAACCTAAGCTGTCATTTCTTAAAGTTTGGGGATGCGATGTTTATGTGAAGAAACTTCAACCAGATAAACTCGAACCCAAAGCGGAAAAATGCGTCTTCATAGGATACCCTAAGGAAACTATTGGGTATTCCTTCTATCACAGATCCGAGGGTCAGGTTTTTGTTGCCAAGAATGGATCCTTTCTAGAGAAAGAGTTTCTCACGAAAGGTGTGAGTAGTCAGAAGGTAGAACTCGAAGAGGTTATTGAACCTTCTCTTCAAATTATGGCGAGTAGTGCAACACCGGAAGTCGTTCCGGAGTTGGCTTCACTAGTTGAAGAAGGAACTAATGATAATGATCATGAAACTCCGAAAGAGAATACTACCGAACCTCGCAGGTCTAGAAGGATGCGTGCAGCTCTAGAGGTCCCAACCTTTAATAAGGTAGAGCCCCCTGTGTTTACAATGCTAGTCCCTGGATCAATAGCTAGCATCCACAGTTAAGATGTAATATCAAGAAACAAAGGTCATAACATAACTTTATAACCAGGAATAACATAAGTTTATTACATCAAACATAGCTCATTTGGCTATTACATTAAATTGCAGCGGAATAACTATTGTCATGGGGTCCTTCATCTTCAAAGTGCCACAGGCAGATGTTGGTTGTATACTTTGTAATCCTAAACAATCAATCTTCACTAAAATCAATCAATCCTGCAACATACAAGTTACAGCCACAAAGGGTCAATACATTTGAATTGTATTGGCAAGTGATACTATGGTAGTATAGTGGAATCTATCATCTATATGCATTTGGCTAAGTGGAGTTGAGGCTTGCATTGCTCAAAATAGGTTTTACCTTAACATTTGAAAATACTAAGTTTTTGCTTTGACAAAATCATTTTTCTCAATCAAAGAATGAAGATCCTTTACAAGGCATCTCTCAATCAAAGATTGAAGTCTTCAAACATCCCTTGTTCAAACCACAAGATTTTAACTTAGAAATTTGAATGATGAGATTCTTGATTGCTTCCATGTCTTGATGCTCAAATTGTCCTTTACCAGGGACATGGCTAAGTACTTAGATTTTACACTCTGCAGAGGTGGTGCACTTTCCCCACAAGACTTGGTTTCCCAAGACAAGATCTTTCAGAAGCTTTCCCTTAGACCAAAATGGACGTGTTCCAACCTATCAAACACTACCACCCACTATCCATAAGGCTAAGTTCTTGCAACCTATATGATCATGGCAGAGCCCATATTGCCAAGTGGTTGCACTCGAAGCTTCTCAACATTTGACATCTCAAATCCCTTTGTTTCCTGGGTGGCCATCCACAAGTGAGATACACAAGGTCAACCATAAACATGGGCCTTGTGAACCACTCAACATAACCCAATCCTTCCATTCCACCCAGGTGATTCATTAACTTAGTTGTTTTGTTAAGCAAAACACAAGTCCTCAGACTTAGAGATTTTTCCATAGTGTGAATATATTTTCCACCCATGTTTTCTATTAGCTAGGCTAAGTTTGGTAGTAATAGGAAACTTTAACTTAGGAAATCCTACTAAGGATTCATCTACTAGGTTTTACTATAGCAAGGTCTATACTTAGCAAAATCCATGCAAGTTTACTTAGCAAAATCACTAATGCATAGTGAAAGTAATGGGACAAAAAGTATGAAGCATCACTTGCCTTTTTGGTAGGGAATGGTGGTTCACTCCTTGATATTGCTAGTCTCACACTTCACTACAAGTCAATCAAGCAAACACAAATTCAATTCACATTCCAACCAAAGTCAAACAAACAATTTTTCACACACAAAGTAATGGAATCTAAGTCATGCAATAGCATGCAAAGGTTTGGTTCTATTGCAAGGATGGTCTCCACTAGGCTTCTAAACTTTGTAAGTTCTAAATTGGTCATTTACCAAAATGGCAAAGTCATTAGTTAGAGGGTTTTGCCCAAAAACTATTTTAAAATCCATTCAATATTTTATATGGTGGAAAATGGTTTTATCAAATCAAAAATCTTTAAGTTTCTCACCAAAAGTTTCTAACTCTCAAGTCTTGGTGTTTTGGTTCAGTAGCTTTGAATCAAAATATTTTCCCAAGGTTTTTATTCCAAAATCCTTTTTCATAATAAAAACATTATCCTTATTTAGCTAGAAATAGACTAATTCAATTAATCCATTCTAAATTTTTCCAATTTTATTTTCAAAACCATGGGTTGTTTCCTAGGGTCAGTAAGGTCACAACAAACCATTTTGCAAAAGTTTTAACCCTAAAATCAATTTTAAACAATTTTTATACTCTAAACAAGCTCACAAAAGAATCTGCAAAAACAAGCAAACTAACAAATACTATTTGCTAAACTAAGGGCATGGTTGGCTAGGGCTTGGTCCACTGAATCCATTGATATAAAATTTGTAATTTTTGGACGTGTGGTTTGAAAGTTACAAGGGTTTCAAAATGGCTTTTAAATCTGGTTTCTAATTCTGTTTTAATCAAACACTGGCCACGTGTCGAGCCGTGATTGGCCGGTACCGCTTCGTGTGGATCGCACAGCTGCAGACCGTTGGATTAAAAGGGATCTGTGCGGCTCTGATCGACGCATACCCCTTCGCTCACTTTCTTTCTTAGCCGATGGATGACGATCTAACGGTTCCTATCAACTAGCCAGGAACTGGCGGCGAGATGTTACCGGCGAGCGGCGGAGCGGCCAGTTGGCAGCGGTGCTGACGAGGCAGGAAGCGAGAAAGGGAAAGAGTAAGCTCACCTGGTTCGCAATAGCCTGGAGATGCTCAAGGCGTTGTTGGTTCGACGAGGGGCGCTCTGGAGTGGGCTTGATTTCTCGCCGGAGTTGGTTCTGGCGACGGACGCGCGCGGTCGAGGTCGAGGACGACGCTAGGAATCACCCGGAGACAAACGAAACACATAGTCAGGAGCGCAAGGACACGACGAAGGCGTGTGCATGAACGAGAGGGGTCGGGGTAGTCTGATTTACCAGAGAGGTTCCGCCGGAGTAGAGCCAGACGGTGGCGGTGCTGGGGTTGTCGTTGGCAAAGCTCAGGGGGTGCCCGCGGGTGAGCTGAGGTTACAGAGCGGTGCTCCTGAGTCTGGCGAACCTGCCTTCTTGCTCGGGGAGTCAAGGGCGATGTGATGCCGCCGGAATTTGGCCGAGAATTCGTCGGTGACGGCGGCGGTGCAGAAGAAAATTGCGATAGCCTGGTGGCTCTCGAGCCGTGAGGTCTGGGGGAAATGAAAGAGGAGAGGGAGGTGGTTAAACGAGCGTGATAGCGGGGGATTTCAATTCGCAGAATAACTCGCATTGATTCGATTTAAAACATGGAAGAAACAGTCAAGGGCGAGTTCATCGGGGTGAAGACGACGATGATCTCGCTGTGGGGCCCGGCGTCAGTGGGGAAAAACGTTTCAAGTGGGGTCCTCTGGTCAGCGTTGGTGCGGGTGTGCGGTTGGGTAGAATAACGCTTCGCGCGTGGGGAAAAGAGAAGCTGGGCTAGACTAGGCTGGGGTGGGCTTTAGCTGGGCTGGTCGTTTACTCTTATTTTTTCTGTCTGCTTTGATTTATCTTTTTCTATTTTCTATTTTCTGATTTGAATTTCATCCAACTATTCAAGCATTCAAATAATTCAAACAATTCAAACAATTGTAATGAGTTTTTGGTTCTGTTTATCAACATAAACCAAATCTCAAAATAAAATTATATTTTTATTCATTTTTAAGATCTATTTAATAATTAAATAAAATAGCCATTTAGTTATTTAAAATAGGGTTTGATTTATTTAATAAAATCTTCATTTGAAATCCAAACACTTTCAAAACCAATTCAGTAGGTTTTATTTGGGAAATATAGAATACTTGGAAACTTGTTTTAAAACAAAATAACATTTTATTTTTAGAGTCCATTATTAATTAAATATAATAGACTTTCATTATTAAATCAAATAGGATTTGTTTTATTGAGATATTCATTTTGAAATCTAAAATAAAACCTAAACACTTCAGTAGGTTTTAATTAAGAAAATAAAATACTTAGAAAACTTATTTAAAATAATTTAATAAGTTTTGATATTTTAATTAAAATGGTAAAACCTTTTATTTAAATAAAGTTGGATATTAAATCCTTATTATTTTATTTAAATAAACCTTTGCTAATTTTATTTAAAATAAAATGTTTTAATTCCAAAGCTTGGCCAAGGTTTAATTTGGCTTTATAAAATATTCTTTATTTATAAACTTCTATTTCATTTGAAAACAAATCTTTTCATTTAATTGTTTCAAAATAGTATTTCCAAATGTTTTTATTTTTTTCCTTTTATTAAACGTTTATCCTTTTAAATCCCTTTAGTTTTTATTTAAATCAAATGGGTTTGAAGTTCCAATTGCATTCAAAAGTTTCTTCTGGCTCTGAAAATCAAACAAAGTTTTATTTTATTAATTTATTTTCACATTACAAGATTTGGAAAATCTTGGGATGTGACAGCAGCTCCCGAGCTGTACGGAAATCCTGTCATGAATTTCATGGTTGATGAAAATGATGACCCTGCGACGTATGAAGAAGCGATGATGAGCCCGGATTCCAACAAATGGTTAGAACCCATGAAATCCGAGATGGAATCCATGTATGAAAATCAAGTTTGGAACTTGGTGGAATTACCTCACGACCGAAAGGCCGTGGAGAACAAATGGATTTTCAAAAGGAAAACTGATGCTGATGGTAATGTGACCGTCTATAAAGCTCGACTTATCGCAAAGGGGTTTCGAAAAATTCAAGGAGTTGACTACGATGAGACATTCTCTCTCGTAGCGATGCTAATGTCAGTTAGGATTATGTTAGCAATTGCTGCATATTTCGATTATGAGATATGGCAGATGGATGTCAAAACCGCGTTTCTCAATGGTAATATTGAAGAAGAGTTTTATATGATACAACCAAAGGGTTTTGTCGATCCTAAGGATGCTAACAAGGTGTGCAAGCTTCAGCGATCCATCTATGTATTAAAGCAAGCATCACGAAGTTGGAATCTCCGCTTTGATGAGGTGATCAAAGAGTTTGGATTTGTCCAAACTTATGGAGAAGCTTGTATTTACAAGAAAGTGAGTGGGAGAAATGTGGCATTTCTGATATTATATGTGGATGACATATTATTGATCGGAAATGATATAGATCTTTTAAACAGTGTTAAAAGTTTTCTAAACAGCAAATTTTCAATGAAGGACCTAGGTGAAGCGTCATACATATTAGGCATAAAGATCTATAGAGATAGATCTAGGCACCTAATAGGGCTATCGCAAAGTATATACCTTGATAAGATTTTAAAAAAGTTTAAAATGGAAGATAGTAAGAAGGGGTTCTTACCTATGACACAAGGCACGACATTGAGTAAGACTCAAAGTCCGGCTACGGCGGAAGAAAGAGAGATAATGGACAAAGTCCCCTATGCTTCAGCCATAGGCTCTATAATGTACGCCATGCTATGTACAAGACCGGATGTGGAACATGCTATTAGTTTGACTAGTAGGTACCAATTGGATCCAGGTTCGGAACACTGGAAAGCGGTCAAGAATATCCTTAAGAACTTGCGAAGAACTAAGGATATGTTTCTTGTATACAGAGGTGAAGAAGAGCTCGTCGCTAAGTGTTATGTCGATGCTAGCTTTGACACCGATCCGGATGACTCTAAGTCTCAATCCGGATACGTATTTCTCATGAATGGCGGAGCGGTTAGTTGGAGGAGCTCCAAACAACCTGTGGTGGCGGGATCAACAATGGAGGCCGAATATGTTGCTACTTCAGAAGTGGCTCAGGAAGCAATTTGGATGAAGGAGTTCATATCCGAACTAGGTGTGGTTGCAAACGCGTTGGACCCGATGGTGATATATTGTGACAACAATGGTGACATTGCCAATGCCAAAGAACCAAGGTCTCACAAGCATTCCAAGCATATTAAGCGCCAGTTTCACTCCATCCGCGAGCATGTCAAGGATGGAGATATAAAGATTTGTAAAGTACATACAGATCTCAATGTAGCAGATCCGTTGACTAAAACCTCCCTAGAGCAAAACATGATCTACACCAGAACTCCATGGGTGTTAGATACATCACTATGTAACTAGATTATTGTCTCTAGTGCAAGTGGGAGACTGAAGGGAATATGCCCTGAGAGGCAATAATAAAGTGTTTATTATTTGTATTCCAAGTATATGATAGATGTTTATTTTGCATGCTATAATTGTATTAATACGGAAACGTTAATACATGTATGTTTAATAAACAAACAGAAAGTTCCTAGTTATACCTCTCTCATAAACTAGCTCGTTGATTAACAAGATGATCACAGTTTCCTGGTCATAGACATTGGATGTTGTTAATAACGAGATCACAACATTAGTGTAATGATGTGATGAACATTCATCCGAAGTATAACATTACGATCAAAGTCATTGAGTTTATATTTATATAAACAACTTACGAAGTGATCCTAATCCTTAGACCATGAGATCATGTCAATCACTAACACCGGAAGAGTTTCTTGTTGACATCAAACGTCACACCGTAACTGGGTGATTATAAAGATGGCTTCAAAACTACTAAAGTGTTATGTTGAGACACATGGATCAAGAGTGGAACTTGTTCATCCCGATGACGGATAGATATACTCTGGGCCCTCTCGGTGATATCACATTGGTTAGCTTGCAAGAAAGTGATTTGATCACTAGAATGTTATATCATGGGAACGAGAAAAGAGTGCATGTCGGTAACGAGATCAAACTAGGTATGGAGATACCGATGATCGAATCTTGGACATGTAATATATCATGAAAAAAAGGGATTAAGATACAAGCGTAAAAGGTTCCGACGATCACAGGAAAGTCATCGTTGAATGGGTGGGAGTCAGTATGGATCTCCAGGTCCCGCTACTGATTATTGATCGGATAAGGGTCTCAATCATGTCCGCATTATTCGCGAACCGTAGGGTGACACACTTAAGGGACACTGACATCCATTTGGATCAAATGTTTCATGCCGGAAAGAATAACAAGCGTATGAATTTATTTCACTAGATACCGAAACAGGTTTTTGGGTGAAATTGCAGAAAGTGTTTTTGCATGTGAAATAGAATTCTAGCAAGGGGTTATATGTGAATGTTTGTCATTAAAGTAATTGACAAAATTCTGAATAAATAAAAAGAGTTTTATTTAATGAGAGTTTGCATTAAATTTGGTGGAAATTTAATAGCAAGTTTGAGTGGGATTTTGAGTGGAGGGATTTGAAGAGGATAATGTGAGTGGAGTGTCCACCCACATGAATGAGGGGAGGTCAAGGGGGCAGCCCCCATGCGCCGGCCACCCCCTTGGGGTTCCCCCTCTCCTATAAAAGGCACCCCTCTCCCTCTCTCTCACTCACACCTCCTCATGAAGGATCTCTCTCCCCCTCTAGAATTTATCCCCCATGGTCTCGGACTAGCGAGATACATGTTCTCGATGTCTATTTGGCAAGAGAGGGTTGTGCTTCCGCTGCATCGCTAGAGCGAGGAGGCGGAGGTTTCTCGGTGTCTTGTACGTGTGTGCGAGCACGAATACGCTGCTGCTTTGCGGCGCTAGGACTTCCTCTCGATCTTGAGATCGGGAAGAGATCGTCTACATCAACCACGAGTTTAACTCGTTAAGCTTTGTCGGTCTTCAAGGGTATATTCTCTACGAATATACATCCACCCGTTGTTTGTATCTAGTATATAGATCTTGGTACATAGTTCCCATCGTAGGAAATTTTTTGTTTTCTATGATGCGAACCCTCATTATAATCACCCTGTTATAGTGTGACGTTTGATGGAATCAAAGTACTCTTCCGGTGAAAGTGACTGACGTGATCTCATGGTCTAAGGACATTGAGTTACTACGAATTTGTTAGCAATATAAACTTGGGGACATGATCGTATTGCTACATCTAATGCGGGTGACTATTCATCATATCATTCTCCAATGATATGACCCTGTTATTAACAACATCCAATTTTCATGATCAGGAAACCTTTGATCATCCATTAATCAACAAGCTAGTATAAAGAGAGGCTTTACTAGAAAACTTTTATGTTTATAAATCACACATGTGTTAATGTTTCCTCTTAACACAATCATAGCATGAAAATAACCCTTTATAATAAACATGGAATAAGATCATAACTACTTTATTATTGCCTATCGAGCATATTCCTCTTAGTCTCCCACTTGCATTAGAGTCAATAATCTAGTTTGAAAAACTTGCGCATTCAACACCTATGGCACTTTGGTGTTGTATATATGCATTTGTTAGTGGTAAACATAATCCCTAGATCTGACACTTTCAAGTGTGTGTGTATTTGCATGTATTTGCGTCTCTACGCATCACTCATTCTCCAATAAGATGGCATTGTATAAATTTGGTGAGACCTTAGTTCCTTGGGGTTTAAAAAGATGTTGATATAATTGTCATACAATATATCTTCATATTACTAGTCCACGGAACAACACCTAGTTCCTTTGCTGCTACAATAGTAGTATTATACTTAGCCTTTCATTGTAGTATTCATCACAATGTCCATAACTTTGGAACTCATCCAAATCTATCATGGAAATTTCTTCCATTATATTGTGCCACCTTAACCTATAGCCTATATTGAGAACAAATTAGTTTGTATCTTGTGACAAAACTAGTACCAATATAAAACTTTTACAATGAACTATTTGTATAGTGCCAATATAACACCTTACAATGAACTATCTGTATAATGTCAATGTAAAACCATACAATTAACTATCTCTATAGTGTCAATGTAACACCTTACAATGAACTATCTGTCACTTCTATATACAAAATATATTCTTAGTTCTTCCAAAAATCACAAGAATATCCTTACTATCATCCAATGATCATCTTATGAGTCTTCCTGGTATAAGCTCATAACATTTAGAGCATAGGACATAACTAGGTATGTACATATCACGGAATGATTGATTGAGATATTCATGTGATTTTAATCACCAAGTGCGAAAACACTTGAATCTCGTTTATCAAGATACCCATGTGATTTTATTCACTAAGTGTCATAACACTTGAATCTTGATCCAACCTTTTCCATGAGGCAAATCATTCAATATTTCATCTATGTACATTTGGCATAACCATATTAGCGTCTCAATCTATCCAAATAGACATTGATGGCTAATATTCGGGTTTTGCCTAAGTCTTTCATCCAAATCTAATATCATTGAAACTATTATCATGTGTCAATAAAAGATACATCAATTCCAATCAACAATATGTCTTATACACAATATATTAGGAATATGTCTTAGCGCTCCCACTTAATTTCTTGCAAATGGAAGCATCTTCATCAATTCTGATAAAATTAAACATTTTAACAATTTCATCATGGTGAAGATTCAAACTCCTCTATGCTTATTTCAACTATTGAAGTTTGCATGTCTTTTTATCATCCTTTGATTTAACAAAACCCTTCGGACCGTATCACTTACACATCCTAGGCAACCATTCTATTAGAAGAATGTTGTTTGGTTTGTTCAACTAGCATATTCAATAATTAACATATGTAGTGGTTGCTACACAAATCCGTCCAGACTAAATATCGTTACGATAGATTAAATCTTCTCGTATTCAACTCCTCAAACATTGTTATAAACTGTTTACCGACATGTCGACTATTTCATAGATGTGAAACATCCATGTATGTTTATTTATAGATCCAAATACAACCGATAGGCTTCGTGCCTTCCAGAGGGTCTTCTAAGTTCAGTAACTTGGTTTCTCGTATATGGAACTATCACGGATTTTATGGCTTCAAGCCATTTGATGGAGTCTGGGCCCATCATCACTTCTTTGCATGTAGTCAGTTCATCATTGTCAAACAATAATGATTTAATTTCAAATCTTAGTATTTGATTGTTTATCCGACCTGCGCAGTTCAATTGGAACTTTGATCACCATGACCACAACCTTTGAGACACGTGAGCCATGAGCATTGTGACTGCCTCCGAGACACTTTACGGCGCTGCGCAACTTAGCACATATAGCTAAGGTTCAATAACATTATCAAAGTTGTATTGTCCTCTCACTTAACTTTTTGAGAAAAAATCCGTCTCAAGAAACTTAACGTTCTAAGCGACAAACACTTCCGTCTTTGGTGCTATGGAGGAATACCCAATGGTTATTTGAAATAACCTAAAAAGAAATGCTCATCCGAATTTGGTTGTAAACTTTTTACTTATGCCTAGCATACCCTTGGGTTTTATCCCAAACCATAACTCATATGATGTCATTTCAACGGATCATGATGGATCTCTTTTCAGTATAAAAGCTCACTAAAGCTTAATATTTAAAATATAATGGAAATTTTATAAATAACACTGTTGATCCTACCATGTCAAACATGGTTTGATTACATTTCGTGAACACTCCATACTCCTATGGTGTTTTGCGGTGACCCAGCATACCACTGCATGATGTAGTACACTATAGTCGTTGACATAACACCAATGGAACACCGTTTCATCCGCATTATATCCCTCAGAGTGGTACAACAGAAATATCGCGGGTCCAAGACAACACTTTATATTACATATAACATATTACAAAATATCTAGAGAGCTTCCTCGAACAGTGAGGAATATTATATAGAAAGAACCAGAAAGATCCATTCGGAGTTTACCTCAAGAGTACTACTTATAAGAGTATATATATATGTATGTAAGGCTTGAAAGTACTACTATAGTACTATTCTACAGAAGTAGGTTCTAGATTCTAGGAGTTTTATTTATATTCTATGCTTTAGCTTGTCTTCGATAGATTCCGGTAAGGTCTTCGACTCCGTTGATCTCCCTTAGATATCTTCGACTCTTCAAGTAACTTACTTCCTAGGAACGCCATTGGTTTCTTTGAGATCTAGCAAGGGTTAAGAAGATATGTTGAGTACGAGCGTACTCAGCAAGTTCACTAAAGAGAAGTGTTTGATGCATTATCTATAGCCACAGACCATAGGTCGTAGGCAATGCAAGTTTTCGTAAACATTTCTTCAAAGGTTGCTTTTATTCTGAAAAGCTATGTCCATCAGCCTTCACGGGTTTACCAGAACTTTCATGGAGTTCCTTTCCCGCAGTGTTCGCAACTCCTTCTCGGAACAGGGAGTAACAAGTTATAGTTCTTACACTCTGCAGAGGTGCGTTACTTTATCCATGAGAGATCTTAGCTTTGTTGCACATCCGAGTTATAGGCTCGTTCACACTTCCTTGGTATGAGGCCTAGACTAAGATCCAAGCCAATCACCGTCCTTCTCCGCGACCCCGTATACACCACAATTGTTGGATGTCCAAACTCAAGGTAGACTTTTCCCCGTATAAAACGGCTATACCTTAGTTGGATACATACAACAACCATTAACACTAGATATCTGTATTTTGTAAGCCCAGATCCACGATAGACTTCCCCCGTATAAAACAGCTATACCCACGATCTGCAACTTACAAATGCCCAGAACAGTGTCCAATGCATGTGAAAGGGAGCCGATCCAGCTGACTTCTCCGTCCCATTCCAAATCTCATGGTTAATGCGTAATATACAGCGCAAAAATCACTGGCGACATTGGTTGTTAAGTCCTAGATAATATGTTCCTTTACCACCGGAACTTTCATAGTAGATTATTACCTCATGGTAAATAACCTATAATCATATTATTATGAAAATAGTGTTTTCTGACCTTTTTCAAATGTAGGTGATGACAATAATGGATTTGCAAAATACTTTACTGAAAATAATCAAAGGACATGAGCAAGTGTGAACTTGCCTTTTGTGATTGCAAGATTATGCACTCACGGTCTTCGAGATAATAGAAGATCCAATATCTGAAATCATCATCATTGGTCCGGTAAGGACTAATGTTTAAAGAAGCAAGATGCCATTATGCATAAATAATGCTATGCAATTTTATAATTCCCAAAGTGAAACCCTTAGTATTTTGAGTAAGTTGATCTTAGGTATATTATTTAAGATTGGGTTTATCTTTAAGTTTATTTCATAAGCAATGACATTGATAAGGAACTTAACTGTTAACAATCCAAAATATACAAATACGGATAGAGTAATGTGATTATGATTAATTGTTATCTGTGGTGGGATAAAAGTCCTTGAGTTGAGTTCTTAAGAGCTGAAGGAACTATTATAGACTTGTTTGTGTGAAGTGGCAAAAAGAATAACATTTGAAGAAACTAGTATTTAGTTAAGGTTAATTAGTCTTAAGGTTTATTAGGTTTTACATTAGGGTTTGTGATGGTTATGAATGATGTTAAGTTATCATATTTTAATTGATGGTATAAGTGACCAAAGTTAACTTTAAAAAACATGAATAAACTTCAAATGAGATGTTTATGATTGTTTAGACCAAAGTTAACTATAAAAATATAAGTGAATTTTAAGATATATTGAGTTTTAGAATATCATCTAGTTTTATGGTTTTGACAAATATGATTATGAATGATCCTTTTTAATGTAAGTGAAAGATGAGTTTAATAACATGAAGTTTATTAATGAAAGCATGATTAGATGATCTTATAATCTTATTAGGGTTTAGAGTCATTTTTAAGAGTGGTTAAAAGATAGGGATTATTCACCATCTTATACATGAGTGATATATAATATTTATTTAAAAGGAGTTTAATTTGAATTTAAGACTTTAAAACATTTAAAGGCTAATAGTTATATTTAAGTTTTACTTTGATTAAGGTTTTAGACTTAGTAATTAAACTTTAAAGGTTTTAGTGTCTTATAAGAAAATGTGATTATTACTTACTTAAGAAATAATTTTAAGAATTAACAAAGTGGTTATTTCATTTGAGTAAAATAAGTAATGAATTTTATTTATTTTAAAATGTTTTTAAATAATATACATAGTATTTTTCTAGTGAAATATACTTATTAAAGATCTTAAAACTGAATTTTATTTATTTTAAATATTACCTTTATTTTTATAAAATTCTTTAAGTAATTAAGTGTCTTTAAATATTTGATTTATATTTTATTTGAAAAAGTCTAAGTTAATATTTTTATAAAATAATAGAGTTATTTTTATACACAAAAATGATTTTTATTTATTTTTAGGAGTTCTTCTTATTTTATGACATTTTACTCAGGATTTAATGATATTAATATTTATGTGCTTTATATTTATGCTAAATAAATAAAGTTATATTTTTATTAGACAGATATTATTTTTGTGAACATTTTGATATATTATATGTATTTTTAGAATTTTTATTTATTTTTCTACAATTACATTATGTTTAGGGGTAATTTGGTCATTTAATAATTGGGTAAATGATTTATTTGGTAATTTTCTTTGGAACTGGGTCGGGCTCATTGACTAGCCCAACTGGCCCAACTTTGCTCAATTGAGACCAACTGGGCTTAGGTCAAACCTCTCCCCGGCCCAGCCTTCCCAGCACTCTCTCTCAGCTCTCACACTCTCGTTTTTTCCCTCTTGGTTCTTTGCCGCTGCTGCCGTTACTGGGTCTCGCGAACTCCGGTCGGTGTTGTGGGTCCTAATCGACGCGCCCCATCGAGTTTCATTCGTCTATCCAATTCAATTTGAGTATCACGCCACTCGATGCTCACGCCCAACCTCAAACCCTAATTCCTTTGTCGCCATTACTCCGGCGGGATGGCGAGATTCTCTGCAACCCCGGTGGTATGGCGTGGGCGTTTGGATGTTGACACCTTGCTGGTGGTGTGGGCTGAGGTAGTGCAGCGCCATGGTTCTCCTCGTGTGGTTGTGCCACCGTGCTGAGCTTCGTCTCTCTTTCGTCGCCACAACTGCTACTTCATCGCCACAACTGCTACTTATTCATCCCAAATATTTCTTTTGAACATATTTGCTCAAATGGCTAATTTACCCAGATTATTTTGATGGTTGTTGATGCATCTCTCATTAGAGTTATGGAATCAATCTGTTAATAGAATATTCCTATAAGATATTAGCTACTATGGAGTAAACTTAGTTTACTAAATTGTGTAACTGTCTATTTGGACAGTTCACAATTTTGTTGATTCAAAAGAACTGTCCTAGTCTCAGCTGCAATGTTAACTTAATGGCTTGAGTAGATATAACATTCTTATGCATATGGACAGTGAATCTAATTTATGATTTTGATTTCTGGGTTACTAATAGGAAAATGATATGAACCTATATACTGCTTACTAGAAGATGATCAGGAAAACTATAATGATTGCTTAAATTGTTGCTCCTGTATCCTATTATGACCTTTCTTAGCAATACCCTTATAGTTGTCAGCAGTACAGTAACTTTTACTGCCTTACGATTGCTACTATGATGCCTCCCACTAGGAGTGAACACAATGGTGATTTAAGGTATGTGATAGGAGTTCAATTGTTGGATATAGTATGATTTCTAACTATTTAGCTAGGAAAATGATTCTAACTGGTTACCTACCTTGTGAACAATTTAATGATGTGGCTTAAATAGTTGGCATTCCATACCTTGGTATACTGAACTTTTGTTTCAGTGACACAATGAGATAACTTGATCTGCCATTTGGATTGACTGGCTGAGATTTATAATTTAAATGCCAATGATGCATGGTCTGAGGCTTAAATTTGATAAGAACATATGAGATTGCCTTTATAGATGATTCCTAGACTACTTGTTTAGGAAAATGATAAAATCATTTGCTTGAATAACTTGAGAGCTAGCTAATACAGAAAAATTGTTCTGGTGGCTTCTGCTGTCCTAGGCTGCTACTGTGGTACCTCCAACCTTGGAGAGTGCACAATGGTAGCCCAGGTAGCATGACTTGCTGCTAGTAACATCTACATTGATGTAGTTGATATTGGTGTCAAAAGAAATTTAGCTCATGATGCAAAAAGGATGAAGCTAGTTTAGTGGTTGTAATACAGATTCTTTCACTTGGCTTTATCTTAGATCTAGGATGATCCTGGAGTATCACTTCTACCTAGTCTGGGAGCTCTCCCTCTCCAACCTCATTCTCTAAACAAAATGATAAGAACAGATACTTAAGCATGATCTTGGTGTTGAGTAGTAACCTGATGCTGGACTTGAGGTTTCTATGCTGGTACTAGCACTTGATCAGTTAGCCTACTTTGTTCCTGTGATGTAGTTGTTGCCTGCTCCTCCTGATGTGGATCTTGATGATCTTGCTTATGCTCTGCAGTGAGCTTCTAACCAGCTCCTCCTGGTGTGTTGCCTTTCCTGTGAATTTATCCCCTCCTAGCTCTTGGATGGCTCCTGGGAGCAACCAGAGTTGGTTGATGGTGTGGTATGACACTCTGATGGTAATGTTGTGTGGATGTGCTGTGGAGTGTGGGCAGGTACTTGTTGGCTACGGAAGTTTCCTTCTTATCTGGTTTCCTGGTTTGCTGTGGTGTTGACAGCTCACAGCTTCATGTGGTGATAGTGCTGCCTGTGAGTGTGCCTGGTATGGTCCAGGAACCTCCCTCTTATCCAGGTTTCATCTGTGAGATCTTTTGCTCTGAATGTGTTCAGCTGATTTGGTATTATCTGAAGTTGAGCTACATTTTTGGATGTTGCCAAGTGGAAGCTTGATTCTATGCTAATGATGCACAAGGCTGAAGCTTGCATTTGATAAGAACAGATCCTATTTATTTGGTGAAATTTGCCCCTTCTAATTTGAGCTCAATGATGAGACAAACAGTGCATTACACTGTAATTCTGAGAGCATCAATACTAACACTAACCCTTATGTTTTATTTTTGTTTTGTTTTCTTTTGATTTTTTGTTGTGTTTACAGGAGATGAAGATCAAGAAGAAGAAGAGAAGCTTAGTTAGATTTTATTTTTAATCTTGTTGTAATTTCCCTTTTATTCACATATGTAAAGATTTTGTATTATTATTGTGTTTGTAAGTAATAAACTATTTATTAATTTTTCCATTGTAAATCCTATTTGTAAAGACAATTTCATATATAAAGATTTCTTTTATTTATCTATTGTAAAATAATACTATATACACATATATTTATATTAATAAAGAATCCTTTTATATTATTTATATAATCATTTAAGTTCAAGTTATTAAATATTTCCAATTCCTATTTGTGAATTTTTATAAATTCATATTTGAAATTCAAATACATGTTTGAACAAATTTTCCCCAAAACAAAGAATTCTACAAAGGTCATGTCGAAATCTATCGCACTTGCTCCGAAGTTTCCTTCAGTACAAGAGAGATCCCGATCCCTCTATAGCTCTTTTAGTTTTGCACGAAAATTCTCCGGATTTTCTTATGCATGAATGCAATGCACAAACCTGCGTCCTCTCAATTTCTAGGTGCTAATCATGGGATGTTACATGTTTCGAGAAACACAAGTCGATGGAACGATTCCTCAAATCTTAGGTGTTTTGCTAAACTTGTAACTCAAATATCTTCCAATCATAAATTCTTTATTTTCTTGTTACAATAATTTTCCACTTCAATTTGAAATCATTTGAAAATTTTCAAATGTTTCATACTTCTCCCTTATTAAGTAAATATACATGTATTTACTCAAATTTCGAAGAAAGCATATGAAGTTTAAAACCATCGCTCACGACTACACATAATGGACAATATATATCAACATGCACTATCTCCAATAGGTTAGTTATTCGTTGTTCTTTGGCCCACGAATGAGGTTTTAATTATCTCTAGGAAAGTTTCACTCACGTCAATTGGTCAAAATCAAAAGACTCCTAAAAATCCATTAACATGGAGTTTTCTTCTTATTTTCTTTCCAATATAATTTAAATAGTGATGTCACTCAAAAGTGATATTCCAATCATTCGTCTTATGACTTTTAGCATCAGTGTTTATGGACGTGATTTATCCAACAAGATTTGTGAAAGTTCATCCATTTTCTATGGAATATGGTAATTATTTAAATAAACCATTATTCTCATAATACCGAAACAAAATAACAATTATTAATACAAATCTTGAAGGAAAGTGTTGATGTCAACGAGAAACACAATAACACTTTATTTGTTTTCGATGAACATCATCGCATATTGTTTTGATAGTTACTTAGGCCATTGCAGTTCATGAATTGTGTTGTTCTGTATGACACTTCATACCAACAAATTAGGTATGCAATACCCAAAAAACACATTGTTTAACAAGCAAAGAATACACCCATAACTTATATATCATCTATGTACCTAAGTCGGATCTTTCCAGTCTTTTTCTTTTCTGCCAAAAATTTACCAGATTCTCTTTCAACATTTCCTTTCCTTTTTAAAAGAATCTATCAATATAAATAGTGGTGACATACATATGACACATGGTCCAAAGCGTGTATAGTCAAATTTCATTCCTTTAAGTAATCCTTTTAATGTAGTCAACATTTTACCTACATCTTTTATCCATCCTTATCATGACAACTTTAATGCTCAAGCTACTATAGCTTATAAATGTGAATCGTGAATATAATGTCAGTTACCAAAACCTTTTTTGGAGATCAGGACGCCTAGCATCTCCAACCTTCGCAATTTCGCATACTATATGAGAACATGTATATTACTAAAATTATATCCTATCATATTGCAACAAAACATTGTTTCAGATATCAAAATATCTTTCATGCTCGATGGTTTCTGAAACAATTCTTTCATTGTTGGATATATGCCCTAGAGGCAATAATAAATGTAGTTATTATATCTTTGTGTTTATGATAAATGTTTACATTCATGCTATAATAGTATTAACAAGGAAACATTAATACTTGTGTGATTTGTAAACTTAATTTGAAGTCCCTAGTATAGCCTCTATACTTCACTAGCTTGTTGGTTGATAGATGGTTGTGGTTTCCCTATCATGAACATTGAGATGTTATCAACAACAAGATCATATCGTTAGGAGAATGATATGGTGGACATACTCCTATAGATAAGCGTAGCATAAAGATCAAGTCATTTCAATAGTTCAATTGCTATATGCTTTCTGATACATAGTAACCTAATTCCTTCGACCATGAGATCATGCATATCACCTTTACCGGATGGATGCTTTGATGGCATCAAACACCACACCGTAACTGGGTGGCTATAAAGGTGGCATTGAGTGTTCGGAAAGTATTGGTTGAGACACATGGATCAAGAGTGGGATTTGTCCATCCATATGACGGATAGATATACTCTGGGCCCTCTCGGTGGAATGTCATCCAATTATCTTGCAAGCATGTGACTGGCTCACAAGGGATCACATATCACGGGAACGAGAAAAGAGTACTTATCGGTAACGAGGTTGAACTAGGTATGCAGAGATACCGGCGATCAAAACCTCGGATAAGTAAACTATCGTGAGACAAAGGGAAATTGGTATCGTATGTAAGTGGTTTATTCGATCGCAAAGTAATCGTAGAAATATGTGGGAGCCATATGAATTTCCAGATTCCTCTATTGGTTATTGTTCGGAGAAGTGTCTCGATCATGTCCGCATAATTCACGAACTGTAGGGAGACACACTTAAGGATTCGACGTTGTTTTGAGTAGTTATGGTATTATGAGAAAGAGACCGAATGTTGTTCGGAGTCTTGGATGGGATCCGGGATATCACGAGGTGATCCGGAATGGTCCGAGAATAAGATTCATATAAGGAAAGTCCCGCTTTGAGTTCGGGAATGATTCCTGTTTTCATCGAATGTTCTAGAAGGTTCGGATTGTCCAAGACTCGGGGAGGGTACATGAATGTGTCATTACATATTGAATTATTGCATCATGTACTAAGTGTTCTTGCTGTTCCAAATAAATGATTAAATTGAATCCTAAAACAGAAAAGTCAAATGGCCAGTTTAAAAGTCAAACGGCTAAAACAAGAAACTGTGGGAAACAAGCAAGAGGTGGTTGGAACCGACTTGGGGGAGGAGTCCCTCCAAGCCGACGTGCCAACCAAGGACGACTTGGGGAGGGACTCCCCTCCCCTTGGCCGGCCCCCTCCACCTATAAAAGGAGGGGCAGGGCCCCCTCCTCTAGACACACAAGTTCCTATCCTCTAATCTCCGGTTTAGAGCCATTTTGGTTTAGAGCTTCTAATTGCCCTAGCCTTCGGTTTAGAGCCTTCTAATTGGTGTGTCTAATCCCTAGACCACTAATAGTTCTCTCTCATACTCCACCATACTCGCCCGGCGAAGCCTGCGGGATCTCCCTCTTCCTGCTTACGCCAGTGTCGCCGGAATCGCGAGGAGTGCTACAACCTCCATTTTCTTTGGAACAAGGGAGAGGAAGGTCTTCGTCGAAAATCGAACGTGTGACCGATCATGGGAGCGCTGTCAAACGCAGCGTCGGAAGGATCGCTCACGATCTTGAGATCGGAAAGAGTACGACTACATCACCCACGAGAATCCGCCTCGTTAAACACTTTGGAATCTTCGAGGGTAAGTTATTCCATCGACTCGTTGCTACAATCTAGTAGATAGATCTTGGCTTGTTTGTTTGTATGCGATAGAAATTTTTGTTTTCCATGCTACGAAACCCTACAGTGGTATCGAGCCGTGTCTATATGTAGATCTGCAGCAGTAGAACACAATGGTCATTGTGGGCGTTGATGCTTTTATTGTCGATTGCTTCTTGTGTACTTTGCATCTTGCGGTATGTTGGGATGAAGCGGCCCGGGCTAACCTTACATGACATCGTTCATGAGACTTGCTCCACGCTTGACATGCAACTTGTATTGCATAAGTGGCTTTATGGTGCCTGTTTCTCCTAGCATAGTTAAGATACAATTTACAACGGGTGATTAACAATACTAGTATCAATGTTGTGGTTCTTGTTCGTAAGTTAGAACGACACTTATTGAAAGCCCCAAACCACGTAAAACATGCAAAGATAGTAGAGGCGTCTAACTTTGTTTTGCAGGGGTGCTGTGATGTGATATGGCCATTATTGTGATTATATTTGATGTATGCAATGTTCCTTATTGTAAGTTGGCAACGGTGGAGCCATATGGTTGTCTTTAATTTATGTTAAGACCCGCGTGTCTATTCAAAGTAGTTGTAATAGTTGAAGCCGGTGGACGACAACCATGGAGAGGCGTCATTGACCTTGATGCAATGCCGGTGATGATGGAGATCATGTTCGTGCTTGAAGATGGAGATCGGAAGCACAAAGAAGAAAGGCCATATCATATCACACATATATTGAATTGCATGTGATGTTAATCCTTTATGCATCTTGTATTGCTTGGTAGACAACGGTAGCATTATAAGATGATCCCTCATGCACATGAATTTCAAGTCATAAAGTGTTCACCCTTAGTTAGCACCGTTGCTAAAGCTTGTTGTTTCGAAGCACCACGTGATGATCGGGTGTGTTAGATTCCACAAGTGTATACAACGTGAGCAAGCCAGATTTGCTCATGCGGAAACTAAGGTTTGATCTTGACGAGCCTAGCATGTACAGACATGGTCTCGGAACACGGATCACCGAAAGGTAAAGCATGAATCATATAGTAGATATGATGAACATGACGATATTTCGCCATTGAAACTATATCAACTCTCGTGATGATCGGTGTTGATGTGGTGGATTTGGTTCGTGTGATCACTAAAACAATGTGAGGGATATTGTTTTGAGTGGGAGTTCACCTAGATTAACTTTATTAATTAATTTGAACTCAATTTGTCATAAACTTAGTCTAAACTATTGCAAATATGTTGTAGATCAATGGCAGCCCCTACCATCAATTTTAATGCGTTCCTAGAGAAAGAAAAGTTGAAAAACAATGGAAGCAACTTCATGATTGGTTCCGCAATTTGAGGATTGTGCTCACACTGGTAATTTGACCTATGTCTGGATGCACCTGGGTGACCCACTGCAGATGATGCTCCGATGAAGTAAAGAATGTTTACCTCGCTCGGAAGAATCGGTACTCCATAGTTCAAAGGTGCTATCTTGTATGGTTTGGAATCGAGCTTGTAAAAAGGTTTGAGGATTCGACCCATATGATATTGTCGAGGATCTCAAATTGATTTTTGAGACTCATGCGGCAATTGAAAGCTATGAGGCTTCGAAAAGTTCTTTAAATGCAAGATGGAAGAGGGCAGCTCGTCGGTGAGCATGTGCTTAAGATGTGCAGACGCATAAATAAACTTCAAAGCTTGGGTATAGTGATTCCTAATGCTTTGGGGATTTACCGTGTCCTCCAATCACTACCACCATGTTACAAGAACTTTGTGATGAACTACAACATGCAGAACATGAACAAGACGTTGCCAGAACTCTTTGCCATGTTGAAATCTGTAGAAGTGGAGATCAAGAAAGAGCACCAAGTGTTGTTGGTCAATAAGACCACCAAATTCAAGAAAGGCAAGTCTAAGCAGAAGGGACACTTCAAGAAGGGTGGTAAGAAAGTTACCACGCCGACGAAGAAGGCCAAGGCTGGACCTAAGCACGATCTTGAGTGCTTTTCTTGCAAGGAGAAGGTCCTTTGAAGCGGAATTGCCCAAAGTACTTGGCGGATTTGAAGAACGGCAATATCAAGAAGAAAGGTATATCGATATACATGTTATTGATGTGTATCTCACTAGTACTCGTAGTAGTGCTGGGTATTTGATCTTGGTTCGGTTGCTCATATTTGTAACTCGAAGCAGTCTTGTAGAATAAACGGAAGCTAGCGAAGAACGAGGTGACGATGCGCGTGGGAAACGGATCAAAGGTTGATGTGATCGCGATCGGCACGCTACCCCTTCATCTACCATCAGGATTAGTTTTATACTTAAATAATTGTTATTTGGTGCCTGCGTTGAGCATGAACATTATATCGGGATCTTGTTTATTGCGAGACGGTTACTTGTTTAAATCCGAGAATAATGGTTGTTCGATTTATATGAGTAATATGTTTTATGCACATGCACCTTTGATAGATGGTTTGAATCTCGATAGTGGAAATACACATATCAACAACATTGAGGCTAAACGTTTGAAATCAAGCGATAATTCGACCTATATGTGGCACTGTCGTCTTGGTCACATTGGAGTGAAACGTATGAAGAAACTCCATTCCGATGGACTTCTTGAATCACTTGATTTTGAATCACTTGAAAGATGCGAAGCATGTCTGATGGGAAAAATGACTAAGACTCCATTTTCTGGTATGATGGAGCGAGCTACGGACTTATTGGAAATCATACATACCGATGTGTGTGGTCCAATGAGTGTAGCATCGCGCGGTGGTTATCGTTATGTTCTTACCTTCACGGATGGCTTGAGTAGATATGGGTATATCTATTTCATGAAACATAAGTCCGAAACTTTCGATAAGTTTAAGGAGTTTCAAAGTGAGGTAGAGAATCAACGTAACAAGAAGATTAAATTTCTATGTTCTGATCGTGGAGGTGAATATCTAAGTTACGAGTTTGGCGAGCATTTGAAGAAATGCGGAATACTTTCACAATTGACACCGCCGGGAACACCACAGCGTAATGGTGTGTCCTAACATCGTAATCGAACTCTCTTAGATATGGTTCGTTCTATGATGTCACTTACAGATTTACCGCTATCATTTTGGGGTTATGCATTAGAAACAGCCGCATTCACTTTAAATAGGGCACCATCTAAATCCGTTGAAACGACACCGTATGAATTATGGTTTGGGAAGAAACCTAAATTGTCGTTCCTTAAAGTTTGGGGATGCGAAGCCTATGTAAAGAAGTTACAGCCGAACAAGCTAGAATCCAAAGCGGAAAAAATGCGTCTTCATAGGATACCCGAAGGAAACTATTGGGTATACCTTCTATCATAGATCCGAAGGCAAAATCTTCGTTGCCAAGAATGGATCCTTTCTAGAGAAGGAATTTCTCTCGAAAGAAGTGACTGGAAGGAAAGTAGAACTCGACGAGGTTGTCGAACCTTCTCTCGAAATTGCGAGTAGCGCAGCACCGGAAGAAGTTCCTGTGGTGCCTGCACCAATAAGAGAGGAAGCTAATGATGGTGATCATGAAACTTCGATTGAAGTTACTACAGAGCCTCGGAGGTCAACAAGAACTCGTACCACTCCAGATTGGTATGATTCCGATATGAATGTTATGTTGGTGGACAACACCGATGACCCCGAGACATATGAGGAAGCGATGATGAGCCCAGATTCCAATAAATGGCAAGAAGCCATGAAATCCGAGATTGGATCCATGTACGAAAACCAAGTATGGACTTTGGTGGACTTCTGGGATGGCGGAAGGGTCGAGAACAAATGGATTTTCAAGAAGAAAACAGATCTTGATGGTAATGTTATGTCTATAAAGCTCGACTTGTCGCAAAAGGGTTTCGACAAATTCAAGGAGTTGACTACGATGAGACTTTCTCACCAATGAGAAGCTAAAGTCTGTGAGGATTATGTTAGCAATCGCTGCATATTATGATTATGAGATATGGCGATGGATGTCAAACAGCATTCCTCAATGGAGACATTGATGAAGAGTTGTATATGATGCAACCCAAAGGTTTTGTCGATCCTAAAGATGCTAACAAGGTATGCAAACTTCAACGATCCATCTATGGATTGAAGCAAGCATCCCGAAGTTGGAATCAACGTTTTGATAAGGTAATCAAAAGTTTTGGTTTTATACAAACTTATGGAGAAGCTTGTATTTACAAGAAAGTGAGTGGGAGCTCTGTAGCATTCTTAATACTATATGTGGATGACATATTGTTGATTGGGAATGATGTATACCTTCTTAATAGTGTCAAGGAATATTTGAATAATAGTTTTTCAATGAAGGATCTTGGCGAAGCAGCTTACATATTAGGCATAAAGATTTACAGAGTTAGATCGAAACGCCAAATATCATTGTCACATAGTACATATTTGGAAAAAGTTCTAAAGAGGTTTGGAATGGAAGAAAGCAAGAAAGGGTTCTTGCCCATGTTGCCCAATACGACCTTGAGTAAAACTCAAAGTCCGACATCGGCAGAAGATAGAGAAAGGATGAGTAAGACTCCCTATGCCTCAGCCATAGGATCTCTTATGTATGCCATGCTATGTACTAGACCCGACATTGCATATGCTGTTAGTTTAACTATTAGATATCAAAGTGATCCAGGAGTCGATCATTGGACAGCGGTCAAAAACATCCTTAAGTACTTGAGAAGAACTAAGGATATGGTTCTTTCTTATGGGGGTGATGAACAGCTCGTTGTTAACGGTTACACCGATGCTAGTTGGAACACCGATCCGGATGATTCTAAATCACAATCCGGATACGTATTTATTTTGAATGGTGCAGCAGTTAGCTGGAGGAGTGCAAAGCAAAGCGTTGTGGCGAGATCTTCAACTGAATCGGAATACATGGATGCTTCGGAGGCTTCACAAGAAGCGATATGGATGAAAGAGTTCATTACAGAGCTGGGTGTGGTTCCTAGTGCGCTGGACCCAATGTCTATCTATTGTGATAACATGGGCGCCATAGCCAATGCGCAAGAACCAAGGTCACACAAGAAGCTGAAGCACATCAAGCTACGTTTTCACGCTATTCGAGAACATATCCAAGATGGGGATATAAAGATTTGCAAAGTACACACAGATCTGAATGTGGCGGATCCGTTGACTAAACCTCTCCGAGGGCAAAACATGACCAGCACCAAACTGCCATGGGTGTTCGGTATATTACCATGTAATCTAGATTAGATGACTCTAGTGCAAGTGGGAGACTGTTGGAGATATGCCCTAGAGGCAATAATAAATGTAGTTATTATATCTTTGTGTTTATGATAAATGTTTACATTCATGCTATAATAGTATTAACAAGGAAACATTAATACTTGTGTGATTTGTAAACTTAATTTGAAGTCCCTATTATAGCCTCTATACTTCACTATCTTGTTGGTTGATAGATGGTTGTGGTTTCCCTATCATGAACATTGAGATGTTGTCAACAACAAGATCATATCGTTAGGAGAATGATATGGTGGACATACTCCTATAGATAAGCGTAGCATAAAGATCAAGTCATTTCAATAGTTCAATTGCTCTATGCTTTCTGATACATAGTAACCTAATTCCTTCGACCATGAGATCATGCATATCACCTTTACCAGATGGATGCTTTGATGACATCAAACACCACACCGTAACTGGGTGGCTATAAAGGTGGCATTGAGTGTTCGGAAAGTATTGGTTGAGACACATGGATCAAGAGTGGGATTTGTCCATCCATATGACGGATAGATATACTCTGGGCCCTCTCGGTGGAATGTCATCCAATTAGCTTGCAAGCATGTGACTGGCTCACAAGGGATCACATATCACGGAGCGAAAAGATTACTTATCGGTAACGAGGTTGAACTAGGTATACTGAGAGATACCGACGATCAAAACCTCGGATAAGTAAACTATCGTGAGACAAAGGGAAATTGGTATCGTATGTAAGTGGTTCATTCGATCGCAAAGTAATCGTAGAAATATGTGGGAGCCATATGAATTTCTAGATTCCTCTATTGGTTATTGTTAGGAAGTGTCTCGATCATGTCCGCATAATTCACGAACCGTAGGGAGACACACTTAAGGATTCGACGTTGTTTTGAGTAGTTATGGTATTATGAGAAAGAGACCGAATGTTGTTCGAGTCTCGGATGGGATCCGGATATCACGAGGTGATCCGGAATGGTCCGGAGAATAAGATTCATATAAGGAAAGTCCCGTTTGAGTTCGGGAATGATTCGGTGTTTTCATCGGGAATGTTCTAGAAGGTTCCGGATTGTCGGCGAGACTCGGGGAGGAGGGTACATGAATGTGTCATTACATATTGAATGATTGCATCATGTACTAAGTGTTCTTGCTGTTCCAAATAAAGGATTAAATTGAATCCTAATACAGAAAAGTCAAATGGCCAGTTTAAAAGTCAAACGGCTAAAACAAGAAACTGTGGGAAACAAGCAAGAGGTGGTTGGAACCGACTTGGGGGAGGAGTCCCTCCAAGCAAGGCCAACCAAGGCCGACTTGGGAGGAATCCTCCCTTGGCGGCCCTCCACCTATAAAAGGAGGGCAGGGCCCTCCTCTAGACACACAAGTTCCTATCCTCTAATCTCCGGTTTAGAGCCGTTTTGGTTTAGAGCTTCTAATTGCCCTAGCCTTCGGTTTAGAGACTTCTAATTGGTGTGTCTAATCCCTAGACCACTAATATTTCTCTCTCATACTCCACCATACTCGCTCCGGCTTAAGGCGAAGCCCTGCGGGATCTCCCCTCTACTTCCGGTACCACGCCGTTGTCTTCTTAGGAATCGCGAGAGTGCTACAACCTCCGCCGCTTTGGAACAAGGGAGAGGAAGGTCTTCGTCAGTACGACGTGTGACCCATCTTGGTAGCGCTTTAACGCAGCGTCGGAAGGATCGTCTACGCGATCTTGAGATCGGAAAGAGTAGGACTACATCACCCACGAGAATCCGCTCTCGTTAAACACTTTGGAATCTTCGAGGGTAAGTTATTCCATCGACTCGTTGCTACAATCTAATAGATAGATCTTGGCTTGTTTGTTTGTATGCGATAGAAATTTTTTGTTTTCCATGCTACGAAACCCTACATTCATCTCCTAGATAACCTTGATACAGAAACAACTTTCGAAGATCAAAGATCATGGAGGCAAGTATGATACTTGGATACTAATGTTGGAACTGTTACTCTTAATTCTATACTACTTATTGAATTTCACTGAGTAAGTGAGGATTTGCTGAAACTTTGCAACAGTACTTTAAACTTTAGATTAACACTCATAAAACAATACGATATCAGTTTGTAAAGTAAAAATTCTAGAATCTTATAATTATATTATCTTAATCATATCTAAACATAAGGTAGTAAACGAATGCCAGTAACTACCACGAACTATGCACACTTCGGTTCCGTTTATGATAAATTGAGTTCAACTTTAATCATATTACTATTTGAACTCCCACTCAAAAACGACATCCCTCTAGTCATTTTTAGTGATTACATGAGCCAAATTCACTATGCCACAACCGATCATCACGAGTGGTGGCACAACTCCAATGGCGAGAATCGTATGGGCATCATATCATCAATATGACTTGTGCTTTACCTTTCAGTTCATGTTCCGAGGCCATGTCCGTGCATGCTAGAATTGCCAAGTAAGAACCTTAGAACTCGCGTGTGTAAAACTATCTTTTACACCCGGTGTAGTCTATCACACCCGATCATCATGTAGTGCTTCGAAATAATGAACTCTCTTAATGGTGCTTACTAAGGATGAACATATTATTATCGTGATATTCAGTAGCAGGGATTGATACGTCGTAAATGTATCTATAATTTTGTATGTTTCATGCTTGTTTAGTATCTACTTTTCTTTGCTTTGTCTACACTTTGAGGTATTTTTATATGTTTTCTGGGACTAACCTATTAACAAGATGCCACAGTGCCAGTTGCCTATTTTCTTCTGTTTTTGGTTCCAGAAAAGGCAGAAAATCAATATTCTTGGAATTGGATGGGACAAAAGCCAAAGTCAATATTTGATGTAACACCCCAGTTTTAGTTAATCAGTAATTAGGGTTTGTTTGTGCATAGCATGAGCATCATTGTAACTACCTCGGTGAACTACGCTCCTAGATACAAGACTGGATGAGTGATAGCGGTTGAAATAGTACGGTGGGGCCCCAAAAGCCACTCACTGGTAGTCCTTTCAGACGTCCCAACCGCTACCCTCTCAACGGGACCTGTCAGACGGCGTAGTCGTGAAGCGAAGGATCAACTACGTACACAAGTGGGTATGTACGCAAGCCCGTTAGGGTCCCAACCTAATAAGGTAGAGTCCTCCTGTTTTACAATGCTAGTCCACGGATCAATAGCTAGCATCCACAGTAAGATGTAATATCAAGAAACAAAGGTCATAATATAACTTTATAACCAGGAATAACATAATTTTATTACATCAAACTTAGCTCATTAGGCTATTACATTATATTGCAGTGAATAACAATAGGTATGAGTCCATCATCTTCAAAATGCCACAGCAGATGTTGGTTGTAGACTTTGTAATCCTAAACAATCAATCTTCACTTAAACAATCAAACCTGCAACATACAAGTTACGACCACAAAGGGTCAATACATTTGAATTGCATTGGCAAGTGATACTATGGTAGTATAGTGGAGTCTATCATCTATATGCAATTGGCTAAGTGGAGTTGAGGCTTGCTTTGCTCAAAATAGATTTTCCTTATCATTTTGAAAATAAATAGTTTTGTCAAAAACTGTTCCAATGCTTCTCTCAATCAAAGATGAAGATCCTTCTCGAGGCATCTACAAATCAAAGACTGAAGTGCTTGGTAAAAACATTTTCCTCAATCCAAGATTTCAAGATCCTTATATCAAGCCATCTTTCCATCAAAGATTGAAGAATACACACAAACCCTTGTTCACCCACAAGTTTTTATTTAGAAATTGGAATGATGAGATTCTTGATTGCTTCCATGTCTTGATGCTCAAATTGTCCTTTACCGTGGACAGGGCTAAGTACTTAGGTTTTACACTCTGCAGAGGTGGTGCACTTTACCCACAAGACTTGGTTTCCCAAGACAAAATCTTTCAGAAGCCTTCCCTTAGACCAAAATGGACGCGTTCCAACCTATCAAACACTACCACCCACTGTCCATTCGGCTAAGTTCTTGCAACCTATATGATTATGGCAGAGCCCATAATTGCCAAGTGGTTGCACTTGAAGCTTCTCAACATTTGACATCTCAAATCCCTTTGTTTCCTGGGTGGCCATCCACAAGTGAGATACACAAGGTTAACCATAAATATGGGCCTTGTGAACCACTCAACATAACCCAATCTTTCCATTCCACCTGGTGATTCATTAACTTAGTTGTTTTATTAAACAAAACATAAGTCCTCAGACTTAGAATATTTTCCATAGTGTGAATATATTTTCCACCCATGTTTTCTATTAGCTAGGCTAAGCTTGGTAGTATTAGGATACTTAACTTAGAAAAATCCTACTAAGGATTCACCTACTAGGTTTTCTTATAGCAATATCTATACTTAGCAAAATCCATGCAAGTTTTACTTAACAAAATCACTAATGCATAGTGAAAGTAATAGGACAAAAAGTATGAAGCATCACTTGCCTTTTTGGTAGAGTTTAGGTTCACCTCTTGATCTTTGCAATAATCACACTCTTCAAGTCACTACAAATCAATCAAGCAAGGCACAAACTCAATCTACCAATCAAGCAAAACAACACACATAAATAACAAAGTCAAAGAAGTGCATGCAAGCATGCCAAGCTTTGTTTTGTTTGAAAAAGTGGTTTCTAGTGGGTCATAGTCATTTGGGTACATCTAATGGTCATTCTCTAAAGTGGCTAAGTCATTTGCAAGAGGTTTTCACTTTAAAGCCATTTTCAAAACAAGGTGTTATTTTATGTGGTGTAGAAATATTTTTACTAAGGCATTAGCCCATAAGGTTCACCAAATGAGTTGCTATTGCAAAACTTGGTGTTTTTAGGTCAGTAGGTTTGGTCCAAATTATTATTTCAAGTTTTCCTTCCATACACATTTTCATAAATAAAACTATTCTTTTTATTTGGCTAGAAAATGGCTAAGTTAAATAATTCAACTTAAATTTCACAAAAATCATTTTTAATACTATGGGTTGGTTCCTAGGGTCAGTAGGGTCACCATAAACCAATTGGCAAAGGTTTGATCTCAAAATTCATTTTTAAATGATTTTTCTAATGTTAGCAAGTACACAAAAGAATCTGCAAATTCAAACAAGCTACCAGTTACTATTTGCTAAACTAAGGGTAGGGTTGGTTAGGTCTTGTTCTCCTGAATCTTTTGATATAAAATTTGTCAAATTTGGACGTATGGATCAAAAGATATAAAGATTTGAAGTTTGCAACTCAATCAGATTTCAAAATCAGTTTTTAAAACAGATCCTGCCACGCGTCTTAATCTAACTGGCCGAAAACGGTTCGCTGCGGATCACGCTCTGGTGCGTTGGATCTGGTTTTGATCGTACGGCACAGGGCGCGTACCCCTTCGCGAATAAGTGGATCTATCCTATTCGTGCGATCTCGATCTAACGGTTGCTACTGACCGGCCACGGATGGGCGGCGCTGCGCGACGGTGAACGGTGGTGACGGACAGACGGCGGCGGCGCTGATGAAACAGGACGCGAAGAAGAGGGAAAACAAGCTCACCGAGGTCGCGAGGCTGAGGTGAAGCACGTCGTGTGGTCAGCGTGGCTCGGGGCGCTCTGCGTCGGGGAGAATTGCTCGCCGGAGTTGGTTACGCGGCGGTGGCTCTGGATGAGGTTAAGGTCGTTCGCAGATCGCTCGAAGCAAATCGGCGCGGTCGATGCGTGGATTCAAAACCATGTTGCGTGCGTGAACGTGAAGTGAAGGCGTCCGATTCACCGAAAACGCGTCGTCGGAGAAGAGGGACGGCGGTGATGCAGGTTGTCTACGTTGTCGTCGCTGTAGGTCTCGAGAGGGCAAACAGAGAGCATGATTAGTCGCGGAAAATCATGGCGGAGCTGTGAGCGTGATCAAGGGGACTTGGGGTGGTTGGCTCTTACCAGGGATCGTCACCGGAGGAAAAGACAGGCGGCGGTGCTTTGGTTCTTTGTCGAAGACCACCTCCTGGGACGCCCGCGGAGGAATGGTTGGTACTGGGAGATGCGCCAGGGAGTGGGAATGCTGCTAGGATGCTCGAGAAGGCAGGGGGTGGAGTGTGTTGGTCGGAATTTGCGAGAGGGCTCGTCGGGGTCAGAGGAGGTGCAGAAGGAAATGGCAACAGCCTGGTGGCGAATAGAGGACGGCGTCTGAGGGAAACATGAGAGAGGAAGGAGGCGATTAAGAAGGAGTGGTCGCTGGTGAGGATTACTCGGCCAGTAAAGGGAATTTACGCTGGCATTCAACGATGGCGAGGAAAGCAGTCGGCTGGTGGAGAAGAAGGAGGGCAGTGTGGGGTCGTTGTGTCAGTGGGAAAAAGAGGAAGAGGGAGGGTCCACATGTCACAGGCTATGCGGGTAAATGACTGAGTGAGGAAAACGGTTCGGCGTGGAGAGGAGGTGGGCTAGATGGGTTGTTTGGGCCGGGGTAGTTGGGCTGGGTCTGTTTTCTTTATTTTTTTTCTGTCTGATTCCTTTTTCTTTTTCTAATTCTATTTTCCTGTTTTGAAATTCAAACAACCAAACACATTCAAAATGATTCAAACAATCATCAAGCCTTTCAAATATGAATTTGGTTCTGCTTAACATCATAATTCACATTCTAAAATAAATATCATTTTAAGTCTTTTTAGGTTCCATTTAATAATTAAATAAATGGATCATTAGTTAAATAAAATAGGGTTTGTTTTTATTTAATAAAATATTCACTTAAAATCCAAATATTTTCAAAACTCAATCAGTAGGTGTTATTTGGAAATAAAGAATATTTGGAAAAATTGTTTAAAATAATATATTCCTTTTACCTTAGGGTCCATTAATAATTCAATAAAATGGACTTAGTTATTAAATCAAATAGGGTTTGATTTTTTATTAATAAAATCTTTATTTGAAACCTAAATATTTTCAAAATCAAATTAGTAGGTTTAATTTGGGAAATATATATAATAATTGGAAATTTGTTTTAAAACAAAATAACCTTTTATTTTTTTTTTTGTATCCATTATTAATTTATAATAGACTTTCATTATTAAATTCAATAGGATTTGTTTTATTGAGATATTTATTTTGAAATCTAAAACAAAGCCAAAACACTTTAGTAGGTTTTTATTAGAGAATATAAAGTATTGGGAAAACCTATTTAAAACAATTTAATATGTTTTGATGTTTTAATTAATTTGGTAAAACTTCTTATTTTAATAAAGTTTGGATTTTAATTCTTTATTATTTTATTTTAAATAAACCTTTGTTGTTTTTATTCAAAACTAAATGTTTTTAATTCCCAAAGTTTGGTCAAGGTTTAAATTGGCCTTTAATAAATAAACCTTATTTGTAAAACTTCTATTTCATTTGAAAACAAATCCTTTCATTTAATTATTTCAAAATAGTATTTCCAAATGTTTTTATTTTCCTTGTATTAAATGTTTATCTTTTTAATTATCTTTAGGTTTATTTTAATTCAAATGGGTTTGAAGTTCCAATTGAATTCAAAAAGTTTCTTCTGGCTCTGAAAATCAACAAAGTTTTATTTTATTAATTTATTTTCACATTACAAGATTTGGAAAATCTTGGGATGTGACAGGCTACCACCCTTAAAATAAATCTCGTCCCGAGATTTGGGAAGATTAGGGTTACAAGCATGTTCAAACAACTAGGGTACTACCACCCTTAAAATTTTTCAAAACAAAAATTACACATTGGCCTTCTTGGGTCCTGGAATTTCTCTATGTTAAACTTTTGCTTTATTCCTATGCTTGACTCATGGACCAAGATTGAGCTTCTCCATAGGCTTGTTCAACTTGTTCTTCATCCTTTCTGGACAGTTGCTTGCATAGTGTCCTGGGTTCTTGCAGTTGAAACAATTAATGTCCTTGAGTTCTTTGCGTTGTTCTTTTGGGCAAGTTGCTACAAAGTGACCTGGTTCATTACAATTGTTACACCATACTTGGTCAATTCCTTTGTTCTTTATGTTCCCTGGGCATCCACTGGAGTAGTGTCCCATTTCATTACATTTACGACATTGTACAAGGCTCATGTCTTGCTTGGGCTTCTTGATTTTCCTTGATCCTTTGAATTGGGTTGTCTTGCTTGGAAGTAGTAGTGGTCCTTTCCCTTTGGTAGACTTGGATCCTTCTTGTTTCCTTTGTTCTACCATGGCATAGATAGGACATAGACCAGGAGTATGATCACTTCCTTCACAAAGATAGCAAGTAGCTTGAGAGGTAGGGCATTCTCCAACAGGATGGTCTTCATCACAATTGGGGCATTGTCCTTCATGCTCCTTGGAAGTATGATCCTTGTCTCCACAAATAATGCAAGCTGGGGCTCCATCTAGAACAACATTCCTTTCATCCTTGCTATCATACTCTCTTCTAGGTAAGTTTTCTTCCATGCTAATCATTTGATTAGTCACCTTAAGCATCAATTGGGACTGTTCCTCTAAAAACCTTTGTAATGCTGGATCTTCATTACTATTGTTGGCTAGGAACTGAGCTGTCAATTGATTCAATTGATGTTGGGTTGCTATGAGTTCTCCCAGGCTGTCAGCTTGGTTGGTGTTGGTGTCATCAACCTTGGAATCCTTTGGGGTAGTCATCTGTTTGGGTTTGAAGGGAGATTAGAATAGGCAAGATATTTCTAATGAGATATTTCTAATCACACATATCTCAATTCACACAAACAATGTGCATGCAATCACAACCAAACATTTCACTCAAACAAGGTTCAAGCACATACTTAGGCAACAAAATATTTTTTTTGTTACACCACATAAGTTGGTGTGTTTGACTTTACTAAAATATGGTGGTCCATCTATATGGTTCACTTGTGATCTTTCCTTCCTTCATGATTCTTCTTGTAGGAGATCATGGTTTCCTTGGGAAAAGCTCTTGGTTTCAATACTTCAAAGTTGTTGATGGATCTTTCTTATTTTGCATTCCCTTAGTCTCTAAATCTTGAGTAAGAATTCCTTGTCTAACTTGTGGTCCTTAGTAATTTCCAAGTCAGAAGTCCTTGGTGAGAATGCTGAAGATGTTGAAGTCATTAGAGCTGAAGATGTTGAAGAAGTCTCTGCACATGGGGTAGTCTTTGGTCATGGGGTAGGCTTTGCCATCAAGTTGAAGTAGAAGAGATGTAGAGCTGAAAACCAAAATGGTTGAGGAAAGAGTTTACAAGTGTTTTGTAAATAAGTTTTTGGAACAAAATATCACTCCTATTTTTCTAAGGGTTTTTGTCCAATCCTAGGGTTTACAAATCCTACAGGCAACACAATGCTCTGATACCATCTGTTAAGGGGTCCCAACCTAATAAGGTAGAGTCCTCCTGTGTTTTACAATGCTAGTCCCTGGATCAATAGCTAGCATCCACAGTAAGATGTAATATCAAGAAACAAAGGTCATAATATAACTTTATAACCAGGAATAACATAATTTTATTACATCAAACTTAGCTCATTAGGCTATTACATTATATTGCAGCGGAATAACAATAGGTATGAGTCCATCATCTTCAAAATGCCACAGGCAGATGTTGGTTGTAGACTTTGTAATCCTAAACAATCAATCTTCACTTAAAACAATCAAACCTGCAACATACAAGTTACAGCCACAAAGGGTCAATACATTTGAATTGCATTGGCAAGTGATACTATGGTAGTATAGTGGAGTCTATCATCTATATGCAATTGGCTAAGTGGAGTTGAGGCTTGCTTTGCTCAAAATAGATTTTCCTTATCATTTTGAAAATAAATAGTTTTGTCAAAAACTTTTCCAATGCTTCTCTCAATCAAAGACTGAAGATCCTTCTCGAGGCATCTACAAATCAAAGACTGAAGTGCTTGGTAAAAACATTTTCCTCAATCCAAGATTTCAAGATCCTTATATCAAGCCATCTTTCCATCAAAGATTGAAGAATACACACAAACCCTTGTTCACCCACAAGTTTTTATTTAGAAATTGGAATGATGAGATTCTTGATTGCTTCCATGTCTTGATGCTCAAATTGTCCTTTACCAGGGACATGGCTAAGTACTTAGGTTTTACACTCTGCAGAGGTGGTGCACTTTACCCACAAGACTTGGTTTCCCAAGACAAAATCTTTCAGAAGCCTTCCCTTAGACCAAAATGGACGCGTTCCAACCTATCAAACACTACCACCCACTGTCCATTCGGCTAAGTTCTTGCAACCTATATGATTATGGCAGAGCCCATAATTGCCAAGTGGTTGCACTTGAAGCTTCTCAACATTTGACATCTCAAATCCCTTTGTTTCCTGGGTGGCCATCCACAAGTGAGATACACAAGGTTAACCATAAATATGGGCCTTGTGAACCACTCAACATAACCCAATCTTTCCATTCCACCCAGGTGATTCATTAACTTAGTTGTTTTATTAAACAAAACATAAGTCCTCAGACTTAGAATATTTTCCATAGTGTGAATATATTTTCCACCCATGTTTTCTATTAGCTAGGCTAAGCTTGGTAGTATTAGGATACTTAACTTAGAAAAATCCTACTAAGGATTCACCTACTAGGTTTTCTTATAGCAATATCTATACTTAGCAAAATCCATGCAAGTTTTACTTAACAAAATCACTAATGCATAGTGAAAGTAATAGGACAAAAAGTATGAAGCATCACTTGCCTTTTTGGTAGAGTTTAGGTTCACCTCTTGATCTTTGCAATAATCACACTCTTCAAGTCACTACAAATCAATCAAGCAAGGCACAAACTCAATCTACCAATCAAGCAAAACAACACACATAAATAACAAAGTCAAAGAAGTGCATGCAAGCATGCCAAGCTTTGTTTTGTTTGAAAAAGTGGTTTCTAGTGGGTCATAGTCATTTGGGTACATCTAATGGTCATTCTCTAAAGTGGCTAAGTCATTTGCAAGAGGTTTTCACTTTAAAGCCATTTTCAAAACAAGGTGTTATTTTATGTGGTGTAGAAATATTTTTACTAAGGCATTAGCCCATAAGGTTCACCAAATGAGTTGCTATTGCAAAACTTGGTGTTTTTAGGTCAGTAGGTTTGGTCCAAATTATTATTTCAAGTTTTCCTTCCATACACATTTTCATAAATAAAACTATTCTTTTTATTTGGCTAGAAAATGGCTAAGTTAAATAATTCAACTTAAATTTCACAAAAATCATTTTTAATACTATGGGTTGGTTCCTAGGGTCAGTAGGGTCACCATAAACCAATTGGCAAAGGTTTGATCTCAAAATTCATTTTTAAATGATTTTTCTAATGTTAGCAAGTACACAAAAGAATCTGCAAATTCAAACAAGCTACCAGTTACTATTTGCTAAACTAAGGGTAGGGTTGGTTAGGTCTTGTTCTCCTGAATCTTTTGATATAAAATTTGTCAAATTTGGACGTATGGATCAAAAGATATAAAGATTTGAAGTTTGCAACTCAATCAGATTTCAAAATCAGTTTTTAAAACAGATCCTGCCACGCGTCTTAATCTAACTGGCCGAAAACGGTTCGCTGCGGATCACGCTCTGGTGCGTTGGATCTAGTTTGATCGTACGGACGTATGCGTACTTCGCGAATAAGTGGATCTATCCTATTCGTGCGATCTCGATCTAACGGTTGCTCGACCTTGGCCGCCACGGATGGGCGGCGCTGCGCGACGGTGAACGGTGGTGACGGACAGACGGCGGCGGCGCTGATGAAACAGGACGCGAAGAAGAGGGAAAACAAGCTCACCGAGGTCGCGAGGCTGAGGTGAAGCACGTCGTGTGGTCAGCGTGGCTCGGGGCGCTCTGCGTCGGGGAGAATTGCTCGCCGGAGTTGGTTCTGGCGGCGGGTGGCTCTGGATGAGGTTAAGGTCGTTGCTGCAGATCGTTCTGAAGCAAATCGAAGGCGCGGTCAGATGCGTGGATTCAAAACCATGTTGCGTGCGTGAACGTGAAGTGAAGGGGCAGTCTGATTCACCTGGAAAACGTCGTCGGAGAAGAGGACAGACGGCGGTGATGCAGGTTGTCGACGTTGTCGTCGCTGTAGGTCTCGAGAGGGCAAACAGAGAGCATGATTAGTCGCGGAAAATCATGGCGGAGCTGTGAGCGTGATCAAGGGGACTTGGGGTGGTTGGCTCTTACCAGGGATCGTCACCGGAGGAAAAGACAGGCGGCGGTGCTTTGGTTCTTTGTCGAAGACCACCTCCTGGGACGCCCGCGGAGGAATGGTTGGTACTGGGAGATGCGCCAGGGAGTGGGAATGCTGCTAGGATGCTCGAGAAGGCAGGGGGTGGAGTGTGTTGGTCGGAATTTGCGAGAGGGCTCGTCGGGGTCAGAGGAGGTGCAGAAGGAAATGGCAACACAGTGGCGAATAGAGGACGGCGTCTGAGGGAAACATGAGAGAGGAAGGAGGCGATTAAGAAGGAGTGGTCGCTGGTGAGGATTACTCGGCCAGTAAAGGGAATTTACGCTGGCATTCAACGGCAGTAACGGCGAGGAACGGTCGCTGCGGGTGGAGAAGAAGGAGGGCAGTGTGGGGTCGTTGTGTCAGTGGGAAAAAGAGGAAGAGGGAGGGTCCACATGTCACAGGCTATGCGGGTAAATGACTGAGTGAGGAAAACGGTTCGGCGTGGAGAGGAGGTGGGCTAGATGGGTTGTTTGGGCCGGGGTAGTTGGGCTGGGTCTGTTTTCTTTATTTTTTTCTCGATTCCTTTTTCTTTTCTAATTCTATTTTCCTGTTTGAAATTCAAACAACCAAACACATTCAAAATGATTCAAACAATCATCAAGCCTTTCAAATATGAATTTGGTTCTGCTTAACATCATAATTCACATTCTAAAATAAATATCATTTTAAGTCTTTTAGGTTCCATTTAATAATTAAATAAATGGATCATTAGTTAAATAAAATAGGGTTTGTTTTATTTAATAAAATATTCACTTAAAATCCAAATATTTTCAAAACTCAATCAGTAGGTGTTATTTGGAAATAAAGAATATTTGGAAAAATTGTTTAAAATAATATATTCCTTTTACCTTAGGGTCCATTAATAATTCAATAAAATGGACTTAGTTATTAAATCAAATAGGGTTTGATTTTTTATTAATAAAATCTTTATTTGAAACCTAAATATTTTCAAAATCAAATTAGTAGGTTTAATTTGGGAAATATATATAATAATTGGAAATTTGTTTTAAAACAAAATAACCTTTTATTTTTTTTTTTGTATCCATTATTAATTTATAATAGACTTTCATTATTAAATTCAATAGGATTTGTTTTATTGAGATATTTATTTTGAAATCTAAAACAAAGCCAAAACACTTTAGTAGGTTTTTATTAGAGAATATAAAGTATTGGGAAAACCTATTTAAAACAATTTAATATGTTTTGATGTTTTAATTAATTTGGTAAAACTTCTTATTTTAATAAAGTTTGGATTTTAATTCTTTATTATTTTATTTTAAATAAACCTTTGTTGTTTTTATTCAAAACTAAATGTTTTTAATTCCCAAAGTTTGGTCAAGGTTTAAATTGGCCTTTAATAAATAAACCTTATTTGTAAAACTTCTATTTCATTTGAAAACAAATCCTTTCATTTAATTATTTCAAAATAGTATTTCCAAATGTTTTTATTTTCCTTGTATTAAATGTTTATCTTTTTAATTATCTTTAGGTTTATTTTAATTCAAATGGGTTTGAAGTTCCAATTGAATTCAAAAAGTTTCTTCTGGCTCTGAAAATCAACAAAGTTTTATTTTATTAATTTATTTTCACATTACAAGATTTGGAAAATCTTGGGATGTGACAGCCACCATACAAGAGTACATCAAAGCCATTCCATCTAGAAAGAAAGGAAATATATAGCAACGCCATACGACAAGATTCAAATGACCTAGATAGATCTATATTTTAGGATAACTCCTCATACAACACACATCAGAGTATCATGCGGAAGCGGCAAACAGAATCCGAGTACGGATAAGAAGCAATCGGCATAAGATGCCACGTAAAAAGCACATCCCAACTACAGGTCTCACGGATCCCGTTCGGAATCTCTACACGAACGATCGTTGCCCACATCATGGCTTCTTCCACCCATTATCCGTCCCGAGAAGGTACTGCTCATCGAATCAAGAATTTATCGTGTGAGACCCTAAGGGTACTCAAAGAAGTCTTAATGCCTCTAAAGGGGACACAACACGGGGTGACGAATTGCAAGAAAAGATAAACCCTAGCAATTCTACAGATAACGCTAACCATCCGCCTAACCAATGATAGCGGATGTCCGTGAATTAAGAACAACATTATAATGGTAATCTCATCCGATCCATCCTCCTCCACCTTACCAACAAGGAAGCGGATTTAACAACCCCCATCCGTTGGCAATTTTATTAACCATTCCGTGAGTGTGGCACTATTTACTAGTCAAGTTACTTAGTCAAATTAAGGGTACTTTAGTTATGCTTGTCTATGATCAAGAACGTGCTCCAAGTCGTCCATATCCATGGACACGGCTTTGAAAGTTTTACCCGGCCGGTGCACCAATAGCAACACACGCCGATCAACCTCGGAAAAACCAAATCAAAACCCAACGAGGCTTTCACGTGAACAATCCCAAGATTCAGAAATATTTCAGGCCCTTAAGTAGATCCCGCGAACGGTGACTCGAGGCCGGGCTCAAGGTTTGGGTAGACGGTTTGTGAGCATTTGGGAACCCGAAAGTGTGGCTGGGCTTGTCGACACCGCGGAATCGTGTCCCGATCCTAAACAGTACAGTGTGCAGTACCTCGCACAATTTAAATACAGAAAAGTAGCATGGCATAAGTACAGGATCGTAAATAAAACCTCAGACTAGTTTGTGGCCCCAAGAAATAAGTCGGAATCAAGCTCTGGCTCAGGGGGGTCCCATATACCTCCCGGATGTGGATAGCGCGATAAATCAAGGAACAGGAATCAAGTACTCGGGGTCTTACGGGACACAAGTGAGCAGGAAAAACCAAATAGCAGATGTTGCTCACCGGTGCCACTTTCTTTAGTTATCCCAGAACTACTCAGGTTCAGTTGTTTAGGTACCTCATTATTCAACAGACACTCACGTACCCTACACATGCTGTTCTACGACTCGCATGGCTCAAACAACTCCTATAGTAGTGGCTCATGGGATGGGGAAACAAGCTTGGTGGGGTTTTAAAAGTAAAGGCTATGCAAACTTGGGATTCATTTTAATGCAATCGCGACTCCATGATGCAAGAATAAGATAGAGGCAATAGGTACTGTATGTATGCAAGCATGTGGTAGTGCTTGCCTGGTATCTCAGTTGAAGCAAGGGACGGATCTGGGTAGTGCTCCTGGTTCTCTTGATACAACCCCTGCTCAGTGTCTATCCGAGAAAAACCAAACAAACAAGGCCAACATGAATATAGAGCACAAGCATATGAATAAGATGCGTCAAACAAACAATCATGCCATGATGAATGATGCACAATTTACATGGCAAGCAAGGTAGCATGGCATAGTGAGATGTGGTGGACAGGAAAATAACATTTAATTGGGTTTTAGTCATATTTCATTGCCATAACAGTTGTTGTCCAATATATATTTATATGATGCATGCTGCAATTGAAGTCATGGATAGCATAAACAGAAAGGTCTCGTCGAGCTGATCAATTTAGACTCATCATTTGCTAAATTTGGAGTTTTAAGTCAAAAGTTATGAATTATTGAAAATCCAGTGGCATTGGTGGTAATTAACATAAACTTGGACTTTTACTTGTGCAAAATACAAAATGGATGGCATATTTGGAATCCCCTCATTTTTCTGATATCCATACATATGTTATTTGTCAAATTTGGAATTAGTATGTAAAAGTTATTACAAAACTGAATTAGATTTGAATTGAATTAATTAGAACAGATTTGAATTTAAAATGTAACAGTTAATACTTTTTATACCCAGACAGACTCAGCCACAGACAATTACAGGTGGGGCCAGGCTGACTCAAGGCACACGCGAGAACAACCATCACTGCTGGCTTTGCTTGCCCTAGAGATCGACGGTGGGGTCGTGGGCTAGCAGCCCACGTGGCGTGGTGGGTGGACTGGAGCCACGGTGAGCGAGGACATGGGTTTATTACTAAATCTCCCAGGAGCCTATTTGCAAAACTGCACAGAGACTGACAAAGGGCCAGGCTGGACCGCGGGTTGAGGCGTTGGGAAGAGGAGGGGATAAAGTAGAAAAGCGTCCGGGTGTTGAATCAAGACCGCCGAATCAAATCGACAGTGAAAAACTTCTAGATGGCTCGATCTTTCGGCGATGGCGAAGCTACACCTGGGTATTTCGCCATGACGCAAAGAGAGAGTTGTAGAGGGATGTACGGCTCAGGTTTTCGTTTAGGGCGCATCTACGGGGAGGTCTGTGGCGGCGGAAACGACGAGGCGGCAGCGGTCTGCAGCACGTTGCTGCGCTTCGGCGGTGGCTATGACAGCGCACGACGCACGCTCGACGCTCGATGGCGGCGCCACGGTGAACTAGGGGGGGGATCATGTCGGGGACGAGTGGCTTACGAGGCTCGTGGTGGCTGCTCGGGTAGGAGGCGGTGATCGCCGAGGGCTGGCGGCGGGCGTCTGGTACTCATGGCACGGCGGCGGGCTCCTCCGGCGGTACAGTTCCCTGGCGTCACGCGGCGGTGGAAGAAGGGAGCTCTGCATGCTGGCGCGCCTCGGGAAGCTGGAGCGAAGGGGGGCTGGGGCCGCTAGGGTTTAGAGGTCGGGGCGTTGGCTTATGGGGACGAAGGAGGGAGGAAGAGGGGATCTGGGGAGGCTGGGGGCGAAGAGTTTCGGATAAGAACGAGAGAGGGGAGGTGGCGTGGGGAGAATGCAGGTGTCTGCTGCTTTTAAGCCGCCACGAGGGAGCAAAGGCGAGGGCACGTGAGCGAGAGAGAAGAGAAACAGGTCGGGAGGCTGCAGATGGGGTAGGGCAGTGAGTCGGGGTGGTTGGGCTGGGGCCCCTAGGGCAGAGAGAGCAAGAGAGGGAGAGGTGAGGCGCGGGTCTAGGGTTGGAGCTAGGGTAGGCTCGGCTAGGGTTTCTTTGAGTGGTGGAGGGGGTAGCTAGGTGGCATGTGGGGCCAGCTAGGTGGGTGCTGGGGTGGTCGAGTTAGAGCTAGAAGGGAGGAGGTAGAGGGCATGGGGTATGGGGCCATGCTAGATAGGGGGAAGAGGAGAGGTAGGGTTTTTGGGTTTTGTTTAGAGGTAGATGTAGATTAGGGTTTAGTTTAGGATAGATGTAAAAATAGGGTTTAGTTTAGGATAGAAAGGGGAGAGAGGGAGTACTTGGTTTTGCAAAGATTAGGTGGGGTTGTTGATTTAGCTAGGTAGAGATTAGGGTTTTGGTTTAGAGAGGGTAAGGAAAGAGATGGTCATGTGATGGGGTTCTTCTTTAGTCCAAGCATGATTCAAACAAACCAAGCAAGAGCCAAGGAAGGGGATGGTTTTCTGGTTGTGCATGCCCATTAGCACATGAGTGTGCATGGAGCATGGGGTAGGGATCTAGCTAAAAGGGAAGAGAGGGAGAGAGCTAGGGTTATTAAATAGCAAAACAAGATCAAACACTGAAGGAGGGATCCATTTAGATTTCCAAACAAAAGCCAAAAGCTAGGAAAGATGGCACTTGCATGGCCCATGCAAGACAATTAATGCCCCAATTATCCTTGTGAAAACAATCAGATTAATATGGCATTATTCATATGCATCCCAAAAGGTGGGCAAGGCCAAGCAAAGATCAAGGGTGGATCCAACCAACAACATGGGCTAGAGATACTCAATAAAAATGCTAAGCCCACATTATTGGATGGTGGAATTATAAGGTGGTGAAAGAAAAGGTGGTGGAGTCAACAAGAGAGATGCCCACAACTCAACTTGGGCATTTAACAGTTTATTAAGAACCAAATACAATATCAAGAGGCAAATACAAATAATCATGCACATGAGATAAGAACCAAACAAGAAAGGGTTTAATATGATGCTCAAATGCAAGGGGACATGATGACATGAGCATGATATGATGATGATGCAGCAATTATATGTTGGAAGTGGCCCATTTTATTATTATAACATGTAGCATTACAGGGGTTAGACAACTGGGATGCTACAACTCTCCCCCACTAAACAGAATCTACTTGAGATTCTAGGAAGAAGAAGAAGATACAAAGAGAGAAGGATGGTTGGCACGGAGTTCATCTTCACGCTCCCAAGTTGCTTCATCAACAGAATGGTGTGACCACTGCACCTTGCAAAACTTGATGGACTTGTTGCGCGTCCTTCGTTCTGCGGTCTCAAGGATTTTGGTGGGGTGTTCCTGATAAGAGAGATCTTCTTGGAGGTCGATTAGCTCATGATCCACGGTCTTGCGGGATCTTTGAAGCACTTCTTGAGTGAGAGATGTGGAAAACATCATGGACTTTGAGTTTTTCCGGAGCTCCGTGCATAAGCAACTTCTCCTCTTCTACCACGTATCTTGAAAGGACCGATGTATCTAGGAGCCAACTTTCCTTTGATACTGAAGCGGTGTGTTCCTCTCATGGGAGTGACACGAAGGTAGACGAGATCACAGGGCATATACCATATCTGTGCTTCTGTCATAGTTGCTCTTCCGACGACTTTGAGCAATCTTGAGTTCTCGAATGATATGCACCTTCTCCTCGGCTGAGTTACAATGTCGGGCCAAACCATTCTTTCTCCGCACACGACCAACCAATCGGAGTTCTGCACTTGCGACCATAAAGAGCCTCGAATGGTGCCATCTTCAGACTCTTCTGGAAGCTGTTGTTGTAGGAGAATTCAGCATATGGAAGGCATTCCTCCCACTTCATGCCAAAAGAGATGACGCAAGCTCTAAGCATATCCTCCGTGATCGATTGATCCTCTCCACTTGTCCTTGCGATTGAGGGTGGTAAGCGGTCTTTGAAGTTCAACTTTGTTCCCAAAGCTTTTTGGAAACTCTCCCAGAACTTTGAGGTGAAGATGCTCCCACGGTCTGAACTGATTTCAAGTGGAACCCCATACAAAGAGACAATCCTGTTGATATAGAGCTCAGCCAACTGAATTCCAGAAATTGTTTCTTTGACTGGGAAGAAGTGAGCCACTTTAGAAAGCCTGTCGATGACAACAAAGATTGCATTGTTGCCCTTCTGCGACCTTGGAAAACCAGTGATGAAGTCCATCTCAACTTTCTCCCATTTCCATTCCGGAGGTTTCAATGGCTGTAGAAGACCAAATGGTTTCTGATGGACAGCCTTGACTCTGCGGCAGACATCACATTCTGAGACATACTTGGCACAATACCTTTTCAACCCAGGCCACCAGTATTGTGTTTTCAAGTCCATGTACATCTTTGTGCTTCCAGGATGGATAGAAAGAACCGAATCATGTGCCTCCTTGATAACTTGGTCTCTCAGACCCGGGTAGTTTGGAACAAACATCCGGTGTTCAAAGAAGAGCGAGCCTTGATCATCAACATGGAAGGATTCATACTTCGGAAGGCCAAGCTTAGAGATGAGCTTTCTGGTGTGCGGATCACCAAGCTGACGAGAACGAATCTGTTCTTCCAAGAGAGGAGTAGCCAGAAGGTTCAGGAGATGCCCTTGTTCCACAATTTCGTGTTCGGTGACGAACTCCTCGCACAAGAGAGGCTGCTCTTCTACCATGAGGTTGTTGACATACGCTACGACTAAGCGCATCCGCCATGACGTTTGCTTTGCAGGTGTAGTTGATGGTCACATCGAAGTCATTGATGGCTTCAATCCATCTCCTTTGCCGAAGATTGAGATCAGGCTGAGTGAAGATGTACTTCAAACTCTTGTGGTCCGAGAAGATCTCACAACGGTTACCAAGCAAGTAGTGCCTCCATAGCTTCAAAGCAAAGACCACTGCTGCTAGCTCAAGGTCATGTGTGGGATAGTTGATCTCATGCGTCTTCAACTGACGAGAGGCATAAGCAACCACCTGTCTCTCTTGCATAAGGACCGCACCCAATCCTTGCAAAGAGGCATCGCAGAATATCTGGAAAGGCTTAGATGTATCCGGAGGAACCAAGACTGGCGTGGAAGTTAGCTTCTCCTTGAGTGTCTCAAAACTTTCTTGACAAGCAGGAGTCCACAGGTACTTCTTGCCTTTCTTGAGGAGATCGGTAAGAGGCTTTGCTATCTTCGAAAAGTTCTGCACAAAGCGACGGCAATAGCTAGCCAAGCCGAGAAAACTTCGCACTTCCTTGACATTCACAGGAGGAAGCCATTCAACTATTGTCTTCACGGTTTCCGGGTTGACTGCAATGCCCTTGGCAGAGATAACATGACCCAGGTATGTTACTTCAGGCAGCCAGAACTCACATTTAGAGAACTTTGCATACAAGCGGTTCTCACGAAGCTTGTTCAGGACACACCGCAGGTGCTCTTCATGCTCCTCCCTAGACTTGGAATAGACCAGAATGTCATCCAGATATACCACAACAAACTTGTCCAGGTACTCCATGAAAACGGAGTTCATCAGCCTCGAGAAGGTAGCAGGTGCGTTGGTGAGGCCGAAAGACATGACCGTGTACTCATACAGGCCATAGCGAGTGGTGAAAGCTGTCTTGGGCACATCCTCTTTGCGAATTTTGATTTGGTGATAACCACTTCTCAAGTCCACTTAGAGAACACCACAGCTCTGCCGGTGATCAAATAGATCATTTATCCGAGGAAGAGGATATTTGTTCTTGATGGTTTTAGCATTTAGAGCCCGGTAGTCAACACATAGCCTATCGGTTACATCACGCTTCTTCACAAAGATTGTTGGGCTACCCCAAGAAGAAGTGCTATGTTGAATGAAACCCAATTTCTCTTGTTCATCAAGTTGTCGTTTGAGTTCACCAACTCGAAGGACCCATTTTATATGGCCTCTTGGAGATAGGAGCCGTCGAGTTCAAGCTCAATCACGAAATCAACCTCGCGATCCGGAGGCATACACGCAACTCTTCAGAAAGACATCCGGAAACTCACGGACCACGGTACACCTGAATAGCTTCCATAGCATCATTATTGAGCAGCCAAGGAATAGAGCCGACAGGAGTCGAGACTTGGAGAAAAGACTACATGGCCTTGAGGAATCTTGAGAGACCGGCGTTCAAAGACAATCAATCACAGCTGCATTTGCTGTCAACCAATCCATGCCCAGGATGACATCAATGTCAGAGCTGCCCAGAACAATCAAAGAAGCCAAGAATGAAGAACCACCAATCTCAACTTGATTCTCATGACTGATTAGCTCAGCCCTCATGTTTGCTCCAGGAGAAAGAACCATCAACCGCTTTTGGAGAGGGACCATGACTAACTCATTCTCATTTGCAAACTTGTGAGACACAAATGAATGCGATGCACCAGAATCAAAGAGAACTCGTGCAGGAACTGAGTTAGCGAGAGAGCATACCCATGACAACTCCAGTGCGAGCTCTCGGCTTGAGAGGCGTTAGCCTGATTAGCGCGCAGACCCGGGCTTAGTGTTGATGTTGAGAGCCCGAGGCGGTGGTGCACGAACCGACGGAGAACTTGTTGCAGATCTTGGCGGGGGTTGAGGGAGAGCTTTGTTCTTCATTGGGCAGTTCCAGCTGGGATGACCATGATCTCCACATGTGTAACAAGCACCGTGAGGACGTGGAGCAGAGTAGCCAGGGACTCCGCCAGGCGCTCCAGGGTAAGGGTTGTTGTAGCCCCTGTGAGCCGCAGTGGTGAAGTTTGATGGCCTTGGCGCGAAACTTGCAGGTCTTGGTGGAGCCGGGAGCGACGGTGGGGTGTTAGGAACCCAGACACGCCGCTTAGAAGGAGCTGCCATAACTGCAGAGCTTGATGCATCCCTGTTGTGTTTCTTGGACTCCTCAAACATTTGCCTACTTGCCTCCTCTTGCAGTGCTGTGTGCTGTAGTTCCAGGAAGGTTACCGGTCTTGCATGCGTGATTGCATACTTGATTGACGCATTGAGCCCTTGCCTGAACCTTTTCTGCTTCTTCTTGTCATCAGATACCTCATCACCACCATAGCGAGACAGGTTCATGAAGTTCCTGATGTAGGTGTTGACGTTATCATTTCCCTGCTTCAGGTTGAGGAAAGCCTCCTTCATCCTTTCCATCACAATCTCTGAGAGAAACTGTTCTTTGAAAGCTGCAGTGAACCTCTCCCAAGTAGGCTGGAACCCAGTGCAACTTGCCTTCAAGTAGTTCTCCCACCAAAGAGCCGCATCTCCCTTGAGAAGGTTGGTAGCACACTTGACCCACTCCTGTTCTAGAACATCAGCAGTCTCTAGCAACCTTGAGATCTCACGCAGCCAATCATCCGCGTCCAGAGGTCGGTCAGAAACATCGAACTGACGAGGGTTGAACTTGAGGAAGCTCTTGATGTCACCACGTTTGGGAGGTGGAGGAAGTGGAGCAAACTCATTCCTTCTGACGCTCTCCTCAAAGCGCTGCTGGTTCTCTTGCATTGCCGCCAAAGCATTAGCTATGCTTGACAGCGCTGAGCCCAGTTCCGGAGGGATGTCCTCTTGATCCCGTGGGGGAGCCATCCTGTCATTGATATAAAACTCAAGTCAGTACTATAATGGAAGATGATAATAATCCAAAATAGTACCAAGATGGAATTAACCAAGATTAAAGGATACAATTACTGAGATGATATTAAAATATCAACAAAGTTCATAGCACCTAAAAGATATTAAGCATATCGCACACGACTGAAAAGGAGTGTGGTACACAAATATATCAAAGAAAATTTTTCCACAAATTTCGGCATTAAAATACCAATAGATGCGCAAAATTACTTAACGAATCAAGATTAGTGACTCTACCGATTCAATATACAAAGGCGAATGATACAAGTAGTGGTATGGTCGCGACTCCATCCCGCACTCAAATCATTACTCCGCACATGAACAAGTGGAACACATATCCTAACCCCTTCTTCTCACGGCGAAACTTAAGATTGGTATCTACGGAAACGAACACCCCAAACAAGATAGCGTCGGATACAAGAGGAGATAGATTGCGTCGGTTTGCAAAAGCCTGTCGGTATGGAATGTACCAACAGTTGATAACCAAAGGCAGATAAGATAACAACTTGGATGCAACAGATAGACAAGGGATTACACACACACACACAACCTATGGTACTATGGAAACCCAGAACACGTGAATCCTAGTTTGAACTTTGAGAAGAGAATTGAAAATGTTGCACTTCCTTACCAGAAAAGGGTGGGTGGGAGGGTAAGAAGAAAAATGGAAGCAGTCCTACTCTCGCGTTTTGTTTTTCCCTAATATACATAACTACCAAAATATTTGCTAGACTGACAACGACCGTTTGGCTGAAACCCTGAAGGTCGGGATGGCTCTGATACCAATTGTAACCACCTCGGTGAACTACGCTCCTAGATACAAGCCTGGATGAGTGATAGCGGTTGAAATAGTACGGTGGGGCCCCAAAAGCCACTCACTGGTAGTCCTTTCAGACGTCCCAACCGCTACCCTCTCAACGGGACACATGCGGCGTAGTCGGCGAAGGATCAACTACGTACACAAGTGGGTATGTCAAGCCACCATACAAGAGTACATCAAAGCCATTCCATCTAGAAAGAAAGGAAATATATAGCAACGCCATACGACAAGATTCAAATGACCTAGATAGATCTATATTTTAGGATAACTCCTCATACAACACACATCAGAGTATCATGCGGAAGCGGCAAACAGAATCCGAGTACGGATAAGAAGCAATCGGCATAAGATGCCACAGAAAATAAGCACATCCCAACTACAGGTCTCACGGATCCCCGTTCCCGGAATCTCTACACTGAACGATCGTTGCCCACATCATCGACTTCTTCCACCCAGTATCCGTCCTGAGAAGGTACCTGTTCATCTGAATCAAGAATTTATCGTGTGAGACCCTAAGGGTACTCAGCAAGTCTTAATGCCTCTAAAGGGACACAACACAGGGTGACGCAATTGCAGCAAAAGATAAACCCTAGCAATTCTCTGAGATAGCGCTAACCATCCGCCTAACCAATGATAGACGGATGTCCGTGAATTAAGAACAACAGTTATAATGGTAATCTCATCCGATCCATCCTCCTCCCTCTTACCAACAAGGAAGCGGACGAACAACCCCCCATCCGTTGGCAATTTTATTAACCATTCCGTGAGTGTGGCACTATTTACTAGTCAAGTTACTTAGTCAAATTAAGGCGGTACTTTAGTTATGCTTGTCTATGATCAAGAAACTGTGCTCCAAGTCGTCCATATCCGCGGACACGGCTTTCAGAAAGTTTTACCGGCGGGTGCACCAATAGCAACACACGCTCGATCAACCTCGGAAAAACCAAATCAAAACCCAACGAGGCTTTCACTTGAACAATCCCAAGATTCAGAAATATTTGAGGCCACCTTAAGTAGATCCATAACGAAGCGGTGACTCAGACGGGCTCAAGGTTTGGGTAGAGCGGCTTTGAGCATTTGGGAACCCGAAAGTGTGGCTGGGCTTGTCGACACGCGGAATCGTGTCCCGATCCTAAGCGATGCATGTGCTACCTCGCACAATTTAAATCTGAAAAAGTAGCATGGCATAAACAGGATCGTAAATAAAACCTCGAGACTAGTTTGTGGCCCCAAGAAATAAGTCGGAATCAAGCTCGCTCGGGGGTCCCATATACCTCCGGATGTGGATAGCGATAAATCAAGGAACAGGAATCAAGTACTCGGGGTCTTACGGGACACAAGTGAGCAGGAAAAACCAAATAGCAGATGTTGCTCACCGGTGCCACTTTCTTTAGTTATCCCAGAACTACTCAGGTTCAGTTGTTTAGGTACCTCATTATTCAACAGACACTCACGTACCCTACACATGCTGTTCTACGACTCGCATGGCTCAAACAACTCCTATAGTAGTGGCTCATGGGATGGGGAAACAAGCTTGGTGGGGTTTTAAAAGTAAAGGCTATGCAAACTTGGGATTCATTTTAATGCAATCGCGACTCCATGATGCAAGAATAAGATAGAGGCAATAGGTACTGTATGTATGCAAGCATGTGGTAGTGCTTGCACAGTATCTCGATTGAAGCAAGGGCGGATGGGTAGTGCTCTGGTTCTCTTGATACAACCCCCTTTCAAGGTCTATCCGAGAAAAACCAAACAAACAAGGCCAACATGAATATAGAGCACAAGCATATGAATAAGATGCGTCAAACAAACAATCATGCCATGATGAATGATGCACAATTTACATGGCAGGCAAGGTAGCATGGCATAGTGAGATGTGGTGGACAGGAAAATAACATTTAATTGGGTTTTAGTCATATTTCATTGCCATAACAGTTGTTGTCCAATATATATTTATATGATGCATGCTGCAATTGAAGTCATGGATAGCATAAACAGAAAGGTCTCGTCGAGCTGATCAATTTAGACTCATCATTTGCTAAATTTGGAGTTTTAAGTCAAAAGTTATGAATTATTAAAAATCCAGTGGCATTGGTGGTAATTAACATAAACTTGGACTTTTAATTGTGCAAAATACAAAATGGATGGCATATTTAGAATCCCCTCATTTTTCTGATATCCATACATATGTTATTTGTCAAATTTGGAATTAGTATGTAAAAGTTATTACAAAACTGAATTAGATTTGAATTGAATTAATTAGAACAGATTTGAATTTAAAACAGAAACAGATTAATACTTTTTATACCCAGACAGACTCAGCCACAGACAATTACAGGTGGGGCCAGGCTGACTCAGCTTCTGTGAGAATAACCACATCACCGCTTGCTGCCCCAGAAGGACGGTGGGGGTGGCTAGAGCAGGCCCACGTGGCAGCGGCTGGGTGGACTGGAGCCACGCGGCTGAGCCAGGGACCGCGGGTTTATTACTAAATCTCCCAGGAGCCTATTTGCAAAACTGCACAGAGACTGACACAGGGCCAGGCTGGACCGCGGGTTGAGGCGTTGGGAAGAGGAGGGGCTAAAGTAGAAAAGCGTCCAGGGCTGTTGAACTGAAGACTGTCGAACTGAATCTGACAGCGCGAAAAACTGCTAGATGGCCTGATCTTTCGACGACGATGGCGAGCTACACACTGGGTATTTCGCCATGACGCAAAAGAGAGAGTTGTAGAGGGATGTACCGGCTACAGGTTTCGTTTAGGGCGCATCTACGGGGGAGGTCTGTGCTGGCCGGAAAACGACGAGGAACAGAGGCGGTACAGCGGTCTGCAGGCACGTTGCTGCGCTCGGCGGCGGTGACTGCGACGGCGCGCGCACGCACGCAGGGTGCTCGACGATGGCCGGCGGCGCTACGGTGAACTAGGGGGTCGGGGATCATGTCAGGGGGGACGAGTGGCTTACCAGGGGCTCGCTGGTGGCCTGGCTCGGCGAGGCGTGATCGTCGAGGGGCCGGCGTCCACAGGCCTGCGCACGGCGGGGCTCCTCCGGCGAGTCTACAGTTCCTCAGCGTCCTGGCAGCGGTGGAAGAAGGGGAGCTCTGATGCTGGCGCCTCGGGAAGCTCTGGAGCGAAGGGGGTGCTGGGGGGGCGCCGTCGCTAGGGTTTAGAGGTCGTGGGCGTTCTGGCTTGCGGGGAGACGAAGGAGGGAGGAAGAGGGGATCTGGGGAGGCTGGGGGCGAAGAGTTTCGGATAAGAACGAGAGAGGGGAGAGGAGGTGGCGTGGGGAGGAATGCAGGTTGTCTGCTGCTTTTAAGCCGGCCACGCGAGGGAGCAAAAGGCAGGGCACGTGAGCGAGAGAAGAGAAGCAGTCGGGAGGCTGCAGATGGGGTAGGGCAGGTCGGGGAGTGGTTAATGGGGGCCCCTAGGGCAGAGAGAGAGAGCAAGAGAGGGAGAGGTGAGGCGCGGGTCTAGGGTTGGAGCTAGGGTAGGCTCGGCTAGGGTTTCTTTGAGTGGTGGAGGGGGTAGCTAGGTGGCATGTGGGGCCAGCTAGGTGGGTGCTGGGGTGGTCGAGTTAGAGCTAGAAGGGAGGAGGGTAGAGGGGCATGGGGTATGGGGCCATGCTAGATAGGGGGAAGAGGAGAGGTAGGGTTTTTGGGTTTTGTTTAGAGGTAGATGTAGATTAGGGTTTAGTTTAGGATAGATGTAAAAATAGGGTTTAGTTTAGGATAGAAAGGGGAGAGAGGGAGTACTTGGTTTTGCAAAGATTAGGTGGGGTTGTTGATTTAGCTAGGTAGAGATTAGGGTTTTGGTTTAGAGAGGGTAAGGAAAGAGATGGTCATGTGATGGGGTTCTTCTTTAGTCCAAGCATGATTCAAACAAACCAAGCAAGAGCCAAGGAAGGGGATGGTTTTCTGGTTGTGCATGCCCATTAGCACATGAGTGTGCATGGAGCATGGGGTAGGGATCTAGCTAAAAGGGAAAAGAGAGGGAGAGAGCTAGGGTTATTAAATAGCAAAACAAGATCAAACACTGAAGGAGGGATCCATTTAGATTTCCAAACAAAAGCCAAAAGCTAGGAAAGATGGCACTTGCATGGCCCATGCAAGACAATTAATGCCCCAATTATCCTTGTGAAAACAATCAGATTAATATGGCATTATTCATATGCATCCCAAAAGGTGGGCAAGGCCAAGCAAAGATCAAGGGTGGATCCAACCAACAACATGGGCTAGAGATACTCAATAAAAATGCTAAGCCCACATTATTGGATGGTGGAATTATAAGGTGGTGAAAGAAAAGGTGGTGGAGTCAACAAGAGAGATGCCCACAACTCAACTTGGGCATTTAACAGTTTATTAAGAACCAAATACAATATCAAGAGGCAAATACAAATAATCATGCACATGAGATAAGAACCAAACAAGAAAGGGTTTAATATGATGCTCAAATGCAAGGGGACATGATGACATGAGCATGATATGATGATGATGCAGCAATTATATGTTGGAAGTGGCCCATTTTATTATTATAACATGTAGCATTACAGGGGTTAGACAACTGGGATGCTACAATCATCTCTTAGAAATGCATTCAATAAAAGAGAGTTATGCAAAACCCTAAACCCTAATTTCTCCCTCTATTTGAAAACAATTCAAATGGTTTTATATTTTGAAAAGTACCAAAATGTGGAGCCCAATTAGTTATGAGGGCCCCATAGTATTTAAATATTTATAAAACCCTGTGGCATTTTTGAAATATCCAAAACAGATTTGTAAATGATTTACAAAAGGAGAAAACAAAAACAGAAAAGGAAAAGTTTCTAGAAATAAAAAACAGGCAGCAGCCGCAGCCCAGCAGCCCAGCTCACTCTCCTCTCTCTCCTTTGCTCAGCGCAGCAGCCAACGGCCCGTCCTCGGCCCAAGTCAGCCCAGCCAAGGCCCGATACCGATTCGGCCTTTTGTTGGTTCGCCGTCTTCGTCCCCGACGGGAACCTGCTCGGTGGCGCGGCGTCCGCCGCCCTTGGCCGCCTACAAGTACCTCGACGACGCCGTGGAGAAGCCCTAGCACGCCTCTATCCCTTTCCCCCTCGCTTCCTTGCGCCATACCAAACCCTAGCTCATAGGACCCATCCGTCCCCATCGTCTCCGGCTATCCCAGGCCAAGCTAGGACCACCTTCTGACTCCCCTCGCTCGGCTAATTCATCCTATCCCTCTTCCGTTCGCGCGCACGCTCCTAGACACCTAAATCGAGACTGTCGTCCGATGGTAGTAGCTTCTTCTCGCCATCGATCTGCGCTCCGCCGCGTCTCGCCACCGGCATATACACGCTCCTGGTGAGATTTTGACTCCCTCGGTCCTCTCCGATCTGCTGCTTGCTTGTTGTGCCGTTGTCCCCGCTTTCTCTTGTCGTCGCCGCCGTGGGAGTTCGTTGTGGTTGATGCTCCGGCGACCCAATCAGAGCGGCGCCGCCCCTATTTGGTCCAGCGCAAAGAGCTGGTTCGAATAGGCCGCGAAGCGCAGCCCCTCGAGCCCCTAGCTACCGTTCCCGTCGACGATCTGAGGCCACCGCCGTGCTGGCGTCGCTGACGATAACATGACGTCAGCGAGCGCGAGTCAACCTAGTCAAACGCGGTGGGTCCCGGTCTGTCTGCGTGGCTTGCTGACATGTCCTTAGGCCCATCAATCGGAGTCAGTGGGTAGCCTTTGCGATGGTGTGAAAAGTATCTAGATCATGTGCTGATGTCAGCCTTGCGTCATGCTAATGCAATAAACCTTTTTAATGATTTCAGAAATTGATATAAAACTTGTAAATTCAATATCTAATTATCTGTTTATCAGAAAAATATGTATAATATATCAAAATGTTTAGAAAAATGAGAACTATCTATCTAAGCTATAAACATGCATTGTTAATCAACTTACATGACAATTTTAATTATAACAACATAGTAACCCCTCATAGGTGATTCCGGAGTTTTCCCGAGTTAGGGTTTTCACCCCTCGGAACCCCGTTTAAATTGTCGACCATGCTTTAGGTTTACATTTCAATACAAATTAATTTGTCATATCATCATCCTTGCTTGAGCATTGCATCGATGCCATGTGTTAATTGTTTTCCTTTCTTTCCGGTTATTTGGTTCTTCCTCGGTAGAATACGAGATCAAGATCGAAGCCCAAGGTCAACATCATCGAAGTTCGAAGACCAATACTTGACCAACTGTAACCAAGTCAAGTACAAGGCTTCCGAAGATCTATTTATCTGCTTATCGGTTATCAACTGGCAAAGGCAAGCATAGCCCTACCATGATATAATCCTATGATTTCGAAAGCATTTCAATTCTTGCCATTATGCACACGATTCTACTGTGGTATTTTATCGATAGATAGAGTATCCTATCTTTTGCATTACTCCCTTTGAGCTTATATTACATGATCCACTGCTCCTAGCATAACTAGGTTTTGCTTGTGTGCACTGCTAGAGCTTTTATCTATGTCTTGCTTAGCCATGCATAGCTGCCAGTATTGGTTCATCCAGATGATGTATCAGATGCACTGAATCTAGTATACAGGAGAACATGATGAGATGAGATCAGTGATATGAGATTAAACATGCTAAGGCTTGTATGGGAGGCCGCGATGGGATGTGGTTTTTCTAGTCCCATGCTCGCCACCATTAGGACCCGATGTTCTTACCTCTTGAACCAAGATGAGCGTACAACCACATGGGGCCTAGAAAACCTCACGAGCAACTAACTTACCTAGTAGATTCCATGAGTCACATAGTTCGGGCGTTCCATTCGACATGCATTCTGGATCTTCTCGAAGGCGGTGAAGGAGGTGCATTCATAACATGTAGGGAAGCATGGACCGGGTTGCTTGGGGTCGATGGAGCCCCTGGTAAACCAACATCGCCTCACATCTTTAAGTACCGGCTTCGGGATTTGACCCTTTACGGCGGAACCATACTTATTGCGTGACTCATGGTCTCGGCGAAAGCAAGGTAAAGGTCATGTCTAACCACCCTCTGCCGGCCTTCCAAGGAAGAGGGCTTATCTAGTGGTATTAAGAGAAGATTAGTACGTCTGGGTAAAGCTGTACACCCCTGCAGGGTTAAATCTTTTCGAAAAGTCGTGTTCATGGTTATGAACGCTTGTTGACGAGATTCTAAGATCATAGAGAACTTAAACCTAATCATAAAATTTGGCAGATCAACGTGTGATTAAGGATGCTTCCTGATGGGTACGAGGGGGTGATCCTAGTTAGGGTCCAAATGATGATGCTTGGTGGACATCAAAAGATGATGATCAATATTTCAGAGATGTCGCTCTCTTATCCCCTTTTAAAATACTCTGATTAGACGAGCTTCTTCTTCTCCCTCTTGTTTTATAAACAAAACCGGCTTTATGCAAAACAACTCCACCAGCCAGAAGTCTTGCGGAGTACGCCCTGTACTCACCCTTGCTTTGTTGATACTTTTGGCAGAGTAAGTGTTCCCTTGAAGGCGGACGGTTGACAGGTACGAGGTTACACAGCTTACCTAGGTTCAGATCCCACAACGGTGGCGGAATCCTACTCCTGCTATAAAACCACTCTAATGGCAATATGCCGAGTTACAGGGATTGGTTCGTTGTGCGAGGTGTATGTTAATCGATGCCCTAAAGGCTCCTATAGTCCCGACTTATATAGTCGCCAGGTCCTAGGGTTACAGGCAAAGTCCTAGCCGGACAAGTTACAGAGTCCTACACCACCTACAACTAGTCTAGCGTGTCTTGCACTCCAAGGCTTTGGGTACGTCGAAGACTCCTCTGTAGCCTTCCTTTATCCGGCATGGGCCTCCCTTCTGGATCCATATAACTGGGCCGCCCAGCAGGCCATGGGCCATGCTACCAAATGGGGGCCACCCGGGTTATCCGGATAGGAGACATGCTATGAGGATACCCATATAGCATATCCCCAACAGTAGCCCCCGGAGAACTCCAAGATCTTGCGTCGTCTTGCCTCTTCAGGTTGACTGCTTCGTCTAGATGGATGTCGGCAAATTGTCAAGCAATATCTTGTAGTCCTCCCAAGAACCCTGCAATGTTTTCTCCGTCTTCAACTTGTAAGTCAGAGAATTGAAGAATCTTCCATCGTCCTCTTCCGTAGCCGGACTGGATCCATCCATGCCGGAATATTCTGATGTGATGGTTCACCTGCCAGTGATAGCTAGGACGACGTAGACATAGGTCAGCGACGCCTCATAACTCACACATGCAGAGAACACAATCATGTCCGTTTTTCCTGCGCGAGAGATACGAACCGTTGGCGGCGACGGTTGGGAACGTGGCGAAATTTCTGCGCACGCGCCCGCACACGTTGTCCACGCGCCGACCTTTCGATCGTCTTGCACGAATCTTGACGTTGGGGGTTATAAATTGTAGATGTGGTGGATTTTTACTTTTCACCTCATTCTCCTCCTGCGTCATCTTGTTCCTCCAGCGAGCACCTCCTCGAGCCCTCTGCACGCACACGAAAAACCCTAGCCTCCCAATACTTCCAGTCATCACTTCTCCCTCTCCAATGGCAAGCAGCAGCTCTGCTCCCTCCATGGCGGCGTCAGGCGATGCCGCGGCGAAGCCGGCGAGCACCGTCCATGTGCCCCCAAAGGGCCTGGTGCTGCCCAAGTCCGCGGTGGTCGAATCCACTGGCGGCGACCACAATCTAGCGGCGCTAGAGCTGCTGGAAGAAGAGAACGACTCCCACAGGGGGAACTGGCGCGACTCAGACATCACGGACAACGACATCAAGGAGTTGCTCGTCGAGGGCTACCTCCCTGCAACGGAGGGGATCGACTGGCGAGAAGCACCGGCCGGCGAGGTCACCCCTTCTCCCCAAGCCGGAGAAAAGGTGTACCTCAAGGTCCAATTGGTACGCGGCGTTTCCTTGCCCATCTCCAATTTCTTCCTAGTTGTCCTCAGCCATTACCGAGTTCAGCCCCAGAACCTCTCCTCCAATAGCATCCTCGCGTTTAGCAACTACGCGGCTCTTTGTGAGGGTTACTTAGGGATTAGGTCTAGGCTAGATTTCTTTATTTACTTCTTCACCATCAAGAGGGAAGCCGGAGTCGGCAAGGACGAGCTCAGGAACTGTGGGACAATTATCTTTAAGATCCGGCCTGGCCGGCGGTTCCCCGACATCGTTGGCCATGAGTCATGCAAGAACTGGCAACGGACGTACTTCTACGGCCTAGATATCCCTCTGGCCGGCCGAGAAGTGACGTATCCGGACTTCGTCGATGGAGCCGCCGCTGAAGACCCGACATGGAGATCCCAGGCCATCCTTCCCTCCGAAAACGATGCCTCCCGCGCCATAAGGCGGATAGAGTGGTTCATAGACACGGGGCTGACTGGGTTGGACCTAGCCATGTGCTGGTTCATAAGACGGATCCAACCTCTGCAGCACCGCTTGAAGCTGATGCATGAGTAGACCAAGGATAGCCTCTGCATCTCCGAAGACAACTTCTCGAGTGACTCCGTCAAGATCCGCCTTAAGGACATCGTCAAGGTGAAGGATAGGAAGCATGGCTTCACCATCACCTACGACATGTTCGTTGACGACACGTGCCCAGAGGTAGGATGTTTATTTTCCGTGGATGACATATACTCCAGTTCTTCCGTCTAACCATTATCATCTCATCTAACACTTTGGGATTTCATTTAACAGCTTAGCAGTCTAGAGGAGGATAGCATGGTTGTCCAAATCTACGACCCCAAGATGAAGGAAGTCACCATCGTGTCCGACGACGATGTCCTGCTAGCGCGAAAGCGGAAGAGCTCCACCTCTGACGCTGCCGACGGAGGCAACAAGAAGAAGACGGATGGTGGAGCCTCCAAGAAGTCCACTGCCTCCCTGGAGGTGGAGAAAAGAAAGGTTACCGGGATTCCTTTTGCCAAAGCACCCCCTGTTGTGTAAGCCTCTTTCTCTCCGACATTGTCCATTACTTGTCTTATTCCTGTACTTATACTTTTTGCACGTTTCAAGAAGAAGGCCAGTACTAGTTTGAAGAAGACCTCCAAAACTTTGGGGGCTTCTAGAAATATTAAAGATATGTTGCATCGTGACGTGTACCACCACGTATATCCCGCCATCCCCCCCGTCACTCCCAACGTCCAGCCTACACCTGCTCCGACAAGCTCTCAGGCCAAGGTTGCATCTGGCCCTTCCGCCATGGAAGTGGACTCAGCTGCCTCCGTGGAGCTTGCCAATGTCGGCGAACAGGCGACACAAGAAAGCACCGCAACTCAAATGGCTGAAGCTTCGGCTAAGGATGTCATCGGTAGCGGCAAGGCGATGGTGGTGGGTGGAACGTCTGCTGAAGGTGGTGCCTCTGCACCCAGGACAACCAAAGAGTTCCTGAAGATAGTCTTCCCGGCGCTTATGCTGAGCAGCTCCACTCTGGCTCCTGGTGTAGTGTCGATATCTCCAACCTGCGGTCTTGAGGAGCTTCTCCGACAAGTAGATATCTTGCGAGGAAACAACCTTTCCTTCAACAAGTTGTTTGCTGAGAGCGCTACCAACCTCAAGATCATCGCACTTGTAAGTTTTATTTGTCTTTTGCATTTCATATGAGTATCCCACTGTAGCCCCCGAGGATTTAGACGGAAAACCATAGGTCTTTGCATCTGAATGCTCTAAGAGTGACTAAGCTAGAAAACTTCTCACTGTAGCCCCCAAGTATGTAGTTTGAATGAATCATTCCGACTAGATACTTTCAGAGTAGCATAAGCAGTGTTTGTAAATTTCAATATTGTAGCCCCCAAGTCTCTAGTTGTAACTGAATTAGTTCTCACTAGATACTTAAGAAAGACTAAGCATATGACTAAGTTAAAAAACTTTATACCGTAGCCCCCAAGCTTCTAGTTGAAAACTGAATCAGTTCTGACTAGATGCTTAAAGAAAGACTAAGCATATTGCCAAGTTTAAAAAACTCTCACTGTAGCCCCCAAGCCTCTAGGTGGATAGTTTGTAGGGTTCGCAGCATAGAAAACAAAAATTTTCCTACGATGTGAACTATATACCAAGATCTATCTACTAGATACAAACAACGGGCGGATGTATATCCGTAGAGAACATACCCTTGAAGACCGACAAAGCTTAACGAGTTCAACTCGTGGTTGATGTAGACGATCTCTTGCCGATCTCAAGATCGAGAGGAAGTCCTAGCGCCGCAAATCAGCAGCGCATCCGTGCTCGCACATACGTTCGAGGCACCGAGCAACCTCCACCTCCTCGCTCCAGCGATGCAGCGGAAACACAACTCTTTCTTGCCGAATAGCCACCGGGAACATGTATCTCGCTAGTCCGAGACCATGGGGGATAAATTCTAGAGGGGGAGAGAGATCCTTCACGAGGAGGTGTGAGAGACAAGTGAGGAGGGGGGCTCCTTTTATAGGAGGAGGGGGGCACCCAAGGGGGTGGCCGCCGGCCATGGGGGCTGCCCCCTCCCCTCCTTCATTCATGTGGGTGGACACTCCACTCACAAAATGCCCTTTAAATTCCCTCCACTCAAAAGTCCACTCAAATTCCCATTAAATTTCCACCAAATTTAATGCAAACTCTCATTAAATAAAACTCTTTTATTTTATTCAGAATTTTGTCAATTACTTTAATGACAAACATTCACAAATAACCCCTTGCTAGAATTCTATTTCACATGCATAACCACTTTATGCAATTTCACCAAAACTTTTTGGTATCTAGTGAAATAAATTCGCGCTTTGTTCATTCTTCGGCATGAAACATTTGCTCCAATTGGATGTCGGTGTCTCTTAAGTGTGTCACCCTACGGTTCGTGAATAATGCGGACATGATCGAGACCCTCTCGGATCAATAATCGAAGCGGATCCGAGACCCATATCGACTCCCACACATTCAACGATGACTTTCTTGTGATCGTCGGAACCTTTTACGCTAGTATCTTAATCCCTTTGTTTCACGATATATTACATGTCCGAGATTCGATCATCGGTATCTCCATACCTAGTTTGATCTCGCATCGACATGCACTCTTTCTCGTTCTGTGATATAACATTCTAGTGATCAAATCACTTGCTTGCAAGCTAATCAATGTGATATCACCGAGAGGGCCCAGTATATCTATCCGTCATCGGATGAACAAATTCCACTCTCGATCCATGAGCCTCAACATAACACTTTATTAGTTACGAATCCATCTTTATAATCACCACATTACGGTGTGTGACGTTTGATGTTATCAAGAAACTCTTAGGTGTTAGTGATTGACATGATCTCATGGTCTAAGGATTAGGATCACTTCATAAGTTGTTATAGCAATATAAACTCAATGACTTTGATCGTAATGCTATACTTCGGATGAATGTTCATCACACCATTACACTAATGTTGTGATCCCGTTATTAACAACATCCAATGTCCATGATCAGGAAACCTTGATCATCTTGTTAATCAACGAGCTAGTTTATGAGAGAGGCATAACTAGGAACTTTCTGTTTGTTTATTAAACATACATGTATTAACGTTTCCGCATTAATACAATTATAGCATGCAAAATAAACATCTATCATATACTTGGAATACACATAATAAACACTTTATTATTGCCTCTCAGGGCATATTCCTTGAGTCCCACTTGCACTAGAGACAATAATCTAGTTACATAGTGATAAATCTAACACCCATTGAGTTCTGTTGTTGATCATGTTTTGCTCTAGGGAGAGTTTTAGTCAACGGATCTGCTACATTGAGATCCGTATGTACTTTACAAATCTTTATATCTCCATCCTTGACATGCTCATGGATGGAGTGAAACCGCTTAATATGCTTGGAATGCTTGTGAGACCTTGGCTCTTTGGCATTGGCAATGGCACCATTGTTGTCACAATAGATCACCATTGGTTCCAACGTTTGCCACCACTCCTAGTTCGGATATGAACTCCTTCATCCAAAGCGCTTCGAGCCGCTCAAGCAAAGAATATTCGCCTCCGTTGTTGATCCCGCTACCACAGGTTGTTTGAGCTGCTCCAACTAACCGCTCCGCCATTCATGAGAAATACGATCCGGATTGAGACTTAGAGTCATCCGGATCGGTCAAAGCTAGCGTCGACATAACACTTAGCGACGAGCTCTTCTTCACCTCAGATACAAGAAACATATCCTTAGTTCTTCGTAAGTACTTAAGGATATTCTTGACCGCTATCCATGTTAGAACACGATCCGATTGGTACCTACTAGTCAAACTAATAGCATGTGCCACATCCGGTCTTGTACATAGCATGGCGTACATTATAGAGCCTATGGTTGAAGCATAGGGACTTTGTCCATTATCACTCTTTCTTCCGAAGCCGGACTTTGAGTCTTACTCAATGTCTTGCCTTGCAACATAGGTAAGAACCCCTTCTTACTTCCGTCCATTTTAAACTTCTTTAAAATCTTATCAAGGTATGTACTTTGTGATAGCCCTATTAGGCGCCTAGATCTATCTCTATAGATCTTTATGCCTAATATGTATGACGCTTCACCTAGGTCCTTCATTGAAAATTTGCTGTTTAGATAACTTTTAACACTGTTTAAAAGATCTATCACATTTCCGATCAATAATATGTCATCCACATATAATATCAGAAATGCCACATTGCTCCCACTCACTTTCTTGTAAATACAAGCTTCTCCATAAGTTTGTACAAATCCAAACTCTTTGATCACCTCATCAAAGCGGAGATTCCAACTTCGTGATGCTTGCTTCAATAAATAGATGGATCGCTGAAGCTTGCACACCTTGTTAGCATCCTTAGGATCGACAAAACCCTTTGGTTGTATCATATACAACTCTTCTTCAATATTACCATTGAGAAACGCGGTTTTGACATCCATCTGCCGTATCTCATAATCGAAATATGCAGCAATTGCTAACATAATCCTAACTGACTTTAGCATCGCTACGGGAGAGAAAGTCTCATCGTAGTCAACTCCTTGAATTTGTCGAAACCCCTTTGCGACAAGTCGAGCTTTATAGACGGTCACATTACCATCAGCATCAGTTTTCCTTTTGAAAATCCATTTGTTCTCCACGGCCTTTCGGTTGTGAGGTAATTCCACCAAGTTCCAAACTTGATTTTCATACATGGATTCCATCTCGGATTTCATGGCTTCTAACCATTTGTTGGAATTCGGGCTCATCATCACTTCTTCTTCATACGTCAGGTCATCATTTTCATCAACCATGAAATTCATGACAGATTTCCGTCTGACTTCGGAGCTGCAGCGTCTGCTTGACTGCGAGGTTCGGTAGTACTCTCTTCGGAGTTTCATGATCATTATCATTAGTTCCCTCTTCAAGGTGGAGCCAACTCCGAACAACTTAGGTGCTGCGCTACTCGCCATACTTTGAAGAGAAGGTTCCACAACCTCTTGAGTTCTACCTTCCGACTACTCACACCTTTCATGCGAAACTCTTTCTCTAGAAAGGATCCATTCTTGGCAACAAAAACCTTGCCCTCGGATCTGTGATAGAAGGAATACCCAATAGTTTCTTTAGGGTATCCTATGAAGACGCATTTTTCCGCTTTGGGTTCGAGTTTATCCGGTTGAAGTTTCTTCACATAAACATCGCATCCCCAAACTTTAAGAAATGACAGCTTAGGTTTGTTTCCAAACCACAATTCATACGGTGTCTTTTCAACGGATTTAGATGGTGCCCGATTTAAAGTGAATGCAGCAGTTTCTAGTGCATAACCCCAAAATGACAACGGCAAGTCCGTCAGAGACATCATAGATCGAACCATATCTAATAAAGTATGATTACGACATTCCGACACACCATTTCGCTGTGGTGTTCCGGCAGGTGTGAGTTGTGAAACAATTCCACACTCTTTCATGTGAGTGCTAAACTCGTAACTTAGATACTCACCTCCACGGTCGGACCGTAGAAATTTGATCTTTCTATTACGATGATTTTCCACTTCATTCTGAAATTCCTTGAACTTTTCAAAGGTTTCAGACTTGTGTTTTATCAAGTAGATATAACCGTATCTACTCAAATCATCCGTGAAAGTAACAAAATAACGATATCCACCTCGCGCCGACACACTCATTGGACCACATACATCAGAATGTATGATTTCCAATAAATCTGTCGCCCGTTCCATTGAACCGGAAAACGGCGTTCTAGTCATCTTGCCCATAAGGCATGGATCACATGTATCAAATGATTCATAATCAAGTGATTCCAAAAGTCCATCCGAATGGACCTTCTTCATGCGTTTAACGCCAATATGACCTAGACGGCAGTGCCACATATATGCGGATATATCATCATTAAGTTTAATCCTTTTAGCATCAACATTATGAATATGTGTAACATTATCATCGAGATCTAATAGAAATAAACCATTCATCATCGGTGCATGACCATAAAAGATTTCATTCATATAAATGGAACAACCATTGTTCTCGGATTTAAATGAATAACCACCGCATCAAACACGATCCGATACAATGTTCATGCTTAGTGCGCACCGATAACATTTATTCAAGTTTATAACTAATCCCGACGGCAAGTGGAGAGGCGTTCAAGGCGATCACATCAACGCTTGATCCATTGCCGACACGCATCTTGACCTCACCCTTGCTAGCGGTCGCTTGTTCGCAGCCACGATTCGAGTTACAAATATTAGCAACCGAACCGGTATCAAATACCCGGTGCTCTGCGAGCACTAGTCAAGTACACATCAATAACATGTATATCATATATACCTTTGTTTGCCTTGCCGGCCTTCTTGTCCGCCAGATACTTGGGGCGATTCCGATGTCCGGTCCCCTTACAATAGTAGTACTGAATCGACTTAGGTCCAACTCGGGTTTCTTTTCAGCGCAAGGCTTGCCGCCCTTACTTCCCTTCCGTTTTCCCTTCTTGTCTTTCTTGAAACCAGTGTTCCTATTGATCATCAACACTTGATGTTCCTTTTTGATCTCCACTTCTGCAGTTTTAAGCATTGACATAAGCTCGGGGAGAGACTTCTTCATGCCTTGCATATTATAGTTCATCACGAAGCTCTTATAGCTAGGTGACAGAGACTGCAGAACACGATGGATGCCTAAGTCAATGGGAATCGATATTCCCAAGGACACAAGCTTATCGGCTGTGGCATCCCGCAAAACCACTACTAGAAAATCGCGTTGAATTTGTGCATTGCATCGTCATCATCATGCATTGTTTGCCAAAACTATGTTTGCAAAACCCGTCTTGGTTTTCTAAACGCCCATCTTTATTCAAACGCCAAAACCCCGGGGCTCCGGAGTATTTTGTTTTGTTGCATTCGGGTTGCAAACGGCCCAATGAAATTAAATAAAAGATTTAAATTGTTTTAGCGGGGGCAGTCGAACGGGCCGTCCCGACCCGAACGACCACCCCCAGATTTTAAAACGGTCCAACCTGCCGCCCTTCCTAAAACCTAAATCTACCCAGAAACCTACCCACCCTACCTGGCCACATCACCTGTCCACCCCTCTCCCTCACCCACTCAAAACCTGCCACTTGGCCAGACCCCACCCCCCTCTCTCTCCTCCCTCACCTCTCTCTCTCGGCTCGCCACACACACACGCGCTACACAGGCCGCACCCAGCCAACCCCCTCCCACTGCCACCGGGCCCCACGCCCTGGGCCACACCCAGTCCACCCATCGCCTGGCCCTCTTCTTCCCAACCTCCCTTGCGCACGCCTTGAGGCAAGCCTCCTCTGCTGCCGCCTCCGCCGCCCCAGGCGAGCCTTTCTCCTCCGGCCCTTTGCCTCTCCGCCTCCGCCCGGCTTAAGCTGCCCAGCGCCGCCTCGCTTCGCTTCCGCTCAGCCGCTGCCGCTGCAGTTCCGTCCCGCCGCCGCTTCCGCCCTCTCCGGCGACTTCCTCGCCAAGGCGAGCTCGCCTGCCGCCCCTCTGGCGCCCGCCGCCGTGCTCCTCCCACCCCGCCGCCTCGCCGGACTCCGCACGGGCCTCCTCCCGTCGCCCTTCACCGACGCCGCCCGCTGCCGCACTGCCGCCTCCGACCAGCTGGCGGCGTCCGCGCCCGCCGCCAGAGCCGTGGACGCCCGGCGCCCGTCGAGCCCTCGCCCCAGCCGTCCCCAAGCCCGCCTGCCGCCGCCCCGCCCAACCGCCTCGGCGCGCGTGCCCGCCTCGCCCGTCCGCCGCTGTCGTCGGTTCGCCTCGCGCCCGCGGTGCTCCGCCGCTGAGCCACCCGCGTCTTCCCGGGCGCCTCTCGGGCCGCCGCCCTCGCAGACGCCTGCGTGCCCGATGCAGCGCCGTGTCCCCTGTCGACCTCGCCACCGCCTTCTGCCAAGAACAGCAGCGAGCCTGAGAGCGTTCCCGGCGTCCACCTCGCCCATGTCCGTCACCAACCGTCCAAGTCGGGACCCAAGTACACCGTCGCGGAACATCGTCGACGTGGGACGTCAAGGCCTCCGTTGTGAAACCGACAAAACAGCCACTCGGACCCGATGACCACCAAGAACGCCCCGAGAACGACAAGTACCTCCCTCGAACGCCAAACCCGAACCGGAAGGACGCCAAGATCGCCCCGGTGCCGCAAGTACCGCACCCCGGACGCCAAGTACTTCACCCCGAAGCCAAGACCGACTCGATGGCGCGGGCCTCGACAAGACCCTCGCAACGGCAAGACCGACCCTATGGGACCCGACAAGATCTGCATGCGACAAGAACAACCACGAAGAATCCGACGCGCCCCGACACCGACCCGAGCTCTGCTTCCCGGACGCGGCAAGATCTACCCCAGAACCCGAGAACGCTTCCGCCGAGACGAACCGTCGAACCCTAAACCCCGAGACCAACCCCGAACCCCGGAACCAAGATCGCCGAACCCTAAATGTGTGACCCTTTCCTCGAACCCTATTTTATAACATAACAACTTGTCGCATATTTAATTGCCATCCTTGCATGCATATCTGTGGTTTGGGGGCCTTATGCCGATTCACCTAATAATTAAATATGGGGCCCATATGCGGGCAAGTCTAGTCTTATATTGGCCTCATTGAAACATGTGTAGCGAACCGGATCCATCTGTTGTATTGCTAAACAACATTTAATTTGCGGGGTAGACAAATAACTTGAACCACCTAATTAATTGTCGGGACCCCGGTTCCGCTTAATATGACCTAATTGCACCACACCTTGCCATGTCATTCATCATGCATGCATCATGCCGATCTTTTGCCCTAGTATTAAATATTGCATCCGGTGTTTCTTCTAGTGTTTTGGTTCTTCGCGGATAAGGCCGTTGAGTTGATGTGAGCTTCGCCCCGATCTTCGGTTGAACCCTTCGACATGTTTTCAGGCGAGCATCTCCCCCTTTCTACCTATCTTACTTTTATAGCATTTATTCCCTCCTGTTGATCTATTGCTATCTGTGTTGCGATGCTCTAGATTCCGTACCCTTGATATCCCTTGCAGCCATATATTGCCTTGGACACCCCCTATTACCTGTTGTTTGGTAGATAGTTGGACTTGCGCGTCGTAGTTGCTTGCTCAAGTGCTGATGTGTGTCGTCATATGCCACAGTTGCTGATGTATTGCCGCATGTTGATGTTGGAGATGATTCTAGTTTTACTTATTGTTCACTTTACTTTCTGTTTAACAACTAAAATTGAATAAGCAGAGGCATCGGTGGGTGATAGATAATATTTGGTTTCCGAACGCCCACTTGTGTCCCGTAAGACCCCGAGTACTTGATACCTGTTCCTTGATTTATCGCGCTATCCACATCCGGGAGGTATATGGGACCCCTCGTGAGCTTGATTCCGTCTTATTTCTTGGGGCCACAAACTAGTTTGAGGTTTTATTTACGATCTGCTTATGCCATGCTTTACGCTTTATTTACGATTGTGCGACGGATAGCACCGCATCGCTTTAGGAAGCGGAGTGATTACGCTGTGTCGACAAGCCCGTTTGGGGTTCCCGATCGCTCAGACCATTGACGCAGAACCTTGAGGCCGTCTCGAGCTTGCCTACTCCGCTATTGGGTTCTACTCAAAGGGTGGCCCCTGAAATATTTGAATCTTGTGATTGCTGTGTCGTGAAGGCCTCGTTGGGTTTTGATTTGGTTTTTCCGAGGTTGATCGAGTGTGTGTTGCTATTGGTGCACCCCGGCCGGGTAAAACTTTCTGAAAGCCGTGTCCGCGGATATGGACGACTTGGAGCAGTTTCTTGATCATAGACAAGCATAACTAAAGTTCTTGCTATAAATTTGACTTATAATGACTAGTAATCAGCTTCACTATAATGGAATGGCTAATTACTGCCCACAATTGCTTGTTTGGTTGTCGCTTGCGACAATTGTATCCGACTAGTAAGTATTGCAACTACAACGGAATGGCTGAATAAAAGTACCAACAAGCTGCTTTGGGTTTAAGGGTTTATCTCATGTTAATTGTATCGACTAGTAGCGATGCCACTATAACGGAATGGTTAACTAAAGTGCCCATCGCTTACTTTATCGGGGCGATTCTCTAAAACCGACTAGTAAAGTGCCGCAACTATAACCGAATAAGTAAAACGCCAACCGTGAGTTCCTCGGTTGACTTCCTCGTTTGGTCTCGAGAAACGCCAGATGGGTTTGTTTGGTGATAGCTTCGGTTGGATCCGTTAGGTCATTCTTATCCTCTCTCGATATCCGCGATGTATCGAGTCTCTATAGGTTGTTTAGTGCATCTTGCCGCCGCTTGATCCACCATCATACCTGTAGGCGAGGACCGCAATTCTAGCCTCGCTGTCTTGGCCTCAAGATCGACGCTCCTTCTTTTTCCTTTGCCCTTTGTCGGCATCCCTTTGTTTAAGCAGGTTTTGAGATCGACGTCGTTAGCGGGTTACCCTTCCGCTTGGCCAGGCAGGGTTATGGACGCCATTGGTTATTCTTCGGGGCTCTTAGCCCCATTTGCTTCTTGTCCGTAGTCGGACGCCTACCGCTTTCAAGGTGATTTGGATCTTGTATATTATATTCGTATTCTTGACTCCTTGAGTCTGTTATATATATTCGCTGTGGGTCCCATCGAGGACTGTTGTGTGATGTTATTACTTCGTTTTCCACCCGCACGAAAGTGCCTGGTGGGCACCTTTGAATCGTTTCTATGCGGGTTTGGTGAATTTTGCCCAAACTTGCATAGGTCCGATTCTGAGGGTGTTACATCGGCGTAACCCGACATCTTGAGTACATGCTCACTAACGGAGCTGTGCTCTTCCATCATGCAGCTAAAGAACTTTTCTGAAGCGTTGTAGCTCTCTATAGCAGCATGTGTGTCGAAAATCATTTTCAACTCACCCATTGTATCAAATGCATTGCCGTTTTCGAAATGCTTTCGAAGTTCCGGCTCTAGCCCATACAATATGCCGCAATGAACTAAGTTGTGGTCCTCCTGACGAGTCTGATAGACATTCTTCTCCTCGTCAGGGGAATCATCAAAAGGTGGGGGGCCTAACGGCGCTTCTAGCACATATTGCTTTTGTGCAGCAGAGAGGAGAATCCTCAAATTCATGGCCCATTCGGTAAAGTTGCTACCGTTCGTTGCTAGTTTCTCTTTCTCCATGAACACATTGAAATTAAAAGCAGGTGGTGCCATCTACAACAGAATTTGTAAAGTTTAGACTAAGTGTATGATAGATTGAGTTCAACTAATCTATATTACGAATGAACTCCCACTAAAAAACGACATCCCTCGTGCCTTTTTGGTGATTACATGAACCAAATCCACTACACCAAGTCCGATCATCACGTGAGTCGGTATAGCTTCAAAGGCGAGCATCAAATGGGCATCATATCAACTATATGACTCATGCTTAACCTTTCGGTCCGTGTTCCGAGGCCATGTCTGTACATGCTAGGCTCGCCAAGTTAGAACCTTAGTGTTCGCGTGTGTAACTGTTTTACACCCGAAATATGGTCGTGGATCCAAGAACACCCGATCATCACGTGATGTCTTGGAGCGACGAAAACATAATCGGTGCGTACTAAAGGAAGAACACATTCTTATCTTGATATTTAAATGAGGGATCATCTTATTATGCTAACAAAGCTCTAAACAAGCAATATAAGATGCTATCAAACATCATATGTTTATTAGTGAAATTATATGGTTCCCGCAGATGATCTCTATCATGTGCATCGTGGTATGATCACTATCATACCTATATGTGTAAATCCAAGGTCTATGGATTTTACACGCTATGTTTGTTGTAAGAGTATCATCTCATACTTCTACTTACAACACTACCATATCATAACACTAGCCCAGCAACAATCTAAACTAGACGCCTCTAATTTATCCATTGCAAGTTTTACGTGGCTTAGGGCTTTCGAGATAGAACCGTTCTTACCTACGAACATGAACCACAACGAGGATAATCAAATTGTTGACAACTCACTTGCAAAATAGATATTGACTATAGTAGGAGAGACAGACACCCTCTAGCCACTTATGTAAACTAGTTGCATGTCAAGCGTGGAACAGGTCTCATGTGCGAGGACATGTAAAGTTTGTCCGGGCCGCTTCATCCCACTATGCCACCAATATCCAAAATTACAACAAAGTAGCAACAACATGATCATCATCGCCCACATACTCATATGTGTACTACCCATGTAAAGTATCTATGCATAGATCCGGCTCTGATACCACTGTAGGGTTCGTAGCATAGAAAACAAAAATTTTCCTACGATGTGAACTATATACCAAGATCTATCTGCTAGATACAAACAACGGACGGATGTATATCCGTAGAGAACATACCCTTGAAGACAGACAAAGCTTAACGAGTTCAACTCGTGGTTGATGTAGACGATCTCTTGCCGATCTTAAGATCGAGAGGAAGTCCTAGCGCCGCAAATCAGCAGCGCATCCGTGCTCGCACACACGTTCGAGGAACCGAGCAACCTCCGCCTCCCTCGCTCCAGCGATGCAGCGGAAACACAACTCTTTCTTGCCGAATAGCCACCGGGAACATGTATCTCGCTAGTCCGAGACCATGGGGATAAATTCTAGAGGGGGAGAGAGATCCTTCACGAGGAGGTGTGAGAGACAAGTGAGGAGGGGGGCTCCTTTTATAGGAGGAGGGGGGCACCCAAGGGGGTGGCCTCCGCCGTGGGGGCTGCCCCCTCCCCTCCTTCATTCATGTGGGTGGACACTCCACTCACAAAATGCCCTTTAAATTCCCTCCACTCAAAAGTCCACTCAAATTCCCATTAAATTTCCACCAAATTTAATGCAAACTCTCATTAAATAAAACTCTTTTATTTTATTCAGAATTTTGTCAATTACTTTAATGACAAACATTCACAAATAACCCCTTTCTAGAATTCTATTTCACATGCATAACCACTTTATGCAATTTCACCCGAAAACCTGTTTCGGTATCTAGTGAAATAAATTCTTGTGCTTGTTCATTCTTTCGGCATGAAACATTTGCTCAAATTGGATGTTGGTGTCTCTTAAGTGTGTCACCCTACGGTTCGTGAATAATGCGGACATGATCGAGACCCCTCTCGGATCAATAATCAGAAGCGGATCTGGAGACCCATCTCGACCCCACACATTCAACGATGACTTTCTTGTGATCGTCGGAACCTTTACGCTAGTATCTTAATCCCTTTGTTTCACTATATATTACATGTCCGAGATTCGATCATCGGCATCTCCATACCTAGTTTGATCTCATCGACATGCACTCTTTTCTCGTTCTGTGATATAACATTCTAGTGATCAAATCACTTGCTTGCAAGCTAATCAATGTGATATCACCGAGAGGGCCCAGAGTATATCTATCCGTCATCAGGATGAACAAATTCCACTCTCGATCCATGAGCCTCAACATAACACTTTATTAGTTCTGAATCCATCTTTATAATCACCCTGTTACGGTGTGACGTTTGATGTTATCAAGAAACTCTTAGGTGTTAGTGATTGACATGATCTCATGGTCTAAGGATTAGGATCACTTCGTAAGTTGTTATAGCAATATAAACTCAATGACTTTGATCGTAATGATATGCTTCGGATGAATGTTCATCACACCATTACACTAATGTTGTGATCCCGTTATTAACAACATCCAATGTCCATGATCAGGAAACCTTGATCATCTTGTTAATCAACGAGCTAGTTTATGAGAGAGGCATAACTAGGAACTTCGCTTTGTTTATTAAACACACATGTATTAACGTTTCCGTATTAATACAATTATAGCATGCAAAATAAACATCTATCATATACTTGGAATACACATAATAAACACTTTATTATTGCCTCTCAGGGCATATTCCCTTCATAGTTATCCGGCTATATGCTCCAAGTAGACTAAACAGCTTTAAATGTTCTTTCCATAGAATGAGAAAGCTCGGAGAGGCGTGGCCAACGAGAAGTTTCAGAAGATGCGTGCGGATTTGGAACCCGAAAAGGGTAAAACTGCCTTCTTGAAGGATCAAATCACCAAGAGCAAGAGTCTATTTTTCCTTTCGTTTTCTTACTCCGACTTGGTCTTGTTCCAACATTCTCTGAGTAATCACCATGTACTGTTCTTTCTCCCACTTGCAGAAGCCATTGCCAAGGCCAAGGACATTGTTGAGCAATCCAAGCACATTGAGTTGCTGGATAGCGAAACAAAATCCTTAAGCAGGAGAGAAAGGATATGCTGAAGATGCACGAGGACTCCATGAAGGTCCTGCAGGAATCCGCCAACACGGAGATGAACCGCGGAGGAGATTGTGATGCTAAAAGAGCAGAAGAAAGCTGCTGATGAGCAAAATTAGCGCAATCTTGAAGCATACAAGATCCTCCGACAAGAACGGGACTCCATGGCGGATACACTCCAGCAGGCTGAGACTAGCATCTTCAGAAAGTGATTCTTCGTCTTGTACTTCTGTAAGTTAGATACTTTGAACTTTTGTGTTATTGAACTCATGCGTTCCCTTGTCGGAATTTACAACTCCTATTGGATTGACCTAGTCACCTCCTCCGGCAAAAGAATGCATGGTCCTTGCCGGCAACTTTAGCAGCACCGCCATCAAGCAGGCCAAGGAGATAGCCAAGCCCCTCCAGATTAACATCAAAGCGGTGGATTCTGTGATGAAGTTCTCGGAGATCATGCGTCAAGCCCCCGAGCGTATTGTAAGCTGGAAAGCTTCATGTACCTGGGCTGGCACGAGGATCGCGCTGTCAATGGTCAAGGCGCACGACGAAAACGCCGACATCGACATGGTGACCTCCGGTATTCCCAACGTGGACGACGATGGACAGAAAATAGATCACAAAGCTATCTTGGCATCGATCGCGGGTTATGATACTAGGGTCTCCGAGTTGGTTGACCATAACGTCTTCGTGCCTATGGATATTATTGACGGCGACAACCAAAGCTCCTCCGGAGTCCCTCAAAACCGCCGACTTCGAGGAGGATGGCTCTCCTGCTGCTGCTTCCAAGTCTCCTGCTCCAGGGGAATGAAAAACAATATGTAATATTCGTTTCCTCTGGAATTTGTATGCGGAAAAAACTACTTGTTAACTTAAGGCGGAAAAATAATGGTTGTTATTTCCTGCTACTCAAGAACTGGTTCCAGCATGTACATATTTTTAAGCAAGTGTTGGCTTATCCATTACTTTGGTTTTTATGCTTGACCTTTCATGAGTCGGAAGACTCGTTGTCGGAACTATGCGCTCAGGCGATAATGCCCAATGGCACCGTCAAAAACCTAAGCACAAAATCACCGACAACAAGTGCCAAAAGTCACTACTCCAGAATCCACATAAAAACAACAAAGAACGTGTAGACCATAAAACTTAAGCTAACGCCCGTAGGCGGAATTTTCACAAGTGCAATCATAAAGCTTGTGCATAAAGGTTTTATACGATCCAAAAATGAACACTAAAGGAGGTAAAAGACTCATAAATATGAGTGAACCAGAGAGCTTTATTTCATTAATCATATAAGAGGTACACAATAGATAAAAAATGCTAAGTATAGAAAGGACGTAGTTGTGCTGTGTTCCATGGTCGATCAAGCTCCGGGTAGTCATCATCCGGGTCACGTCGCTTACGCTAATGATCCTCGTTGGGTCTATCCTCCAGTTCACGATTGTCAACAAGGTAGTAAGACCCATTGAGTAGCGCCTTGCTTATGATGAACGGTCCTTCCCATGGCAGGGATAATTTGTGTGACTTCTTCTACTTAAGTCGGAGCACCAGGCCCCCCTCTTTAAATGAGCGATGCCGAATGCGGCGACTATGGTAGCTGCGTAGCTTCTGATGGTAGATGGCAGATCTTTGGCATGCCAATACGCGCTCATCCTCGAGAAGGTCCACATCTAGGCATCTGGATTCTTCAGCGTCATCTTCGTTGTAGGCATCAACTCTTGGTCAATCGTGAAGGATGTCGGAAGGCAAGATGGCTTCTACTCCATATACCATGAAATAAGGGGTGTAGCCGATAGATCGGTTGGGTGTAGTTCGTAAACTCCATAGCACAGATGGTAGTTCCTCTGCCCAGGCTCCAGCTGCACTATGCAACGGTGCTTCCAGACTTGGCTTGATTCCCTGCAGAATTAATCCATTGGCTAGCTCAACCCGACCGTTGGATTGTGGGTGCGCCACAGATGCAAGGTCAAGTCGGATGCCCTTCTCCGAACAATAAGCTTCCACTTCTCCTAGTGACAAGTTGTTGCTGTTGTAGGTGATAATGCTATGTGGGAGACCAAATCTCACCACTAGATCCCGGACAAACCTAAGGTCAGTTGCCCCATCAAGCTTTCTAATGGGTTTAGCTTCTATCCATTTGGTGAATTTATCAACTGCTACTAGTAGATGCGTAAACCCACATGGTGTCGTCTGCAACGGACCAACCATGTCCAGCCCCCAGACTGCAAACGACCAAGTTATTGGTATTGTTTGCAATTCTTCAGCCGGAACATGTGGTTGTCGGGCATAATACTGGCATCCCATGCATGTCTCAACCAGCTTGTCGCGTCCGCCTTCGCGGTCAGCCAGTAGAATCCTTGCCAAAAAGCTTTAGCGACCAACGATCGAGGAGCGGCGTGATACTCGCAATCTCCGAGATGGATTTCACGGAGGATTTCAATACCTTCTTGCTAGGAAACACACTTAAGGTATACACCAGTGGTGCTTATTTTGTAGAGATGTCCATTGATTATGGTACCCTTTGCTCGGCATACTATTTGCCGTCTTTCGACTTCGTCATCGAGCAAAGTTCCGTGTACGAGATATTCCATGAACGTTTTTGTCCAAGCCGGAGGGACCTGAAAATATGCAGATATCGCCTAGAGGGGGGTGAATAGGCGGTTTAAAAACTTTTTCGAGAGTGGCTAAACAAAGGCGGAATTAAACTAGCGCTTACTTTGTCAAGCACAACCTAGAACAACAAGGGTTCACCTATATGCACCAACAACTTATGCTAAGCAATACAAGCAACAATGTGATAGCAAGATATAGATTAATTCAAGCATGAAGGATATCACAATGTAAAGTGCATAAGTAGAATCTCGGGTATAGAGATAACCGAGGCACGCGGGGACGACGATATTTTACCGAGTTCCTCACAACATGGAGTACGTCTCGTTTGGAGAGGGGGTGGTATCAAACCACCAACGCCACAAAAAGTCCTCCCTTATTCTCATGTGAATCTCACCCCAACGGGATTGATCCACGCTTCCACTATCGGTGCACTTGTCGGTGGCAATCCGGAACCTCTCACAAGGTTGGGGCACTTCTCCACAACTCAATTGGAGGCTCCCAACAAACAAGCTTGGGGAAAGCTCCACAACTTAATTGAAGGCCCAAGTAATCCAAGAACCTGAAAACCCACCAAACCATCTAGGGTTCCAAGAACCCAAGAGTAAAAAGCTTCTCATCTTTCACTCAATCGAATCCTCACCGAGAACTCAAACCGATGCACCAAATGAAATGGCAAGAACACAAGTAGTGCTCAAATCCTTCTCTCCCAAATTCCACCAAATCTACAAAAGCTTGTGGGGGAATAAGAGAGGAAGAACAATGGAGGAAATCCACAAAAGACTCCAAGATCTAGATCCCAAGATGTTCCCCTCACTTAGAGGAGAGATGGATTGGTGGGATTGTAGATCTAGATCTCCTCTATCAAATACCTAAAGTATATGCAAGAATCAAGGGAGGGATTGAAGGGGGAGCAAGCTCAAGAGGGTCAAGAATGGAGGAGAAAGCCTGTAAAACTCGAGCGGTTTCATTGGGGAAGAAGGGCCCCTTTTTATAGGCCCACAGATTTCTGACCGTTTTCTGCCCGTTGGGGACTTGCCAGACCGGAGACTCCGGTGTGCAGACAGGAGACTCTGGTCTACACTGGAGACTCCCGCCAACCTCCGGACCAACCTTCGGACCACCCATCAGACTGTCCTGGGCAAATTTTTGGCGGCCCCTCCGGGGACTTTTGGTGAAACTCCGTACCACACCGAAGACTCCGATGTGGACTAAATAAGAGGCAAACTTCAAATGGCGATATCTAGAGTTTGGAAACTCAGATTGACCCGAAACCAATTTTGTTGGAAAGAGGACAACAAGAGTTACCTTTCTTGGTGAGAAACCGTAAAAACCTCAAAGATCAAAAACGGAATATGATATAAAATGGAAATCCGTTTTTGATGAACTAGAGCTTGTTATGAATATTACCACAAGCTCTAGAACCTCACATGGATAAGATCCAAATAACAACCAAGAAAGGATGATGCTAAGTATGCAAAGGTTTGAGATCTCTCTGAAATATATGATAGAGTTACTCACTTGAGAGCCCCTATTGATAGTACGGTTGTCTATCCTATAAACCGGTCTCCCCAACTAACACCACGAGACCGGTAAGAAAGAAACCCTATCAATATCATACCTTTGCCTTGCGCATATTCCACTTGATCTTGATGTATACGATCTTGTCCTTCTCAAGATGGAACACCTTTCTTGATTGTTCTCGCACGCACTCGCTTGATGAAGACTTGCAGGTTGCTCCCCATATGACATGGGGAAACCTTTACTTTGACCTTGTCGTCATCGATCCATGATCACTGAGGATGGCAAGCTTCAAGCATGATATCTTCTAGATATGGCACATCTTTAGCTTGCACAACATTTCTTCTAACACCATTTGGATTATATCTTGAAGATACATACGATGAATTCTATCTTCTTCTTCAAGACACCCTTGCAATAGGATCAACTCACACATGACCAAATTGTGGATCACTCTTTGAACATCTTGGTCATCACTTGATCCTCTTCACTTTCTTCTTCTCCAAACCTTAAAGCCAACATATGGTTCAAGCATTGCCTATGGACAATTCCTACAAGTACAACTTGATACAAGCATTAGTCCATAGAGATTGTCATTAATTACCAAAACCACACATGGGGGCCCACATGTTCTTTCAAGACCTTTGTAATTGTGTGAACGAAAGAGTTTAACTCTGTCCGGGTTGTCTATGTCTGCTCCCTTCACGGATGGTGTCCGTAGATGCTTCAGGAAAACGCCAGGTGGAATTTGTTTGCGCCCTGACCCAAGCTTTGACACCAGGTCGGTCGCCTCATTTTGCTCCCTAGGTATATACTTTACCTCGTAGCCCAAGAAGCTCTTGGATATCTCGTCCACTTCGTCATGATATGCCGCCATCATAGGGTTCCGCGCGTTCCAGGTGCCAGCCACCTGCTGGGCAACCAAGTCGGAATCTCCACAGCAAACTATGCACTTGATGCCAATATCCTTGGCTATGCGTAGTCCGTGAATGAGTGCTTCATACTCCGCCATGTTGTTCGTAGCCTCGAAGTGGATCTGCAGAACATAGTGTAGATTTTTCCCGGTTGGTGAATGCAGTAGTACACCAGACCCCGAGCCATTGAGTATCTTTGATCCATCAAAGTGCATCACCCAATATTCTGGCTCTGGTATAGGGGTAGCATCAGGCATCTCCATCCAGTCTGCGGTAAAATACGCCAAGGCTTGTGACTTGATAGTGTCGCGTCTCTTGTAGGTGATCTCGAAGGCGGCAAGTTCAATTCCCCACTTCATGACCCTTCTTGTAGCGTCGCTGTTGTTAATGATGTCGGACAGTGGAGCTTTACTCACAACTATAATGGGGTGCTCCTAGAAGTAGTGCCTTAGCTTACGAGAAGCAAGGAACACTCCATAAGCTAGCTTCTGGTAGTGCGGGTAACGCTGCTTGGACTCCATCAGGACCTCGCTTACATAGTAAACTGGTCGTTGAACTCCGTACTCATGCCCTGGTTCCTTTCGCTCTACCACGACAACAATGCTGATTACCCGGTTGGTGGCCGCCATGTAAATTAACATAGGCTTCCCAGGCTCGGGCGCAGCAAGGATAGGCGCTAAGGAAAGTATCTCCTTGAGATGCTTCAATGTTGCATCTGCTTCATCCGTCCATGTGAATTTGTTCGCCTTCTTCAGTAACTTGTTCAGCGGCAGAGCCTTCTCTCCAAGTCGGCTGACGAACAGACTAACTGCTACAATGCAAGATGTTAGTCGTTGTATGTCCTTTAGGCATGTCAGACGGTTTATGTTTAAGATTGTAACACCCTCAGAATCGGCCCTATGCAAGTTTTAGCGAAATTCGCCAAACCCGCATAGAAACGATTCGAAGGTGCCCACCAGGCACTTTCGTGCGGGTGGAAAAAACAAAGTAATAACATTACACAACAGTCCTCGATGGGACCCACAGAACGGATATATATACAACAGCGACTCAAAGAGTCAAGAATACAAATAAACGGTACAAAGATCCAAATCACCTTGAAAATGATCGAGCGTCCGACTACGGACAAGATGCAAATGGGGCTAAGAGCCCTGAAGAATAACCAATGGCGTCCATAACCCTGCCCAGGCCAAGCCGGAAGGGTAACCCTGCTAACGGCGTCGATCTCAAACCTGCTTAAAAAAAGGGGTGCCGACAAAGGGCAAAGGAAAAAGAAGGAGCGTCGATCGAGGCCAAGACACGGCGAGGCTAGAATTCGCGGTCCTCGCCTACATAGGTATGGTGGATGGCGGCGTGACAACAAGCACTAAACAACCTATAGAGACTCGATACAATGGCGGCTATCGAGAGGGTGAGAAAGACCTATTCGGATCCAACCTGAGACTATCATCAAACAAACCCATCCTGGCGTTTCCCCCTCGAGACCAAACGAGGAAGTCAACCGAGGAACGCACACAGTTGGCAGTTTTACTTATTCAGTTATCGTTGCAGCAATTACTAGCCAGGTTTAGATAATCGTCCTGATAAAGTAAGCAGTGGGCACTTTTAGTTAGTCATTCCGTTATAGTGGCAACACTTACTAGTCAGATACAATTATCATGAGATAACCCCAAAACCCAGCAATTGTTGATACTTTTACTTAGCCATTCTGTTGTAGTGAAGCTGATTACTAATCATATCGAAACAAGTTAATTTAAAACAAGAACTTTAGTTATAGTTGTCTATGATCGACATCGTGCTCCAAGTCGTCCATAACCGCGGACACGGCTCGAAAAGATTAAACCCTAGGGTGCACCAAAGTATCCACAGCACTTGACCCTTTTGCGGATCGGTTAACATACACCCATCGGTATGTCGGCGGGCCTAAGTCACGACGTTCCTGCACTCCAAAGCAAGCACGGGGGCCACCCCGAGTCGACACCCGAACGGAGTCGGCCGGTCTCGAGACGGTCTCGGGTTTGCGTCGATGGCAAGATAAGTGAGTCCCCAAACGGGACTGTCCATACCGCGAAAACATCCCGCTTTCCTAACAAAGACACGTGCTATCATCGCACAAACGTAAATAAAGCGAAACATGGCATAAGTACAGGATAGTAGAAACACCTCAAACTAGTTTGTGGCCCCAAAGACAATACTTTGAAATCAGGTAATTATCAATGGGGCCCATATCTCCCCACCGTGGTTAGCGCTCGATCTCTAACAGTGTCAAGAACTCGGTCCCACGGGACACAAGTGGGCGATCGGAAACCAAATCTTACCTATCACCCACCGATGCCTCTGCTTAATTCAATTTTAGTTGTTAAACAGGAAGTAAAGTGAAACCATAATTAAAGCCATGATCATCTCCAACGTCAACATGCGGCAATTCTCCAACAAGGGTGGTACTAGACGACAAGCAAAACACTTGAGCAAGATCACGACACGGGTCCAACTATCTACCAAACAAGGTAATAGGATGTGTCCAAGGCTATAGATGGCTGCAAGGAATATCACGAATGTAAATCTAGAGCATCGCAACACAGATAGCAAAGATCAACAGGAGGGAAGTAAATACTAGAAAGTAAGATAGGTAGAAAGGGGGAGGTGCTCGCCTGAAAACATTGTCGAAGGGTTCAACCGAAGATCGGGGCGAAGCTCACATCAACTCAACGGTCCAATCCGCGAAGAAACAAATCACTAGAAGAAACACCGGATGCAATATTTAATACAACGGCAGAAGATCGGCATGATGCGTGTATGATGCATGGCATGGCAAAGTGCGACACAATTAGGTCAAATTAAGCGGAACCGGGGTCCCGACAATTAATTAGATGGTTCAAGTTATTTATCTACCCCGCAATTTAAATGTTGTTTAAACAAGGCAAGATAAGATACCGGTTCGCTACACAAGTTTAAATGAGGCCGATATGAGACTAGATTTGCCCATATGGGCCCCATATTTAGTTATTAGGTGAATCGGCATAAGGCCCCCAAACCTCATGAATGTATGCATGCAAGACAATTAAATATGCAACAAGTTGATATCATGTTATAAAATAGGGTTCCGGGAAAAGGGTGCACACATCAGAGGGGTCTCGACGGCCTTGGGTTCCGGGGTTCGGGGTCGGTCTCAGGGTTCGACGGAAGCGTTCTCGGACTCCGGGGTCGTTCTCGGTATCGGGGCAGATCTTGTCGCATCGGAGTCTCGATGTCCGGGGTCAGAACTTGTATCAGTGTCGGGCGCATCGGTTTCTTCCGGGTCGGTGCCGTTCTTATCGTCGCGAAGGTCTTGCCGGTTCCGCGCCCTCGAGGCGGTCTTGGCGAGGGAAGAAGTACTTGGCGTTCTGCGGCGATGTTCTTATCGTCCGGGTTCTCGAGCATCGCATCTGAGGAGTACTTGGCGTCCACCGGGTTCGGTCTCCGGATCCGTGAAGATCTTGTCGCACGGACGGGATCGGTCTTCGGCGCAACGGCCTTCGGATTCCGCATAGGAGCACTCGGGGATCTTGACGCCTAGGTTCCGTGAAGTTCTGAGATGAGCTTGTCGATGATCCTGATTGTGGTTCCAGCCTGTCGATCTTGTCGCATGTTCACCGAAGAGCAAGACCGCGTTGACACTTGCGGTCAAGACACGGTCAGCAGGTTGCAGGGGTGCGCGACGCAGTGGACGGCCGGCAGCGGCAGACGCCTTGATGGCCTTGGGCGCTGGCTCGCGGACTGGGGCAGCGGACGGCGGGCGGGGCAAGCGCGGCCGGGCGTGCGGGCGGCGGGCGCTGGGCGGGCGGCGGACTCGGGCGGAGGGTCGCCAGCGAAAGGAGAGAGCGACGGGCAGGCGGCGAGGAGCTCCGGCGGCGGCGCTTGCCGGAGGACAGGCAGCAGCGGAGCCGGAGGCGCTGGTGGCTGGGACGCCGGAGACGCAGGCGGAGCTTCGGCCGGGCGGTTGAAGCGACGCCGGAGGCCGCTGGGGCGGATCTGCGGGCGCCGAGGGACGGCGGACGGGCGGTCGGCATGAGGCGCTGTTCGCCGAGAGGACGGAGCGAGCGGCGGGGAGGTGCGGGTCCGCGAGGCTCGAGGCGGGCGGGTCCGGCTCGCTGACGGCCGGGCGGGTCCGCGGCGAGCGAGGGCAGCGAGGGCTGGACTTGGAGCGGAGGCGGGAGGACGACGCTTGGCGAGCCTGCAGGCGACGGGCGAGGGGTCCGAAGCGCGGTTGCTGGGAACGCGAGCGGCGCCGGGCGGCCGGAGACGGAGGGAGCGCCGAAGCTGGGGCGGGTCGGGAGGCACGCCTGGCCGGAGGGAGGGCGAGCGCTGGCGGAGGAAGGCGGCTGGGCGGACGCAGGAGGCGAGGGCGGCGAGGTCCGGTGGAGCGAGGTGAGCGGGAGAGCGCGTGAGGGGAGGAAGGGAGGAAGAAGGAGCAGCGCAGGGGTGTGAGGCGCAGGCAGTGGCCGGCTGGTGGGGGGGTGGTGGGACCGGGGTGGGCCAGGGCGGTTTTCCTGGGGATCGGGTCAGGGGGTCTGCAGGGAGCGTGCGTGGCGGTTGTGTGCTCTGTGTGCGTGCTGCTTGAGGGAGGGATGGGCCAGGCGTGTGGGGCCCAGGCGGCAGGGGTGCTGGGTGGCCTGGGTGCTGCGCGCGCGTGTGTGTTTGTGTGGGTGCAGGAGAGAGAGTGGGGGAAAAGGGAGAGAGGGGGTGGACTAGGTGTCAGGTACTGGTTGGGTGAGGGAAGGGGTGTGCTGAGGTGGCGCATGCCTACTGGTTGGGGTGAGGTGGAGGGGTAGGTTGGGTAGCTTTTTAGGTGGGTTTAGGATTAGATGGGGCTGGCAGGTTTGGCCGATTTAGTTTTCTGGGGCGGTCGTTCGGGTCAATCGGCCCGTTCGACTGCCCCGCAAAAATAATTAAAACGTTTGTTTGTTTTAAACGAGTCGTCTGCAACCCGATAGCGGCCAAAACAAAATATTCCGGGGACCCGGTTTTGGCGTTTGAATAAAAGACGGGGCGTTTAGAAAACAACACGGGCTTTGCAAACATGGTTTTGGCAAACAATGCATGATGATGACGATGCAATGCACAAATTCAACGCGATTTTCTAGTAGTGGTTTTGCGGGATGCCACAATTCGACACCACTAACAAGGGATCTCGCCCTCGAGATCCGCCTCATGGTACCGGAAGGAAGGTCGGCGATCTGCGTCTTCTCACTTCGTGTAGATCTTCGCGACACCACTAACAAGAGGTCGTTGTTCCTGTTCGTCAAGAGAACACTCCGGATAAACAACGGACGAAGTTAAAGGTAAGGCCACCTCTAACTTTCACGGAAGGAGTAAATTGCATCGATCCACTATTCAATATACCGAGCAAATGATAAGAGTAGTGGTATGGTCGCGACTCCATCCCGCACTCAAAGCATTACTCTGTACACGAATAGACAGATTATGCAACCAACCCTCGGATTCAGACTGAAGATCTCGACAAGCGAGGTTCGGAAACAAAGGAGCGATGCGGACCTTGCATCGGATCTGGCGTAGAGGATGTCGTCGCGTCGGGAAACACCGGAAGGCCCAAACAAGGAACAAAGAATGGTAACACCGTAGACGGATTCATCAGGCAGCTTGAACACCGGATGGTAGAACACCGTTACCAAAGGAGGAAGCGAAACCCTGAAGGTGCGACGGAAACCCAACCACGAGAATTCCTGGACTCGAAGAAAAGGAGAGAGCGGATTCAAAACGCGTAAAGATAGGAGGAGAATAGCGGAGGGGTAAGGAGTAAAACCAGACCTAACCAGAACTATCCAACCGATTTTTTTTTCAAAATAGTTTTGACACTCTACTTCGGCCGTTAGCTAGGTTATCCTACAGGCTGGACTTGTGGGGTATCGCAATCGCCGAGCTCGATACCACTCAGAACACCTCAGAATCGGCCCTATGCAAGTTTTAGCGAAATTCGCCAAACCCGCATAGAAACGATTGAAGGTGCCACCAGCACTTTCGTAAGGTGGAAAAAACAAAGTAATAACATTACACAACAGTCCTCGATGGGACCCACAGAACGGATATATATACAACAGCGACTCAAAGAGTCAAGAATACAAATAAACGGTACAAAGATCCAAATCACCTTGAAAATGATCGAGCGTCCGACTACGGACAAGATGCAAATGGGGCTAAGAGCCCTGAAGAATAACCAATGGCGTCCATAACCCTGCCCAGGCCAAGCCGGAAGGGTAACCACGCTAACGGCCGATCTCAAACCTGCTTAAACAAAAGGTGCCGACAAAGGGCAAAGGAAAAAGAAGGAGCGTCGATCGAGGCGACACAGCGATGCTAGAATTGCGGTCCTCGCCTACATAGGTATGGTGGATCGAGGCGGCGGCAACATGCACTAACAACCTATAGAGACTCGACACAACTGGCGACTATCAGAGAGGGGTAAGAAAGACCTATTCGGATCCAACCTGATACTAGCATCAAACAAACCCATCCTGGCGTTTCCCCCTCGAGACCAAACGAGGAAGTCAACCGAGGACGCACACAGTTGGCAGTTTTACTTATTCAGTTATCGTTGCAGCAATTACTAGTCAGGTTTAGATAATCGTCCTGATAAAGTAAGCAGTGGGCACTTTTAGTTAGTCATTCCGTTATAGTGGCAACACTTACTAGTCAGATACAATTATCATGAGATAACCCCAAAACCCAAAGAATTGTTGATACTTTTACTTAGCCATTACATTGTAGTGAAGCTGATTAATCATATCGAAACAAGTTAATTTAAAACAAGTAAACTTTAGTTATAGTTGTCTATGATCGTACATCGTGCTCCAAGTCGTCCATAACCGCGACACGGCTTCTAAAAGATTAAACCTGCAGGGTGCACCAAAGTATCCACAGCACTTGACCCTTTTTGCCGATCGTTAACATACACCCATCGGTATGTCCGGGGCCTAAGTCACGACGTTCCTGCACCCAAAGCAAGCACGGGGCCACCCCACGAAGTCGACACCGCAACGGAGTCGGCGGTCTCGAGACGGTCTCGGGGTTTGCGTCGATGGCGTTATCGTGACAAAGAGTCCCCAAACGGGACTGTCCATACGAAAAACATCCCGCTTTCCTAAACAGTACACGTGCTATCTGTCGCACAAACGTAAATAAAGCAGTAAACATGGCATAAGTACAGGATAGTAGAAACACCTCAAACTAGTTTGTGGCCCCCAGTACAATACTTCGAAATCAGGTAATTATCAATGGGGGGCCCATATCTCCCCACCTGTGGTTAGCGCGCTCGATCTCGGAACAGGTGTCAAGAACTCGGGTCCTACGGGACACAAGTGGGCGGTCGGAAACCAAATCTTACCTATCACCCACCGATGCCTCTGCTTAATTCAATTTTAGTTGTTAAACAGGAAGTAAAGTGAAACCATAATTAAAGCCATGATCATCTCCAACGTCAACATGCGGCAATTCTCCAACAAGGGTGGTACTAGACGACAAGCAAAAACACTTGAGCAAGCGACTACGACACGCGGGTCCAACTATCTACCAAACAACAGGTAATAGGATGTGTCCAAGGCTATAGATGGCTGCAAGGAATATCACGGGTACGAAATCTAGAGCATCGCAACACAGATAGCAAAGATCAACAGGAGGGAAGTAAATACTAGAAAGTAAGATAGGTAGAAAGGGGGAGGTGCTCGCCTGAAAACATTGTCGAAGGGTTCAACCGAAGATCGGGGCGAAGCTCACATCAACTCAACGGTCCAATCCGCGAAGAAACAAATCACTAGAAGAAACACCGGATGCAATATTTAATACAACGGCAGAAGATCGGCATGATGCGTGTATGATGCATGGCATGGCAAAGTGCGACGCAATTAGGTCAAATTAAGCGGAACCGGGGTCCCGACAATTAATTAGATGGTTCAAGTTATTTATCTACCCCGCAATTTAAATGTTGTTTAAACAAGGCAAGATAAGATACCGGTTCGCTACACAAGTTTAAATGAGGCCGATATGAGACTAGATTTGCCCGCATATGGGCCCCATATTTAGTTATTAGGTGAATCGGCATAAGGCCCCCAAACCTCATGAATGTATGCATGCAAGACAATTAAATATGCAACAAGTTGATATCATGTTATAAAATAGGGTTCCGGGAAAAGGGTGCACACATCAGAGGGGTCTCGACGGCCTTGGGTTCCGGGGTTCGGGGTCGGTCTCAGGGTTCGACGGAAGCGTTCTCGGACTCCGGGGTCGTTCTCGGTATCGGGGCAGATCTTGTCGCATCGGAGTCTCGATGTCCGGGGTCAGAACTTGTATCAGTGTCGGGCGCATCGGTTTCTTCCGGGTCGGTGCCGTTCTTATCGTCGCGGAGGTCTTGCCGATTCCGCGCCCTCGAGGCGGTCTTGGCGAGGGAAGAAGTACTTGGCGTTCTGCGGCGATGTTCTTATCGTCCGGGTTCTCGAGCATCGCATCTGAGGAGTACTTGGCGTCCACCGGGTTCGGTCTCCGGATCCGTGAAGATCTTGTCGCACGGACGGGATCGGTCTTCGGCGCAACGGCCTTCGGATTCCGCATAGGAGCACTCGGGGATCTTGACGCCTAGGTTCCGTGAAGTTCTGAGATGAGCTTGTCGATGATCCTGATTGTGGTTCCAGCCTGTCGATCTTGTCGCATGTTCACCGAAGAGCAAGACCGCGTTGACACTTGCGGTCAAGACACGGTCAAGAAGTTGGTGGTGCGCGACGCAGTGGACGGCCGCGGCGCGCAGACGCCGGGATGGCCAGGGCGCCGCTCGCGGATCGGGGCAGCGGACGGCGACGGGACAAGCGCTGGCGTGCACGGGGCACGCTGGGCGGCTTCTGGCCAGGCGGACTGGCCGAGGGTCGCTGCAGCGAAAGGAGAGAGCGGACGCGAGGCGGCGGCGAGGAGCTCCGCGGCGGGCTTGCGGAGGACAGGCAGCAGCGGGAGCGGGCATGAGGCGCTGGTGGCAGGGACGCCGGAGACGCGGAGGCGGAGCCGGGCGGCGTTGAAGCGACGGCCGGAGGGGCGGATGCCGGGCGTGGCGGCCCAGGACGGGCGGTCGGCCGGGCATGAGGCGCTGAGAGGCCAGGCGCTGAAGCGGCGGAGGTGCTCGGGTCCGGCGAGGCTCGAGGCGGGCTCGCTGACGCCGGGGTCCCGGCAGCGAGGCGGGCGGCTGGACTTGAGGAGCGGAGGCGAGGACGACGCCGGCGAGACTTGCGAGGCGACGGGCGCGAGGTGCACGGGCGAGGTCCGAGCGCCGGTTCTTGAACGCGAGCGGCGGCCGGAGACGGGAGCGGCTGCGGCTGGGTGTGGGTCGGGGAGGCACGCACGGCCGGAGAGGGAGGGCGATGGCCTGGCGAGGAAGGCGGCTGGCGGGCGGAGGGAGGCGGGCGAGGTCCGGTGGAGCGAGGTGAGCGGGAGAGCGCGTGAGGGGAGGAAGGGAGGAAGAAGGAGCAGGCGGCAGGTGGGGTGTGAGGCGTCTGGTGGCCGCCACAGGTGGGGGTGGTGGGACCGGGTGGGCAGGCGGTTTTTCCGGGATCGGGTCAGGGGGTCTGCAGGAGCGTATGGCGGTTGTGTGCTCTGTGCGTGCTGCTTGAGGGAGGGTGGGCCAGGCGTGTGGGGCCCAGGGCGGCTGGTGGCCTGGTGTGTGTTTGTGTGGGTGCAGGAGAGAGAGGGGAAAAGGGAGAGAGGGGGTGGACTAGGTGTCAGGTACTGGTTGGGTGAGGGAAGGGGTGTGCTGAGGTGGCGCATGCCTCTTGGGGGTGAGGAGGGGTAGGTTGGGTAGCTTTTAGGTGGGTTTAGGATTAGATGGGGCTGCAGGTTTGGCCGATTTAGTTTTGGGCTGGGATTGTCGTCAATCGGCCCGTTCGACTGCCCCGCAAAAATAATTAAAACGTTTGTTTGTTTTAAACGGGCCGTCTGCAACCCGATAGCGGCCAAAACAAAATATTCCGGGGACCCGGTTTTGGCGTTTGAATAAAAGACGGGGCGTTTAGAAAACAACACGGGCTTTGCAAACATGGTTTTGGCAAACAATGCATGATGATGACGATGCAATGCACAAATTCAACGCGATTTTCTAGTAGTGGTTTTGCGGGATGCCACAAAGATGGCCTTGATTTTCTCCGTGTTGACCTCGATTCCACGCTGGGAAACGATGAAGCCCAACAATTTGCCGGCTGGAACCCCGAAGACACACTTCTTGGGGTTAAGCATCATGTTGTATTTCCGGAGGTTGTCAAAGCTTTCTATTAAGTCGGAGATTAAGTCATTTGACTTTTTAGACATCACCGCTATATCATCCACATAGGCGTGAACGTTTCGACCAATTTGATCGTGTAGGCAATGCTGCATTGTCCGCTGATACGTAGCACCTGCGTTTTTTAGCCCAAAGGGCATCGTGACATAGCATAACGTGCCGTAGGGTGTAGTGAACGAAGTGGACAATTGGTCCGACTTCCTCATCTTGATCTGGTGGTATCCTGAGTATGCATCGAGAAAATACAAAAGCTCTGAGCCAGCCGTCGAGTCAATGACTTGGTCAATACGAGGCAAGGTAAACGGATCTTTGGGACATGATTTGTTCAAGCCGGTGTAATCAACGCACATTCTTAATTCTTTGGTTCCCTTTTTGGGGACAAGTACAGGATTGGCCACCCATCGGGTGTGAAGGACTTCTCAGATCAAACTAGCCTTAAGTAACCTAGCTATCTCTTTGCCTTCTGTGCATTGGCCAGATCTTGATCTAGCTTTGCGCCTTGCTCCGCGATGTCATGTGCTTCCTCCAGCAGCTGCTGGCATTTCTCATCAAGCTGGACTAAGCTCCGGATATGAGCTACAGTCATGGGCTCGACGAGTAGGTTGTCGTACATCACTCTATCAACGGGAGTAATTTGGGCGGCAGCAGACGCAGATGCCGGAGGCGGCGGTTTGCGGTGTTGTTGTTACTCGAACCAATGTTGAGTTCCTGTGGCTGCTGCACTGGGTTAGGCGGAGGTGTTGGAGATATGACCTAGAGGCAATAATAAATGTAGTTATTATTATATATTTGTGTTTATGATAAATGTTTACATTCATGCTATAACAGTATTAACAAGGAAACATTAATACTTGTCTGATTTGTAAACTAAATTAGAGTCCCTAGTAAAGCCTCTCCATAATACTAGCTTGTTGGTTAATAGATGATTGTGGTTTCTCTATCATGAACATTGAGATATTATTAACAACAAGATCATATCATTAGGAGAATGGTATGATGGACATACTCCTATAGATAAGTGTAGCATAAAGATCAAGTCAATTTAATAGTTCAATTGCTATAAGCTTTCTGATACATAGTAACATAATTCCTTTGACCATATGATCATGCTTATCACCATCACCGGAAGGATGCTTTGATGACATCAAACACCACACCGTAACTGGGTGGCTATAAAGGTGGCATTGAGTGTTCGGAAAGTATGGGTTGAGACACATGAATCAAGAGTGGGATTTGTCCATCCATATGACGGATATATATACTCTGGGCCCTCTCGGTGGAATTTCATTCAATTAGCTTGCAAGCATTTGACTGGTTCACAAGGGATCACATATCACGGGAACGAGAAAAGAGTACTTATCAGTAACGAGGTTGAACTAGGTATGCAGAGATACCGACGATCAAAACCTCGGATAAGTAAACTATCGTGAGACAAAGGGAAATTGGTATCGTATGTAAGTAGTTCATTCAATCGCAAAGTAATCGTACAAATATGTGGGAGCCATATGAATTTCCATATTCCTCTATTGGTTATTCATCGGAGAAGTGTCTCGATCATGTCCGCATAATTCACGAACCGTAGGGAGACACACTTAAGGATTCGATGTTGTTGAGTAGTTATGGAATGATGAGTAAGAGACCGAATGTTGTTCGGAGTCTCAGATGGGATCCGGGATATCACGAGGAGATCCGGAATGGTCCGGATAATAAGATTCTTATAAGGAAAGTCCTGTTTCGGAGTTGGGAATGATTCCAGTGTTTTCACCAGGAATGTTCTATATGGGTCCGGAAGGTCCGGCACTCCGGAGGGGAAGGGTACATGGATGTGTCATAACAATATGGAATGGTTGCATCATGTACTAGGTAACATGGCTGGGCAAAATAAAGGGAGAAATCAAATCCTAGTTTGAAAGTCAAACGCCAATTTGAAAAAGTCAAACGGCAAGTTTGCTTGGTGGAGGGAGAGTAGGAAACCTACTTGGGGAGGAGTTCCTCTCCCTCCACCCGTCGGCCAAGGAGGCCGACTTGGGGGAGGACTCCCTCCTCTCAAGCCGCGCCCTCCCACCTATAAAAGGAGGGGCAGGGCTGCCCGTCTTCCCTACACCTCTCACACCCCAAAACCCTAACCCTAGCCGCCGGCCTCCTGCAAGTCGCTGCCGCCCTAGGGTTTCTCCTAGCCACCGACTTGGGGCTTCCCCAAGCCCTAGCCGCAGGCCAAGCTCCGCCCCTTGGTGCCCTCTAAACCCTAGATCACAAAGGCCTCTCTCATAGTCCACCATACTCGCTCCGGCTTAAGGCGAAGCCCTGCGAGATCTCCCCTCTACTTCCGGTACCACGCCGTCGTGCTGCCAGAATCGCGAGGAGAGTGCTACAACCTCCGCTGCCTGATGGAACAAGGGAGAGGAAGGTCTTCATCGAGTACCGCACGTGTGACCTACTACGGAAGCGCTGCCAGAACGCAGCACCGGAAGGATCGTCTACGCGATCTTGAGATCAGCAAGAGTACGACTACATCACCCACGATAATATGCTCTCGTTAACCACTTTGGAATCTTCGAGGGTGAGTTCGTCTATCGACTCGTTGCTACAATCTAGTAGATAGATCTTGGCTTGTTTGTTTGCATGCGGTAGAAATTTTTTGTTTTCCATGCTACGAACCCCTACAGTGGTATCAGAGCCGTGTCTATATGTAGATCTGTTGCATGAGTAGAACACAATGGTCATTGTGGGCGGTGGTGCTTTTATTATCAATTGCTTCTTGTGTACTTTGCATCTTGCGGTATGATGGGATGAAGCGGCCCGGGCTAACCTTACATGACATCGCTCATGAGACTTGCTCCACGCTCAACATGCAACTTGTATTGCATAAGTGGATTTGCGGGTGCCTGTCTCTCCCATCACAGTATAGATCCAATTTACAACGGGCACTTGATAGTTCAACCATCAACGTTGTGGTTCTTGTTCGTAAGTTAGAGCGACACTTATTGAAAGCCCCAAACCACGTAAAATATTCAAAGAAAATTAGAGGCGTCTAACTTTGTTTTGCAGGGGTGTGTTGTGATGTAATATGGCCATGATTGTGATTATATTTGATGTATGCAATGTTCCTTATTGTAAGTTGGCAACCGGCAGGAGCCATATGGTTGTCTTTAAATTCTGTTAAGACCCGCATGTCTATTCAAAGTAGTTGTAATAGTTGAAGCTAGTGGACGACAACCATGGAACGACGTCATTGACCTTGATGCAATGCCGGTGTGAAGGGTTCGCAGCATAGAAAACAAAAATTTTCCTACGATGTGAACTATATACCAAGATCTATTTATACTAGATACAAACAACGGGCGGATGTACATCCGTAGAGAACATACCCTTGAAGACCGACAAAGCTTAACGAGTCCAAACTCGTGGTTGATGTAGACGATCTCTTGCCGATCTCAAGATCGAGAGGAAGTCCTAGCGCCGCAAATCAGCAGCGCATCCGTGCTCGCACACACGTTCGAGGCACTGAGCAACCTCCGCCTCCTCGCTCCAGCGATGCAGCGGAAGCACAACTCTTTCTTGCCGAATAGCCACCGGGAACATGTATCTCGCTAGTCCGAGACCATGGGGGATAAATTCTAGAGGGGAGAGAGATCCTTCACGAAGAGGTGTGAGTGAGAAGTGAGAGGAGGAGCTCCTTTTATAGGAGGAGGGGGAACCCCAAGGGGTGGCCGCGCATGGGGCTGCCCCTTGCCCTCCCTCATCATGTGGGTGGACACTCCACTCACAAAATGACCCTTCAAAAGTCCACTCAAAAACCCACTCAAATTCCCATTAAATTTCCACCAAATTTAATGCAAACTCTCATTAAATAAAACTCTTTTATTTTATTCAGAATTTTGTCAATTACTTTAATGACAAACATTCACAAATAACCCCTTGCTAGAATTCTATTTCACATGCATAACCACTTTATGCAATTTCACCAAAACTTGTTTCTAGATTCTAGTGAAATAAATTCTGCGCTTGTTTATTCTTTCGCATGAAACTTTTGCTCCAATTGGATGTCGGTGTCTCTTAAGTGTGTCACCCTACGGTTCGTGAATAATGCGGACATGATCGAGACCCTCTCGGATCAATAATCGAAGCGGATCCGGAGACCCATCTTGACTCCCACACATTCAACGATGACTTTCTTGTGATCGTCGGAACCTTTTACGCTAGTATCTTAATCCCTTTGTCTCACGATATATTACATGTCCGAGATTCGATCATCGGTACCTCCATACCTAGTTTGATCTCGTACCGACATGCACTCTTTTCGCTCCTGATATAACATTCTAGTGATCAAATCACTTGCTTGCAAGCTAATCAATGTGATATCACCGAGAGGGCCCAGAGTATATCTATCCGCCATCGGGATGAACAAATTCCACTCTTGATCCATGAGCCTCAACATAACACTTTATTAGTTCTGAACCCATCTTTATAATCACCTGTTACGGTGTGACGTTTGATGTTATCAAGAAACTCTTCCGTGTTAGTGATTGACATGATCTCATGGTCTAAGGATTAGGATCACTGTAAGTTGTTATAGCAATATAAACTCAATGACTTTGATCGTAATGCTATACTTGGATGAATGTTCATCACATCATTACACTAATGTTGTGATCCCGTTATTAACAACATCCAATGTCCATGATCGGAAACCTTGATCATCTTGTTAATCAACGAGCTAGTTTATGAGAGAGGCTTAACTAGGAACTTTCGCTTGTTTATTAAACACACATGTATTAACGCTTCCGTATTAATACAATTATAGCATGCAAAATAAACATCTATCATATACTTGGAATACACATAATAAACAATTTATTATTGCCTCTCGGGGCATATTCCTTCAGTCTCCCACTTGCACTAGAGACAATAATCTAGTTACATAGTGATATATCTAACACCCATTGAGTTCGTGTTGATCATGTTTTGCTCTAGGGAGAGTTTTAGTCAACGGATCTACATTGAGATCCGTATGTACTTTACAAATCTTTATATCTCCATCCTTGACATGCTCATGGATGGAGTGAAACCAGCGCTTAATATGCTTGGAATGCTTGTGAGACCTTGGCTCTTTGGCATTGGCAATGGCACCATTGTTGTCACAATAGATCACCATTGGGTCCAACGCGCTTGCCACAACTCCTAGTTCGGATATGAACTCCTTCATCCAAACTGCTTCCTGAGCCGCTTCCGAAGCAGCAACATATTCGGCCTCCGTTGTTGATCCCGCTACCACAGGTTGTTTGGAGCTCCTCCAACTAACCGCTCCGCCATTCATGAGAAATACGTATCCGGATTGAGACTTAGAGTCATCCGGATCGGTGTCAAAGCTAGCGTCGACATAACACTTAGCGACGAGCTCTTCTTCACCTCCGTATACAAGAAACATATCCTTAGTTCTTCTCAAGTACTTAAGGATATTCTTGACCGCTATCCAGTGTTCCGAACCTGGATCCGATTGGTACCTACTAGTCAAACTAATAGCGTGTGCCACATCCGGTCTTGTACATAGCATGGCGTACATTATAGAGCCTATGGCTGAAGCATAGGGGACTTTGTCCATTATCTCTCTTTCTTCCGCCGAAGCCGGACTTTGAGTCTTACTCAATGTCTTGCCTTGCAACATAGGTAAGAACCCCTTCTTACTTCCGTCCATTTTAAACTTCTTTAAAATCTTATCAAGGTATGTACTTTGTGATAGCCCTATTAGGCGCCTAGATCTATCTCTATAGATCTTTATGCCTAATATGTATGACGCTTCACCTAGGTCCTTCATTGAAAATTTGCTGTTTAGATAACTTTTAACACTGTTTAAAAGTTCTATATCATTTCCGATCAATAATATGTCATCCACATATAGTATCAGAAATGCCACATTGCTCCCACTCACTTTCTTGTAAATACAAGCTTCTCCATAAGTTTGGACAAATCCAAACTCTTTGATCACCTCATCAAAGCGGAGATTCCAACTCCGTGATGCTTGCTTCAATCCATAGATGGATCGCTGAAGCTTGCACACCTTGTTAGCATCCTTAGGATCGACAAAACCCTTTGGTTGTATCATATACAACTCTTCTTCAATATTACCATTGAGAAACGCGGTTTTGACATCCATCTGCCATATTTCATAATCGAAATATGCAGCAATTGCTAACATAATCCTAATCGACTTTAGCATCGCTACGGAGAGAAAGTCTCATCGTAGTCAACTCCTTGAATTTGTCGAAACCCCTTTGCGACAAGTCGAGCTTTATAGATGGTCACATTACCATCAGCATCGCTTTTCCTTTTGAAAACCATTTGTTCTCCACGGCCTTTCGGTCGTGAGGTAATTCCACCAAGTTCCAAACTTGATTTTCATACATGGATTCCATCTCGATTTCATGGCTTCTAACCATTTGTTGGAATCCGGCTCATCATCGCTTCTTCATACGTCGCAGGTCATTATTTTCATCAACCATGAAATTTATGACAGATTTCCGTGACAAATCGGAGCGACGCGTCGTCTGCTTGACTGCGAGGTTCGTAGTACTCTCTTTCGAGTTTCATGATCATTATCATTAGTTCCTTCTTCAACAGTGGAGCCAACTCCGGAACAACTTCCGGCGCTGCGCTACTCGCCATACTTTGAAGAGAAGGTTCCATAACCTCTTCGAGTTCTACCTTCCGACTACTCACACCTTTCGCGAGAAACTCTTTCTCTAGAAAGGATCCATTCTTGGCAACAAAAACCTTGCCCTCGGATTTGTGATAGAAGGAATACCCAATAGTTTCTTTAGGGTATCCTATGAAGACGCATTTTTCCGCTTTGGGTTCGAGTTTATCCGGTTGAAGTTTCTTCACATAAACATCGCAACCCCAAACTTTAAGAAATGACAGCTTAGGTTTGTTTCCAAACCACAATTCATACGGTGTCGTTTCAACGGATTTAGATGGTGCCCGATTTAAAGTGAATGCAGCAGTTTCTAGTGCATAACCCCAAAATGACAACGGCAAGTCCGTCAGAGACATCATAGATCGAACCATATCTAATAAAGTACGACTACGACGTTCCGACACACCATTTCGCTGTGGTGTTCCAGCAGGTGTGAGTTGTGAAACAATTCCACACTCTTTCATGTGAGTGCTAAACTCGTAACTTAGATACTCACCTCCACAGTCGGACCGTAGAAATGTGATCTTTCTATTACGATGATTTTCCACTTCATTCTGAAATTCCTTGAACTTTTCAAAGGTTTCAGACTTGTGTTTCATCAAGTAGATATAACCGTATCTACTCAAATCATCCGTGAAAGTAACAAAATAACGATATCCACCTCGCGCCGACACACTCATTGGACCACATACATCAGAATGTATGATTTCCAATAAATCCGCCTGCTCCATTGAACCGAAAACGGGCGTTCTAGTCATCTTGCCCATAAGGCATGGCTCACATGTATCAAATGATTCATAATCAAGTGATTCTAAAAGTCCATCCGAATGGAGCTTCTTCATGCGTTTAATGCCAATATGACCTAGACGGCAGTGCCACATATATGCGGATATATCATCACTAAGTTTAATCCTTTTAGCATCAATATTATGAATATGTGTAACATTATCATCGAGATCCAACAGAAATAAACCATTCAACATTGGTGCATGACCATAAAAGATTTCATTCATATAAATGGAACAACCATTGTTCTCAGATTTGAATGAAAAACCACTTTGCATCAAACATGATCCAGATACAATGTTCATGCTCAGTGCAGGCACCAAATAACAGTTATTTAAGTTTATAACTAATCCCGACGGTAAGTGGAGAGGTAGCGTTCCGACGGCGATCACATCAACGTTTGATCCATTGCCGACACGCATCTTGACCTCACCCCTTGCTAGCGGTCGCCTGTTCCATGACCCGATTCGAAAGTTACAAATATTAGCAACAACCGGTATCAAATACCCATGTGCTACTGCGAGCACTAGTCAAGTACACATCAATAACATGTATATCATATATACCTTTGTTTGCCTTGCCGGCCTTCTTGTCTGCCAGATACTTGGGGCGCTTATGCCCAAAGGGATCCCCTTACAATAGTAGCACTCGGTATCGACTTAGGTCCAACTCGGGTTTCTTTTCAGCGGCAACAGGCTTGCCGCCTTACTTCCTTCCGCTTTTCCCTTCTTGTCTTTCTTGAAACCAGTGTTCCTATTGATCATCAACACTTGATGTTCCTTTTGATCTCCACTTGCAGCTTTTAAGCATTGATAGAAGCTCGGGAGAGACTTCTTCATGCCTTGCATATTATAGTTCATCACGAAGCTCTTATAGCTAGGTGGCGAGACCCAGAACACGATGGATGCCTAAGTCAATGGGAATCGTTATTCCCAAGGACACAAGCTTATCGGCAGAACCGACATCTTGAGTACATGCTCACTAACGAGTGTTTCTCTTCCATCATGCAGCTAAAGAACTTTTCAAGCATTGTAGTTTCTCAGCAAAGATGTGTGTCGAAAATCATTTTCAACTCACCCATTGTATCAAAAGCATTGCCGTTTGAAACGCTTTGAAGTTCCTCTAGCCCATACAATATGCCGCAATGAACTAAGTTGTGGTCCTCTGACGAGTCGATAGACATTCTTCTCCTCGTGGGCATCGTCAAAGGTGGGGGCCTAACGGCGCTTCTAGCACATATTGCTTTTGTGCAGCAGAGAGGAGAATCCTCAAATTCATGGCCCATTCAAGAAAGTTGCTACGTTCGTTGCTAGTTTCTCTTTCTCCATGAACGCATTGAAATTAAAAGCGGTGGTGCCATCTACAACAGAATTTGTAAAGTTTAGACTAAGTGTATGATAGATTGAGTTCAACTAATCTATATTACGAATGAACTCCCACTCAAAAGTGACATCCTCGTGTCCTTTTGGTGATTACATGAACCAAATCCACTACACCAAGTCCGATCATCACGTGAGTCGGTATAGCTTCAAAGGCGAGCATCAAATGGGCATCATATCAACTATATGACTCATGCTTAACCTTTCGATCGTGTTCCGAGGCCATGTCCGTACATGCTAGGCTCGCCAAGTTAGAACCTTAGTATTTTTGCGTGTAACTGCTTTACACCAAGTATGGTCGAGGATCCAAGTACACCCGATCATCACGTGATGTCTTGGAGCGACGAAAACATAATCGGTGCATACTAAAGGAGAACACATTCTTATCTTGATATTTAAAATGAGGGATCATCTTATTATGCTTAACAAAGCGCTAAACAAGCAATATAAGATGCAATCAAACATCATATGTTTAATAGTGAAATTATATGGTTCCCGCAGATGATCTCTATCATGTGCATCGTGGTATGATCACTATCATACCTATATGTGTAAATCCACAATCTATGGGTTTTACACGCTATGTGTGTTGTAAGAGTATCATCTCATACTTCTACTTACAACACTACCATATCATAACACTAGCCCAAAGAACAATCTAAACTAGACGCTTCTAATTTATCCATTGCAAGTTTTACGTGGTCGAGGGCTTTCGAGATAGAACCGTTTACCTACGAACATGAACCACAACGAGGATAATCAAATTGTTGACAACTCGCTTGCAAAATAGATATTGACTATAGTAGGAGAGACAGACACCCGCTAGCCACTTATGCAAACTAGTTGCATGTCAAGCGTGGAACAGGTCTCATGTGCGAGGACATGTAAAGTTTGTCCGGGCCGCTTCATCCCACTATGCCACCAATATCCAAAATCACAAGAAAGGAGCAACAACATGATCATCATCGCCCACATACTCATATGTGTACTACCCGTGTAAAGTATCTACGCATAGATCCGGCTCTGATGCCACTGAAGGGTTCGCAGCATAGAAAACAAAAATTTTCCTACGATGTGAACTATATACCAAGATCTATTTATACTAGATACAAACAACGGGCGGATGTACATCCGTAGAGAACATACCCTTGAAGACCGACAAAGCTTAACGAGTCCAAACTCGTGGTTGATGTAGACGATCTCTTGCCGATCTCAAGATCGAGAGGAAGTCCTAGCGCCGCAAATCAGCAGCGCATCCGTGCTCGCACACACGCTCGAGGCACCGAGCAACCTCCGCCTCCTCGCTCCAGCGATGCAGCGGAAGCACAACTCTTTCTTGCCGAATATCCACCGGGAACATGTATCTCGCTAGTCCGAGACCATGGGGAATAAATTCTAGAGGGAGAGAGATCCTTCACGAGGAGGTGTGAGTGAGAAGTGAGAGGAGGGGCTCCTTTATAGGAGGAGGGGAACCCCAAGGGGTGGTGGCGCATGGGGCTGCCCTTGCCCTCCCTCATCATGTGGGTGGACACTCCACTCACAAAATGACCCTTCAAAAGTCCACTCAAAATCCCACTCAAAATCCCATTAAATTTCCACCAAATTTAATGCAAACTCTCATTAAATAAAACTCTTTTATTTTATTCAGAATTTTGTCAATTACTTTAATGACAAACATTCACAATAACCCCTTGCTAGAATTCTATTTCACATGCATAACCACTTTATGCAATTTCACCGAAAACTTGTTTCAGATCTAGTGAAATAAATTCCGCGCTTGTTTATTCTTTCGGCATGAAACTTTTGCTCCAATTGGATGTCGGTGTCTCTTAAGTGTGTCACCCTACGGTTCGTGAATAATGCGGACATGATCGAGACCCCTCTCAGATCAATAATCAGAAGCGGGAGACCCATACTGACTCCCACACATTCAACGATGACTTTCTCGTGATCGTCGGAACCTTTCACGCTAGTATCTTAATCCCTTTGTCTCACGATATATTACATGTCCGAGATTCGATCATCGGTATCTCCATACCTAGTTTGATCTCGTTACCGACATGCACTCTTTTCTCGTTCCCGTGATATAACATTCTAGTGATCAAATCACTTGCTTGCAAGCTAATCAATGTGATATCACCGAGAGGGCCCAGAGTATATCTATCCGTCATCGGGATGAACAAATTCCACTCTTGATCCATGAGCCTCAACATAACACTTTATTAGTTCTGAACCCATCTTTATAATCACCGTTACGGTGACGCTTGATGTTATCAAGAAACTCTTCCGTGTTAGTGATTGACATGATCTCATGGTCTAAGGATTAGGATCACTTCGTAAGTTGTTATAGCAATATAAACTCAATGACTTTGATCGTAATGCTATACTTCGGATGAATGTTCATCACATCATTACACTAATGTTGTGATCCCGTTATTAACAACATCCAATGTCCATGATCAGGAAACCTTGATCATCTTGTTAATCAACGAGCTAGTTTATGAGAGAGGCTTAACTAGGAACTTTCTGTTTGTTTATTAAACACACATGTATTAACGTTTCCGTATTAATACAATTATAGCATGCAAAATAAACATCTATCATATACTTGGAATACACATAATAAACAATTTATTATTGCCTCTCAGGGCATATTCCCTTCACGGTGATGATGGAGATCATGTTCGTGCTTCAAGATGGAGATCGGAAGCACAAGAAGAAAGGCCATATCATATCACATATTATGAATTGCATGTGATGTTAATCCTTTATGCATCTTGTATTGCTTAGTTAACGACGGTAGCATTATAAGATGATCCCTCAAGCACACAAATTTCAAGTTTTAAAGTGTTCATCCTTAGTAAGCACCGTTTCTAAAGCTTGTTGTTTCGAAACACCACGTGATGATCGGGTGTGTTAGATATTCTGCAAGTGTATACAACGTGAGCAAGCCAGATTTGCTCATGCGGAAGCTAAGGTTTGATCTTGACGATCCTAGCATGTACAGACATGGTCTCGGAACACGGATCACCGAAAGGTAAAGCATGAGTCATATAGTAGATATGATGAACATGTTGATTGTTCGCCATTAAAGCTACATCAACTCTCGTGATGATCGGTTTTGATGTGGTGGATTTGGTTCGTGTGATCACTAAAACAATGTGAGGGATATTGTTTTGAGTGGGAGTTCACCTAGATTAATTTAACTATTAATTAGAACTCAATTTGTCATAAAATTAGTCTAAACTATTGCAAATATGTTGTAGATCAATGGCGGCCCCTACCATCAATTTTAATGCGTTCCTAGAGAAAGAAAATTTGAAAAACAATGGAAGCAACTTCGCGGATTGGTTCCGTAATTTGAGGATTGTCCTCAATGATGGTAATTTGACCTATGTGCTGGATGCACATTGGTGACCCGCTCGACCATCTTGCTACCGATGAAGTAAAGAATGTTTACCTCACTTGGAAGAATCAGTACTCCATAGTTCAGTGTGCTATCTTGTATGGTTTGGAATCGGAGCTTCAGAAAAGGTTTGAGAACCATGACCCACATGATATTGTCTGTGAACTCAAAATGATATTTGAGGCTCGTGCGGCAGTTGAGAGTTATGAGGCTTCTGAAAAGTTCTTTAACTGCAAGATGGATGAGGGCAGCTCCGTCAGTGAGCATGTGCTTAAGATGTCTGGGCACGCAAACAAACTCCAAAGTTTGGGTATAGTGATTCCTAATTCTTTGTGGATTCACCGTGTCCTCCAATCACTACCACAAAGTTACAAGAACTTTGTGATGAACTACAATATGCAAAACATGGACAAGACGTTGCCAGAACTCTTCTCCATGTTGAAATCTGCAGAAGTGGAGATCAAGAAAGAGCACCAAGTGTTTTTGGTCAATAAGACCACCAAATTCAAGAAAGGCAAGTCCAAGCAAAAGGGAAACTTCAAGAAGGGCGGTAAGAAAGTTGCCGCACCGGCGAAGAAGACCAACACTGGGCCTAAGCCTGATACTGAGTGCTTTTACTGCAAGCAAGAGGGTCACTGGAAGCGGAATTGCCCAAAGTACTTGGCGGATTTGAAGAACGGCAACATCAAGAAGAAAGGTATATCCTATATACATGTTATTGATGTGTTTCTCACTAGTACTCGTAGTAGTGCCTGGGTATTTGATACTGGTTCGGTTGCTCATATTTGTAACTCGAAATAGGTGCTGCAGAATAAACGGAAGCTAGCGAAGAACGAGGTGACGATGCGCGTTGGAAATGGATCAAAGGTTGATGTGATCGCGGTCGGCACGCTACCTCTTCATCTACCATCGGGATTAGTTTTATACTTAAATAATTGTTATTTGGTGCCTGCGTTGAGCATGAACATTATATCGGGATCTTGTTTATTGCGAGATGGTTACTTGTTTAAGTCCTAGAATAATGGTTGTTCGATTTATAGGAGCAATGTGTTTTATGCACATGCACCTTTGATAGATGGTCTATTATTATTGAATCTCGATTGTAGTAATAAACACATAAATAACATTGAGGCTAAACGTTTGAAATTGAGCGATAACTCGACCTATATGTGGCACTGTCGTCTTGGTCATATCGGAGTGAAGCGTATGAAGAAACTCCATTTTGATGGACTTCTTGAATCACTTGATTTCGAATCACTTGAAAGATGCGAAGCATGTCTGATGGGTAAAATGACTAAGACTCCATTTTCTGGTATGATGGAGCGAGCTACAGACTTATTGGAAATCGTACATACCGATGTGTGTGGACCAATGATTGTAGCATCGCGCGGTGGTTATCGTTATGTTCTTACCTTCACGGATGACTTGAGTAGATATGGGTATATCTATTTCATGAAACATAAGTCCGAAACTTTCGAGAAGTTTAAGGAATTTCAAAGTGAGGTAGAGAATCAACATAACAAGAAGATTAAATTTCTACGATCTGATCGTGGAGGTGAATATCTAAGTTACGAGTTTGGCGAGCATTTGAAGAAATGCATAATACTTTCACAATTGACACCGCCGGGAACACCACAATGTAATGGTGTGTCCGAACGTCATAATCGAACTCTCTTAGATATGGTTCGTTCTATGATGTCACTTACAGATTTACCGCTATCATTTTGGGGTTATGCATTAGAAACAGCCGCATTCACTTTAAATAGGGCACCATCTAAATCCGTTGAAACGACACCGTATGAATTATGGTTTGGCAAGAAACCTAAATTTTCGTTCCTTAAAGTTTGGGGTTGCGAAGCCAATGTAAAGAAGTTACAGTCGGACAAGCTTGAAACCAAAGCGGAAAAATGCGTCTTCATGGGATACCCGAAGAAAACTATTGGGTATACCTTCTATCATAGATCCGAGGGCAAAATCTTCGTTGCCAAGAATGGATCCTTTCTAGAGAAAGAATTTCTCTCGAAAGAAGTGACTGGAAGGAAAGTAGATCTCGACGAGGTTGTTGAACCTTCTCTCGAACTTGCGAGTAGCGTAGCACCGGAAGTAGTTCTTGTGGCGCCTACACCAATAAGAGAGGAAGCTAATGATGATGATCATGAAACTTCGGTTGAAGTTAAGTTGAGCTCGCAGTCAACGAGAACTCGTACCACTCCTGATTGGTATGATCCCGTTATGAGTGTCATGTTGGTGGACAACACCGATGACCCTGCGACTTATGAGGAAGCGATGATGAGCCTAGATTCCAATAAATGGCAAGAAGCCATGAAATCCGAGATTTGATCCATGTATGAAAACCAAGTATGGACTTTGGTGGACTTACCGGATGGCCGAAAGGCTGTCGAGAACAAATGGATTTTCAAGAAGAAAATAGATGCTGATGGTAATGTTACTGTCTATAAAGCTCGACTTGTCGCAAAAAGGTTTCGACAAATTCAAGGAGTTGACTACTATGAGACTTTCTCACCAGTTGACGAGGTTTAATCTCGTTAATTCCCATTGTTATGGACTTGGGTTTTGGAGAAGATGGGGATGCTGGAGATCGTGGCACGGTTAACAGACAAGCAACCAGGGTGTAACACCCTCAGAATCGGACCTATGCAAGTTTTAGCGAAACTCGCCCAAACCCGCATAGAAACGATTCAAAGGTGCCCACCAGGTACTTTCGTGCGGGTGGAAAACGAAGTAATAACATTACACAACAGTCCTCGATGGGACCCACAGAACAGATATATATAGCAGCGACTCAAAGAGTCAAGAATACAGATAGAATATACAAAGATCCAAATCACCTTGAAAACGATATAGCGTCCAGCTACGGACAAGATGCAAATGGGGCTAAGAGCCCTGAAGAATAACCAATGGCGTCCATAACCCTGCCCAGGCCAAGCCGGAAGGGTAACCCTGCTAATGGCGTCGATCTCAAAACCTGCTTAAACAAAAGGGGTGCCGACAAAGGGCAAAGGAAAAAGAAGGAGCGTCAGTACAGAGGCCAGTACACGGCGAGGCTAGAATTCGGCGGTCCTCACCCACATAGGTATGGTGGACTGAAGCGGCAGCATGCAAGAAACAACCTATAGAGACTCGATACAACTGGTGACAGTCAGAGAGGGGTAAGATAGACCTATCCGGATCTAACCTGAAGCTAACACCAAATAAACCCATCCTGGTGTTTCCCCCTCGAGACCAAACGAGGAAGTCAACCGAGGAACTCACACCGTTGGCAGTTTTATTTATTCGGTTATCGTTGCAGCAATTACTAGTCAGGTATAGGTAATCGTCCTGATAAAAGAAGCAGTGGGCCCTTTTAGTTAATCATTCCGTTGTAGTTGCAACAATTACTAATCAGATACAATTATCATGAGATAACCACAAAACCCAGCAGTTGTTGGTACTTTTATTCAGCCATTCCGTTGTAGTTGCAATATAAGGCTGCAAGGGATATCACGGGTACGAAAACTAGAGCAACGCAACACAGATAGCAATAGATCAACAGGAGGGAATAAAGACTATAAAAGTAAGATAGGTAGAAAAGGGGGAGATGCTCGCCTGAAAACATTGTCGAAGGTTCAACCGAAGATCGGGGCGAAGCTCACATCAACTCAACGGCCTTATCCGCGAAGAAGCAAAACACTAGAATAAACACCGGATGCAATGTTTAATACACGGCAGAAGATCGGCATGATGCATGTATGATGTATGACATGGCAAAGGTGCGATGCGATTAGGTCATATTAAGCGGAACCAGGGTCCCGACAATTAATTATATGGTTCCAGTTGTTTAGCTACCCCGCAATTTAAATGTTGTTTAACAAGGCAGAATATATTACCGGTTTGCTACACAAGTTTAAATGAGGCCGATATGTGACTGGATTTGCCCGCATATGGGCCCCATATTTAATTATAAGGTGAGTCGGCATAAGGCCCCCAAACCACAGATATGCATGCGATATGAATGATTTAATGCAACGAGTTGATATCATTTATAAAAAATAGGTTATCGAGGAAAAGGGTCACACATTAGGGATCGACGATCTTGGTTAGGGTTCGACGGGGTTCGGGGTCGGTCTCAGGGTCCAGGGTTCCACGGGTTCGGTCTCGACGGGAACATTCTCGGACTCCGGGGTCGTTCTCGGATTACTGGGTAGATCTTGGCGCATCCGTGGTCTTCGGGTCACGTTGACGGCCATGGCGTTCGGGTGAAGCACTTGTCGCATCCATGTGGAATCCTTGACGATCTGTGGCGATGATCTCAGGTTCGGGTCTCGGCGTCCGTGAAGAAGATCATGGCGTCCGAGAGGAGAACATGGCATGTCGAGCTCGGTCTTCGGGGTTCTGCGGAAGAGCTTGGCGTTTTGCGGTCTGCGGTCCCGTGAAGGAGAGCTTGGGGTCCGAGGGTTCGGGTTCCGTCTCGGTGGTGTATATCTTCGGGGTTTCGTGAGGAAGGCCTTGTAGATGTTTCCTGCCCGAAGAGCTTGGCGGTGGTCCCTTGGCGGCCAACGAGGAGCCCACGGGGCGGTGGTGGTCGAGCACCCGACGGGAGGGCGCGACGCACGGACAGAGCCTCGCGGGGCCAGCGGCGCTGCTTGCAAGGAAGGCCTAGGGGAGGCGACGACGCGCCGCGCCACGGCGGGCGGCGGGACAGGCTGCAGACATGGGCGCGAGGCGGGCGGCCTCTGCGATGGAGGGAGCTGAGGCGGGCCGGCTTTACAGTGGAGCGGAGAAGGCGCTGGCGGCGCCGCGGCATCGCAAGGGACGGCGCAGGTGCGGCTCTACCGGGCTGGGCCAAGGAGATGGAGGCGGGCCGAGGGGAGCTGGCGTGGAGGTCGCCGCCGGGCGACGAGGCGGGCTTCGCGGAGGAGGAAGGCTCGGCCGCGCTGGGAGGCGGAGCGCCGACGCAAGGCCGAGGGAGGCGGTGCGGTGGAGCCGCGGCGCGGGGAGACAGATCTGGCGGGCGGCGCTGGTCCTAGCAGCGGCGGCCGGGGAGCCAGCAGCGGCCGGGCGAGCAGGGCCGCGGGAGCTGAGAGGCGTGAGGCGGCGAAGTGCAGGGCGCTGGCGAAGGAGCGGTGGCGGCGACGCGGTGGGGCGACGCGACGAGGAGGCGGTGAGGGAGCTGGGCGGCGAAGCGGGGAGGAGGACGCGGCGGGGCGGCCGAGGAGCGGGCGGCGCGCGGCTGCGAGGGACGGCGAGGCGTGGGGACAGGGGTGGCGCCTGGAGGGGAGATAGGAAGAGGGAGGTGGGGGTGCTGTGGTGGGGCCTGTGGTGGGACCGCGTGACAGAAGTGCGTGCTGGCGTGTGGGGTGTTGTGTGTGGCGTGTCTGTGGGGGTGGGTGAGGTTAGGTGGCCACAGGGGAGAGAGGAGAGAGAGGGTAGGATTAGGTGGCAGCTCCCTAGTGGTGGGGATTTGGGGAGAGGTGAGGTGTCGAGAGGGGGTTGGTTGGGGTGAGGTGGAGAGGGGCTGGGTAGAATAGGTTGGGTATGTTTAGGAATAAGGGGTGGACCGATTTGAAAATGGGGGTGGTCGTTCGGGTCGATTCGGCCCGTTCGACTGCCACCGCTAAAAATAATTCAAATTTTATTTATTTTAAAACACGGCTTTCGCAATCCGATAGCCGACAACAAAATAATTCTGGAGACCCGGTGTTTGGCGTTTGAATAAAAGACGGGGCGTTTTTAGAAAACAAAACAGGCTTTGCGAAAATAGTTTTTGACAACCAACATATGATGATGACGATGCAATGCACAAATTCAACGCGATTTTCTAGTAGTGGTTTTTGCGGGATGCCACAATTCGACACCACTAACAAGGGATCTCGCCCTCGAGATCCGCCTCATGGTACCGGAAGGGAGGTCGGCGATCTGCGTCTTCTCGCTTTGTGTAGATCCTCGCGACACCACTAACAAGAGGTCGTTGTTCCTGTTCGTCAAGAGAACACTCCGGATAAACAACGGACGAAGTTAAAGGTAAGGCCACCTCTAACTTTCATGGAAGGAGTAAATTGCATCGATCCCCCATTCAATATACAAAGCAAATGATAAGAGTAGTGGTATGGTCGCGACTCCATCCCGCACTCAAAGCATTACTATGTACACGAATAGACAGATTATGCAACCAACTCTCAGGATTCAGACTAAAGATCTCGACAAGCGAGGTTCGGAAACAAAGGAGTGATGCAGACTCTGCATCGGAGCTGGCGTAGATGATGTCGTCGCGTCGGGAAAACACCGGAAGGCACAAACAGAGAACAAAGGATGGTACCACAGCAGACGGATTCCTCAAGCGGCATGAACACCGGATGGGAGAGCACCGTTATCAAAGAAGGAAGCGAAACCCTGAAGGTACGACGGAACCCAACCAAGAGAATTCCTGGACTCGAAGAAAGAGAAGAGAGCGGATTCAAAACGCGTAGAGGTAAGAGGAGAATAGCAGAGGGGTAAGGAGTAAAATCAGACCTAATCAGAACTATCCAACCGGTTTTGCAAAAATAGTTTTGACACTCTACTTCGGCTGTTAGCTAGGTTATCCTACAGGCTGGACTTGTGGGGTATCGCAACTGCTGGGCTCTGATACCACTCTGTAACACCCTCAGAATCGGACCTATGCAAGTTTTAGCGAAACTCTCCCAAACCCGCATAGAAACGATTCAAAGGTGCCCACCAGGCACTTTCGCATGGTGGAAAACGGTAATAACATTACACAACAGTCCTCGATGGGACCCACGTAACAGTATATATAGCAGCGACTCAAAGAGTCAAGAATACGATAGAATATACAAAGATCCAAATCACCTTGAAAGCGATATAGCCCAGCTACGGACAAGATGCAAATGGGGCTAAGAGCCTCAAGAATAACCAATGGCGCCCATAACCCCGCCCAGACAAGCCGGAAGGGTAACCCCGCTAACGGCGCCGATCTCAAAACCTGCTTAAACAAAAGGGTGCCGACAAAGGGCAAAGGAAAAGAAGGAGCGCCAAGATCGAGGCCAAGACACGGCGAGGCTAGAATTCGCGGTCCTCGCCTACATAGGTATGGTGGATCAAGGCGGCAAGATGCAAGAAACAACCTATAGAGACTCGATACAATCGCATAGTACGAGAGGGGTAAGATAGACCTATCCGGATCCAACCTGAAGCTAACACCAAATAAACCCATCCTGGTGTTTCCCCTTCGAGACCAAACGAGGAAGTCAACCGAGGAACTCACACCGTTGGCAGTTTTATTTATTCAGTTATCGTTGCAGCAATTACTAGTCGTATAGGTAATCGCCCCGATAAAAGAAGCAAGGCCCTTTTAGTTAATCATTCCGCTAGAAGTTGCAACAATTACTAATCGATAAAATTATCATGAGATAACCACAAAACCCAGCAGCTTGTTGGTACTTTTATTCAGCCATTCCGCTGAAGTTGCAATACTTACTAGTCAGTACAATGGTCGCAGTTTACACTCCAAACAAGCAATTGTGGGCAGTATTATTAGCCATTCCATTATAGTGAAGATGATTACTAGTCATTATAAAGTCAAATTTATAGCAATAAACTTTAGTTATGCTTGTCTATGTTCGAGATACTGTGCTCCAAGTCGTCCATATTCGCGGACACGGCTTTCAGAAAGTTTTACCCCGGGTGCACCAATAGCAACACACGCCGATCAACCTCGAAAACCAAAACAACACCCAACGAGGCTTTCACGACTGAACAATCACAGATTCAGAAATATTTCAGGGGGCACCCTTGGAGTACACCCAACGGTAAGCAAGCTCGAGACGGACTCAAGGTTTGCGACAATGGTCAGAACGACGCAGATCCCCAATCGGGATCCGACATACGAAAACATTCCGCTTACCTAAACAGTACAGTGTGCTCCTCGCACAAACGTAAATAAACAGTAGCATGGCATAAGTACAGGATAGTAAATAAAACCTCAAACTAGTTTGTGGCCCCAAGAAATAAGACGGAATCAAGCTCTGGCTCAGGGGGGGTCCCATATACCTCCCGGATGTGGATAGCGCGATAAATCAAGGAACAGGTATCAGGTACTCTGGGTCCTATGGGACACAAGTGGGCGTTCGGAAACCAAATATTATCTATCACCCACCGATGCCTCTGCTTACTTCAATTTTAGTTGTTAAACAGGAATTAAAGTGAACGATAAGTAAAACTATGATCATCTCCAACATCAAACATGCGGCATTACTCCAACAACTGTGGCAATTGACGACACGCATCAGCACTTGAGCAAGCGACTACGACGCGCAAGTCCAACTATCTACCAAACAACAGGTAATAGGATGTGTCCAAGGCAATATAAGGCTGCAAGGGATATCACGGGTACGAAAACTAGAGCAACGCAACACAGATAGCAATAGATCAACAGGAGGGAATAAAGACTATAAAAGTAAGATAGGTAGAAAAGGGGGAGATGCTCGCCTGAAAACATTGTCGAAGGTTCAACCGAAGATCGGGGCGAAGCTCACATCAACTCAACGGCCTTATCCGCGAAGAAGCAAAACACTAGAATAAACACCGGATGCAATGTTTAATACACGGCAGAAGATCGGCATGATGCATGTATGATGTATGACATGGCAAAGGTGCGATGCGATTAGGTCATATTAAGCGGAACCGGGGTCCCGACAATTAATTATATGGTTCCAGTTGTTTAGCTACCTCGCAATTTAAATGTTGTTTAACAAGGCAGAATATATTACCGGTTTGCTACACAAGTTTAAATGAGGCCGATATGTGACTGGATTTGCCCGCATATGGGCCCCATATTTAATTATAAGGTGAGTCGGCATAAGGCCCCCAAACCACAGATATGCATGCGATATGAATGATTTAATGCAACAAGTTGATATCATTTATAAAAAATAGGGTATCGAGGAAAAGGGTCACACATTAGGGCTCGACGATCTTGGTTAGGGTTCGACGGGGTTCGGGGTCGGTCTCAGGGTCCAGGGTTCCACGGGTTCGGTCTCGACGGGAACATTCTCGGACTCCGGGGTCGTTCTCGGATTACTGGGTAGATCTTGGCGCATCCGTGGTCTTCGGGTCACGTTGACGGCCATGGCGTTCGGGTGAAGCACTTGCCGCATCCATGTGGAATCCTTGACGATCTGTGGCTATGATCTCAGGTTCGGGTCTCCGGGGTTCAGGGGTCTCGGCGTCTGTGACGAAGATCATGGCGTCCGAGAGGAGAACATGGCATGTCGAGCTCGGTCTTCGGGGTTCTGCGGAAGAGCTTGGCGTTTTGCGGTCTGCGGTCCCGTGAAGGAGAGCTTGGGGTCCGAGGGTTCGGGTTCCGTCTCGGTGGTGTCTATCTTCGGGGTTTCGTGAGGAAGGCCTTGTAGATGTTTCCTGCCCGAAGAGCTTGGCGGTGGTCCCTTGGCGTAACGAGGAGCCTGAGGCGGTGGTGGTCGAGCACCCGACGGAAGGGGGCGACGCACGGATAGAGCCTCGCGGGGCCGGCGGCGCTGCTTGAAAGGACGGCCGAGGGGAGGCGATGACGGGCGCCTGCGGCCACGGCGGCGGCAGGGACGGGCGCTGCAGGACATGGGCGCGGCAAGGGCGGCCCTGCGATGGAGGAGGCTGGCGAGGCGGCCGCGACTGGTGGAGCGGAGAAGGGCGCCGCGGCGAGGCTGCGGGGATCGCGGCGGACGACGCAGGCTGGCTCGGCTGCGGGCGAAGGAGATGGAGGCGGTGGGCGAGGAGCTGGGCGTGGAGGTCGCCGGGCGGCAGGCGGGCTGCTCGCGGAGGAGGAAGGGCTCGGGGCAGCAGAGGCGGGAGCGGCGGACACGTGGCGGAGGGAGGCGGCGCGCGGCCGGGAGACAGAGGGTGGTGGTGGCGCTCAGCCTCTGGCCCAGCGGCGTCGCTGAGTCAGCGCCGCAGGCATGCGAGAGGGCCAGCGAGGCAAAGTGCGGGCGGCAGGCAGTGGCGAGCAGGTGAGCGGCGACGAGGTGAGCGCGTGGCCAGCGGTGGGGGAGGAGGGCGCGGTGGCTGCGGGCGGCGGAGGAGCGGCAGCCTTGCTCTGAGGACGGCGTGGGGGGGGGGTCGGGCGCTCACTGGGGAGGAGATAGGAAGAGGGAGGCGGACGGGGTGCTGTGGTGGGGCCCGTGGTGGGACTGCCAGGGGGCTGTGTGCGCGTGAGTGCGTGCGTGCTGGCGTGTGGGGTGTTGTGTGTGGCGTGTCTGTGGGGGTGGGTGAGGTTTGGTGGCCACAGGGGAGAGAGGAGAGAGAGGGTAGGATTAGGTGGCAGCTCCCTAGTGGTGGGGATTTGGGGAGAGGTGAGGTGTCGAGAGGGGGTTGGTTGGGGTGAGGTGGAGAGGGGCTGGGTAGAATAGGTTGGGTATGTTTAGGAATAAGGGGTGGACCGATTTGAAAATGGGGGTGGTCGTTCGGGTCGATTCGGCCCGTTCGACTGCCCCCGCTAAAAATAATTCAAATTTTATTTATTTTAAAACATGGCTTTCGCAACCCGATAGCCGACAACAAAATAATTCCGGAGACCCGGTGTTTGGCGTTTGAATAAAAGACGGGGCGTTTTTAGAAAACAAAACAGGCTTTGCGAAAATAGTTTTTGACAACCAACATATGATGATGACGATGCAATGCACAAATTCAACGCGATTTTCTAGTAGTGGTTTTTGCGGGATGCCACACAGGGGACACGAGGTTTACCCAGGTTCAGGCCCCCGGAGGGAAAACCCTACTCCTGCTTGTCTCCTCTTTGATTACGGCAGAACCGAAGGTTACAGGGTGCGCAGATTCGATCTGGCGTGGATGCGTGTGCGAAAGTATGAGTCGAGATCTATAGATCTATTGTGGCGTAGCCTATTGTATCGTGGAGGTGCAGATCGTAGATCTGTCTATTGGGGTTATGGCTTGTGTAGATTGTGTCCTCCTCGTTGGACCCTCCTAGCCTTTATATATGGGGAGGCTAGGTCTCGGGTGCCAATACGAGTAGGTTACAAGTTGTATTCAAACTCTAGTCTTGAGGTTTCCTTGTCTTGTGCGCTTGGGAGTCCGTGTCATATGGGCTTCATAGCAGCCGAAACCTCATAGGCGTCATGGACCCTGGCAGGTCGTCGAGTGGGCCTTCCGTCGGGATGGACCAGGTATACTAACATCGGGTACCCGTAGGGCATATCCATGTCAGTAGCCCCCGAGTCTCCATCCGAAACGTAGATTCGGGTGGAGACTTAGTTGTCTTGAACCTTGTATTTGGATGTCGGAGTCGAAAGTTGTGTCGAGTGCGAAGCACTTCACCCGGAAGTTCATCGGGTCAGCTGAATTTGTTCGGCTGTTGTAAAGGAATCGACATCGTGGACGTAGTCAACACAATGGACTATAGGGTGCGCGACCAGCGCTCCCTATGGGAGTAGCCCCCGAGTGTCTGTTCGAGTCGTAGACTCGAGCAGAGACTTTAATTCAGCCGTTGTTTGCTTCAGGTCCGTAGGACACATTTTTCTTTGGATGCTTGAATCAATCCTCCCTATGGGAGTAGCCCCCGAGTCCGTAGTGGAGTCGTAGACTCGGCGTAGGACTCGAAGATCTTGCGTATGTGCGACCAGCGCTCCAGTTTGGAGTAGCCCCCGAGTGTCTAGTCGAGTCATAGACTCGAGCGGAGACTTTAATTCAGCCATTTGTTCGACTTCCGGTCCGTAGGACACAAATTTTTTCGGATGCTTGAATCCATCCTCCCTATAGGAGTAGCCCCCCGAGTCCATAGTGGAGTCGTAGACTTGACGTAGGACTCGAAGAATCAATGTTGGTGTAATACCTTAATCATGCTTCAGGTGCGCGGCCAGCGCTCCTGATAGGAGTAGCCCCCGAGTGTCTAGCGGAGTCGTAGACTCGGCCAGAGACTCGAGTCTTGTATCTGGTAGACGCAGTCGACAATCTCGTGGGCGTACCGCTGACCCGGAAGTACATCGGGTGCGCGACCAGCGCTCCTGATAGGAGTATCCCCCGAGTGTCTAGTCGAGTCGCAGACTCGAGTGGAGACTCATGCGAGGAGAAACAACTGTCCCGGAAGTGCATCGAGTCAGCGTCTCACGCATAAGGATCCGAGAGTCAACGTAGCGGAGTTGATGTAGCGGAGTCGTGCGGCGTTTAGCCGGAAGGACTCGATGTTGTGGATAAAGTCGACACCGTTTCTTCTGTCGGGTGCGCGTCCAACGCCGCTTTTGTCGATGATTGATGTGGTCATCCGAGGAATGCTTCGACTCGGGTCTTGGCTTCTGTTGACGTGACTAGCGCTAGTAGACTCCGTTGGAGGACCCGATAGAATAACTCGGTGCATTTGACATTCTTGTAAGCTACAGAAAAACATGAAGAATTGTGAAGTACTTGTATCTTGTAAAGAATATTTGCCTTTCGGCTTGTATAGTAAGGTTCTGGTGCCGATCGAGTCGACACTTTTGCACTGTATGCTAGGCCTTTTCGTTAGCCTGATTACCCTTAGTCTCAGTACCTTGCCGAGGCACTCGGAGTTCAAGGATTCGACGATCAGGCAGAATCAGCTACTCGGGCTGTCGCGTTCGAGGTGCTCGAGTGCATGGAGCCGATGTCACATTAGGTTACTCGAAGAGGGCGCAGCCCCCGAGTGTTTCGAGTGCGAGTTAAAATTGAAATCAACTCTAAATAGAGGGAAACTTAGCTTTGTTGGTCGTCGTGGAGAAGTTGACGCGGTAGCGGGTCACGCGGCGGACGTAGTCGAAGCGGCGGACCACAGTCATAGCAGCGACGGGTTCCTGGGGTCGATGGCGACAGCGAGATCCGCATCCGAAGATTATCGCAATCGAATACCGCACCGGTTCACCGTATCCGAAGGATGTACCGGGTCACCGCAGCCGAAAGCCGCATCGGGTCGCCGATGCCGAGGAAGCCCCCCAGTCGTTGGAGCCGAAGATCGTAGAGGATCGCCAGAGTTGGAAGAGCTCCCAATTCGCGGTCGTTATAATCGAAGATCACATCAGGTCACCACATCCAAAGGATACAGCGGTCACCACCGTTGAAGACCGTAGAGGATCGTCGCAGTCAAAAACCACAACAGGTCGATGATCACGAGACGTGTGGCAAAGTGGGCGTAGCCCCCGAGCGTGGAGTTGATGTGGTCGAGGCGGCGTCCGAGAGATGATGCGGCGGACCGGAGTCAACGCGGCAGCGGGTCACCGAGGCCGATGGTGGCGGCAGTTTGCTGTAATTGAAGATCGCAGAAGGTCGCCGCAATCGAAGATTGCATCGGGTCGCCGTATCCGAAGGATGCAGCGGAGTGTAGAATCAGCGCGGTCGACGAAGTCGCCGGAGTTTTGTCGTCGCGAACTCGCGATGTTTGAAGGTGTATCAGCTCGGTCTAATGCATATTGGTACGTAGTAGCTTCTGCCATGTCGTTGATCGAATTGCTTCTCACTAAATAGCATCACGTGAGCAGCTTGTTTTTTTCTTGGCTAGATTTTCCTTGTTTGTCTCAGACTTTGATTCGACTGCCCGCTGTATAGGCTTTGTCTGACATCTTTACTTCACGCGGAGCACTTTCCTTTTTCTCTGTCTCTTGATATGAACGAGCTTGGTTGTCCGGTATGTGTATAAATCGAACGGCTTTTCAGCTGCGCGCTACTGCCGAAACGACCACGCTTCTGCCTTATATAAAAATTGTAGGATTCCCATCATACGTGTACCAGAGTTGTTTTTTTATAGTGATCTGGAGAACTCCTTGTACTTTCATGAACGGACTGCTTCCGTTGATTTAGAACAGGCCCGTCGGCGACTCGGCCATAGGCTCACGGCGAAGACAGGATGTGTCGTGACAAACTTGTTGATAATGAAGCTGAGTGGCGCCGACGCGGACGAATTGATCAGACGTGATCCAACCGCCGCTTGATGACGAGAGAGCCGAATCAGACCCGCTCCTAGTAGCCGACGAATCGTAGATTGTTGATGATGGAACCGTCACGATCGCACAATCAGCAGCCCCGATTCCCACAGACGGCGCCAATTGACGAGGTTTAATCTCGTTAATGCCCATTGTTATGGACTTGGGTTTTGGAGAAGATGGGGATGCTAGAGATCGTGGCACGGTTAACAGACAAGCAACCAGGGGACACGAGATTTACCCAGGTTCAGGCCCCCGGAGGGAAAACCCTACTCCTGCTTGTCTGCTCTTTGATTACGACGGAACCGAAGGTTACAGGATGCGCAAATTCGATCTGGCGTGGATGCGTGTGCGAAAGTATGAGTCGAGATCTGTAGATCTATTGTGGCGTAGCCTATTGTATCGTGGAGGTGCAGATCGTAGATCTGTCTATTGGGGGTTATGGCTTGTGTAGATCGTGTCCTCCTCGTTGGACCCTCCTAGCCTTTATATATGGGGAGGCTAGGTCTCGGGTGCCAATACGAGTAGGTTACAAGTTGTATTCAAACTCTAGTCTTGAGGTTTCCTTATCTTGTGCGCTTGGGAGTCCGTGTCCATATGGGTGTAACACCCTCAGAATCGTCCCTATGCAAGTTTCAGCGCTTCCCGTCAAACCCGCATAGAAACGATTCAAAGGTGCCCACCAGGCACTTGCGTGCGGGTGAAAAACGAAGTAATATCAGTACACAATAGTCCTCGATGGAACCCACAAAACATATATATATACAACAGCGACTCAAAGAGTCAAGAATACAGATATACAATACAAAGATCCAAATCACCTTTAAAACGATATAGCGTCCGAGTACGGACAAGATGCAAATTGAGCTAAGAGCCCTGAAGAATAACCAATGGCGTCCATAACCCTGCCCAGGCCAAGCCGGAAGGGTAACCCTGCTAACGACGTCGATCTCAAAACCTGCTTAAACAAAAGGGTGCCGACGAAGGGCAAAGGAAAAAGAGAGAGCGGTCAGTACTGAGGCCAGTACACGGCGAGGCTAGAATTCGGCGGTCCTCGCCTACATAGGTATGGTGGACTGAAGCGGCAGCGCAGCATGCACTAAACAACCTATAGAGACTCGATATAACTGTCGGCTACCAGAGAGGGATAAGAAAGACCTATCCGGATCCAACCTGATACTACCACCAAACATACCCATCCTGGTATTTCCCCCTCGAGACCAAACGAGGAAGTCAACCGAGGAACTCACACAGTTGGCAGTTTTATTTATACAGTTATCGTTGCAGCAATTACTAGTCAGGTATAGATAGTCATCCTGATATAATAAGCAGTGGGCAATTTTAGTTAACCATTTCGTTGTAGTTGCAACACTTACTAGTCAGATACAATAAGCATCAGATATCCCAAAACCCAGCAGTTGTTGGTACTTTTATTTAGCCATTCCGTTGTAGTGGAGCTGATTACTAGTCATATCGGATACAAGTCAAATTATAGTAGTAAACTTTAGTTATGGTTGTCTATGATCAAGAACTGTGCTCCAAGTCGTCCATTACCACGGACACGGCTTCTCGAAAAGATTTAAACCTGCAGGGGTGCACCAAAGTTACCACACGCACCTACACCCTTATTGTCGGATCAGGTAGGTACAAGATCACAAAACATACACCCAACGGTATGTCGACGGGGTTTCGGACACGATGTTTCCTGCACCCAAAGCACGGGGCCACCCCACTAAGCTACCCGAACGAAGTTGGCGGCTCCGAACGGACCTGTGGTTTGCGCTGGCTGTAAACGACGGGAACCCGAAACTCGGCTTGTCGACACCGCGAAAATACTCCGCTACCTAAATGACAGGTGCTCCTCGCACAATCTTAAATTAAGCAGTAAAGCATGGCATAAGTACAGAATAGTAATAAAGCTCCAAACTACTTTGTGGCCCCCAATACAGTACTTGGAATCAGGTACTAAATCGATGGGGGTGCCCATGCACCCCACCTGTGGTTAGCGCGCTCGATCTCGGAACAGGTGTCAAGAACTCGGGGTCCTACGGGACACCAGTGAGCGGTTAAGATCCAAATATTGTCTATTACCCACCGGTGCCTCTGCGTTTACCTACTTCAATTTTAGTTATTAAACAGTATTTAAAGCCATGATCACCTACAACATTAAACATGCGGCAATACTCCAACAACTGTGGTACTGGACGACACGCAACAGCACTTGAGCAAGCGACTACGACGCGCAGGTCCAACTATCTACCAAACAACAGGTAATAGGATGTGTCCAAGGCAATATAAGGCCGCAAGGGATATCACGGGTACGGAAACTAGAGCATCGCAACACAGATAGCAATAGATCAACAGGAGGAAATAAAGACTATAAATGCAAAATAGGTAGAAGGGGAAGGGATGCTCGCCTGAAAATATCGCCGAAGGTTCATCCGAAGATCGGGTCGACACTCGCATCAACTCATCGGCCTAATCCGTGAAGAAGCAAAACACTAGCACAAACACCGGATGCACTATTTAATACTATGGCAAAAGATCGGGCATGATGCATGTATGATGCATGACATGGCAAAGATGCGATGCAATTAGGCCATATTAAGCGGAACCGGGGTCCCGACAATTATTCAGATGGTTCAAGTTATTTAGATACCCGCAATTTAAATGTTGTAATAACAGGCAAGATAAGTTACCGTTACACAAATTTAAATGGGCCCCATATAAGACTAGATTTGCCCGCATATGGGCCCCATATTTAATTATGAGGTGAATCGGCATAAGGCCCCCAAACCACATGACAATATGCATGTATGAACATTTAATATGCAACAATTTAATATTACATTTGTAAAATAGGTCTCGAGAAAGGGGTCACACGTTAGGGTTCGACGATCTTGGGGTTCGGGGTTTGGGGTCCGGTCTCAGGGTTCAGGGTCTGGGATTCGATGGAAACGGATACAAGATGAAGAGCTTGGCGTTCCGGGACGAAGGACTCGGTGTGGCGTCGGGGCGCATCGGACTCGCCCTGGTCGGTGTCGATCTTGCCGTCGCGAAGACCTTGTCGGGTCCGCGCCATTGAGTCGGTCTTGGCATCCGGGGTGAAGTGCTTGTCGTTCCGGTGGCGATCTTGGCGTCAGGGTTCTCGGCGAACTCGACGTGTTGAGGTTGGGTTTCCGGGTCTCGACTCGTGTCGGTCTTGTCGTTAGCCGAACTTGGTCACGGGGTCTCCGTGTAGGGGAACTTGGCGATGAACTTGTCGGCTTCAGGGCTAGCAGTAATCTTTTATTGGGTACACAAATATAGCAGACATTCACCAAAAGGGCGGAACAAAGCCAGAAGTCCGTGTCTCGTCTGAGCATTGTCCCGAACACCTTGCGAGCGTGCAGCAGCGGCAACACGCAGAAGACGTGCGGCCCCCGGTACAGTAGCACGGCGGAGGAGGCGAACGCGGCAGTGGCCCGGCCAGGCGGCATCACGGAGTCGGCGAGGAGCTCGGGAGGGCGTCAGCACACGCTGGGCAGAGGTGCCCGGCCAAGGCGCTACTGGAAGATGAGGGCAGCGCTGGTGGGGACCTGCGGGGCGAGGCCGACGGAGGAGCTTGGGGTCGGGGAGGCGGCGACCGGAGGTGAGGGGAGGGTGCAGGACGGCGAGGAGGGACTCTGCCGCGGGGCGAGCGAGGCGGGCTCGCCGGCTGTAACACCCTCAGAATCGGACCTATGCAAGTTTGAACAAAATTCGCCAAACCCGCATAGAAACGATTCAAAGGTGCCCACCAGGCACTTTCGTGCGGGTGGAAAACGAAGTAATAACATCACACAACAGTCCTCGATGGGACCCACGTAATGAGATATATATAAATGACTCCAAGAGTCAAGAATACGATATAATATATAAGATCCAAATCACCTTGAAAATGATATAGCGTCCGACTACGGACAAGATGCAAATGGGGCTAAGAGCCTCAAGAATAACCAATGGCGTCCATAACCCGCCCAGCCAAGCCGAAGGGTAACCCCGCTAACGGCCGATCTCAAAACCCGCTTAAACAAAAGGGGTGCCGCAAAGGGCAAAGGAAAAGAAGGAGCGCCAAGATCGAGGCCAAGACACGGCGAGGCTAGAATTCGCGGTCTCGCCTACATAGGTATGGTGGATCGAGCGCAGCAAGATGCACGAACAACCTATAGAGACTCGATACAACCGGGATATCGAGAGGGATGAGAATGACCTATCCGGATCGAACTCAAGCTAACACCAAACAAACCCATCCCGGCGCTTTCCTCGAGACCAGACGAGGAAGTCAACCGAGGAACTCACACGGTTGGCGCTTTTACTTATTCAGTTATAGTGGTGGCACTTTACTAGTCAAGTTTAGATAATCGCCCGATAAAGTAAACAAGGGCACTTTTAGTTAACCATTCCGTGATAGTTGCAACAATTACTAATCGACATCTGAGATAGCATGTGATAAACCCAAAACCCAAAGCAGCTTGTTGGTACTTTTATTCAGCCAATTCGTAGAAGTTGCAATACTTACTAGTCGATACATTTGTCGCAAGCGACAACCAAACAAGCAATGGTGGGCAGTATTAATTAGCCATTCCGTTATAGTGAAGCTGATTACTAGTCATTATAAGTCAAATTAATAGCAGAACTTTAGTTATGCTTGTCTATGATCGAGATATCGTGCTCCAAGTCGCCCATATCCGCGACACGCCGTAAAAGTTTTACCCGGCCGGGTGCACCAATAGCAACACACGCCGATCAACCTCGAAAACCAAATCAAAACCCAACGAGGCTTTCACGAACAATCACAGATTCAGAATATTTCAGGGGCCACCCTTTGAGTAGAACCCGCAACGGAGTAGACAAGCTCCGAGACGGCCTCAAGGTTTGGCGGACTGTGAACGATCGGGAACCCCAAACGGAGCTTGTCGACACCGCCAAATCGTGGTCCGATCCTAACAAAGACAAAGGTGCGACTGCACAATCGTAATTAAAGCAGAAAGCATGGCATAAGTACAGATCGTAAATAAAACCTCAAACTAGTTTGTGGCCCCAAGAAATAAGAATGAATCAAGCTCGCTCAGGGGTCCCATATACCTCCCGGATGTGGATAGCGCGCAAAATCAAGGAACAGGTATCAAGTACTCGGGGTCTTACGGGACACAAGTGGGCGTTCGGAAAACCAAATATTATCTATCACCCACCGATGCCTCTGCTTATTCAATTTTAGTTGTTAAACAGAAATTAAAGTGATGATAAGTAAAACTAGAATCATCTCCAACATCAACATGCGGCAATACATCGACAACTGTGGCATATGACGACACACAACAGCAATATAGCAAGCGACGGCGTCGCGCAAGACCAACTAGCTACCAAACAACAGGCAATAGGGTGTGTCCAAGGCAATATATGGCTGCAAGGGATATCAAGGGTACGGAATCTAGAGCATCGCAACACAGATAGCAATAGATCAACAGGGGGAATAAAGACTATAAAATTAAGATAGGTAGAAAGGGGAAGATGCTCGCCTGAAAACATTGTCGAAGGGTTCATCCGAAGATCGGGGCGAAGCTCACATCAACTCAACGGCCTTATCCGCGAAGAACCAAAACACTAGAAGAAACACCGGATGCAATATTTAATACAACGGCGGAAGATCGGCATGATGCATGTATGATGGATGACATGGCAAAGGTGCGATGCAATTAGGTCAATATTAAGCGGAACCGGGGTCCCGACAATTAATTAGGTGGTTCAAGTTGTTTAGAACCCCCGCAATTTAAATGTTGTTTAGCAATGCAACAGATGGAACCGGTTCGCTACACATGTTTAAATGAGGCCGATATGAGACTAGATTTACTCGCATATGGGCCCCATATTTAATTATTAGGTGAATCGGCATAATGCCCCCAAACCACATGATAAGATGCATGCATGAACAATGGCAATTCAATATGCGACAAGGTTATATTATGTTTAAAAATAGGGTTCGAGGAAAGGGGTCACATAGGGTTCTCGACGATCTTGTGTTCCGGGGTTCGGGGTCAGGGTCCAGGGTTCGACGAGGATCGGATCTCGGGGTTCAGGGTTCGACGGACTTGGGGGTTCCGGGGTTTGACGGGGTCGTGCTCGGACATCGGGGGTAGTTCTTGTCGCATCCGGGGTCTTCGGTCACGTTTGTCTTATGCTCGGGCGAAGCACTTGTCGATCCGGGGTCCTCGGCGTCCGGGAGCGTAACTGGTTCGTGCCGCTCGCCATCGCGAAGGTCTTGCTGCTATGAGGGTCTTGGCGGTTCGGCCCGGATTCCGTGAGGGAGTTCATGGCGCCGGGTTTTCCGTGATGAAGATCTTGTCGAGGGTTCGCGAAGATCGCTGGCGAGCTCGGGGTGCTCCAATAGGCCATAGGGTTCACACGCGTTTACCATGACACGCATACACGAGCACACACATACACGAGCACACGCATACACGAGCACACACATACACGAGCACACGCATACACGAGCACACGCATACACGAGCACACGCATACACGAGCACACACATACACGAGCACACGCATACACGAGCACACACATACACGAGCACACGTGCAGCGGGCCCACAGGGCCACGGGATCGGGCCAGGCGAGGCGGAGCAGGCCGGGGACGGCTCCGGAGGGAGGGCGACGAGAGGCCCAGATGGCGTCGGCCTGCGGGCTCGGCGCGGGAGGGCACCGGCGGCGCGGACGGTCTGGAGGCGCTAAGGACGCGGGGTGGAGTAGGTGGGGCCGGGCGACGGCGGGCGCGGCGACGCTGCTAGAAGCGGCACAAGACGGGCGATTTCATGGGCGAGAGAGCTGACGCGGCGGGCGGCGGAGGGCGATGCTTTCGGGCGGCGCATGATGCGGAGGCGGCGGCTCGGGAGGTGGTGCGGGAGGGCGGCAGCGAGCCGGTGGAGGAAGCAGAAGCGGCGAAGCGAGGAGGAGCCGCGGCCGATGGTGGTGGTAGGTGGCGAGGAGGTGGAACGGGCGAGCCCGGGCGCTGGCCAAAGGGCTGGCGCCGGGCCGAGAGGCGGCGAGGGAATGGTGAGAGGGGGCCGGCGGCGAGCTGCCTGAGCGGGGTGGAGCGGTGGCGGAGCGCTATGGGCGCGTTCGGCGGCGAAAGCGAGCGAGGAGGCGGGCCTGGGCGGGTGGCCGAGAGGGAGAGAGGAAAGAGAGGGAGAGGGATGTGGAGGAGGCCACGTGGCATGTTCTGAGTGGTTGGGGGTTGGGGCAAGGTGATGTGGCAGCAGGGGATTGGTCCGGGTGATGTGGCCAGGTGTGGTGGGTAGAAATATTGGTGGACTTCGGATAGAAGGGCAGGCAGGTTTTGGACCGATTGTTTTTATACGGGGTGGTCGTTCGGGTCAATCGGCCCGTTCGACTGCCCCACTAAAATAATTTAATATTTTTATTGGTTTTCAAATAACTTTTATAAATAGTTTTCGACAAACCAAATATTCGGAACTTCCGGGGGTTTGGCGTTTGAATAAAAGTTGGGGCGTTTGGAAATGCAAAACAGGTTTCCGAATCTAGTTTTTGACAAACAATGCATGATGATGACGATGCAATGCACAAATTTAACGCGATTTTCTAGTAGTGGTTTTGCGGGATGCCACAATTCGACACCACTAACAATGGATCTCGCCCTCGAGATCCGCCTCATGGTACCGGAAGGAAGGTCGGCGATCCGCGTCTTCTCGCTTTGTGTAGATCCTCGCGACACCACTAACGAGGGTTCATCCTCCATCTTGAAATCGGCGACACCACCAACAAAGGTTCGTTGTTCCTGAACGTCGAGAGAACACTCCGGAGAAACAAAGGACGAAGGTAGAGACATCCACAAATAAAGCCACCCCTAACTTCCGTTAGAAGAGAGAAAAGTTACATTGATCCACCAGTTCGATGTACAGAGCGAACAGTAAGAGTCGGGTAGGGTGATCAGTCCATCCCGTACCCACACTATCAACTCTATACACGGTTAGGTGAATCAGGCAACTCAACTCTCGAGATTTAGACTGAAGATCTTCATAGGCGGTATCCGGAACAAAGGAATGATGCCAGCAGGAATCGTATGAAAAACACAATGATTAGGTTCCGCGATGGTTTGATTGGCATGAACAACACATGCTCAAGGTATACTCCAACTTCACCAAAGCTCGTCCTTATCGTATGTTTTTCAACGACACTGATATCCAGCAAGGAACACAGATGGATAGGATCTCAAGAACAAAAGATCGGATGAAGGGCACAACAGGACAGCTGCAGATTGATGATCGTAGCACCTCCGTTACAAAAGGAAGAAAGCGAAGCCCTGAAGGTACGACGGAAACCCAACCACGAGAATTCCTGGACTCGAAGAGAGAGAAGAGAGCGGATTCAAAACACGCAGAGGTAAGAGGAGAACAGCAGAGGGGTAAGGAGTAAAATCAGACCTAATCAGAACTATCCAACCGATTTTCAAAAATAGTTTTGACACTCTACTTCGGCCGTTAGCTAGGTTATCCTACAGGCTGGACTTGTGGGGTATCGCAACCCGAGCTCGATACCACTCAGAACACCCTCAGATCGGACCTATGCAAGTTTGAACAAAATTCGCCAAACCCGCAGAAACGATTCAAAGGTGCTCACCAGCACTTTCAAGGTGGAAAACAGTAATAACATCACACAACAGTCCTCGATGGGACCCACGTAATGATATATATAACAATGACTCCAAGAGTCAAGAATACAGATATAATATATAAGATCCAAATCACCTTGAAAATGATATAGCGTCCACTACGGACAAGATGCAAATGGGGCTAAGAGCCCAAGAATAACCAATGGCGCCCATAACCTGCCCAGGCCAAGCGAAGGGTAACCCGCTAACGGCCGATCTCAAAACCCGCTTAAACAAAAGGGTGCCGCAAAGGGCAAAGGAAAAGAAGGAGCGCCAAGATCGAGGCCAAGACACGCGAGGCTAGACGCGGTCTCGCCACATAGGTATGGTGGATCGAGCGCAGCGGCAAAGATGCAATGAACAACCTATAGAGACTCGATACAACCGGCGGATATCGAGAGGGATGAGAATGACCTATCCGGATCGAACTCAAGCTAACACCAAACAAACCCATCTGGCGTTTCTCGAGACCAGACGAGGAAGTCAACCGAGGAACTCACACGGTTGGCGCTTTACTTATTCTTATAGTGGTGGCACTTTACTAGTCAAGTTTAGATAATCGCCCGATAAAGTAAAATAAAGGCACTTTTAGTTAACCATTCCGTGATAGTTGCAACAATTACTAATCGACATGATAGCATGTGATAAACCCAAAACCCAAAGCTTGTTGGTACTTTTATTCAGCCAATTGCTAGAAGGTAATACTTACTAGTCGATACATTTGTCGCAAGCGACAACCAAACAAGCAATGGTGGGTATTAATTAGCCATTCCGTTATAGTGAAGCTGATTACTAGTCATTATAAGTCAAATTAATAGCAAACTTTAGTTATGCTTGTCTATGATCGAGATATCAGCTCCAAGTCGCCCATATCCGCGGACTTTCGTAAAGTTTTACCCGCCGGGTGCACCAATAGCAACACACGCCGATCAACCTCGAAAAACCAAATCAAAACCCAACGAGGCTTTCACGATCGAACAATCACAGATTCAGAATATTTCAGGGGCCACCCTTTGAGTAGAACCCGCGAGTAGACAAGCCCGAGACGGCCTCAAGGTTTGGACGGCCGGAACGATCGGGAACCCCAAACGGAGCTTGTCGACACCGCCAAATCGTGGTCCGATCCTAAATAAAGACAAAGCAGTGACTCGCACAATCGTAATTAAAGCGTAAAGCATGGCATAAGTACAGATCGTAATAAAACCTCAAACTAGTTTGTGGCCCCAAGAAATAAGAATGAATCAAGCTCGCCTAGGGGGTCCCATATACCTCCGGATGTGGATAGCGCGCAAAATCAAGGAACAGTATCAAGTACTCGGGGTCTTACGGACACAAGTATGCTCGGAAAACCAAATATTATCTATCACCCACCGATGCCTCGCTTATTCAATTTTAGTTGTTAAACAGAAATTAAAGTGATGATAAGTAAAACTAGAATCATCTCCAACATCAACATGCGGCAATACATCGACAATCGTGGCATATGACGACACAACAAAGAATATAGCAAGATTTGCGTCACAAGACCAACTAGCTACCAAACAATGCAATAGGGTGTGTCCAAGGCAATATGGCTGCAAGGGATATCAAGGTACGGAATCTAGAGCATCGCAACATACGTATAGCAATAGATCAACAGGGGAATAAAGACTATAAAATTAAGATAGGTAGAAAGGGGAAGATGCTCGCCGAAAACATTGTCAAGGGTTCATCCAAGATCGGGCAAGCTCACATCAACTCAACGGCCTTATCCGCGAAGAACCAAAACACTAGAAGAAACACCGGATGCAATATTTAATACAACGCGAAGATCGGCATGATGCATGTATGATGGATGACATGGCAAAGGTGCGATGCAATTAGGTCAATATTAAGCGGAACCGGGGTCCCGACAATTAATTAGGTGGTTCAAGTTGTTTAGAACCCCCGCAATTTAAATGTTGTTTAGCAATGCAACAGATGGAACCGGTTCGCTACACATGTTTAAATGAGGCCGATATGAGACTAGATTTACTCGCATATGGGCCCCATATTTAATTATTAGGTGAATCGGCATAATGCCCCCAAACCACATGATAAGATGCATGCATGAACAATGGCAATTCAATATGCGACAAGGTTATATTATGTTTAAAAATAGGGTTCGAGGAAAGGGGTCACACATAGGGTTCTCGACGATCTTGGTGTTCCGGGGTTCGGGGTCAGGGTCCAGGGTTCGACGAGGATCGGATCTCGGGGTTCAGGGTTCGACGGACTTGGGGGTTCCGGGGTTTGACGGGGTCGTGCTCGGACATCGGGGGTAGTTCTTGTCGCATCCGGGGTCTTCGGGTCACGTTGTCGGTCTTGGCGTTCGGCGGCACTTGTCGATCCGGGGTCTCGGCGTCCGGGAGCGTAACTTGGTTCGTGCCTCGCCATCGCAAGGTCTTGCTATGAGGGTCTTGCGGTTCCGCTCCGGATTCCGTGAGGGAGTTCATGGCGCCGGGTTTTCCGTGATGAAGATCTTGTCGAGGGTTCGCCGAAGATCAAGATCGGGCGCAGCTCGGTGCTCCAATAGGCCATAGGGTTCACACGCTTACCATGACACGCATACACGAGCACACACATACACGAGCACACGCACACAGCACACATACACGAGCACACGCATACACGCACACGCATACGAGCACACGACACACGAGCACACATACACGAGCACACGCATACACGAGCACACGCATACACGAGCACACACATACACGAGCACACGTGCAGCGGGCCCACAGGGCCACGGGATCGGGCCAGGCGAGGCGGAGCAGGCCGGGGACGGCTCCGGAGGGAGGGCGACGAGAGGCCCAGATGGCGTCGGCCTGCGGGACGGCGGGCTCGGCGGCGGCGCTCGGGGAGGGCACCGGCGGCGCGGCGCGGACGGCGGGTGGAGTAGGTGGGCCGCGGCATCCGGGCGGGCGCGGGCGACAGAAGGGCACAAGACGGGCGACAAGGGCGGAGAGAGCTTGACGGCGGCGGGGGCTTAAGGAGGGGCGATGCTCGGGCGGCGATGCATGCGGGCGGGGCGGGAGGTGGTGCGGGGAGGCGGCGGCCGGCGAGCCGGTGGCGGAGGAAGCAGAAGCGGCGAGCGAGGAGGGAGCCGGGCGGCGTCGATGGTGGTGGTAGGTGGCGAGGGAGGTGGAACGGCGAGCCCGGGGGCGGCCGGTGCTCGCGCGGGCGTCGGCGGCTGGCCAGAGAGGCGGCGAGGGAATGGTGAGAGGGGGCCGGCGGCGAGCTGCCTGAGCGGGGTGGAGCGGTGGCGGTGGAGCGCTGCGGGCGCGGTGCCTGGCGGCGGCGAGCGGCGAGCGAGGGAGGCGGGCCCTGGGCGGGTGGGTTTGTGCTGAGAGAGAGGGAGAGAGGAAAGAGAGGGAGAGGGATGTGGAGGAGGCCACGTGGCATGTTCTGAGTGGTTGGGGGTTGGGGCAAGGTGATGTGGCAGCAGGGGATTGGTCCGGGTGATGTGGCCAGGTGTGGTGGGTAGAAATATTGGTGGACTTCGGATAGGAGGGCAGGCAGGTTTTGGACCGATTGTTTTTATACGGGGTGGTCGTTCGGGTCAATCGGCCCGTTCGACTGCCCCACTAAAATAATTTAATATTTTTATTGGTTTTCAAATAACTTTTATAAATAGTTTTCGACAAACCAAATATTTGGAACTTCCGGGGGTTTGGCGTTTGAATAAAAGTTGGGGCGTTTGGAAATGCAAAACAGGTTTCCGAATCTAGTTTTTGACAAACAATGCATGATGATGACGATGCAATGCACAAATTTAACGCGATTTTCTAGTAGTGGTTTTGCGGGATGCCACACCGGCGACCGGCGAGAGGAGGTCGGGGACGAGGCGCTGCAGGCCGGGACGAGGGAGAGGCGTCGTTGGCGAGGCAGGAGGCGGCGGCCGGAGGGCAGCGACGGCCGGCGAGCTCAAGGGGGGACGACGGCGGCGGTCGGGCGAGCTCGGGAGTGAGGGTCGGTTCGACGGGTCACGTCTGGAGGAGAGGGCAAGGCAGAGTTTATGGAGAGGGGAGACGGCGAGCGGGGAGGCGAGGGGGCGCGATGTCGAGGCGGGTGCAAGAGGGAAGGGGAGAGGGGCACGGAACGAGGGCGCTGAGGCCGGGGGAGAGAGCGGGCGGTGGGCGCGCCGGCGGCGGGAGGCGCGGCCGAGCGGGGACAGAGAGGAGAGAGGCGGGAGGAGGAAGAGAACAGTGAGGGAGGCGGTTGGGTGGGGCTGCTGGGTGCGTGCAGGATGGGGAGCGTGGGGGTGGGAGGGGGTTGATGGGCGGTGGGGTCAAAGGAGGGCCTGGGTGGAGCCAGTCAAGAGGGAGAGAGAGAGGGTAGGCGTGGGGCGTGTGCTGCAGGGTGGGTGTGGGACTGGCAGGGGCAGCTGGTGGATTGATGAGATGGCAAGGTGGGTGGGGATTGGGGGAGATGGTGAGATGGCAAGCTGTGATTGGTGGGTAGAGTAGGACTAGGTAGTTTTAGGAATTCGGGTAGGCTGGTTTTATTATTTTGTACAATATTTATGGTGTTGTTTTGTGTTAAATCTTTTTAGCAAATAATTTTTAGGCAATTAATTTAACAAATACTTATAAGACTTATTTTGAAATAAGAGAAGGGTATTTTTAGAGAACAAAAATAGGCTTATTGAAAATAGTTTCAGACAAACAAATGCATGATGATGACGATGCAAAGCACAAAAATAACGCGATTTTCTAGTAGTGGTTTTGCGGGATGCCACAATTCGACACCACTAACAATGGATCTCGCCCTCGAGATCCGCCTCATGGTACCGGGAAGAAGGCGGCGATCTGAATCTTCTCGCTTCGTGTAGATCCTCGCGACACCACTAACAAGAGGTCGTTGTCCGTGACCGTCGAGGGAAACACTTCGGAAACAAAAGGTCGGAGGTAGAGGTATCAACAAATAAAGCCACCCCTGACTTCCGTGGACGGAGTAAAACTGCTGGATCCACTGATTCGATGTACAAGAGCGAATGATAAGAGTAGTCGGATGGTGATCAGTCCATCGCGCACCCAACCATTACTCTGCACACGAATAGGCGGATTATGCAACCAACTCTCGGAATTAGACTGAAGATCTCGACAAACGAGGTTCGGAAACAGAGGAGTGATGCAGACTCTGCATCGGATCTAGCGTAGATGATGTCGTCGCGTCGGAAAACACCGGAAGGCACAAACAAGGAACAAAGAATGGTACCACAGACGAAGGATTCCTCGGATAGCATGAAGACCAGATGTAGCAACACCGTTACCAAAAGAGGAAGCGAAACCCTAAAGATACGACGGAAAACCCAACCACGAGAAGTCCTGGACTCGAAGAGAGAGAAGAGAGCGGATTCAAAACACGTAGAGGTGAGAGGAGAGCAGCAGGGGGTAAGGAGTAAAATCAGACCTAATCAGAACTATCCAACTGATTTTTCAAAAATAGTTTTGACACTCTACTTCGGCCGTTAGCTAGGTTATCCTACAGGCTGGACTTGTGGGGTATCGCATCCGAGCTCGATACCACTCAGAACACCTCGAATCGGTCCTATGCAAGTTTCAGCGCTTCCGCCAAAACCCACATAGAAACGATTCAAAGGTGCCCACCAGCACTTGGCGGGTGGAAAACGAAGTAATATCGACACAATAGTCCTCGATGGAACCCACAAAACATATATATATACAACAGCGACTCAAAGAGTCAAGAATACAGATATACAATACAAAGATCCAAATCACCTTTAAAACGATATAGCGTCCGAGTACGGACAAGATGCAAATTGAGCTAAGAGCCCTGAAGAATAACCAATGGCGTACATAATCCCGCCTGTGCCAAGCCGGAAGGGTAACCCCGCTAACGACGCCGATCTCAAAACCTGCTTAAACAAAAGGGTGCCGACAAAGGGAAAAGGAAAAGAGAGAGCGTCAAGATCGAGGCCAAGACAGACGAGGCTAGAATTCGGTCCTCGCCACATAGGTATGGTGGATCAAGCAGCGGCAAAGATGCACTAAACAACCTATAGAGACTCGATATAACTGTCGGCTACCAGAGAGGGATAAGAAAGACCTATCCGGATCCAACCCGATTCTACCACCAAACATACCCATCCTGGTATTTCCCCCCTCGAGACCAAACGAGGAAGTCAACCGAGGAACTCACACAGTTGGCAGTTTTATTTATACAGTTATCGTTGCAGCAATTACTAGTCAGGTATAGATAGTCATCCTGATATAATAAGTAGTGGACAATTTTAGTTAACCATTCTATTGTAGTTGCAACACTTATTAGTCAGATACAATAAGCATGAGATATCCCAAAACCCAGCAGTTGTTGGTACTTTTATTTAGCCATTCCGTTGTGGTGGAGCTGATTACTAGTCATATCGGATACAAGTCAAATTATAGCAGTAAACTTTAGTTATGGTTGTCTATGATCAAGAACTGTGCTCCAAGTCGTCCATAACCGCGGACACGGCTTCTCGAAAAGATTTAACCCTGCAGGGGTGCACCAAAGTTTCCACACGCACCTACACCCTTGTTGTCGGATCAGGTAGGTACAAGATCACAAAACATACACCCAACGGTATGTCGACGGGGTTTCGGACACGATGTTTCCCAGACCCAAAGCAAGCACGGGGGGCCACCCCACTAAGCTACCCGCAACGAAGTTGGCCGGCTCCGGAACGGACCCAGGGTTTGCGCTGGTCAGAACGACGGGGAACCCGAAACTCTCGGGCTTGTCGATACCGCGAAAACACTCCGCTTACCTAAACAGTACAGGTGCTCCTCGCACAATCTTAAATTAAGCAGTAAAGCATGAAATAAGTACAGAATAGTAATAAAGCTCCAAACTACTTTGTGGCCCCCAGTACAGTACTTGGAATCAGGTACTAAATCGATGGGGGTGCCCATACACCCCACCTGTGGTTAGCGCGCTCGATCTCGGAACAGGTGTCAAGAAATCGGGGTCCTACGGGACACCAGTGAGCGGTTAAGATCCAAATATTGTCTATTACCCACCGGTGCCTCTGCGTTTACCTACTTCAATTTTAGTTATTAAACAGTATTTAAAGCCATGATCACCTACAACATTAAACATGCGGCAATACTCCAACAACTGTGGTACTGGACGACACGCAACAGCACTTGAGCAAGCGACTACGACGCGCAGGTCCAACTATCTACCAAACAACAGGTAATAGGATGTGTCCAAGGCAATATAGGGTTGCAAAGGATTTCACGGGTACGGAAACTAGAGCATCGCAACACAGATAGCAATAGATCAACAGGAGGAAATAAAGACTATAAATGCAAAATAGGTAGAAGGGGAAGGGATGCTCGCCTGAAAATATTGCCGAAGGTTCATCCGAAGATCGGGTCGACACTCGCATCAACTCATCGGCCTAATCCGTGAAGAAGCAAAACACTAGCACAAACACCGGATGCACTATTTAATACTATGGCAAAAGATCGGGCATGATGCATGTATGATGCATGACATGGCAAAGATGCGATGCAATTAGGCCATATTAAGCGGAACCGGGGTCCCGACAATTATTCAGATGGTTCAAGTTATTTAGATACCCCGCAATTTAAATGTTGTAATAACAGGGCAAGATAAGTTACCGGTTCGCTACACAAATTTAAATGGGCCCCATATAAGACTAGATTTGCCCGCATATGGGCCCCATATTTAATTATGAGGTGAATCGGCATAAGGCCCCCAAACCACATGACAATATGCATGTATGAACATTTAATATGCAACAATTTAATATTACATTTGTAAAATAGGTCTCGAGAAAGGGGTCACACGTTAGGGTTCGACGATCTTGGGGTTCGGGGTTTGGGGTCCGGTCTCAGGGTTCAGGGTCTGGGATTCGATGGAAACGGATACAAGATGAAGAGCTTATGCCCGGACGAAGGACTCGGTGTGGCGTCGGGGCGCATCGGACTCGCCCTGGTCGGTGTCGATCTTGCCGTCGCGAAGACCTTGTCGGGTCCGCGCCATCAAGTCGGTCTTGGCATCCGGGGTGAAGTGCTTGTCGTTCCGGTGGCGATCTTGGCGTCAGGGTTCTCGGCGAACTCGACGTGTTGAGGTTGGGTTTCCGGGTCTCGACTCGTGTCGGTCTTGTCATTAGCCGAACTTGGTCTCGGGGTCTCCGTGTAGGGGAACTTGGCGATGAACTTGTCGGCTTCAGGGCTAGCAGTAATCTTTTATTGGGTACACAAATATAGCAGACATTCACCAAAAGGGCGGAACAAAGCCAGAAGGCCGTGTCTCGTCTGAGCATTGTCCCGAACACCTTGCGAGCGTGCAGCAGCGGCAACACGCAGAAGACGTGCGGCCCCCGGTACAGTAGCACGGCGGAGGAGGCGAACGCGGCAGTGGCCCGGCCAGGCGGCATCACGGAGGCGGCGAGGAGGAGCTCGGGGAGGGCGCGCGTCACTGCCAAGCAGAGGTGCCCGGCCGGCGGCGCGCTGGAAGATGAGGGCAGCGCTGGTGGGGACCTGCGGGGCGAGGCCAACGGAGGAGCTTGGGGTCGGGTGTAACACCCTCAGAATCGGACCTATGCAAGTTTGGGCAAAATTCGCCAAACCCGCATAGAAACGATTCAAAGGTGCCCACCAGGCACTTTCGTGCGGGTGGAAAACGAAGTAATAACATTACACAACAGTCCTCGATGGGACCCACAGAACAGATATATATATAACGGCGACTCCATGAGTCAAGAATACAAATATAATATTCAAAGATCCAAATCACCTTGAAATCGATATAGCGTCCAGCTACGGACAAGATGCAAATGGGGCTAAGAGCCCTGAAGAATAACCAATGGCGTCCATAACCCTGCCAAGCCGGAAGGGTAACCGCTAACGGCCGATCTCAAAACCTGCTTAAACAAAAGGGTGCCGACAAAGGGCAAAGGAAAAGAGGAGCGCCAAGATCGAGGCCAAGACACATGAGGCTAGAATTGCGTCCTCGCCTACATAGGTATGGTGGATCAAGGCAGCAAGATGCACTAAACAACCTATAGAGACTCAATACATCCGCGGTTTATCGAGAGGGTGAGTATGACCTATCCGGATCCAACTGAAGCTAGCACCAAACAAACCCATCCCGGTGTTTCCTCGAGACCAAACGAGGAAGTCAACCGAGGAACTCACACGGTTGGCGCTTTATTTATTCGTTATCGTTGCAGCAATTACTATACGGTATAGATAATTGTCCCGATAAAGAAGCAAGGGCCCTTTTAGTTATTCATTCCGTTAGAAGTTGCAGCAATTCTCGATCGACATGTATAGCGTGAGATAACCCGTAAACCCAGCAGCTTGTTGGTACTTTTATTCAGCCATTCCGCTAGAAGTTGCAATACTTACTAGTCGATACAATGGTCGCAAGCGACACTCCAAACAAGCAATTGTGTGCAGTATTATTTAGCCATTCCGTTATAGTGAAGCTGATTACTAGTCATTATAAAGTCAAATTTATAGCAATAAACTTTAGTTATGCTTGTCTATGATCGAGATATCAGGCTCCAAGTCGCCCATATCCGCGACACGGCTTTCGTAAAGTTTTACCCGCCGGGTGCACCAATAGCAACACACGCCGATCAACCTCGAAAACCAAATCAAAACCCAACGAGGCTTTCACGACCGAACAATCACAGATTCAAATATTTCAGGGGCCACCCTTTGAGTAGATCCCGAACGGAGTAAGCAAGCCCGAGGCGGCTCAAGGTTGCGCCAATGGTCAGAAGCGATCGGGAACCCGAAGTGTGGCTGGGCTTGTCGATACCGCGTAATCACTCCGCATACCTAAAGACAAAGTGTGCTCTCGCACAAATTAAATACAGAAAGTAGCATGGCATAAGCAGGATCGTAATAAAACCGCAAACTAGTTGTGGCCCCAAGAAATAAGATCGATCAAGCTCGCCTGTGGGGGTCCCATATACCTCCCGGATGTGGATAGCGCGATAAATCAAGGAACAGGTATCAAGTACTCGGGGTCTTACGGGACACAAGTGGGCGTTCGGAAACCAAATATTATCTATCACCCACCGATGCCTCTGCTTATTTCAATTTTAGTTGTTAAACAGAAATTAAAGTGACGATAAGTAAAACTAGAATCATCTCTAACATCAACATGCGGCAATACATCAGCAACTGTGGCATATGGCGACACACATCAGCACTTGAGCTAGCAACTACGACGCGCAAGTCCAACTATCTACCAAACAACAGGTAATAGGGTGTGTCCAAGGCAATATAGGCTGCAGGGAAAATATCACGGGTACGGAAACTAAAGCATCGCAACACGGATAGCAATAGATCAACAGGAGAGAATAAATCACTATAAAAGTAAGATAGGTAGAAAGGGGGAGATGCTCGCCTGAAAACATCGTCGAAGGGTTCAACCGAAGATCGGGGCGAAGCTCACATCAACTCAACGGCCTTATCCGCGAAGAAGAAAAACACTAGAATAAACACCGGATGCAATATTTAATACAACGGCAGAAGATCGGCATGATGCATGTATGATGCATGGCATGGCAAGGTGCGATGCAATTAGGTCAGATTAGGCGGAACCGGGGTCCCGGCAATTAATTAGGTGGTTCATGTTGTTTAGATTCCCCGCAATTTAAATGTTGTTTAGCAAAGCAACAGATGGAACCGGTTCGCTACACATGTTTAAATGAGGCCAATATGAGACTAGATTTGCCCGCATATGGGCCCCATATTTAATTATTAGGTGAATCGGCATAAGGCCCCCAACCCAATGATATGCATGCGAGAATGACAATTTAATATGCAACAATTTGTTGTTATGTTATAAAATAGGATTTTCGGGAAGGGGTTCACACATTAGGGTTCGGCAGATCTTGGGGTTCCGGGGTTCGGGGTTCGGCCTCGGGACTCGGGGTTCGACGGATGCGTTCTCGGACTCCGGGGTAGGTCTTGTCGCATCGGGGTCTCGGTCATGTCGACGGTCGTGGCGTTCAGGGGGAAGCACTTGTCGCCTCCGGGGAGCAGGACTTGGTTCGGCGTCGGGGCGCGTCGGATTCTTCCGGGTCGGTGCCGTTCTTTTCGTCGCGAGGGTCTCGTCGGGTCCGCGCCATCGAGTCGATCTTGGCGTCCGGGGGGGGGGTTCGTCGGGGTTCAGGGTTCCGTGTCGAAGGCCTCGGCGTTCGCGAGTTCTCGGCGTCGGCAGATCTTGGCGTTCATCAGGTTCAGGTTTTGGCGTCCGAGGGGAGATCTTGGCGTGTCGAGGGTGTCGAGTTCAAGGTTCTTGTGCAACTCGTCGGGGGCGTCCCTGTGGTAGATCTTGGGGGTATCTCGGTTTCGATGTCGATAGAGTCCTTGAAAGGAAACGGTCACCGTTAGCCTTCGCTTGTCAACACATGGCGATCTTGTCCATCGGATGGCGAACTTGGGAACGGCGCCAGGGTTCGCGGGGCCCAGGGTGAAGCACTTGACGCGCCAGGGTTCGGTCTCCGGACTCGGGGAGAGGCGCTCGGGATACGCGTCGAAGGTCTTGTCGATGGTTCGTCGGGCGTCAACATGCTCATCTTTCGACATCCTCTCGATGCGAAGGTCTTGCGGTCTTCTCCCCGACAACCCACAACTTAGCACCAATTTGGTACTACACCGGAAAGCTGCATGCGGGGCAGATTGCCGGGCCGACCCAAGACGGCGCTGGAGGCGTCGACGCCGGCGACACGCGAGCGGTTGAGGCGCTCCGGGAGCCGCTTAGCGAAGCTTGTCGGGGAGAAGCTGGGCGGACGGCCAGAGGGCGGACGCTCGGCGGGCGCCGGACGCGAGGACGGCGGGACGGAGGAGCGGCGGGGCGAAGGGCGGAGCTTGGCGCCAGCGAGGCGGAGAGGGGCGAGGCAGGCTCAGCGACCGGAGAGGAGGAGCTCCGCGGTGCTGGGTCGGGACGGCAGCGGACGGAGGCGTGGTCACGGGCGGCTGGCGGAGGCGAAGCTTCCGGGGCTGAAGTGAGGCGAAGCTCGGGGCGGTGAGGCGGCTCTGGCGGCGGAGGCGGTGATGGCGAGCGGTGCGGTGGCAGTGCGATGGCGGTGGGTCGCGAGGCGCGGCACGGAGCTCATGGAGGTGGAGGAGCACGCCGGGCGAGGGGGCGGGCGGAGCGAGGCGAGGGGTGGGCGGTGGCGGGCGCTGCGGCACCGGAGCGGGGAGGCTCGGGAAGGCGTGGCGGGCGGCACGGCGAGGTCCGGAGGCAGTGGTGGGGAGGAGCTCGGAGCGCTGGCCTCAGCGGCGGAGGGACGGGAACGGGGCGCGGGGTCGCGGGCGCAGAGGAGGTGATGGGAGCCGGCGGGGTCGGAGGGAAGGGGCCCGGCGGGGCGGTCTGAGCGGCGCCAGGGGAGAGCGCCGAGAGCGAGCGCGCGGGGAAGGTGAGAAGCGGGAGGGAGAGCGGGGCAGGCGGCGTGGGGATCGGGGCGTGGGGTCCACGCGTGCGTGCGTGCGTGCTGGGAGACGTGTGGGGGGTGGTGGAAGGTGGTGGGCCACGGGCAGGGGCTGTGGCCGGGCGGTGTGTTCTCAAGGCGTGGGTGGGTTGCGTGTGTGGTGGGGAGGTGAGAGAGAGGGGTGAGGAAGAGAGGCTGACGTGGCAGGGTGTGATTGGAGGGTGGGGAGGGACAGCTGAGGTGGCGGGCATCGGTTGGTTAGGGTGAGGTGGAGGGTTGGGCTGGGTAGGTTAGTTGGGTGAGTTTAGGAAAAAGGGGTGGGACTGGTTGGACCGTTTTAAGATTCTGGGGCGGTCGTTCGGGTCAATCGGCCCGTTCGACTGCCCCGCCCAAAAATAATTTAATATTTTTAATTGATTGCGACGGATTTTGTAAATAGTTTTTGACAACAAAATATCCGGTTGCATCCGGGGTTTGATACTTGATTAAAAAAATGGGGCGTTTGGAAAACAACACGGGCTTTGCAAACATAGTTTTATGCAAACAATGCATGATGATGACGATGCAATGCACAAATTCAACGCGATTTTCTAGTAGTGGTTTTGCGGGATGCCACATCGGGGAGGCGGCCACCGGAGGTGAGGAGGGTGACGGGCGAGGAGGACTCGCTGGGCGAGCGAGGCGGGCTGGCCACGGCGAGGAGGTCGGGACGAGGCCGCAGGCCGGGACGAGGGAAAGGCGTGCTGCAGGCAGAGGCGGCGTGAGGGCAGCGGCCGGGCGAGCTCAAGGGACGGCGGCGGCGGTCGGCCGGGCGAGCCTGGAGGAGGGTCGGCTCGGGACGGGGTCGCGGCCCGGAGGAGAGGTGGCGTGACGAGTTTATGGAGAGGGGAGACGGCAGCGGGGAGGCGAGGGGCGCGACGCCGAGGTGCAAGAGGGAAGGGAGGGGCGAACGAGGGCGCCGAGGCCGAGGAGAGAGCGGCGAGGGGCGGGAGGCGGGCGAAGGGGAGAGAGGAGAGGCGAGGAGGAAGAGAACCAGGAGGGCGCGTTGGGTGGGCCTGCGGGTGCGTGGCAGGCTGGGGAGCGGGGAGTGGGTTGATGGGCGGGGTCGGGAGTGGGGCCTGGGGTGGAGCCAGGCTGGCAGAGGGAGAGAGAGAGGGGTAGGCGTGGGGCGTGTGCTGCAGGGTGGGTGTGGGACTGGCAGGTGGGGGCAGGGGCAGCTGGTGGATTGGTGATATGGCAAGGTGGGTGGGGATTGGGGGAGATGGTGAGATGGCAAGCTGTGATTGGTGGGTAGAGTAGGACTAGGTAGTTTTAGGAATTCGGGTAGGCTGGTTTTATTATTTTGTACAATATTTATGGTGTTGTTTTGTGTTAAATCTTTTTAGCAAATAATTTTTAGGCAATTAATTTAACAAATACTTATAAGACTTATTTTGAAATAAGAGAAGGGTATTTTTAGAGAACAAAAATAGGCTTATTGAAAATAGTTTCAGACAAACAAATGCATGATGATGACGATGCAAAGCACAAAAACAACGCGATTTTCTAGTGGTGGTTTTGCGGGATGCCACAATGGGCTTCATAGCAGCCGAAACGTCATAGGCGTCATGGACCCTGGCAGGTCGTCGAGTGGGCCTTCCGTCGGGATGGACCAGGTATACTAACATCGGGTACCCGTAGGGCATATCCATGTCACCAGTAGCAAAGCTAAAGTCTGTGAGGATTATGTTAGCAATCGCTGAATATTATGATTATGAGATATGGCAGATGGATGTCAAAACGGCGTTCCTCAATGGAGACATTGATGAAGAGTTGTATATGATGCAACCCAAAGGTTTTGTCGATCCTAAAGATTCTAACAAGGTGTGCAAACTTCAACGGTCCATATATGGATTGAAGCAAGCATCCCGAAGTTGGAATCAACGTTTTGATAAGGTAATCAAAAGCTTTGGTTTTATACAAACTTATGGAGAAGCTTGTATTTACAAGAAAGTGAGTGGGAGCTCTGTAGCATTCTTAATACTATATGTAGATGACATATTGTTGATTGGGAACGATGTAGATCTTCTTAATAATATCAAGGAATATTTGAATAATAGTTTTTCAATGAAAGATCTTGGCGAAGAAGCTTACATATTAGGCATAAAGATTTATAGAGATAGATCGAGATGCCTAATATCATTGTCACAAAGTACATATTTGGACAAAGTTCTAAAGAGGTTTGGAATGAAAGATAGCAAGAAAGGATTCTTGCCCATGTTTCCCAATACGACCTTGAGTAAAACTCAAAGTCCAGCAACGGCAGAAGATAGAGAAAGGATGAGTAAGACTCCCTATGCCTCAGCCATAGGTTCTCTAATGTATGCCATGCTATGTACTAGACTCTACATTGCATATGCTGTTAGTTTAACTAGCAGATATCAAAGTGATCCAGGGGTGGATCATTGGACAGCGGTCAAAAACATCCTTAAGTACTTGAGAAGAACTAAGGATATGGTTCTTTCTTATGGAGGTGATGAACAGCTCGTTGTTAATGGTTACACCGATGCTAGTTGGAACATCGATCCAGACGATTCTAAATCTCTATCTGGATACGTATTTACTCTGAATGGTGCAGTAGTTAGCTGGAGGAGTGCAAAGCAAAGCGTTATGGCGAGATCTTCAACCGAATCGTAATACATAGCTGCTTCGGAGGCTTCACAAGAAGCAATATGGATGAAGGAGTTCATTACAGAGCTTGGTGTGGCTCCAAGTGCGATGGACCCAATGTCTATCTACTGTGATAACATGGGCGCCATATCCAATGCGCAAGAACCAAGGTCACACAAGAAGCTGAAGCACATCAAGCTACGTTTTCACGCTATTCGAGAACATGTCCAAGATGGTGACATAAAGATTTTCAAAGTACACACAAATCTGAATGTGGCGGATCCGTTGACTAAACCTCTCCCGAGGGCAAAACATGACCAACACCAAACTGCCATGGGTGTTCGGTATATTACCATGTAATCTAGATTAGTTGACTCTAGTGCAAGTGGGAGACTGTTGGAGATATGCCCTAGAGGCAATAATAAATGTAGTTATTATTATATCTTTGTGTTTATGATAAATGTTTACATTCATGCTATAACAGTATTAACAAGGAAACATTAATACTTGTGTGATTTGTAAACTAAATTAGAGTCTCTATTAAAGCCTCTCATAATACTAGCTTGTTGGTTAATAGATGATTGTGGTTTCCCTATCATGAACATTAAGATGTTATTAACAACAAGATCATATCATTAGGAGAATGGTATGATGGACATACTCCTATAGATAAGCGTAGCATAAAGATTAAGTCATTTTAATAGTTCAATTGCTATAAGCTTTCTGATACATAGTAACCTAATTCCTTCGACCATGAGATCATGCTTATCACCATCATCGGAAGGATGCTTTGATGACATCAAACACCACACCGTAACTGGGTGGCTATAAAGGTGGCATTGAGTGTTCGGAAAGTATGGGTTGAGACACATGAATCAAGAGTGGGATTTGTCCATCCATATGACAGATAGATATACTCTGGGCCCTCTTGGTGGAATGTCATCCAATTAGCTTGCAAGCATGTGACTGGCTCACAAGGGATCACATATCACGGGAACAAGAAAAGAGTACTTATCGGTAACGAGGTTGAACTAGGTATGCAGAGATACCGACGATCAAAACCTCTGATAAGTAAACTATCATGAGACAAAGGGAAATTGGTATCGTATGTAAGTGGTTCATTCAATCACAAAGTAATCGTAGAAATATGTGGGAGCCATATGAATTTCTAGATTCCTCTATTGGTTATTGATCGGAGAAGTGTCTCGATCATGTGCGCATAATTCACGAACCGTAGGGAGACACGCTTAAGGATTCGATGTTGTTAAGTAGTTATGAAATGATGAGTAAGAGACCGAATGTGTTAGGAGTCTCGGACGGGATCCGGGATATCACGAGGAGATCCGGAATGGTCCGGAGAATAAGATTCATATAAGGAAAGTCCTGTTTCGGAGTTGGGGAATGATTCCGATGTTTTCACCAGGAATGTTCTAGAAGGGTCCGGAAGGTCCGGCACTCCGGAGGGGAAGGGTACATGAATGTGTCATAACAATATGGAATGGTTGCATCATGTACTAGGTAACATGGCTGGGCAAAATAAAGGGAGAAATCAAATCCTAGTTTGAAATTCAAACGCCAATTTGAAAAAGTCAAACGGCAAGTTTGCTTGGTGGAGGGAGAGTAGGAAACCTACTTGGGGAGGAGTTCCTCTCCCTCCACCCGCCGGCCAAGGAGTCCGACTTGGGGGAGGACTCCCTCCTCCCAAGCCACGTCCTCCCACCTATAAAAGGAGGGGCAGGGTTGCCCCTCTTCCCTACACCTCGCACACCCCAAAACCCTAACCCTAGTCGCCGGCCTCCTGCAAGTCGCCGCCGCCCTAGGGTTTCTCCTAGCCGCCGACTTGGGGCTTCCCTAAGCCCTAGCCGTCGGCCAAGCTCCGCCCCTTGGTGCCCTCTAAACCCTAGATCACCAAGGCCTCTCTCATAGTCCTCCATACTCGCTCCGGCTTAAGGCGAAGCCCTGCGAGATCTTCCCTCTACTTCCGGTACCACGCCGTCGTGCTGCCGGAATCGCGAGGAGAGTGCTACAACCTCCGCTTCCTGCTGGAACAAGGGAGAGGAAGGTCTTCATCGAGTACCGAACATGTGACCGACTGCGGAAGTGCTACCGGAACGCAGCGCCGGAAGGATCGTCTACGTGATCTTGAGAGCGGCAAGAGTACGACTACATCACCCACAAGAATCTGCTCTCGTTAACCGCTTTGGAATCTTCAAGGGTGAGTTCCTCTATCGACTCGTTGCTACAATCTAGTAGATAGGTCTTGGCTGTTTGTTTGCATGCGGTAGAAATTTTTTGTTTTCCATGCTACGAACCCCTACAGTGGTATCAGAGCCGTCTTGATCCAATCAAGTCCTTGACTCCCTCCAGCTTCGCTGAGCTCTCGCCGCCGGCCATCTTGATCCAGCCGAGGACAAACCACTTGGGCAGAAGGAGACGGTGAAGCCCGACGCGGAGCTCCCAGATGGACTCCTTCCTGGAGGTTGAAAACGCGCCATCGATGCGTGACTCAGGCCCTTCTTGGGCGAAGATGTCGGTGGCAATCAAGGCTACCGCGCTGAATGCTCGACGAGGCAGCAGGGCAGCATGGACACCAACACCATCAAGGCCCTCCTTCTCTCCCCCTCGCCTCCTTGGCCGGCCAAGTTGATGAGATTGCCATCGATACCATTGAGTCGCAGCCGCCGGTGCTTATGACGGGTTCCTGCAAGAGGAGCCACAGACGACGCCTCCCACCACGAGAGCTCGACGTTGCGGTTCATCGGCGACCCACTGGAGCAGCACCAATGCACCAGTGGAGAAGAACCCCGTCCTCCCCCTTCCAAACCACTTCTCCGCTTCAGTCCTCCCCTCCCCTCGCCTCCACGAATGGCCGGAGAGAGAGAATAGAAGAAAGCAGAGCAGCATAGGTAGGAGAGGAACAGACACACCTTGAGCTTATTTGTGGAGATCCATGGTGAAGCGCCGCCCATCGATGTCTCCAACCACCAGAGACCACCACCGCGACGCCACCAACGCAGGATGCGCCGGATCTGACCCAAACAGACCGGTGCCCTACTCCAAACTACCGACAACTCGTCGAGACTACTACATCTACTCCGATACCTCTCCCTCCCTCTCTCCGGCCGGCAAAGCCGCCGAAGAAGGGTCGAGATCAGGCTGGTCTTCTATGGTCAACGACCAGACGCGGAGGAGAAAGGGGAGAGACAGGGTTAGGAGGGGAGAGAGCCTGGTTCGGTGTTCGATCGACCGTCAACCACTTCGACAATGCCTACTCCATGACGTAGTCAGCCATCACCAATGTTTCTCAGGTCACCACACACCGATGAAAATACGGGTGTTCGAATTGTTATATGACTAAATACATCCATTTTTATGACAAGTAATATGGATGGGAAGGAGTAGCATATTAGTACGATAGAGTAGTTATGAGCTAAAAATATGAACCGATGGCAATTTTCTAATAATTATGTTTAAGTGTGACACCACAGACCATATTATCTTTAGATTTAATAGTAAAGATATTTAAAATTAGCCCTTGTTTAGATTAGTAGAACCTAGCTCTAATTATATAATTCCAGTACTTGCGCTTTCTGTTCTCAACGTAGAAAGCTCAAAATCCTGTAACTGCCTTCTGGGATGTTTTTGCTAGAACTAAATGCCTCTAGTTAGTGTCTTTAAACATCAAGCACATTACCCTGGAGGGGTGTTAAAAAATGGTTGAGTTGAAACCATGAAAACCACCAAGTCATTGTTCTAGCCTTTTCAACCAGCGAAGGAGATTCGCCAGTTTCCAGCTTTGAACAGTAGGATAAAATGTACTCCAAGGTTAATTTAGTTCTTAGCAATACAATATGCAGTCACTTACTTACTTCCTTCCTGTTATACAAAACAACAAACAGTCCACGTCGCCAAAATGTAAAGACACGATAGCAGAAGCAAAACATCATTATTTTCTTAAAATCGGAAGTGAAGCCTTAACAGCGGGTGCATATGCACGTTCAAACTGTTTCTAACCAAGATCTTCTGCTCCATTGACTTCGGGAATCTGTCACCTCGCTGGCGGCTGTATGCACACTTCTCCTCGCACGCTGGCTTCTCATGCAGGTATATGTCCTTCAGATTGACTGCAGCTTCCATGACAGTAGTGATATAATCCACAAACTTGACTTCTGATTGAAACCCAAAGATCCTGAGCACGGAAAGTTTGCGGTGCTTGAAAACAGATGCTTCCCATTTTGCATCCATGTCCTTTCTCTCCTCACTATACGCGAGCTTCTTCCTTGTATCCTCATCCCGTATCTTCAAACAATCACAAACCTGCAATGCTTCTCATAAGGCCATTCGCATTCAACGATGTAAAAGAAGAAACAGTTTTGCATAACTATCAAGCATTATAACGTGACGCTGGAAGTTTGAGACACTACTAAAATCTAACATCAACATGCAGAAGTACAAAATATTTGGAGAAAACATACCCTGATGCATAATTCCTCAAGGGAAGGTGCACCTTGCAGAACAAACAACGTCCATGTCAGATCACATTCTTCTGAAATGGCAGCCAAATTCAAAAGCCTTAGTTTGCTGAACACCTGCCACAATTCTTTCGGATCTTCAGGTTTAACCCAAATCTGCAGAAGATAAGAGAGAACATAAAACATGTTAATGTTAACCAAACTAAAGATAACTACCTTCATCATCAAGAAGACTGTAACCTTCACTTACCTTTTCGCTTTCGAAACCCAAATGCAGGTTGCTTATGGTGGCTTTGCCAAGAAATTCACTTAACTTGAGCATCTTGTGCCATGAAAGAGCCGTATTACTGATGCTCACAGTATCAAGCAGTGGGACATAACCAAAAGACAAAGGATCATAAAGAGACATCCAACAAGAAAAATTTAGCGTTGTGAGCTCTGGCAGCCAGTTCAGATCAACCCTCTCAAAATCACACCTGACAATCTCAAGCTCACAGAGTCGCGGATGTTCCACTGTTAGTAAGGACCGAAACCCCATGTCACAGTTGTCCAAGCGGAGGAATTCCAGTCGTTTGCACAATCTAAAAAGTATAGGGAAATCTGATTTATCTAGCGTCAAATTCTCTAGATTGAGTCGTGCGAGACAATCAAATGTGTACCGACAAGCATTAATAAATAACTTGAGCTGCCTCCCGTAAGCGAACTTACAGACAGGCCTGCACCGTTTCAATTCCTTCTCTGTCAAGATTGTGAACTCAACAAAATCAACCTTATGTGTTGTCATGGTGTTGACGACAGTCCGGCCAATATTAATCGATCCATGTCCCAAGAAGAATCGCATGCACAGGCGGTGGATGGTGTATGGACTTGTACTCCTGCTTTCCAGAAGGCTCCGGGTCGCTCCAAGCACGGTTGCATTGGCCCGAGAAGCATCACAAGTCCTCTCTTGCACGTTGTCGGTGGAACCAACCATTATAAGAATTTGGGACAGCATAGTAGGGAGCATCTTCCAACGTCTGGAGAGGATGCTGGTTCTCATGGCGTCTGCAGCATCAAGTCGCTCTATGATGGTGAGTAACAGGTCATCAGGTAAATTGCTGAGCCAATCATGTTGCAAGGCGCTTTCATCTTCTCCCTGTATTTGGCATCGAAGGAAATTAGAGTTATAGTCGGGAAGCTATGTTTATCTATATGTTCCGAGAAAAAGAAGTAAGTTTGCTACTTTCCACCAGCAAAAATGCAATTGTGTTGTCTTCCACACACAAAAAAAAAAGAGTAATTTTGACCACTCTTTTTGTACTATGGTTCCTACTTTGTATAATTTATCTGCAAGAGCCCAAAATAGAAAGATCTAGAGGACAAAGCAACTCACCAGCATGGCTATGGTGGCCCATTGGTTAGGAGTGCTGAGGCCCTTGACGGATGGTTTGCCCATCGATTTGGCAGCCGGCCGCCGGAGATGAGAGTTCGCCATCACACGAGTTGTTGGTTTCCTCTGAAATCTGCTAACCTAGGAATCGCTGGCCTCCGCTGAGAACTGATGGCTTCCCCGGAGTCCGCCTGGGCAGATATACAGCGGCTTGGGTTCCGCCTCCGGTGGCAACTAGGTGGCTGAAATCGAGAAGGATTCGATTTCCCTTTGTAATCTAAACCGAAAGGGGATCGAATTCGGTGTGCAGCTCGCCAGAAAGGAGGTCGAATTCGGAGTGCAGCTCGTTTCCGAGCTGCTTTAATTTTGGGCTGCGGCTGGGGAAGGAGCTTTTCGATTGCGGAATACAGCACGAAAAAGGGATGCTTGATTGTAGATCGCGGCTCAAAAGGGACCTGATCCGGTTGCGGATTGCAGCTCCCGAAGGAGCTGCTTATTTGGGCGCCTACGCTGACACACGGCTCGATCCTCATAGGAGGACCACTAGAGCGGCGACGGGGAGAGGAGGGAGTTGTTGGGCGCACGGCAGGCGGCGGCGCATCTCCGGTATACAACCGCTTTTCTCTGTCTAATAACCCTAAGGTTGGGGACGACGAGGTCGGGATAACCATTATATATGGTCTGGATGATGGGCCAAGAAGGCCCGACGCGGGCTTGATGTTTGTGTGCATGCAGTTGCAAAGGTTTCCCCTGAAAAAAATTGCTGCAGAGCTGCTGCCTGTCACGTCCCAACTTGGACCTTGCTGCCGCCGGTGATCGCCGGAACGTGAGATGAAGAGCACCTACACCTTGAGGAAGAAGAAGAAGAAGAAGAAGAAGACCAGAGGAAGGAGACAGGTTCAGTTCGTTTCTGTTGTGATGCCCCCTACCTGTACCTGTAGTGCGTCGCTGCTTTTGTAGCTACCAGCCCAGTCATCGATTCTGGTCAAGGCTATCATAATTGACAGACAAAATAAGAGGTGCAATTTAACAAGTAGGAATTAAAAGGGGCAACTCGGGGACTTACTTGGATTCTAAACCATCTGTTTCAAAAGCTATCATAATTCCAATCATAGTTTTACACGCCCGGCTATGCTGCCGGAACACGTCCTCCTGATTCACCGCGAACTCCTCGGAACGATAGCCAGTGGCGCTGTAGAACAGATGCAGAGGACTCCACTCTACACCACTCTCTTTTTTTTTTGGAGCTGTACACCACTCTCATTGGTAAACAAGAATGCTCTCCTCGTTCGTTTCGATTTTACACAGGTGACCGCACACCTGCATGTCATAGGACATAGTAAACAGACGAAGCCTATTAATTTCACACACATTTTATTTACTATGTGAAGTTTTTGCAAAAGTTAATATAAAAGTTTGCTGAATGTGGGAAGAAGATATTGAGTTTCAGGTAGGAACATACTATCAAGTATAGGACCTCCGCGGAGGGCCCGGCTTGAACAATGAACAATGTCCAGGTCTAGTGTGCAGATATATCCCATAAGAAAGCATCAATGAATAACAGTACGTTGTGTCTTAAGAGGAGTAAATTGGAAGCAAAAAACTCCCTGCCAGAACAACTGATGCAACATAAGTATTCAGCTTTTAATTTACTGGAGAACAGAAGTACCCAAAGAACATTAACGATAGACTCAAATAGCAGATTACCTCCAATATTTTCCTATGTCTCAAAACACAACTAAGAAACAATATCAGGCTGCTATGTAATAAAAATAACGCCACCCAGCTTACAAATTCACCAATCTAATGATCCAGAATCCCAGGTCAACATCATGCCTGCGCCCTAATTGTACCAACTCAAGCGTCCTTTGCTTTGTGTATCTACTTTCACCTTAATTGATTTGTGAAGAGAGTAGAGTGAATTGTATGCATGGTAATCACCTGGTTGCACAGCTCGAGCTCCAGCCAGCTCCTGTTGTCACCACCTGGCCCTTCTCCCGGTCGCGGTACTTCTGACGCCCTGGAACGCGACCAGGCACGCATATGACCGAACAGGTGTTGGGTCATGGATCGGGTTGGCATACCTCCGAAGGATTTCGCTTGCCCAAGGTGGAGGCGATGGAGCTGCTTGGCGAGGGCGATGGTGGATCCCTAGGTTGCCGCCGAGCATGACGAAGCGGCCGACGAGGTCGGTGCTGGCGACCGCGTTGCTCGGTGTTCTGTAGGCGGCGCGAGCTTGGGGCATGGGAGACGCAGGCTGAGCTCGTAGCGGTTGGGCGAGTCCTCGTACTGGAGCGCGAGGCTGGCCATGTGCAGCCGATGCTCCGTCGCGCCTTCGAATCGGGAGCCGGGGGGATGGAGAGCGAGGAAGCGCCGCCCGGGGACGCCATGGGGCTGGCCGGCTGGGGGTGTAGAAGAGGCGGTCGCCGGTGCTGGGCGAGGCTGGGCCACTGCCTGGAGCTGGAGGCGTACGAGCCCGATGTGCTGCGGGTCGCGGTGGACAACGTCCGGGCGCCCGTGGAGGTATGTGGCGGCGGCGTTGGCGAACAGTGTTTTGGTGGACAGCCGTACTCCCACCAGCACATCCAGCCAGACGCATGGAACCGGGCGTGAACAAAGTCGACAGACATACGGTCCCTCGACAAAAATGTTCAATACGAGTAGTTGATTTATTATGTTGATGACTGAAGCAAGCAGGGTAGAGTAATCATTTTGTCCTCACGATGGCATAAAAATAAGAAATACTAGTACTCCCTTCTTCGACCCATATTAGTTGACTCAGATTTGTCTAGATTTGGATGAATCTAGACACTATTTAATATATAGTTTCATTCAAATTTTAACAAATCTAAGTCATCTAATATGGGTCGGAGGGAGTAAGTAAATTCGCGGTCCTTCGACTCCCGAGCTCAAGTGCTTCCTGCTTATTAAAAAAATTAAAAACTATAGTTATAAATCAAAAGAAATTGAAACAAAATCCTAAAAGTTACTAATGATGTATCCCACAAATATGCAAAATCTCAAATTTGAAGTGTTTTTTCTATTTTCTGATCAGGTGGCATTCTTGATAATTCTGCTAGAAATACATCTTAAAACTCATTTCCTACAAGAATATCCTCCAACAATCCAACTTAACCTCCTTAGTTTAGTTGAAGGTCTACCTTCATATGAGTGTGTTTTTCCGCATGATATACCGTGCTTCCTCCACTTCGAGACTTAACCAAAGCAGTTTTATTCTCGCAGTTTATCTAGACTCCATGTTCGGTCATCCAGTCCATTCCCGAAACTACTGCTATTCCTTTTAACGGAATCACATATAGATCCGTAAAATAGGTACAACCACAAATTGAGATAACTTGATCTTGTTTAATATGGCGTACTACTATGGTACCCCCGTCCGTTATTACGGTCATTGGGCTTTCTAACGGTGCCCTTTTAATCCCAAATTGATCATAGAATTGCTCAGATATGAAGGAAGTAGTTACACATGTATCAAATAAAACTTTTTCGGGGTTGGTAAAAATGTTAAGCGTACCTATCACTACGTGCTCTGAGTTATCCACCTCCTCCAAGGTTGCACACTTCAGCTTCCTAGTAGTCCTGCTCTATTTGTCTTTATTGTTCTTAGCATAACTTCCATCCCTATTAGGCGTCCACCTCATCCACTAGTTTGACCTCCACCTGTTGTGGGTAAACCACCCGGTGATTTGTTTGGGAAATCCGGCTTGATATGCCCTTTTTGACCACACCCATAACAAATGACTATTGGATTCTTGCATTCCCTCCATACATGCCCTGGAAGTCCACAATTATTGCATATGATATTCTTTCTAGGGTTAAATTGACCTTGATTGTTGTTGTTGTAAGGTCTATTTCTGGGTTTGAACTCTAAATTGGTTTTTGGCTTACTTGCTTGGATCCTCTTGGTTTCCTTCTTCACCCTCTTCCTTCTGTCCTCCTGAACGTTCTTGTAATCATCCTCAAAATTGATGGATGCATCTAGCAACTGCTGGAAAGTTTGCTTATTGACAAGCCTCAACTGCATCTTCACGAATGGATTCAAACCACGTATAAACAGCTTCTTTCTCTTCTCCTCAGTGTTCACCTCATCCTCAACATAGCGAGACAATTGACTGAACTCCCGGATGTACTTCATGACACTGGTATAACCTTGCTACAGCTCCTCAAACTCCGTATGCTTCAGCTCAATCACACTTTCCGGAACATGATATTCATGGAATATCTGCTTGAACTCCTCCCAAGTATACTCCCTACCTGGAGGCTGCATTGCTAGTTGATTCTCCCACCAATATGTTGCAGGTACGATTAGAAGATAGGTTGCATACCTTAATTTCTCCTCATCATTACACCCTACAGTCTTCGACTTTCGCTCTGTATCCGCCAACCAATCCTCCGCATTCATAGGTTTAGGAGCCGATACAAAAGGTAATGGCCTTGCATTCTGAAAGTCAAAAAGACTCACACCTCGACCTTCCGGTTCTCTCTAATTATTGCCTCGTCCCAACAGCTCATCCATGAACTTATTCTGAGATTCTTGCATCATCTGCATATACTGCATAAAGTTCTGCTCCATTAATGGCCTCATTGGTGGTGGTGGTATCGTTCCTTAGTTCCTGGTGTCTTCATCTGCCTTTTCTTTTGCCTCGCGCTCCATGCGTTGCTGTTCAGACTCGGTTCCTACTCCCGTATCCATGACCCCCTAGTCCTGCAATATAAAGCAAATACTGAAGGGTTCGCAGCATAGAAAACAAAAATTTTCCTACGATGTGAACTATATACCAAGATCTATTTATACTAGATACAAACAACGGGCGGATGTACATCCGTAGAGAACATACCCTTGAAGACCGACAAAGCTTAACGAGTCCAAACTCGTGGTTGATGTAGACGATCTCTTGCCGATCTCAAGATCGAGAGGAAGTCCTAAGCGCCAAATCGGCACGCATCCGTGCTCGCACACGTTCGAGGCACCGAGCAACCTCCGCCTCCTCGCTCCAGTGATGCGGCGGAAGCACAACTCTTTCTTGCGAATAGCCACGGGAACATGTATCTCGCTAGTCCGAGACCATGGGGATAAATTCTAGAGGGAGAGATCCTTCACGAGGAGGTGTGAGTGAGAAGTGAGAGGAGGGCTCCTTTTATAGGAGGAGGGGGAACCCCAAGGGGTGGCCCGCATGGGGCTGCCCCTTGCCCTCCCTCTCATCATGTGGGTGGACACTCCACTCACAAAATGACCCTTCAAAAGTCCACTCAAAATCCCACTCAAAATCCCATTAAATTTCCACCAAATTTAATGCAAACTCTCATTAAATAAAACTCTTTTATTTTATTCAGAATTTTGTCAATTACTTTAATGACAAACATTCACAAATAACCCTTGCTAGAATTCTATTTCACATGCATAACCACTTTATGCAATTTCACCCGAAAACTGTTTGGTATCTAGTGAAATAAATTCCTGCTTGTTTATTCTTTCGGCATGAAACTTTTGCTCCAATTGGATGTCGGTGTCTCTTAAGTGTGTCACCCTACGGTTCGTGAATAATGCGGACATGATCGAGACCCCTCTCGGATCAATAATCGAGCGGGATCTGAGACCCATCTTGACTCCCACACATTCAACGATGACTTTCTTGTGATCGTCGGAACCTTTTACGCTAGTATCTTAATCCCTTTGTCTCACGATATATTACATGTCCGAGATTCGATCATCGGTATCTCCATACCTAGTTTGATCTCGTTCTGACATGCACTCTTTTCTCGTTCGTGATATAACATTCTAGTGATCAAATCACTTGCTTGCAAGCTAATCAATGTGATATCACCGAGAGGGCCCAGTATATCTATCCGTCATCGGGATGAACAAATTCCACTCTTGATCCATGAGCCTCAACATAACACTTTATTAGTTCGAACCCATCTTTATAATCACCTGTTACGGTGTGACGTTTGATGTTATCAAGAAACTCTTAGGTGTTAGTGATTGACATGATCTCATGGTCTAAGGATTAGGATCACTTCGTAAGTTGTTATAGCAATATAAACTCAATGACTTTGATCGTAATGCTATACTTGGATGAATGTTCATCACATCATTACACTAATGTTGTGATCCCGTTATTAACAACATCCAATGTCCATGATCGTGAAACCTTGATCATCTTGTTAATCAACGAGCTAGTTTATGAGAGAGGCTTAACTAGGAACTTTACATTTGTTTATTAAACACACATGTATTAACGTTTCGTATTAATACAATTATAGCATGCAAAATAAACATCTATCATATACTTGGAATACACATAATAAACAATTTATTATTGCCTCTCGGGGCATATTCCCTTGATCTCCACTTGCACTAGAGACAATAATCTAGTTACATAGTGATATATCTAACACCCATTGAGTTACGGTGTTGATCATGTTTTGCTCTAGGGAGAGTTTTAGTCAACGGATCCGCTACATTGAGATCCGTATGTACTTCTAAATCTTTATATCTCCATCCTTGACATGCTCGCGGATGGAGTGAAACCGCGCTTAATATGCTTGGAATGCTTGTGAGACCTTGGCTCTTTGGCATTGGCAATGGCACCATTGTTGTCACAATAGATCACCATTGGGTCCAACGCTTGCCACAACTCCTAGTTCGGATATGAACTCCTTCATCCAAAGCGCTTCTGAGCCGCTTAAGCGACAACATATTCGACCTCGTTGTTGATCCGCTACCACAGGTTGTTTGGAGCTCCTCCAACTAACCGCTCCGCCATTCATGAGAAATACGTATCCGGATTGAGACTTAGAGTCATCGGATCGGTGTCAACTAAGCGTCGACATAACACTTAGCGACGAGCTCTTCTTCACCTCCGTATACAAGAAACATATCCTTAGTTCTTCTCAAGTACTTAAGGATATTCTTGACCGCTATCGATGTTCGAACTGGATCCGATTGGTACCTACTAGTCAAACTAATAGCGTGTGCCACATCCGGTCTTGTACATAGCATGGCGTACATTATAGAGCCTATGGTGAAGCATAGGGACTTTGTCCATTATCTCTCTTTCTTCCGCCGAAGCCGGACTTTGAGTCTTACTCAATGTCTTGCCTTGCAACATAGGTAAGAACCCTTCTTACTTCCGTCCATTTTAAACTTCTTTAAAATCTTATCAAGGTATGTACTGCGATAGCCCTATTAGGCGCCTAGATCTATCTCTATAGATCTTTATGCCTAATATGTATGACCTTCACCTAGGTCCTTCATTGAAAATTTCTTTGTTTAGATAACTTTTAACCTTTGTTTAAAAGTTCTATATCATTCGATCAATAATATGTCATCCACATATAGTATCAGAAATGCCACATTGCTCCCACTCACTTTCTTGTAAATACAAGCTTCTCCATAAGTTTGGACAAATCCAAACTCTTTGATCACCTCATCAAAGCGGAGATTCCAACTCCGTGATGCTTGCTTCAATCCATAGATGGATCGCTGAAGCTTGCACACCTTGTTAGCATCCTTAGGATCGACAAAACCCTTTGGTTGTATCATATACAACTCTTCTTCAATATTACCATTGAGAAGCGGTTTTGACATCCATCGCCATATTTCATAATCGAAATATGCAGCAATTGCTAACATAATCCTAATCGACTTTAGCATCGCTACGGGAGAAAAGTCTCATCGTAGTCAACTCCTTGAATTTGTCGAAACCCCTTTGCGACAAGTCGAGCTTTATAGATGGTCACATTACCATCGCATCAGTTTTCCTTTTGAAAATCCATTTGTTCTCCACGGCCTTTCGTGAGGTAATTCCACCAAGTTCCAAACTTGATTTTCATACATGGATTCCATCTCGGATTTCATGGCTTCTAACCATTTGTTGGAATCCGGGCTCATCATCGCTTCTTCATACGTCGCAGGTCATTATTTTCATCAACCATGAAATTTATGACAGGATTTCCGTCTGGAGGCTGCAGCGTCTGTTTGACTGCGAGGTTCGGTAGTACTCTCTTCGGAGTTTCATGATCATTATCATTAGTTCCTTCTTCAACAGGTGGAGCCAACTCGGAGCGACTTCCGCGCTACTCGCCATACTTTGAAGAGAAGGTTCCATAACCTCTTGAGTTCTATCTTCCGACTACTCACACCTTTCGCGAAACTCTTTCTCTAGAAAGGATCCATTCTTGGCAACAAAAACCTTGCCCTCGGATTCGTGATAGAAGGAATACCCAATAGTTTCTTTAGGGTATCCTATGAAGACGCATTTTTCCGCTTTGGGTTCGAGTTTATCGGTTGAAGTTTCTTCACATAAACATCGCAACCCCAAACTTTAAGAAATGATGCTTAGGTTTGTTTCCAAACCACAATTCATACGGTGTCGTTTCAACGGATTTAGATGGTGCCCGATTTAAAGTGAATGCAGCGGTTTCTAGTGCATAACCCCAAAATGACAACGGCAAGTCCGTCGGAGACATCATAGATCGAACCATATCTAATAAAGTACGATTACGACGTTCGACACACCATTTCATTTGTGGTGTTCCGGCAGGTGTGAGTTATGAAACAATTCCACACTCTTTCATGTGAGTGCTAAAATCGTAACTTAGATACTCACCTCCACGGTCGAACCGTAGAAATTTGATCTTTCTATTACGATGATTTTCCACTTCATTCTGAAATTCCTTGAACTTTTCAAAGGTTTCAGACTTGTGTTTCATCAAGTAGATATAACCGTATCTACTCAAATCATCCGTGAAAGTAACAAAATAACGATATCCACCTCGCGCCGACACACTCATTGGACCACATACATCTGAATGTATGATTTCCAATAAATCTGTCGCCCGTTCCATTGAACCGGAAAACGGCGTTCTAGTCATCTTGCCCATAAGGCATGGCTCACATGTATCAAATGATTCATAATCAAGTGATTCTAAAAGTCCATCCGAATGGAGCTTCTTCATGCGTTTAATGCCAATATGACCTAGACGGCGATTACCACATATATGCGGATATATCATCACTAAGTTTAATCCTTTTAGCATCGATATTATGAATATGTGTAACATTATCATCGAGATCCAACGAAATAAACCATTCAACATTGGTGCATGACCATAAAAGATTTCATTCATATAAATGGAACAACCATTGTTCTCGATTTGAATGAAAAACCACTTTGCATCAAACATGAACCAGATACAATGTTCATGCTCGCAGGCACCAAATAATGATTATTTAAGTTTATAACTAATCCCGACGGTAAGTGGAGAGGTAGCGTTCGACGGCGATCACATCAACGTTTGATCCATTGCCGACATGCATCTTGACCTCACCCCTTGCTAGCGGTCGCTGTTCGACCCACGATTCGAGTTACAAATATTAGCAATCAACCGGTATCAAATACCAGTGCTACTGCGAGCACTAGTCAAGTACACATCAATAACATGTATATCATATATACCTTTGTTTGCCTTGCCGCCTTCTTGTCCGCCAGATACTTGGGGCGATTGCGCTTCAAAGGGATCCCCTTACAATAGTAGCACTCGGTATCGACTTAGGTCCAACTCGGGTTTTTTTTCAGCGGCAACAGGCTTGCCGCCTTTACTTCCTTCCGCTTTCCTTCTTGTCTTTCTTGAAACCAGTGTTCCTATTGATCATCAACACTTGATGTTCCTTTTGATCTCCACTTCAGCTTTTAAGCATTGATGAAGCTCGGGGAGAGACTTCTTCATGCCTTGCATATTATAATTCATCACGAAGCTCTTATAGCTAGGTGGCGAGACTGAACACGATGGATGCCTAAGTCAATGGGAATCGTTATTCCCAAGGACACAAGCTTATCGGCGAACCCGACATCTTGAGTACATGCTCACTAACGAATTGTTCTCTTCCATCATGCAACTAAAGAACTTTTACGAAGCATTGTAGCTCTCACTGAAAGCATGTGTGTCGAAAATCATTTTCAACTCACCCATTGTATCAAAAGCATTGCCGTTTTGAAACGCTTTGAAGTTCGGCTCTAGCCCATACAATATGCCGCAATGAACTAAGTTGTGGTCCTCCGACGAGTCGATAGACATTCTTCTCCTCGTCGGGGCATCGTCAAAGGTGGGGGCCTAACGGCGCTTCTAGCACATATTGCTTTTGTGCGTGAGAGGAGAATCCTCAAATTCATGGCCCATTCAAGAAAGTTGCTACCGTTCGTTGCTAGTTTCTCTTTCTCCATGAACGCATTGAAATTAAAAGCGGTGGTGCCATCTACAACAGAATTTGTAAAGTTTAGACTAAGTGTATGATAGATTGAGTTCAACTAATCTATATTACGAATGAACTCCCACTCAAAAGCGACATCCCTCGTGTCCTTTTGGTGATTACATGAACCAAATCCACTACACCAAGTCCGATCATCACGTGAGTCGGTATAGCTTCAAAGGCGAGCATCAGATGGGCATCATATCAACTATATGACTCATGCTTAACCTTTCGATGCGTGTTCCGAGGCCATGTCTGTACATGCTAGGCTCGCCAAGTTAGAACCTTAGTATTTTTGCGTGTAACTGTCTTACACCAAGTATGGTCGAGGATCCAAGTACACCCGATCATCACGTGATGTCTTGGAGCGAAAACATAATCGGTGCATACTAAAGGGAGAACACATTCTTATCTTGATATTTAAAATGAGGGATCATCTTATTATGCTTAACAAAGCGCCAAACAAGCAATATAAGATGCAATCAAACATCATATGTTTAAAAGTGAAATTATATGGTTCCCGCAGATGATCTCTATCATGTGCATCGTGGTATGATCACTATCATACCTATATGTGTAAATCCACAATCTATGGGTTTTACGCTATGTGTGTTGAAGAGTATCATCTCATACTTCTACTTACAACACTACCATATCATAACACTAGCCCAAAGAACAATCTAAACTAGACGCTTCTAATTTATCCATTGCAAGTTTTACGTGGTCGAGGGCTTTCGAGATAGAACCGTTCTTACCTACGAACATGAACCACAACGAGGATAATCAAATTGTTGACAACTCGCTTGCAAAATAGATATTGACTATAGTAGGAGAGAGACACCGCTAGCCACTTATGCAAACTAGTTGCATGTCAAGCGTGAACAGGTCTCATGTGCGAGGACATGTAAAGTTTGTCCGGCCGCTTCATCCCACTATGCCACCAATATCCAAAATCACAAGAAAGGAGCAACAACATGATCATCATCGCCACATACTCATATGTGTACTACCCGTGTAAAGTATCTACGCATAGATCCGGCTCGATACCCTTTGAAGGGTTCAAGATAGAAAACAAAAATTTTCCTACGATGTGAACTATATACCAAGATCTATTTATACTAGATACAAACAACGGGCGGATGTACATCCGTAGAGAACATACCCTTGAAGACCGACAAAGCTTAACGAGTCCAAACTCGTGGTTGATGTAGACGATCTCTTGCCGATCTCAAGATCGAGAGGAAGTCCTAGCGCCGCAAATCAGCCACGCATCCGTGCTCGCACACACGTTCGAGGCACCGAGCAACCTCCGCCTCCTCGCTCCAGCGATGCAGCGGAAGCACAACTCTTTCTTGCCGAATAGCCACCGGGAACATGTATCTCGCTAGTCCGAGACCATGGGGGATAAATTCTAGAGGGGGAGAGAGATCCTTCACGAGGAGGTGTGAGTGAGAAGTGAGAGGAGGGGCTCCTTTTATAGGAGGAGGGGGGGGAACCCCAAGGGGGTGGCCGGCGCATGGGGGCTGCCCCCTTGCCCTCCCCTCATCATGTGGGTGGACACTCCACTCACAAAATGACCCTTCAAAAGTCCACTCAAAATCCCACTCAAAAATCCCATTAAATTTCCACCAAATTTAATGCAAACTCTCATTAAATAAAACTCTTTTATTTTATTCAGAATTTTGTCAATTACTTTAATGACAAACATTCACAAATAACCCCTTGCTAGAATTCTATTTCACATGCATAACCACTTTATGCAATTTCACCCGAAAACCTGTTTTGGTATCTAGTGAAATAAATTCTTGCGCTTGTTTATTCTTCGGCATGAAACTTTTGCTCCAATTGGATGTCGGTGTCTCTTAAGTGTGTCACCCTACGGTTCGTGAATAATGCGGACATGATCGAGACCCTCTCGGATCAATAATCGGAAGCGGATCTGAGACCCATCGACTCACACATTCAACGATGACTTTCTTGTGATCGTCGGAACCTTTTACGCTAGTATCTTAATCCCTTTGTCTCACGATATATTACATGTCCGAGATTCGATCATCGGTATCTCCATACCTAGTTTGATCTCGCTATCGACATGCACTCTTTTCTCGTTCCGTGATATAACATTCTAGTGATCAAATCACTTGCTTGCAAGCTAATCAATGTGATATCACCGAGGGCCCAGAGTATATCTATCCGTCATCGGGATGAACAAATTCCACTCTTGATCCATGAGCCTCAACATAACACTTTATTAGTTGAACCCATCTTTATAATCACCTGTTACGGTGACGCTTTGATGTTATCAAGAAACTCTTAGGTGTTAGTGATTGACATGATCTCATGGTCTAAGGATTAGGATCACTTCGTAAGTTGTTATAGCAATATAAACTCAATGACTTTGATCGTAATGCTATACTTCGGATGAATGTTCATCACATCATTACACTAATGTTGTGATCCCGTTATTAACAACATCCAATGTCCATGATCAGGAAACCTTGATCATCTTGTTAATCAACGAGCTAGTTTATGAGAGAGGCTTAACTAGGAACTTTCTGTTTGTTTATTAAACACACATGTATTAACGTTTCCGTATTAATACAATTATAGCATGCAAAATAAACATCTATCATATACTTGGAATACACATAATAAACAATTTATTATTGCCTCTCAGGGCATATTCCCTTCAAATACTCATAATTACATGATGCACATGTGTTCTAAGCTCAACTTCATGCACAAAACTAGTCACAATGGAAATCAAGATCCAAATAAGAACCAAATATGCATTATACATATTATACATTGGAAACAACATAGTTGGTACAGTATCATTGCAAGCCCATATAATACAAGTACTACAGACTCATGTGAGCGCTACCTCACTTATTTAAATACAATAGCCTCTCAAACACTACAATACACATTACCAACTACTACTACTCTCCTCGAGTGATCCTACTCATCAGTAGTCGCAATGCTCATTGTACATGCCTGGGATCCAACCGTGCTGACGTGAAGTCCGACGCACATTCTATAGAACAACTGGCCTCCTAGATGGGATCTACTCAGTATCTGAAGTATCACGACTTGAGTTATCACTTAGTCTGAGTGCATTAACTCCGTCTAGCTCAGCTGAAAGGTCTTTAGAAACCTTCTCATCATGATCAACCACCCACATCTCTTGAAGCCCATCTCTAGGGTAGTCAATAGAATACTCAAATTTGTGTCGCTCCCTAGGTGCTCTGCCGGGTATGATAGTCCTCAGCGATCACTAGATAACGTACATTCTCTAGGGTAGGATAATGCATAGGTGACTTAAACACCCTATCTTCAGGATCTTCCTCCTCATCCTAACCATAGACAAACATTGCATCTCTACTACTATTAGTAGCATTGGAACTCTTACCCATCCAACTAGACTGTCCGACATCTCTGTCATAACCATCAACTGACATCTAATTTCCACGAGATCCAACAAGTGATCCTGTTCTCCACCCATCATAATTCTCAATAGGAAGTTTTGACTCAGTTGCCTCCTCAGAACCCTGTGGTACTGGATATCTCATGTCTAGATTAGGGCCAGAGGTAGGTTCTAGTATAGGTGAATAAGGATATGATGTGAAAGATGCTGGATCTATGGGAATATCCTTAAATATTGGGTTAACCTCACCTCCTGCTTCACTCTCTAGTTGAGATTTCAACTCCTCCCTCCTTTTGGGATCAGTTATATCCTCCAACATATTGTTCTGGTCCTCCACTATGACTTGATGTGTATTATACAAAGACCCAACTAACAGTCGGTATTGATCCTTGAACTTGGAAGCTAATTTGAGATGCTTCTTAACTAAAGTACGATGATCCAGTGTTGGCTCTGAGTCAATGGAATCATGAGGAATCACATCATATGTGCTTCCTGCTAACTCTTGGGCTTTGTGCTCCCGAATAGTGGCTATTGCCTCCAAAATAGCAACATGGTATGCTGCTAAATGACTTCCCTTCATCCATAGGTAAATCATGATATACACTAAGCTTCTCCGGTAGATGGATGTTAACACGATATTTGTCTATCATGCGCCCATCGTAGTACGTCAAGATACTAACTAGAATGGTGGTCGCACAACCGAAAAATCTCAAAACTTGTCGAAACTGTTTAGTTAATGTCCCCTGATAATCCTCGAGGGTCTCTTTCTTCCTTACCAAAGTCTGTTTTGGAAACTTTGGTGCCATCTTAACTGTATACAAGATATTTATAATTAGTAACCATTAGTTATAACTATGCATCATAATAAAGAATTATCGCACTAAAAATATACAACAAAATATTCTTAATTGAATAATCATCATACTTTTTAGAGAACTCTTTATTGTTGCTCCTAGACTCCTACAGGTAATACCCTTACTAGGTTTCCAACCTAAGGTCAAAGCAATTGCTCTCATACTAGCTACGGTGACCCAGCATACCACTACATGTGTAGTACACTATAGTCGTTGACATGACACTTACATAACCCCGTTTCGCAAATATCACATCCCTCAGAGTGGTACAACAGAAACATTGCGGGTCCAAATTACAAACATACACACATTATTATTATTACAATACCAAAAGATAAGTACTTCGAAGTATTTCAAACTTACAAACCATACTTATAAGTTTCAATGGAAGAACAAAGATCCAAACAACATAGCATAACTTGAGCTCAGCAGCTTGTTATATAAGGTTTGTGCTGCTCGGCTCGACTTAAGTACTAGATAACTATAGGCAGCTACTCAGACTCGTTGCCTTTAGCTCTGTAGCGTATCTCATAGTCCACACCTTCCACTCCTACGGACAAATCGGGATCCTCACAGTAGACATTGTCCTGGCCTTCAATAGCGTACATCGGAGTGTCTTCTGGCTCCTCAGAGTCTATGCAGGGGGTCATAGGAAAGATTGAGTAACAGCATTACCTAGCAAGTTCATTATATGCAAGGTAGGAAGTTTGATGCTCTATCTACCACCTCGGACTATCAGTCCTCGGCACTATGTGATGACTCCTTGATGGCGCCAGAGAACTTGGTGTTTGATGTGGAGTATTATTGGGAACCCCAAGAGCAAGGTGTGAAGAGTACAACAGCAAGTCTTCCCTCAGTTGAGACCGAGGTTCTTGAACCAGTAGGAGGAAGGAAATGTCACACAGGTGTTGCAAGCAACGCGGAGACCTGCACAACACAAACTCAAGACTTTGCCCCAACGAATCAGTGAAGTTGTCAAGGTTTGTTGTAACAAAGGATTAAACGTATGGTGTGTAAGGTAATGGTTTGCAACAAGTGAACAAGTAACAGTGAAAGATGTATTAATGGTAAAGACTGGACCGGGGTCCATAGTTCACTAGAGGTGCTCTCCTTAGATAAACAACATGGCATGAAGGGTAAACAAATTACAGCGGGGCAATTGACAGGGACTGAGCAAGGCATAACAATGCAATTACTATCCAGAAAGATCCTATGAAGTTGATTGGGAAATACAACAATATACATAGACCGTAATCCAACTGCATCTATGACTAGAAGTCCACCTTCAGGTTATCATCTAAACCCCCTCCAGTATTAAGTTGCAAGCAACAGACAACTGCTTTAAGCAAAGTATGTAAGGTAAATAGTCCACATGTTCCATGAACAAGAGACCGTTTTTTCTCCCTAGTAGTAACATCACATCTACAACCGAAGATATTTCTGTCACTTCCCTTGGAAACTAGAGGCATGAACCCACTATCGAGCATAAATACTCCCTCTTGGAGTCACTAGCAACTACTTGGCCAAGATAACCACTAGCAACGGAGAGTATGCAAGATCACAAACAACACAGACATGATAGAATCATAAAGATAGAACCATTAATCAAACCAACATAATAATCTCAATATCCATTGGATCCCCGCAAACACAACATGCATGATTACAAATAGATTATATCTTGATCATGAACGGAGCTCACAAGATCTATACATGAAAGCACAAAGGAGGAGATACAATGATCTTGTTAAACTAGCTTGTTGGTTAATATATGATCATGGTTTCCTAATCATGAACATAGAGATGTTATTAACAACAGGGTCATATCATTAGGAGAATGATGTGATGGACATACTCCTATAGATAAGCGTAGCATAAAGATTAAGTCATTTAATATAGTTCATTTGCTATAAGCTTTCTGATACATAGTAACCTAATTCCTTTGACCATGAGATCATGTTAATCACCATCACCAGAAGGATGCTTTGATGACATCAAACACCACACCGTAACTGGGTGGCTATAAAGGTGGCATTGAGTGTTCGGAAAGTATGGGTTGAGGCACATGGATCAAGAGTGGGATTTGTCCATCCATATGACAGATAGATATACTCTGGGCCCTCTCGATGGAATGTCATCCAATTAGCTTGCAAGCATGTGACTGGTTCACAAGGGATCACATACCGTGGGAACGAGAAAAGAGTACTTATCAGTAACAAGGTTGAACTAGGTATGCAGTGATACCGACGATCAAAACCTCAGATAAGCAAACTATCGTGAGACAAAGGTAAATTGGTATCGTATGTAAGTGGTTCATTCGATCACAAAGTAATCGTAGAAATATGTGGGAGCCATATGAATTTCCAGATTCCTCTATTGGTTATTGATCGGAGAAGTGTCTCGGTCATGTCTGCATAAATCACGAACTGTAGGGAGACACACTTAAGGATTCGATGTTGTTGAGTAGTTATGCAATGATGAGTAAGAGACCGAATGTTGTTCGGAGTCTCGGATAGGATCCGGGATATCACGAGGAGATCCGGAATGGTCTGGAGAATAAGATTCATATAAGGAAAGTCCTGTTTCGGAGTTGGGGAATGATTCCGGTGTTTTCACCGGGAATGTTCTAGAAGGGTCCGGAAGGTCCGACACTCCAGAGGGGAAGGGTACATGAATGTGTCATGACAATATGGAATGGTTGCATCATTTACTAGGTCACTTGGCTGGGCAAAATAAAGGGAGAAATCAAATCCTAGTTTGAAAGTCAAACGCCAATTTGAAAAATTCAAACGGCAAGTTTGCTTGGTGGAGGGAGAGTAGGAAACCTACTTGGGGAGGAGTTCCCCTCCCTCCACCCGCCGGCCAAGGAGGCCGAGTTGGGGAAGGACTCCCTCCTCCCAACCGGCCACCCTCCACCTATATAAGGAGGGGTACGGCGCCCCCTACCCCTCACACAAAAACCCTAGCTCCTGGCGCCTCCACCACAAGTGATGCCGCCGCCTAGGGATCTCCCAAGTCTCCGACTAGGGTTTCCCCAAACCCTAGCCGCCGGATAAGCCACCCCCCCTTGGTGCCTCTAAACTGTAGATCGCCAAGGCCCTCTCTTATTCCACCGTACTCTCCCCGGCTTAAGGCGAAGCCCTGCGAGATCTCCCCTCTACTTCCGACACCACGCCGTCGTGCTGCCGGAATAACGAGGAGAGTGCTACAACCTCCGCTGCCTGCTATAACAAGGGAGAGGAAGGTCTTCATCAAGTACCGAATGTGTGACCGACTATGGGAGCGCTGCCGGAACGCGGCGCCGGAAGGATCGTCTACACGATCTTGAGATCGGCAAGTGTACGACTACATCACCCACGAGAATATGCTCTCGTTAACCGCTTTGGATCTTCGAGGGTTAGTATTCTATCGACTCGTTGCTACAATCTGGTAGATAGATCTTGGCTAGATCAGAGATTAGATCTTGATTGTGTGTTCATGCGGTAGAAATTTTTGTTTTCCATGCTACGAACCCCTACACCATGCTTGTTTAGTATCTACTTTGCTTTGCTTTGTCTACACTTTGAGGTGTTTTATATCAATTCTGGAACTAACCTATTAACAAGTTGCCACTTGCCTGTTTTCTGCTGTTTTTGGTTCCAAAAAGGCAGAAAATCAATATTCTCGAAATTGGACGGGACAAAAGACAAAGTCAATATTTTACCGTGGGCGACACAAAGTCCAGAGGAGAGATGGAGAGGCGGGCCAGGGCCGCCACACCCCCCTAGGCACGGGTGGGCCCACCCCGCGCTTGGGTAGGGTGTGGGCCCTATGGCCGCCTCCTAGCCTCGCCTCTTCGCCTATAAGAAGCCCCCGATGCAGAAACCCTAGGCACCCGATGAAAACTCCACGAAACCTTCTGTAGTCGCCGCCACCATCGTCCCTAGATCAGGGGGGATCTGAAGTTCTTCCCGGCACCCTGTCGGAGGGGAGGTCACCCCGGAGGCCTTCTTCTCCGGTATGAAGCGTGAGTAGTTTCACCTTGGACTACGGGTCCATGTAGTAGCTAGATGGTTATATCTCCTCCTTGTGCTTTCATGTATAGATCTTGTGAGATCCGTTCATGATCCAGATCTAATCTATTTGTAATCATGCATGTTGTGTTTGTGCGGATCCGATGGATATTGAGATTACTATGTCAGATTGATTAATGGTTTTGTCTATTTGATTCTATCATGTCTGTGTTGTTTGTGATCTTGCATGCTCTCCGTTGTTAGTAGCTATCTTGGCCAAGTAGTTGCTAGTGACTCCAAGTGGGGGTATTTATGCTCGATAGTGGGTTCATGCCTCTAGTTTCCAAGGGAAGTGACAAAAATCTCTTCGGTTGTAGATGTGTTGTTGCCACTAGGGAGAAAACAACGGTCTCTTGTTCATGGAACAAGTGGATTGTTTACCTTACACACTTTGGTTAAAGCAGTTGTCTATTGCTTGTAACCTAATACTAGAGGGGGTTTGGATGATAACCTGAAGGTGGACTTCTAGTCATAGATGCAGTTGGATGGTAGTCTATGTATATTGTTGTATTGCCCAATCGAATCTCATAGGATATTTTTGTCTAGTATTGCATTGTTATGCGTTGCTCAGTTCCTGTAAATTATCCTGTTGTAATTTGTTTACCCTTCATGCCATGTTGTTTATCTAAGGAGAGCACCTCTAGTGAACTATGGACCCCGGTCCAATCTTTACCATTGATACATCTTCCACTGTTACTTGTTTACTTGCTGCAAACCATCACCTTCCACACCATATGTTTAATCCTTTGTTACAGCAAACCGGTGAACTTGACAACCTCACTGATTCGTTGGGGCAAAGTCTTGAGTTTGTGTTGTGCAGGTTTCCACGTTGCTTGCAACACCTTTGAAATGTTTCCTTCCTCCTACTGGTTCGATAACCTCGGTTTCTTACTGAGGGAAAACTTGCTGTTGTGCTCATGACACCTTGCTCTTGGGATTTCCAACGAAGCGTCCCACGACAGTGTTGGGCGTCATCAAGCTTTTTTTGGCGCCGTTGCCGGGGAGGCTAAGGACGTCTTCACAAGGGGAGTCCTCCTCAACCTTTCTCTTTACTTTGTTTTTAGTTTTCTTAGTTTCTTTTGTTTGCCTCTTTTTATCAAAAACTCCAAAAAAAATTTTAGTTTGGTTTGCTTTCTTTATTCAAAAACACAAAAAAAAATACTTCCTACTCTAGTTGCCACCTTGTTCTAGCTCACCATGTTGCTCCCCAAGTTCACCCTGAAGGACCTTTATATAGGTAGTGGATCTATAATTGGGAAAGACAATATTGAAGAATTCTTTAATCATGTTAGCAAGCATGAGGATATTGAGGATAAATCTATAGCAGAACTTGCTCCTAATTATGAAATTGGTGCAGCTTCTTTAGTTCATATGTTGGATGCTAGGTTTGTTAGCCTTAACCCCATGATGCAAATTTTGTTCCTAAAACTAAAAGAAGAAAAGAATGTTGAAAAGAGAGAGTTTATTCTTGAAATGTTACTCAAAGAGTTCCATGATGTTGCTAAGGAAGACAAAAAGGTCTTTGAGAATTTTAATATGCTAGGCTCATGTGTAGATGTTGTGGGTGCTTCTGATAAAACTAAGCCTAGAGAGGAATTTAAGATACCCACACCCTTTAAGCTTGTTGGGATACATGAGGCCTTTGAAAAGAATTTTGATTCGATTGTTCCTGAAAATCCTTTTGATGAAAGTAGTAAACCAAATAGAAATGAGAAGGGATCCTCTAAGACTCATTTGGATTAGATAACTCTCATAGTTGAAGACTTTGCAAGTATTGATCTCAATTCCTCATTTGAAAATACTTGATTTCTTGCTTCTTGTGCCTAACTTAAAGGCGTTAATGAAAAGTACTTGTTGGGAGATAACCCAAGAGTTTCCTTGAGTCTTGGAAGTTACTACTTCAGTAATTACCTCTCCTTATCCTTTTTGTTTGCTTTTTGTGCCAAGAATGACCTCTAATGAGAGGGAAGTAAGATTTGGGGAGTTGCTGTCACGAAACAGATTTCTGTCCTCCACCATAAAAATTCGTGAGGAGTATCTGTAAGTCGGATTGAGCTGAAAATTTACTAATAAATCGCTCAGTATGTTATATAACTTTCGTTAGTTCAATACTTTTTGATTTGAGCAACAAAAGAGTTTCGAAAAAATTGGTTTCTTCCTGCTGGTCTGTTTTGATAAATTTCTGCCATTATTTGCATTTGCTTCTTATTGATTCCTTTTTGAGTTCTCTTTGGGGGAATTGAGCTTGTTGAAGTAGTTTATACAGTAGATTGTATTTTTAGTGAAAAGTTTTGTTGTTCCAAAGCTTAGCCTAAAGGTCTATTATCTTGTGAATACACTAATGTTGCTAATGAAGATTGTGTGAAGTTTTGTATGAATGAAAAAAATTAGGTGTAGAGAGAGAATGATGTGATGAGATGAAAAATGGACAAAAGCTCAAGCTTGGGGATGCCACCCTGGTTTTTCCCTAAGAAATATCCAAGAGGTACAAGTGTCAAAGGGCATCCCCTTCTTCATCAATAAAAAGCTCAGGTCAGTCTAGACATTTCGTTTTTATTGTTTCATGCACTGTTGTGTTGTTCTGGATGCGTCTTAGTTTTTGTTTGGTTTGCTTATTTTTTTAGTTTGCTTGAATAAAGTAGTTTGGACCCTCGCTCTCGCTGTGTTGTTTCAAATAAATTGATTGGTGTTGAAAAGGAGTAGGAAGTTCTTGCTTGAAAGTGCAAGAGGAGCTTGCATTGACTGTGACTTAGACTTTAGCATGACATGCTAGGTGTTGTTTTGACCTTATACTTAGTGATTATTGTTGTAGCATGTCTTGTTTCAAACAATTGGGATTGCTTAGTATGCCTTGAAATAATTATGCGTTGTTTTAGCATACAAAAGCATAGTATCGTGGTATTCTCCTTTGATGCTTTGTTTGGGTTGACTTGGCACATTCTCACACCATGTTATGACTATAACAAGTCACCATAGCCTCTATGATCATTTAGTCCTTGACTTGTAGTACCACTCTATGCTTTGATTAGTAATGTTTTATTGCTCTGCATGATTATGGCTATTATTGCTCTCTTAGTTGGTTGCTCCTAGTCTTTTGCTAGCCTCAACTTGTATGAGTAAATTCTACTCATGCTTCGAACTCCCAAGAAACCAAATTATTCCAAAGTGTCCATTATAAACTCCTATGCATGGTGTGTTACACCATTCCAAGCATATTCTTGTTTTCAGCTATCTTCCAATTAAAAGTATTTTGTTATGTGAAAACTTAGTAATTAAAGCCCTCACAAACTTGATGGCACACTTTATATTCTTTTCCCCTAATAAACTTGAACCATTGTGTCATCTATGTTGTATATGCTTGCACTTATACGTTGGAATTAGCAGAACCGTACTGTCACGGGGAATGTTTTCAACATTGCACTTGTACTTTGTACACAGTTGATATCATGCTCTTTTTTGTATGGATGTCACCGGTGTGAAATAAAGTGGGAGCTTGTAAGTCCATGGAGTTATGTATTTTGTGTTAGAGAAACGCCTGGGCTGCTAGCCTAAGCCATGCCTAATCATGGTGGAAACTTGCAGCATCACCATAATGAGCTATCTGTGAAGCATCCTCAATAAAAAGTTATGCACATAGTAAATAAAAAGATCGTTGAGATGCTCATTGTCTGCTTGCTTTGTCATTTTGGTTATGGTATAGCTCCTGTACCATGTGCAAGGGGTACCCCGTTGGCGGTTCTCTATGATACGCATACACTTACTATGACAAGAACTTACAGGTGATTGAAGTTGAGTAGCATGAGGTGAGACCCTCGTATTCAAGGGACTTGAGATTGCCAACTTATACCTTGTCAAGCATATACTCCATCTTTGTTCACTTTAACCTTAATCACTTCAAGATGCTTATGATAGGGGCAATGAGGGCAGAAAGCTAATAAGTACCATAATTTTTGGAAGCTCCTTTTGAAACTTGAAATCCCTGCTTCCCTTTATGAAGGGCCTTTCTTCCACTATTATTTGAGTCTCCACCTTCTACCTTTAGGCACCATTAAGAGAGCATAGTTTCCATTCTGTGTGCGGTGTCCCAAAACTTATTGATTGATGCATATTATGATATTGCTTGTTTTTGTGCTATTTGTATCTAGTCACTCTTATGAACTTTGAAGGTGTCCTATGCATCTATTTGCTACTCTATGAGGGACAAGCTAAATGCCACTATGCCAAGTTTTCTGTATGTGAAACAAACAAATGTTTTTCAATGCATGCTATTCATGATCTTTGTCTGTAGCCTTTCATGTTGCATGCATAGTTACTTTGTCTTATTGTTAGAACTCCACCTTTCATGCACATGTTTAGAGTTCTTTGATCCCAGCCTTCAATTCTTGCAAATAGTTTGTTCTTTGTTTTGACGGTGCATGTCACCTCAAATATTATTCTTTTATCACTTACCTACTCGAGGACGAGCAGGAGTTAAGCTTGGGATGCTTGATACATCGGAAACGTATCTATAATTTTTTATGCTCCATGATTGTTTAGTATCTACTTTGATTTGCTTTCTCTACACTTTGAGGTGTTTTTATATCTTTTCTGAAACTAACCTATTAACAAGTTGCCACAGTGCCAGTTGCCTGTTTTCTTCTCTTTTTGGTTCCAGAAAGGCAGAAAATCAATATTCTCGGAATTGGACAGGACAAAAGCCAAAGTCAATATTTTACCGTGGGCGACACGAAGTCCATAGGAGAACGAAGAGGCGAGCCAGGGCCGCCACACCCCCCTAGGCGCGGGTGGGCCCACCCCATGCCTGGGTAGGGTGTGGGCCCTCTGGTCGCCTCTCAGCCTCGCCTCTTTGCCTATAAGAAGCCGGATGCAGAAACCCTAGGCACCCGATCAAAACTCCACGAAACCTTCTACTGCCGCCGCCACCATCGTCCCTAGATCAGGGGGGATCTGAAGTTCTTCCCGACACCCTGCCGGAGGGGAGATCATCCGGAGGCCTTCTTCTCCGGTATGAAGCGTGAGTAGTTCCACCTTGGACTACGGGTCCATGTAGTAGCTAGATGGTTGTATCTCCTCCTTGTGCTTTCATGTATAGATCGTGTGAGCTCCGTTCATGATCAAGATCTAATCTATCTGTAATCATGCATGTTGTGTTTGCGGGGTTCCGATGAATATTGAGATTACTATGTCAGATTGATTAATGGTTTTGTCTATTTGATTCTATCATGTCTGTGTTTGCATGCTCTCTGTTGTTAGTAGCTATCTTGGCCAAGTAGTTGCTAGTGACTATAAGAGGGGGTATTTATGCTCGATAGTGGGTTCATGCCTCTAGTTTCTAAGGGAAGTGACAGAAATCTCTTTGGCTGTGGATGTGTTGTTTCCACTAGGGAGAAAACAATGGTCTCTTGTTCATGGAACAAGTGGATTGTTTACCTTACAGACTTTTCTTAAAGCAGTTGTCTGTTTCTTGCAACTTAATACTAGAGGGGGTTCAGATGATAACCTGAAGGTGGACTTCTAGTCATAGATGCAGTTGATGGCGGTCTATGTATATTGTTGTATTGCCCAATCGAATCTCATAGGATATTTTTGTCTAGTATTGTATTGTTATGCCTTGCTCAGTTCCTGTCAATTGCCCTGCTGTAATTTGTTTACCCTTCATGCCATGTTGTTTATCTAAGGAGAGCACCTCTAGTGAACTATGGATCCCGATCCAATCTTTACCGTTAATACATCTTCCACTATAACTTGTTTACTTGCTGCAAATATTTTTATAGAAATAGAATTAGTTTTAGATAACATACAAACTAATATTTTTATTGCTGCAAGTAATAATAGAAATCAAATACAAACTAATATTTAATAATGAAACTAATAATATTTTTAGATAACATACAAACTAATACTGCAAGTAATATTTATTTTTAGATAACATACAAACTAATAATGAATCTAATATTTAAGAAATATTTTTATTTATTTCTATTATTAGTTTCAATAAAATACAAACTAATATTTTTATTAGTTTCATTATTCATTTAAGATCACAAAAATGAATTTTATTTATTTTAGATAATATGATCATTTTTAGAAAATTTCATAAGGTATTTAAATCATCAAATAGTTAAGTTAATTTTTTATTACCCTAAAATACAATCCATTATTTTTATTGGGTAGATTATATTTTTATGAACACATGGATATATTATTTATATTTTTAGGATTTTTATTTATTTTCTTTGAGCTCAATTTGTACTGGGGGTATTTTAGTCTTTTAATAAATAGATTTAGGGTTGTTTTTTCTTTAAACTTGGGCCTAGCCCTTTGGGCTGACTTGGACCGACCTGGCCTAATGATTTGGGTCAAACCATGAGCCGTGCTTGGCTAGCCCCTTTGTCGGCCCAGAACCTCGTCTCTCACCCTTCCTCTCTTGCGCACGACTTATTCTTCCACCTCGGTGTCGATGTGGTGCTGCCACTGCCGTCACGTCCGATTCCAGCCGCATGTGGCCTTCCCGGCCGCTACTGTGGCCTTCCCGGCCGCTACTGTGGTGCAGGATGATGAAGTCGACAATGCTCTATCGACTGGCCCAGCTCGATTTAACGTTAGAGCCCTCCCCGGCCATGCCACCTCCTTCTAGGTGCCTAGGGTTCGGACCCCGTCGGTGGTTTGGCGCTCTGGCACTACCCTAGTGCCGCTCTGGTACTTCGGCGACGAGATGGTGTCTCCTCCTTCCTCTAGAGCCTCTAGGACTGTAGCTTGCTTGGGTTGCAACGCCCTTTGGGTGCTCCCTGTGCCGTCGTGCTCGTCTCTGACTTCGGCCACTACTTCATCTTCTAACTTTTAGCAAGGACTCTAGTAAGTGATGCTTTCTTCTTCTCTCTTTGTTTTGTGTCTCCCATGCTATTTTATGTGTAAGTCTAGTGTTGGACTTGTGATTAGGGTTCATCCCCTATTCTAGGGTTGATCTCTTTAGTGATGGACGACAGTAAAAGCTTGAATAATTAACTGTGTAGTTTGCTTGTGAATGTTCTCTGAAGAACATGATGCTATACTTGATTTGGTAGTCCTGGTAATTGTTTCTGTCAAATTTTGTCTGAATCTAGACCTATTGTTATCGACATGAATGTATAGATTAGAGGCTATTATGATGATCTATGACTGGCAGATGCTAGTTGGTTTATGGTTGAAATGCTTTAGTATTGAAGCACTATAGTTGGTCATTAATCGAAAATTGTTCTGATGGCTTATTTGAAAGTAATGCTAGTGGTTCATATCTTGTGGATATATGTGCTTACTATGATTCTAGTAGTGAATTACTACATGGATGTTTTTAAGATGTATACCACTTATTGCATGTGGCCTTGGTGCTTCTCCTAAAAGTGATAAAAAGTGGTATGATTATACTGAATGTTGCTTGATATCTATGATAGCATGTTGACTGTATTATCTACTTATGCTTGGTAAAACTTACCAATGTTTTCTAGTCTCTGGACTAGATAAACAATGATTCATTCTTCATGGTTATCTCACCGGATTTTATCTAACCCGTGATAGATGACTTATATATATGATTCCTAAATGATTTTTAGGGAAATGATTAGATTATCTGATCTATGAAAGCTTACTGATATTATCTTTTCAAAAGATTTGTGGCTGTTTGATTGGCTACTATTGAGGTGCTACCAAGAAATGGGGATGTGCCCAATAAAAAACCATCCATGCAATTGTTTGCATCTAGTTTTAAAACTAGAGAATACCAGCTTAGGTTAGTGATGCATAAGCTAAGACCTATATTGAGGATTTGAACAAATATTACTTTGCTGCCTATTTTCTTTAATATCCCTTGATTTGCAATTCATGACCTTAGCATGATTACTGAGGATACCTCTCCAACACCCCTACTATGTACATGATTAAGTGTTGGATCAAAGGGTTTGGAGTTTACTCTGGGATATGGAGTAGATTGTGGTGGTTCTAGCCTTGTGCTATTATTTCCTGCTACTTTGATGATTGCTGATGTTGGTTGCCGCTTCTCCTTGGCCTTGTCCTGCACCTCGTGGAACTGGTGCCGCTACTCCAGGCTCATGCGTGCCCTTGTTGTCCACCTAAACCACCCTCTCCATTAGGTTACCATCTTATATGGTTTCTTGTTGGATTGCTATGGTGAATGGTTGGTTGATCGAGTGGAAAGCTTGCAAGATCTTATGTGGTTTTTGTTGTGTTCTTGAGATAGAACACAAGGTTTAGTGGATTAGTGTAGCAAAGGTGACTTTGTTGTGCACGGGACTATGGTTTTAACTCTCTCCTTCTCTCCCTGCTATCGACAACACACAACATGCAATTAGAAGTTATAGCATCCCAATTGTCTAACAATTATAATGCTACTTGCCTAGTACATATAGTGCTACCCCCTAGATATTATTCTTGCATTGCATCATCATTATACCATGCTCATGTCACCATTCCACCTTGCATTTGAGCATCATACAAAACCCCTTGTCATTTGGTTATTATCTCATATGCATTTATATTGTATTGCTTGTACCTCTTGATATATTGTAGTTGACTTTTGATATATTGCTTGATGTCCAAGTTGAGTTGGGGGGGATATCTTTTACAACTCCACCACCTTACTTGTCACCACCTTATAATTCCACCATACAACTATATATGATCAATTGCATTTCTATCTGTATTTAAATCTAGCTCATATGTGTTGGGATGGATCCACTTCTATGACTACATGCTCCCATATGTGATACATGTTGTTTTCACAATATTAATTAAAGCATGCAGAGTCGTCTGCTTCTCGACATCGTCGTCACCATCCTTTCTCGACCGTCTCCCTCGACCGCGGGGACCAGCGTCTACGACAACACCCTCTCGGTGAGACCGCGATTCAATTCACCTAGTCACACATCTTTCTCTTGCGATGTTTTCGCTGCCCCGCTCCTTACCGAACTGCTCTGCTGCTCGTCGCTGCACTCAGGCCGTCGCAACACGCGCACAGAAAAAGCAGTGTTGCATCGCCTCCTTCCTCTATTTTTCCCGGCCGCCTCGGTTTTCCTCCAGCGTTGACCCACATATGAACACGTAGAGGGCATAACCAACTTTCCAAAACATCGAACCACGCCTCGATCCAATCTCGGTAGCTCTCGATGTCATCTGAAATTTTATGTTTCTCACCAAGACACTGTCAAAATCTTCAGTTCGAGTTTGACAATTACTGCCGTGTTTTCCCCTCTATTTCTCGCTAGATCCCGGCCACTGTTGGGGATATGCAATATGGGTATCCTTATAGCATGTCTCTTATCCGGCTAACTCGGGTGGCCCACAATTGGTAGCACGGCCTATGGCCTGCTGGGTGGCCCAGTTAGATGGATCCAGAAGGGAGGCCCATGCCGGATAAAGTAAGGCTACGGTGGAGTTACTTGCGTACCCGGAGCCTTGGAGTGCAAGATACACAAGACTAGTAATAGACAGTGTAGGACTCTGTAACCTATTCGGCTAGGACTTTTCCCTGTAACCCTAGGACCTGGCGACTATATAAGTCGGGCCTATGGGAGCCTTTAGGGCACAATCACAGACGATAACTTAGACTCTCTAGTCACCTCGCACAACGAACCAATCCCTGTAACTCGGCGTATTGCCCTTATAGTGATTTATAGCAGGAGTAGGATTCCGCCACCGTCGTGGGATCTGAACCCGGGTAAGCTGTGTTACCTCGTACCCGTCAACCGTCCGCCTTACCCCACGTCTCTAAACACGCACTGTGAGGACACCTCCATGGCGTACTCGTCGGCAATACCATGACAGTTGGCGCCCACCATGGGGCAAGAGGCGCTTCAGGCTCTTTAGCGGGCGAGAACCAAAATCTTCGCGGGAACCAGCGAAACCGTAGCCATCGGCCGCGTTCTCTTCTTCGACAACATTTCGATCGTCCCTCCTGAAGAGTTTTGGATCCCGGCGAAGACGAACCCTACGCGGTGTTCGATCGTTCCTATCGGAGACATCCACCTCTTCATCGGTGAAACCGAATCGGGCACTAGTTCCCTGGAAGTCGGAGGAGCATCAAGACCCGCACGGGCCGCCTACGGGCTGGATACGCTCCCGGAAGGATCGATGTCGGATCTCCCTTTGGATTTTGCCGGCAAAGATCGGAAAGCACCAAGGCCCGCACGGACCGCCTACGGGCAGGATACGTTTGCGGAAGGATCGATGTTGGATCTCTCCTCGGAGTTTGCCGACAAAGATCAGAAAAATTCAAGGCCCACCCAAACCTCCCCTGTGCAGGATATAAAGGTGGAAGATCACTGCAAATCCGCCGGCTTTGCGCAAGGCCCGACAAAGAGATCCAAGTTCGTCGGTGTGGTTACCATCTTCGATCTGGCGCACTGCGTTCAGAGAGAAGGCGAAAACCCCCGCGATTACCTGGCCAGGTGGCTCCGTATACGAGCCGATCTAGCCCACTACCCCGATGATAACGCTTTGTATCACTTCATGGAAGGACTGAACCGTGGCACACTTCTCCGACATTCTTTAATACGACAGCAGGCAACGAGAGGCCTTACCCTCAAAGAGATGGTGAGCACCGTCAACAGCTACGCGGAAGCTGACGCAGCAGCCCAGATGGAGCTTGCGCTCAGAGAAGGAGAACCTACGGTTCAGCAGCCGCCGCCACCGCCTCTCGCCGCCATCGTCGCAGCAGCACCACCACCTCCAGTCATCGTCGAGGCCGTTGCACCTCCACCGCCCGTCATCAAGGAATCCCTGGCACCCTCTGACTCTATCATTGACGCGCTTTATGCTGATTTCAGTGCAGATTCAGAGGAGCTAGACTTCAGTCCAGAAGATCTAGACTCTGCTATGCAGAAGATGGAGGAGTACTCGCGCGACGAGCAAGCCAACAACGCCGTCACGTCCCGAGGGGTGTCCGTCACCATTGGGACGATGATGGATGAAGATCAGCCCGGACAAGCTCCGCCTACAGCGCTAGACAAGGGGAAGTGTGGCATCCCGCAAAACCACTACTAGAAAATCGCGTTGAATTTGTGCATTGCATCGTCATCATCATGCATTGTTTGCCAAAACTATTTTCGCAACGCCCGATTTGTTTGCCAAACGCCCCGTCTTTAATTCAAACGCCAAAACCGGGTCCCCGGAATATTTTGTTTTGGCCGCTATCGGGTTGCAAACGGCCTATTTAAATCAAATCAAATATTTAATTATTTTTGCGGGGCAGTCGAACGGGCCGATTGACCCGAACGACCGCCCCAGGAAAACTAAAACGGTCCACCTATCTGCCCCATCAATCCTAAATCTACCCACCCTACCTGGCCACATCACTCCCACCAATCCCACCACGCCACCTCAGCTCCCCCTCTCCCTCACCCAATCAATCTCTGCCACTTGTCCCTCCCTCTCTCTCCCTGGACCCTCTCAACCCACCAAACGCACCCAGCACACTACACCCTCATAACCCCCAGCCTCTCCTTTTCCCCGACAGGCTGGCCCAGCCTGCCCTGACAGCCTGGCGCCCACCCCCAGTCAAGCCCTCCTCTGTCCACAACTGCCCCGGCCCCACCCCCTGCTACTGTTTCTCTTCCTCCCTACCCACGCCCCGGACCCCGTGTCTCCTTCTCCTCCTCCCTTTCTCTCCAGTGTGGCCGCGCCTTGGCCGCCGCCGTCGCCCGCATCCGAGCCCGTCCGCCTCCTGCAGCCCCACCGGCGACAACCACCACGCCGCCTCCTCCCACCGCGCCACAAGGCCTCATCCCCTCGCCTCCGTCGCCTCACCATCCGCCGCCGCCAGTAGCTCCCACTGCGCCTCCCGTCCGCCTGGGAAGCTTCCCTTGGCTGCCACAAGGCCAGTCTCGAGCCGCTGTGCCGCAGCCATAGCCTGCCCGCCCAGCTCGCCCGCTGGCGCTCCCGTCGCCGGTGTCCTCCGACCGCCCGATCGCCGCCGCCAAGCGCTAAGCGTTGCTTTCGCCTCCAGCATCTCCCCGGCGCAAGCACCGTCGCTGCCGCCGAGCGCCGCCGTCGCCGTCTGCGCCCGTCTGCTCGCCCGCTTAAGCCCGCCCGTCAACCGGCGCTCCCCGTCGCGCCCTCAACCTCCCCGGCTTCCCCCTCCGCGCGCCTCCCCCGAGCTCGTCGCCGGCCTTCCCCTTCCGCGGCCCCACCCCTTGACCCCGGTCGCAGGTTCTACAGGTGTCCCATGAAGGTCAATGGAGGCTGCCACTTCGTCGAGTGGTGCGATGCTCCATCTCCAGGCGCTGCTAATGCTCGCAGCAACACAAGCATTCAGTCAGACGCGTCAGTTGTGTATATGCCTTGCTCCTGCTGGATCATCTCCGTGGTCTGCGAGATGTAACGAATACAGGCTACCTTTGAAGGTCAAGCTGGGCAAGGGCCTCGATTACGCGAACAACTACCCCACGACCAGTTTACGGCAAGATCTTCGTCAAGAAACCGCAAGATATCCGACACGGAACGCCAAGACCCCCCGGGTCCGATGGCGAACCCTGAAGACTGCTCCCGTCGACACCAAGAACTGCCACAACCTCCACCGGCAAGTCAAGACTGACCGCCGACAAGCCCGACGCCAAACTCCAAGACCTTCTACACGGAACCGAACCCTGGATTCCCCGCCAAGACCTAACCCCGGAGTCCGAGAACGATCCCGCCAAGTCCGTCGAACCCTGGACCCCGAGACCGACCCCGAACCCCGGAACCCCAAGTCCGTCGAGAACCCTCATGTGTGATCCCTTTTCCGAGCCCTATTTTATAAATGCTAAACATAAAACTTGTTGCATATTTAATTGTTCATGCATGCACCTTGTCATGTGGTTTGGGGGCCTTATGCCGATTCACCTAATAATTAAATATGGGGCCCATATGCGGGAAATCTAGCCATATATTGGCCTCATTTAAACTTGTGTAGCGAACCGGTATTTTATCTTGCCTTGTTATAACAACATTTAAATTGCGGGGTAGCTAAACAACATGAACCATCTAATTAAATTGTCGGGACCCCGGTCCCACTTAATATGACCTAATTGCATCGCACCTTTGCCATGCCATCCATCATGCATGCATCATGCCGATCTTCTGCCGTTGTATTAAATATCGCATCCGGTGTTTCTTCTAGTGTTTTGCTTCTTCGCGGATAAGGCCGTTGAGTTGATGTGAGCTTCGCCCCGATCTTCGGTCGAACCCTTCGACATGTTTTCAGGCGAGCATCTCCCTCTTTCTACCTATCTTACCTTTATAGTATTTACTTCCCTCCTGTTGATCTTTGCTATCTGTGTTGCGATGCTCTAGATTTCGTACCCGTGATATCCCTTGCAGCCATATATAGCCTTGGACACATCCTATTACCTGTTGTTTGGTAGATAGCTGGACCCGCGTGTCGTAGTCGCTTGCTCAAGTGTTTTGCTTGTCGTCAAGTACCACTTTTGTTGGAGAATTGCCGCATGTTGACGATGAAGATGATCATGGTTTACTTATGGTTCACTTTAATTACCGTTTAACAACTAAAATTGAATTAAGCAGAGGCATCGGTGGGTGATAGGTAAGATTTGGTTTCCGACCGCCCACTTGTGTCCCGTAGGACCCGAGTTCTTGACACCTGTTCCGAGATCGAGCGCGCTAACCACAGGTGGGGAGATATGGGCCCCCCATTGATAATTACCTGATTTCAAAGTATTGTCTTGGGGCCACAAGTAGTTTGGGGCTTTATTACTATCCTGTACTTATGCCATGCTTTATCGCTTTATTTACGATTGCGAGGTCGCACATCGCATCGCTTTTGGAAGCGGAGTGTTTTCGCGGTGTCGACAGTCCCCGATTGGGGACCTGCGGTCGCTCACAGCCATTGGCGCAACCCTAAGTCCGTCTCGGAGACCGGCCGACTTGCGGGTGTACTTAGTGGGGTGGCCCCTGCTTGCTTTGTGCAGGAACGTCGTGACTTAGGCCCCCGACATACCGATGGGTGTATGTTAACCGATCCGCAAAAGGGTCGAAGTGCCTGTGGATACTTTGGTGCACCCCTGCAGGGTTAAATCTTTTCGAGAAGCCGTGTCCGCGGTTATGGACGACTTGGAGCACAGTGTCTGATCATAGACAAGCATAACTAAAGTTTACTGTTATAAATTTGACTTATAATGACTAGTAATCAGCTTCACTATAATGGAATGGCTAATTAATACTGCCCACAATTGCTTGTTTGGTTGTCGCTGGCGACAATTGTATCTGACTAGTAATTATTGCAACTACAACGGAATGGCGGAATAAAAGTACCAACAACTGCTGGGTTTTGGGTTTATCTCATGCTATCTGTACCTGATTAGTAATTGTTGCAACTATCACGGAATGGGTAATTAAAAGTGCCCACTGCTTACTTTATCAGGACGATTATCTAAACCTGACTAGTAAAGTGTCGCAACTAAAACTGAATAAGTAAAACTGCCAACTGTGTGAGTTCCTCGGTTGACTTCCTCGTTTGGTCTCGAGGGGAAAACACCAGGATGGGTTTGTTTGGTGTTAGTCTCAGGTTGGATCCGGATAGGTCATTCTTACCCCTCTCTGATAAGCGCCGGTGTATCGAGTCTCTATAGGTTGTTTAGCGCATGCTGCCGCTGCCGCTCAGTCCACCATACCTTTGTAGGCGAGGACCGCCGAATTCTAGCCTCGCTGCATCGCCTCGATCGACGCTCCTTCTTTTTCCTTTGCCCTTTGTCGGCACCCTTTTGTTTAAGCAGGTTTTGAGATCGACGCCGTTAGCGGTGGTTACCCTTCCGCTTGGCTCGGCAGGTTATGGACGCCATTGGTTATTCCTCGGGGCTCTTAGCCCCATTTGCATCTTGTCCGTAGTCGGACGCTATCGCTTTTCAAGGTGATTTGGATCTTTGTATATTATATTCGTATTCTTGACTCTTTGAGTCATTATATATATCTCTGCTCATGGGTCCCATCGAGGACTGTGTGATGTTATTACTGCTTTCCACCCGCACGAAAGTGCTGGTGGCACCTTTGAATCGTTTCTATGCGGGTTTGGCGAATTTTGCTCAAACTTGCATAGGTCCGATTCTGAGGGTGTTACAGAGTGGTATCAGAGCCCAGCAGTTGCGATACCCCACAAGTCCAGCCTGTAGGATAACCTAGCTAACGGTCGAAGTAGAGTGTCAAACTATTTTTTGAAAATCGTTTGGATAGTCCTGATTAGGTCTGATTTTACTCCTTACCCCTCTGCTATTCTCCTCTTATCTCGACGTGTTTTGAATCTGCTCTCTTATCTTTTCTTCGAGTCCAGGATTTCTCGTGGTTGGGTTCCGTCGTACCTTCAGGGTTTCGCTTCCTCCTCTGATAACGGTGTTCGCCATCCGGTGTTCAAGCTGCCTGATGAAATCCGTCTACGGTGTTACCATTCTTTGTTCCTTGTTTGTGCCTTCCGGTGTTTCCGACGCGACGACATCATCTACGCCAGATCCGATGCAGGTTCCGCATCACTCCTTTGTTCCGAACCTCGCTTGTCGAGATCTTGATCGATTCGAGAGAATGGTTGTACTCTTTTCTCTTGATTGCGGAGTAATAGTTTGGGTGCGTGATGGATTGCCCCCCATGCCGACTACCCCTTCTATTCGCTTTTGTACATTGAAGTGGATGAGAATGCATCGGTTCCCTCTTTCCAACGAAGTTAGAGGTGGCTTTATTTGTTGATACCTCCGCCTTCGACCTTTTGTTCCCGGAGAGTTCTCCCGACGATCACGGGCAACGAACTCTTGTTAGTGGTGTCGCGAGGATCTACACGGCCTTGAAGGATCGAGCCGACTTTCCTTCCGGTACCATGAGGCGGATCTCGAGGGCGAGATCCCTTGTTAGTGGTGTCGAATTGTGGCATCCCGCAAAACCACTACTAGAAAATCGCGTTGAATTTGTGCATTGCATCGTCATCATCATGCATTGTTTGCCAAAACTATTTTCGCAACGCCCGATTTGTTTGCCAAACGCCCCGTCTTTAATTCAAACGCCAAAACCGGGTCCCCGGAATATTTTGTTTTGGCCGCTATCGGGTTGCAGACGGCCTGTTTAAATCAAATAAAATATTTAATTATTTTTGCGGGGCAGTCGAACGGGCCGATTGACCCGAACGACCGCCCCAGGAAAAACTAAAACGGTCCACCTATCTGCCCCCATCAATCCTAAATCTACCCAGAAATCTACCCACCCTACCTAGCCACATCACTCCCACCAATTCCACCACGCCACCTCAGCTCCCCCTCTCCATCACCCAATCAATCTCGGCCACTTGTCCCTCCCTCTCTCTCCCTGGACCCTCTCAACCCACCAAACGCACCCACCACACCCCACCCACACAACCCCCCGCCTCTCTTTTCCCCCCTGACGCGCGGGCCCAGCCCTGCCCCAACCGACAGCCCCCTAGCGCCCACCTCCCCAGTCCGCCCTCCTCCCACAACTGCCTGCCCCACCCCTGCTACTGCTTCTTCCTCCCTACCCACGCCGGACCCCCGTGTCTCCTTCTCCTCCTCCCTTTCTCTCCAAGTGGCCGCAGCAGCTGGCCGCCCGCCTGCCAGATCCCGCTCGTCTCGCCTCAGCCCCCACCGGCGACAACCACCACGCCGCCTCCTCCGCCACAAGGCCGAGCCTCATCCCCTCGCGCCTCGCGCCACCATCCGCCCGCCGCCCGTAGCTCCCTGCGCCTCCCGTCCGCCGCCTCGCGGAAGCTTCCCGCGGCCCGCGCCTGTGCCGTGCTTTCAGGCAGCCGTGCGCCTGCCATAGCCGCCCGGCTCGCTCCGGCGCTCGCCCGTCGCGGTGTCCTCCGACCCGCTCCCAGTCGTCCGCCGCCCCGCGCCCCGAGCTCCGCCGCGAAGCGTGCTCGCCTCCCCGCAGCATCTCCCCCCGCGCCGTCCAGCACCACCGTCGCGGCCGCCGCCGGAGCCCCCCCTCCCCCTCGCCGGCTGCGCCGGTCCTGCTCGCCTCCGCCCAAGCCCCGCCGTCGAACCGGCTCTCCCGTCGCCTCAACCTCCCGGCTTCCCCTCGCGCGCCTCCCAGGCTCGTCGCCCGGCCTTCCTTCCGCGGCCCCACCCCTTGACCCGTCGCGGTTCTACAGTGTCCCATGAAGGTCAATGGGCTGCCACCCGTCGAGTGGTGCGATGCTCCATCTCCGGCGCTAATGCTCGCAGCAACACAAGCATTGATCGACGCCGCGTTGTGTATATGCCTTGCTCTGCTGGATCATCTCCCGTGGTGCGAGATGTAACGAATACACAGCTACCTTTGAAGGTCAAGTGGGCAAGGGCCTCGATGTAACGCGAACAACTACCCGACCAGTTTACGGCAAGATCTTCGTCAAGAAACGCAAGATATCCGACACGGAACGCCAAGACCCCGGGTCCGATGGCGAACTCAAGAAGCTCCGTCGACACCAAGAACTGCCACAACCTCCACCGCAAGTCAAGACCGACCCGACAAGCCCGACGCCAAACTCCAAGACCTTCTACGGAATCAAGACCTGGATTCCCGCCAAGACCTAACCCGGTCCGAGAACGATCCCGCCAAGTCCGTGAACCACGGACCCCGAGACCGAACCGGAACCCCAAGTCCGTCGAGAACCCTCATGTGTGATCCCTTTTCCGAGCCCTATTTTATAAATGCTAAACATAAAACTTGTTGCATATTTAATTGTTCATGCATGCACCTTGTCATGTGGTTTGGGGGCCTTATGCCGATTCACCTAATAATTAAATATGGGGCCCATATGCGGGAAATCTAGCCATATATTGGCCTCATTTAAACTTGTGTAGCGAACCGGTATTTTATCTTGCCTTGTTATAACAACATTTAAATTGCGGGGTAGCTAAACAACATGAACCATCTAATTAAATTGTCGGGACCCCGGTCCCACTTAATATGACCTAATTGCATCGCACCTTTGCCATGCCATCCATCATGCATGCATCATGCCGATCTTCTGCCGTTGTATTAAATATCGCATCCGGTGTTTCTTCTAGTGTTTTGCTTCTTCGCGGATAAGGCCGTTGAGTTGATGTGAGCTTCGCCCCGATCTTGATTGAACCCTTGACATGTTTTCGTAGCATCTCCCTCTTTCTACCTATCTTACCTTTATAGTATTTACTTCCCTCCTGTTGATCTTTGCTATCTGTGTTGCGATGCTCTAGATTTCGTACCCGTGATATCCCTTGCAGCCATATATAGCCTTGGACACATCCTATTACCTTGTTTGGTAGATAGCTGGACCCGCGTGTCGTAGTCGCTTGCTCAAGTGTTTTGCTTGTCAAGTACCACTTTTGTTGGAGAATTGCCGCATGTTGACGCGATGAAGATGATCATGGTTTACTTATGGTTCACTTTAATTACCGTTTAACAACTAAAATTGAATTAAGCGAGGCATCGGTGGGTGATAGGTAAGATTTGGTTTCGACCGCCACTTGTGTCCCGTGGGACCGAGTTCTTGACACTGTTCCGAGATCGAGCGCTAACCACGGTGGGGAGATATGGGCCCCCATTGATAATTACCGATTTCAAAGTATTGTCTTGGGGCCACAAGTAGTTTGGGGCTTTATTACTATCCTGTACTTATGCCATGCTTTCTTGCTTTATTTACGATTGTGCGAGGTAATCGCTGCTTGTCTTTTTGAAGCGGAGTGTTTTCGGTGTCGGCGGTCCCGATTGGGGACTGCTGTCGCTCACCATTGGCGCAACCCTAAGTCCGTCTGGAGACCGGCCGACCGTTGCGGTTGTACTTAGTGGGGTGGCCCCGATTGCTTGCTTTGGTGCAGGAACGTCGTGACTTAGGCCCCGCCGACATACCGATGGGTGTATGTTAGCGATGTCGGCAAAAGGGTGAAGTGCTGTGGATACTTTGGTGCACCTGCAGGTTAAATCTTTCGAGAAGCCGTGTCCGCGGTTATGGACGACTTGGAGCACGATGTGCGATCATAGACAAGCATAACTAAAGTTTCTGTTATAAATTTGACTTATAATGACTAGTAATCAGCTTCACTATAATGGAATGGCTAATTAATGCCCACAATTGCTTGTTTGGTTGTCGTGGCGACAATTGTATCGACTAGTAATTATTGCAACTTCTAGCGGAATGGCGGAATAAAAGTACCAACAAGCTTGGGTTTTGGGTTTATCTCATGCTATCTGTACCTGATTAGTAATTGTTGCAACTATCACGGAATGGGTAATTAAAAGTGCCCACTGCTTACTTTATCAGGACGATTATCTAAACCTGACTAGTAAAGTGTCGCAACTAAAACTGAATAAGTAAAACTGCCAACTGTGTGAGTTCCTCGGTTGACTTCCTCGTTTGGTCTCGAGGGGAAAACACCAGGATGGGTTTGTTTGGTGTTAGTCTCGGTTGGATCCGGATAGGTCATTCTTACCTCTCGATAAGCGCGGTGTATCGAGTCTCTATAGGTTGTTTAGCGCATCTTTTGCCGCTTCGATCCACCATACCTTTGTGGCGAGGACCGAATTCTAGCCTCGCTGTCTTGGCCTCGATCTTGGCTCCTTCTTTTCCTTTGCCCTTTGTCGGCACCTTTGTTTAAGCGGGTTTTGAGATCGACGCCGTTAGCGAGGTTACCCTTCCGGCTTGGCACAGGGTTATGGACGCCATTGGTTATTCTTCAGGGCTCTTAGCCCCATTTGCATCTTGTCCGTAGCTGGACGCTCTATCGTTTTCAAGGTGATTTGGATCTTTGTATATTATATCTGTATTCTTGACTCTTTGAGTCGCTGTTATATATATATCTGTTCTGTGGGTCCCATCGAGGACTGTTGTGTGATGTTATTACTTCGTTTTCCACCCGCACGAAAGTGCCTGGTGGGCACCTTTGAATCGTTTCTATGCGGGTTTGGCGAATTTTGCTCAAACTTGCATAGGTCCGATTCTGAGGGTGTTACAGGAAGGAGCCACTTATTGCTGCTGACGTTTATCGCGCAAAGGTCATGCCTCCTCCTCCTAACCCAGTGCAGCAGCCGCAGGAACTCGGCACCGGTTCGAGCAACAATAACACCGCAAACTTGCCGCCTCCAGCATCTACGTCTGCAGCAGCCCAAGTTACTCCAGCTGATAGAGTGATGTATGGCAATCTCCTCGTCGAGCCACTAACCGTTGCTCATATCCGGAACGTGACCCAGCTTGACAAGAAGCGCCCGGTATTCTTTGGAAGCCTTGCAGCCATCGCGGAGCAAGGCGCTGAACTAGATCAAGATCTGGTCAACGCGCAGAAGTCCATAGAGAAAGCTAGAGCAATGGAGGCCGAGTACAAGACTTTGCTATAGCAGCAGAAGGCTAAGAAAGCTCCGGCTTGTGTCATCAACGATCCTGGTGTACGGCGCAACCTAGGATGAGCTCCCTCAAAGTCGGCACAGGACAAGCCATACATTGACAGTGAAGGCAAGCAGGTGATGCCCACCCCACTCCTTAACCTCGCCGTCGCCAAGACCCTTCTGGAGCAGGATAGATCGCCTGAGGCAGTGGAACAGGTCTATGACCTGGTGGCCAAGGCGGTGAAGCAGCAGTAAAAGGCTACCTCTCAGAGGCTTGAGTCTGACCCAGCGCTCTGCCAATCTAGCCGGTACAAGCCGCCAAGGGACAGATCTCCTCTTGATGTCGGATCCCAGACGGGCTCATCAGAACGAAGACGGAGGGACGCGCGCAACAGGAAGGATGCTATCCCCATATCCTCCGATCACGAAGAAAAGGCCCGACCTCGTCGCCCATCGCCACCGCCCGATCCCCCCGACATCACGAAGACTACAAGACTCACCATCGTGCGGATATGCCCCCACCAAAGCAGTGCGGCATCGTCATCCGCAACAACACGGAGCAGACCCGTCATGACGAAGAGTGCAACCAAGGACACAAGAGCAGGTCACGCCATGACCCTCCACGTCCGACAAGAAACCGTGACAGGCGTGAGGCGTCGCAGGAGGGTAACAGCAAGAAAGCTAACCCACCGCCACCTCCACCTCCGTCACCACCAAGCAGTCACCATGGCGGAAGAGGCCCGTGTAGTTCACGCAGCCCATCCCCTGTTGACAAAAAGAAGAACCCGGAGCCATACGATGCACGTTCGCGGATCGACAAGATCCACGAGGCCCGGGAAGGACCATACCTGGGACCACGTTGTTTTAGACCTTCAATACGGTCCGCAACTTACCCCAAATGTTTCCGGATTGACAAGACCATCAAGCCCTATGACGGCACCTCCAAGCCAGCCGCATGGTTGCAGGACTACGGCAACACGGTGGAGATTGTCGGAGGCAACCCCAACGTCGCCGTCAAGTACCTCCCGTTAATGTTGGCGGGCATGGCCCGTCAATGGATTGACGACTTGCCGGAGAAATCTATCTACAACTGGTTGGACATGCAAGAAGTGTTCACCAAGAACTTTGAGGGTACATACAAGCGTCCACCTGTGGGCGATCTCTGATGCGTGCAAGAAAAGACGAGACATCTCGCGCCTACCTCTCCATTGGCTGGATATGAAGAATTCCTGCGGAGTGCGCTCGAACCGCCATGGCCGCCTTCATCGATGGGTTGGAAAGGGGCACGCTGCTCCGACATAAGCTGAAGCGCTTGCAGTACAATCACCAGCTTAACTTGAATCAGATGATGGTTAGTGAGTTCGCAGCTGCCGATGACGATGCTTGTGGCTCTTTGCCGGCAACGGCCGTTCCAACTCAAGCTCGGAGGAACAGCAGTACAAAGCGGAAAACCGCTCCAGAAGAAAAGCAATCTACCGACGTGGTCGCTATGACTTTTGCAGGACGAGGAGAAGGCGGACAACGCGGCCGAGGAAGGGGAGCTGGTCGTGGGCAGCAACGAGGAAGTGAAACCACCTTGGCGCCGCTCCGCGTTCCCCAAACCTACGAAGAGTACCGCGATATGTCGTGCCTCATACACCTCGATGCCAATGGCAAGGCCACCCATACCAATCGACACTGCAAGTTCGTCAACGACTTCAAGGAAGACCCGGAGTCCGGCTATAAGCGAAGTCGGAAGAACATACCGCGAGGCAAGGGCAAGGGGAAGAAGAAGGAGGAGGAGTCTAAGGATTCAAGTGACATGGACGAAGACGTTGACCCCAAGCACGCCGCCAAGAGCGACAACAAGGGGAAGAACCCCTTCGCAAAGAAGGCTCCAGTTTACCACACTTTCCTTGGCACCCCCACCGTCCGACAACATAAGACCTCTCTGAGGATCCTGACGGCCACTCTCCCTCCAGTTCCCCAGTACCTGCGCTGGTCGGAGGTTCCTATAACTTGGGACAGGACGGACAACCCAGACCTCATACCTACGGAGAACCAGTACGCCATGGTCATCAACCCTTTGATTGACGGCGTGGAGTTCACCAAATGTATGGTGGATAGTGGAAGCATCATCAACATCATGTACCTGGATACACTGCAGAAGATGAACTTGACGGAGGCAAACCTAAGGCGGACCAACACCATCTTCCACGGCGTAGTTCCTGGTTGGGAGGCTCGGTCCCTTGGGTGCATTACACTTGAGGTTGCCTTTGGCGATGTTAATAATTACCGCCAAGAGCGCATGACCTTCGAGGTGGTCCCCTTCAAGAGCGTGTACCACGTCATATTCGGCCGCGACATATTCCACACGTTCATGGCCAAGCCATGCTTCGTCTACAACAAACTCAAGATACCCGGACCAAACGGTATCGTCGCCGTATTCGGAAGCTTTACCAAGGCAAGGGACTGCGAGATCAATGAAGCAGCTGTTGCAGAAGCTGTCCTCTACAATGAAGAATTCAAAGAGATCTAGAGCAAGGTCGATGACTCAGAGATGCCCACGTCGAAGAAGCAGATCTCCGACTCCGCTCCTGCGTTCAAGGCCGCCATCGAGACCAAGCCGGTGGAACTTGTGGTAGGCGATGCCTCCAAGACCGTCACCATTGGGACGAACCTGGATCCCAAATAGGAAAGCGCGCTCGTCGAGTTCCTCTGTGAGAATAGGGACATCTTTGCCTGGCAACCTATCGACATGAAAGGTGTACCTAGGGAACTTGCCGAGTACAGCTTAAACATTGATCCAAAATGTAAACCAGTGAAACAACCTCTACGAAGCTTTGGAGATGAGAAGAGACGCGCCATTGGCAAAGAGATAGCTAGGTTACTTAAGGCTAGATTTATCCGAGAAGTCCTTCACACCCAATGGGTGGCCAATCCTGTACTTGTCCCCCAAAAGGGAACCAATGAATTAAGAATGTGCGTTGATTACACCGGCTTGAACAAAGTATGTCCCAAAGATCTGTTTGCTTTGCCTCGCATTGACCAAGTTATTGACTCGACGGCTGGCTCGGAACTTTTGTGTTTTCTCGATGCATACTTAGGATACCACCAGATCAAGATGAGGAAGCCAGACCAATTGGCCACTTCGTTCACTACCCCGTACGGCACGTTTTGCTATGTCATGATGCCCTTTGGGCTGAAAAATGCAGGTGCTATGTACCAGCGGACAATGCAACGTTGCCTCCATGACCAAATTGGTCGGAACGTTCACGCTTATGTGGACGATATCACGGTGATGTCTAAAATGGCAAATGACTTAATCTCCGACTTAAAAGAAACCTTTGATAATCTCCGGAAATACAACATGATGCTTAACCCTAAGAAGTGTGTCTTCGGGGTTCCAGCTGGCAAATTGTTGGGCTTCATCGTTACCCAACATGGAATCGAGGTCAACCCGGAGAAAATCAAGGCCATCTTAAACATAAACCGTCTGACATGCCTAAAGGACATTCAACGACTAACATGTGGTGTTGTAGCAGTTAGTCGATTCGTCAGCCGACTTGGAGAGAAGGCCGTGCCATTGTGCAAGTTGCTGAAGAAGGCGGACAAATTCACATGGACGGAAGAAGCAGATGCAGCACTGAAGCAGCTCAAGGAGATTCTTTTCTCAGCACCCATCCTTGCAACACCCGAGCCTAGAGAGCACCTGTTAATTTACATGGCGGCAACCAACCGGGTTATCAGCATCGTCGTCGTGGTAGAGCGGAAGGAACCGGGCTATGAGCACGGAGTTCAACGACCAGTTTACTATGTGAGCGAGGTCTTGACGGAGTCCAAGCAGCATTACCCGCACTACCAAAAGATAGCTTATGGAGTATTCCTTACTTCTCGGAAGCTGAGGCATTACTTTCAGGAGCACCCAATTACAGTGGTGAGCAAGACTCCACTGTCCGACATTATCAATAACGGCGACGCTACAGGAAGGGTCGCGAAGTGGGGCATTGAACTTGCCGCCTTCGAGATCACCTACAAGAGACGCGACACTATCAAGTCACAAGCCTTGGCGGATTTTGTTGCAGAATGGACGGAGGCGCCAGATGTTACTCCGTTGCCGGAACCAGAGTATTGGGTTATGCACTTTGACGTATCAAAGCTGCTCAACGGCTCGGGGGCTGGTGTATTGCTACAGTCACCAACAGGAGACAAGCTACACTATGTTTTGCAGATCCACTTCGAGGCTACAAATAACATGGCGGAGTATGAAGCACTCATTCACGGACTACGTGTAGCCAAGGATATTGGCATCAAGTGCATAGTTTGCTGTGGAGATTCCGACTTGGTTGCCCAGCAGGTGGCTGGCACCTGGAATGCGCGGAACCCTATGATGGCGGCATATAGAAACGAAGTGGACGAGATAGCCAAGAGCTTCTTGGGATACGAAGTCAAATATGTACCTACGGAACAAAACGAGGCGGCTGATCTGCTGTCTAAGCTTGGATCAGGGCGCAAGCGAATTCCGCCAGGAGTTTTCCTAGAGCATCTGCGCACACCATACGTGAAGGGGGCCGACATCGACAACCCAGATAGAGCTGACTCTTTCGTCAACATGGTTACTAAGGTCCCCCCGGCTTGGACAAAACCGTTCATGGAATACCTCGAACACGGAACTTTGCCTGACGACAAAATCGAAATATGGCAAATAGTACGACGAGCAAAGGGTTATACCATAATCAATGGGAAACTCTACAAAAGGAGCACTACTGGTGTATACCTAAAGTGTGTTTCCCAGCTAGACGGTATGGAAATCCTACGTGAAATCCATCTCGGAGATTGCGGGCATCACGCCGCTCCTCGATCGTTGGTCGCGAAAGCCTTCCAGCAAGGATTCTACTCGCTGACCGCGAAGGCGGACGCCGACAAGCTGGTTGAGACATGCATGGGATGCCAGTATTATGCCCGACAACCACATGTTCCTGCTGAAGAATTGCAAACAATACCAATAACTTGGCTGTTTGCAGTGTGGGGGCTGGACATGGTGGGACCGTTACAGACGACACCTTGTGGGTTTACGCATCTGCTTGTAGCAGTTGACAAATTCACCAAATGGATAGAAGCTAAACCCATTAGAAAGCTTGATGGGGCAACCGCCCTCAGGTTTGTCCGGGATCTAGTGGTGAGATTTGGTCTCCCACATAGCATTATCACCGACAACGGAAGCAACTTGTCACTCGGAGAAGTGGAGGCTTATTGCTGGGAGAAAGGCATCCGACTTGACCTTGCATCATGGTACACCCACACCACAATCCAATGGTCAGGTTGAGCGAGCCAATGGATTAATTCTGCAGGGAATCAAGCCACGTCTTGAGGCACCGCTACATAGAGCAGCTGGAGCCTGGGCGGAAGAATTGCCATCTATGGTGTGGAGTTTACGAACTACACCCAACAGATCCACCGGCTACACCCCTTACTTCATGGTATATGGAGCAGAAGTCATCCTGCCTTCCGACATCCTCCACGATGCACCAAGAGTTGCCGCCTACGACGAGGATGACGCTGAAGAATCCAGACGCCTAGATGTGGACCTTCTCGAGGAGGAGCGCGTTTTGCCATGCCAAAGATCCGCCATCTACCAGCAGAAGCTACGCAGCTATCATAGTCGCCGTGTTCGACATCGCTCGTTTAAAGAGGGGGATTTGGTGCTCCGACTTAAGCAGAAGAAGTCACACAAATTATCCCCGCCATGGGAAGGACCGTTCATCATAAGCAAGACGCTACTTAATGGGTCTTACTACCTTGTTGACAATCGTGAACTAAAGGATAGACCCAGCGAGGATCATAAGCGTAAGCGACGTGACCCGGATGATGACTACCAGGAGCTTGATCGGCCATGTAACATAGCACAGCTACGTCCTTTTTACACTTAGCATTTTTTATCTAATTGTATATCTCTTATATGATCAATGAAATAAAGCTCTCTGGTTCACTCATATTTCTGAGTCTTTTACCTCCTTTAGTGTTCTTTTTTGGATCATGTAAAACCTTTATGCACAAGTATTGCGTTTGCACTTGTGAAAATACCGCCTACGGACGCTAGCTTAAGTTTTCTGGTCTACACGTTCTTTGTTGTTTTTATGTGGATTCTGGAGTAGTGACTTTCGACACTTATTGTCGGCGATTTTGTGCTCAGGTTATTGACGGTGCCATTGGGCATCATCACCTAAGCGCATGGTTCCGACAACGAGTCTTCCGACTCACGAAAAGTCAAGAATAAGAACCAAAGTAATGGATAAGCCAGAACTTGCTAAAAAACATATACATGCTGGAAATTAGTTCTTAAGTAGCAGGACATAACAACCATTGTTCTCCACCTTAAGTTACATCACCAAGTTTTTTCCGCGCATACACCAAAGGTGAAACAAATATTACAAAGTTGTTTTTTCATTCCTTTGGGGCAGGAGAGTTGGAAGCAGCATCATCACCAGCCGGAGAATCACCCTCAACGTCGGCACTATGGTGAGACTCGGAGGAATCTTGGTTGACGCTGTCGATGGTGTTCATGGGAACGAAGACGTCGATATCCACCAACTCGGCAACTCTAGTGTCATAACCCACGAGTGACGACAGGATGGCTTCATGATCAATCTCTTTGCCGTCATCGTCGATGTCGGGGATACCAGAGGTCACCGTGTCGATGTAGGCACCCTCATAGTGTGCCTTCACCATTGACAGCGCCATCCTTGCGCCAGCCCGTGCACATGAAGCTTTCCAGCTTGTGACACGCTCGGGGGCTCAACGCAGAATCTCTGAGTACTTCTCCACGGAGTCCGAGGCCTTGATGTATATCTGGAGGGGCTTGGCAATCTCTTTGCCTGGGTGATGGCGGTGTTGATGAATGTGCCGGCAAGAACCATGCATTCCTTGTCCGAAGGAGGCGAGCGGGTTAAAACCCATAGGAGCTGCAAATTCCGACAAGGAGCACATGAGTTCAATAAATTCAAAGTATCCAGACTACAGAAATACAAGGCGGAGGAAACTTACTGAAGATGCTGGCCTTAGCCTGCCAGAGGGTGTCCGCCAAGGAATCTTTCTCTTGTTGGAGGAGCTTAAACGCCTCGCTGTGGCGTTGTTTTTGCTCATCAACAGCTTGCTTCTGATCTTTTAAGATCGTAATCTCCTCATCAAGCGATTGATTTCCGCGGAGGCGGAGTCCTGCAGGGCCTTCATGGAATCCTCATGCATTTTCAGCATTTCTTTCCTCTCCTCCTTAAGGATCATGTTCTCGCTGTCCAGCTGCTAGATGTGCTTGGACTGCTTGACAATGTCCTTGGCCTTGGCTACATGTTCTTTAAGTCGGAGAAAACAAAGTACACAGTGAGTACTCGGAGAATGAAGGCATAGAAACAAGACAGAATGCGCAAAAAGAAAACAGACTCTTGTTTTTGATGATCTGTTCCTTCAAAAAGGCAGTTTTACCCTTTTCAGCTTCAAGATCTGCACGCATCTTCTAGTACTTATCATTGGCCATGCCCCTCTGAGCATTCTCGTTCTGTGGAAAAAAGAAAAAAGTTAAACCGTTGTTTAGTCTACTTGGAGCATCTAGTCGGAAAGTTTCCACCTAGACGCTCGAGGGCTACAGCGAGAGTTTTTAACTTAGCAATATGCTTAGCTTTTCTTTAAGCATATAGTCGGAACTAATTCAGTTCTCGATTAGAATCTTGGGGGCTACAGTATAAAGTTTCTAACTCAGATATCTGCTTAGCTTTTCTTTAAGCGTCTAGTCGGAACTAATTCAGTTACAACTAGAGGCTTGGGGGCTACAGTATTGAAAATTATAAACACTGCGTATGCTACTCTTAAAGCATCTAGTCGAAATAGTTCATTCCATCTAAACACTTGGGGGCTACAGTGAGAGTTTTTTCTACCTTAGTCACTCTTAGAGCATATAGATGCAAAACCTATGGTTTTCCGTCTACATCCTCGGGGGCTACAGTGGGATACTCATATGAAATGCAAAAGGCAAAGTAAAACTTACAAGTGCAATGATCTTGAGGTTTTTAGCGCTCTCGGCTAGCAGCTTGCCAAAGGAGATGCTATTTCCTTGCAAGATGTCCGCTTGTCGGAGGAGCTCCTCAAGACCACACGTCGGTGATGTCGGTACTCCTCCAGGAACCAGAGTTGTGTTACTCGATGTGAGTGTCGGGTAGACTATCTTTGGGAACTCAAAGGATTTCTGGGGAGCAAGGGCGCCGCCTTCGAGAGAAGTACCAGCTTCCACCACCGCCTTGCCGCCACCGATGGCATCCTTAGCCGGAGCTTCAACCATTTGTTGAGCGGTGCTCTCCTACGTCGCCTGCTCACCGACAACAACGAGTTCGGTAGAGGCGCCAGAATCCACTTCCATGACGGAAGGGCCTGGTGCCTCCTTAGCTTGTGAGCTTGTCGGAGCAGACGAGGGCTTGACGACAGGGGTAGCAGGGCGATGGCGGGGGAGATATCGCGATGCAGCATGTCTTTGATATTTCGAGAAGCCCCCAAAGTTTTGGAGGTCTTCTTGAGGCTGGTCGAGGCTTTCTTCCTGAAACGTGCAAAATGCATAAGTCCAGGAACAAGACAGACAAATAGACAATGTCGGAGAATGAGAAGCTTACACTAGGGGGGTGCTTTGGCAAAGATCCCGGTGGCTCTTCTCTTTTCCGCCTCCAGGGTGGCGGTAGTCTTCTTGGAGGCTCCACCCTCCGTCTTCTTCTTCTTGGCTCCATCGGCAGCGTCAGAGGTGGAGCTCTTCCGCTTTCGCGCCAACGGGACTTCATCGTCGGACACGACCGTGACTTCCTTCATCTTTGGATCGTAGATTTGGGCAGCCAGGTTGCCCTCATCTAGATCGCTAAGCTGTTAAGTAAGAAATCACCATGTTAGATAAGATGATAGTGGCAAGACGGAAAAACTGGAGTATATGTCATATACAGAAAATAAATACCTACCTTTGGGCACTTGCCGTCTACGAACATGTCGTAGGTGATGGTGAAGCCACGCTTCTTATCCTTCACCTTGACGATGTCCTTAAGACGGAGCTTGACGGAGTCGCTCGAGAAGTTTTCCACGGAGATGTGGAGGCTATCCCTTCTGTCGCTGGTATACTCGTGCATATACTTCGTGCGGTGCTGCAGAGGTTGGATTCGCCTGATGAACCAGCACATGGCTAGATCCAAGCCGGTCAAACCCGTCTCTACAAACCATTCGATCCGCCTTATAGCGCGAGAAGCGTCGAGGTCGGAGGGAAGGTAGGCTTGGGATCTCCACGTGGAAACTTCAGCAGCGGATCCATCCACGAAGTCCGGGTACGTTACTTCTCGGCCCACCAGAGGAATGTCGGGGCCGTAAAAGTATGTCCGTTGCCAATTCTTGCAGGACTCGTGGCCGACGATGTCGGGGAACCGCCGGCCAGGTCGAATCTTGAAGATTATGGTGCCACAGTTCCTAAGCTCTTCCTTACTATGTCCGGCTTCACGTTTGACGGTGAAGAAGTACACAAAAAGGTCTAACCTAGGCCTTATCCCTAAGTATCTCTCGCAAAGTGTCGCGAAGTTTCTAAGTACTAAGATACTATTGGGGGAAAGGTTATGGGGCTGGACCCTATAGTTGTTTAAGACGGAGAGGAAGAAGTGGGAGATGGGTAGGGAAACACGCCGTACCAGCTGAGCTTTGAGGTACACCTTTTCTCCGGCTTGGGGAGAAGGTGTCACCTCGCCGACCGGCGGCGTTCGCCAGGCGAGCCCCTCCGTCGCGGGGAGGTAGCCTTCGGCGACCATCTCTTGGATGTCACGGTCGGTGATGTCTGAGCTGCGCCAGTCGCCCTTGTGCGAGTCTGGCTCCTCTTCCAGTGGCTCTAGCGCCGCCAAATTTGGATCGCCGCCGGTGGATTCGATCACCGCCGATGCGGGGATGACCAAACACTCTGGGGGCACGACGACGAAGCTCGCCAGCTTCACCGCGGCTTCGCTCGACACCGCCATTGATGGGGAGGTGCTGCTGCTAGCCATGGAGTGAAGATTGGGTGTGACTGGTGCAGATGGGAGCTAGGGTTTTTTTCGAGGTTTCTCATGGATAGCTCGAGGAGACGCGCGGCTGGAGGAAGAAGATGATGCGAGGAGAATGAGGTAAAAAGTGGAAGTTTCCCTGCAGTTACTATTTATCATCCTCGGCGTCAAGATTCGTGCAGCTTAATTGGACGGTTGCCGCGTAGACGACGTGTTCGCGGACGTGCGCGGAAATTTTGCCACGTCTCCAACCGTCACCGCCAACGGCTCGAGCGAGAAAATCGGATATGATTACGTTCTCTGCATGTGTGAGTTACGAGGCATCGCTGACCTAGGCCTACGTCGCCCTAGCTGGCATAGGCAGATGAGCCGTCACATCGAAGATTCCGGTATGAACGGATTCAATCCGACTACGGAAGAGTACGATGGAAGATTCAACATTTCTCCGGCTTACAAAGTTAAAGATGGAGAAAGCCTTGCAGGGTTCTTTGGGAGGACTACAAGATGTTGCTTGACGATTTTCCTACATCCATCTAGATGGAGCATTCCACGTGAAGAGGCAAGACGGCGCAAGATCTCGTAGTTCTCCGGGGGCTACTGTTGGGAATATGCTATATGGATATCCTTATAGCATGTCTCTTATCCGGCTAACCCGAGTGACCCACAGTTGGTAGCACGGCCTATGGCCTGCCGGGCGGCCCAGTTAGATGGATCCAGAAGGGAGGCCCATGCCGGATAAAGGAAGGCTACGGTGGAGTTACTAGCGTACCCGGAGCCTTGGAGTGCAAGATACACAAGACTAGTAATAAACAGTGTAGGACTCTGTAACCTGTCCGGCTAGGACTTTTCCCTATAACCCTAGGACCTGCGACTATATAAGTCGGGCCTATGGGAGCCTTTAGGGCACAATCTCAGACGATAAATTAGACTCTCTAGTCACCTCGCATAGAGAACCAATCCCTGTAACTCGGCGTATTGCCCTTATAGTGATTTATAGCAGGAGTAGGATTCCGCCACCGTCGTGGGATCTGAACCTGGGTAAGCCGTGTTACCTCGTACCCGTCAACCGTCTGCCTTACCCCACGTCTCTAAACACGCACTGTGAGGACCCCTCCATGGCGTACTCGTCGGCAATACCACGACAACCACTGTAGACCTTATCCGGAGAAACTTCCTAAACAAAAAATTGTAGCCCTATCTTTCCTCTTCAATTTTCGTTTTACAGTTTTTCCAAAATCTTGACCGATTGCTCGCCATATGCATCCGAAGATCGCACCAGCTAGCCTCTTTCTCGAACCCCGGATTCGGTTTCGTCGAATTACCACTGCACACCGTCCAACACAATTTGTAATTAGGCCCCTCACGTTTTTCTTCTCTCAACACGCACTCCATGTTCGGCCACGTGGCATCACCCAGCTCTCCGCATGCGTGTGGCCCCTTCTCGCCCCTCTGACCCACCTGTCACTGAGGGTGGGTATAAACCATCCCGATGCAAAACGTTCCTGAGAATTTTCCAAATCAAATAAAATTCCAGAAAATGAATCTAATTCAAATAACTCATATCTTTTGAAATATTTTGAATTTGCAGAAACTTCTAATATGGAATATGAAACATTTTCAATTGTAAATTCAAACCCAGTTTCAAATTTGTCCAAAGTTGACCCTATCTAGTCAAAAATTTTACTTTGACCCTCATTTGAAGTAAACTGTTTTAATATTGTTTTAAAATTGTAATTCCAAATAATATGTATAATATATGATTTTGAATCATAAAAGTGCCAGGAATATGAATATGCTATTTAAAATATCATTTGAGAAATTTAAAATTTTGAAATAATTTAAATGTTAATAAAAGCCATTTTCTTAATAAAAGCATAACTTTAATTCCACAACTCCGACTTCGACAAATGATATGTCTAAAATGATGAGCGCGACGAGCCCGTTCTAACTATGCATTTCGTTATATGAATTGAAGCATGCATCATATAAATATTAATCCTACAACAATGTTTATGGGAACCAAATATGACTAAGCAAGTAATAAAACGCTTTATTCTTGTACCTCACACCTCACCCATGCCATGCTATATTGTACCACGAAATTGTGCATCATTCCATCATGGCATACCTTGTTTGTTTCTTGCATATGTTTTATATGTTTGTGCAATGTATTTATTTTAGTCCCTTGTGTGTTTGGTTTTTATCCGGATAGATGCTGAGCAAGGAGAATATCAGAAGCCTCATGAGTATTACCCAGATCCTTCTTATTCAGCAATTGAACTTGCAGGCAACCAATTCCCCATGCTTGCACTACATATATCACCTATTGCATCTATCTTATTCTTGCATCATATGTTGCAATCCGAATAAAATTGAAATCCCAAGTATTGCATAGTATTTACTTTTAAACCCCATCGAAGCTTGTTCCCTCAATCCTATGAGTCATTACTACAAGAGTTGTTTGAGCCATGCGAGTCGTAGAATGGCATGTGCAGGGTTTGTGAGAGTATTTGAATAATGAGGTACCTAAACAACTGAATTGGGTAGTTATGGAATAACTAAAGAAAGAGGCACAGATGGACATTATCTTCTATTTGGTTCATTAAGCTCACTTGTGTCCCATAGGCCCCAAGTACTTGATATTTGTTCCTTGACTATCGCACTATCCGCACGTGGGACCATGAATCCATTTAGCTAGAGCTTGAGTCATTTCTTATTTCTTGGGACCACAAACTAGTTTGAAGCTTTACTACTATCATGTACTTATGCCATGCTACCGCTTTATTTACTACCGTTGCTCGAGGAGCATTTACTACTGAATTGTTTAGGAACCCCGTGCCACGTTATCGTTGTATAGAAGCCCGGTCACACTTTTAGGTTCCCAGTCATTTACAGCCATCGCCACACACCCTGGGTCCATCTGGAGCTGGCTGACTTCGTAGCGGGTAGCTTAGCGGGGTGCCCCTAAAATATTTTATAAATCTTATGATTGATCTGTCGTGATGCCTCATCGGGTTTTTATTTGGTTTTTCTGAGGTTGATTGTGCGTGTGTTGCTATTTGTGCACCCCTGTAGGGTAAATCTTTCTGAAAGCTGTGTCTGCGGTTATGGACGACTAGGAGCACAGTTTATCGATCATGGGCAACTATAAATAAAGTACCACTTTAATATGACTAAATCTTGATTAGTAATAGTGCAATATTCATGGAACTATCGAGAAATGTTTATTTATGTTGATATATATCTATTGGATAATTCACTATTGATTATTTAATGAGCATCTGTCTATCATTGGTTAGGAGGATGTTGTATCGTATCTCTATAGAACTGCTAGGTTTTATTTTTTCTGCAATTGCGTCACCCCTCAGGTTGTTCCCTTTAGATGCATAAAGACTTGCTAAGCCCCCTAGGGTATCACACGATAAATATTATTCATATGGACAGGTATATCAACAAGAAGGCTATTGGGTCGAGGAGACCGATGATGGTGGCAACGACCGTGAGTGTAGAGATCCCGGGGATGGAGATCATCGAGATCATGTGGGCAGGATGTGCTTATTTTCAGGCATCTTATGCCAATTTGCTTCTTATCTGTACTCGAATCTTGTTTTCCACTTCCGCTTGATACTCTTATGTGTGATGTATGAGGATGTATCCTAAACTATTACCTATCTAGTATTTTGGATCTTGTCGTATGACGTTGAATATTTCTATTTTTAGAGAATTGGCTCTGATGTACTCTTGTATGTCGTTGGCATACATACTCATTTGTGTATGCTTGACTCGCAGTCTAGCTGACTACGTCTCTCGCACATGAAGCCATAACCACGAGAAGTGGGTAGGGTGGTTGGCCGGTACCGTGTCCTGTTTCGCTCAGACGGGATGTACACGTGGGTGGCCTTTGGGACTCCTCGGTACAACACCTTATCCGCTTTTGGGTTATACCGGTTTGTGATTTAGAGCGTAGGGTTCAGGGGATTACAGAAGAGTAAGTTTTCACTATTGCTTTTCCTTTAGATTAGATCAAGAGGGGAATATCTACTGCCCCTGCCTTTTATTAACTATGAGCTTATCTAATGAAACTTGCCCCTTCTTTGGCTTATGATGTTGCACTGAATCCCTTTTGATTTAAAAGAACAGATACTTCACTTTGGTGAAATTTCCCCTTTTTTAATTTGTTCCTCAGGAAGTAATATGAACAGTGCACTTCACTGTTCAAGACTAAGAGCAAACTAATCAAAACCAATTTCTTTGTATTTCTGTTTACTTTGTTTTGCATGTACAAAAGCTCTAATGATCAAGAAACTTAGATTAGGAATTAGGTAGATGGTGGTGTAGGTTTTTTATTTTAATTACTTTTGTAATTTTACATTTCTTTTCTTTGTAAGAGATTTAATGTAACATTACTTTATTATTCAATAAAGTCCCTTCTTTTTATTAAAAATGTTTCTGTAATTATCTTTCTTAATTATTCATTTATATTTGAATTATTATTATTGAATAAGGAAAATAATAAGAAATACTTTCTTATATGAGTTATTCTATTTATTTGGTTTTCAATTCTCTTTCTTGTACAATAATTAATGTATCATTTAAATATTCATGCAATCTATTTATAAATCATCTAGAAAGCAATAAAATACTAAGTACTTCTAATTTTCAAATCTTTTTAACAAAGATTCAATTTTAAACATGAGTTTGAATTATTCACCCAAATCATTGAAATTCCTAGAGGTCATGTCAAAATTTATAACAATCACTATAAAGAGCTAGAACCTATCTCAAAATAGTGAAGGAAACTATGATCTCTCCAAGATTTTGTCTGGCGAAAAGTTTACCCTACTTTTGCAGATGAATGCATGCAATGCACATAATTATATTTCTACCCCTCGTTGGTACCTAAACGCTAGGATGTTACAATTACCATGCCAGGTAGCTCATTGTAAATTTGGGGATTGCTATACTTGCCTTGGTTGTAAGTGCTCCATCGTTTCTCTGTTAATTTTCATGAGCCACTATAAGTCTTGTTCCTGTGCGACTCACTTAGTATGTTGTGAAGTTATTCATCTAGTTTCTCAGTTCAAGCATGCTATGATCCTCTACCTTTTAGGTTTACAAGTCTCATGTAAATATATGTTCTGCTTACAAGATTGGATGTAGCATTGGAATAATTTAGACTTGTTACTGAGTGAAAAATCTCTAGAAACGATTGACATTCTTCTTCTCTGGCCCAATAGTACCTACATTCTATTCCTTGATAATTTGTTGTTTTGTTACTTTCTAGATATATTTGACTTTCATTTTCTTGTTAGGTGCTTTGTTTTTAAGATCAAAGCCACATCATTGTCGGCATTCTTATGCACATTGTTATATACTCGTTGCATTTGAAACAGAAACGTAATCATTTATATGCAGTAGTTTCTTGATTCTGGTTATTGACTATGTGTTTTCTCCTAGTTCTAGTTTACATTAATTTCACTGAAGGTATGCATAATTGAAATTCCTTGGTCCATTTGAACCTTTGGTTCATGTGCCATTTAGTTACTTGTTTGTGGGCCATGGTTACCGTGCCATTTAGTTCCATGTCAACCTGAGTTCTGCATTGTGCTTGCCATTTTCATAAGGCCTATGCCTATATATTTTAGGTTTTCAATTATGTAATGTGATGTATCTACCATGTCTAACACATTCGGTCAATACAATTTGAATTATTCATGCCATTTTAGTTAAATGTTTTAGGTTTGGGCCATGCGGTCGACCTAGACCAGATCCGTGTATCATCAACCCTCCTTCTTCCATCCATGACCATGAATTTGTACTAAACATTTATACTTTTATAACTAATTTTTGTATGCGATGAATTACTTCATTATTTTCTATATATTTTGGTTTTAGCTAATAAGCACATAGCAATGATGATAAATGTTAGTTGTAACAATATTTATTAACATTTGTAATGTATATTTTCAAACAATCTTTTGGTGTACTAAATTTGGATTGTATAATATAAAAAAAGTTTTTATTGAAATATTTTTTAACATTTGCATAAACTATGTAGAAAATAGGCATTTAGGTTTACGCTCTATAACACATGAGAACACAGAAATATGTTAATAGAGGTTTCTAGTATATCACTAGGTAACCTTATTTGGTTGAACTTCTAGAATATAAATTCAACTATACGCATGATTCTTTACCAAATTTTTCATGGTCAAACATGCCTTAGAAGTTATAGTTATTCACTAATAAGTTGACAACATATGCATGGTATATGGTTAGTATTGAAATAGCATCATGCGATTCGACCTTGACAAAAACAAATTCGAACCAAAATTATGAAACAATACACTAGTTCAGTGTTTTACTAGGAAACGAGCTAAAACGGGTGCATACTGCTTAAATCTCTGCATACACATGGGTGTATAGCTATGCACCTAGTTAGCGAGTCTATTTTGTTACCATTAGTAATCACCAGTGAATATAGAACAATTTGGATTCTACTACATGGCCATACATAAAATTTAATCAATATGCCCGTCTGCAATGCACTTGATACCATCTATATCACATATGATTTCTACCACTATTTGCAAAGTACAAAGTATTGTGTGAAAATCTATTTAGCATAAATTTTAGTACAATCTAACTAAACTCAGTAGTTAGCATAAAAGTTGAACCCATATATGTACAATCCATCATCTTCCTCCACTAACCCTCTCCCATCAAGTAAGTAATGTTGGTTCTGGTAAGTCTCCATGTTCATAGTTCATCATGATCTGACTATCTCCCTTACAAATATTCATTTGGCAAGGTCGTAGCTCGCCCCAAGTATAGGATGGTTCTTGGAAAGACACCCGAGGAGGACGCCCCATCTTTGTTCACGCTGTGGTAGATGCCAAACCACACCCTAGTTCAGTGGTGGAGGCAGAATTTAGGTGAGGGGGGCGATGGAAGATTTTCCCTCTTGTAAACCGTTGGGGAGGGCCAAAGTGCTAAAATATGCAAATTTGAGGGTGTTTTGTGAAAGAAATCAAAGGATGTATCAAAAAATCTGCATGTTAGGGGGGCTAAGGCCCCTGCTGGTCCCTCGCTATCTTCGCCACTACCCCATTTGTCGTCATTAATTCCAACCATGCCCCCGTTGTCGCTCAAGCTGATCTCGCCAAAGAGTAAGACATCACTGATGTGTCGACTCTTCAGTATATATTTTCGCGATTTAACTCTTGCACTTGCGGTGATGGATTCATAGAAGTGTGATCTAGAAAGTATGGTATGATTTACGGACATTTAACCATATGAAGACCCCAGCCATTCCTGGTATACTAGAAAATACATATACATCTATGTGGAATTACTTCACTAGCTATTATATTAGGGTTTGATCTTATGATAATTTCCATTGTGAAGCATCTGAATTTTCTATTGGATTTTGATTGTGAAATGTTAATTAGCTTAATATGTGTGTGATGACTTGTTCTAAAAATGTGTGGATAACTTTTTCTTGATATGTGTGGTGGGAAAGATTTTTTTGAACATTTAACTTTTATAAACTGTTCATTTTGTATGCGATGTATGACTTAGTATAGTTTTCTATATATTTTGGCATAACTAACCTCATAGAAATGTTGCGAGCTGTAATATTATTATTTATGCATTTTAATTTACTTATCGAAACAAAATTTTCGTATACTAAATTTGGATTGTATGAGATAACAAAAGTTCTTTCTTGACATATTTTTAACATTTCTAAAAACTATTCATTTAGGTTTACTATCTATAACACATAAGACCAAAGAAATATAATAATAGCGCTTTCTAGTATATCACTAGGTAACCTTATTTGTTTGAACTTCAGGAACATAAATACAACTACAAACACGATTCTTTACTAGTTTTTCATGGTCAACATGCGTTATAATTTATAGCAGGTTCATAATAAGTTGACACCACATGCATGGTCTATGGTTAGGATTGAAATAGCATCACTAATAGTAATCACCAATGAAAATAGAACAATGTGGATTCTACTACATTAGAATACATAAAATTTAATATCTATGCTTGTCTACAATGCACTTGTTACCATCTAGCATATATGATTTCTCCCACAAATTTCAAAGTACAAAGTATTGTGTGAAACTAAACACTGGAATCTCGTTAGCACAATTTAGTACGACCTAACTAAACACGCTAGTTAGCATAAACATTTAAAACCTATATTTACAATTCATCATCTTCCTCTAAAATCAAAGTTGAAATGCTTGGATATTCCTGGGTATAAAATACAAATTTCATTTGCGAATCTCCTCTAGTATTTGTCTGATAATTATCAGCAAGTACAGTTACCGAATACCCCTTCCTCCCTCGGTAATTATAGGAAACTACTTTTTTATGGAGAGTGTGAACCACTTGATTGTCAATTAAACCAGTCTCTCTCTACCGTGAACTTAAAAATACATCAAGCATCAACGGTTGGGCACACCAACAAACAGATACAACATAGCATTCCCTTTGTTCATCTTTATATTATCACACAATTTGACCATCTAAGTTAAACTTTAGACCATATTTTGTTACAATAGTTTTCCTATAGTTACACCGTGAGAGCATCCCTAACTCAGATGATGTAAAATAGGTATGCAATTGTTTCATATTATTTGTTACATACATGTAGCAATTTATATTAAAATACATGTAGAAGTATTTGGGATTCTATGGGGGCGGCTATATCCTGAAGTCAGAATAAAGTCATCACTGCCCCATCCTCGCTCCTGTGGTGCATATAGCTCCGGCGGTGGGCGGGTGGAGTCATTTCTCCAGCGGATCTCTTGGGATTCATTCGGTTTTCGTGTTCGTTTGTATGATTTCAGCTTAGTTCCCTCCAATCTATAGTTGTCATCGTTAGCGATCATTGCTGTTTTGGTGCGTTGGTCCTTCAGAACCTTAGCACGAGGATGGCGTTCTGGTAATGGAGGGACGAGGATGGCGGGATGTTTTTGGCTCATGATAGCGTTCGTAGTCGTCGCTAGTTGGTTTAAGGACCTATTTGTAATTTATTTTCCTTTTTGTGTTCTCTGTACTATTGTTGGTGAGTATTATTAGGTCCGTGAAATTTTTGAAAAAAAAAAGAGAGCAGTGCCACGACATAGACCGACTAAACCAGAGTAGAACGGGGCTACGCAGAAAGGGGAATAGCTCTAGCTTGTCCTTAGGAAACACGCACCGGAAGAAAATAAGAACAGTGCGCGCGTACATGACATGTGATGTTAAACGAGGACTAATTGCGAGATCATCCCCTGTACCTTAAATTTCAGTAAATTTTCACAACATTCTCATTTTTGGACTTATATAATCTCCTCGCCTTCACGTGCACCTTCGACGTAACTCACCTATATGTGATCTTCAAAAAGATCCTCAACGTGGCTGTGGTGGGCGGGCTAGACAAGGAGATGATGGTGAAGCGGACGTGTCTGGAACCTGGAAATCATTCGTCTATTCTAGAGGTGGAGGTATGCAGGAATCTTAATCAGTACAGTACTATCCGTTGAGTTGGGTAAAGTTATTGTTGATTCCAAGGGTTAGCTTGGCCAGTTCAGTCATGTCTGAACTTGAGCGCTGAAACTGTTACTAATTCGCATGAGTTCTGGAAGAAGTCTTCTATACGATTCAGAGTAACGTGCAGAATTTCATTGAGATTTTGTCTGCATAACAAGCGGAAAGAAAATTTAGATCTCGTATACCTGTAGCAAAAACTTGTACTACCCGCACCTGATACATTTGTCTTTCCCGCGAGCTCGGGACATCCACGACCAAATCAACAGGAACATTTGGCAACGACGCCAGCGCGGTGGAGATGGAGGGCAGGGATTCCGGTGCAGAGGCGGTGGAGACCGATGCTAGCGACGCCGGCGCGGAGGCCGTGGAGACCGAGGCGAGAGATGCCCAGCGTGGAGGAGGCCGCGACGCACGTGGAGAAAGCGGAGTCTGATGCCTAAAACATGGCGAAGGTATCGGGATCTAATCCTCCTGCCGGAGCGAACGGTGGTTGGAGGAGCACATCGCTGCCGCCGAAGGAGTCCACTTCAGTTGGATTTGTGCTACCTGTGTCGAGTTTGTGGATTGGGACTATGACTCTCACCGTCAACGAAGCAGTTGAGTAAAAAAAAAGAAACAGGGAAAAAAGCTGCTATGTGGGACCCACCTTATGACCCAATTTGTCCTTAAACATTGTGGCTGTTTTAGCCGGCTATAGCATAGAGAGTGGGTCCTACTTTATGGTCTTCCAAATGAAATAATAAGCATTGAAATAAGCATTGCATCAAACATGACGACATGTCTTGTCACAAAGGGAAGACGTACGTAGCCACGCCTAACATGTCTTGTGAAGAAAAGAAGCGATGATGATTTCGCGAAGCACTGATCTGTCTGTTCCAACAACGACAACGACAACGGACAACGACGGAGGATCATCATGTGGGGTTTCTGGACTGTGGTTATACTATATGCTGCTGCTGCTGCTGCTGCTGCTAGTAGAAGAAACGTACTGTACGTGCCAAAAGGCAATTTATCTGCAAGTCCTCCTTGGCTTTATGGTGCGTGGTCATCAGCAGAGGCCTGACGAAATGTCGGCCATCGGTCCGCCTAGTCCATTTAGGCGTCTAGCGGACTGTCCGCCTAGTCCCTTATTGGACTGTTCACTTAGTGAAACCTCAAACCTGCTAGTAGTAGAAGAAGTAAAACCAGAGATGATGGTGACTCAAATATCAAAACAGCCGGAGTGCTCCATCTCCTCCCTCAACGTTAGCGTACGTACGTGGTATGTGAACTATGAATCACGCTAGGTTATTTGTTCATTCTTCCCATCTTGCTTTGCTACTAGAGCAATGAGCATGGTCACCATGGTAAAACACTTAAAGGTTAACTAAAAAAAAAAACAACTTCCTTCACTAAAGTTTAGTGACAATCTTTTTCTTCTAAGCAAAATTTGCAACTATGTTCAAGTCCAACATTGCTTCAATTTACTTTTCAAGGTGTAGAACCTAGCGAGGCTACCGACAAAAAAGCCCACACTGAACCGTTCGATTTTGTCCTCCATTGCACTGTTCGTGCACTCGGTCATGCCATGTTTGATCATCGGGTAAGTACCCGCACATCACATTTGGCCTAGGCCGGCGACGAGCTACCGAAAATGATGGGGATTTTGAGAAGGATGCAATATATTTTATTTTTGAGAAAAATGAGAGAGTATAGTTTTCTTATGCTTTTCTGCTACAGGACTTGGTTCTAGCAAGGTATAACTAAGATTTTTTTGATACACGGAATATATTGCATTAACAGCTTGGTTCTAGCAAAGTATAACTAAGATTTTTTTTATGCAGAGTATATATGGCATACGCCACTTTGTTCTAGCAAGGTACGTTGATAATTTGGCATTAGCAGAATGCATTTTTTATTCCTCTCAATAAAAAAAGAGTGTATTTTTGTTTGGCATATGAGAAATCATCTTCCTTGTCTCATTCATTTAAGTATGAAAGTTTAAGTCTACACTCTGATGGTATACACGCACATTTTTTGATGTTGGTACCATATTTTCTTCTTCGCTCTTAAGAATCAAGACGTGATATGGTGAAATACTGCATCAAACAATAGAAAATATAGGCATGAATTTCTCAATATTCTTATTACTATTATGAATTCATGTAGCAAAGAAGCCTTCCTATGTTGAATCGGATTGACATGCAAACAAATCAGCCAAATTTTTATAGTAAACGTGGAACTCCAACTGGAACACCCAATATTGGGAGCATATGTTGTACCTTGGGTAGGTGACCATGTCCTGTAGTATGGCACTGAAATCTCGGGCCTAGCCCCTGGTCAACGACAGGAGGAGAATCAAGGAGAGTAAGGATCTTGACAAACCCATCGGCACCTGGAACCTCACCGAGACCTAGACCTGCATCTCTGGCCGTGCCATCTCTGAACAATATTAAGTAGGAATATGTGCAAATGCTCAACTAGATCAACTAACTAGATTCTATGGAGCATCATGAGTGCGCATTTGCAGTTGTAATGCATGCAAGAACAAATTTTAGGCTCAATCATTGTTTAAAATTTTGAGTTCATGCTCGATTCATGTGGTTTAGGGAGAATGTAACCCATGTTTATTCAAACCAGTTACCCTGTGATGCATTACCTACAAACTTACAGAGATGCAAAAGTCATGCAATCGTGAATGCAGAAAGGGATCAACTGCAGTTTTTATACTCTTGTATTTTGAACCAGGAACATTGCAAAAGTAGATACGGAATTTCATGACCATAGTGTCAGAAAACAAACAATTGGCGAGAAAAATATGCTAACCAATGTTTCAGACAAGGTGGATGTATGCATTACTCTAAAATTTGTGTGTTCTTATATTGTTGCATTACTTCACCCAAGTGGATCATGCAATGAAGTGGCGATGGATATGTTCTTCATTTAGGTTGAGTGTACCAAAATCAGGCCTTTTTCTCAAGGTGCTCTAACCTCTTCCAAAAGAGTGTACTTCCTCGGATGTCAGCCACTTGGGATTGGGTATTCTCCTCCAACTGAACAACTTAAGATAAATTGATGTTTTCTTGTTTTAGATTAATGAACGTAATATAAACAATATTTTCCTGGTGTAAACATGTGTCTTTTTGAGCAATGAACGTAATCTTTGTTGTGTGGCAGAATAATCAGAAGCGATATTTTTTTCTTAAGCTTCTTAGTGTTCCAGTAGTATTTTATGCTTTCCTTGCAATACAAGATTCCAAATTAAAGATGACCAACTTAATGGTTTGTTTATGCAGCAACACTGAATTAGTTATTGAATTTGCATCTCAAGAAGGCCCCACTATTTCAGATTTCCGCAACTGCCATAGTTGCCATGCCTGTGCCTGCGAAGCTCCACCACGCCAAGTCAAATTCACACATGTAGATAGGTCCGCCGACATCACCGCACCCTTTCCTCTCGGCTTCGCTCCGAGAACCCGCCACCTCGCTCGCCAAGTGTTCGGCGGTGTGCCCATTTGGCCATGGAGTCCGACGACGAGGAGATATTCGCCGTGTTGCTAGAGGAAGAGACCTCTGTAGCCGCCGAAGATGCAGAGCACATGCAGATTCTCGCCTCTCTGGCCTGGCTATACATGCAGACTGCAGCGCCGAAGCGTGGTTGCATGCTGTATTTTTATTGTATACCGAACTATGTTAAATTAATGCAGAACAATGCCGAACATTGCTCTGTATTCATATTATGCCGAACTATGCCAAAAACTGGACGAATTTGAGTTGAATTTGGACGAAAACACTCCGATCTGGGAACTCGGTCTCGGAACACGAGTGGGAAACTGGGCGTTTCCAGATTGAAAATTACATCCGTCCGGCGAGGATTCGGCTTGGGAATGCCCAATGAGTGGAGATGCTCTAAAAATTAGAGATATTGAAATTCGTTTAGATTAAAACAAGGGAGAAGGAGTTCAAACTCAGGCTCGCAAGAAACGGAGGGCGCAAGAAAAAAATGTCTCGTGGGACCCACGTGTCAGTTGGCTGTCTATTTCTTTTTGACGGCCTTATTCCAGTTGGCTGTCTTTTTCCCGTTATGATTATTTCCGTTTCTATACAACCCTGAAGAGTGAAGGTATCCTTTTCGAGCTGGTGAAAAGCTCCCGCGACGCTCCCCCGCGGGCGTCGGGGGAGGTAACCCTAGCCGCCGCCTTCGGTCTCCTTCCTTCCCCCTCCTCCCCACGCGGGGACGTGCGTGGCTGGCCACGGCGGTGCCTGGGGAGGCGGTGTGCGATGGCGGTGTTGCGGGGGCCAGGGCCCCTCCTCGTGGCTGCTCCTAGATCTTCTCTGGGTCCTGGTCATGGGTGGTGGTGGGGCGGCAGGTGGAGACCATGGAGGCGTCCGGGGCACGGGACGGAGGTGGTCCGCCAGGTTGCAGGTGGCGACCCCGGACGGCGCGCCGGCAGCGGGGCACTGGCCCAATCTGGGCCTGATGCGGGCCCGATTTGGGTCAGGAGGGCTCTGGACCAGGCCTTTGCAGCCCCTACCAGTCTTGGCAGCAGGGCGCTGTCGGGCTAAGCGGCCTAGGTAGGTTGCGGATGTTGTCTTGCTGACCTGGCTGCAGGCACGGTGGGCTGTATCCGAGCCAGGTGGGCTTGGACTTGGTGCTAAAGTCCTCTGTCCGCTCAGGCGAGCCCGAGGTGGACAATCCCCGGCCTAATCCAGAGGGCTCTGGCCTCTTCCCACTCGCGGGTCATTTCTTGGTGGCCTGCGGTGGTGCTCCTCAGACCGGCGGCGGTCCGGTAGGCCCGGGTGACTACGGTGGTGATGGCGTTGCTGTTTGGCGGCGGGGATCTGCGGTGGCGGCGGATTCACTGGTGGACGGAAGAGTAGAGACTAGTGCTATGGTTGGCGGCGATGGTGACACCCTTGCTGCAGTGTGGTGGCGGGGCTTCACGAGTCCTTTTTGGGCTCGGCCGGGACAGTGAGGGCCTGGTTTGCCCTTGCCGCTACATCCGGTCGGCTATCGTCCTCCGGCGGTGGAGTTAGTTCCCTCCCGCGTGTTGCTGTACCGCCAACTCTCGCCGAAGTTTCTTCTTTTCGGTTGTATCAGCCTCACATAGTGGGTCATGGTGAGGCGATGGGGGTGACTGCTAGACCGTGGTGACGTGTGCTGGTGGACGGCGAGCTTGGTGGAGCAATTTGAAGCGTCCGGGCGTGTGGTTTTTTTGAGGGGTCGGGAGAAATCCTTGTCGTCTAGACACCGACGTGATGGCGCCTGCGGGTGTCGCCATCCTTCCTGGAGGGCGTCAGGTGTATCTCTTCCCTACACCGTGGCGTGTCGGAAACCCTAGGACTTGTCCGGGCAGCAGCGTCGTGGTCGTCGCTTTCCTTCTTGAAGGTGCTGCTTGGTACGCGATGCTTCGAAGCGCTAGTAGTGTGGTGGGAATTCCTCGGAGGGCGCAGCGGTTGTGGGTCATCCTTGTTTTCGTCGAGCCATTGTCGTCGGCTTTGTTTTCTTTTCTTGTTCTTTTTATTTTTCTCTGTTTCTTTCTTTGGGCGTTGTGCTGTCTGGCCCAGCAGCGGTGTCAAACGTGGTTGCTATATTTATATAGCTGGGCGTATGCCTGTTTCGAGAGTGAAGGCAGAGAAACGTTTTGACCGTGCAGATGGCGTTGACAATAAAGTCATGTGCAGTGTATACAAGTAGCTAAGAAAACTGTAAACATGAGTCTAAGATATCTACTTTTGCTTCGGCGTTTAGATCTGAAGTGGATTGAAGTAGCCTTGCTTAAAAGAAAAAAAATCAAACCCTTACACACTGACTAGTGGGCCCTCCTGCCAAATGATTTTTTTAGACATGAGCTAGCATTAGGCTCACCTTGAAGAATCTTTTTGTTAGCACCACCCACTCCACCGTTTAGACCTATGTCTAAAACTTTTTAAACTCAGGATTTTACTCACACTGCACACGCTCTAACCCAACCACCCGCCCCGCTGCGATGCTTGTAAAACGATGGGAAGTTGAGAAGCAATGAGAGTTAGCACGGCAACTTCTTCTCCGACGCGCGTCCAGTTCTTGGTATGATTATACATTACTCCCTCCGTTTCAAAATATAAGATGTTTTAGGTTTGTGAAAAAAAAATCTAAACTTGTTTTACTTCCGCTGTCCAAGGACAAAATTTGCAATTCTCTGACCCTAGGTGTCATCTAATTTGTCCATTTTATAGTGTGAAGAAGTACATGCATGAAGAAAATAAAAGCTTTCACATTTATTCACATATGTGAATGCAAGCATTTTATTCTTTTCACACTGAAGTAATTACAGAGATAAATGCTTTTGTGTCTAAGTATTTTGGGATTGCATGATTTGCAAATTATGTCCTTTAAACCGAAAGAGGGAGTAGTTTGTAGGTTCATTTATATTTAGAATAAACCTACAGAATAAAACAAGTTTAAATATATTTTATTTATAAACCTAAAACGTCTTATATTTTAAGGCGGAGGCCGTACTATCTCGCTCGACACGGACAGAATTCACATGGCAGCCTCGCTCGTACACGCGCGCGCGGGGTTCACCGAGTCATCATCGGGATTATATTAGATTAGCTGAGCTACCATGCTCGGAAGCAGGCAGGCCGTGCTGTTCACCGCCTTCTCCTCCATCGAGATCTTGAATTCTTGATGTGGATCTGCAACCGTGCCAATGCCAGCTAGCGAACTCAGCTCACCTGCACCGGCCGCTTTGTCGTCGTGCCAGCCCCGCCGGTGCACGTACACGATCCACATCACGACGTGAACAAGTGGACCCCACTCCCCAGCGTCTGTGCGTCGCTACACTGGTCGGCAGTCCCGTGCTCGGTGTGGTGGACGCCTTGCGTATTTTTAACAAGGGTCGGTAAAATAAGTTACTAAAAAAAACCCCGCAAATAAATAAATAAAAAGCTAAAAAGAAAGAAATACTACTACAGTGGTAAGTATGGAGTAGTACAGATTCCCAGGCGTTGAAGAAACTAGAATTACAAACGACCCCCGCGTCTAATAGAGCAGAAACGATGACGATGGCGTGGCGATCCGTTTTCTCTATAAGTAAGGAGATACTTATACTAGTAATAAGAAGAAACTACTCTCCATCTAGCTGGTGCAGTGGCCGAGCAGGGCAGGCATGCCAGGAGCAACCTCTCGGCGCTAGTATGTCCAGCCCAGCCCATGCCATACGCAGCATGTGGCCAAACCACGGGATCTCGCTCGCACGGTAGAAAATACCTAGGATAGCACACACTCCCCATGCGGCCATGCCATGTGCCCACTGTGTACTAATGGTATTGGAGCAAAGTACCTTTGGAAAAAAAAACCGAGGAGCGAACTTAGATCTACGTTTCTATGTTTTGGTCAATTCATAGGAGCGGAGGCATGTTCCGTTTCTATGTTTTGAATGATCTAAATGCTACCTCCTGTACGTACCTAGCATCATGTCGACGTCCAACTGGTGTCGTGCCGTGGCGATGCGGACTTCTTGTGCTGTGGCAAAGTACTATGGCAAGTGATGAGGAAAGACTACGGTTAAGATTGAGCAGCCGGAAAGGAAAACTGCCCTCTATAGGGGGAAGACTGGTACTCATCGATTCAGTATTAAGTAATATGTTACTGTATATTGTTAGATGTATATACTTGTATATTGTAGTTTCCCCATATGTTAGGAGGCTTTCTGCATATTTACACCTGTACATGTATTATATATTGTGGTCTTTGGCCCACGTAGGAATATAAGTTGCATATTTCTGATATATATGATATCATTCTTCTAACTTTTAAAAGGTGTCTTACAAAGGTTGGATTATTTCCGATCAAGATTCTTTTGGCAGGGGGACAATGAGAAAATATATAAACTGGCTAAATGGGGTGTGCTATGTCGACCCAAAGAACAGGGTGGGCTGAGTATTCATAATCTAGAGATCAAGAATATAGCCCTACTTAGTAAGTGGCTCTTCAAGTTATTAACTAAAGAGGAGATATGGCAACCCCTACTTATAAGAAAATATGTTGGAACAAAAGCATTGTCCCAAATGGTTTGGAAACCCGGTGACTGTCACTTTTGGGCCGGGTCTGATGACGCTTCGGAACATTTTCTATTAACGACGGATCTTAGATAAGGTTTCGGGAGGATAAGTGGTTTGGCACTACTATACTACACGAACAATATCCCGCATTGTATTCTATTGTCCGTTATAAGGAGGAAACAATCGCCACCGTATTGGAATCGTTTCCTCCTAACATGACTTTCATGAGAGATTTGATTGGAACCAGACTTGAAGCTTGGATTGAACTACTACATCGGTTAGAAAGTGTTCAATTGTCAACTGGAACTGATGAATTTCGATGAAACTTAAGCGAGAATGGTTCATTCTCCGTCAGTTTCTTATACAATGCATTAGTCTAACCATTCATACCAGTTTTATGTTGGAGATATGCCCAAGAGGCAATAATAAAGTGGTTATTATCATATCTTCACACTTATGATAAATGTTTACATACCATGCTATAATTGTATTAACCGGAAACATTAATACTTGTGTGATTTGTAAACTAAAATAAGAGTCCCTAGTATAGCCTCTTGTTAAACTAGCTTGTTGGTTAATATATGATCATGGTTTCCTGATCATGAACATAGAGATGTTATTAACAACAGGATCATATCATTAGGAGAATAATGTGATGGACATACTCCTATAGATAAGCGTAGCATAAAGATCAAGTCATTTCAGTAGTTCAATTGCTATATGCTTTACGATACATAGTAACCTAATTCCTTCGACCATGAGATCATGCATATCACCTTTACCGGATGGATGCTTTGATGACATCAAACACCACACCGTATCGGGTGGCTATAAAGGTGGCATTAAGTGTTCGGAAAGTATTGGTTGAAACACATGAATCAAGAGTGGGATTTGTCCATCCTCATGACGGATAGATATACTCTGGGCCCTCTCGGTGGAATTTCATCCAATTAGCTTGCAAGCATGTGACTTGGTCACAAGGGATCACATATCACGGAACGAGAAAAGAGTACTTATCGATGAGGTTGAACTAGGTATGCGAGATACCGACGATCATAACCTCGGATAAGTAACATATCGTGAGACAAAGGGAAATTGGTATCGTATGTAAGTGGTTCATTCGATTGCAAAGTAATCGAGAAATATGTGGAGCCATATGAATTTCGATTCCTCTATTGGTTATTGTTTGGAGAAGTGTCTCGATCATGTCCGCATAATTCACGAACCGTAGGGAGACACACTTAAGGATTCGACGTTGTTTGAGTAGTTATGGTATTATGAGAAAGAGACCGAATGTTGTTCGGAGTCTCGGATGGGATCCGGGATATCACGAGGTGATCCGGAATGGTGCGGAGAATAAGATTCATATAAGGAAAGTCCCGTTTCGGAGTTCGGGAATGATTCCGGTGTTTTCATCGGGAATGTTCTAGAAGGTTCCGGATTGTCCGGCACTCCGGGGGGGAAGGGTACATGAATGTGTCATTGCTCATTGAATGATTGCATCATGTACTAAGTGTTCTTGCTGTCCCAAATAAAGGATTAAATTGAATCCTAAAACAGAAAAGTCAAATGTCCAGTTTGAAAGTCAAACTGCCAAAACAAGCGTGGGAAACAAGCAAGAGGAGTTGGAACCAACTGGAGGAGGAGTTGGACTCCTCGGGGCGCCAAGCCCTAGGCCGAGTTGGGGGGGGGGACTCCCTCCCTCCCTGGCGCGCCAAGGACCCCCTCCCATATAAGGAGGGGCAGGGCTCCTCCCATAGACACATAACTTTCTACTCTAGATCTCCGGTTTAGAGCCGTTTTGGTTTAGAGCTTCTAATTGCTTTAGCCAGCGGTTTAGAGCCTTCTAATTGGTTTAGAGCCTTCTAATTGGTGTGTCTAATTACTAGACCACTAATAGCCTCTCTCATAAGCTCCACCATACTCGCAGACCGCTTAAGGCCTCATGGGATCTCCCTCTACTTAGGTACCACGTGTCTTTGCCGGGAATCGCGAGGAGAGTGCTACAACCTCCGCCTTTTGGAACAAGGAGAGGAAGGTCTTCGTCAGTACCGAACGATGTGACCGATTGCGGGAGCGCTTAACGAACGTGGCCGGAAGGATCGTCTACGCGATCTTGAGATCGGAAGTGTACGACTACATCACCCACGAGAATCGCTCGTTAACCGCTTTGGAATCTTTGAGGGTGAGTTCCTCTATCGACTCGTTGCTACAATCTAGTAGATAGATCTTGGCTTGTTTGTTTGTATGCGATAGAAAATTTTGTTTTCCATGCTACGAACCCCTACAAAGGGTATCGAGCCGTGTCTATATGTAGATCTGTTGCAGTAGAACACAATGGTCATTGTGGGCGTTGATGCTTTTATTGTCGATTGCTTCTTGTGTACTTTGTATCTTGCGGTATGTTGGGATGAAGGCCCGGCTAACCTTACATGACATCGTTCATGAGACTTGCTCCACGCTTGACATGTAACTTGTATTGCATAAGTGGCTTTATGGGTGCCTGTTTCTCCTAGCATAGTTAAGATCCAATTTACAACGGGTGATTGAAAATACTAGTATCAATGTTGTGGTTCTTGTTCGTAAGTTAGAACGACACTTTTTGAAAGCCCCAAACCACGTAAAATATGCAAAGAAAGTAGAGGCGTCTAACTTTGTTTTGCGGTGTCTTGTGATGTGATATGGCCATGATTGTGATTATATTTGATGTATGCAATGTTCCTTATTGTAAGTTGGCAACCGGCAGGAGCCATATGGTTGTCTTTAATTTATGTTAAGACCCGCGTGTCTATTCAAAGTAGTTGTAATAGTTGAAGCCGGTGGATGACAACCATGGAGAGGCGTCATTGATCTTGATGCAATGTCGGTGATGATGGAGATCATGTTCGTGCTGGAAGATGGAGATCGGAAGCACAAAGAAGAAAGGCCATATCATATCACATATTATGAATTGCATGTGATGTTAATCCTTTATGCATCTTGTATTGCTTAGTAGACGGTAGCATTATAAGATGATCCTCATGCACATGAATTTCAAGTCTTAAAGTGTTCACCCTTAGTTAGCACCGCTAAAGCTTGTTGTTTCAAACACCACGTGATGATCGGGTGTGCTAGATTCGCAAGTGTATACAACGTGAGCAAGCCAGATTTGCTCATGCGAAACTAAGGTTTGATCTTGACGAGCCTAGCATGTATGCATACATGGCCTCGTGGAACACGGATTACCGAAAGGTAGAGCATGAGTCATATAGTAGATATGATGAACATGTCGATTGTTCGCCATTGAAGCTATATCAACTCTCGTGATGATCGGTTTTGATGTGGTGGATTTGGTTCGTGTGATCACTAAAACAATGTGAGGGATATTGTTTTGAGTGGGAGTTCACCTAGATTAATTTAATTATTAATTAGAACTCAATTTATCATAAACTAAATCAAAGTGAATTTGCATAGTTGTTGTAGTCATTGGCATCCGTTTACCACCTTGCGCTTAGTTATAATTGAGATGATAGAACTATAGAATTCTGGTTAGTTACTTTACGAACCGGTATCGTATTGTTTTGAAGTGTTAATCTAAAGTTTAAAAGTCCTATTGCAAACTTTCAGTAAGTTCCGGTTACTCGATGAAGTTTAATAATTTGTATTAAAACAAGAGTAACAATTCCAATGTTAGTATATAAGTATCATGTTTGTCTCCATGATTCTTGATATTCAAAGGATTGTCTTAATATCAAGGTTATCTAGGATCTGAAAGAGTTGTTTCAGAAACCATGATGTGGAAGATATTGTGATATCTCAAACGAAGTTTTAGTTGCAACATGATAGAGTATAATATGGCTAAAGTCATGTTCTCATATTTGATGAGAATTTGCGAAAGGTTGTAGACACTTGTTGTCCTAATCCTCCAAAAGGTTTTGGATAGCAACATTATACTCGTAATTCATCGTTAAAAGCTAAAGGTAGTTTGATCATGGACGATTCCATGATAAGGATGAATATTTGATGTAGGTAAAATGTTTACTACACCAAGAGATTACTAAATAAAGGAATTTGAAAGAACACCAAACATTTGATGATGGTGATCTACTTCAAGGTGCAAGTCCAAAGACATTGGTATTTAACTATACACGCTTTGGACTATGTGTCATATGTATGACTCCACTATTGATATTGATAGATTCTTTCAAACAGAAAAGGAAATACTGAAAGAGAATCTCATAAATATATGGCAGAAAAGAAAAGATTAGAATTGTTCAATTTAAGTATATAGATGATATACATGTTATGGCTATATTCTTTGCTTATTAAACAATGTGGTTCTTAAGTATTTGATACTGAATTTGTTGGTATGAATTGTCATACAAAACAACAGAATTCATGAACTACAGTGGCCTAAGTAAATAGCAAAAGAATATGTGATGATGTTCATCGAGAACAAATAAAGGGTTATTGTGTTGCTCGTTAAACATCAAAGCTTTCCTTCAAGATTTGTTTTATCAGGTGTTATGAGAACAAAAGGGTTGTTCAAATAATTGCCGTAATCCATAAAAGATGGATGATTCACAAATCTCGTTGGAAAAATCACATCCATAAAGCTAATGCTAAAGATGTCGAAAGACAAATTGATTGAAAAGATCACTTAGGAAGTGACATCGCTGTTTAAATTATATTGGAAAGAAAACATGAAGAAACTCCATATGTATGAAATTTTGGAGTCTTTTGATTTTGATCAAATGACGCTTGTGAAACTTTCCTAGAGATAATTAAAACTTCGTTCATAGGCCGAAAGGGAATGAATGACTAGCTTATTGGAACTAGTACATATTGTTGTATGAAATCCATTATGTGTAGTCAAGAGCGATGGATTTCAACTTCATATGCTTTCTCCGAAAATTTGAGTGAATATATGAATATTTACTTAATAAGGATGAAGTGTGAAATATTTGAAGAGTTCAAAAGACTTTCAAGATGAAGTGCAAAATCATTGTAACAAGAATATAAACAGTTTATGATAAAGATCATAAAGGAAGATATTTGAGTTACAGAGTTTAGCATAATACCTAAGATTTAAGGAATCGTTACATGGATTTGCATTTTCCCGAAACACCATAAGAGTATGGGCGTTCGAGATATGTAATTAAACCTTGTTTGACATGGTAAGATCAAAGGTATAATTTATAAAACTGACATTATATTTTAAAGATTAAAAGCTTTAGAGATTACCGTTTTTCCACTGAAAAGAGCTCCATCATAATCCGTTGAAATGACACCATATAAGGTTATGGTTTGGGATAAAACCCAAGTTGTCCTTTCTTAAACATTGGTATGCTATGCATAAGAAAGATGTGTGCAACCAAAGTAGGATGAACTGTCTTTATATGTTATTTTGAATAAGCATTAAGTAATCCTCCATATCATCAGAGACATAAGTGTTTGTCACTTAAAACGTCAAGTTTCTTTGAGAAGGAATTTTTCGTGAAAAGTTAAGTAGGAGGAAAATAGAATTTTGATAAGGTTAAAAGAACCTTAGCTATATGTGAGAGTTGCGCAAAGACCGAAAAAGTGTTCCGAGGCAAAGAACAATGCTCATGGCTCACGTACCTCAAAGGTTGTGGTCACGAAGATCCAAGTTCCTATTGAAACAAGTAGGTCGGATAAACAATCAAATACCAAGATTTGAGGGTTGAATCATTATTTGAGAATAATGAACCGACTACATGCAAAGAAGCGATGATGGGCCCTGACTCCGTCAAATGGCTTGAAGCCATAAAATCCGTGATAGTTCCATACACGAGAGATCAAGATTTGAACTTGAAAGACCCTCTGGGAAGGTACAATACCTTACAGTCGTATTTGGATCTATAAAGAAATAGACATGGATGTTTTCACATCTATGAAATAGTCGACATGTTGGGAAAGAGTTCACAACAATGTTCAAAAGTTGACTATGACAAGATCTGATCTTTCATAGCGATATTTAGTCTAGACGGATTAATGTAGCAACCACTACATATAATTTGTTATATGGTAGTTGAATAAACAAAACAAGTTCTTCTAATAGAATCGTTACCTAGGACATGTGCATAACATGGTTCATAGGGTTTTGTTAATTCAAAGGATGCTAAAAGCATATGCAAACTTCAATGGTTAAAGTGAGCATAGCGGAGTTGGAATCTTCACTATGATGAAACTATTAAAAGAGTTTAATTTCATCAGAGACAATGAAGATGCTTGCATTTGCAAGAAATTAAGTGGGAGCGCTAAGACATATTTCTAATACATTATGTGGAAGACATATTGTTGATTGGAAATAATGTATATTTTATTAACACATATTAAGAATTTCATCCCGATGAAAGACTTAGGCAAAACCTAAATATTTGGCATCAATAGACGCTAATATGGTTGTGCCAGAAGTACATAGACAAGATATTGAATGAGTTCAATATATAAACTACAAGAGAGGTTCTTGTCGCACAGAAAGGATTGAATAAATTCAATATTGATGATATATTCAAGTGTATTGACATTTGGTAAAGTGAAACAAATAATCAAGTATAGATTGATACTTGATGTATGAAATCACAAAGAGTATTTATATCAATCATACTGTGATATGTACAAATAGATATGTCTTATGCTCTAAATGTTGTGAGCATATACCAGAATGATTCATAAGATGATCATTGGACAATAGTAAGGATATTCTTATGATCTTTTGGAAGAACTAAGAGTATAATATTTGTAGAAGTGACAAATAGATGGTTAGTTCATTGTAAAAGTACTACATTGATACTAGCTTTGTCACAAAGTACAAATTAAGTTTATCTCAATCTAAACTAAGGGTGGCACAATATAATGGAAGGTGAGTTCCATAATGGATTTGGATGAGTTCCAAAGTTAAGACATTGTGACAGATACTACAACAAAAGGCCAAGTATATAAGCGCTATTTTAGCAAAAGAGGGCATTTGTGTCAAGTAGTTTGTTATCAAACTAGGTGTAGTTCACAGTGGGATAATACTATGAAGATATATTGTGCGACAATATTATCAACATGTTTTAACCCCAAAGAACTAAAGGTCACACCGAAAGACCAAATTTATACAAAGCCATCTAATTAGAAAATGAGTGATGCGAGACGCAAAGACATGCAATTACACACGGACCTAGAAGTGTCGATCCGAGATCGTTGACCACTAGCAATCGTGTACATACAACACCGGAAAGCCATAGGTGTTATATACACAAAGGTTTGAAACTAGATTATTGACTCTAGTGCAAGTGGGAGACTGTTGGAGATATGCCCAAGAGGCAATAATAAAGTGGTTATTATCATATCTTCACACTTATGATAAATGTTTACATACCATGCTATAATTGTATTAACCGGAAACATTAATACTTGTGTGATTTGTAAACTAAAATAAGAGTCCCTAGTATAGCCTCTTGTTAAACTAGCTTGTTGGTTAATATATGATCATGGTTTCCTGATCATGAACATAGAGATGTTATTAACAACAGGATCATATCATTAGGAGAATAATGTGATGGACATACTCCTATAGATAAGCGTAGCATAAAGATCAAGTCATTTCAGTAGTTCAATTGCTATATGCTTTCTGATACATAGTAACCTAATTCCTTCGACCATGAGATCATGCATATCACCTTTACCGGATGGATGCTTTGATGACATCAAACACCACACCGTAACTGGGTGGCTATAAAGGTGGCATTAAGTGTTCGGAAAGTATTGGTTGAAACACATGGATCAAGAGTGGGATTTGTCCATCCTCATGACGGATAGATATACTGGGCCCTCTGGTGGAATGTCATCCAATTAGCTTGCAAGCATGTGACTTGGTCACAAGGGATCACATATCGGGAACGAGAAAGAGTACTTATCGAACGAGGTTGAACTAGGTATGCAGAGATACCGACGATCATAACCTCGGATAAGTAACATATCGTGAGACAAAGGAAATTGGTATCGTATGTAAGTGGTTCATTCGATTGCAAAGTAATCGTAGAAATATGTGGAGCCATATGAATTTCCAGATTCCTCTATTGGTTATTGTTCGGAGAAGTGTCTCGATCATGTCCGCATAATTCACGAACCGTAGGGAGACACACTTAAGGATTCGACGTTGTTTGAGTAGTTATGGTATTATGAGAAAGAGACCGAATGTTGTTGAGTCTCGGATGGGATCCGGGATATCACGAGGTGATCCGGAATGGTGCGGAGAATAAGATTCATATAAGGAAAGTCCGTTTGGAGTTCGGGAATGATTCGGTGTTTTCATCGGAATGTTCTAGAAGGTTCCGGATTGTCCCAAGACTCGGGGAAGGGTACATGAATGTGTCATTGCTCATTGAATGATTGCATCATGTACTAAGTGTTCTTGCTGTCCCAAATAAAGGATTAAATTGAATCCTAAAACAGAAAAGTCAAATGTCCGTTTGAAAGTCAAGCGCCAAAACAAGCTGTGGGAAACAAGCAAGAGGAGTTGGAACCAACTGGAGGAGGAGTTGGACTCCTCCAGCCGGCGCCAAGCCCTAGGCCGAGTTGGGAGGGACTCCTCCTCCTGGCGCGCCAAGGACCCCCTCCCATATAAGGAGGCAGGGCTCCTCCCATAGACACATAACTTTCTACTCTAGATCTCCGGTTTAGAGCCGTTTTGGTTTAGAGCTTCTAATTGCTTTAGCCAGGTTTAGAGCCTTCTAATTGGTTTAGAGCCTTCTAATTGGTGTGTCTAATTACTAGACCACTAATAGCCTCTCTCATAAGCTCCACCATACCGCACCGCTTAAGGCGAAGCCTCGGGATCTCCCTCTACTTCGGTACCACGCCACTGTCTCAGGAATCGCGAGGAGAGTGCTACAACCTCCACGCACCTGGAACAAGGAGAGGAAGGTCTTCGTCGAGTCCGAACGTGTGACCGATCATGGAGCGCTGCCGGAACGTGGCGCCGGAAGGATCGTCTACGCGATCTTGAGATCGGAAGTGTACGACTACATCACCCACGAGAATCTGCTCTCGTTAACCGCTTTGGAATCTTCGAGGGTGAGTTCCTCTATCGACTCGTTGCTACAATCTAGTAGATAGATCTTGGCTTGTTTGTTTGTATGCGATAGAAAAATTTTGTTTTCCATGCTACGAACCCCTACATTTTAGATAATAGGATGATCTGAAAGATGAAGAAACCTCTAAAAAACAAAATCTTTGCTTGGTATCTTCGTTGAGGGATTATCCTTACTAAAGATAATATTATTAAGAGGAATTGGTATGGGAATCCAATGCGTGTGTTCTGTCACCATTGAGACAATCAAACACCTATTTTTCCAAACAAACGTGACAAGCCTTCCTCCAGCATACTCTTTTTTTTTGGAGAAAATATCCTGCATAACACTTGGGCATGCTAGACAGACCGCCGGATGATCCGGCCAAGAGTCCGGTCCATCGGACTAGGCCTCAGCAGCCCAGCTGACCCGCGTCCTACGACCGAACCCTAGAAGGGGGCCATATAAAGGCAGAGCTGAGACGGGCGCAGCGCCTCCTACCTCCTCCCTCTCAGCTCGCGATTCCGCCGCCACCGCTCCCGATCCCATCTCATCTTCGCCCCTCGGAGCCTCTGGTTCGCGCTCGCCATGGACCGGGGGATCTTCAACCTCGACAACCTCAACCCAAAGCCCGAGCAAACCATGAGGCCTGTTACCAACCTGGACCTCTTCGCCTCCTCGTCTTCCACCCCTGGTCGCGTCTCACCGTCCAAGTAAGTTTCCTACGTCTCTGGTTGTTTAGTGTCGTGCGTCCTTTGTTCAACTGCTTCTTCCTGACCCTTCGGTGGTGCTCCTTGCAGGGACATCCTCGACCTGGGCATCTCCAACCCCTTCGCGGACGATGATGATGAGGAGGCTCTGACCGAGCTCAAGTATGGGGCTATCGTCGAGCTCGTCTCCGATCCGGTCGATGCCGTCGCCCACGTCCCCGATCCCTTCCATGCTGCCACACATGTTGCGCATCCCGTCCATGCCGTCGCCCACGTCCCCGATCCCGTCCATGCCGTCGCCCACGTCCCCGATCCCTTCCATGCCGCCGCGCACGTCGCCGATCTCCTCGATGCCACCGTCCTCCTCGCGGATCCTGTTGCCGCTCCCGCTGACCAGGAAGCCCCTGCAGATGATGAGTAAGCCCTACAACGATCTGTTTTGACGACCCCTTTGTGATAAGCCCTACAGTGATCTGTTTTGACGACCCCTCTGTGATTATTGTTATCTTTTTTTCTGACTTGACCCGTGACCCTTCACTGCAGCGGAGGATGGACTGTGGTCAGATCTAGGAAGTTCGGTATGGATTCGGTTACCCTTAGGGTTTTGTCTGCGATTTGATATGGTTTCGCTTTTTGTAGAAGAAATGAGCCGTCGACAGGGAAGACATGCCTTTCGTGTCCGCGCGAAATAAAAGTATGTTTTTGTACGAAACTGTTATACTTATTTGAATTTATATTTTCTATGCTAGAATTATCACAATTTTATTTAATTAGGTGGCACACATAACATTGTTTGTGAGTTAGTTATACTATTTTTTATTGAGTTGTAACGTATCACTCAATACTTTGATTGTTCTAAATTTAAATTACACGTTGTAATAAAATTTATCATTTAATTAATTATCAATTGTGGAATAAAGTATGCAGTAATGCATAAGGGTTGCATATGTATGGACACCGCTAGGAATCGGCCGCCGATATGTTGCTTCCTATCGGACCCTTGTATAGTCATAGGATTGACAGCGGTGGGACCGTAGGATCATAAGGGCACCCACAACGTTGTGCCAAAACTGGTTCTATTTTGCCTTTTTACATTTTGGAACTAGTTCTCTACATTGTGGGCATAGTTCCCAAACAATAGAAAGAGAGAACCGGAGCTCCTAGTTGCTCCGAATGCCAAATTCCCCTCTCACATTATAATACTCTCTCCGACCCATATTAGTTGACTTCAATTTAAATGTATTTAGACATGTTTTTGTGATAAATACATCTAAATTGGAGTCAACTAATATGGGTCAGAGGGAGTACAATATCTCTCCAAGCTACCAAGGGCTTCTTCCATGCGGGCGAGCCATTGGCTCTGGCCTGGTCGTGTGTATGGCCGCTCCTGTTGGACGCACGTATGGCCATATAGCCGCTCGTCTCCGTGCTGCCGCTCGTCGCCGCTTGAGTCGCGCATCGCCACTCGCCTCCGCCGCTCTTCTCCGTGCTCGCCGCCGCTGCTCGAGTCGCTCGCCTCCACCGCTCGAGTCGTGCATCACCGGTCGCCTCCGCCGCTTTTCTCCGTGCTCGTCGCCGGCCACTCGTCTCCGAGCCGCCGCTCGCCCACATCTGGGAGCCAATGAAAAGGACAGACAAGGAGAGAGAAGACCTTTTTTTTCCTAGATTTATTAGTTGATGGGGTCCACACTACAGGAATTTGGCGATGGCAACGCTGTGCACTTGTAGCCATATTTGTCTCCATTGCCAAATTAGATTTCAACAGTTATTTAGCTACGGTAACGCTGTGGCTGCCCTAACAAGGCCCGCCTGCGTGATTTCGGTTAACTGATGACTGGTTGCATGCTTTCGTTAATAGAGCCTGGCAATTTCGTTAATGTCGCTAGTATCCTCGTTTGGCTGATTACGTGATTTCAGGAATAGATTTGCATGCTTCCGTTTAAAATGCTCTCCAATCAATCTCACCAATCCATCCAAATCAATCTCCCTTTTTTAGGATAATTTTTGAAAATTATGTGTTGATTACGAGTAATAAAATCCAGGATATTAGTTATGAATTTTTACTTAAAATAACAAAGTTTTGTGCCTTGGAAGTATCGTGTTTCTACACTGGAAGCGTTGTTTCTTGGGAAAATATTGTTGCTAAAATCCAGGATATTAGTTATGAATTTTTACTCAAAATAACAAAGTTTTGTGCCATGGAAGTATTGTGTTTCTACACTGGAAGCGTTGTTTCTTGGGGAAATATTGTTGCTATTTCCTTGGAATAATCATGGCAGATCCATGAGATTGAGTTCTATGCAAAGTTTGTGTGAAGCATGATTCTTTATGCGAGAAGTACACCATCATCAAATTGGTAGCTTTGTGATTTAAAATGATGCGATGATTTATTTTTGGATCTTGGAGCAATTAAATTAGGTGTAGAAGCAGACATGTGATACTAGGAGAATCTAGGCCTTGAAAGTGAAGCAACATTGGATTTCCAGAAACTCGAATCACTTGATTAAAAAAGCATACAAATGATACGCGTTTTTTCTTGTGGTGCGACATCCAATTACGAATGAAGCAAAACAGATTTTGGTTCACGAAGCGTCGATTTGACGTCGACAAAGGCGGTGATAGTCGACGTCGCACCACACCGCAATCCTGTCGGAGAAGGCAGTGTCCCTGTGCTCATCACGTCGGCCATGATTGAGCACCACCATGTAAACATGAACTATAGCTCGTTGCGCTCACCCTCGCCGTGTTGCAACACCCGCCGATTTGCTCTGTAGCCACGTTCATCCTCACCGTGATGTGACACGCGCCAGTCCTGCTCTGCCACCGCGCGCCAATGCGGCCGTTGGTGCTTCGCTACACTCCCTCGTCGGACTAGAGTACACCAGTTCAGGAGGTCTGGTCCACGGGCGATGCATGTGTCCGGCCGGCAGTAGTCATGCTTCTTTCATACGGCCTTCATGCTACTTTTTAACGCTGGTTATGCTTCTTTAATGTTCTTACTCTGCTTCTTTTAGGACGCTTTGAACAATTTTGACAACACTTCCATTACCGTGCTTCATTCAGATGTTAGTTGTGCTAAGTATGGATAGTCGTCGTGCTTCCTACAGAAGAAAATCGATTTCACATGCGCATATAAAAGGAATGCATGGATCTAATGTTTGAAAAATGTAGGAAAATGGTCACATTGGAACTTAGTTCAGTTTTCATTACCTTCTTCCCAAATTGTGTTGTCGTTGGATGGATCGAGAGGCCTCCGGCGAGTGGTAAAAGCACCGGCCGGAAGCTGGAACGCACACCGTCTGTTCGTGGGCGTGGGCGCGAGCGTCGCAGGAAGAGGCCCAATCCGCAGCCAACACCAAGGAGCGTGCTCAGGTCATGCGCCTACGTCGGGGCCGTGGACGGGTGGTGCGGCCTCGCTCGCAGGACATGATGTGCGTGTTGACAACGGAGGCCATGGAGGTGGCGGTTGCCGCGGGAGGGGGCAGTGCGATGCAGGTTGATCTCGTTTGCTACATTAGAGGAGGCTTAATTATTGGGGAGGCGTAATTAGGGTGGAGGCAAAACCAATCGCTCCATCAAGACGAGATCGACGGCGCCTGTGAGGTCTGATGATTTCATTCCAATCGGACTCTGATAGATAGTGTTTACCATATGTATGTGTGTCAATGTATATGTTTTGATATCATTAAATGTCAAGATAGAGATCTTTAAAACTATTCGAACTAGGGGTGGTTCTATTTGGGTGGTTCTAGTGTATATGTTACAATTCTCTGACCAAAAGTTTAAACTATATTTTTTTTTATAAAGTTTTGTAAAATTATTGATACGTCGTAAACGTATCTATAATTTTTGATGCTCCATGCTTGTTTATGTTTTATTTACACTTTGAGGTATTTTTATACACTTTCTGAAACTAACCTATTGATAAGATGCCGCAGTGTCAGTTGCATGTTTTCTGCTGTTTTTGGTTTCGGAAAAGCTAAAAAATGAATATTCTTGAAATTGGACGGGATAAAAGCCAATCTGCCTTCCCGGAGCAATACAGAAACACAAAACAGAGACGGAGGGGGACACCAGGGTGGGCACACCCTAGGGTGGCGCGGGTAGCCCCTAGTGATGCCACTAGGGGGTGTGCCCCCTCTGGCTGCCTCCTCGCCTCGTCTCTTCACCTATAAGAAACCTCTGATGCACAAATCCTAAAATAATCGACATATATCCACGAAATGTTCCACAACCGCCGCCACCGAAGGAGAGATTCAGGGACATAAGTCTCTGTTTTGGCACCCTGCTGGGATGGGGAATTGCCCCCGGATCCATCTCCATCGTTCTCCACCACCATCTTCATCGCCGTTGCTGATTCCCATGATAAGGAGGAAGTAGTTCTTCCTCGGGGCTAAGGACTCTACCGGTAGTTATGTGTTCATCTCTCTCTATGTGTGATCATATTGTGATCATAAGCTTTGTAATCAAGTAGATCTACTCTACTACTCAAGTGCTTTAACTAATCTTCGGCTATCCCCACGTGTGTGAAAGTGACAGTGTGTACACCGTGTGGCACTTAGCCTATAGATTACATAAATATTTGTCATAAGTTATATTTGGAGTTGAATGTCTCTATAAAATTATGATGTTTGAAGGAATCATCTAGCGCTCAAGATGACAGTGTGGGGTTATCTAGATACGGATTGCGAACTTTAAGAAGTGCTTTTGTTACCGTGAATTAGAGTTATCCAACCGGAGAGTAGTTTTCCCCAAGCTTGCAACAAGTGACCGACACCACCAGGAGCAGCAGGGCCAGCGTCACGTACTGCACCGAAAACCAGGGAACGAGCAAGGCAGTCTCATGCGTAAAAAACATTGCGTGAAGGCGCCGAACCAGGAACAAGTGTGTGCCCCACCGCCGATCGAGACCACAACCAGTTTTCACCGGTAGGGGCGTAGGGCTTGAGCACGACCAAACAGCGCGTGCCCCATGCGGCCAGCTCGCACCGCCGTGGCGCCACCACGCTAGCTCCCATGCGCAAAACCATGTGACAGAAAAAAAAAACGTCCACGATACTAGGCGAACCCACAATCTGAGATATTGTTTATATTTACAATAATATCTAAGATATTGTTTATATTAGTACTGACTGTTTTCTTTAAGATTGATTCGGGAGCAGGACTGCAAAAAAATGGAGAACGTACGAATTTTCTTTAAGATTTGTGCGGGTTCGGCGAGTGAAGGGAAGGGCCGCACGGGTACGGATGATCAATGCAACGGAGTAGACTGCACGATGTTCCTACCTAAGAGTCGAGAATCCCGTGGATGTGAACAAGGCCTTAATCCTACTTTCGAGGGATTTTACTATATGGACCATGTAGAGAGGATTACACCGAGGGTTCTCGGTGAGTCGAGAAGCTCACTCGCCGGAATGGGAAACGGTCTAGGGTTTGCGACGACATGTCGTCGCAGGTGACCGTGGAGAGCGATGCCTCGATTTCGTCTAACCTCCTCCCACCCTTTTTGAGATCACGTTGTAGGCATCCCGTCTGTATACGTGCAGGGTTCCCTAAAGTGTTGCGAGTTGATGGGAGATATCCTTCCTTCTGATCGATCGACCCGGTTGCAATTCTTCTACAAACCCTAGGTGTTGTGTTTTGCACGGATCGATGGGCCTCATAGAGGGCTCAAAGGACATGCCTATCGTGGGTACTTGTGTGTATGTCGCAGAGGCACGGGCTAGCATTATATATTATTGACAAGCCCCTGATGGGCATTCTCTATTAGCTTCGATGTGTTCATGGACTTATCCCAATAGGTCAATTGCCCATTCTGCTCTAAGTTGATGCCGAGAGAGTAGTCTAGGCATCCTTCATCTGCGAGTTGGTTGTTGAGAAGAGGCCGTGCCGCATTTGCGACACCGGACATTAAAGTTCCTAAACAAACGGATCACCGATTGCAACATCCTACATATATACAAATTTGTTGGGTTGTTGCCTGTCAAAACTCACCGGCGGGCAGCGACGAGCAACACGAAGAGCCGGGAGGCTCCCAGAGCGGCTGGTGGGCCCTGGTCCCTCGGTCAACGGCCCGCAAATCTTCCGGCACGCACGCGTCCTGTCTTGGTTCGAGGGCGTGCCACCTGACCTATACCTGGTCAGGAAGGTGATGGATTGCTCCGATTGGTTTCCTGCACGGTAAACAAGTATACGTAAAATTCGAGCCGTGATCGGCTTCCAGGTTTCCCTGTAAATCGGCTTTCAGAGCCGATTATCCCCATGGCTCTGCATTAGATCTATGATAGCCTGGGGTTTTGCTTAATTACTACAAGCTGAATCGATCTACGATAGTTTGGTGTTTTCACCACGCAACCGGAACGTCCCACGCGTAGTTGAGCCTAATAGATACGAAAAATAGTAGAAAAACTGATCCTAGAAGGCCTAAAACCAACATAACGTCAATTCCGGGCGTCCCTCTAAGATCAATAAACCATACCTTACGTATTACCGGATCGTTCAACCCGTTTATGAGGCCTAATCACGTAGATATTAAACTAAACCTTGATGAACAAGGCACAACTATAACAGATCAAATCGGCTAAGCAGAAATCAAGCAAGATGCCACCTTCACACCCGGGAGAAGGTGCAAAGACGGCGAGATAGCTAAAGGTAGCATAAATAAGCAATCATAGTAAAAGTATCGATGCTAGCTCTAACAAATCTGTGGTAAAGGTGTTACTCGCCATCAACAAGGCTTCAGTACGAGTAACACCGGATAACGCATAAGTAAATACTGCCTAGATCGCAAGGTGCGATCTAGGCAGCATGGCACTTACCCGAGAAAAACCCTAGAAACAAGGGGTGGCGATGCGCCGAGATTGTGTTTGTTGTGAACGTGATTGTCCTCTTTTTTCAATAACCCTAGGTACATATTTATAGTCCGGAGACTCTCTACTTTTGGAATAACTTTACAACTCTATCTTTACCTAAACTGAAACGGAACCTAGACTGAAACAAAACCTACTATGATACAAGATACACGGGCAATTCAGCCCAAATCTACGCACTAGGCCGATCCAACCACACGTTGAATATATGTATCTTCTAAGCCCATCTTGATCACGGCCCATCTCCTTCTTTGGCCAAAATATGGTGATAACACATGCCCCCCTGGTTTTGGCAATGATAATTCCAAAACCAATCTGTGCGTTTTTTTTCTCTTCTTCTCCTCTTTTTTTTTATCGGGCTGCGCGTCGACAGAATGCGTGGCAGAACAGCACCGTCACGCTACCCCTTCATCATGATGCCCTGTCTTCTCAACTCCTGCGCAGCGCGTGATTTGACGATTTTGGCAGTGCAATCTGGGAAACCGCCATGGCATTGAACCGTCTGTCCACTATTCCCCTTATTTAAATCAGCCTGAACAGTTCGCAGTCCTCATCTTCCTCCAGTTGCCAGAAAACCCTTCTCCCATCACCGGAAAAACCCTCTTTCTTGCCATGGCCTCCTCTGCTTCCTCCGATGCGTCCTCCCACGCCTCCAACTCGATTAGCGAGCGAGAACCAACTCCAGAGCACCCGCCCACGGCGACATACAGTACTTTCGCCCCACGATGGTGGGACGAAAGGGACTGGGATTTCGCCGTCTGGTCAGAGGACGATGCGTCCACGGCGGCGAAGAGCCTCGATTCCTCGTCGGGAACTGGAGGCGAAGAGCAGCGACGACAACTGGTCGTGGGACGGCGTCGACTCTTCCGCTGAGGAGGAAGAATCGGAGGAGGACACCTCCTCCGATGGGTATCCGCCGACGAAGCGCTTCCGCTACGGGTCCGGCGAGGATACTAAAGATGACGACGAGGACGAAGAGGTCCCCGCTGGCTTCTTCAGCGGCGGCGGGGCGGCCTGAGCAGCGCCGAAGACAGCGAAGAGGACGGCGGCGACGACAGCGGCGACGACGACCTCGGCTTAGATTAGGAATCAGTAGTAATGGCCGTAGCAGTAGCAGGCCCCTTTTGTAATCGATCATCCTGTAAGCAATGATCTTTTGAATGAATGAAACTCTGTTCCCCAAATATTGCTCCTTTTTGCTTCAATTTTGCCGATAACCGAAACAGGTCGATGTTCCAGAAGCCGATGACACTGTATCGGCTTTCACCATGCTGCATGCATACAGTCAAACAAGTTAAATTGCACAAAGCCGATGACCACCCATCGGCTCCTCCTGAAAAACGTTGAGAGGGTCAACCTTCAGTCGAATCTTTAACACATCACAACGGCCATTTCGTGGTTTCAAATGACAACCTGCGACCTTCCTCAACACGGTGGATTCAAACACAAACGACCCAAATCTCCAATTGCCCACCGAAAAACGTGCCCCGCACAGACTACTAGTGACAAGCAAAGATGAAGATGACGAGGCTAAGACCGTCGAGGTGGCCCTTTTTGTAACATGTGTGAACCTCTAGCATCGATGACCATGCATCGGCTACATATATGAAATTTTTTTTTTACTCGGCCGATTTCCAGCATCGGCCCCCATATTTTACCTGTCCATCACTTCTCGTAATTTTACCTAGCCGATTTCATGTAACGGCTCCTCCAGTTTTACTGTCCAACATCCCACATGCTTGGGAAATATTTCTTGAGATGTTGTCCATTGACTGCCACTGGGAACTTTACTCCATCCAACTGCTCGAGCATGTATGCGTTCCCTCTTAAAACTTGGTCGACCTTGTACGGCCCGTGCCAATTTGGAGACCATTTACCATATGCTGCGTCCTTAGTACCCAAGGGCAACACAGCTTCCCATACCAGATCTCCAACGTGGAACTCCTTTGGCTTCACCTTCTTGTTGTAGGCACGAGCTACTTTAGCCTTGTTCTCTTTTATTTTCTCAAGCGACCACAGCCTAAGCTCAGTCACATCTTCCACACTGTCACTCATCAAAGCTGCATATTCTTCAGCCGTTAGCTCATTCTGAAAAGTAACACGTCTCGATCCAGCTGTAATTTCCCAAGGCAATACGGCTTCTTGCCCATAGACCAGATGGTACGGAGAGGTTTTTATCGCCCCATGGCACGACATGCGATAAGCCCATAAAGCCTCGATAAAACCTCATGCCAACGCCTAGGGTGCTCATCGATTTTCCTCTTGATCAGCTTGATAAGACTACGGTTGGGCCGCCTTGTCCATTTGCTTGAGCGTAGTACGGAGATGACCGTATCGGCTTAATCCGTGTCCTCACGAACTTTCGAACTCGTGAGAAATAAAACCGAACCTCCATCGGTTGTGATAGTCAGGAATCCCAAACCTATGAATGACGTGCTCTTTCACGAAATCGATGACATCTTTTGAACTTACTGACTTCATAGGGACGGCTTCCACCCACTTGGTAAAATAATCTATGATGGCCAAGATCCACATGTGGCCCTTGCTTGACGGAGGATTGATCTTGCCGATCATGTCCATGCCCCAACCTCGGAATGGCCAAGGCTTGATGATGGGATTCATTGCTGATGCGGGTACCATCTGGATTTTTCCAAATATCTGACATGCTTGACACCCTTTGTAGTACTTAAAACAGTCCTCGAGCATGGTAGGCCAATAAAACCCTGATCGCCTGATCAACCACTTCATCTTATGAGCCGACTGGTGAGTCCCACAGGCGCCTTCATGTACCTCGTGTAGGAGCCGATTAGCCTCGGCTGTTCCCAGACATTTGAGCAATAATCCTTCCAGGGTCCTGTAAAACATTTCGTCCCCAATAAGCACATACTTCATGGCTCTGTACCTTATCCGTTTAGGTGCCCCCCGAGCCGAATCCTTCAAGTAATTGAAGATATCGGCTCTCCAGTCGTCGGCTTCCAGGAGCTGTACCTGAATATCGGCTCCCTCCGCTGCCTCTTTATAGCCTGAAGCCATCTGTGCAAGATCATTTGCCTCTATGTTCTGCGACCGCGGGATCCAGGTGAAGTTTACGTATCGGAATCGTGCCATCAACTCACGGCAGTGCAACCATAATGGGAAGAGGGACTCGCTCTCGCACTTGTACTCCTCTGTGAGTTGGGAAATCACCAACCGAGTCGCCAAAATTTCCACTTGCCTCCGCTCCGCCGAGGAGTAACTCCATCCCCTTGCGTATTGCCTCGTACTCGGCTACATTGTTGGTGCAAAGGGTAGACAACCTGATGGAGAAGGAAAATGTTGCCCCCCGGGGCGACACGAGCAAAATGCCTATGCCGCAGCCATCGTCACAAACTGATCCGTCAAAAAACATAGCCCACGCTTTTATGGACAGTGCTGCTATGTTAGTGTTGATCCTCTCAGCGATAAGATCAGCCAGCGCATGTCCCTTAACAGCTTTCGCGGGTTGATACCGGATGTCAAACTCTGATAATGCAAACATCCATTTGCCCAATCGGCCTTTTAACATAGGAGCCGATAGCATGTGCTTTATGACGTCCGACTTGCATATGATGATGACCTCTGCTGATAGCAAAATGTGGCGCAGCTTGGTACATGTAAAGAACAAACAGAGGCACAACTTGTCGATATCTGGATACCTCGTCTCTGCGTCCAGCATCCTTCTGCTTATGTAGAATACGACTCGCTCTAGCCCATCATGCACTTGTACCACCACTGAGGCGATGGACGTGTCAGCCACTGACAAGTAAATGTAGAACGGTTTGTCTGGCTGGGGTGGAACTAACACTGGCGGCTTTGTCAGATATTCTTTGATCTCGTCGAAGGCCCGTTGTTGTTCTGCCCCCAGCGGAATTCCTCGTCGGGGCCCACTTTGGTCCCTGGTCCCACCGGGCGTGCCAGAATGTGTTGCCTGTCAAAACTCACCGGCGGGCAGCGACGAGCAACACGAAGAGCCGGGAGGCTCCCAGAGCGGCTGGTGGGCCCTGGTCCCTCGGTCAACGGCCCGCAAATCTTCCGGCACGCACGCAGCGTCTGTCTTGGTTCGAGTGCCACCTATACCTGGTCGGAAGGTGATGGATTGCTCGATTGGTTTCTGCCGCGGTAAACAAGTATCGTAAAATTCGAGTGATCGGCTCCAGGTTTCCATAAATCGGCTTTCAGAGCCGATTATCCCCATGGCTCTGCATTAGATCTATGATAGCCTGGGGTTTTGCTTAATTACTACAAGCTGAATCGATCTACGATAGTTTGGTGTTTTCACCACGCAACCGGAACGTCCCACGCGTAGTTGAGCCTAATAGATACGAAAAATAGTAGAAAAACTGATCCTAGAGAAGGCCTAAAAACCAACATAACGTCAATTCCCGGAACGTCCCCTCTAAGATCAATAAACCATATCTTACGTATTACCGGATCGTTCAACCCGTTTATGAGGCCTAATCACGTAGATATTAAACTAAACCTTGATGAACAAGGCACAACTATAACAGATCAAATCGGCTAAGCAGAAATCAAGCAAGATGCCACCTTCACACCCGGGAGAAGGTGCAAAGACGGCGAGATAGCTAAAGGTAGCATAAATAAGCAATCATAGTAAAAGTATCGATGCTAGCTCTAACAAATCTGTGGTAAAGGTGTTACTCGCCATCAACAAGGCTTCAGTACGAGTAACACCGGATAACGCATATAGTAAATCGCCTAGATCGCAAGGTGCGATCTAGGCAGCATGGCACTTACCCGAGAAAAACCCTAGAAACAAGGGGTGGCGATGCGCCGAGATTGTGTTTGTTGTGAACGTGATTGTCCTCTTTTTTCAATAACCCTAGGTACATATTTATAGTCCGGAGACTCTCTACTTTTGGAATAACTTTACAACTCTATCTTTACCCAAAACTGAAACGGAACCTAGACTGAAACAAAACCTACTATGATACAAGATACACGGGCAATTCAGCCCAAATCTACGCACTAGGCCGATCCAACCACACGTTGAATATATGTATCTTCTAAGCCCATCTTGATCACGGCCCATCTCCGTCTTTGGCCAAAATACGGTGATAACATGGGTTTAGATAGATAGACAAAGGGAGAGATAGAGAGCGAGTTGCAACAAATGATGAACCACCTTTTCACATACATTGTCTTCTTTCCGCTTCTCCTCAAACTCAGAGGGTGTGTATGTTCTCTCTATGCCAACATCCTCCATCCGCGGATGGTTAAAAAAAGCCGTAACCCTACTTTTGATTGTAATATATGGACAATATAGTGCAAGTTACGACGAGGGCTCCCGATAAGTCGAGAAGCTCGCTCGCTGAAATGGGAATCATTCTCGGGTTTGTGGAATCATAGGTGATTGTGGAGAGTGAGTCCGGTTGTAATTCTTTTTGAAACCCTAGGTATTGTGTATTGCACGAATCGATGGGCCTCAGGGCTCAAAGGCCTTGCCTATTGCCAACAAGCCCCTATCAGCACTCTGCGGTGTCCATGGACTTATCACGATAGGTCAATCGCCCATTCCGCCACCATTAAATAGCCGCAAGAAGATAGGCGACAGTCATAAATAATGATGACCAACCGTTCTGTCAATGATATGACTGATCCACGCTTCGCCGCTTCAGCCGATTACATTGGCAAACAAGAGGCGTGTGGAGAGGTAGGACCCGCAATTTGTTTTTAGGCATCGACAGTTTTCCTAAACGCTGTGAGACCAGCGCCCAACTAATTTTTCAGAGCATCCATGATTAGGTGGCAAACTTTTCACTTTTTGGGCATCCACCACATTTTAGACGGCCTTAGGGCGCCCGAGTACCGCCAAGTATTCTGTTAAAAAAAGAGAGAGTACGCACGTACTCCCTCCGTTTTAAAATATAAGATGTTTTAGGTTTGTGAAAAAAAATGAATCTAGACTTGTTTTAGTATCACTAGTGCAGAGCCCCCCCTTTAACTCCGGTTGGGAGGGCCCTCTAACAGCGGTTCCCCAACCGCTGTTGAGGGTTCGGTGTTAGAGGGGGGCCCCTTTAACACCGGTTCCTATCGAACGGTATTAAAGGGTGGCGCCGTGGGCTGCCAGCCTCAGGCCCCCTTTAACACCGTTCGTAGTTCTGGAACCGGTGTTAAAATTCTTCTGTGCAGCGGAATTTAGGCCGTTTTCTGCCTGGCGAACTCTGCATGGCAGCAGCCTAAATCTCTGCATTTCTGCCTCTGCCCGTTAAGGTGTATTTGCGGGAGGGAGCGAGGAAATCGATCGAAGCGGTATACTTATAAATCGTCATCGGTACATACAGTACATGAATAATTAAGCAACTATTATTATACACAAACATCGTCGCGGCACATACATCGCCATCGGCACATACATCGTCATCGTTCATTTTGGTGGATATCTATAGAGTTCTCCGCCAGCGTGACGACCTCATCAAGTATGAACCCGCCAATTCCTCTTGAATGGCTCGTATGCGTTCAAATGGTAGGAGTTGGTCCGCATCCGTTCGATCTGAATATATATGAAGAATGGAACATCATATATATATAAGAATAAAACTCAACACAATTGATGGTAATAAAATAATGTTGTGGACTTTGTTTACTTACTCTAAGTTGTTCTAGTGCGGCACATCGCACACATATCGTGTTGCGAATGAATTAGCAAACATAGTACCCATAAGTTATTGCCATGTCCTTGATGCGCACTTTACGAGAATAGAGTTCAATCAAAATAATAATCAATAAAGCATGATATAATGGAATTGGAAGCTAGCTAGTATTACTTACATTTTGGTCTACAAATTTTAGTTCTTCCGACCATTCACCCATTGCCCGTGAACATTTTCAAACCCATCCGACAAAGAAAATGGATAAAGGAGTAATTAATTACTTATTGTCACGAAAGTTGCCGATCTAGTGCGATAATATGATTGAAATTACCTCGAGCATCTCTCTAAAGTGCCCATAGCTCTTTTTCTTTTAAATAACGAGTCCATGACAAGGACTTTTCCTGAGTCGGGTTGAATGACTAGCGAGAATAAAGTGGAACCTACGACGCATAACTCATCATCGATTACACTTAACATCGAGTAAGCGAAGCAGAATGTGTACAAGAGAGAGGGTGATACTCACGAGAAGTTGTAAGGCAATAGTATTTCCCTTTTGGTTTGTTGTCTCGGTAAAGACTTTAGCAAGTAATCTTCTGTTTGCCGGGTTTGTCTCTTACCACTTCTTCATGAACTCTATTTGGGTCAACGAACCCAATGTCAAAAGGGCCTCCTTTCATGCATTCCATAACCTTTTTCCTGCATAATAGTATATACATATATGGTGAGCATATATATATATACATGCAATTAATGAAGTGAATGAGTTGAGATAAAAATTACAGAAATAGTACTTACACACAATAAAGGCTGATGGCGATTTGTCGAGTTCCTTCGATTGAATAGAAAATTCAAGTCTTGAATGTTGAAGTCGATCGCGTCGTCTCCGCACAAGAAAATCTCATCTCTTATATGCGCCGTGATCCATTCTTCTTTTCTCGTCTTGCAGAAATGAAGGTACCACTTGTGCAATTTTCGCATCTTTGTTGGTAGATTCTTGAGCTCCTCTTTCTTGACGAGATTCTTCCCATACTTCCATGGCTGTATGGGGTTGGCATCGCATTTGGGCAAGTTGTCTCCCATGACGTTCAAGTATGCAATGTAAGTCATCCCCATCTCATTGGCCTTTCTTTGTAGCTCTGCCTCGTAATCATTTACGGGAGGAGCGTCTCGTGTGTCGAACATTTGGAGCGGGGCACATGATTGGTTTTCCTGCTCTCCGAGCATGGGAACTATTTTCTGGGGTGAATCACGACTGCTAATTTCAGTCTCCCTACGGCGCCTTGCATCCTCCTTCAAAATCTGGCGCTCGTAGTCCGGCATAAGTGGGGTTTCAGGTTTCAAAAGATTATTGTAAAACTTCTCCACCAACGCCGGATCTATTTTCTCCTTTGGCTCGGCCCGTCTAGGTGCAAAGAATTTCTTGACCTGTTCTTCCGAGATCCTATTGTTCTCCTTGTCACTGCGATTCCACGGTAAAACCGGCAATGGCTTGGCGGATGGCTGCGGGACGTAGTTTTTTGAACTCTTTGGCGTACGGTTTCCTGCGGATTTCTTTGTGGCAGTGCTACTGATGCTCCTCGTAGCAGTGCTCTTCCGCTTACGCTAAGGAGATGGCTGAAGCACCGGAGATGGCTGACGGTCCGGAGATGGCTAACGGGCCGGAGATGGCTGCCGCGCAGGAGATGGCTGACGGGCCGGAGATGGCTGCCGCAGAGAGATGGTGACGGGCGGAGATGGCTGCCAGCAGAGATGGTGACGGGCGGAGATGGCTGCAGCAGAGATGGCTGAGCGGCTCGATCGCCGACAGCTGGAGGCGGGGTGCCAGTGACCTCAATTTGGAAGCACAATGTGTTCCTTCTTCCAAAGAATGGTTGTTTTCCTTTGCAAATTTGAGTTGAGTTTCCCTTCACCGTAGCATGGTCATTGTGCTTCCTCATATTCCTTCACAACCTCATCCACCCGACAATAGCATAGCCATCCGGAATCGGTCGGCGGTGGTAAGTTCCACCAGCTACGGAGGTAAGGCATAGCCGGTACCACCTTAATGGATAAGCCCATTAATCTCACATGCAGCTCAGCGTGTTCGCTCTCCGTGATCTCATCAACGGGTATCGAGACCCGTCATTTCAAGCGTTGGCTGCACGTTCTCCGTGGAAGCCACTTTGCTTTTCACATGATGCGGGCGGCGGCAGCTTCCAATGCAGCTCTTCATGCCGCTGAGATGGGCGGTAGCTTGATGGCTCTGTTGTGCATTCACTTGCGTCTGCAGCGTCGCAAGTGCATGTTCTATCTATGTCATCCGATCAGACGCTCTTTTCTTTTCGCGCGCCATACGTAAGAGTCGCTCGGTCGGCAAACCCATCCTTCCACGTCATACCCCCGTGCCTCGTGCATGTCCAGGTGTTCTTTTTTACCGATGGCGCGTGTGAGCTGGTCATTCTCTCTGTCGGGATGGAAAGATCCTAGCGGATGTTTCCTCGTATGCCGTGATGAGTTCAGTGATGGGTTTGGCAAGGATGGTTGGGAAGATACACAATCCTGTTTCTGGGTCCAACCTTGCCCCGATTCCGTAGAACCAAGTCTTTGCACGTAGGTCCCACCCATATGTCCGGGTGTGATCCTCTCTCATTGAGGCCCTCTCAGCTTCCTCCCACTTAGGCCTCGAGATATGTAGCCACCGACCCGTCCTCTGGTGATATTCCTTCTTGAGGGCATTAAGCGTATTGGTTTCGACCTCTTTTAGCTATAGCACTTTTTTATATGTCTCAAATTCGGCGTGAGGTCTTATCTTCGCATAATATCGTCTTGAAATTTGGAGTCATGAGCTTTGACAAATTTGTTCAATTTTGTCTTCGATTCTTGAAAGCCTCAGCCATCTTCTTTAGAGTCCACTCTTTGACCTTTTCTTTATAACGGGTTGTTTTCATCCTCCTCTGGCGGAAGGGTGAAATTTACCAACAACAATTCCAAAGCGTTTCTTTGGATCTGTCATCGACAAAGGTACGTCGCCCTTCTTTGGCTTATTCCAATATTCAATTATGATTGGGATTTGGTCCCTAACAAGAACTCCACTGACGTATAAATTTGTCTGCGGCCTTCTTGGGCTCCATCGGCCGCCATCAACACGGACTGCTTCAATCGTGAACTTTGCACGATCTTTCAACATTGGCTCGCGCCGCTTGCTCTTTTCGTAGAAGAAGATGGTTCTTGGCTGGTCGATCGAGGGCTAAAAGAAGAAAAGCGTTAATTAATACATGTAGAAGAAGATTGTTGGTTGAAGTCATTTGAGGCTTAATCAATACATATACCTCGCGGACTTTGTAACCATTAAATTGCGTTCACAGGAGTCTTCATCTTCTCCATGACTAGTACTTGAGCTGTCGTCGTCATGTCCCTCCAAGTTCAGATATTGTGAGGTGTCCTCATCAATAATGTTCTCCATTATTTCTTCTTCTTCAAGGTTTCTACTAAGTGGATCCATAGTTTCTAAAACAATAATATTATCTAGAGTAAGAGTGTAAACATTCAAGTGGACTTGGATTCATACACAAATATACATATTATTCATACCAAAATACACAAATAAATACACAAATGAGTCGAGGTCCAATTTGTATACAAGTTTTAATCTATGCATGTAGTACAATTTATCGAGCAAACAAGTTTTAATCAGGATGAGTCGCAATCACACACGTGGCGGACACGTGGCGCTCACCGTGGGGTGACGTTGGTCTCGTCGGGCGGTCTCGTCGGGCGGGTGCTAGCGGCGGGCTTGTCGGGCGGCGGCGGCGTCGGCGTTGAGGCGTGGCCTCTGAGCTCAGCGGCGGCGGGCAGCTCTGCAGGGAAAGAGCGAGATGGTCGGCTCCTCGAAATAGGCTTGCGCCCGCTATATTAATATAGCAATCACAAGATACAACGACAATGTTCACAGGGTTTGTCCCTCTGCTCAACAAGCCGCATCTCCCTCTTCGCCGCGGTTCCCACCTCCGGCGTCACCGCACCTCCCCATCGAACTCCCTGCATCCACCCCTCCGCCAGGCCCACCCCTTGACTCCTATAGTTGCCCGTCTTGGCGAGCCCGCGGCCTCCCTCCGCTCGGCCGTCCGCCTCGCCTCTGCCATCTACCTCTCCGTCGCCACTCGATGAGCTCGCTGGGCGGCGCGCGCCCTGCCTCGCCCTCGGCCGCTCGTCCTCGGCGCCCAACCTCCGCCGCGGGGCCTCCCCACACCTTCTGCGCGGCCTTTGGCCGCCGGGGCGTCGGCGCCCGCCTCCGACGCCAAGCCCGAGCCCGACCACGGCCTCGCCACGCCAACCTTGCGCCCTCGTCAACTGGACCCCACCCGTCATCCCTAACCTACGACCATCCATCTGAGCAAGCTCACACGCAGGGGAGGGCTCGCCAGCGCCCTCGCCGTGAAGCTCGCCAGCGCCCGCCGCCGCGCCCTCGCCCGTGGCCAGGCTCGCCGCTCCGCGCCCTCGCGGCCACGCGCACTCGCAACCGAGCTCGACGCGCCCTCGCCCGTAGCGCGCCCTCGCAGTCACCGAGCTCGCCGTGCCGCGCCGCCTCGTCGGCCGTCTCGCGCTCGCTGGCCTGCGTTCGTCGGTCTCAGCAGGGAAGTGGTGGCGGATGGAGGGCCGAGGCGTGGCGGCGGCGGGGAGCGGCAGCGGCGAGGTGCGGGCGGCAACCTCACTGCCGGGGAGGGCGGCCGATGGCGGAAGGAGGTGTTAGAGGAGGAAGGATGCGGAAGAGAGGTCGGCGGCGAACCTCGAGCTCCGGCGGCGAGACGGCGGGTCGAGGCGGCGGGCAATGGTCGGGCTCTGGCGGCGGCGGCGGGCCGGGTCGGCGGCGCTTCTATCGATCTGCTCGTGGGAAGAAAGGAAGGGGAGGAGGGTGAATAAATACCCCCCCCCCTTTAACACCGGTTCGTGGCTGGAACCGGCGTTAAAGATGAGCGCATTTCCCCCCTTTAACACCGGGTTCCATACGAACCGGTGTTAAAGAAGTGTGTGTTTCAGCATTTATTACCCCCCTTTAACACGGTTCGTGGCTGGGAACGGTGTTAAAGAAATGTATGAAGCGAAATAAATGCCCCCTTTAACAACGGTTCTATGCGGAACCGTGTTAAAGAAACATTATTCAGGGCTTTATTTCAAAAATATGATATGAAATTTAGAAAATTCATATCTTTTTCATTTCAACTCAGAAAAATATGAATAATATATCATAATTTTCAGAAAAATAATATCTATCCATTCATGTAAATCATTTTATATTTACTTTACATGAAATTTTTTAAAATAAATAAACACTTATTTCATGCATTAAAGGGGCTTTTTTAATTCAAAAAATATGATATGAATTTAGAAAATTCATATCTTTTTCATTTCAACTCAGAAAAATATGAATAATATATCATAATTTTCAGAAAAATAATATCTTCTTTACTTAACGGAATGCTTGGGTCAGTTTTCACTGTGAAGGGCGGAATTTCATCAAACTTATTATAATCTTCTGACATGTCTGTCTTGTCCTCGATTCCCACGATGTTTCTTTTCCCTGAAAGAACTATGTGACGCTTTGGCTCATCATATGATGTATTCGTTTGCATATTTTTTCTTTTTTTTGGTCTGGAGGACATGTCCTTCACATAGAAAACCTGAGCCACATCATTGGCTAGGACGAATGGTTCGTCTAAGTTCTTCATAAGATTGTTGAGATCCACTGTTGTCATTCCGTACTTCTTGTCTACCTCAACCCCTCCTCCTGTTAGCTTGACCCATTTGCATCGAAACAAGGGGACCTTAAAATTAGGTCCATAGTCAAGTTCCCATATCTCCTCTATGAACCCATAATACGTGGTCTTTTGCCCATTGTCTTCTTTGCATCAAGCGGACACCTTATTTTGGTTGGTGCTCTTTTTATCTTGGCCTATCGTGTAAAATGTATTCCCATTTATCTCGTACCCTTGGAAAGTACATACAGTCGAAGACGGTGTCCTGGCCAACAAGTACAACTGATCCCCAACAGTGGTGTTATTCGTGAGAAGTCTTTGCAGCCAGCCGCCAAAACTCGCCATGTGTTTGAAGGGTTCGCAGCATAGAAAACAAAAATTTTCCTACGGTGTGAACTAAATACCAAGATCTATTTATACTAGATACAAACAACGGGCGGATGTACATCCGTAGAGAACATACCCTTGAAGACCGACAAAGTTTAACGAGTCCAAACTCGTGGTTGATGTAGACGATCTCTTGCCGATCTCAAGATCGAGAGGAAGTCCTAGCGTCGCAAATCGGGCGCATCCGTGCTTCACACACGTTCGAGGCACCGAGCAACCTCCGCCTCCTCGCTCCAATGATGCAGTGAAGCACAACTCTTTCTTGCCGAAAAGCCACCGGGAACATGTATCTCGCTAGTCCGAGACCATGGGGATAAATTCTAGAGGGGAGAGAGATCCTTCACGAGGAGGTGTGAGTGAGAAGTGAGAGGAGGGCTCCTTTTATAGGAGGAGGGGAACCCAAGGGGTGGCGGCGCATGGGGCTGCCCCTTGCCCTCCCTCATCATGTGGGTGGACACTCCACTCACAAAATGACCCTTCAAAAGTCCACTCAAAATCCCACTCAAAAATCCCATTAAATTTCCACCAAATTTAATGCAAACTCTCATTAAATAAAACTCTTTTATTTTATTCAGAATTTTGTCAATTACTTTAATGACAAACATTCACAAATAACCCTTGCTAGAATTCTATTTCACATGCATAACCACTTTATGCAATTTCACCAAAAACTGCTTTGTTTGGTATCTAGTGAAATAAATTCCTGCGCTTGTTTATTCTTCGGCATGAAACTTTTGCTCCAATTGGATGTCGGTGTCTCTTAAGTGTGTCACCCTACGGTTCGTGAATAATGCGGACATGATCGAGACCCTCTCGGATCAATAATCGAGCGGGATCTGGAGACCCATCGACTCCACACATTCAACGATGACTTTCTTGTGATCGTCGGAACCTTTTACGCTAGTATCTTAACCCTTTGTCTCACGATATATTACATGTCCGAGATTCGATCATCGGTATCTCCATACCTAGTTTGATCTCGTTCGACATGCACTCTTTTCTCGTTCCGTGATATAACATTCTAGTGATCAAATCACTTGCTTGCAAGCTAATCAATGTGATATCACCGAGAGGGCCCAGTATATCTATCCGTCATCGGGATGAACAAATTCCACTCTTGATCCATGAGCCTCAACATAACACTTTATTAGTTCGAACCCATCTTTATAATCACCACATTACGGTGTGACGTTTGATGTTATCAAGAAACTCTTAGGTGTTAGTGATTGACATGATCTCATGGTCTAAGGATTAGGATCACTGTAAGTTGTTATAGCAATATAAACTCAATGACTTTGATCGTAATGCTATACTTGGATGAATGTTCATCACATCATTACACTAATGTTGTGATCCGTTATTAACAACATCCAATGTCCATGATCGGAAACCTTGATCATCTTGTTAATCAACGAGCTAGTTTATGAGAGAGGCTTAACTAGGAACTTTCTTTGTTTATTAAACACACATGTATTAACGCTTTCGTATTAATACAATTATAGCATGCAAAATAAACATCTATCATATACTTGGAATACACATAATAAACAATTTATTATTGCCTCTCGGGGCATATTCCTTGATCTCCCACTTGCACTAGAGACAATAATCTAGTTACATAGTGATATATCTAACACCCATTGAGTTACGGTGTTGATCATGTTTTGCTCTAGGGAGAGTTTTAGTCAGATCTGCTACATTGAGATCCGTATGTACTTCTAAATCTTTATATCTCCATCCTTGACATGCTCGCGGATGGAGTGAAACCGCGCTTAATATGCTTGGAATGCTTGTGAGACCTTGGCTCTTTGGCATTGGCAATGGCACCATTGTTGTCACAATAGATCACCATTGGGTCCAACGCTTGCCACAACTCCTAGTTCGGATATGAACTCCTTCATCCAAGCTGCTTCACAGCCGCTTCAAGCGGCAACATATTCGGCCTCGTTGTTGATCCGCTACCACAGGTTGTTTGGAGCTCCTCCAACTAACCTCCGCCATTCATGAGAAATACGTATCCGGATTGAGACTTAGAGTCATCCGGATCGGTGTCAAAGCTAAGCGTCGACATAACACTTAGCGACGAGCTCTTCTTCACCTCCGTATACAAGAAACATATCCTTAGTTCTTCTCAAGTACTTAAGGATATTCTTGACCGCTATCCATGTTAGAACACGGATCCGATTGGTACCTACTAGTCAAACTAATAGCGTGTGCCACATCCGGTCTTGTACATAGCATGGCGTACATTATAGAGCCTATGGCTGAAGCATAGGGACTTTGTCCATTATCTCTCTTTCTTCCTTGAAGCGGACTTTGAGTCTTACTCAATGTCTTGCCTTGCAACATAGGTAAGAACCCTTCTTACTTCCGTCCATTTTAAACTTCTTTAAAATCTTATCAAGGTATGTACTTATGATAGCCCTATTAGGCGCCTAGATCTATCTCTATAGATCTTTATGCCTAATATGTAAGACGCTTCACCTAGGTCCTTCATTGAAAATTTCTGTTTAGATAACTTTTAACACTGTTTAAAAGTTCTATATCATTCCGATCAATAATATGTCATCCACATATAATATCAGAAATGCCACATTGCTCCCACTCACTTTCTTGTAAATACAAGCTTCTCCATAAGTTTGGACAAATCCAAACTCTTTGATCACCTCATCAAAGCGGAGATTCCAACCCCGTGATGCTTGCTTCAATCCATAGATGGATCGCTGAAGCTTGCACACCTTGTTAGCATCCTTAGGATCGACAAAACCCTTTGGTTGTATCATATACAACTCTTCTTCAATATTACCATTGAGAAACGCGGTTTGACATCCATCGCCATATTTCATAATCGAAATATGCAGCAATTGCTAACATAATCCTAACTGACTTTAGCATCGCTACGGGAGAGAAAGTCTCATCGTAGTCAACTCCTTGAATTTGTCGAAACCCCTTTGCGACAAGTCGAGCTTTATAGATGGTCACATTACCATCAGCATCAGTTTTCCTTTTGAAAATCCATTTGTTCTCCACGGCCTTTCGGTCGTGAGGTAATTCCACCAAGTTCCAAACTTGATTTTCATACATGGATTCCATCTCGGATTTCATGGCTTCTAACCATTTGTTGGAATCCGGGCTCATCATTGCTTCTTCATACGTCGCAGGGTCATTATTTTCATCAACCATGAAATTTATGACAGGATTTCCGTACAGCTCGGGAGCTGCACGCGTCCTGTTTGACCTGCGAGGTTCGGTAGTACTCTCTTTCGGAGTTTCATGATCATTATCATTAGTTCCTTCTTCAACAGGTGGAGCCAACTCCGGAACGACTTCCGGCGCTGCGCTACTCGCCATACTTTGAAGAGAAGGTTCCATAACCTCTTCGAGTTCTACCTTCCGACTACTCACACCTTTCGCGAGAAACTCTTTCTCTAGAAAGGATCCATTCTTGGCAACAAAAACCTTGCCCTCGGATCTGTGATAGAAGGAATACCCAATAGTTTCTTTAGGGTATCCTATGAAGACGCATTTTTCCGCTTTGGGTTCGAGTTTATCCGGTTGAAGTTTCTTCACATAAACATCGCAACCCCAAACTTTAAGAAATGACAGCTTAGGTTTGTTTCCAAACCACAATTCATACGGTGTCGTTTCAACGGATTTAGATGGTGCCCGATTTAAAGTGAATGCAGCAGTTTCTAGTGCATAACCCCAAAATGACAACGGCAAGTCCGTCAGAGACATCATAGATCGAACCATATCTAATAAAATACGATTCGACGTTCGACACACCATTTATTTGTGGTGTTCCGGCAGGTGTGAGTTGTGAAACAATTCCACACTCTTTCATGTGAGTGCTAAACTCGTAACTTAGATACTCACCTCCACGGTCGGACAGTAGAAATTTGATCTTTCTATTACGATGATTTTCCACTTCATTCTGAAATTCCTTGAACTTTTCAAGGTTTCGGACTTGTGTTTCATCAAGTAGATATAACCGTATCTACTCAAATCATCCGTGAAAGTAACAAAATAACGATATCCACCTCGGCCGACACACTCATTGGACCACATACATCGAATGTATGATTTCCAATAACTGTCGCCTGTTCCATTGAACAGGAAAGCGGCGTTCTAGTCATCTTGCCCATAAGGCATGGCTCACATGTATCAAATGATTCATAATCAAGTGATTCTAAAAGTCCATCCGAATGGAGCTTCTTCATGCGTTTAATGCCAATATGACCTAGACGGCGATTACACATATATGCGGATATATCATCACTAAGTTTAATCCTTTTAGCATCAATATTATGAATATGTGTAACATTATCATCGAGATCCAACGAAATAAACCATTCAACATTGGTGCATGACCATAAAAGATTTCATTCATATAAATGGAACAACCATTGTTCTCAGATTTGAATGAAAACCACTTTGCATCAAACATGATCCAGATACAATGTTCATGCTCGGTGCGGGCACCAAATAATGATTATTTAAGTTTATAACTAATCCCGACGGTAAGTGGAGAGGTAGCGTTCGACGGCGATCACATCAACGTTTGATCCATTGCCGACACGCATCTTGACCTCACCCTTGCTAGCGGTGCTTTATTCGCATGACCCGATTCGAGTTACAAATATTAGCCTGAACCGGTATCAAATACCCGGTGCTCTGCGAGCACTAGTCAAGTACACATCAATAACATGTATATCATATATACCTTTGTTTGCCTTGCCGGCCTTCTTATGCGCCAGATACTTGGGGCGATTGCGCTTCGATGGCGATCCCTTACAATAGTAGCACTCGGTATCGGACTTAGGTCCAACTCGGGGTTTCTTTTCGGTAGCGAGCGGGCTTGCCGCCCTTAACTTCCCTTCCGTTTTCCCTTCTTGTCTTTCTTGAAACCAGTGTTCCTATTGATCATCAACAGATGATGTTCCTTTTTTATCTCCACTTCTGCAATTTTAAGCATTGACAGAAGCTCGGGGAGAGACTTCTTCATGCCTTGAATATTATAGTTCATCACGAAGCTCTTATAGCTAGGTGGCAGATACTGCAGAACACGATGGATGCCTAAGTCAATGGGAATCGTTATTCCCAAGGACACAAGCTTATCGGCGTAACCCGGCATCTTGAGTACATGCTCACTAACGGAGCTGTACTATTCCATCATGCGACTAAAGAACTTTTACGAAGCATTGTAGCTCTCACTGACATGTGTGTCGAAAATCATTTTCAACTCACCCATTGTATCAAAAGCATTGCCGTTTGAACGCTTTGAAGTTCGGCTCTAGCCCATACAATATGCCGCAATGAACTAAGTTGTGGTCCTCGGACGAGTAAGATAGACATTCTTCTCCTCGTCGGGGCATAAATCAAGGTGGGGGGCCTAACGGCGCTTCTAGCACATATTGCTTTTGTGCAGCAGAGAGGAGAATCCTCAAATTCATGGCCCATTCAGTAAAGTTGCTACCGTTCGTTGCTAGTTTCTCTTTCTCCATGAACGCATTGAAATTAAAAGCAGGTGGTGCCATCTACAACAGAATTTGTAAAGTTTAGACTAAGTGTATGATAGATTGAGTTCAACTAATCTATATTACGAATGAACTCCCACTCAAAAGCGACATCCCTCATGTCCTTTTGGTGATTACATGAACCAAATCCACTACACCAAGTCCGATCATCACGTGAGTCGGTATAGCTTCAAAGGCGAGCATCAAATGGGCATCATATCAACTATATGACTCATGCTTAACCTTTCGGTCTGTGTTCCGAGGCCATGTACATACATGCTAGGCTCGCCAAGTTAGAACCTTAGTATTTTTGCGTGTGTAACTGTTTTACACCAAGTATGGTCGAGGATCCAAGTACACCCGATCATCACGTGATGTCTTGGAGCGAAAACATAATCGGTGCATACTAAAGGGAGAACACATTCTTATCTTGATATTTAAAATGAGGATCATCTTATTATGCTTAACAAAGCGCTAAACAAGCAATATAAGATGCAATCAAACATCATATGTTTAATAGTGAAATTATATGGTTCCCGCAGATGATCTCTATCATGTGCATCGTGGTATGATCACTATCATACCTATGTGTAAATCCACAATCTATGGGTTTTACACGCTATGTGTGTTAAGAGTATCATCTCATACTTCTACTTACAACACTACCATATCATAACACTAGCCCAGCAACAATCTAAACTAGACGCCTCTAATTTATCCATTGCAAGTTTTACGTGGTCGAGGGCTTTCGAGATAGAACCGTTCTTACCTACGAACATGAACCACAACGAGGATAATCAAATTGTTGACAACTCGCTTGCAAAATAGATATTGACTATAGTAGGAGAGACAGACACCGCTAGCCACTTATGCAAACTAGTTGCATGTCAAGCGTGGAACAGGTCTCATGCGAGGACATGTAAAGTTTGTCCGGCCGCTTCATCCCACTATGCCACCAATATCCAAAATCACAAGAAAGGAGCAACAACATGATCATCATCGCCCACATACTCATATGTGTACTACCCGTGTAAAGTATCTACGCATAGATCCGGCTCTGATACCACTGAAGGGTTCGCAGCATAGAAAACAAAAATTTTCCTACGGTGTGAACTAAATACCAAGATCTATTTATACTAGATACAAACAGCAGTGGATGTACATCCGTAGAGAACATACCCTTGAAGACCGACAAAGTTTAACGAGTCCAAACTCGTGGTTGATGTAGACGATCTCTTGCCGATCTCAAGATCGAGAGGAAGTCCTAGCGCCGCAAATCAGCGGCGCATCCGTGCTCGCACACACGTTCGAGGCACCGAGCAACCTCCGCCTCCTCGCCCAGCGATGCAGAAGCACAACTCTTTCTTGCCAAAGCCACGGGAACATGTATCTCGCTAGTCCGAGACCATGGGGATAAATTCTAGGGGAGAGAGATCCTTCACGAGGAGGTGAGTGAGAAGTGAGAGGAGGGGCTTTATAGGAGGAGGGGGAACCCCAAGGGGTGGCAGCGCATGGGGCTGCCCCTCCCTCATCATGGGTGGACACTCCACTCACAAAATGACCCTTCAAAAGTCCACTCAAAATCCCACTCAAAATCCCATTAAATTTCCACCAAATTTAATGCAAACTCTCATTAAATAAAACTCTTTTATTTTATTCAGAATTTTGTCAATTACTTTAATGACAAACATTCACAAATAACCCTTGCTAGAATTCTATTTCACATGCATAACCACTTTATGCAATTTCACCCGAAAACCTGTTTTCGATCTAGTGAAATAAATTCGCGCTTTGTTTATTCTTCGGCATGAAACTTTTGCTCCAATTGGATGTCGGTGTCTCTTAAGTGTGTCACCCTACGGTTCGTGAATAATGCGGACATGATCGAGACCCTCTCGGATCAATAATCGAAGCGGATCCGAGACCCATACCGACTCCCACACATTCAACGAGGACTTGCTTGGGATCTTCTTAACCTTTTACGCTAGTATCTTAACCCCTTTGTCTCACGATATATTACATGTCCGAGATTCGATCATCGGTATCTCCATACCTAGTTTGATCTCGTTCGACATGCACTCTTTTCTCGTTCCGTGATATAACATTCTAGTGATCAAATCACTTGCTTGCAAGCTAATCAATGTGATATCACCGAGAGGGCCCGAGTATATCTATCCGTCATCGGGATGAACAAATTCCACTCTTGATCCATGAGCCTCAACATAACACTTTATTAGTTACGAACCCATCTTTATAATCACCACATTACGGTGTGACGTTTGATGTTATCAAGAAACTCTTAGGTGTTAGTGATTGACATGATCTCATGGTCTAAGGATTAGGATCACTTCGTAAGTTGTTATAGCAATATAAACTCAATGACTTTGATCGTAATGCTATACTTCGGATGAATGTTCATCACATCATTACACTAATGTTGTGATCCCGTTATTAACAACATCCAATGTCCATGATCAAGAAACCTTGATCATCTTGTTAATCAACGAGCTAGTTTATGAGAGAGGCTTAACTAGGAACTTTCTGTTTGTTTATTAAACACACATGTATTAACGTTTCCGTATTAATACAATTATAGCATGCAAAATAAACATCTATCATATACTTGGAATACACATAATAAACAATTTATTATTGCCTCTCAGGGCATATTCCCTTCAGTGTTCACTTATAATCCATTCATCAGACTGCCCCGGGTGTTTGAGGCGTATTAAATTCTTGTGTTCATTGATATACGGGGCAACCAAGATAGATCTTTGTAAAACCGTGTAGTGTGCTTGATTGAGAGAATGCCCGTCCCTACATATCATTGCTTTACATCCTAGGGTGCCTTTTCCACGCATCTCCTCATGTCGTGATTACGAACACCAATCGCCTTAAGGTCGGAATAAAATCAACACAGAACTCAATGACCTCCTCTGTTACATAGCCCTTGGAGATGCTTCCTTCGCCTAGCACGGTTATGAACATATTTCTTTAAGACTCCCATGTACCTCTCAAAGGGAACATATTGTGTAGAAATACAGGACCGAGAATGGCAATCTCTTCTACTAGGTGAACCAGAGATGCGTCATAATATTGAAGAAGGATGGTGGGAACACCAACTCAAAGTCGACAAGACATTGGGCCACATCTGCTTGTAACCTGTAGGCTTTACGGATCGATTACCTTCCGAGATATTGCATTGAGGAATGCACATAGCTTCACAATGGGTACTCGAACATTTTCGGTAGAAGACCCCTCAATGCAATCGGAAGCAATTGTGTCATAATCACGTGGCAGTCATGAGACTTCAGGTTTTGGAATTTTTTCTCTGCCATATTTATTATTCCCTTTATATTCGACGAGAAGCCAGACGGGACCTTGATACTGCTCAGACATTCAAAAAAGATTTCCTTCTCTGCTTTGGTAAGTGCGTAGCTGGTAGGAGTTAAGTGGCATCGTTTACCCTTCTCGTTCTCAGGATGCATAGGCTCTTCAGGGGCCTTCAGACGTTGCTGGTCCTGTCGTGCTTCCGGTGTATCTTTTGTCTTCCCATACACTCCTAGAAAGCCTAGCAGGTTCACGCAAACATTCTTCGTCACGTGCATCACGTCGATTGAAGAGAGGACCTCTAAGACTTTCCAATAGGGTAGGTCCCAAAATATAGATTGCTTCTTCCACATGGGCGTGCGGTCCGCATCGTCATTCGAACAGATAGATCGCCAGACCTTTTCCAAAGATTACTTCTAGGTCCTTGACCATACCAAATACCTCCTCACCAGACGGAGGACAGGCTTCCTCCGGGGTTACGCCAGACGTTTGAAATGCTTGCCTTTCTTTCTTCTTGGATGCGAGTTCTAAGAAATCGGCGATACCCTAGGTACACAACCTTCTTACATTTATCCAAATATACACTTTCAAGATCATCTAAACAGTGTGTGCATGCATTGTATCCCTTGTTTGTGCCTCGAAATGTTACTAAGAGCAGGCCAATCATTGATGGTTACGAAAAGCAATGCTCGAGGTCAAATGGCTCCCTTTGTGCTCATCCCACACGTACACCTGGTTTGGCCCACAGCTGTAAAAGTTCTTCAACTAATGGCCTTAGGTACACATCAATGTCGTTGCCGGGTTGCCTCGGCCTTGGATGAGCATCGGCATCATAATGAACTTCCTCTTCATACACAACCAAGGAGGAAGGTTATAGATACATAGGGTCACAGTGCCGTGTGTGATCGCAGCTCTCACCAAAAGGATTCATGCCGTCTGTACTTAGACCAAACCTTAAGTTCCTTGCATCACGTGCAAAGTCCGGGTACTCGCCGACTTTTCTCCACTGACCCATCAGCGGGTGTCTCAACATCGCGTCTTTCTTACGGTCTTCCATGTGCCATCGCAACAACTTGGCATGCTCTTTATTTCGAAGAGACGTTTTAACCGTGGTATTATAGGAGCATACCACATAACCTTGGGGAACCTTCTTCCTAGGGGCCGCCTCAACATCGCCAGGATCGTCTCGATCTTATACTTGCAAAGTGCATACCGGCATGCATCCAAATTCTCGTACTTCTCACCGGTAGAGGATGCGATCATTAATGCAGTATGTATCTTCTGCACGTCTAATCCTAGAGGGCGACAACCTTCTTTGCTTGGTATGTCTTGTCAGCAACTCATTATTTCTTGGAAGAAGATTCTTCATTTTTACCAACAACTTTGAAAATGCTATCGGTCACACCATTCTCGCCTTCCATTGCAGCAAATCCAGGTGGCACCTAGCTTTTTGTGGCCATCTTCGCAAGTTGGATACAACAATGTTTTGTGATCCTTTAACATCTGCTCCAGCCTTCTCCTTCTCCTTTTCGTTTCACATTCTTCCTTTGCATCAAGAATGGCCCGACCAAGATCGTCATCACGGGCCCATCCGCTCCCTCTTGATCTTCATTATCTACCTCCGTTGCATTATCATCATATTCAGGATACATATTATGATAGTTTTCATCATCCTCTTCTTCTTCGTTGTCTTCCATCACAACCCCTTTTCTCCGTGCTTGGTCCAACAATTATAGTGGGCATGAAACCAGATCAAGCGGTGGGCGTGAATGGTTCGTATTTGAGTAGTCTTTCTTGTTCGACGGTGAACACACGGACAACACATAAAACCATTGTGACCACAGTTTGCATTAGCCACAACGATGAAATTTTGGAGGCGTAATGTACTTTCGAAGTGCGGTCACCAGACATCCATTGCCGATTCATCTGCATTAATATGTAGTATATATCAAAAATAATAGGGAGATGACCATTTATATATATAGTACATCAATGACATATGAAACTATAGTTGCCGACCTCGACCGAGACGGAAAGAGCAACAAGAAAGCTTATTTTGAGCTCTCGGGCATTTCACCGAACACCTCTAGTGCATATGAAAAAACACAACTAGCACTCTTCACACCCTCTTGCTAGGCTCCAAAATGTGAAAGAATGGAAGAGTGGGTGTGTGTGGGCTGGGTGGTGCCTTATAGTTTCCCACCCTTTAACACCGGTTCGTGCCACGAACCGGTGTTAAAGGGGTGCGTGCCATCAGTGGAGGACCTTTAACACCGGTTCGTGCCACGAACCGGTGTTAAAGGGGGCTCCTTTAATGCCGCAGAGGCCACGCTGGTACGGCCCCCCCTTTAACACCGGTTCGTAGAAGAACCGGTGTTAAAGCCCATTTTCGGGATCAACAAAAGCCCTCGTTTCCACTAGTGTATGTAGATTCACTCAACTTTGGAGTGAATCTACATACTAAAACAAGTCTAGATTCATTTTTTCACAAATCTAAAACATCTTATATTTTGAAACGGAGGGAGTAGCCATTTGAGACGTCGGAGAGATGCTCTCAGGCTCACACCACAAAGAATACTCGTTGTTTGTAGCAGCTCGGCGCCGCGCGCCATCAAACCAAGAATTATTAAGCCAGCATCGATGCTTTGGACATTGATGCAGAGTCACGAGGAGCAGTATCGATTTTAATACAGTACAGTATTTGGAACCATTCACAGTCCTGCACTTGGAGTCCACTAGGGTGCGAAGAGCCACAGCTCGGTCGCGGAGCACGGGGTCACCGAGCTACGAGTTAAATACAGTAAGAGCTCCTCTACTTGCTGAGCTGACTCAATTTAGTCCTTGTACTTGAAATTTACTGAATTTTGTCTCTATACTTGTGAATTGTGTTCGATTTAAACCAATTCGATGTTTGCCATCAAATTTAAACTGACATGGATGATACGTGGGTTGAAATCTTACAAAAACACCCTCCCGCATCTGAGAAAAATGCAAAAAACAACCATATATGTTGCAAAATACAACATTAGTCCCTATACTTGTCCGGATAGCTCGATTTAATCCTGGTAAGAAGTTGCATAATTTAACCCGTGTACTTGGCAATTGGACTTGATTCATCCCAAACACATATTTGTTGTCGAATTTGAGCTGATGCGGATGACACATGGACGTAGCTCCCACTTACAGGAGACTAGCCGGCCTGAAAATATGCAGAGACTTAACGCATCTAGAATATACATTTTCGCTCCTAGATATTTGCATGTACCCACTCCCCATGTAATTATTAAGCCAGCATTCCATAACGTTACACTACCCTTTATTTCAAGACTATTATATTTAAGAGGAAGGGAAAATGAGGGAGTCGATGGAGAGGGAGGTGACAGTGGCGATGATCACTGGACCGCAACGTGTAACATTTTTCCATAGACGAGTGATGATATCGAAGCAACACCGACTGTCATGAAAATGTTGAAGGGAATATGCCCGAGAGGCAATAATAAAGTGGTTATTATCGTATTCCTTATTTATGATAAAAGTTTATTTTGCATGCTATAATTGTATTAATACGGAAACGTTAATACATGTGTGTTTACTAAACAAAAAGGAAGTTCCTAGTTATGCCTTTCTTATAAACTAGCTCGTTGATTAACAAGATGATCAAAGGTTTCCTGATCATGGACAATGGATGTTGTTAAAAACGAGGTCATATATTATTGGAAAGGGTGTGATAAAAATTCATCCAAAGTATAGCATTACGATCAAAGTTATTGTGTTTATATTGATACAACATCATACGATAATCTTAGTCCTTAGACTATGAGATCATGTCAATCACTAACACTAGAAGAGTATCTTGATAACATCAAACGTCACACCGTAACATGGTGACTATAAATATGGGTTCAGTGCTACGAAGGTGTTATGTCGATGCTCATGGATCAAGAGTGGAATTTGTCCATCCCGATGATGGAGAGATATAGTCTGGGCCCTCTCGGTGATATCAAATTAGTTAGCTTGCAAGCAAGTGATTTGATCACTAGAATATTATATCACAGAAACGAGAAAAAAGTACATGTCGGTAACGAGATCAAACTAGGTATGGGGATACCGATGATCGAATCTCGGACATGTAATATATCGCGAGACAAAGGGATTGAGTTACATGCGTATAAGGTTCACACGATCACATAAGTCATCATTGAATATGTGGGAATCAGTGCGGATCTCCAGGTCCCGCTGCTGATTATTGATCGTAGAGGGGTCTCGATCATGTCTATATTATTCGCGAACCGTAGGGTGACACACTTAAGGAATACCGGCACCATTTTAGTAAATAATATGCCAGAGAAAGAAAAAACAAAGGGCAGGAATTTATTTTCACTAGACACCGAAACTGTTTTGGTTGAAATTGTTGAAACTGGTTCTGCATGTGAAATTGAATACTAGCAAGGGGTTTTATATGAATGTTTGTTAATTAAAGTAATTAACAAAATTCTGAATAAATAAATAAAAGAGTTTTATTTAAATGAGAGCTTCCATTAAATTTGGTGGAAATTTAATGCATGTGAGTGGATTTTTTAGTGGAGGCTCTTTTATGGGAGTGGAGGCTTTTCATTTTGAGTGGGAGCTCCACCCACATGAATGTGGAAGAGGTGGGGGCAGCCACCATGGCCAGGCGCCATGCCCCTTGGGGTGACCCCCTCTCGCTATAAAAGACGTCCCTCTCCTCCTCTCAAAACACACCTCCTCGCGAAGGATCTTGTTGGAATTATGCCCTAGAGGCAATAATAAAGATGTTATTATTATAATTCTTGTTCATGATAAAGTTTATATTCCATGCTAGAATTGTATTAAGCGGAAACTTTAATACTTGTGTGGTTTGTGAACAACACAGTGTCCCTAGTATGACTCTATGGACTAGCTCATTGATTAATGATGGTTAAGGTTTCCTAACCATAGACATGAGTTGTCGATTAATAATGAGATCATATCATTGGGAGAATGATATGATGGACATACCCAAACTAAGCAGAGCAATTAGATCGTGTCATCGTGTTCATCTTTGCAAAGCTTTTTTTATGTCAAATATTGTATTCCTTATACCATGAGATAATACAACTCCCTGGTATCGGAAGAAAGCTTTGAGGTCATCAAACGTCATCCTATGAGAGGGTGATCATAAAGGTGTCTCTCAGGTGATCGGAAAGTACCTGTTGGGTTGTATGTATCGAGATGGGATTTGTCCCTCCCAAGTCGGAGAGATATACTTCGGGCCCACTCGATAATCGATATCAACACCGATTGCAAGCATGTGGTTAAGGAGTTAATCACAAAGTGATATCGGATTACGGAACGAGTAAAGTACTTGTTGTGAACGAGATTGAACTAGGTATGACGGTACCGACGATCAAATCTCGGGCAAGTAAAATATCGCGAGACGAAGGGAATATATATATATGGGATTGATTGAATCCTGGCATCGTGGTTCATCCGATATGATCATCGATGAATGTGTGGGAGTCAATATGGGTTTCCAGACCCCACTGTTGATTATTGATAGAAGATCATGTCTGCATATTCTCGAACCCGAAGGGTCACACACTTAACGTGTCTCGACGCTAGGATAGATTGGATAATTGGTTTATGAGTTTTTGTTCAGAGTCTCGGATGAGATCCGGGACATCACGAGAGGTTCCAGAATGGTTCGGAGAATAAGATTCATATAAGGCAATGCAGTTTTTGGAGTTCGGAATTATTTTGGGTTATTCGGTATTGTACCGAAAGCTTCTAGAACCTTCCGGAGTGGGACCAAAGTGGCCCCACTTGTCGGGAGGGGGCGTGGGACTATGAGGGAGTGCCCTGGCCGCATTGGGCCAGGGGCACAAGGCCTCATAGGGCCCAGCCGGCCAAACCCTAGGGAAACCCTAGGGGAGCTTCTAGAAGGGGGGCAGGAGAACTTGCCCCCCACTCCTCCCTCCTTTGGCCGCCGGCCTAGGGCTTGGGGGAGGGGCAAGGGCCAGCCGCCCACCCCTCTATATAAAGAGGGATGGGGGTGCACCCCTCCCACACCTCCTCCACAACCCTAGTCGCCCTGCTACCCCTCCTCTCTCTCTCCCTCCCGACTGCGCGTAGGCGAAGCCGTGCCGCAGAAACTCTCCACCGCTTGCACCGCGCCATCGCGTTGTAGATCCAATCCATCTCTCCACCCTACTTGATGGACCGAGGAAGGAGGAGACGTCGAGGTGCCGCACGTGTGCATCTCTCGGAGGCATCGCCACTTGCGGTGTTAGATCGGATCGGATCGCGAGGAGGAGAAGCGAGTACGACTACATCACCCACGTTCCGTCGAACGTTCCGCTGTGCGAATCTTCAAGGGTATGAAGATCTCATCTATCCCCCTCATTGTTTGCATCTCCTAGATTAGATCTTGGCTTTCCCGTTCGCATCCGTAGAATTTTTTTGATTTACTATGCTGCGAAACCCTTCAGTGGTATCAGAGCTAGATCTATGCGTAGATGTGTTTCACGAGTAGAACGCAACATGGTTGTTGCGAGCGTTGATGTTTTCTGTTGCAAGCCTCTTGTTTGTGTACTTATTATGACGCGGGATAGTGAGATCGAAGCGGTCCAGGCCAACCTTACGCGACCTCGTTCGCGAGACCGGCTCCGCACTTGACGTGTGGCTTGTTCTACACATGCGGCTGTGGATGCCAATTTCTCTCACTATAGTTGTCATGGGATTTACATCGGAGTTTGGCAACCATAATATCACCGTTGTGGCTTTCCGTAGGTAAGAATTGTTCTTAGCTTGCTACTCCCATAAGCCACGTAAAACATGCAACAACAAAGTAGAGGCGTCTAACTTGTTTTTGCAGGGAGTGTTTTCTGTGATATGGTATGGCCCAAGATGTGATGTGTATGTTGTATGCGATGATCATGTTTTGTAATGTTTCACGACTTGCATGTCGATGAGTACACAACCGGCAGGAGCCATATGGTTGTCTTTATAATTGTGTATGACCTGTGTGTCAACTTCTTATACGCCATGTAATAGCTTTACTTTATCGCTAAGTAGTTAGCAATAGTTGTAGTTGCTATTCGTGGTGGAGGCAATCATGGTGGAGTGATGGAGATCATGCCGACACGCACAAGATGGAGATCATTACGCGAAGATTGGCTATACCATGTCACATAAAGTTATATGCATGTGATGTTTATCCTTTTATGTATCTTATTATGCTTAGATCGCGACGGTAGCATTATAAGATGATTCCTCACTTAAAGATCAAGATAAAACTATGTTCTCCCCATGTATGCACCGTTGCGAAAGTTTGTCGTGTTCAAGCATCACATGATGATCGGGTACTATAAACTCTACGTTCACATACAACGGGTGCAAGCCAGTTTTGCACACGCGGAAATACTTGGGTTTGACTTGACGAGCCTAGCATGTACAGACATGGCCTCGGAACACATGAACCGAAAGGTTAAGCATGAGTCATATGAATGATATGATCGACACTTCGTTGTCCACCATTGAAACCACATCTCTTCTCGTGAATATCGGATTAGGTGTGGTGAATTTGGATCATGTTCACTAAACAACTTGAGGGATGTTGAATTTAGTGGGAGTTCATCTAGTAATTTTATTAAGTTGAACTAGTTATCATGAACATAGTCTAAATTGTACTTGCAAATTTTGTAGATCAAATGGCTAAGTCCAACTTCAACTTCAACGTTTTTGCTGAGAAAGAAAATCTTAAGAACAATGGGTCTAACTTCACCAACTGGTTCCGCAATCTGAGAATCATTCTCGCTGGCGGACAAAAGGACTATGTCCTTGAGAATGCGCTAGGTGACGCCCTCGTAGATGCGGTACCGATGAGAAAGCTGTTTATCGAACAAGAAAGATGATTATGGTGTGATTAAGAGCACCATGTTGTTTGCTATGGAATCGGACCTTCAAAATCGTTTTGAAGATTACCCGCCCTTTGAGATTCTTGAGGAACCGAAAACTATGTTCCGGACTCAGCTGCTCGAGAGATATGAGATCTCTAAGAAATTCTTTAACTGCAAGATGGAGGAAGGGAGTTCCGTTAGTGAGCACGCCATAAATATGTCGGGATACACTCAACGCCTTGAGCAACTGGACTGCAAGATTCCAGAGGAGCTCAAGAATGACAGGGTTCTGCAATCACTCCCTCCTAGCTACAAAAGTTTTGTAGTTACTCATAATCAGATTGGTTCCACTGATACGATCACCGAGCTCTTCGCTAAGCTGAAAGCTGCGGAGGTGGACATCAAAAAGGATAATCATGTGTTGATGGTCAACAAGCCCCCAGCTTTAAGAAAGGTAAGGGTGCAAAGAAGCCCTTCAAGAAAGGCAGCGGCAAGCGCGTTGCCCCTGCTGAGAAGAAGCTCAAGTCTGGACCTAAGCCGGACACTGAGTGCTTCTATTGCAAGGACAAGGGTCACTGGAAGCGCAACTGTCCGAAGTACTTAGCGGACAAGAAGGCTGGCACCATCAAAGGTATATTTGATATACATGTTATTGATGTTTTCCTTACTAGCCCTTGTTGTAGTGCCTGGGTATTTGATACTGGTTCAGTTGCTAATATTTATAACTCGAAACAGGAGCTGCGGAATAGACGGCGGCTAGCGAGGGATGAGGTGACGATGCGCATTGGCAACAGATCAAGAGTTGATGTGATGGCCGACGGCACGCTCTCCTTAGTTTTACCTTCGGGATTAGTTTTAAACCTTAATAAATGTTATTATGTGCCTGCGTTGAGCATGAACATCATATCTGGATCGTGTTTATTGCAAGACGGTTATTCATTTAAATCTGAGAATAATGGTTGTTCTATTTATATGAGTAACATCTTTTATGGTCATGCACCTGCTGTGAATGGTTTATTTCTTCTGAATCTCGAAAGGGATGAAACACACATCCATAACATTGAGGCTAAGAGATGCAAGGTAGATAGTGATAATACTACTTATTTGTGGCACTGTCGTCTAGGTCATATTGGTGTAAAACACATGAAGAAACTCCATTCTGATGGACTTTTGGAGTCTCTTGATTTTGAATCATTTGACACATGCGAACCATGCCTCATGGGCAAGATGATCAAAACCCCGTTCTCCAGAATGATGGAGCGAGCAACAGACTTGTTGGAAATCATACATACCGATGTATGCGGACCGATGAGTGTTTCGACGCGCGGTGGATATCACTACTTTCTCACTTTTACCGATGACTTAAGTAGATATGGGTATTCTATTTAATGAAACATAAATCTGAAACATTTGAAAATTTCAAAGAATTTCAGAATGAAGTGGAAAACCATCATAACAGAAAGATTAAGTTTCTACGATCCGATCTTGGAGGTGAATATTTGAGTTATGATTTTCTCACGCATCTTAAAGCAAGCGGAATCGTTTCGCAACTCACGCCACCCGGAACACCATAACGCAATGGTGTGTCTGAACGCCGGAATCGAACTCTATTAGATATGGTCCGATCAATGATGTCTCTTACTGATTTGCCGTTATCATTTTGGGGTTATGCATTAGAAACCGCTGAATTTACTTTAAATAGGGCACCATCTAAATCCGTTGAGACGATACCGTATGAACTGTGGTTTGGTGCTAAACCTAAGTTGTCGTTTCTTAAAGTTTGGGGATGCGAAGCTTACGTCAAGAAGTTGATGCCGGACAAGCTCGAACCCAAAGCGGAGAAATGCGTCTTCATAGGATACCCTAAGGAAACTATTGGGTATACCTTCTATCACAGAACCGAAGGCAAAGTGTTTGTCGCAAAGAACGGATCCTTTCTTGAGAAGGAGTTTCTCTCGAAAGAAGTGAGTGGGAGGAAAGTGGAGCTAGACGAGGTTGTTGAACATTCTCTTGAGTTGGAGAGTAGCGCAAGACTGAAATTGTTCCAAAGGCCGCTCAACAATAGAGGAAGCTAATGACAAGGATCATGAAGCTTCGGACGATTCTACTACTGAACATCGCAGGTCGACAAGGTCGCGTGCCCCTCCTGAGTGGTACGGCAACCCTGTCTTAATTATCTTGTTAGTAGATGACACTGAACCTGCGAACTTTGAGGAAGCGATGATGAGCCCAAACTCTGAGAAATGGGTAGAGGCCATGAAATCCGAATTGGGATCCATGAGCGAAAACCAAGTATGGACTTTGGTGGACCCTCCTAGCGACCGAAAGGCCGTTGAGTGCAAATGGATCTTCAAGAAGAAAACGGACGCGGATGGTAATGTTACCGTCTATAAAGCACGACTTGTCGCGAAAGGTTTTCGACAAGTTCAAGGTGTTGACTACGATGAGACTTTCTCTCCCGTAGCGATGTTTAAGTCCATTCGGATTTTATTAGCAATTGCTGCGTTTCATGATTATGAAATATGGCAGATGGATGTCAAGATCTGCTTCCTCAATGGCAACATTGATGAAGAGTTGTATATGATGCAACTCGAAGGTTTTGTCGATTCTAAGGATCTTGATAAAGTGTGCAAACTTCAGCTCCATTTATGGACTAAAGAAAGCATCTCGAGTTGGAACCTTCGCTTTGATCAAGTGATCAAGAGCTTTGGATTTGTTCCAAATTGCTACAAGCTTGTACCTACAAGAAAGTGAGTGGGAGCTCGTGACATTTCCGGTACTATATGTGGATGACATATTGATTATTGGAAATGACATTGACATGCTTAACGATGTGAAGAGTTATTTGAACAAATGTTTTCAATGAAACCTAGGGGAAAGCTGCTTATATATTGGGCATCAAAATCTATAGAGATAGACAAAGACGCCTGATAGCTTTAAGCCAGAGTACATACCTAGACAAAGTTCTGAAAAGGTTCAGAATGGATAAGGCAAAGAAAGGTTCAGTGCCTATGTTGTCAGGTAAGATATTGAGCAAGGCTCAGTGTCCAGCCACGGTAAATGATAGAGAAGCTATGAGCAAAGTGCCTTATGCCTCGGCCATAGGTTCTATCATGTATGCCATGCTGTGTACTAGACCGGATGTGTCCAATGCTCTTAGTTTGACGAGAAGGTACCAAAGTGATCCAGGAGTGGAACACTGGACAGCCGTGAAGAACATCCTAAAGTACTTGTATAGGACTAAAGAAATGTTCTTAGTCTATGGAGGTGATGAACAGCTTGTCGTAAAGGGTTACGTCGACGCTAGTTTCGACACCTACAAGGATGATTCTAAATATCAGACAAGATACGTTTATATTTTGAATGGAAGAGCTGTGAGCTGGAGAAGCTGCAAGCAAAGCGTGACCATGGGATCTACAGTAGAAGCAGAATACATGGCTGCTGTAGAAGCGTCAAGTGAAGGAGTTTGGATCAGGAACTTCATCACTGAGCTTGGCGTGGTTCCAAGTGCCTTTGACCCACTGGAGATATTGTGTGACAACACTGGCGCCATAGCACTAGCTAAGGAACCAAGATATCATCCAAAGACCAAGCATATCAACCGCAAGTTTCATATAATCCGAGATTATATAGCAGATGGAGATCTGAAGATTAGCAAAGTACATACATATCTGAATGTCGCAGATCCATTGACTAAACCTCTTCCACGTGCAAAACATGATCAGCACCTTAGTGCCATGGGTGTTAGATTGTTGCCAGATGTAAACTAGATTATTGACTCTAGTACAAGTGGTAGACTGTTGGAATTATGCCCTAGAGGCAATAATAAAGATGTTATTATTATAATTCTTGTTCATGATAAAGTTTATATTCCATGCTAGAATTGTATTAAGCGGAAACTTTAATACTTGTGTGGTTTGTGAACAACACCGTGTCCCTAGTATGCCTCTATGGACTAGCTCATTGATTAATGATGGTTAAGGTTTCCTAACCATAGACATGAGTTGTCGATTAATAATGAGATCATATCATTGGGAGAATGATATGATGGACAGACCCAAACTAAGCGGAGCAATTAGATCGTGTCATCGTGTTCATCTTTGCGAAGCTTTTCATATGTCAAATATTGTATTCCTTAGACCATGAGATAATACAACTCCCAGTAATGTAAGAAAGCTTTGAGGTCATCAAACGTCATCCTATGAGAGGGTGATCATAAAGGTGTCTCTCAGGTGATCGGAAAGTACCTGTTGGGTTGTATGTATCGAGATGGGATTTGTCCCTCCCAAGTCGGAGAGATATACTTCGGGCCCACTCGGTAATCGATATCAACACCGCTTGCAAGCATGTGGTTAAGGAGTTAATCACAAAGTGATATCGGATTACGGAACGAGTAAAGTACTTGCTGTGAACGAGATTGAACTAGGTATGACGGTACCGACGATCAAATCTCGGGCAAGTAAAATATCGCGAGATGAAGGGAATATATATATATGGGATTGATTGAATCCTGGAATCGTGGTTCATCAGATAGGATCATCGATGAATGTGTGGGAGTCAATATGGGTTTCTAGACCCCGCTGTTGATTATTGATAGAAGATCATGTCTGCATATTCTCGAACCCGAAGGGTCACACACTTAACGTGTCTCGACGCTAGGATAGATTGGATAATTGGTTTATGAGTTTTTGTTCGGAGTCTCGGATGGGATCCGGGACATCACGAGAGGTTCCGGAATGGTCCGGAGAATACGATTCATATAAGGCAATGCAGTTTTGGAGTTCGGAATTGTTTCGGGTTATTCGGTATTGTACCGGAAGCTTCTAGAACGTTCCGGAGTGGGATCAATGTGGCCCCACTTGTCGGGAGGGGGCGTGGGCCTATGAGGGAGTGCCCTGGACGCATTAGGCCAGGGGCACAAAGCCCCATAGGGCCCTGCCGGCCAAACCCTAGGGAAACCCTAGGGGAGCTTCTAGAGGGGGGGGGGGAACTTGCCCCCCACTCCTCCCTCCTTTGGCCGCCGGCCTAGGGCTTGGGGGAGGGGCAAGGTCCAGTCGCCCACCCCTCTATATAAAGAGGGCTGGGGGCGCACCCCTCCCACACCTCCTCCACAACCCTAGCCGCCCCTCGCCTCTCCTCTCTCCTCCCGATTGCCAGCGAAGCCTCGCCACGTAAACTCTCCACCGCTTGCACTGCGCCATCGCGTTGTAGATCCAATCCATCTCTCCACCCTACTTGCTGGACCGAGGAAGGAGGAGACGTCGAGGTGCCGCACGTGTGCATCTCTCGGAGGCATCGCCACTTGCGGTGTTAGATCGGATCGGATCGCGAGGAGGAGAAGCGAGTACGACTACATCACCCATGTTCCGTCGAACGTTCCGCTGTGCGAATCTTCAAGGGTATGAAGATCTCATCTATCCCCCCTAGTTGTTTTCATCTCCTAGATTAGATCTTGGATTTCCCATTCGCATCCGTAGAATTATTTTGATTTACTAAGCTGCGAAACCCTTCAGATCTCTCTCCCCCTTTAGAATTTCCCCATGGTCTTGGATCAACGAGAAACATGTTTCCGGTGGCTTTTTCTGGAAGGATTTGTTGCTTATGCTGCTTCGCTGGTGCGAGGGCACGGAGGTTGTCGGGGAGTTAAGACAACCTTCTCGTTGTACCCTCCTGGCCTTTATATAGATAGAAAGGTCCCGGGATAGGTCGAGTCGGTTACAAATTAGGGTTGATACCTTTTGAAATTATACCTAATCTAGACTTGTCCTCCAAGGAGTCAAAACCATCACGGGCTTGGGCCACCCGAAGTCTTCATGGGCTGCGTGTCCTGACGTGGGCCTTCCTTGGACTGGACCAGGTATGCTAATGTTGTGCACCCGTAGGGTATATCCTTGTCAGTATCCCCCGAGTGTTCAGTCGAATCGTAGATTCGGCTGGAGACTCTTCAATCTTTCGGGTGCAGTTGATCCTGCTTGACAAGGATAAATGTTTAGTTCTTAGGGATTGTTGATGCGTTTGCCTGACTCATCCGACGGATCAGGGATAGTTAACTGTCATAGGACAAAAACAACACGATATTCATCAAACTCGAGTCCCCGGACTCGAATTCGGAATGATTGCTGGTGTGATTCGACTCAGGCCGTTGTGGTCTTACATGAGTCGAATCCCAGTGATTTTCAAGTGATGTACCCAACGCGTCCGTCGGGATTTTCATCGTGCCTGTTGACACGGTAGTTTTACTGGCAGAGCGCAGTCCGGTGCGTTACCAGGCCATCAGATGATATCTGTAGGCTTTATCTTTGCGTCATAGACACAACATCCAAAATTTTATCACCACGGAGGTGTTTCAGGTGGCCAAGGAGACCGTGTCTCACTTAGCGTTGGTTTGGGCAAAGTTGCCAAAAAAGATTTTGTCGTAATTGATCTGAAGGATCGTAGTTAAAGAGTTCATAGGGTGCGCGGCCAGCGCTCCCTATGGGAGTAGGCCCCGAGTGTCTGTTCGAGTCGTAGACTCGAGCAGAGACTTTAATTCAGTCGTTTTCAGTATAATTCCGAAGGACACAATTTGTTTTCGGATGCTCAGCCAACGCTCCCTATGGGAGTAGCCCCCGAGTCCGTAGTGGAGTCGCAGACTCGACGTAGGACTCGAAGATAATTTCGAAGTCATGTTACCTTAGCAATTTCTCAGGTGTGCGGCCAGCGCTCCTGATAGGAGTAGCCCCTGAGTAGTTTCTCGAATCGTAGATTCGGGTAAGTACTTGTATGATTAGTCGAAATATTTAAGCCGTTGCTAGCTTTGCCTTGATGACGGCAGTGCTGACGATTGGTGATCTCAACCGTCTGCGACAGCAGAGATGATGCGATGAGACGATCGTGGGTCCCACCGCCTGACTTGACGTTGACTAGTCACTGATACGTCAGAAACGTATCTATAATTTTTTATATTCCATGCTTGTTTAGTGTCTACTTTGCTTTGCTTTGTCTACACTTTGAGGTGTTTTATATATTTTCTGGTACTAACCTATTAACAACATGCAACAATGCGAGTTGCTTGTTTTCTTCTGTTTTTGGTTCTAGAAAAGGCAGAAAATCAATATTCTCGGAATTGGACAGGACAAAAGCCAAAGTCAATATTTTACCGTGGGGAACACGAAGCCAGAGTACGAGACGGAGGAGAGCCACCAGGGGGCCACACCCCCTGACCGCGCGACTTGGGTGGGCACAAGCCTGAGGGGTGCGGCCACCCTGGATTCCCCCTGCCTCGCCTCTTCGCCTATAAAGACCCCCCGATACAGAAACCCTAAGAACCCGATCAATATTCCACGAAACGGTCTGTAGCCGCCGCCACCATCGTCCCTAGATCATGGGGGATCTGAAGCTCTTCCCGGCACCCTGTCGGTGGGGAGATCATCCCGGAGGCCTTCTTCTTTATCATGCCAGCCTCCGATATGAAGTGTGAGTAGTTCCACCTTGGACTACGGGTCCATGTAGTAGCTAGATGGTTATATCTCCTCCTTTGTGCTACCATGTTTATGAAGGGAATATGCCCGAGAGGCAATAATAAAGTGGTTATTATCGTATCCTTATTTATGATAAATGTTTATTTTGCATGCTATAATTGTATTAATACGGAAACGTTAATACATGTGTGATTAATAAACAAAAAGGAAGTTCCTAGTTATGCCTCTCTTATAAACTAGCTCATTGATTAACAAGATGATCAAAGTTTCCTGATCATGGACATTGGAGTTGTTAATAATGAGGTCACAACATTAGTGTAATGATGTGATGAACATTCATCCAAAGTATAGCATTACGACCAAAGTCATTGAGTTTATATTGCTTTAACAACTTACGAAGTGATCCTAATCCTTAGACCATGAGATCATGTCAATCACTAACACCGGAAGAGTTTCTTGATAACATCAAACGTCACACCATAACAGGGTGATTATAAAGATGGATTCAGAACTAATAAAGTGTTATGTTGAGGCCCATGGATCGAGAGTGGAATTTGTTCATCCCGATGATGGATATATATACTCTGGGCCCTCTCGGTGATATCACATTGATTAGCTTGCAAGCAAGTGATTTGATCACTAGAATGTTATATCACGGGAACGAGAAAAGAGTGCATGTCAGTAACGAGATCAAACTAGGTATGGAGATACCGATGATCGAATCTCGGACATGTAATATATCGTGAAACAAAGGGATTAAGATACTACCATAAATGGTTCCGACGATCACAAGAAAGTCATCGTTGAATGTGTGGGAGTCAGTATGGGTCTCCAGATCCCGCTTCTGATTATTGATCCGATAGGGGTCTCGATCATGTCCGCATTATCCACGAACCATAGGGTGACACAATTAAGAGACACTGACATCCAATTGGAGCAAAAGTTTCATGCTGAAAGAATGAACAAGCGGAGGAATTTATTTCACTAGATACCGAAACAGGTTTTCGGGTGAAATTGCATAAAGTGGTTATGCATGTGAAATAAAATTCTAGCAAGGGGTTATTTGTGAATTTTTGTCATTAAAGTAATTGACAAAATTCTGAATAAAATAAAAGAGTTTTATTTAATGAGAGTTTGCATTAAATTCGGTGGAAATTTAATGGGAATTTGAGTGGGTTTTTTAGTGGAGAAAATTGAAGGGCCATTTTGTGAGTGGAGTGTCCACCCACATGAATGAGGGAGAGGTGGGGGCACCCTCCATGGCCGGCGGCCATGCCCCCTTGGGCTGCCCCCCTCCCCTATATAAGGAGCCCCTCCTCTCACTTCTCACTCACACCTCCTCGTGAAGGATCTCTCTCCCCCACTAGAATTTATCCCCCATGATCTCGGACTAGCGAGATACATGTTCCCGGTGGCTATTCGGCAAGAAAGAGTTGTGCTTCCGCTGCATCGCTGGAGCGAGGAGGCGGAGGTTGCTCGGTGCCTCAAACGTGTGTGCGAGCACGGATGCGCTGCTGTTTTGCGGCGCTAGGACTTCCTCTTGATCTTGAGATCGACAAGAGATCGTCTACATAAACCACGAGTTTGGACTCGTTAAGCTTTGTCGGTCTTCAAGGGTATGTTCTCTACGGATGTACATCCTCCCGTTGTTTGTATCTAGTAGATAGATCTTGGTACATAGTTGTTCCCATCATAGGAATTTTTTTTGTTTTCTATGCTGCGAACCCTACAGTGGTATCAGAGCCGGATCTATGCGTAGATACTTTGCACGGGTAGTACACATATGAGTATGTGGGCGATGATGATCATTTTATTACTTCTTAGTTCTACTTTGGATATTGGTGGCATAGTAGGATGAAGCGGTCCGGACAAACTTTACATGTCCTCGCACATGAGACTTGTTCCACGCTTGACATGCAACTAGTTTTGCATAAGTGGCTAGCGGGTGTCTGTCTCTCCTACTATAGTCAATATCTAATTTGCAACGAGTTGTCAACAATTTGGTTATCCTCGTTGTGGTTCATGTTCATAGGTAAGAACGGTTCTATCTTCGAAAGCCCTAAGCCACATAAAACTTGCAATGGATAAATTAGAGGCGTCTAGTTTAGATTGTTGCTGGGCTAGTGTTATGATATGGTGATGTTGTAAGTAGAAGTATAAGATGATACTCTTATAACACACATAAATTTTAGGTTCCATAGACCTTGGCCTTACACATAAAGGTATGATAGAGATCATACCACGATGCACATGATGGAGATCAAGTGCGGGAACCATATCATTTCACTTATTAACATGTGATGTTTATTGCATCTTATATTGCTTGTTTGGCGTTTTATTAGCATAATAAGATGATCCCTCATTTAGATATCAAGATAAAAATGTGTTCTTCCTTAAGTATGCACCGACAATGTTTCGTCGCTTCAAGACATCACGTGATGATCGGGTGTACTTGAATCCATGAGCATATCTCGGATGTAAGATAGTTACACACACACACGAATAATAAGGTTCTTACTTGGCAAGCCTAGCATGTACAGACATGGCCTCGGAACACGGACCAAAAGGTTAAGCATGAGTCATATGTTTTTGATATGATGACCATATGGATGCTCGCCTTTGAAGCTACACCGACTCACGTGATGATCGGACTTGGTGTAGTGGAGTTGGTTCATGTAATCACCAAAAAGACACGAGGGATGTCGTTTTTGAGTGGGAGTTCATTTCTAATTTGGATTAGTAGAACTCAATTTATCATAAATTAAATCAAAGTGAATTTGCATAATTTGTTGTAGTCATTGGCATTCGTTCACCACCTTATGCATAGTTGTAATTGAGATAATAGAACTATAGAATTCTGGATATATACTTTCTGTTGGTATCGTATTGTGTTGAGTGTCAATCTAAAGTTTAAAGTCCTATTGCAAAATTTCAGCAAACTCTATTTACTCCATGAAATTTAATAGTTAGTATTAAATCGAGAGTAACAATTCCAGTGTTAGTATCTTAAGTATCATGTTTGCCTCTATGATTCTTGATTGTTTTAATATCAAGTTTATCTAGGATCTGAAAGAATTGTTTCAGAAACCATCATGTGTGGCAGATATAACGATATCTAAAACAATGTTTTGGTTGCAATATGATAGAGTATAATATAGGTTCTCATATTGGATGAGAATTTACAAAGGTTGGAGATGCTAGACATCCTAATCATCCAAAAGGGTTTTGGAAAGTAATGTTATACTCACGATTCACCTTTATAAGCTACAATAGCTTGATCATGAAAGTCGTCATGATAATGATGAATAGAACATATATGTAAAGTGTTTACTATACTAAAAGATTACTAAAGAATGGATTTTGAAAGAACGTCGATCATTTGATGATGGTGATCTACTTCAAAGTGCAAGTCCAAAGGTATTATTATTTGAATATACATGCTTTGGACTATGTGTCATGTATATGGCGCCACTTTTGATGTTGATAGATTCTTTTAAAAGTAACAGGAAATGCTGAAAGAGAATATATAAAAATATATTTGGCAGAAAAGAAAAGATTGGAAATATCCAATTTAGGTATATGGATGATATACATGTTATAGTTGTATTCTTTGCTTGTTAAACAATGTGGTTCTTGGGTATTGGATACCGAATTGGTTGGTATGAAATTTCATACAGAACGACGCAATTCATGAACCACAATGGCCTAAGTAACTAGCAAGAGAATATGTGATGATGTTCATCGAAAACAAACAAATTGTTGTTTGTATTTCTCGTTGACATCAAAGCTTGACTTTTGTTTTAATAATTGTTATTTAAATCAGGTATTATGAGAACAAAGGTTGTTTAAATAATTACCATATTCCATATAAGATGGATGATTTACAAATCTAGTCGGATAAATCACATCCATAAATCCTAATGCTAAAATGTCGCAAGACAAATGATTGAAAGATCACTTATGAAGTGACATCGCTGTTTAAATTATATTGGAAATAAAACATGAAGAAACTCCATTTTCATGGATTTTTGGAGTCTTTGATTTGATCAACTGACGCTTGTGAGACTTTCCTCAGGATAATTAAAACTTCGTTCAAAGGCCAAAGAAGAACAAACGACTAAAATATTGGAATTTATACATATCGATGTATGTAGTCCATTATGTGTAGTCGTAAGCGCTGGGTTTCAACTTCATATACTTTCTCCGGAAATTTGAGTGATTATTCACTTAATGAGAAAGAAGTGTGAAATATTTGAAAATGTTCAAAGACTTTCAAGATGAAGTGAAAATCATTGTGATAAGAAAATAAATGGTTTATGATTTTATCATAAGGGATTTATTTGAGTTACAAGTGTAACAAGAAAAATAAATGAATTATGATTTTATCATAAAGGGATTTATTTGAGTTACAAGTTTAGCAAAAAAACCTAGATTTGCATCTCCCGAAACACCATAGGAGTATGGAGTGTTTGAGATTTGTAATGAAACCTTGTGTGACATGGTTTGATCAAAGGTGTTATTTATAAAACTGCCATTATGTTTTAAAAGTTTAAAAGCTTTAGAGACTACCACTTTTACATTGAAAAGAGCTCCATCTAGATCCGTTGAAATGACACCATGGAAGTTATGGTTTGGGGTAAAACCCAACTTGTCATTTCTTAAATTTTAGTATGCTAAACATAAGTAAGATGTTTACAACCAAAGTCGGATGAGCATGTATTTGTAGGTTATTTCGAATAACAATTGGTTATTCCTCCATAACACCAAGGACAAAAGGGTTTGTCGCTTGAAAGGTGAAGTTTCTTGAAGAAGGAATTTTTCATAAAAGTTAAGTGGGAGGACAATAGAACTTTGATAAGGTTAACGAACCTTAGCTAAATGTGCTGAGTTGCGCAGCACCGGAAATCGTTCCGGAGGCTGCCATAATGCTCATAGCTTATGTGCCTCAAAGGTTGTGGTCACGGAGATCTAAGTTCTTATCGAACCAAGTCGGTCGGATAAACAATCAAATGCTAAGATTTGAGAGTAAATCATTATTGTTTGACAATGATGAACCGACTACATGCAAAGAAGCGATGATGGGCCCTGACTCCGTCAAATGGCTTGAAGCCATAAAATCCGTGATAGTTCCATACACGAGAAATCAAGTTTTGAACTTGGAAGACCCTCCAGCAAGGTGTAAAAACCTATCGGTCGTATTTGGATCTATAAAGAAACATACATGGATGTTTCACATCTATGAAATAGTCGACATGTCGTAAAGTATTTTATGATAATGTTCAAGGAGTTGACTGTGACAAGATTTGATCTTTCATAGCGATATTTAGTCTGGACGGATTAAAGTAGCAACCACTACATATAATTTGGTATATGGTAAATGAATAAACAAAACAAAATTCTTCTAATAGAATGGTTACCGAGGACGTGTACAAGACACGGTCCAAAGGGTTTTGTTAAATTCAAAGGATGCTAAAAGGGCATGCAAACTTCAATGGTTGAAGTAAGCATCGCGGAGTTGGAATCTTCACCGTGATGAAAAAGGAGTTTTCATCTGGAGACGATGAAGATGCTTGCATTTACAAGAATTTAAGTGGGAGCGCTGAGACATATTTCTCATACATTATGTGGAGGACATCTTGTTGATTAGAAATGATGTATATTTTATTGACAATGGTTAAGAATTTCATTTCGATGAAAGACTTAGGCAAAACCCGAATATTTAGCATGAATGTCTATAGTGGATAGAAGGTGGCGCTAATATGGTTATGCCAAATGTACATATATGAGATATTGAAGGAGTTCAATATAGAAACGACAAGAAACAGTTCTTGTCGCATGGAAAGGAATTGAATCAAGATTCAAGTGTATCGACACTTGATAAGTGAAACAAGATTCAAGTGTTTTGACACTTGATGAGTGAAATCACAAGAATGTTTTGATCAATCATACCATGATATGTACACATCCAGATATGTCCTATACTCTAAGTGTTATGAGCATATACCGTAATGAATCATAAAATGATCATTGGATGATAGTAAGGATATTCTTATGATCTTTTGGAAGAACTAAGAATATATTTGTATAGAGGTGACAAACAATTACAAATAGTTCATTGTAAAGTGTTACATTGATACTAGTTTTGTCACAAGATACAAATTAAGTTTATCTCAATTTAAACTATGGGTGGCACAATGAAATGGAAAGAAAGTTTCCATGATGGATTTGGATGAATTCCAAAGTTAAGACATTATGACGGATACTAGAACAAAAGGCTAAGTATATGACTGCTATAGTAGCAGCAAAGGAGGGAATTTGTGTCAAGTAGTTTGTTATCAAACTAAGGTGTGGTTCGCAACAGGCTAACACTAAAAACATATTGTATGACAATAGTATCGACTTGTTTTAACCCTAAGGAACTAAAGGTCTCACCGAAAGACCAAATTTATACAATGCCATCTCATTGGAGAATGAGTGATGCGTGAAGACGCAAAGATATACAAATACACACGGACCTGAAAGCGTCAGATCCATAGATTATGTTAACCACTTCAGTTGCGTATATGGAACACTAGAAAGCCATATGTGTTCAATACACAAAGTTTTCAAACTAGATTATTGTCTCTAGTGCAAGTGGGAGACTGAAGGGAATATGCCCGAGAGGCAATAATAAAGTGGTTATTATCGTATTCCTTATTTATGATAAATGTTTATTTTGCATGCTCTAATTGTATTAATACGGAAACGTTAATACATGTGTGTTTAATAAACAAAAAGGAAGTTCCTAGTTATGCCTCTCTTATAAACTAGCTCGTTGATTAACAAGATGATCAAAGTTTCCTGATCATGGACATTGGATGTTGTTAATAACGAGGTCACAACATTAGTGTAATAATGTGATGAACATTCATCCAAAGTATAGCATTACGATCAAAGTCATTGAGTTTATATTGCTATAACAACTTACAGTGATCCTAATCCTTAGACCATGAGATCATGTCAATCACTAACACGGAAGAGTTTCTTGATAACATCAAACGTCACACCGTAACAGGTGATTATAAAGATGGATTCGAACTAATAAAGTGTTATGTTGAGGCCCATGGATCGAGAGTGGAATTTGTTCATCCCGATGACGGATAGATATACTCTGGGCCCTCTCGATGATATCACATTGATTAGCTTGCAAGCAAGTGATTTGATCACTAGAATGTTATATCACGGAGCGAGAAAAGAGTGCATGTCGATGCGAGATCAAACTAGGTATGGAGATACCGATGATCGAATCTCGGACATGTAATATATCGTGAAACAAAGGGATTAAGATACTAGCATAAAAGGTTCCGACGATCACAAGAAAGTCATCATTGAATGTGTGGGAGTCAGTATGGGTCTCCAGATCCCGCTTCTGATTATTGATCCAAGAGGGGTCTCGATCATGTCCGCATTATTCACGAACCATAGGGTGACACACTTAAGAGACAACGACATCCAATTGGAGCAAAAGTTTCATGCCGAAAGAATGAACAAGCGCATGAATTTATTTCACTAGATATCGAAACAGGTTTTCGGGTGAAATTGCATAAAGTGGTTATGCATGTGAAATAGAATTCTAGCAAGGGGTTATTTGTGAATGTTTGTCATTAAAGTAATTGACAAAATTCTGAATAAAATAAAAGAGTTTTATTTAATGAGAGTTTGCATTAAATTTGGTGGAAATTTAATGGGAATTTGAGTGGGTTTTTGAGTGGAGAAAATTGAAGGGCCATTTTGTGAGTGGAGTGTCCACCCACATGAATGAGGGAGAGGTGGGGGCACCCTCCATGGCCGGAAGCCATGCCCCCTTGGGCTCCCCCCTCCCCTATATAAGGAGCCCCTCCTCTCACTTCTCACTCACACCTCCTCGTGAAGGATCTCTCCCCCCCTCTAGAATTTATCCCCCTTGGTCTCGGACTAGCGAGATACATGTTCCCGGTGGCTATTCGGCAAGAAAGAGTTGTGCTTCCGCTGCATCGCTGGAGCGAGTAGGCGGAGGTTGCTCGGTGCCTCGAACGTGTGTGCGAGCACGGATGCGCTGCTGTTTTGCGGCGCTAGGACTTCCTCTCGATCTTGAGATTGGCAAGAGATCGTCTACATCAACCACGATTTTGGACTCGTTAAGCTTTGTCGGTCTTCAAGGGTATGTTCTCTACGGATGTACATCCACCCGTTGTTTTTATCTAGTAGATAGATCTTGGTACATAGTTATTCCCATCGTAGGAAATTTTTTTGTTTTCTATGCTGCGAACCCTACAGTTTAGATCTTGTGAGCTCCGTTCATGATCAAGATCACCTATTTGTAATCATGCATGTTGTGTTTGCGGGGATCCGATGGATATTGAGATTACTATGTCAGATTGATTAATGGTTTTATCTTATTGATTCTATCATGTTTGTGTTGTTTGTGATCTTGCATGCTCTCCGTTTCTATCATGGACTTGGGTTTGGAAAAGATGGGGATGCTGGAATTCGCGGAATGGTTAACATACAAGCAACACAGGGACACGGGATTTACCCAGGTTCAGCCCCCCTGTAACACGGGCGGAAATCCACAAAAAGTCCCACAGCGCCGCCGCCACCGAATGGGAGATTCGGGGGACAGAAGTCTCTGTTCTGGCACCCTGCCGGGGCGGGGAAGTTGACATGGATACACCCTACGGGTGCACAACATTAGTATACCTGGTCCAGTCCAAGGAAGGCCCACGTCAGGACACGCAACCCATGAAGAGTTCCGGTGGCCCAAGCCCGTGACGATTTCGACTCCTTGGAGGACAAGTCTAGATTAGATAGAATTTCAAAGGGTATCAACCCTAATTTATAACGGACTCGACCTATCCCGAGACCTGCCTATCTACATAAAGGTCAGGAGGGTACGACGAGAAGGCTCTCTCAACTCACCTCATACACACCTCCACGCTATATTGTATATGCATACCCTGTAACCTTCAGTTTCGCTGTAATCAAGAGCAGACAAGCAGGAGTAGGATTATATATAGGCAAAAGGGCAAGGTCGGTGGAGGCCTAGGGGGCCCACAGCCCCTGGTGGAGCGACCATGGTGGGCCCGCGCCATCCTAGGGTGTGGCCACCCTGGTGTCTTACTCCGTCTTTGCTTCGTGTTACCGTGTTGCTCCGAGAAAAAATAGTAACTTTGGGCTTTTGTCCCGTCCAATTTCGAGAATATTTATTTTTTAGCTTTTCTGATACCAAAATAGTAGAAAATAGGCAACTGGCACTGTGTCATTTTGTCAATAGGTTAGTTCCAGAAAGTGTATAAAAATACCTCAAAGTATAGAGAAAGCATAGCAAAGTAGATACTAAACAAGCATGGAACATAAAAAATTATAGATACGTTTACGACGTATCAAGAAACAAGAGCCCCAAACCATGTACTACATTGATTAGATTGCAGGCTAGTGTGTATCTTGCTCCATTCAGTGAATTTCTAATTATTCGTATTTAAATCTTCAACTTAGCGTGCCTTCGTTTGGGTTGACATGTGTTTTTTACTTCTTAATACTACTTAAACAACACACATGCAACCTATTAAATAATTTCACTATTCTTTTATTTATTCATGCATGAAAGTATTTCCCTAAACTTTGACTATGCAAATGGATATCAGAAGGTTTAAGCCACGAACAAGCGAGAGAGTTTATACAAAAATCTAAAAATCAAACCAAACTCGTAACTATTTTGCCTTTTGTATGGTAACTTATTTTGAGATGTTTACACGGATCATTGATAGCCATATATTTTAAGAAAATTCCTCAACACTAAGTTTCCACTCAATATCTAGACACATAAAATATTTACTTTTGTTATAAGTACGTTCACATGTACTCATATGTTATTATTCTTCTTTCTTAAAGTTCAATTTTGGGAAAGTTTTTCTATTTGTTTAAAAATCATTCTTTAATGGTGTTGTAATTTTTAAATTCACTCTTCGATACTTGAGATTTTTTGAAATTTTGAAACCTTTAGGTTTGTGAGAATTTTCTAAAAATTATAGAAACTTAAGCATGATTTAAATTTTTTGCAAGAGAATTGTAAGATATGTATATATATTCAAATAATACACTAGAACCACCCCTAGTTAGGATATTTAAAGATATCTATCTTTATATTTAATGATAAAAAATATACTCCCCCGTCTTAAAATAGATGTCTCAAATTTATCGAAATTTGGATGAATCTAGACACTATTTAGTATATAGATTTATTCAAATTTTGAAAAAACTAAGATATCTATTTTGAGACGGGAGAGTATATACTGATAGACAGACAAATACAAAGACTTATGCATCTACTGCATGATTTAATACACCATGCATAATTAACTAAAAGAGATTTTTTATTACAACATAGAATTTAAATTAGCTCAAGAAAAGTATTGAGTGATACACTACAATTTAATAACAAATAATAGTACAACTATTTTTCACAAACATTGTTACATGGTTAATTATGCCATCTAACTAAATAAAATTGTACTTATCGATGCTAGAGTAGGAAACATAAGTACATGTTTAAATAAATATAAATGTTTAGTACTAAAGCCATGTCTTTCCTCGACCCGTATCGTCCCAAACGGGATGCAATTTGGTATGCAATTTGGTAGGATTCGGTGACCGGTTCGATACGAGTCCCAGATTCAGCAACCTGCAACATCGTTAGGATACTATGTCTGACTGCAGTTTTATAAGAGCTTTAAATCTCTTATCGTCACAGGGGGCGCCCTGAAGGGCACTGTGTGTACCATGCTGCGGGAAAGTTCCCTGGACAGAAGGTTGAGGTGACGGAGTCAGGTAGTGTTTTCGTGCCCTTTGATGTCTTTGATCGACACTTTTAATGGCCGTTGAATAGTTCTTGTTTGCAGAATTGAGCTAGCATATTGCCATTGTTTAAATTACCACCATGCTTTATTTCAGTAAGGAATATGCATTGTTTATTTTTCTGCATTTGAATAGTTCTTGTTTGCATAATTGAGCTTCCAATTGGTATTTAACCTCGTAATTTTTCTGCACTCAAGGCCTATTAAAATTATCTTGATAATGGTTTCTGTAGTGTGCACTTCGCCTTTATATATATAATTAACTTCCTAATGGTTTCTGAAACGTGCTGCATTTTCTTTATGAATAACCTGCGTATCCAGAAATGGGAGACGCATATGATTTTCTAATGTTGTTCAAGTCTGTATGATAATCATCCCTTTAAATATGACATGTGCATCTTTTCCTTTCAGATGATGACTCCTATGAGGCGGTGCCCTGGGTCCCTAAAGGTGGTTCTATCCGTGCGAGGCGAAAGTGGTCTGTCGCCCGTAAGTCTGGTTTGGTTGGTGGCGGTTTTCCCGTTTACGGATCTTTCGGCCCTTTAGGATTCGAGTTCTAGGTGAAATTTTGTTTCCCTTTCTTAATATATTGCTGGCTCTCCTCAATCTACAATTTTTGGATGTAGTTGTAGTCTTCCCATGGAATACATAGCAATGAAAGTGGGTACCAAGACATCATTTTAGTGTTGCTGGTCATTTAAAGACACTACACGTGCAATGCACTTCCTAACATTAGGAAGCCTATTTATTTGATAATAGAAATATGATTATACTGTGCCTTGCGAATCCAGAAATGGGGGACACATAATATAGGATTATTGCTGGCAATTGCAAAAAACAAATCTGAAAACAAGATTATGTAGTATGACGTAAGCGTAGTCTCTTCTTTGTTTGAAATGTAGGGCACTCCCATTGGTCGGTGAACAAAGATATGGAAAAAAATAAAAAGCGAGAAAAATATGCATATGTCTTGAACTCATTTACTGGTTTATTTTAGATACTTCTTCCCTAACCTTATCCCAAGATGTTTGTGCCATGCTACTCATGCCTAGCTAGTCGTCGGATGTCTTATTGTATATGTGTATCGATAATATGCAGCAAATGCTTTGGACCATTGGATTTAACAACCCAATGGCTAGGATTGATGCAATCAGACCGGTTCAAAACTGGTGCATTATATAGGAGAGTATCGATAATATCAGTCACAGTAGGTTGTTTATAAGTTGGACTTCACATGTTTTCTGGGACTTCACGTCGAAAAGTTTAGTTACCATTCTAGAATTCATTTGCTGATGTGTTTAGTTGATAGTTTAGTTACCATTATATATTTAGTAGCTAGGCCATCGAATGTTTTTTTTGGACTCTTGCATGTTTTAGCTGATGCTTCAAAGGGGAAAATATTGGTCCTCCTGTTTAGTATGCTACTAAATGGGACTAACATAGTCTGTTTGGTTCTGGTGCAGGTGACCTATATTTGTCGTTTTGGAAGCACTAGAAGGGATCGTACTCAGTCATGCTGGTTTCGAGGATCGACATGCTGTCCAATGAAACAATGTCGATTTATGGTTTCTTATTTCTGCTGGCATAATTCGTTGCATGCTACTTGCTCATCGAGTGTAAACCTGCTTCCGTATTCAGTGGTAACTTGTAAACAGTTTTGGTCACTGCCGAATTTTTCCAGGAATATGTTATGTGTTTGGTGCGTGCAATGGGCTTTCCGTGCTGTCTGTGTATACTGTACCCTGTTTAAGTGTTTCAGTTCTGTGGAGCAGAGATGTTGTTACGGTGTTACCTTAGTGCATTGTCAGTACCAGGCCAGGCCACAGTTAGTTAGAAACTTCCTGGTTGTTATTAGGATTGCTTTCATGTGCTTCTTAATGTCAACCTCTGCTAACTCTTGATCAGTATCAATTTCGAATGATTTCTTAATGTCCACTTCTGCTAGCACTTCAGCAAGCTGAGTGTAAGTTTACTGTTTGTACCTTCCCAGGATGGGAGCTGCTGTTATGGTGTTACCAGTCTTTGCTTATAGTCTTTCAGCTTCAACTTGGGCAGCATGTTTAAGTTGTAGGTGTTCTTCAGTTTTCTTGGATTTATCTCCATGTACTTTATTTCAGTACGCACATGCCTTTTCACTACAAGTTGGGGCGATTTTTTTTTAAATAATACGCATTATTTAATTAATTTAAGTTCTATTATACGTTTTTTGGAATTTACAGAACTAGCACTTTGTCGCCCTGGGGCAAGCCAACTGGACCAATCAGCCAGGCCCTGGCCGACAGACTAGCACTCGTCCAGCAGCTGGACGACAGCAGGTCGGCCAGTGGGGCAGGACCGACCAGTTGACATGTTGATCGGCCAGGCCTAGGCCGACGCCTTGTCGGCAGACCAGGCGGTGGGGCCAGGATAAGGACCACGCGGCGCCGCGCCACCAGCGCCTCCTTTCTTCTCCACGCGACTGCGAGCGCTCCTCTCTCTCTCTCCTGTTCATCGTCCCAGTTTCAAAAATCGCCATTTTTGCCCGATTTGGCTAGATTTGACCACAAAAACTTCAATCCAAAACCAGTAGAGAGATAGTGGAAGCCCGATCTACGGATGGGTTAGCTCATAGCTCGATTTGGTGGGGCTTATAGCTCCTATGCGACGTCTTTACATGGAATTGGAAGGAACACGACATCGTTGAAAAGAATAACTCGCACGCGACACTTCTGAAGCGGCAAATAGCTCCCGTGCGACACTTCCACTTAACCCCACGAGACCGTCAACGAATTCGAATCAGCTGAGCACAGTAGGACCCACAGCCTCTCCACGTCACGGCGGAACTCACCTGATGTCCACCTCATATCGTGGGACCCACCCTGTGGTTGAAGAGCCGTTGGCCCGATCCGTCCCGCACCCGAGCACTCCGCCACCGTTCGACATCTCATCCCCTTCATTTTCTTCTCCGGCGAGCAAGTGCGGCAACGCGGCGAGGATGTCGAGCTCTGCTTCCTCCACCGCTCATGGCCTCGGTATGGTGCGGTGCCGATGAGAGGTGCCCGATTGCCCCGTGCAGCGCCCAGGCGGCTTGTCACATCCACCGACAAGAACGACAACATTGGTCGGGAATTTGTGAAGTGTGAGAGCAAGCCCGAGCCGGAAAGGTGAGATCTGAGTGTTCGGCGCCAATTTCTCGCTTTTCTTTCGAAATTTCATGCATTTCATCGAATTTGGGATTTAGGGTTCATCTCTGCGATTTCAGGAACTGCCAAAATGTGGGCATTTTGAGTGGCTTGATGAGTACATCGAGCGAATTGGGGTGGACGTAGCATCCCGGGAGCTCGAAAACCCGTCCTTGGTGGAGCAATTGGGATGTGGCAACCCCATTTCCGCTGGTACTACGGTGGATGCGGAAGTGAAGGCCGAGCTAAAGAAGATGAACAAGCAGCTAAGGCAAATCATCGAATTGAAGAAGCAGGACAATCTGATGGCCGTTTTTTTTTGTGTAATTTCTCTCGGATTAGTTTATCTCCTCATCGTTAGTCATTAGACAGCGCAGTCAGTGTTCGAGTGATGCTTTGTAATGGATGTAATGGTCTATGTCTTTGGCTTGAATAAAATGCAACACAAATTCGGGCTAATTTTGAGCTGCTCTGTTTTCGAAATCAGTGTTTCTTCAGTTTCGTCAGTGTTCCTTTTATCAGTGTGCAGGGGGCGCCCGTGTGCAGGGGAGGGGGAGGGGTTGAAAAGTAAAAAAAAAATTGACGAGGATTGAAAAAGGCCAGGCCCAAATATAACTTAGCCATGCCAAAATGGACGTATCCAGGCCCAATAGTAACTATATGTTGATTGGGCAAAAAAATGGTACTCACGTTACAATCTAAATAGGAACGTGTGGATCTGCAGATACTCGTGCTCAGGTTGCAATCTTTTTTTGCAAAAGTAAATATATAAATGAAGTCCAAGGATATCCATTTAACTAACATAACTTGGGCTCCTTTAACTTATGTAAATATGTAAATGTCTTATTTGAAAATGAACCATGTGTTGTATGAACTTGTTTTGTGTCTTTTGTTTTATACACTTGTAAATATATAAATATTACGAGTATTATATGAACTTGTTTTGTGTCTTTTGTTTTATACACTTGTAAATATATAAATATTGCACAGTATTATATGAACTTGTTTTGTGTCTTTTGTTTTATACACTTGTTGTTTTGGGTGTTTTGACAAATGACAGTACAATAAAACACAGATTACAATGAAACAAGGGATGGAATAGGCGCAATAATATTACAATAAAACACAGATAACATTACTTATATTAGATAGGGGGGATCGATAACATTACAATAAAAATAAAAAGGTACAATAATATAGAAGGGGCGGAATAGGCGCCCGCCTAAACTCTAGGCTAGCCCTAAACCTAACCCCTACTCCATCGGCGGTGGAGGCGGTGCAGTGCACCGCATTCGGCCGCATTCCACGCCTTGACCTCTCCCGCTGGTCTGCTTCCGTTGCTCCTCCCGGAAGGCCCGGCCATTGGCCTCCGTTGCTCCTCCTCCTGCCGCGCCTTTTCTTCAAGGGCCTGGGCCTCCTTCTCCTCCCACTGGCGATGCGAGCCTCTGCCTTGCCTCCTCCGCCGCCTTAGCCCATGAAGGGCGGAGGAGGTCGCGCCGCCGGGAGGTTGGGGACGGGGTTGTGGACGATGGGGCCCTGGTCTCCCCAGGGGCAGGGCGGGGACTTCTTCTCCTTCTTGGCACGCTTGGGGCGGCGCGTGGGCTCCCGCTCGCACCACTGCTTGTGGTCCGGGTGGTTGTCCTCGTCGCTTAGTTCGCTGTCGGAAGGGAGGCGGAAGGGGGAGGTCGCCATGGTCGGAGTGTTTGGGGGGCGGCTGGGAGGAGGCAAAGGGACGGGCTCGAGGTTGAAGAGATGAGGGCAAGATGAGATGAGGAGGCAAAGGCGTTTTGCCTATTTATTGAGGCGGGCGTGAAGGGCGGCGTGGGAATCCAGCGTCGCGTTGGCGTGACGCCGAGGCGAACAGCGTCTTGCGTTGCCCTGCATGCATGATCAATGCGAAAGAGGCGGAAGCGGGGGCGGGCGTGATCAATGCGAAAGAGAAAAAAAAATAGCTAGGATCGACGCCCCGCCCCTGCATGCATGCATGTGCATTAATGCGAAAGAGAGAAAAAAACGTCCAAGGTAGTTGTTCATTGGCAGTGAAAAATAAAAGGGAAAATATAATTTGGCCTTGATTTACTTCGGTAATAAATGCAGGAATCTAGTACCAAGGTACTCGTTCGTTTTTACACACGCAAGAAAAATCGGTGGGAGTAATATTGACTTTTTGTATGGCGCATGAACCAGATGGAAGTAAATTTGACTGAAGAAAGTTGTTCGACGTACACTTATTTAATGGGGCAGCGCTGTTGCACGCAAAATAGCTAGACTGCGACGCTAGGGGCAACTGCTGCATGCATGGTGCAGCCCGCCCAAACGCCGAGACGAGACGCGTGCGCTGCGTTGCGTGTGGAAAGCGGGCGTGATCAATGCGAAAGAGAAAAAAAATAGCTAAGATGCGACGTACTGTAACCCCTGCACCGCCGCCCCCGACCCTGCATGCTGCATGCATGGTGCAGGCCGCCCCGCCCAGCGCCCTCGCATGCCACGCTCGGTCCAACGGTCTCGAGTGTGCCAACGCTGTACGTTATATTTATTACATATTTTAGATTTTGATATTTTTTCTGCTGGTCATAGTGACATGCATACTCCCTCTGTCCACAAATAAGTGTACGTTTTGGCTTCAAAATTTGTCCATAAAAAATGTACTTCTACCTTTCCAATGCACTTGGGCATCCACTATGTATTCCATAAGGCTATCCACAAGCCAAAAAGTAGTCCATAAGACTAGTCATAGTGAGAGTAACTTAGGTAGTAACATGCATGTACATGCATGCCAATTAGGCAAATTGGTGACATGGCATGACAATTAATGAAGAAAGAGAGAGAGATAGTAACAGCTAGTTACCATAACATCACACATAACCAAGATCATATGAGTCTACAACCTAATTAATTAGCTCTTGCATGACACCATACATATGTTATCACCCACTATGAAGGTAGTAACATCAACTAGTAACATGTGCAAGTTACTAGTCTTAGTTACTTAGCACTATGACCAGCCTAAGGCTATCCACAAGCCAAAATAACATAGATGTGGTATCATGCAAAGTCTCATTTATTACAATGAACCGAGGGAAGTAAGTTTGATTGGAGAAAGTTGTTACCGTAAACTTATTTAATGACGGAGGGAGTAAATACGCTGCGCTGTTCGACGTAAAATAGCTAGGCTGCGGCGCTTAGGGCATTTGCATGACCGCATGGTGCAGCCGCCCGCCCAGCCCTCGCATGCCACGCTCGCATGCCACGCTGTTGCGTAAAAGCGATGAAGCCAATCAGATTCGAATCATCCATCCACGGATCGCCAAGAGCTAGCCACGAAATCCTTCTAAGAGGCGCCAACCAATCGGGTTGCGAACAAGCCCTTCCACGGATCGCCCAGTCACCCGGAATCCTTCTAGAAGACGCGATCGGACGGCCACAGTGTCACGCTAGGGTTAGATCTACGGTCCTCATTCGGCCTTAGGGTTAGCGGGGTTTAGGATGCAGTCAACGGGGTTTCACAAGTTTGACCAAACATTCAAATGTGCATAACTAATTCAAAAAAAATCAAAAAAATACAAAATCTTCGCATGGTGTCATGTTATGTCACATAGTTGTGAGGAAAAATATCAAACTTGGTCTATTGATCATATTTCAAAAAACCCTTCACAAAATGACCTATCTCCTCCGAGGTTTTTCTGGCTTTCGGGTCAAATGACCAATGATATGGCTAGAATCAAGGCATAGTTTGTGATAATGTTCCCATATTTGGCATGCATGTCTATAATGGGATGACTAACAATGTTGTAGCACAAAGTTTTCCTTTTCGACGCACAGAAAAATCATTTTCTATTTTACGAGTCTTAGAAAGAGGGGGGATTTGTGAAGCAACCACCAAATTGAAGTTTCAAAATGGTAACATCCTATTTTTCAAAAATACTAGACCACCTAGAATGTACAATTTCCCAACCCGAGTATCTCAAACCTTTTATTCCATCCCTGGTGAAAAAGACAAATCCTGCAATGGTGGTGGAGGAGCTGAGGCTGTCTGTGGTGGAGCTGTGGTGGTGGACCGAGTGACCTCTCTCGCTTGAAGGGTAAACTCTAATCCCTCGATAATCACGGTTATTATATATGGTTACGTACGTGGGTATGGTTAGTCTTTTAGAATATTTGCCTAGTGGATTAGTAACAATATTTGACCGATGGGTTAGGCACAAATATTTGGCCGATGGATTAGTAGCAATATTTGACCGGTAGCGATAATATCATATTTTTTTAGAATATTTGGCTAGTGGATGAGTAACAATATTTGACCGATGGGTTAGACACAAATATTTGGCCGGTGGATTAGTAGCAATATTTGACCGGTAGCAATAATATCATATTTTTAGAATATTTGCAAGCATTGCCCCAAGTTATACGCGTTGTCGATAATTAATTGATTAGGTTGTTTATTTTATGTCAGCAGAGATGACCAATTTAGTGAAGTTCGTGTTTTATTACGGTCCTAGGAATGTTCGAACAAATGACTTTGGAGCAGATCTAGGAGAGTTCATGTGTACACAGTTAGATTTGACTGCCCCTCAAACCTGGAGTGTTAGTCAGTTGAAGGAATGGTTGACAGGATGTTTAGGCTATAACATCGAGACATACACCGTCAGCGTGCAAGCATTGTGGACAAAGTCAAGAAAAAATATTTTCTGGACTTTAAGGCATGTAGATACTGACAGCGACTGGTTTAAGTGGTTAAAAGGCTGCGAAGATAGGCATGTAAACCCTGTCGCATTAGTGCTTACTATCTTGAAGGAGATCGATGGTGGAAATGTTTCTCTCCATAGTGTTGATTCAAGTTACGGGATGTACTCTATGTCCAGTGCTGGAGGCGGTGGTTATGAATCGGGGCAGAGCAGTCAGATAGGAGGAGGAGGAGGCGGTGGTTATGAATCGGGGCAGAGCAGTCAGGCCGGAGGTGGAGAACACTATAGTGGAGGCGGATGTGGGCGAGGAAGATGGAGGCATGCGAACATGATGGAATAGGAGGATTACATGGATGGCGAGTGATGATTGATGACCCTGAGGATTCTGATGGAGAAGGCAATGGTGGAGAGGACATGCCGATTCCTGCTTCATGGAATCAAAACATGTCAACCGGAATGACCGTTGATGATGGTCATGATTCTGCGTGGGAATATCACAGCAACAAAATTTCCCAGGGTACCAGATATCAAGACAAGCAACATTTGCAAGATGCAGTCGTTGCTTGGGCAATGTCAACACACAGGGTTTTGAAAACAACGGTGTCCTCTAAGAAATACTTGACAATGGAATGCGTGGATATAAATTGTCCAGGCAGGGTGCATACCTATGTCCCGACGTATGACACAACTTGGTTGGTGAGCGACTTTGTGCAGCACACATGTGAGCTACACAGTGTTCCTGAAGATCATCTTGACCTCTCCTCCACACTTCTAGCTCGGCTGCTTTACACGGACTTAGTAGAGTGCAAAGCGATGACAATACCCAGTATACAAAAGAAAGTAAAGACCCGGTTTAAGTACTCCATTTCGTATGGCAAGGCTTGGAGGCAAAGCAAAGGGCTCTTGAGGAGAGGTTTGGTTCGTTTAGAGACTCGTATGACTCCGTGGTCCGACAACTTCAGACACTGCAGGATAGAAACCCAGGCACCTATGTCGACATACAATATTATGTGATACCCGAGGATCCATCCGTGAAGGTGCTTCATCGAGTGTTCTTCTCTTTTGTTGTATGCATCCAAGATTTCACTTATTGTCGTCCAGTGATATGTGTGAGCGGTAATTTTCTAGCTGGCAAGTACAAGGTCAGATCCTTACCGCCATTGGTCAAGGCGGCAACAATCAGATTGTCCCACTCGCATTTTCTTTCGTGGAGGGAGAAAACACTGAAAGTTGGACATGGTTCTTCAGGCAGCTCAAATATCAGTTGTGAAAGACAAGCCCAATGTATGCATCATTCATGATAGGCATGCAGGTATACTCAATCTTAGTAAACGGGCGACACAACCAGGGCGGAAGAGCAAACACCTTGGCTTGACATGCAAAGCCGATGGTGCATCGCCATTTGGGTGCTAATTTATTCTCACAGTTGAAACAAGAACCTCATGAATCTATTCAAAAAAGCGTAAGCAGAACCAAGAATGGAAGCACGATTTCATACGCAAAGCTCGATGAATTTACTCGAAACATGTGAGGGCAAGGAAAGCTGCGCAAAAGCGGCCGTGGCTGCACATCAAGCAGCGATGGCTGCACGGTAGCTCTTGGAGTTGCGCCTGTGGAGGAAGATCCTGTAGGGCTTTGTGACTTGCCTGGATTTGATCCACCTGGTACAAGGAGAAGGCTCGGCAGATCGATCAAGAACTTCCAACAGTGGATAGAGCACGAGCCTTTGGAGAGGTGGTCTTTGCTACACGACACACATGGAGCTAGGTACGGTGTCATGACTACAAACCTAGCTGAGTCATATAACTTTGTCCTCAGAGGTAACAGGGCACTTCCACTGACAGCCATAGTCGAAGGTATTCTGTATGACACGATTTCATATTTTAGAGCCAGGCGACAGGGTGCTCAGATGCATATCATGAAAAATCCAAACACACGCTTCTGTGAAACGATTATGAGGTACATGGATAAGAAGATGGTGAAGGCTATGTCACACACTGTCGTGTGCATAGGTAATAAGGACAGAAGGTTTGAGGTGCAACTAGCCACCGATAAGTTTGGGTGTGGTAATGAACTAAGAACGCATGAGGTGAAGATTGGTAATGAGCAATGGCCAACCTGCGAGTGCACCTGCAACAAACCAAAGTTGCTTCACCTGCCTTGCTCTCATGTGCTTGCTGCTTGTCGGCAGCTAGGGTTGGACGCCATATCGTTCGTGTCTCCCTACTACCTGAAAGAATCTGTGGTGTTAATACCTGGACGGGTGAAATGTCAGGATTTCGAGTAATGGGTAATTTCAACACCGTGAACCCTGGTGGAAGGCAGTACATCTCACACCCTGCTCTAATGCGAACAAGCAGAGGCAGATGCCAGTGTAGGCGCATCCGGAATGATATGTACGAATCAGAAGCTGGCGGCCCAACTCGGCAGTGTTTTCTATGCAATGCATTTGGTCACAGGGATACTCATTGTCCCACTTTCGGTACAGGCGTCGCACCTACGCGAGGACGGGGTGCGCGAGGTCGAAGAGATAGAGGATACGGGTGAAACTATGTTTTTAGTTGTAATATATGGCGAACTATGTTTTAAGTTGTAATATGTGGCGAACTATGTTTTAAGTTGTAATATGTGGTGAACTATGTCTTTAGTTGTAATATGTGGCGAACTATGTTTTAAGTTGTACAAATTGCGTATCTAAAATATTTAAAAGAGAAGCAATTTGTAAGCATGTAGAGTGCAATACACATCTCAGCTAATACAAATTGCAATCTAAAATATTTATATACTTTGTGATGAGCAATTATAGAAAAATAAATAAAAAATACAGCGACTAAGCTGAACATGGGTGTAGTAGCGGTTAGGTGATGCTTCGAGGTTCCACATAAGTATGATGAAGATGTAATTTTCCTTTTTTAACTTTACTCTTAATTTTTGAAATTAAGCCTTGTTTTAGATCAGTAGATCCTAGTAGATATTATAATTCATGTATTTGCGCTTTCTCTTCTCAAATATAGAAAGCACAAAATACTGTAACTGCATGCTGGGATGTTTCTTACTACTACTAAATGTCTCTTGTTAGTGTTGTAGCTTTAAACATCAAGCGCATTACCTTGGCTAGGGGTGTTAAAAAATGGTTGAGTTTGAAACCATGAAAACCACCAAGTCATTTTGTTCTACCTTTTCAACCAACGAAGGAGATTTGCCAGTTTTTTTTAGACTGAAGGCACTTAGGTCTGGCTTTAAATTAATAAAGCCCCAACACAAGGACTGAAAGGTTCATACAAACATAGCACATCAAACGTTGAAGCAAAACATGGCCACTTTATCTGCCCTAGCATACAGAGGCCAAAGAACACGCGACGTGCTGAACAACACAAAAGCCGGAAGAGAGAGACGCTAAGAAGCTACTAGGAGAGGCTTCAGGGAGGGTCGACCATCGCCACCAGGTGCGCAGGAGGGGAGTAGGTCTTGGCGAACATGGCTCTATGCATCTGGATCAGTTCCTCCAACAGTAGCGGCGGCTTGCGGCTTAGGAGGGGGCGCCACATCTGCAGGAAAAGAATAGATTTGAAAATAACATCAGCAGGTTGTTTGGGGAAAACGTTCTCAATAGTAAATTTGTTACGTGTGGTCCATAGGGACCAGCACTGAGATGCAAAGAAGGACTAGAGCGCATTGCGCATGTGGCCCTTAAAATCCCCCAGGATAGAGAACCAATCAGCCCGATTATTAGGGTTCGAGGTAGTCTGAAACATATCCCTCGCGCTGCTCCAGGCAAACCTAGCAAGCACACATGAGAAGAAGATGTGATCCACATCCTCGTCCTCGCCACATAGGGAGAACTTCCAATTAGACGGGCCCCTGCGCTTCTTGATTTGATCATTCGAAGGGAGCCTACCCCTCATCATCTGCCAGAGGAAGATCTTGAATTTTAGCGGCAGAGGGACTTCCACAAAGACACAAGGATGGGGAACACCAGGCCTTTGTAGAGCTCACGGTACATGGATCTCGAGGAGTAGGAGCCGCTAGTGTCGGGCGCAAGGAGATCACATCTCTGTTACCAGCGGGGGGCTTGGTAATCTCTAGGCGCATCGACCATGTTGCCAACTCTTGAGGCGAAGGATCTTCTGAACGGAATGTTCCAAGTGTCATTGGAGAAGGCACGCGAGATAGAGATTCTAATCGCAAAGAGGCCAGTGTACTGTAACATCCCAACATTTAGGAACAAACAAAGGGTAGATTTAGGAAATTGTGCATATGCATGCATTCATATGCAAAATGTGGGTAAATTTTTCGCCAAATAAAAACTTAAAGTGATGAGAGTTTCTTTCACTCTCTAAGTTTAGGAATAGCTTTGGAGAGTGATCGTTATAAATTTTGACATGATCTTTATTAAGTAGGTTATTTTGGGGGAAGGAATTTAAATTCAAACTTGAGATTTGAGTTGATATTTTAAAATATTAGAGTTATGATTTAGTAATATTATTTAATCAAGAAATAATATATAGTAACAGAAACTCTAAATAAGAAATACAATCAAACAAATGAATATTTATTCCATGAATAAGTTACAAAATGTAACTCATTAAGTCAATGAATAATCTTTATAGAAGTGAAATTACAAAAATAGAAATATTTACATATTAAAAAACTATTACAAATTCCTTACAAAGGAATGAAATAAAATTACAAAGGAGTACATCTGTCTAAAAGTGAACCTATTCCAATCTTGAATCTGCAAATCTTGTACCTGCAAAATAAAGAATAAAAAAAAGGAAAATTGAAGGTTAAGTTATTAATTTTTACTCTCAGTAGAGAACAGTGAGTTGCACTGCTCAACTTTACATCATTGAGTAAATCTTTTAGAGGAAAGTTTCACCAATATGAAAGAATTCAATCTTTCATAACAAATGAGCCACAAGTCAAATGATCACAACTAAAAGGGGCAAGTTTCACCAGGCAGATTAATAGTAACAAGATAAAAGGGTATAACACCTCATTGAGCATATCCACAACCTTGCAGCAGACACACAAGTAGCACACTCAGCAAAATGCATGTGTGTGCCGTCGACACAGCCACAACTTCTTCAACAAGTAAAAGGTACAAGCACAGCCGTGGGCAAGAACTAGTGCACCTCTCCATTGCTCACACCACACAAGAACAAGCAGCTTAGCCAAAGCCAAGCAAACCAGCCAACAAAACCTTACACGGATCAAGCGAAACACCACCAGATGGTGACATGAGGAGGGGGAGGATCAGGTGGACAACAAGGCCAAGCTCACATGAGCTAGGAGGAGCAGGGTAGATCAAGGCCAAGCACAGGAACCAGGGGAAACAAGAACAACATCAGGAGGTGAAGGATTGCAACAGGCCAGCAACACCACCAGCACATCAAGCCACCACAATCATCCATTTTTGTGGTGAGTTTCATAAATCTCCACATGATCTGTTTATCTTAGCCAAATAGAAAATATGTGTTGTTTCATAATACAACCTCTCAGTGATCACCCAAGTGGGGTGAACCTATCCTAGAGGATTTCAGATATAAAGACCAAAACCAAACTCTAAAAAACACCAAAATCTCAGACCAGCCTCATAGATTTGGTGACACCAAAAAGGCAACTTATATGTTCTATCATTTGTTCTTATAAGATCTACGAACATCTCCAAGAAAGAGTAGCACCTCAGATCTCATAAGCTACAAACCAATCAATTAACTTAACCAACTAGGATCCAAGATCCAGTAAGCAACTATGATGCCTTAGCTAATTTTGAAAGTGAAAGAAACATAGGAACTTAGTTCCTAGAGCCTCAGACCAGCATCATAGGCATCAACATTAAGTGAACTTTTCAACTTATCATTAAGCATCTATCAAGTCTCAAGTACTGACCATAAGTAAAACCAGCAACAAGATCAACTTGTGTACCATTATAAGATGGTTTCACAAGAAATGATCCTACAACTAAGCCAACATGATAGTCTAGCTTTCATAAATAAACTAGGAAACCAATATATATCATTTCCCTCAGACCATACTCAAAGATCATTCAATATATCCATTCATCTTCAAAGAATCATCGGACTCTATTGAATAAATTTAGTCTATGGATAAACATACAAGCCAACAATCACTGATGCAGTGAATCATCATTGACAGTATTGATGTTAGTATCAAGATACTGACATAAGATAAACACACTAAGCAACCATGTTACTAATTTGAGGCAACACAATGAGCCACTAGCATCAGATCAACCCTAGCATCAGATTAACATAGCATCAATTCACAAGCACACAGGAATGAACCTAGAACCAGGGATGAACCCTTGAATCAGTGCAAAATCTAAATATAGATTGCCCACTAGATATACACAGAGGTACTCGAGGTAGCCATAGGCACGAGTAATCATAGAAACATTACTCACCTGTGGTCCTCGCTAAAGTATTGAAGAGGAAGCAGAGGGCCGACGAGCTCGTGGCGGCACGGGGAGCACCCCAGGGGGCGCTACAACCCGCCCGATCACTGGCGGCCACGGTGATGCTGAGCACCGCACACCACCACGGAGGAGGGGCTGTGATGCTAGAAGCACCATCCCAAACCCTAGGGTTGGGAAGGGGCTAGTCAGCCATAGGAAGGCCTCGGGATCAAATTGAGGCGAAGCAGATGAAGAAGCGTGGTCGATAACCTCACCTGCACGGCAGCGGCTAGGAGGACCACGGCGGCGAGCCACGGCGGTGCCAGCGACCACGGGGTCGAGGAGGAGAGGAAGTGATGTCGAGAGAGAAAGTGAGGCAGAGGGAATGGGCCAATAGGGCCAGAGCCCTTCGGGGTGCCCTTTTTGGTCAAATCACTTGGGCCAAATTGGCCCAATAAGCCCAATAGGACTAGCCCAAAACTTAAAAAAGAAAAGTTTTAATAATTAATAAAAGCCCAGAATACCCTAGAGTTTAATAAAATTCTAGAAAAAAAATAGAATTCTAAAATTACAAAAAATATACTTTTGGATTCATAATAGCCCAATCTATTTAAATAAATTAAGAAAGAATTTTTATGAATATAATTCTTAGACAAGAATTCTGTGATATATATATTCCTTATGGAATTTTATAAAATTATAGAAAGAGGATAGAAATAAATAAAATCACTTTTATTATATATTATTATTATAGTATTTTAGAAAAATGCTAAATAAATATTTGAAGTTATAAAAAGAAATTATGTTATTTAAATACTAATTCTTAAAAGAATTATTAAATGAATAAATTTAGGAATTGATATGAAATTTTAATCCTAAAAAATAAATTATTACCTTATAAAATGGCAAATATAATATTCAATAAGTATTAAAGATTATTTTTTAAATGAAATCCTTTATTACTTAAAGGAATTCTTGAAACTAAAATAATGGGTAAAACACACAAAGAAAAATAAATGCTAAATAATGCATTATATTACTGTGCATATTCATTTTGCTTCTTTAAATATTGTCCTTACTAGGCAATAATGATGTTTTGTAGACATAGAAGCTCAAGGTCCAGTGCAAGCATCCGACTTCACTACCTTGCAATCACAAGGCAAGTTCATCACTTGCTCATGTCCTTTGAAGAGTCTTTATCAAAGTATTTGCAAATTGTGTGTTATCATCTATGTTTGAAGGAAAGAAAATATTATTTTCTCAAATAAATAAATTTTTGATATCATCCTAAGTGATGATATAATGGAGCAATATAACTTAGGTTTCTATATGCAACAATGATAATCAACTAGGAACTTAACAACCCATGACATCAGTGATTCTAGCGCCGTATATCACGCGTTAACCATGAGATTTGGAATAGGACAGAGAAGTCAACTGTATCTTCTTCCTCTCGCATGTATCCGGATGTGCAGGTCGTGGCTGTTATCACTTGTAGAGTGCATATTAATTGGTAATTCGTAGAGGATATGCAGCATATGGGTGGGAACCCTCTTCGTCCCACGATAGTTCTGGCATCTAACGGTTTATGCAGACCATTGACATAATTCAATGGGTGGGCATGGTGTACACCAAGGAGGCATGTGAGGTCATGGAGAGGCGTGATTGGCTTGGATCACCTCTGGGCCCCACATCATGGAATTATGGACGAGAAAGTCGCCTAGTTGTGCAACAAGGAGTTGATCTCTCATGGGTAAAGTAGCACCTCTGAAGAGTGTAAAAACTATAGCTTGTTACTCCCTGTTTCGAGAAGGAGCTACGGACGCGGAAGGAAAGGAACTCCATGAAAGTTCTGGTAAACATGTGAAGTCTGATGGGCATAGTTTTTTTAATAATAAAATAAATCTTTGAAGAAGGACTTACGAAAACTGCATAGTGCCAAGGAATTATAGTCCGAGTTGGTAGATAGAGCATCAAACTTCCCACCTTGCATATAATTAACTTGCTGGGTAACGCTATTACTCACCTTTTCCTTTGATCCCCTGCTTAGACTCTAAGGATCTCGGAGACACTCCAATGTATGCAGCAGAATTCCAAGAAGATGTCTTCTACGAGGAGCGACACATCGGTGTTGTTGAAGGAGTGGATTACGAGATTCGATATGGAGTAGATGACAACGACTCAGCTTAGTTGACCTAGTTATTAGTAACCAACGGAGCTGAGAAGCATGAACTTTATATAATAAGCTGCTGAGCTCAACTCTTAGTTGGAGTTGTTACTTTTAATTTCCACTGAAACACTTTATATTTTGGTTTATAAGTTGAATTGTTTGAAGTCTTGAACTTCTGGTATTGTAATAATAATAATGTGTGTATGTTTGTAATATGGACCCGCAATGTTTCTATTGTACCACTCCGAGGGATATGATATTTACGAAACGGTGTTCTGTGGATGTCATGTCAATGACTATAGTGTACTACACATGCAGTGGTATGCTAGGTCACCGCAGTTGGTATCAGAGCAAATTGCTTTGACCTTAGGTTGGAAACCTAGTAAAGGGTATTACTTGTAGGAGGGTATAGCAACGATATAGAATTCACTAAAAAGGGTATAATGGGTATTCAAATGAGAATATTCCATTATATATTTTTTTAGGGCGATAATTCTTTGTTATGATGCGATATATTATTCATTACTAATCAAAATATTTTTGAATATACAGAGTTATGGCACCCAAAACAAACTTTGCTAAGGAAAGAGGAGACTCTTGATGATTACCAAGGATCATTCACGATTGACCGTCAACTCTTAAAGATTTTAGTTGTCCAACTAAAATTCGGTGAATACCATAACCAACTATGATGGTGGGATGTTATCCAAGTATTGTGTGAGTATCCAACTTCGGAGGAGCTTGGATTATATCACGATATACCTATAGGTGAAGGTAGGAGTCAATTAGCGACATATCATGTTCTTTGTGGAAAGCGATAACTAATATCCGGAGCATAAAGCCAAGGAGTTAGAAGGAGCACATTGATGTCTCGCACTTCTATTCTTGTAGACAGTTGTTGGGCCTCCAAGTGAAGAGGTTTGTAGAACAGCAGCAAGTTTCCCTTAAGTGGATTACCCAAGGTTTATCGAACCTAGAGAGGAAGTGGTCAAAGGTATTCCCTCTCAAGCAACCCTGCAATCAGGATACAAGAAGTCTCTTGTGTCCCCAACACACCCAATACACTTGTCTAGTGTATAGGTGCACTAGTTCGGCGAAGAGATAGTGAAATACAAGTGGTAACGGTGCCAGAAAATAGCTTCTCACTTGTTGTTGACGTGGGGTAACGTGTGTGAGTGCCAGAAAATAGCTTGACGATGAGGTAAAGACTAAAAGCAAAAGGATGGAAGCAAGCAAACATGCAACAGATCTAGTAGCAAACAGTGTTTCAATGCTTAGAAACAAGGCCTGGGGATCATACTTTCACTAGTGAACACTCTCTCATATAAATATCCTATCTTCATGATAATACTCTTAACTACTCTCCGGTTGGACACTCTAATCCATGGTAGGGCTATAAAATCACACCTCAAAGTCCGCCTTCCCCAATCTAGATAACCCCACACTATCACCTTGAGCGCTAGAAGGTTCCAACAAACACCACAATTTCATAGAGACATCCAACTCCAAATATAACTCGTAACAAATATTCAATCTAGCCAAAGTGCCACACACGGTATGCCTGCTACCACTTTCACACACGTGGGTAAAAGCATAGATCTATTAAAGCACAAAGAGTATTTATGTAGACTCAAGCCTAAGTGCCACCATGGCGTGCATTTAAGGGGTTCGTAGCATGGAAAACAAAAAAATTCTACCGCATACAAAAAAACAAGCCAAGATCTATCTACTAGATTGTAGCAACGAGTCGATAGAAGAACTCACCCTCGAAGATTCCAAAGTGTTTAACGAGAGCATATTCTCGTGGGTGATGTAGTCGTACTCTTACCGATCTCAAGATCGTGTAGACGATCCTTCCGTGACTAACGTGGCGCTTCATGATCGGTCACACGTTCGATTTTCGATGAAGACCTTCCTCTCCCTTGTTCGATGGGCGCATAGGTTGTAGCACTCTCCTCGTGATTCGGCCTGGCTGGCGTGGTAGGAAGTAGAGGGAGATCTCATGAGGCTTCTCCTTAAGCGGGAGGCAGTATGGTGGACTATGAGAGGCCTTGGCGATCTAGGGTTTAGAGGCACCAAGGAGAGGGCTGGGCCGGCAGCTAGGGCTTGGGGGAGGCCCCAACTCGGCTAGGGCAAACCCTAGGCGGCGGCTGACTTGGTGGCCGCGACTAGGGTTAGGGTTTTGGTGGAGAGGTGTAGGCTAGAGGGCAGCCTGCCCTCCTTTTATAGGTGGGAGGGCGGCCAAGGGAGGAGTCCTCCCCCAAGTTGGCCTCCTTGGCCGGCGGTGGAGGGAGGAGGACTTCCTCCCCAAGTAGGTTTCCTACTCTCCCTCCACCAAGCAAACTTGCCATTTGACTTTTCAAATTGGCGTTTGACTTTTCAAACTAGGATTTGATTTATACCTTTATTTTGCTCAGCCATGATACCTAATACATGATGCAACCATTCCACATTGTCATGACACATTCATGTACCCTTCCCCTCCGGATTGCCGAACCTTCCGGAACCTTCTAGAACATTCCCGGTGAAAACACCGGAATCATTCACCAACTCAAAGCAGGACTTTCCTTATATGAATCTTATTCTGCGGACCATTCCGGATCTCCTCGTGATATCCGGATCCCATCCGAGACTCGAACAACATTCGGTCTCTTACTCATCATTCCATACCTACTCAACAACATCGAATCCTTAAGTGTGTCTCCCTACGGTTCGTGAATTATGCGGACATGGTGAGACACTTCTCGAACAATAACCAATAGAGGAATCTGGAAATTCATATGGCTCCCACATATTTCAACGATTACTTTGCTGCGATAAAATGAACCACTTACATACGATACCAATTTCCCTTTGTCTCACGATAGTTTACTTATACGAGGTTTTGATCGTCGGTATCTCTGCATACCTAGTTCAACCTCGTTCGATAAGTACTCTTTTCTCGTTCCTTGGTATGTGATCCCTTGTGAGCAGGTCACATGCTTGCAAGCTAATTGGATGACATTCCACGAGAGGGCCCAGTATATCTATCCAGTCATATGGATGGACAAATCCCACTCTTGATCCATGTGTCTCAACCCATACTTTCGAACACTCAATGCCACCTTTATAGCCACCCGATTCGGTGTGGTTTTGATGTCATCAAAGCATCCTTAGGTGATGGTGATAAGCATGATCTCATGGTCGAAGGAATTAGGTTACTATGTATCAGAAAGCTTATAGCAATTGAACTATTAAAATGACTTGATCTTTATGCTACGCTTATCTATAGGAGTATGTCCACCATACCATTCTCCTAATGATATGATCTTGTTATTAACAACATCTCTAATGTTCATGATCAAGAAACCATGATCATCTATTAATCAACAAGCTAGTATTATGAAGAGGCTTTACTAGGGACTCTAATTAAGTTTACAAATCACACAAGTATTAATGTTTCTGGTTAATACTGTTATAGCATGAATGTAAACATTTATCATAAACACAAATATATAATAATAACTACATTTATTATTGCCTCTAGGGCATATCTCCAACAGTGCACGCTGTCACTTTCACACACATGGGGAGAGCAGAGATCTAATGAAGCACTTGAGTTGCAAGGTAGATCTACTTGATTACAAAGCTCATGAACACAAGATCATGCATAGAGAGAGAGAGAGATGAACACATAGCTACCGGTAGAGCCCTTAGCCTCGAAGAAGAACTACTCCCTCCTCATCATGGGAATCAGCAACGGTGATGGAGATGGCGGTGGAGATCAATGGAGATGGCTCTAGGGGCACTTCCCCATCCCGGCAGGGTGCCAGAACAGAGACTTTCTGTCCCCCGAATCTCCCCTTTGGTGGCGGCGGCGCAGAGGAACTTTTCGTGGCTTTTTGATCGATGATCTAGGGTTTTCTCCCCGGGAGGCTTTTATAGGCGAAGGAGGCAAGGCGAGGAGGCAGCCAGGGGGCCCGCACCCCCTGTAGGCACCACCAGGGCTTGCCCGCGCCTGGGGGGGTGCGGCCACCCTGGTGCCCTACTCCGTCTCTGCTTCGTGGTTCCGTGTTGGTCTGGGAAAAATAATGACTTTGGCTTTTGTCCGTCAATTCGAGAATATTGATTTTTGCCTTTTCTAGAACCAAAAGGAAGAAAAGCAGGCAAGCTGGGCTGGCAACTTGTTAATAGGTTAGTTCGGAAAAGATATAAAAACACCTCAAAGTGTAGACAAAGCAAAGCAAAGTAGATACTAAACAAGCATGGAACATAAAAATTATAGATACGTTCTGACGTATCAAGCATCCCCAAGCTTAACTCCTGCTGTCCCTCGGTAGGTAAGTGATAAAACAATAATTTTTGAGGTGACATGCACCATCAAAACCAAGATCAAACCATTTGCAAGCATTGAAAGCTGGGATCAAAGAACTCTAAACATGTGCATGAAAGATCGAGTTCTAACAATAAGACAGAGTAACTAAGCATGCAATATGAAAGGATACAAACAAAGATTCATGAATAACAATGCATTGAAAGACATTTGTTTGTTTCACATATAGAAAACATAGCATAGTGGCATTTAGCTTGTCTCTCATGGAGTAGAAAATAGATGCATAGGACACCTTCAAAGTTCACAAGGGTGACTAGAAACAAGTAGCACAAGAACAAGTAATATCACAATATGCATTAATCAATAAGTTTTGGGACCTTTGCACACAGAATGACAACTATGCTCTCTTAAAGGTGCCTAAAGGTAGAAGGTGGAGACTCAATAATAGTGGAAGAAAGGCCCTTCATAAAGGGAAGCAGGGATTTCAAGTTTCAAAAAGAGCTTCCAAAAATTATGGTACTTGTTATCTTTGACCCTCATTGCCCCTATCATAAGTGTCTTGAAGTGATTAAGGTTAAAGTGAACAAACTATGGAGTATATGCTTGACAAAGTATAAGTTGGCAATCTCAAGTCCCTTGAATATGAGGGCCACACCTCATGCTACTCAAATTCAGTCACCTATAAGTTCTTACCATTGTAAGTACATGCATATCATAGAGAACATAGCAGGTACCCTTGCACATGGTACAGGAGCTATCACATAACCAAAATGACAAGGCAAGCAGACAATGAGCATCTCAGCGATCTTTTTATTTACTATGTGCATAGATTTTTATTGAGGATGCTTCATAGATAGCTCACTATGGTGATGTTGGAAGTTTCCACCATGATTAGGCATAGCTTAGGCTAGCGGTCCGAGGCGTTTCTCTAGCATAAAATAAAAACTCCATAGACTTATAAGTTCCTCTTTATTTCACACGGTGACATCCATAGACAAAGAACATGATATCAACTGAGTACAAAGTACAAGTGCAATGTTGAAAGCGTTCCCCATGATAGCATGGTTACGCTAATTCCAACGTATAAGTGCAAGCATATACAACATAGGCGACACAATGGTTCAAGTTTTTAGGGCAAATAATATAAAGTGTGCCATCAAGTTTGTGAGGGCTTTAATCGATAAGTTTTCACATAACAAAATAGTTTTTAATTGGAAGATAGATGAAAACAAGAATATACTTGGAATGGTGTAACACACCATGCATAGGAGTTTATAGTGGACACTTTGGAATAACTTGGTTTCTTGGGAGTTGGAAGCATGAGTAGAGCTTACTCATACCGGTGGAGGCTAGCAAAGACTAGGAGCAACCAACTAAGAGAGCATAATGGTCATAATCATGTAGAGCAACAAACCATTACTAATCAAAGCATAGAGTGGTACTACAAGTCAAGGACTAAATGATCATAGAGGCTATGGTGACTTGTTCATATTCATAACATGGTGTGAGCATGTTCCAAGTCAACCCAAACAAAGCATCAAAGGAGAATCTTGCAATACTATGCTTTTGTATGCTAAAACAACGCATGATTTCTTCAAGGCACATTAAGCAATCCCAATTATTTGGAACAAGTCATGCTACAACAATAATCACTAAGCATAAGGTCAAAACAACATCTAGCAATGACATGATAAAGTCTAAGTCACATCAAAACAATCTTCCTTTTGTACCACTATAAGCATGAAGCTTCCTACTCTTTTCCAACACCAATCAACTTATTTGAAACAACTCACAAAGATAATAATCAATAAATATCATTGAGATTGTCTCACAAATCCACAAATAATAACTAAAAATTTCTAAGCTGAAAGCACAAGAAAACTAAGGCTAAACACAGTGCTAGCAAAAGAGAACACTCACAAAACAATAAGAGTGAAAACTAGAGTGTTCTAGGCAATGGAAACAGAGTGTGTCTCTATCCAAAAGAAGTGTGGTATAACCAACCAACTTACTCAATCGAAACTAAGATGCTCCAAGAACAACACAACAATGCATGAAACAATAAAACGAAGTGTCTAGAAAGACACGAGATTTTATTGATGAAGAAAGGGATGCCTTGGCATCCCCAAGCTTCAACGCTTGTACTGTTGGATATTTCTTGGGGTGACACGAGGTGGCATCCCCAAGCTTGAGATTTTGTCCACTCTTCATCTCATTACATCATTCTCTCTCTACACAAATTTTTACTTCATACAAAGCTTCACACAATCTTCATTAGCAACATTAGTGTATTCAAAAGATAGTAGACCCTTAGGCAAAGCTTTGGAACAGCAAAAAATTTCACTAAAAACACAAGATACTATAGCAACTCCTTCAAAAAACTCAATTTCCCAAAAAGAACCCAAAACGGAATCAATAAGAAGCAAATGCAAATAATGGTAGAAATCTGTTAAAACATACCAGCAGGTAGAAACCAATTTTTTTGAAGACCTTCTATTGCTCAAACAAAAAGTGTTGAACTAACGAAAGTTATCTAACATCTGGGGATTTATTCATAAATTTGCAGCTCAATCCGACTTATAGAGACTCCTCACGAATTTGTATTGTGGAGGACAGAAATCTGTTTCGGGACAGCAACTCCCCAAATCTTACTTCCCTCTCATTAGAGGTCATTATTGTCACAAAAAGCAAACAAAAAGGATAAGGAGAGGTAATTACTGAAGTAATAACTTCCAAGACTCAATAGAACTCTTGGGTTATCTCCCAACAAGTACTTTTCTTTAACGCCTTTAAGTTAGGCTTGATAGTTTAAGAAGATGCTCACATAAGAAATATGAATTGAAGTAAAAGAGAGCATCAAGAAGTAGATTCAAAACACATTTAAGTCTAACCCACTTCCTATGCATAGGAATCTTGTAAATAAACAAGTCATGAAAGCACAAAGCAATAGGCATAGGAAAGCAAAACAAGTGCAACTTCAAAATCTTCAACATAAAGAGGAGAAACTTAATATTATTGAGATGCATAAGACCATGTTTCCCTCTATCATTATAACTTTCAGTACCAACATGAATAAAATTAACAATATAACTATCACATAAAACATTCTTATCATGAGCCACATGCATAAAATAATTATTACTCTCCACATAAGCAAATTCATTCTTATTAATTATAGTGGGAGCAAATTCAACAAAATAGCTATCATTGTTATTCTCATCACCATAATTATCAAATATAGGAGGCATATTGTAATCACAATAAATTTCCTCCTCATTAGTAGGTGGACTGTAAATATCATGTTCATCATTTTAGTCATCATATATGGGAGGTTTGGTATCATCATAAGCAATAGAATAGCTATCTTCCAAAGATAGGGGGCTATAAAGATCATTTTCATCAAAACTAGCTTCCCCAAGCTTTGACTTTTCCATAGCATTAGCAATAATGGTGTCCAAAGAATTCATACTAATAAAATTGCTATGAGCAAGCAAATAAAGTTTCATAGGTTTTTTAATTTTCTCTTTGAACACTCCATGTCCTAACTCAAGATAAATACTATAGAGCTCTCTAATTTTGTTGTTGTTTTCCATTAAGCCTAACTAGTGAAAACAAGAAACATAAAGACAAAATTGCAGAATCAAAATGAAATAACTTCGGGTACTCACACCGAAGGATGTGAGTACCTTTACCTACCTCCCGACAGCAGCACGGAAAAGAGCTTGATGTCTACGCACTTCTATTCTTGTTGACAGTTGTTGGGCCTCCAAGTGCAGAGGTTTGTAGAATAGCAGCAAGTTTCCCTTAAGTGGATTACCCAAGGTTTATCAAACCTAGGGAGGAAGTGGTCAAAGGTATTCCCTCTCAAGCAACCCTGCAATCAAGATACAAGAATTCTCTTGCGTCCCCAAGACACCCAATACACTTGTCAAGTGTATAGGTGCACTAGTTCGGCGAAGAGATAGTGAAATACAAGTGGTAGCAGTGCGGAAAATAGCTTCTAACTTATTGTTGACGTGGGTAACATGTGTGAGTGCGAGAAAATAGCTTGACGGTGAGGTAAAGACTAAAGGCAAAAAGATGGAAGCAAGCAAACATGCAACTGATCTAGTAGCAAACGGTGTTTTAATGCTTAGAAACAAGGACTAGGGATCATACTTTCCCTAGTGAACACTCTCTCATATAAATATCCTCTCTTCATGATACTACTCTTAACTACTCTCCGGTTGGACACTCTAATCCATGGTAGGGCTATAAAAGCACACCTCAAAGTCCGCTTCCTAATCTAGATAACCCCACACTGTCACCGTGAGCGCTAGAAGGTTCCAACAAACACCACAATTTCATAGAGACATCCAACTCCAAATATAACTCATAACAAATATTCAATCTAGCCAAATTGCGACACACGGTATGCCTGCTATCACTTTCACACACATGGGGAAAAGCATAGATCTATTAAAGCACAAAGAGTATTTATGTAGACTCAATCCTAAGTGCCACCATGGCGCATCTTGTCATCACTTTCACACACATGGGGAGATCAGAGATATAATGAAGCACTTGAGTAGCAAGGTAGATCTACTTGATTACAAAGCTCATGACCACAATATCATGCATAGAGAGAGATGAACACATAACTACTGGTAGAGCCCTTAGCCTCGAATAAGAACTACTCCCTTCTTATCATGGGAATCAACAACAGTGATGGAGATGGTGGTGGAGATCGATGGAGATGGCTCTAGGGGCACTTCCCCGTCGATGAGGGTCTTAGGAACAGAGACTTCGTCCCCGAATCTCCCCTTGGTGGCGTGCGTGATGAAATTTTGTGGCTTCGATCGATGATCAAGGGTTTTGTCTCCGGGTGGCTTTTATAGGCGAAGGAGGCAAGGCGAGGAGGAAGCCAGGGGGCCCACACCCCTGTAGGCGCCCCCAGGGCTTTCCCGTGCCTGGGAGGGTGCGGCCACCTTGGTGCCCTACTCCGTCTACGCCCGTGGTTACGTGTTGGTCGGAAAATAATGAATTTGGCTTTTGTCCCGTCCAATTCCGAGAATATTGATTTTCTGCCTTTTCTGGAACCAAAAACAGAAGAAAACAAGAAACCGGCACTATGGCAACTTGTTAATAGGTTAGTTCTAGAAAAGATATAAAAACACCTCAAAGTGTAGACAAAGCAAAGCAAAGTAGATACTAAACAAGCATGGAATATAAAAAATTATAGATATGTTTACGACGTATCACACATTTTCTATGATTCCTCGTGATCCTGTAGACTCGGAGCCAGTACTGGATCATCTTACTTTGGTAAAGAAGCATCCTAAGTTAGCTTCCAAGTTTATGGATCGATATCGAACACTTGTTGCGTCTTTTTATAAGACACATCAAGTTATTGTTGAAGATAAAAACGACATGTTAGAGGATCTAACTAATTCGGTAAAGAATGAAGAAGTTAGCATTCCAGTTGGTGAAAGAAGCAAGCAGTAGTATGAAACCAATCTTTAAGTATATACCCATAGATTCCGAATCTTTTACACCATATCCTTATTCACCTAGACCTGAACCTACCTATGATGCTACATTAGATATGAGGTATCATGTGCCATAGGGTTCAGAGGAAGGTCGATTCTGAAATTCCTATTGAGAATTATGATGGTTGGAGAATGGGATCATTTGAAGGATCCCAAAATCAAATGTCCATAGATGGATCAGATGAAATGTTGGACAATCCAATTGGATGGGTGCAAGAAATAATCCTAGTAACAGTAGTAGAAATACCATATTTGTAGATGTTTAGGAGGAGGAGGAAGATCCTAGGGAGAGAGTGTTTGAATCACCAACATCTTCTCAAAACCTAGAGAATATACATTATCCAGTGTTTAACTATCTTGCCCAACACAACACGGAGAAACAGGAATCTGCGTATTCGGTGACAACTCAAGGAATGAAGCTCGGAGTGGCAAAAGGGTGATGATGTTGAACATATCTGAAGTCTTTTCATTTGAAATTTGGAGAGTCAATACACTCAAGTTGAGTAATGACTCAAGTACTGATACTTCAGATACTGAGTATGTTCCTTCTGGAAGGCCATTTTTTCCACAAACTGTGCGATGGATGTTATGTCATCATGGTTGGACTTCAGGCATGTATGATGAGCTTCGTGGATACTAGAAGCAGGCGGCTTATTAGGAAGTATCGGTATGTGCGTATTGTAATCCGAAAATGATGTATATAAATAAGTGAAGTAGTATGTTTATTTTACTATGGTACTTGTAGGGTACAAGTATGATGACTTTGTACTTTGTTATGAGGCTTGTAATGTATAATACTCCCTCCGATCCATATTACTTGTCACTAAAATGGATGTATCTAGACATGTTTTAGTGCTAGATACATCCATTTCAATGACAAGTAATATGGATCAGAGGGAGTATGTGAAATGCATATTCGGATTTTATTTAGATTTCCATTGTGTGACTAGTTCTGTGCGTAAAGTTGAGCTCAGAACACATGTGCATGATGTAATTATGAGTATTCGCTTTATGTTGCAGGACTAGGGGGTCATGGACACGGGTGTAGAAACTGAATCTGAGCAGCAGCGCATGGAACATGAGGCCAAGGAGAAGGTGATCAGATGCGAAAATCAGGAACATTACCACCACCAATGAGGCCGTTAATGGAGCGAAATTTTATGAAGATATGCAAATGATGCAAGAAAACCAAAACAAGTTCATGGAAGAGTTGTTGGGACGATTTGGAAACTGAGAGCACTGAAGGTGGAGAGTGAGTCTTTATGACTTCGAATGCAAGGTCGTTACCTTTTGCATCAACCCCTGAACCAATGGATGCAGAAGATTGGCTAGCAGATACAGAGAGGAAGCTAAAGACTGTAGGTTGTAATGATGAGGAAAAACTGAGGTATGCAACTGATCTTCTGACAGGACCTGCAGCATCATGGTGGGAAAATCAGTTAGCCATGTAACAGCCAGGAAGAGAGTATACTTGGGAAGAGTTCAAGCAGAGGTTCCATGAGTATCATGTTCCATAGAGTGTTATGGAGTTGAAACAGAGAGAATTTGAGGAGCTTCATCAAGGTTATACTAGTGTCATGAAGTACATCCGGGAGTTTAGCCAACTGTCTCGTTATGCCGAGGATGAAGTGAGCACTGAAGAGAAGAGAAAGAAGCGTTTCCTGCGAGGGTTAAATCCATTTGTGAGGATGCGATTGAGGTTGGCCAATAAACAAACCTATCAAGAATTCTTGGATGCGACCATCACTTTTGAAGATGACAACAAGAATGTCCAGGAGGATAAGAGGAAGAGAGCCAAGAAGGAAACTAAGAGGATTCATGCAAGTAGCGTAAACCCAATTTGGAGTTCAATCCCAGGAACAAAGCCTATAGCAACAATAACAATAACAAGGGCAATGGTGGAAATCAGTCCAATCCCCAGAGAAATGTTCTGCAACAATTGTGGAATTCTAGGGCATTTCTAGAGAGAATGCAAAAAGGCAGTAGTTATTTGTTACGGTTGTGGACAGAAGGGCCATATCAAGCGTGACTATCCGAGTAAACCACCGGGTAGTCATTTCTGAAGAATTCTGTAATAAATTAGGGATTAGAAGGGCAACGTTAGAAAACACTATGACCATGGTGATGGCAGGGGGAAATGTAGTTGTACGCCACATTAAACAAGATCAAGTTATCTCGATCTATCGTTGTACCTACTTTGTGGACCTTTATGTGATTCCTTTGAAGGGAATTGTAGTAGTGCTAGGTATGGATTGGATGACTGAACAAGGGGCCCAGATTAATTGTGAGGACAAAACTGTCTCAATCAAAACTCTGAGTGGAGCAAGGATAGTTTATCAAGTAGATAAGCACAGTCATATCATGGTGGATCTTCAGTTGAACTCAATGAAGGAGGTCAAGTTGGAAGATATTCATGTAGTAAATGAGTTTCCAGATTTTTTTCCAGCGGAATTACCAGGAATGCCACCAGATCGGGAAATAGAGTTCACCATTGATCTGATTCTGGGTACAACACCAATAGCTCAAGCACCATACAAAATGGTACCAAAAGAATTAAAAGAACTCAAAGTGCAAATTGATGAGTTAGCCAGAAAAGGATTCATCCAAGAAAGTGTATCCCCATGGGGAACACCGGTGATATTTGTGGATAAAAGAGATGGAGGAAGAAGGATGTGTGGGGACTACAGAAATCTGAACAATGTTACCATAAAGAATAAGTACCCATTGCCAAGAATTCAAGATCTATTTGATCAAGTTAAAGGAGCTGGAATATTTTCTAAGATTGATCTAAGATCCAGATACCACCAAATAAAAATCAAACCAGAAGATTTTCTGAAGACAGCATTAGTCTCAAGGTATGGACATCATGAATATCTTGTCGTACCGTTTGGTTTGACCAATGCAACAGCAATATTCATGAATCTGATGAAAAAAATCTTCATGTCGTACTTGGACAAGTTTGTCGTAGTGTTTATTGATGATATTTTGATATATTCAAAGGATAAGGAAGAGCATGCTGATCATCTGAGAATAGCATTGCAGATCCTAAGAGAACATAAGCTCTATGCTAAGTTCAGAAAGTGTGAGTTCTGGCTAGATGAGGTAGAATTCCTCGGTCATGTGATCAGTAAAGATGGGATTGTTGTAAATCCATCCAAAGTTCAATCAGTTTTAGAATGGACTACACCAAGCAATGTGAAACAAATCCGAGGTTTGTTGGGAATGGCTGGTTACTATCGGAGGTTCATTGAAGGTTTCTCTAAAATAGCTGGACCAATGACCAAATTATTAAGGAAGAATACACCATTCATCTAGGATGAGAAGTGTGAAGCCAGTTTTCAGGAGTTAAAGACCATATTAACTACCGCTCCAATCTTAGAAGTTCCTTAACAGGAAGGACTTTGATATCGTGATGCATCCAAAGAAGGTTTAGGTTGTGTGTTAATGCAAGATCGGAAAGTAATTGCTTACAGATCAAGACAACTGAAACCACATGAAGTTAATTATCCAACTCATGATTTGGAGTTAGCAGCGAGTCTTTGCTCCGAAAGGATGGAGGCATTTTCTTTACGGAGATGTGAGTTATACATCGACCATAAAAGTCAAACTATTTCTTCACTCAAAAGGAATTGAATATGAAATGAGCGTTGGTTAGAACTAATCAAAGATTATGATTTAACGATAAACTATACCCTAGAAAAGCAAATGTTGTAGCAGATGCTTTAAATCGTAAAAGTGCGTGATATTCACCTAGCAATGGGAGTTACCAAAGAGTTACAGATGGATTTGGAAAGATTAGATCTTCAATTCATAAGAACAGAAACTCTTGGAGGACTAGCTACTATGCGGTAGTTGCGTAACGAATAGTGATCTTAAGAACGAAATTTTTATACATCAAGCAGAAGATCCTTTTATTGCTGAGTAAATTTGCAGGATATCTCAAGGACAAACATCAGTTTTTCGCTTAGGAGATTATGAGTCTTTATGGTTCCAAGATCGTATTTGTGTTCTAGATGTGCCGGAGATTTGTGAAGTGATACTTCGAGAGGCACATGTGCCGGAGATTTGTAATGAAACCTTGTGTGACATGGTTTGATCAAAGGTGTTATTTATAAAACTGCCATTATGTTTTAAAAGTTTAAAAGCTTTAGAGACTACCACTTTTACATTGAAAAGAGCTCCATCTAGATCCGTTGAAATGACACCATGGAAGTTATGGTTTGGGGTAAAACCCAACTTGTCATTTCTTAAATTTTAGTATGCTAAACATAAGTAAGATGTTTACAACCAAAGATGAGCAGCATGTATTTGTAGGTTATTTGAATAACAATTGGTTATTCCTCCATAACACCAAGGACAAAAGGGTTTGTCGCTTGAAAGGTGAAGTTTCTTGAAGAAGGAATTTTTCATAAAAGTTAAGTGGGAGGACAATAGAACTTTGATAAGGTTAACGAACCTTAGCTAAATGTGCTGAGTTGCGCAAAGACCGAAATCGCTTAGGAGGCTGCCATAATGCTCATAGCTTATGTGCCTCAAAGGTTGTGGTCACGGAGATCTAAGTTCTTATCGAACCAAGTCGGTCGGATAAACAATCAAATGCTAAGATTTGAGAGTAAATCATTATTGTTTGACAATGATGAACCGACTACATGCAAAGAAGCGATGATGGGCCCCGACCGTCAAATGGCTTGAAGCCATAAAATCCGTGATAGTTCCATACACGAGAAATCAAGTTTTGAACTTGGAAGACCCTCCAAAGAAGGTGTAAAACCTATCGGTCGATTTGGATCTATAAAGAAACATACATGGATGTTTCACATCTATGAAATAGTCGACATGTCGTAAAGTATTTTATGATAATGTTCAAGGAGTTGACTGTGACAAGATTTGATCTTTCATAGCGATATTTAGTCTGGACGGATTAAAGTAGCAACCACTACATATAATTTGGTATATGGTAAATGAATAAACAAAACAAAATTCTTCTAATAGAATGGTTACCGAGGACGTGTACAAGACACGGTCCAAAGGGTTTTGTTAAATTCAAAGGATGCTAAAAGGGCATGCAAACTTCAATGGTTGAAGTAAGCATCGCGGAGTTGGAATCTTCACCGTGATGAAAAAGGAGTTTTCATCTGGAGACGATGAAGATGCTTGCATTTACAAGAATTTAAGTGGGAGCGCTGAGACATATTTCTCATACATTATGTGGAGGACATCTTGTTGATTAGAAATGATGTATATTTTATTGACAATGGTTAAGAATTTCATTTCGATGAAAGACTTAGGCAAAACCCGAATATTTAGCATGAATGTCTATAGTGGATAGAAGGTGACGCTAATATGGTTATGCCAAATGTACATATATGAGATATTGAAGGAGTTCAATATAGAAACGACAAGAAACAGTTCTTGTCGCATGGAAAGGAATTGAATCAAGATTCAAGTGTATCGACACTTGATAAGTGAAACAAGATTCAAGTGTTTTGACACTTGATGAGTGAAATCACAAGAATGTTTTGATCAATCATACCATGATATGTACACATCCAGATATGTCCTATACTCTAAGTGTTATGAGCATATACCAGAATGAATCATAAAATGATCATTGGATGATAGTAAGGATATTCTTATGATCTTTTGGAAGAACTAAGAATATATTTGTATAGAGGTGACAAACAATTACAAATAGTTCATTGTAAAGTGTTACATTGATACTAGTTTTGTCACAAGATACAAATTAAGTTTATCTCAATTTAAACTATGGGTGGCACAATGAAATGGAAAGAAAGTTTCCATGATGGATTTGGATGAATTCCAAAGTTAAGACATTATGACGGATACTAGAACAAAAGGCTAAGTATATGACTGCTATAGTAGCAGCAAAGGAGGGAATTTGTGTCAAGTAGTTTGTTATCAAACTAAGGTGTGGTTCGCAACAGGCTAACACTAAAAACATATTGTATGACAATAGTATCGACTTGTTTTAACCCTAAGGAACTAAAGGTCTCACCGAAAGACCAAATTTATACAATGCCATCTCATTGGAGAATGAGTGATGCGTGAAGACGCAAAGATATACAAATACACACGGACCTGAAAGCGTCAGATCCATAGATTATGTTAACCACTTGAGCCATGATATGGAACACTAGAAAGCCATATGTGTTCAATACACAAAGTTTTCAAACTAGATTATTGTCTCTAGTGCAAGTGGGAGATCAAGGAATATGCCCGAGAGGCAATAATAAAGTGGTTATTATCGTATTCCTTATTTATGATAAATGTTTATTTTGCATGCTCTAATTGTATTAATACGGAAACGTTAATACATGTGTGTTTAATAAACAAAAAGGAAGTTCCTAGTTATGCCTCTCTTATAAACTAGCTCGTTGATTAACAAGATGATCAAAGTTTCCTGATCATGGACATTGGATGTTGTTAATAACGAGGTCACAACATTAGTGTAATAATGTGATGAACATTCATCCAAAGTATAGCATTACGATCAAAGTCATTGAGTTTATATTGCTATAACAACTTACGAAGTGATCCTAATCCTTAGACCATGAGATCATGTCAATCACTAACACCGGAAGAGTTTCTTGATAACATCAAACGTCACACCGTAACAGGGTGATTATAAAGATGGATTCAGAACTAATAAAGTGTTATGTTGAGGCCCATGGATCGAGAGTGGAATTTGTTCATCCCGATGACGGATAGATATACTCTGGGCCCTCTCGATGATATCACATTGATTAGCTTGCAAGCAAGTGATTTGATCACTAGAATGTTATATCACGGGAACGAGAAAAGAGTGCATGTCAGTAACGAGATCAAACTAGGTATGGAGATACCGATGATCGAATCTCGGACATGTAATATATCGTGAAACAAAGGGATTAAGATACTATCATAAAAGGTTCCGACGATCACAAGAAAGTCATCATTGAATGTGTGGGAGTCAGTATGGGTCTCCAGATCCCGCTTCTGATTATTGATCCAAGAGGGGTCTCGATCATGTCCGCATTATTCACGAACCATAGGGTGACACACTTAAGAGACAACGACATCCAATTGGAGCAAAAGTTTCATGCCGAAAGAATGAACAAGCGCATGAATTTATTTCACTAGATATCGAAACAGGTTTCGTGAAATTGCATAAAGTGGTTATGCATGTGAAATAGAATTCTAGCAAGGGGTTATTTGTGAATGTTTGTCATTAAAGTAATTGACAAAATTCTGAATAAAATAAAAGAGTTTTATTTAATGAGAGTTTGCATTAAATTTGGTGGAAATTTAATGGGAATTTGAGTGGGTTTTTGAGTGGAGAAAATTGAAGGGCCATTTTGTGAGTGGAGTGTCCACCCACATGAATGAGGGAGAGGTGGGGGCACCCTCCATGGCCGGCGGCCATGCCCCCTTGGGCTGCCCCCCTCCCCTCTATAAGGAGCCCCTCCTCTCACTTCTCCCTCACACCTCCTCGTGAAGGATCTCTCTCCCCCCCCACAATTTATCCCCCCTGGTCTCGGACTAGCGAGATACATGTTCCCGGTGGCTATTCGGCGAGGAAGAGTTGTGCTTCACGCATCGCTGGAGCGAGTAGGCGGAGGTTGCTCATGGTGCCTCGAACGTGTGTGCGAGCACGGATGCGCTGTTTTGCGCTAGGACTTCCTCTCGATCTTGAGATTGGCAAGAGATCGTCTACATCAACCACGATTTTGGACTCGTTAAGCTTTGTCGGTCTTCAAGGGTATGTTCTCTACGGATGTACATCCACCCGTTGTTTTTATCTAGTAGATAGATCTTGGTACATAGTTATTCCCATCGTAGGAAATTTTTTTGTTTTCTATGCTGCGAACCCTACAGTTTAGATCTTGTGAGCTCCGTTCATGATCAAGATCACCTATTTGTAATCATGCATGTTGTGTTTATGGGGATCCGATGGATATTGAGATTACTATGTCAGATTGATTAATGGTTTTATCTTATTGATTCTATCATGTTTGTGTTGTTTGTGATCTTGCATGCTCTCCGTTTCTATCATGGACTTGGGTTTGGAAAAGATGGGGATGCTGGAATTCGCGGAATGGTTAACATACAAGCAACACAGGGACACGGATTTACCTGTGTTCAGCCCAGAACACGGGCGGAAATCCACAAAAGTCCCATTAGCCGCCGCCGAATGGGAGATTCGGGGACAAGTCTCTGCTCGCACCTGCCGCGGGAAGTTGACATGGATACACCCTACGGGTGCACAACATTAGTATACCTGGTCCAGTCCAAGGAAGGCCCACGTCAGGACACGCAGCCCATGAAGAGTTCCGGTGGCCCAAGCCCGTGACGATTTCGACTCCTTGGAGGACAAGTCTAGATTAGATAGAATTTCAAAGGGTATCAACCCTAATTTATAACGGACTCGACCTATCCCGAGACCTGCCTATCTACATAAAGGTCAGGAGGGTACGACGAGAAGGCTCTCTCAACTCACCTCATACACACCTCCACGCTATATTGTATATGCATACCCTGTAACCTTCAGTTTCGCTGTAATCAAGAGCAGACAAGCAGGAGTAGGATTATATATAGGCAAAAGGGCAAGGTCGGTGGAGGCCTAGGGGGCCCACAGCCCCTGGTGGAGCGACCATGGTGGGCCCGCGCCATCCTAGGGTGTGGCCACCCTGGTGTCTTACTCCGTCTTTGCTTCGTGTTACCGTGTTGCTCCGAGAAAAAATAGTAACTTTGGGCTTTTGTCCCGTCCAATTTCGAGAATATTTATTTTTTAGCTTTTCTGATACCAAAATAGTAGAAAATAGGCAACTGGCACTGTGTCATTTTGTCAATAGGTTAGTTCCAGAAAGTGTATAAAAATACCTCAAAGTATAGAGAAAGCATAGCAAAGTAGATACTAAACAAGCATGGAACATAAAAAATTATAGATACGTTTACGACGTATCAAGAAACAAGAGCCCCAAACCATGTACTACATTGATTAGATTGCAGGCTAGTGTGTATCTTGCTCCATTCAGTGAATTTCTAATTATTCGTATTTAAATCTTCAACTTAGCGTGCCTTCGTTTGGGTTGACATGTGTTTTTTACTTCTTAATACTACTTAAACAACACACATGCAACCTATTAAATAATTTCACTATTCTTTTATTTATTCATGCATGAAAGTATTTCCCTAAACTTTGACTATGCAAATGGATATCAGAAGGTTTAAGCCACGAACAAGCGAGAGAGTTTATACAAAAATCTAAAAATCAAACCAAACTCGTAACTATTTTGCCTTTTGTATGGTAACTTATTTTGAGATGTTTACACGGATCATTGATAGCCATATATTTTAAGAAAATTCCTCAACACTAAGTTTCCACTCAATATCTAGACACATAAAATATTTACTTTTGTTATAAGTACGTTCACATGTACTCATATGTTATTATTCTTCTTTCTTAAAGTTCAATTTTGGGAAAGTTTTTCTATTTGTTTAAAAATCATTCTTTAATGGTGTTGTAATTTTTAAATTCACTCTTCGATACTTGAGATTTTTTGAAATTTTGAAACCTTTAGGTTTGTGAGAATTTTCTAAAATTATAGAAACTTAAGCATGATTTAAATTTTTGCAAGAGAATTGTAAGATATGTATATATATTCAAATAATACACTAGAACCAATTCTAGTTAGGATATTTAAAGATATCTATCTTTATATTTAATGATAAAAATATACTCTGCCTTAAAATAGATGTCTCAAATTTATCGAAATTTGGATGAATCTAGACACTATTTAGTATATAGATTTATTCAAATTTTGAAAAAACTAAGATATCTATTTTGAGACGGGAGAGTATATACTGATAGACAGACAAATACAAAGACTTATGCATCTACTGCATGATTTAATACACCATGCATAATTAACTAAAAGAGATTTTTTATTACAACATAGAATTTAAATTAGCTCAAGAAAAGTATTGAGTGATACACTACAATTTAATAACAAATAATAGTACAACTATTTTTCACAAACATTGTTACATGGTTAATTATGCCATCTAACTAAATAAAATTGTACTTATCGATGCTAGAGTAGGAAACATAAGTACATGTTTAAATAAATATAAATGTTTAGTACTAAAGCCATGTCTTTCCTCGACCCGTATCGTCCCAAACGGGATGCAATTTGGTATGCAATTTGGTAGGATTCGGTGACCGGTTCGATACGAGTCCCAGATTCAGCAACCTGCAACATCGTTAGGATACTATGTCTGACTGCAGTTTTATAAGAGCTTTAAATCTCTTATCGTCACAGGGGGCGCCCTGAAGGGCACTGTGTGTACCATGCTGCGGGAAAGTTCCCTGGACAGAAGGTTGAGGTGACGGAGTCAGGTAGTGTTTTCGTGTCTTTGATGTCTTTGATCGACACTTTTAATGGCCGTTGAATAGTTCTTGTTTGCAGAATTGAGCTAGCATATTGCCATTGTTTAAATTACCACCATGCTTTATTTCAGTAAGGAATATGCATTGTTTATTTTTCTGCATTTGAATAGTTCTTGTTTGCATAATTGAGCTTCCAATTGGTATTTAACCTCGTAATTTTTCTGCACTCAAGGCCTATTAAAATTATCTTGATAATGGTTTCTGTAGTGCACTTCGCCTTTATATATATAATTAACTTCCTAATGGTTTCTGAAACGTGCTGCATTTTCTTTATGAATAACCTGCGTATCCAGAAATGGGAGACGCATATGATTTTCTAATGTTGTTCAAGTCTGTATGATAATCATCCCTTTAAATATGACATGTGCATCTTTTCCTTTCAGATGATGACTCCTATGAGGCGGTGCCCTGGGTCCCTAAAGGTGGTTCTATCCGTGCGAGGCGAAAGTGGTCTGTCGCCCGTAAGTCTGGTTTGGTTGGTGGCGGTTTTCCTGCCACGGATCTTTCGGCCCTTTAGGATTCGAGTTCTAGGTGAAATTTTGTTTCCCTTTCTTAATATATTGCTGGCTCTCCTCAATCTACAATTTTTGGATGTAGTTGTAGTCTTCCCATGGAATACATAGCAATGAAAGTGGGTACCAAGACATCATTTTAGTGTTGCTGGTCATTTAAAGACACTACACGTGCAATGCACTTCCTAACATTAGGAAGCCTATTTATTTGATAATAGAAATATGATTATACTGTGCCTTGCGAATCCAGAAATGGGGGACACATAATATAGGATTATTGCTGGCAATTGCAAAAAACAAATCTGAAAACAAGATTATGTAGTATGACGTAAGCGTAGTCTCTTCTTTGTTTGAAATGTAGGGCACTCCCATTGGTCGGTGAACAAAGATATGGAAAAAAATAAAAGCGAGAAAAATATGCATATGTCTTGAACTCATTTACTGGTTTATTTTAGATACTTCTTCCCTAACCTTATCCCAAGATGTTTGTGCCATGCTACTCATGCCTAGCTAGTCGTCGGATGTCTTATTGTATATGTGTATCGATAATATGCAGCAATGCTTTGGACCATTGGATTTAACAACCCAATGGCTAGGATTGATGCAATCAGACCGTTCAAAACTGGTGCATTATATAGGAGAGTATCGATAATATCAGTCACAGTAGGTTGTTTATAAGTTGGACTTCACATGTTTTCTGGGACTTCACGTCGAAAAGTTTAGTTACCATTCTAGAATTCATTTGCTGATGTGTGTAGTTGATAGTTTAGTTACCATTATATATTTAGTAGCTAGGCCATCGAATGTTTTTTTGGACTCTTGCATGTTTTAGCTGATGCTTCAAAGGGGAAAATATTGGTCCTCCTGTTTAGTATGCTACTAAATGGGACTAACATAGTCTGTTTGGTTCTGGTGCAGGTGACCTATATTTGTCGTTTTGGAAGCACTAGAAGGGATCGTACTCAGTCATGCTGGTTTCGAGGATCGACATGCTGTCCAATGAAACAATGTCGATTTATGGTTTCTTATTTCTGCTGGCATAATTCGTTGCATGCTACTTGCTCATCGAGTGTAAACCTGCTTCCGTATTCAGTGGTAACTTGTAAACAGTTTTGGTCACTGCCGAATTTTTCCAGGAATATGTTATGTGTTTGGTGCGTGCAATGGGCTTTCCGTGTCTGTGTATACTGTACCCTGTTTAAGTGTTTCAGTTCTGTGGAGCAGAGATGTTGTTACGGTGTTACCTTAGTGCATTGTCAGTACCAGGCCAGGCCACAGTTAGTTAGAAACTTCCTGGTTGTTATTAGGATTGCTTTCATGTGCTTCTTAATGTCAACCTCTGCTAACTCTTGATCAGTATCAATTTCGAATGATTTCTTAATGTCCACTTCTGCTAGCACTTCAGCAAGCTGAGTGTAAGTTTACTGTTTGTACCTTCCCAGGATGGGAGCTGCTGTTATGGTGTTACCAGTCTTTGCTTATAGTCTTTCAGCTTCAACTTGGGCAGCATGTTTAAGTTGTAGGTGTTCTTCAGTTTTCTTGGATTTATCTCCATGTACTTTATTTCAGTACGCACATGCCTTTTCACTACAAGTTGGGGCGATTTTTTTTTAAATAATACGCATTATTTAATTAATTTAAGTTCTATTATACGTTTTTTGGAATTTACAGAACTAGCACTTTGTCGCCCTGGGGCAAGCCGACTGGACCAATGACCAGGCCCTGGCCGACAGACTAGCACTCGTCGAGCAGCTGGACGACAGCAGGTCGGCCAGTGGGGCCGCAGGACCGACCCAGGTTGACATGTTCAGTCGGCCAGGCCTAGGCCGACTGCCCAATCGGCCAGACCCAGGCCGACTGGGGCCAGGATAAGGACCACGCGGCGCCGCGCCACCAGCGCCTCCTTTCTTCTCCACGCGACTGCGAGCGCTCCTCTCTCTCTCTCCTGTTCATCGTCCCAGTTTCAAAAATCGCCATTTTTGCCCGATTTGGCTAGATTTGACCACAAAAACTTCAATCCAAAACCAGTAGAGAGATAGTGGAAGCCCGATCTACGGATGGGTTAGCTCATAGCTCGATTTGGTGGGGCTTATAGCTCCTATGCGACGTCTTTACATGGAATTGGAAGGAACACGACATCGTTGAAAAGAATAACTCGCACGCGACACTTCTGAAGCGGCAAATAGCTCCCGTGCGACACTTCCACTTAACCCCACGAGACCGTCAACGACCAATCAGCTGAGCATGAGGACCCACAGCCTTCCACGCCACGGCGGAACTCACCGATGTCCACCTCATATCGTGGGACCCACCCTGTGGTTGAAGAGAGCCGTTGGCCCCGATCCGCCCCTCGCACCCGAGCACTCCCGCCACCGCTCCAAAGATCTCATCCCCTTCGCTTTTCTCCGGCGAGCAAGTGCGGCAACGCCGGCGAGGGATGTCGAGCTCTGCTTCCTCCCACCGCTCATGGCCTCGGTATGGTGCGGTGCCGATGAGGAGGTGCCCCGATTGCCCCCGTACCGCGCCCCTGAAGCGGCTTGTCACATCCACCGACAAGAACGACAACATTGGTCGGGAATTTGTGAAGTGTGAGAGCAAGCCCGAGCCGAGAAAGGTGAGATCTGAGTGTTCCGAGCGCCAATTTCTCGCTTTTCTTTCGAAATTTCATGCATTTCATCGAATTTGGGATTTAGGGTTCATCTCTGCGATTTCAGGAACTGCCAAAATGTGGGCATTTTGAGTGGCTTGATGAGTACATCGAGCTTAATTGGGGTGGACGTAGCATCCCGGGAGCTCGAAAACCCGTCCTTGGTGGAGCAATTGGGATGTGGCAACCCCATTTCCGCTGGTACTACGGTGGATGCGGAAGTGAAGGCCGAGCTAAAGAAGATGAACAAGCAGCTAAGGCAAATCATCGAATTGAAGAAGGTGACAACTGATGGCGGTTTTTTATTTTTGTGTAATTTCTCTCGGATTAGTTTATCTCCTCATCGTTAGTCATTAGACAGCAGCGTTGTTCGAGTGATGCTTTGTAATGGATGTAATGGTCTATGTCTTTGGCTTGAATAAAATGCAACACAAATTCGGGCTAATTTTGAGCTGCCTGTCAAATCAGTGTTTCTTCAGCCACGGTGTTCCTTTTATCACAGGTGGGGCGCCTGCAGGTGGGGAGGGAGGTTGAAAAGTAAAAAAAAATTGACGAGGATTGAAAAGGCCAGGCCCAAATATAACTTAGCCATGCCAAAATGGACGTATCCAGGCCCAATAGTAACTATATGTTGATTGGGCAAAAAAATGGTACTCACCTTACAATCTAAATAGGGACGTGTGGATCTGCAGATACTCGTGCTTAGGTTGCAATCTTTTTTTTGCATAAGTAAATATATAAATGAAGTCCAAAGATATCCATTTAACTAACATAACTTGGGCGCTCCTTTAACTTATGTAAATATGTAAATGTCTTATTTGAAAATGAACCATGTGTTGTATGAACTTGTTTTTGTGTCTTTGTTTTATACACTTGTAAATATATAAATATTGCACGAGTATTATATGAACTTGTTTTTGTGTCTTTTGTTTTATACACTTGTAAATATATAAATATTGCACGAGTATTATATGAACTTGTTTTTGTGTCTTTTGTTTTATACACTTGTTGTTTTGGGTGTTTTGACAAATGACAATACAATAAAACACAGATTACAATGAAACAAGGGATGGAATAGGCGCAATAATATTACAATAAAACAGATAACATTACTTATATTAGATAGGGGGATCGATAACATTACAATAAAAATAAAAAGGTACAATAATATAGAAGGGGCGGAATAGGCGCCCCGCCTAAACCCTGGGCTAGCCCCTAAACCCTAACCCCCTACTCCATCGGCGGTGGAGGCGGTGCCGGTGCAGCCGCATTCCGGGCCGCATTCCACGCCGCCAGCCTCTCCCGCTGGTCCTGCCTGCTCCTCCCGGAAGGCCCGCCATTGGCCTCTGCTGCTCCTCCTCCCGCGCCTTTTCTTCAAGGAGCGCTGGCCTTCTCCTCCCACTGGCGATGCGAGCCTCCTGCTTGCCTCCTCCTTCACGCCTTAGCCCAAGAGGGCTTCGGAGGGAGGTCGCCGCCGGGAGGTTGGGGACGGGTTGTGGACGATGGGGCCCTGGTCTCCTGTAAGGGGCGGGACTTCTTCTCCTTCTTGGCACGCTTGGGCGGCGCGTGGGCTCCGCCGCACCACCGCCAGGTCCGGTGGTTGTCCTCGCGCTTAGTTCGCTGTCGGAAGGGAGGCGGAAGGGGAGGTCGCCATGGTCGGAGTGTTTGGGGGCGGCTGGGAGGAGGCAAAGGACGGGCTCGAGGTTGAAGAGATGAGGGCAAGATGAGATGAGGAGGCAAAGGCGTTTGCCTAGTTATTAAGGGCGGGGCGTGAAGGGCGGCATGGGAATCCAGCGTCGCGTTGGCACATACGCCGAGACGAGACGCTGCGTCATGCTGTTCTCGCATGCATGATCAATGCGAAAGAGACGGAAGCGGGCAGCGGGCGTGATCAATGCGAAGAGAGAAAAAAATAGCTAGGATGCGACGCCCGCTGCATGCATGCATGTGCATTAATGCGAAAGAGAAAAAACGCCAAGGTAGTTGTTCATTGGCAGTGAAAATAAAAGGAAAATATAATTTGGCCTTGATTTACTTCGTAATAAATGCAGGAATCTAGTACCAAGGTACTGCTCGCTTTTACACGCAAGAAAAATCGGTGGGAGTAATATTGACTTTTGTATGGCGATGAACCAGATGGAAGTAAATTTGATCAAGAAAGTTGTTCGACGACACTTATTTAATGGGGCAGCGCTGTTGCACGCAAAATAGCTAGATCGCGACGCTTAGGGGCAACTGCATGCATGGTGCAGCCCGCCCAAACGCCGAGACGAGACGCTGCGCTGCTATGTGGAAAGCGGGCGTGATCAATGCGAAGAGAAAAAATAGCTAAGATGCGACGATCAGAACCCTCGACCGCCGCTTCGACCTGCATGCTGCATGCATGGTGCAGCCGCCTAGCCCTCGCATGCCACGCTCGGTCCAACGGTCTCGAGTGTGCCAACGCTGTACGTTATATTTATTACATATTTTAGATTTTGATATTTTTTCTGCTGGTCATAGTGACATGCATACTCCCTCTGTCCACAAATAAGTGTACGTTTTGGCTTCAAAATTTGTCCATAAAAAATGTACTTCTACCTTTCCAATGCACTTGGGCATCCACTATGTATTCCATAAGGCTATCCACAAGCCAAAAAGTAGTCCATAAGACTAGTCATAGTGAGAGTAACTTAGGTAGTAACATGCATGTACATGCATGCCAATTAGGCAAATTGGTGACATGGCATGACAATTAATGAAGAAAGAGAGAGAGATAGTAACTTAGCTAGTTACCATAACATCACACATAACCAAGATCATATGAGTCTACAACCTAATTAATTAGCTCTTGCATGACACCATACATATGTTATCACCCACTATGAAGGTAGTAACATCAACTAGTAACATGTGCAAGTTACTAGTCTTAGTTACTTAGCACTATGACCAGCCTAAGGCTATCCACAAGCCAAAATAACATAGATGTGGTATCATGCAAAGTCTCATTTATTACAATGAACCTGAGGGAAGTAAGTTTGATTGGAGAAAGTTGTTACACGTAAACTTATTTAATGCGACGGAGGGAGTAAATACGCTGCAGCGCTGTTCGACGTAAAATAGCTAGACTGCGACGCTAGGGGCAGCTGCATGACCGCATGGTGCAGCCCGCCCCGCCCCTACCGCATGCCACGCCGCATGCCACGCTGTTGCGAAAAACGATGAAGCCAATCAGATTCCGTAATCATCCATCCCACGGATCGCCAAGAGCTAGCCACGAAATCCTTCTAAGAGACGCCAACCAATCAGTTGCGAACAAGCCCTTCCACGGATCGCCTGAGCCACCCGCGGAATCCTTCTAGAAGACGCGATCGGACGGCCACAAGGTCACGCTTAGGGTTAGATCTACGGTCCTCATTCGCCTTAGGGTTAGCGGGTTTAGGATGCAGTCAACGGGTTTCACAAGTTTGACCAAACATTCAAATGTGCATAACTAATTCAAAAAATCAAAAAATACAAAACCTTCGCATGGTGTCATGTTATGTCACATAGTTGTGAGGAAAAATACCAAACTTGGTCTATTGATCATATTTCAAAAACCCTTCACAAAATGACCTATCTCCTCCGAGGTTTTCGCTTTGGGTCAAATGACCAATGATATGGCTAGAATCAAGGCATAGTTTGTGATAATGTGCCCATATTTGGCATGCATGTCTATAATGGGATGACTAACAATGTTGTAGCACAAAGTTTTCCTTTCGACGTAAAAATCATTTTCTATTTTCTGAGTGCCGAAAGAGGGGGGGATTTGTGAAGCAACCACCAAATTGAAGTTTCAAAATGGTAACATCCTATTTTTCAAAAATACTAGACCACCTAGAATGTACAATTTCCCAACCCGAGTATCTCAAACCTTTTATTCCATCCCTGGTGAAAAAGACAAATCCTGCAATGGTGGTGGAGGAGCTGAGGCTGTCTGTGGTGGAGCTGTGGTGGTGGACCGAGTGACCTCTCTCGCTTGAAGGGTAAACTCTAATCCCTCGATAATCACGGTTATTATATATGGTTACGTACGTGGGTATGGTTAGTCTTTTAGAATATTTGCCTAGTGGATTAGTAACAATATTTGACCGATGGGTTAGGCACAAATATTTGGCCGATGGATTAGTAGCAATATTTGACCGGTAGCGATAATATCATATTTTTTTAGAATATTTGGCTAGTGGATGAGTAACAATATTTGACCGATGGGTTAGACACAAATATTTGGCCGGTGGATTAGTAGCAATATTTGACCGGTAGCAATAATATCATATTTTTAGAATATTTGCAAGCATTGCCCCAAGTTATACGCGTTGTCGATAATTAATTGATTAGGTTGTTTATTTTATGTCAGCAGAGATGACCAATTTAGTGAAGTTCGTGTTTTATTACGGTCCTAGGAATGTTCGAACAAATGACTTTGGAGCAGATCTAGGAGAGTTCATGTGTACACAGTTAGATTTGACTGCCCCTCAAACCTGGAGTGTTAGTCAGTTGAAGGAATGGTTGACAGGATGTTTAGGCTATAACATCGAGACATACACCGTCATGTAAGATTGTGGACAAAGTCAAGAAAAAATATTTTCTAGACTTTAAGGCATGTAGATACTGACAGCGACTGGTTTAAGTGGTTAAAAGGCTGCGAAGATAGGCATGTAAACCCTGTCGCATTAGTGCTTACTATCTTGAAGGAGATCGATGGTGGAAATGTTTCTCTCCATAGTGTTGATTCAAGTTACGGGATGTACTCTATGTCCAGTGCTGGAGGCGGTGGTTATGAATCGGGGCAGAGCAGTCAGATAGGAGGAGGAGGAGGCGGTGGTTATGAATCGGGGCAGAGCAGTCAGGCCGGAGGTGGAGAACACTATAGTGGAGAGGCAGATGTGGACGAGGAAGATGGAGGCATGCAGAACATGATGGAATAGGAGGATTACATGGATGGCGAGAGTGATGATTCTGATGACCCTGAGGATTCTGATGGAGAAGGCAATGGTGGAGAGGACATGCCGATTCCTGCTTCATGTAATCAAAACATGTCAACCGGAATGACCGTTAATGATGGTCATGATTCTGCGTGGGAATATCACAACAACAAAATTTCCCAGGGTGCCAGATATCAAGACAAGCAACATTTGCAAGATGCAGTCGTTGCTTGGGCAATGTCAACACATAGGGTTTTGAAAACAACGGTGTCCTCTAAGAAATACTTGACAATGGAATGCGTGGATATAAATTGTCCAGACAGGGTGCATGCCTATGTCCCTACGTATGACACAACTTGGTTGGTGAGCGACTTTGTGCAGCACACATGTGAGCTACACAGTGTTCCTAAAGATCATCTTAACCTCTCCTCCACACTTCTAGCTCGGCTGCTTTACACGGACTTAGTAGAGTGCAAAGCGATGACAATACCCAGTATACAAAAGAAAGTAAAGACCCGGTTTAAGTACTCCATTTCGTATGGCAAGGCTTGGAGGCAAAGCAAAGGGCTCTTGAGGAGAGGTTTGGTTCGTTTAGAGACTCGTATGACTCCGTGGTCCGACAACTTCAGACACTGCAGGATAGAAACCCAGGCACCTATGTCGACATACAATATTATGTGATACCCGAGGATCCATCCGTGAAGGTGCTTCATCGAGTGTTCTTCTCTTTTGTTGTATGCATCCAAGATTTCACTTATTGTCGTCCAGTGATATGTGTAGACGGTAATTTTCTAACTGGCAAGTACAAGGGTCAGATCCTTACCGCCATTGGTCAAGACGGCAACAATCAGATTGTCCCACTCGCATTTTCTTTCGTGGAGGGAGAAAACACTGAAAGTTGGACATGGTTCTTCAGGCAGCTCAAATATCAGTTGTGAAAGACAAGCCCAATGTATGCATCATTCATGATAGGCATGCAGGTATACTCAATGTCAGAAAGCGACACACCAGGGCGGAAGAGCAAACACCTTGGCTTGACATGCAAAGCCGCAGGCATGCGCCATTTGGGTGCTAATTTATTCTCACAGTTCGTAAACAAGAACCTCATGAATCTATTCAAAAACTGCAAGCAGAACCAAGAATGGAAGCACGATTTCATACGCCGCAAAGCTCGATGAATTTACTCGTAAAACATGTGAGGGCAAGGAAAGCTGCAAAACGCAGCCGTAGTCGCACATCAAGCAGCGAGTCGCACGGTAGCTACTGGAGTTGCGCCTGTGGAGGAAGATCCTGTAGGGCTTTGTGACTTGCCTGGATTTGATCCACCTGGTACAAGGAGAAGGCTCGGCAGATCGATCAAGAACTTCCAACAGTGGATAGAGCACGAGCCTTTGGAGAGGTGGTCTTTGCTACACGACACACATGGAGCTAGGTACGGTGTCATGACTACAAACCTAGCTGAGTCATATAACTTTGTCCTCAGAGGTAACAGGGCACTTCCACTGACAGCCATAGTCGAAGGTATTCTGTATGACACGATTTCATATTTTAGAGCCAGGCGACAGGGTGCTCAGATGCATATCATGAAAAATCCAAACACACGCTTCTGTGAAACGATTATGAGGTACATGGATAAGAAGATGGTGAAGGCTATGTCACACACTGTTGTGTGCATAGGTAATAAGGACAGAAGGTTTGAGGTGCAACTAGCCACCGATAAGTTTGGGTGTGGTAATGAACTAAGAACGCATGAGGTGAAGATTGGTAATGAGCAATGGCCAACCTGCGAGTGCACCTGCAACAAACCAAAGTTGCTTCACCTGCCTTGCTCTCATGTGCTTGCTGCTTGTCGGCAGCTAGGGTTGGACGCCATATCGTTCGTGTCTCCCTACTACCTGAAAGAATCTGTGGTGTTAATACCTGGACGGGTGAAATGTCAGGATTTCGAGTAATGGGTAATTTCAACACCGTGAACCCTGGTGGAAGGCAGTACATCTCACACCCTGCTCTAATGCGAACAAGCAGAGGCAGATGCCAGTGTAGGCGCATCCGGAATGATATGTACGAATCAGAAGCTGGCGGCCCAACTCGGCAGTGTTTTCTATGCAATGCATTTGGTCACAGGGATACTCATTGTCCCACTTTCGGTACAGGCGTCGCACCTACGCGAGGACGGGGTGCGCGAGGTCGAAGAGATAGAGGATACGGGTGAAACTATGTTTTTAGTTGTAATATATGGCGAACTATGTTTTAAGTTGTAATATGTGGCGAACTATGTTTTAAGTTGTAATATGTGGTGAACTATGTCTTTAGTTGTAATATGTGGCGAACTATGTTTTAAGTTGTACAAATTGCGTATCTAAAATATTTAAAAGAGAAGCAATTTGTAAGCGTGTAGAGTGCAATACACATCTCAGCTAATACAAATTGCAATCTAAAATATTTATATACTTTGTGATGAGCAATTATAGAAAAATAAATAAAAAATACAGCGACTAAGCTGAACATGGGTGTAGTAGCGGTTAGGTGATGCTTCGAGGTTCCACATAAGTATGATGAAGATGTAATTTTCCTTTTTTAACTTTACTCTTAATTTTTGAAATTAAGCCTTGTTTTAGATCAGTAGATCCTAGTAGATATTATAATTCAAGTATTTGCGCTTTCTCTTCTCAAATATAGAAAGCACAAAATACTGTAACTGCATGCTGGGATGTTTCTTACTACTACTAAATGTCTCTTGTTAGTGTTGTAGCTTTAAACATCAAGCGCATTACCTTGGCTAGGGGTGTTAAAAAATGGTTGAGTTTGAAACCATGAAAACCACCAAGTCATTTTGTTCTACCTTTTCAACCAACGAAGGAGATTTGCCAGTTTTTTTTAGACTGAAGGCACTTAGGTCTGGCTTTAAATTAATAAAGCCCCAACACAAGGACTGAAAGGTTCATACAAACATAGCACATCAAACGTTGAAGCAAAACATGGCCACTTTATCTGCCCTAGCATACAGAGGCCAAAGAACACGCGACGTGCTGAACAACACAAAAGCCGGAAGAGAGAGACGCTAAGAAGCTACTAGGAGAGGCTTCAGGGAGGGTCGACCATCGCCACCAGGTGCGCAGGAGGGGAGTAGGTCTTGGCGAACATGGCTCTATGCATCTGGATCAGTTCCTCCAACAGTAGCGGCGGCTTGCGGCTTAGGAGGGGGCGCCACATCTGCAGGAAAAGAATAGATTTGAAAATAACATCAGCAGGTTGTTTGGGGAAAACGTTCTCAATAGTAAATTTGTTACGTGTGGTCCATAGGGACCAGCACTGAGATGCAAAGAAGGACTAGAGCGCATTGCGCATGTGGCCCTTAAAAGCCCCCAGGATAGAGAACCAATCAGCCCGATTATTAGGGTTCGAGGTAGTCTGAAACATATCCCTCGCGCTGCTCCAGGCAAACCTAGCAAGCACACATGAGAAGAAGATGTGATCCACATCCTCGTCCTCGCCACATAGGGAGAACTTCCAATTAGACGGGCCCCTGCGCTTCTTGATTTGATCATTCGAAGGGAGCCTACCCCTCATCATCTGCCAGAGGAAGATCTTGAATTTTAGCGGCAGAGGGACTTCCACAAAGACACAAGGATGGGGAACACCAGGCCTTTGTAGAGCTCACGGTACATGGATCTCGAGGAGTAGGAGCCGCTAGTGTCCAGACGCAAGGAGATCACATCTCTGTTACCAACGGGGGGGGGGGCTTGGTAATCTCTAGGCGCATCAGCGACCATGTTGCCAACTCTTCAGGGCCGAAGGATCTTCTGAACGGAATGTTCCAAGTGTCATTGGAGAAGGCACGCGAGATAGAGATTCTAATCGCAAAGAGGCCAGTGTACTGTAACATCCCAACATTTAGGAACAAACAAAGGGTAGATTTAGGAAATTGTGCATATGCATGCATTCATATGCAAAATGTGGGTAAATTTTTCGCCAAATAAAAACTTAAAGTGATGAGAGTTTCTTTCACTCTCTAAGTTTAGGAATAGCTTTGGAGAGTGATCGTTATAAATTTTGACATGATCTTTATGAAGTAGGTTATTTTGGGGGAAGGAATTTAAATTCAAACTTGAGATTTGAGTTGATATTTTAAAATATTAGAGTTATGATTTAGTAATATTATTTAATCAAGAAATAATATATAGTAACAGAAACTCTAAATAAGAAATACAATCAAACAAATGAATATTTATTCCATGAATAAGTTACAAAATGTAACTCATTAAGTCAATGAATAATCTTTATAGAAGTGAAATTACAAAAATAGAAATATTTACATATTAAAAAACTATTACAAATTCCTTACAAAGGAATGAAATAAAATTACAAAGGAGTACATCATCTAAAAAGTGAACCTATTCCAATCTTGAATCTGCAAATCTTGTACCGGCAAAATAAAGAATAAAAAAAAGGAAAATTGAAGGTTAAGTTATTAATTTTTACTCTCAGTAGAGAACAGTGAGTTGCACTGCTCAACTTTACATCATTGAGTAAATCTTTTAGAGGAAAGTTTCACCAATATGAAAGAATTCAATCTTTCATAACAAATGAGCCACAAGTCAAATGATCACAACTAAAAGGGGCAAGTTTCACCAGGCAGATTAATAGTAACAAGATAAAAGGGTATAACACCTCATTGAGCATATCCACAACCTTGCAGCAGACACACAAGTAGCACACTCAGCAAAATGCATGTGTGTGCCGTCGACACAGCCACAACTTCTTCAACAAGTAAAAGGTACAAGCACAGCCGTGGGCAAGAACTAGTGCACCTCTCCATTGCTCACACCACACAAGAACAAGCAGCTTAGCCAAAGCCAAGCAAACCAGCCAACAAAACCTTACACCAGATCAAACGAAACACCACCAGATGGTGACATGAGGAGGGGGAGGATCAGGTGGACAACAAGGCCAAGCTCACATGAGCTAGGAGGAGCAGGGTAGATCAAGGCCAAGCACAGGAACCAGGGGAAACAAGAACAACATCAGGAGGTGAAGGATTGCAACAGGCCAGCAACACCACCAGCACATCAAGCCACCACAATCATCCATTTTTGTGGTGAGTTTCATAAATCTCCACATGATCTGTTTATCTTAGCCAAATAGAAAATATGTGTTGTTTCATAATACAACCTCTCAGTGATCACCCAAGTGGGGTGAACCTATCCTAGAGGATTTCAAATATAAAGACCAAAACCAAACTCTAAAAAACACCAAAATCTCAGACCAGCCTCATAGATTTGGTGACACCAAAAAGGCAACTTATATGTTCTATCATTTGTTCTTATAAGATCTACGAACATCTCCAAGAAAGAGTAGCACCTCAGATCTCATAAGCTACAAACCAATCAATTAACTTAACCAACTAGGATCCAAGATCCAGTAAGCAACTATGATGCCTTAGCTAATTTTGAAAGTGAAAGAAACATAGGAACTTAGTTCCTAGAGCCTCAGACCAGCATCATAGGCATCAACATTAAGTGAACTTTTCAACTTATCATTAAGCATCTATCAAGTCTCAAGCACGACCATAAGTAAAACCAAAGAACAAGATCAACTTGTGTACCATTATAAGATGGTTTCACAAGAAATGATCCTACAACTAAGCCAACATGATAGTCTAGCTTTCATAAATAAACTAGGAAACCAATATATATCATTTCCCTCAGACCATACTCAAAGATCATTCAATATATCCATTCATCTTCAAAGAATCATCGGACTCTATTGAATAAATTTAGTCTATGGATAAACATACAAGCCAACAATCACTGATGCAGTGAATCATCATTGACAGTATTGATGTTAGTATCAAGATACTGACATAAGATAAACACACTAAGCAACCATGTTACTAATTTGAGGCAACACAATGAGCCACTAGCATCAGATCAACCCTAGCATCAGATTAACATAGCATCAATTCACAAGCACACAGGAATGAACCTAGAACCAGGGATGAACCCTTGAATCAGTGCAAAATCTAAATATAGATTGCCCACTAGATATACACAGAGGTACTCGAGGTAGCCATAGGCACGAGTAATCATAGAAACATTACTCACCTGTGGTCCTCGCTAAAGTATTGAAGAGGAAGCAGAGGTCGACGAGGCGGCATGACGGGAGCACCCAGGGCGCTACAACCCGCGACCACGGCGGCCACAAAGAAGCACGAGCACCGCACACCACCACGGGAGGACGGCTGTGATGCTAGAAGCACCATCCCCAAACCCTAGGGTTCGGGAAGGGGGCTAGTCTGGCCATAGGAAGGCCTCGGGATCAAATTGAGGCAGAGCAGATGAAGAAGCGTGGTCGATAACCTCACCCTGCACGACGACAGCGGCTAGGGAGGACCACGACGGCGAGCAGAGCACGACGGCGGTGCCAGCGACCACGGGGTCGAGGAGGAGAGGAAGTGATGTCGAGAGAGAAAGTGAGGCAGAGGGAATGGGCCAATAGGGCCAGAGCCCTTCGGGGTGCCCTTTTTGGTCAAATCACTTGGGCCAAATTGGCCCAATAAGCCCAATAGGACTAGCCCAAAACTTAAAAAAGAAAAGTTTTAATAATTAATAAAAGCCCAGAATACCCTAGAGTTTAATAAAATTCTAGAAAAAAAATAGAATTCTAAAAATTACAAAAAATATACTTTTGGATTCATAATAGCCCAATCTATTTAAATAAATTAAGAAAGAATTTTTATGAATATAATTCTTAGACAAGAATTCTGTGATATATATATTCCTTATGGAATTTTATAAAATTATAGAAAGAGGATAGAAATAAATAAAATCACTTTTATTATATATTATTATTATAGTATTTTAGAAAAATGCTAAATAAATATTTGAAGTTATAAAAAGAAATTATGTTATTTAAATACTAATTCTTAAAAGAATTATTAAATGAATAAATTTAGGAATTGATATGAAATTTTAATCCTAAAAAATAAATTATTACCTTATAAAATGGCAAATATAATATTCAATAAGTATTAAAGATTATTTTTTAAATGAAATCCTTTATTACTTAAAGGAATTCTTGAAACTAAAATAATGGGTAAAACACACAAAGAAAAATAAATGCTAAATAATGCATTATATTACTGTGCATATTCATTTTGCTTCTTTAAATATTGTCCTTACTAGGCAATAATGATGTTTTGTAGACATAGAAGCTCAAGGTCCAGTGCAAGCATCCGACTTCACTACCTTGCAATCACAAGGCAAGTTCATCACTTGCTCATGTCCTTTGAAGAGTCTTTATCAAAGTATTTGCAAATTGTGTGTTATCATCTATGTTTGAAGGAAAGAAAATATTATTTTCTCAAATAAATAAATTTTTGATATCATCCTAAGTGATGATATAATGGAGCAATATAACTTAGGTTTCTATATGCAACAATGATAATCAACTAGGAACTTAACAACCCATGACATCAGTGATTCTAGCGCCGTATATCACGCGTTAACCATGAGATTTGGAATAGGACAGAGAAGTCAACTGTATCTTCTTCCTCTCGCATGTATCCGGATGTGCAGGTCGTGGCTGTTATCACTTGTAGAGTGCATATTAATTGGTAATTCGTAGAGGATATGCAGCATATGGGTGGGAACCCTCTTCGTCCCACGATAGTTCTGGCATCTAACGGTTTGTACGAACCATTGACATAATTCAATGGGTGGGCATGGTGTACACCAAGGAGGCATGTGAGGTCGCGGAGAGGGCAGTGATTGGCTTGGATCACCTACTGGGCCCCACATCATGGAATTATGGACGAGAAAGTACGCCTAGTTGTGCAACAAGGAGTTGATCTCTCATGGGTAAAGTAACGCACCTCTGAAGAGTGTAAAAACTATAGCTTGTTACTCCCTGTTTCGAGAAGGAGCTACGGACGCGGAAGGAAAGGAACTCCATGAAAGTTCTGGTAAACATGTGAAGTCTGATGGGCATAGTTTTTTTAATAATAAAATAAATCTTTGAAGAAGGACTTACGAAAACTGCATAGTGCCAAGGAATTATAGTCCGAGTTGGTAGATAGAGCATCAAACTTCCCACCTTGCATATAATTAACTTGCTGGGTAACGCTATTACTCACCTTTTCCTTTGATCCCCTGCTTAGACTCTAAGGATCTCGGAGACACTCCAATGTATGCAGCAGAATTCCAAGAAGATGTCTTCTACGAGGAGCCTGACCTGTCAGGTGTTGTTGAAGGAGTGGATTACGAGATTCGATATGGAGTAGATGACAACGACTCAGCTTAGTTGACCTAGTTATTAGTAACCAACGGAGCTGAGAAGCATGAACTTTATATAATAAGCTGCTGAGCTCAACTCTTAGTTGGAGTTGTTACTTTTAATTTCCACTGAAACACTTTATATTTTGGTTTATAAGTTGAATTGTTTGAAGTCTTGAACTTCTGGTATTGTAATAATAATAATGTGTGTATGTTTGTAATATGGACCCGCAATGTTTCTATTGTACCACTCCGAGGGATATGATATTTACGAAACGGTGTTCTGTGGATGTCATGTCAATGACTATAGTGTACTACACATGCAGTGGTATGCTAGGTCACCGCAATTGGTATCAGAGCAAATTGCTTTGACCTTAGGTTGGAAACCTAGTAAAGGGTATTACTTGTAGGAGGGTATAGCAACGATATAGAATTCACTAAAAAGGGTATAATGGGTATTCAAATGAGAATATTCCATTATATATTTTTTTAGGGCGATAATTCTTTGTTATGATGCGATATATTATTCATTACTAATCAAAATATTTTTGAATATACAGAGTTATGGCACCCAAAACAAACTTTGCTAAGGAAAGAGGAGACTCTTGATGATTACCAAGGATCATTCACGGGTCAGCTTCGTCAACTCTTAAAGATTTTTAGTTGTCCAACTAAAATTCCGGTGAATACCATAACCAACTATGATGGTCGGATGTTATCCAAGTATTGTGTGAGTATCCAACTTCCGGAGGAGCTTGGATTATATCACGATATACCTATAGGTGAAGGTAGGAGTCAATTAGCAGCATATCATGTTGCTGTTGTGGAGGCGATAACTAATATCCAGGAGCATAAAGCCAAGGAGTTAGAAGGGAGCACATTGATGTCTACGCACTTCTATTCTTGTAGACAGTTGTTGGGCCTCCAAGTGAAGAGGTTTGTAGAACAGCAGCAAGTTTCCCTTAAGTGGATTACCCAAGGTTTATCGAACCTAGAGAGGAAGTGGTCAAAGGTATTCCCTCTCAAGCAACCCTGCAATCAGGATACAAGAAGTCTCTTGTGTCCCCAACACACCCAATACACTTGTCTAGTGTATAGGTGCACTAGTTCGGCGAAGAGATAGTGAAATACAAGTGGTAACGGTGCCAGAAAATAGCTTCTCACTTGTTGTTGACGTGGGGTAACGTGTGTGAGTGCCAGAAAATAGCTTGACGATGAGGTAAAGACTAAAAGCAAAAGGATGGAAGCAAGCAAACATGCAACAGATCTAGTAGCAAACAGTGTTTCAATGCTTAGAAACAAGGCCTGGGGATCATACTTTCACTAGTGAACACTCTCTCATATAAATATCCTATCTTCATGATAATACTCTTAACTACTCTCCGGTTGGACACTCTAATCCATGGTAGGGCTATAAAATCACACCTCAAAGTCCGCCTTCCCCAATCTAGATAACCCCACACTATCACCTTGAGCGCTAGAAGGTTCCAACAAACACCACAATTTCATAGAGACATCCAACTCCAAATATAACTCGTAACAAATATTCAATCTAGCCAAAGTGCCACACACGGTATGCCTGCTACCACTTTCACACACGTGGGTAAAAGCATAGATCTATTAAAGCACAAAGAGTATTTATGTAGACTCAAGCCTAAGTGCCACCATGGCGTGCATTTAAGGGGTTCGTAGCATGGAAAACAAAAAAATTCTACCGCATACAAAAAAACAAGCCAAGATCTATCTACTAGATTGTAGCAACGAGTCGATAGAAGAACTCACCCTCGAAGATTCCAAAGTGTTTAACGAGAGCATATTCTCGTGGGTGATGTAGTCGTACTCTTACCGATCTCAAGATCGTGTAGACGATCCTTCCCAAGGCGTTCCTAGCGCCTTCCAATCGGTCACACGTTCGGTACTCGATGAAGACCTTCCTCTCCCTTGTTCCAGTAGGCAGCATAGGTTGTAGCACTCTCCTCGTGATTCCGGCAGCACAACGGCGTGGTACCGGAAGTAGAGGGGAGATCTCGCAGGGCTTCTCCTTAAGCGGGAGCGAGTATGGTGGACTATGAGAGAGGCCTTGGCGATCTAGGGTTTAGAGGCACCAAGGAGAGAGGGCTAGGCCGGCAGCTAGGGCTTGGGGAGGGCCCCAACTCGGCGGCTAGGGCAAACCCTAGGGCGGCGGCAGCGACTTGGTGGCCGGCGACTAGGGTTAGGGTTTTGGTGGAGAGAGGTGTAGGCTAGAGGGGCAGCCCTGCCCCTCCTTTTATAGGTGGGAGGGCGCGGCCAAGGGGGAGGGAGTCCTCCCCCAAGTTGGCCTCCTTGGCCGGCGGTGGAGGGAGGAGGACTTCCTCCCCAAGTAGGTTTCCTACTCTCCCTCCACCAAGCAAACTTGCCATTTGACTTTTCAAATTGGCGTTTGACTTTTCAAACTAGGATTTGATTTATACCTTTATTTTGCTCAGCCATGATACCTAATACATGATGCAACCATTCCACATTGTCATGACACATTCATGTACCCTTCCCCTCCGGATTGCCGAACCTTCCGGAACCTTCTAGAACATTCCCGGTGAAAACACCGGAATCATTCACCAACTCCGAAACAGGACTTTCCTTATATGAATCTTATTCTGCGGACCATTCCGGATCTCCTCGTGATATCCCGGATCCCATCCGAGACTCCGAACAACATTCGGTCTCTTACTCATCATTCCATACCTACTCAACAACATCGAATCCTTAAGTGTGTCTCCCTACGGTTCGTGAATTATGCGGACATGGTCGAGACACTTCTCCGAACAATAACCAATAGAGGAATCTGGAAATTCATATGGCTCCCACATATTTCAACGATTACTTTGCGATAAAATGAACCACTTACATACGATACCAATTTCCCTTTGTCTCACGATAGTTTACTTATCTGAGGTTTTGATCGTCGGTATCTCTGCATACCTAGTTCAACCTCGTTACCGATAAGTACTCTTTTCTCGTTCCCTTGGTATGTGATCCCTTGTGAGCCAGTCACATGCTTGCAAGCTAATTGGATGACATTCCACCGAGAGGGCCCAGAGTATATCTATCCGTCATATGGATGGACAAATCCCACTCTTGATCCATGTGTCTCAACCCATACTTTCCGAACACTCAATGCCACCTTTATAGCCACCCAGTTACGGTGTGGTTTTTGATGTCATCAAAGCATCCTTCCGGTGATGGTGATAAGCATGATCTCATGGTCGAAGGAATTAGGTTACTATGTATCAGAAAGCTTATAGCAATTGAACTATTAAAATGACTTGATCTTTATGCTACGCTTATCTATAGGAGTATGTCCACCATACCATTCTCCTAATGATATGATCTTGTTATTAACAACATCTCTAATGTTCATGATCAAGAAACCATGATCATCTATTAATCAACAAGCTAGTATTATGAAGAGGCTTTACTAGGGACTCTAATTAAGTTTACAAATCACACAAGTATTAATGTTTCTGGTTAATACTGTTATAGCATGAATGTAAACATTTATCATAAACACAAATATATAATAATAACTACATTTATTATTGCCTCTAGGGCATATCTCCAACAGTGCACGCTGTCACTTTCACACACATGGGGAGAGCAGAGATCTAATGAAGCACTTGAGTTGCAAGGTAGATCTACTTGATTACAAAGCTCATGAACACAAGATCATGCATAGAGAGAGAGAGAGAGATGAACACATAGCTACCGGTAGAGCCCTTAGCCTCGAAGAAGAACTACTCCCTCCTCATCATGGGAATCAGCAACGGTGATGGAGATGGCGGTGGAGATCAATGGAGATGGCTCTAGGGGCACTTCCCCATCCCGGCAGGGTGCCAGAACAGAGACTTTCTGTCCCCCGAATCTCCCCTTTGGTGGCGGCGGCGCAGAGGAACTTTTCGTGGCTTTTTGATCGATGATCTAGGGTTTTCTCCCCGGGAGGCTTTTATAGGCGAAGGAGGCAAGGCGAGGAGGCAGCCAGGGGGCCCGCACCCCCTGTAGGCACCACCAGGGCTTGCCCGCGCCTGGGGGGGTGCGGCCACCCTGGTGCCCTACTCCGTCTCTGCTTCGTGGTTCCGTGTTGGTCTGGGAAAAATAATGACTTTGGCTTTTGTCCCGTCCAATTCCGAGAATATTGATTTTTTGCCTTTTCTAGAACCAAAAACAGAAGAAAACAGGCAACTGGAACTGTGGCAACTTGTTAATAGGTTAGTTCCAGAAAAGATATAAAAACACCTCAAAGTGTAGACAAAGCAAAGCAAAGTAGATACTAAACAAGCATGGAACATAAAAAATTATAGATACGTTTACGACGTATCAAGCATCCCCAAGCTTAACTCCTGCTCGTCCTCGAGTAGGTAAGTGATAAAAACAATAATTTTTGAGGTGACATGCACCATCAAAACCAAGATCAAACCATTTGCAAGCATTGAAAGCTGGGATCAAAGAACTCTAAACATGTGCATGAAAGATCGAGTTCTAACAATAAGACAGAGTAACTAAGCATGCAATATGAAAGGATACAAACAAAGATTCATGAATAACAATGCATTGAAAGACATTTGTTTGTTTCACATATAGAAAACATAGCATAGTGGCATTTAGCTTGTCTCTCATGGAGTAGAAAATAGATGCATAGGACACCTTCAAAGTTCACAAGGGTGACTAGAAACAAGTAGCACAAGAACAAGTAATATCACAATATGCATTAATCAATAAGTTTTGGGACACTGCACACAGAATGACAACTATGCTCTCTTAAAGGTGCCTAAAGGTAGAAGGTGGAGACTCAATAATAGTGGAAGAAAGGCCCTTCATAAAGGGAAGCAGGGATTTCAAGTTTCAAAAAGAGCTTCCAAAAATTATGGTACTTGTTATCTTTCAGCCCTCATTGCCCCTATCATAAGTGTCTTGAAGTGATTAAGGTTAAAGTGAACAAACTATGGAGTATATGCTTGACAAAGTATAAGTTGGCAATCTCAAGTCCCTTGAATATGAGGGCCACACCTCATGCTACTCAAATTCAGTCACCTATAAGTTCTTACCATTGTAAGTACATGCATATCATAGAGAACCGCCAACGGGGTACCCCTTGCACATGGTACAGGAGCTATCACATAACCAAAATGACAAGGCAAGCAGACAATGAGCATCTCAGCGATCTTTTTATTTACTATGTGCATAGATTTTTATTGAGGATGCTTCATAGATAGCTCACTATGGTGATGCTGCAAGTTTCCACCATGATTAGGCATGGCTTAGGCTAGCGGTCCAGGCGTTTCTCTAACGCAAAATAAAAACTCCATAGACTTATAAGTTCCCTCTTTATTTCACACCGGTGACATCCATAGACAAAAGAACATGATATCAACTGAGTACAAAGTACAAGTGCAATGTTGAAAACGTTACCCATGATAGCATGGTTCTGCTAATTCCAACGTATAAGTGCAAGCATATACAACATAGACGACACAATGGTTCAAGTTTTTAGGGGCAAATAATATAAAGTGTGCCATCAAGTTTGTGAGGGCTTTAATCAGTAAGTTTTCACATAACAAAATAGTTTTTAATTGGAAGATAGATGAAAACAAGAATATACTTGGAATGGTGTAACACACCATGCATAGGAGTTTATAGTGGACACTTTGGAATAACTTGGTTTCTTGGGAGTTGGAAGCATGAGTAGAGCTTACTCATACCAGTGGAGGCTAGCAAAAGACTAGGAGCAACCAACTAAGAGAGCATAATGGTCATAATCATGTAGAGCAACAAACCATTACTAATCAAAGCATAGAGTGGTACTACAAGTCAAGGACTAAATGATCATAGAGGCTATGGTGACTTGTTCATATTCATAACATGGTGTGAGCATGTTCCAAGTCAACCCAAACAAAGCATCAAAGGAGAATACTGCAATACTATGCTTTTGTATGCTAAAACAACGCATGATTTCTTCAAGGCACATTAAGCAATCCCAATTATTTGGAACAAGTCATGCTACAACAATAATCACTAAGCATAAGGTCAAAACAACATCTAGCAATGACATGATAAAGTCTAAGCCACAGTCAAAACAATCTTCCTTTTGTACCACTATAAGCATGAAGCTTCCTACTCTTTTCCAACACCAATCAACTTATTTGAAACAACTCACAAAGATAATAATCAATAAATATCATTGAGATTGTCTCACAAATCCACAAATAATAACTAAAAATTTCTAAGCTGAAAGCACAAGAAAACTAAGGCTAAACACAGTGCTAGCAAAAGAGAACACTCACAAAACAATAAGAGTGAAAACTAGAGTGTTCTAGGCAATGGAAACAGAGTGTGTCTCTATCCAAAAGAAGTGTGGTATAACCAACCAACTTACTCAATCGAAACTAAGATGCTCCAAGAACAACACAACAATGCATGAAACAATAAAAACGAAGTGTCTAGAAAGACCTGAGATTTTTATTGATGAAGAAGGGGATGCCTTGGGCATCCCCAAGCTTTGACGCTTGTACCTGTTGGATATTTCTTGGGGTGACACCGAGGTGGCATCCCCAAGCTTGAGATTTTGTCCACTCTTCATCTCATTACATCATTCTCTCTCTACACCTGAAATTTTTACTTCATACAAAGCTTCACACAATCTTCATTAGCAACATTAGTGTATTCAAAAGATAGTAGACCCTTAGGCAAAGCTTTGGAACAGCAAAAAATTTCACTAAAAACACAAGATACTATAGCAACTCCTTCAAAAAACTCAATTTCCCAAAAAGAACCCAAAACGGAATCAATAAGAAGCAAATGCAAATAATGGTAGAAATCTGTTAAAACATACCAGCAGGTAGAAACCAATTTTTTTGAAGACCTTCTATTGCTCAAACAAAAAAGTGTTGAACTAACGAAAGTTATCTAACATACTGGGGGATTTATTCATAAATTTGCAGCTCAATCCGACTTATAGAGACTCCTCACGAATTTGTATTGTGGAGGACAGAAATCTGTTTCGGGACAGCAACTCCCCAAATCTTACTTCCCTCTCATTAGAGGTCATTATTGTCACAAAAAGCAAACAAAAAGGATAAGGAGAGGTAATTACTGAAGTAATAACTTCCAAGACTCAATAGAACTCTTGGGTTATCTCCCAACAAGTACTTTTCTTTAACGCCTTTAAGTTAGGCTTGATAGTTTAAGAAGATGCTCACATAAGAAATATGAATTGAAGTAAAAGAGAGCATCAAGAAGTAGATTCAAAACACATTTAAGTCTAACCCACTTCCTATGCATAGGAATCTTGTAAATAAACAAGTCATGAAAGCACAAAGCAATAGGCATAGGAAAGCAAAACAAGTGCAACTTCAAAATCTTCAACATAAAGAGGAGAAACTTAATATTATTGAGATGCATAAGACCATGTTTCCCTCTATCATTATAACTTTCAGTACCAACATGAATAAAATTAACAATATAACTATCACATAAAACATTCTTATCATGAGCCACATGCATAAAATAATTATTACTCTCCACATAAGCAAATTCATTCTTATTAATTATAGTGAGCAAATTCAACAAAATAGCTATCATTGTTATTCTCATCACCATAATTATCAAATATAGGAGGCATATTGTAATCACAATAAATTTCCTCCTCATTAGTAGGTGGACTGTAAATATCATGTTCATCATTTTAGTCATCATATATGGGAGGTTTGGTATCATCATAAGCAATAGAATAGCTATCTTCCAAAGATAGGGGGCTATAAAGATCATTTTCATCAAAACTAGCTTCCCCAAGCTTTGACTTTTCCATAGCATTAGCAATAATGGTGTCCAAAGAATTCATACTAATAAAATTGCTATGAGCAAGCAAATAAAGTTTCATAGGTTTTTTAATTTTCTCTTTGAACACTCCATGTCCTAACTCAAGATAAATACTATAGAGCTCTCTAATTTTGTTGTTGTTTTCCATTAAGCCTAACTAGTGAAAACAAGAAACATAAAGACAAAATTGCAGAATCAAAATGAAATAACTTCGGGTACTCACACCGAAGGATGTGAGTACCTTTTACCTTACCTCCCCGGCAACGGCACCAGAAAAAGAGCTTGATGTCTACGCACTTCTATTCTTGTTGACAGTTGTTGGGCCTCCAAGTGCAGAGGTTTGTAGAATAGCAGCAAGTTTCCCTTAAGTGGATTACCCAAGGTTTATCAAACCTAGGGAGGAAGTGGTCAAAGGTATTCCCTCTCAAGCAACCCTGCAATCAAGATACAAGAATTCTCTTGCGTCCCCAAGACACCCAATACACTTGTCAAGTGTATAGGTGCACTAGTTCGGCGAAGAGATAGTGAAATACAAGTGGTAACGGTGCCAGAAAATAGCTTCTAACTTATTGTTGACGTGGGGTAACATGTGTGAGTGCCAGAAAATAGCTTGACGGTGAGGTAAAGACTAAAGGCAAAAAGATGGAAGCAAGCAAACATGCAACTGATCTAGTAGCAAACGGTGTTTTAATGCTTAGAAACAAGGACTAGGGATCATACTTTCCCTAGTGAACACTCTCTCATATAAATATCCTCTCTTCATGATACTACTCTTAACTACTCTCCGGTTGGACACTCTAATCCATGGTAGGGCTATAAAAGCACACCTCAAAGTCCGCCTTCCCTAATCTAGATAACCCCACACTGTCACCGTGAGCGCTAGAAGGTTCCAACAAACACCACAATTTCATAGAGACATCCAACTCCAAATATAACTCATAACAAATATTCAATCTAGCCAAATTGCGACACACGGTATGCCTGCTATCACTTTCACACACATGGGGAAAAGCATAGATCTATTAAAGCACAAAGAGTATTTATGTAGACTCAATCCTAAGTGCCACCATGGCGTGCATGCTGTCACTTTCACACACATGGGGAGATCAGAGATATAATGAAGCACTTGAGTAGCAAGGTAGATCTACTTGATTACAAAGCTCATGACCACAATATCATGCATAGAGAGAGATGAACACATAGCTACTGGTAGAGCCCTTAGCCTCGAATAAGAACTACTCCCTTCTTATCATGGGAATCAACAACAGTGATGGAGATGGTGGTGGAGATCGATGGAGATGGCTCTAGGGGCACTTCCCCGTCCCGGTAGGGTGCCGGAACAGAGACTTTCTGTCCCCCGAATCTCCCCTTCGGTGGCAGCGGCGCAGCGGAAATTTTTGTGGCTTTCTGATCGATGATCAAGGGTTTTGTCTCCGGGTGGCTTTTATAGGCGAAGGAGGCAAGGCGAGGAGGAAGCCAGGGGGCCCACACCCCTGTAGGCGCCCCCAGGGCTTTCCCGTGCCTGGGAGGGTGCGGCCACCTTGGTGCCCTACTCCGTCTCTGCTTCGTGGTTCTGTGTTGGTCCGGGAAAATAATGAATTTGGCTTTTGTCCCGTCCAATTCCGAGAATATTGATTTTCTGCTTTTTCTGGAACCAAAAACAGAAGAAAACAAGAAACCGGCACTATGGCAACTTGTTAATAGGTTAGTTCTAGAAAAGATATAAAAACACCTCAAAGTGTAGACAAAGCAAAGCAAAGTAGATACTAAACAAGCATGGAATATAAAAAATTATAGATATGTTTACGACGTATCACACATTTTCTATGATTCCTCGTGATCCTGTAGACTCGGAGCCAGTACTGGATCATCTTACTTTGGTAAAGAAGCATCCTAAGTTAGCTTCCAAGTTTATGGATCGATATCGAACACTTGTTGCGTCTTTTTATAAGACACATCAAGTTATTGTTGAAGATAAAAACGACATGTTAGAGGATCTAACTAATTCGGTAAAGAATGAAGAAGTTAGCATTCCAGTTGGTGAAAGAAGCAAGCAGTAGTATGAAACCAATCTTTAAGTATATACCCATAGATTCCGAATCTTTTACACCATATCCTTATTCACCTAGACCTGAACCTACCTATGATGCTACATTAGATATGAGGTATCATGTGCCATAGGGTTCAGAGGAAGGGTCTGATTCTGAAATTCCTATTGAGAATTATGATGGTTGGAGAATGGGATCATTTGAAGGATCCCAAGGAAATCAAATGTCCATAGATGGATCAGACAGAAATGTTGGACAATCCAATTGGATGGGTGCAAGAAATAATCCTAGTAACAGTAGTAGAAATACCATATTTGTAGATGTTTAGGAGGAGGAGGAAGATCCTAGGGAGAGAGTGTTTGAATCACCAACATCTTCTCAAAACCTAGAGAATATACATTATCCAGTGTTTAACTATCTTGCCCAACACAACACCTGGAGAGCAACAGAATCTGCGTATTCTGGTGACAACTCAAGGAATGAAGCTCAGGAGTGGCAAAAGGGTGATGATGTTGAACATATTTCTGAAGTCTTTTCAGCTGAGCTGGAGGGAGTCAATACACTCAAGTTGAGTAATGACTCAAGTACTGATACTTCAGATACTGAGTATGTTCCTTCTGGAAGGCCATTTTTTCCACAAACTGTGCGATGGATGTTATGTCATCATGGTTGGACTTCAGGCATGTATGATGAGCTTCGTGGATACTAGAAGCAGGCGGCTTATTAGGAAGTATCGGGTATTGCGTATTGTAATCCGAGAAAATGATGTATATAAATAAGTGAAGTAGTATGTTTATTTTACTATGGTACTTGTAGGGTACAAGTATGATGACTTTGTACTTTGTTATGAGGCTTGTAATGTATAATACTCCCTCCGATCCATATTACTTGTCACTAAAATGGATGTATCTAGACATGTTTTAGTGCTAGATACATCCATTTCAATGACAAGTAATATGGATCAGAGGGAGTATGTGAAATGCATATTCGGATTTTATTTAGATTTCCATTGTGTGACTAGTTCTGTGCGTAAAGTTGAGCTCAGAACACATGTGCATGATGTAATTATGAGTATTCGCTTTATGTTGCAGGACTAGGGGGTCATGGACACGGGTGTAGAAACTGAATCTGAGCAGCAGCGCATGGAACATGAGGCCAAGGAGAAGGCTGATGCAGATGCCGAAAATCAGGGAACATTACCACCACCAATGAGGCCGTTAATGGAGCAGAATTTTATGCAGTATATGCAAATGATGCAAGAAAACCAAAACAAGTTCATGGAAGAGTTGTTGGGACGAGCTGGAAACCAGAGAGCACCTGAAGGTGGAGGAGTGAGTCTTTATGACTTCCAGAATGCAAGGTCGTTACCTTTTGCATCAACCCCTGAACCAATGGATGCAGAAGATTGGCTAGCAGATACAGAGAGGAAGCTAAAGACTGTAGGTTGTAATGATGAGGAAAAACTGAGGTATGCAACTGATCTTCTGACAGGACCTGCAGCATCATGGTGGGAAAATCAGTTAGCCATGTAACAGCCAGGAAGAGAGTATACTTGGGAAGAGTTCAAGCAGAGGTTCCATGAGTATCATGTTCCATAGAGTGTTATGGAGTTGAAACAGAGAGAATTTGAGGAGCTTCATCAAGGTTATACTAGTGTCATGAAGTACATCCGGGAGTTTAGCCAACTGTCTCGTTATGCCGAGGATGAAGTGAGCACTGAAGAGAAGAGAAAGAAGCGTTTCCTGCGAGGGTTAAATCCATTTGTGAGGATGCAGTTGAGGTTGGCCAATAAACAAACCTATCAGTAGTTACTGGATGCAGCCATCACTTTTGAAGATGACAACAAGAATGTCCAGGAGGATAAGAGGAAGAGAGCCAAGAAGGAAACTAAGAGGATTCATGCAAGTAAACGTAAACCCAATTTGGAGTTCAATCCCAGGAACAAAGCCTATAGCAACAATAACAATAACAAGGGCAATGGTGGAAATCAGTCCAATCCCCAGAGAAATGTTCTGCAACAATTGTGGAATTCTAGGGCATTTCTAGAGAGAATGCAAAAAGGCAGTAGTTATTTGTTACGGTTGTGGACAGAAGGGCCATATCAAGCGTGACTATCCGAGTAAACCACCGGGTAGTCATTTCTGAAGAATTCTGTAATAAATTAGGGATTAGAAGGGCAACGTTAGAAAACACTATGACCATGGTGATGGCAGGGGGAAATGTAGTTGTACGCCACATTAAACAAGATCAAGTTATCTCGATCTATCGTTGTACCTACTTTGTGGACCTTTATGTGATTCCTTTGAAGGGAATTGTAGTAGTGCTAGGTATGGATTGGATGACTGAACAAGGGGCCCAGATTAATTGTGAGGACAAAACTGTCTCAATCAAAACTCTGAGTGGAGCAAGGATAGTTTATCAAGTAGATAAGCACAGTCATATCATGGTGGATCTTCAGTTGAACTCAATGAAGGAGGTCAAGTTGGAAGATATTCATGTAGTAAATGAGTTTCCAGATTTTTTTCCAGCGGAATTACCAGGAATGCCACCAGATCGGGAAATAGAGTTCACCATTGATCTGATTCTGGGTACAACACCAATAGCTCAAGCACCATACAAAATGGTACCAAAAGAATTAAAAGAACTCAAAGTGCAAATTGATGAGTTAGCCAGAAAAGGATTCATCCAAGAAAGTGTATCCCCATGGGGAACACCGGTGATATTTGTGGATAAAAGAGATGGAGGAAGAAGGATGTGTGGGGACTACAGAAATCTGAACAATGTTACCATAAAGAATAAGTACCCATTGCCAAGAATTCAAGATCTATTTGATCAAGTTAAAGGAGCTGGAATATTTTCTAAGATTGATCTAAGATCCAGATACCACCAAATAAAAATCAAACCAGAAGATTTTCTGAAGACAGCATTAGTCTCAAGGTATGGACATCATGAATATCTTGTCGTACCGTTTGGTTTGACCAATGCAACAGCAATATTCATGAATCTGATGAAAAAAATCTTCATGTCGTACTTGGACAAGTTTGTCGTAGTGTTTATTGATGATATTTTGATATATTCAAAGGATAAGGAAGAGCATGCTGATCATCTGAGAATAGCATTGCAGATCCTAAGAGAACATAAGCTCTATGCTAAGTTCAGAAAGTGTGAGTTCTGGCTAGATGAGGTAGAATTCCTCGGTCATGTGATCAGTAAAGATGGGATTGTTGTAAATCCATCCAAAGTTCAATCAGTTTTAGAATGGACTACACCAAGCAATGTGAAACAAATCCGAGGTTTGTTGGGAATGGCTGGTTACTATCGGAGGTTCATTGAAGGTTTCTCTAAAATAGCTGGACCAATGACCAAATTATTAAGGAAGAATACACCATTCATCTAGGATGAGAAGTGTGAAGCCAGTTTTCAGGAGTTAAAGACCATATTAACTACCGCTCCAATCTTAGAAGTTCCTTAAACAGGGAAGGACTTTACAGTATACTGTGATGCATCCAAAGAAGGTTTAGGTTGTGTGTTAATGCAAGATCGGAAAGTAATTGCTTACAGATCAAGACAACTGAAACCACATGAAGTTAATTATCCAACTCATGATTTGGAGTTAGCAGCAGTAGTCTTTGCTCTGAAAGGATGGAGGCATTTTCTTTACGGAGCCAGATGTGAGTTATACACTGACCATAAAAGTCTCAACTATTTCTTCACTCAAAAGGAATTGAATATGAAACAGAAGCGTTGGTTAGAACTAATCAAAGATTATGATTTAACGATAAACTATACCCCTAGAAAAGCAAATGTTGTAGCAGATGCTTTAAATCGTAAAAGTGCAGATATTCAGCCTAGCAATCGGGAGTTACCGAAAGAGTTACAGATGGATTTGGAAAGATTAGATCTTCAATTCATAAGAACAGAAACTCTTGGAGGACTAGCTACTATGCAGGTAGTTGCAGAACAGAATAGTGATCTTAAGAACGAAATTTTTATACATCAAGCAGAAGATCCTTTTATTGCTGAGTAAATTTGCAGGATATCTCAAGGACAAACATCAGTTTTTCGCTTAGGAGATTATGAGTCTTTATGGTTCCAAGATCGTATTTGTGTTCTAGATGTGCCGGAGATTTGTGAAGTGATACTTCGAGAGGCACATGAGACACCATATTCCATTCATCCTAGAAGTATACATGGATTTAAAAGAATTATTCTGGTGGAATAACATGAAGAAAGACATTGCAAAATATGTGTCAGAATGCCATACTTGCCAAAGGGTAAAAGCTGAACATCAAAGTCTAGCAGGACCATTACAACCTTTGGAAATTACCGAGTGGAAATGGGAGGAAATTGGTATGGACTTCATCATAGGATTGCCCATGACACCTAAACGAAAGGATGTGATATGGGTGATTGTTAATAGACTCACTAAAAGTGCACATTTTATTCCGGTGAATCAGAAGGATAATGCCGATAAGTTAATAGAAGTATACATCAAGGAGATAGTAAGTAAGCACGAAGTGCCCAAAAAGATTGTAACTGATAAAGGATCAGTGTTTACTTCGACATTTTGGAAGCAATTACATGAAGCACTTGGTTCAAAGTTAGATTTTAGCACCGCCTATAATCCAGAGACTGGGGGGCAAACTGAAAGAACAAATCAAATACTGGAAGACATGCTTAGGGCTTGTGCATTAGATTTTGGAGGTTCGTGGGAAGATCATCTACCATTGGCAGATTTTTCTTACAATAACATGTATCAGAGTAGTCTGAAGGCAGCTCCATATCAAGTACTTTATGGAAGGAAATGTAGATCACCAATATGTTGGTATGAGCCTGGGAGTAGCAAAGAATTTGCGCCCGACTATATCAAGGAAAGGCAAGATATCATTGATATCATCAAGAATAGATTGAAGATAGCCCAAAGTAGACAGAAAAGTTATGTTGATCTAAGTCGAAGATCATGGCATCCTGAAGTAGGAGACATGGTATATCTAAAAGTAATCCCAATGAAAAGAGTTAAGAGGTTCGGAGTTAAAGGAAAAGTAAGTCCAAGATATATAGGACCATTCAAAGTACTGAGTCATAACAGGACAATAGCTTATGCTTTAGAGCTACCCTCAAGATTGGCTCAAGTTCATAATGTTTTCCATGTGTCACAACTCCGAAAATGTCTTAAAGTTCCTGATGATGCAATCACACATCAAGAGATATAATTACAAGCAGACCTGACTTATGTTGAGCAACCCTGTCAAATTTTGGAAGAAAACTGGAAAAGGTTGATAAATAGGGCAATCAAGTACTGCAAGGTATAGTGGGAACATCATCCCGAGAGACAAGCAGCATGGGAGAAATAAGAAGACTTAAGAAAAGCCTATCCAGAACTATTTAGGTATACTTCAGCAAACTTCGGGACGAAGTTTAATTTAAGGGGGGAAGTCTGTAACATCCCAGCATTTAGGAACAAACGAAGGGTAGATTAGGAAAATGTGCATATGTATGCATTCATCTACAAAATGTGGGTAAATTTTCCGCCAAATAAAAACTTAAAGTGATCAGAGTTTCTTTCACTCTCTAAGTTTAGGAATAGCTTTGGAGAGTGATCGTTATAAATTTTGACATGATCTTTATGAATTAGGGTATTTTGGGGGGAAGGAATTTGAATTCAAACTTGAGATTTGAGTTGATATTTCAAAAGATTAGATTTATGATTTAGTAATATTATTTAATCAAGAAATAATATATAGTAAGAGAAACTCTAAATAAGAAATACAATCAAACAAATGAATATTTATTCCATGAATAAGTTACAAAATGTAACTCATTAAGTCAATGAATAATCTTTACAGAAGTGAAATTACAAAAATAGAAATATTTACATATTAATAAACTATTACAAATTCCTTACAAAGGAATGAAATAAAATTACAAAGGAGTACATCTGTCTAAACTGAACCTATTCTAATCTTGAATCTTAAAATCTTGTACCTGCAAAATAAAGAATAAAAAAAACCGCTCAACTTTACATCATTGAGTAAATCGTTTAGGGGCAAGTTTCACCAATATGAAAGAATTCAATCTTTCATAACAAATGAGCCACAAGTCAAATGATCACAACAAGTAAAAGGGGCAAGTTTCACCAGGCAGATTAATAGTAACAAGATAAAAGGGTAGAACACCTCATTGAGCATATACACAACCATGCATCAGACACACAAGTAGCTCACTAACCAAAATGCATGTGTGTGCTGTCGACACAACCACAACTGCTTCAACAAGTAAAAGGTACAAGCACAACCCTGGGCAAGCACTAGTGCACCTCTCCATTGCTCACACCACACAAGAACAAGCAGCTTAGCCAAAGCCAAGAAAACCAGCCAACAAAACCTTACACCAGATCAAACCAAACATCAACAGATGGTGACATACGGAGGGGGAGGATCAGGTGGACAGCAAGACCAAGCTCACAGGAGCTAGGAGGAGCAGGGTAGATCAAGGCCAAGCACAGGAACCAGTGGAAACAAGAACAGCATCAGGAGGTGAAGGATTGGAACATGCCAGCAACACCACCAGCACATCAAGCCACCATAATCATGCATTTTTGTGGTGAGTGTCATAAATCTCCACATGATCTATTTATCTTAGCCAAACATAAAATATGTGTTGTTTCATAAGACAACCTCCCAGTGATCACCCAAGTGGGGTGAACCTATCCTAGAGGATTTCAAATATAAAGACCAAAACCAAACTCTAACAAACACACCAAAATCTCAGACCAGCCTCATAGATTTGGTGACACCAAAAAGGCAACTTATATGTTCTATCATTTGTTCTTATAAGATCTGGGCACATCTCCAAGAAAGAGTAGCACCTCACATCTCATAAGCTACCAATCAATCAATTAAATTAACCAACTAGGATCCAAGATCCAACAAGCAACTATGATGCCTTCGCCAATTTTGAAAGTGACAACAACATAGGAACTTAGTTCCTAGATCCTCAGACCAGCATCATAGGCATCAACATTAAGTGAACTTTTCAACTTATCATTAAGCATCTAAAAAGTCTCAAGTACTGACCAAAAGTAAAACCAGCAACAAGATCAACTTGTGTACCATTCTAAGATGGTTTCACAAGAAATGATCCTACATCTAAGCCAATATGATAGTCTAGCTTTCATAAATAAACTAGCAGACAAATATATATCATTTCCCTAAGACCATACTCAAAGATCATTCAATATATCCATTCATCTTCAAAGAATCATCAGACTCTATTGAATAAATTTAGACTATGGATAAACATACATGCCAACAATCACTGATGTAGTGAATCATCACTGACAGTGTTGCTGTCAGTTTCAAGATACTGACATAAGATAAACACACTAAGAAACCATGTTACTAATCAGAGGCAACACAATGAGCCACTAGCATAAGATCAACACTAGCATCAGATTAACATAGCATCAATTCACAAGCACACATGGATGAACCTAGAACCAAGGATGAACCCTAGAATCAGTGAAAAACCTAAATATGGATTGGCCACTAGATATACACAGAGGTACTCGAGGTAGACAGAGGCACGAGTAATCACAGAAACATTACTCACCGGTGGACCTCGCTGAAGGATTGAAGAGGAAGTAGAGGGGCCGACGAGCTCGTGGCGGCACGGGGAGCACCCCAGGGGGCACTACAACCCGCACCAGACACGACGGCGACCACATCAGCGCACAAGCACCGCACACCACCACGGGAGGATGGCAGCGAAGCTAGCAGCACCATCCCCAAACTCTAGGGTTCGGGAAGGGGGCTAGTCTGGTGATACGACGGAAACGTATATATAATTTTTGATGTTCCATGCTTGTTAGTATCTACTTTGCTTTGCTTTGTCTACACTTTGAGGTGCTTTTTACATGTTTTATGGTACTAACCTATTAACAAGTTGCCATAGTGCCAGTTGCCCGTTTTCTGCTGTTTTTGGTTTCAGAAAAGCTAGTAAAGGAATATTCTCGGAATTGGACGGGACAAACGACAAAGTCAATTACTTTCTGTGGGGAACAAGAAGCCCAGAGGGGAGACGAGGACGCGAGCCAGAGGGGCCACACCCCCCTAGGAACGGCCAGGGGTGGGCCCACGCCTAGGCAGGGTGTGGGGCCCCTGGACACCGCCTCTACCTCCCCCTTCGCCCGATGCAGAAACCCTAGGCACCCGATCAAATATCCACGAAACCATCTATAGCTGCCACCATCGTCCCTAGATCGGGGGATCTGAAGTTCTTCCGGCACCCTGCTAGAGGGGAGATCATCCCGGGGGCCTTCTCTCCGGTATGATGCGTGAGTAGTTCCACCTTGGACTACGGGTCCATGTAGTAGCTAGATGGTTGTATCTCCTCCTTTGTGCTTTCATGTATAGATCTACTGAGATCCGCTCATGATCAAGATCTAATCTTTTTGTAATCATGCATGTTGTGTTTGCGGGGATCCGATGGATATTGAGATTATTATGTTGGTTTGATTAATGGTTTTGTCTTTATGATTCTATCATGTCTATGTTGTTTGTGATCTTGCATGCTCTCCGTTGTTAGTAGCTATCTTGGCCAAGTAGTTGCTAGTGACTCCAAGAGGGGGTATTTATGCTCGATAGTGGGTTCATGCCTCTAGTTTCCAAGGGAAGTGACAATAATATCTTCGGTTGTAGATGTGTTGTTGCTACTAGCGAGAAAACAACGGTCTCTTGTTCATGGAACATGTGGACTATTTACCTTACACACTTTTCTTAAAGTAGTTGTTTGTTGCTTGCAACTTAATACTGGAGGGGGTTCGGATGATAACCTGAAGGTGTACTTCTAGTCATAGATGTAGTTGGATGGCGGTCTATGTATCTTGTTGTATTGCCCAATCGAATCTCATAGGATCTTTCTGACTAGTAATTGCATTGTTATGCCTTGCTCAGTTACTGTCAATTGCCCTGCTGTAATTTGTTTACCCTTCATGCCCTGTTGTTTATCTAAGGAGAGCACCTCTAGTTAACTATGGACCCCGGTCCAATCTTTACCATTCATACATCCTCAACTGTTACTTGTTTACTTGCTGTAAACCATTACCTTCCACACCATACATTTAATACTTTGTTACAGCAGACCGGTGAGCTTGAAAACCTCACTGTTCGTTGGGGCAAAGTCTTGAGTTTGTGTTGTGCAGGTCTCCGCGTTGCTTGCAACACCTGTGTGACGTTTCCTTCCTCCTACTGGTTTGATAACCTCGATTTATTAACTGAGGGAAAACTTGCTGCTGTGCTGCTTCACACCTTGCTCTTGGGGTTTCCCGACGAAGCTCTCCCACTTGGACTAGTGATGCATCAAGCTTTTTCTGGCGCCATTGCCTGGGAGGCTAAGGACGTCTTCACAAGGGTAGTCCTCCACTTCCTTTGTATTTACTTTGTTTTTAGTTTGCTTTGTTTATTTTGCTTGGTTTTGTTTGCCTCTTTCCAACCCCCCCCCCCCAAAAAAAAAATTAGATCGTACTCTAGTTGCCACCTTGCTCTAGTTCACAATGTTGTTCCCTAAGTTCGCCCTTAAGGATCTTGCAATAGGTAGTGTCTCCATAATTGGGAAAGATAATATTGAAGAATTTTTTAATCATGTTAGCAAGCATGAGGACATTGAGGATAAATATATAGCAGAACTTGCTCCTAATTATGAGATTGTCGCGGCTTCTTTAGTTCATCTGTTGGAGGCTAGGTTTGTTAGCCTTAACCCCATGATGCAAATTCTCTTCTTAAAACTAAAAGAAGAAAAGAATGCTGAAAAGAGAGATTTTATTCTTGAAACTTTACTCAAAGAGTTTCATGATGTTGCTAGGGAATCCAAAAAGGTCTTTGAGCGTTTCAATATGCTAGGCTCATGTGTAGATGTTGTGGGTACTTCAGATAAAACAAAGCCTAGAGATGAATTTAAGATACCCATACCCTTTAAGCTTGTTGGGATGCATGAGGCATTTGAAAAGAATTTTGATTGGATTGTTCCTAAAAATCATTTTGATGAAAGTATTAAACCAAATAGAGATGAGAAAGGATCCTCCAAAACTCATTTGGATGAGATACCTCTCATAGTTGAATACTTTGCAAGTATTGATCTCGCTTCCTCATTTGAAAATACTTGATTCTTCTTGCTTCTTGTGCATAACTTAAAGGCGTTAAATAAAAGCACTTGTTGGGAGACAACCCAAGAGTTTTCTTGAGTCTTGGGAGTTATTACTTCAGTAATGACCTCTCCTTATCCTTTTTGTTTGATTTTTGTGCCAAGAATGACCTCTAATGAAAGGGAAGTAAGATTTGGGGAGTTGCGGTCCCAAAACAGATTTTTGTCCTCCACCAAAAAAAATCGTGAGGAGTCTTTGTAACTCGGATTGAACTCAAATTTTACGAATAAATCCCACAGCATGTTAGCTAACTTTAGTTAGTTCAACACTTTTTGATTTCAGCAACATAAGATGTTCTAAAAAATCGGTTTCTGCCTGCTGGTCTGTTTTGACAGATTTCTGCAATTATTTGCATTTGCTTCTTATTAATTCCTTTTTGAGTTCTCTTTTGGGGAATTGAGATTTTTGAAGGAGTTACTACAGTATCTTGTGTTTTTAATCAAAAGTCTTTATGTTCCAAAGCTTTGCCAGAGGTATAATATCTTTTGAATAAACTAATGTTGCTAATGAAGATTGTGTGAAGTTTTGTATAAAGGAAAATTTCAGGTGTAGAGAGAGAATGATGTAATGAGATGAAGAATGGACAAAATCTCAAGATTCGGGATGCCACCATGGTGTAACCCCAAGAAATATCCAAGAGGTACAAACATCAAAGATTGGGGATGCCCAAGGCATCCCCTTCTTCATCAATAAAAAGCTCAGGTTTGTCTAGACACTTTGTTTTTATTGTTTCATGCACAGTTGTGTTGTTCTTGGAGCGTCTTAGTTTTTGTTTGTTTTGCTTAGGTTGTTTAGTTTTCTTGAATAAATTAGGTTGGACCCCCGTTCTCGCTATGTTGTTTTGCAAATAAGTTGCTTGGTGTTGGAAAGGAGTAGTAAGTTCTTGCTTGAAGTGCAAGAGGATCTTGCATTGACTGTGACTTAGACTTTAGCTTGACATGCTAGGTGTTGTTTTGACCTTATGCTTAGTGATTATTGTTGTATCATGTCTTGTTCCAAACAATTGGGATTACTTAGTGTGCCTTGAAGAAATTATGCGTTGTTTTAGCATGCAAAAGCATAGTATTGTGGTATTCTCCTTTGATGCTTTGCTTGGGTTGACTTGGCACATTCTCACACCATGTTATGACTATGACAAATCACCATTAGCCTCTATGATCATTTATTCCTTGGCTTGTAGTACCACTCTATGCTTTGATTAGTAATGCTTTGTTGCTCTGCATGATTATGGCCATTATGCTCTCTTAGTTGGTTGCTCCCAGTCTTTTGCTAGCCTCCACTTGTATGAGTAATATCTACTCATGCTTCCAACTCCCAAGAAACCAAGTTTTTCCAAATTGTCCACTATAAACTCCTATGCATGGTGTGTTACACCATTCCAAGTATATTCTTGTTTTAAGCTACCTTCCAATTAAAAAAACTATTTTGTTATGTGAAAACTTAGTGATTAAAGCCCTCACAAACTTGATGGCACACTTTATATTCTTTGCCCCTAATAAACTTGAACCATTGTGGCACAATGTTGTATATGCTTGCACTTATAAGTTGGAATTAGCAGAACTGTGCTGTCACGGGGAACGTTTTCAACATTGCACCTGTACTTTGTACTCAGTTGATATCATGCTCTTTTGTCTATGGATGTCACCTGTGTGAAATAAAGAGGGAACTTATAAGTCCATGTAGTTTGTATTTTGTGTTAGAGAAACGCCTCGGCCGCTAGCCTAAGCCATGCCTAATCATGGTGGAAACTTGCAGCATCACCATAGTGAGCTATCTATGAAGCATCCTCAATAAAAATCTATGCATATATTAAATAAAAAGATTGCTGAGATGCTCATTGTCTGCTTGCCTTGTTATTTTGGTTATGGGAAAGCTCCTGTACCATGTGAAAGGGTTGATGACCCACAAGCGTAGGGGATCGCAACAGTCTTCGCGGGTAGTATTACCCAATTTATTGATTCGACACAAGGGGAGCCAAAGAATACTTGCAAGCCTTAACAATTGAGTTGTCAGTTCAGCTGCACCTAGAAATAGTTATTGCTCACAGAAGTTTATCAGTAGCAACAGTTTGGTAGTAGCAACAGCAAAGCAACATCGATCAGTAGTAACAGCAACAGTGAAACAAGATCAATAGTAAAAGTAACGGTAATAGTAGGATTCGAGTGCGGTAGGCATAGGGATAGATGGACGGGTGTTGCATGGACGAGTATAAACATGTAACTTCAAGATCTAGGGCATTACAGATAAATAATAAAAAACATCCAAGTACTAAACAATCCTAGGCATGTGCTCCAAATGTAGTCATACGTGCTCGCAATGAGAACTTGCACAACATCTTCTGTCCAGCCAGCCCGTGGCAGCGGGGCCTCTAGGGAACTACTGGCAATTAAGGTGCTCCTTTTAATAGAGCACCGGAGCAAAGCATTAACACTCCGTGAACACATGTGATCCTCACACCACAGCCATCCCCTCCGGTTGTCCCAATTATTGTCAGTTTGGGGCCTTTGGATCCGGACAATGATATGTGTACACAACTTGCAGATAAGATCACAAACAATACTATCATAATGTTTCAATAATAAGTTCAGATCTGAGATCATGGCACTCGGGCCCTAGTGACAAGCATTAAGCACAACAAGTTGCAACAAAGTCAAATAGCACTAATAGAGATACTAGGCACTATGCCCTAACAATCATATTCGATTACATGATAGAACTCATCCAATCCCTACCATCCCCAATCCTACTGCAGGGGATTACTCACTCATGGATGAGGGAAACATCAATGGTTGATGGAGATGCGTTGGTGATGACGATGGCGATGATCCTCTCCAAATTCCCCGTCCCGGCAGGGTGCCAGAACGGAGTTTCTGGATCCGAATCTTGGTTTCTGGTGGCGGCGGCGGAGCAGAAATCTTTCTAGAAAACTATCGAAACCCCCTCGGTTTTTAGGTCAAAAGGCAACTTATAGGCGCAGAGGGAGGCCGCTGCACCCCCTCCAGGCGTGGCCAGTGGTGGGCCCGCGACTGGGGTGGGTGTGGGCCCCCTAGGCTCCCTCTCCGTCTCCCCTTCTGGCTCCATGGATCTTCTGGTGAAATATAATTTTTGGCATATTTTCCGTGTTTTTTCCTGATAGTTCATTTTCTCCACAAAAACAAGACACCAAAGTAATTCTTCTGAAAACAACGTCAGTCCGTGTTAGTTTCATCGAAATCACACATAAGTTTAGAGGAGAAACAATAGCAAAGTGTTCGAGAAAGTAGATACGTTTTGGACGTATCAACTCCCCCCAAGCTTAGCTTATTGCTTGTCCTCAAGCAATTCAGTTGAAAACTGAGTGCGATAAAAGAACTTTGACGAACACATTGCTTCATATGATGTATATATTCTCAGCACAGGAGTAAATGCTTAGACAATTCATAATAAAGAGTATGCAATTAAGTCTACTCAATAGACATTGCAAGCTAGGAAAAGAAACCAACTCAAGAATAATAAGTAGCATGAAACATAAACATAAGCAACATTGCAATGCTCATAATAAGGTATGATAGAGTGGTATCTCGCTTGCCTTTGTTTGAAGAGAACAATATAAATGCAAAGGCACCTCTGAAGTTCAAGTGAAGACTACAGATAAAGATACCAGAGATACAAGCATCAAAGTCATGACATAATTAACCAAGTTTTGGAACAAACACAAGAATGACAACTATGCTCTCAAGAAGGTGCTCATATAATAGGTGGTGACTCAACAAGGTTGTGAAAACGGTTTTGAAAGGTTTGAAAGGCTTCCAAATGCTGAAAGGAAGGTACTCATTAGCTTTGAGCTCTCATTGTCCCTATCATAGGCATCTTCATGTGGTTAAGGTGAAAGTGAGGTCCACTCTGAATCATATGCTTGACAGAACATAAACTGGAAATCCCGAGTCCCTTGAATACGAGGGCCACTCCGCATGCTACTCAACTTTTGGGTCCAGGCAAGTTCATGTCATTATAAGTATTTGCATATCATTGAGAACCGCCAACGGGGTACCCCTTGCATATGGTACATGATCTTTCCCATAACCAAAATGACAAGGCAAGCAGACAATGAGCATCTCAGCAATCTTTTTATTTACTATATGAATAGTTTTTTTATTGAGGATGCCTCATAGATAGATCACTATGGTGATGCTGCAAGTTTCCACCATGATTAGGCATGGCTTAGGCTAGCGGCCCAGGCGTTTTTCTAACACAGAATACAAACTCCATGGACTCACGAGTCCCCCTTTCATTTCACATCACCGACATCCGTAAACAAAAGAGCAAGGTATCAACTAGATATGAATATATCTAAAAGGTGTTGAAAGCATTCCTCGTGACAGCACGGTTCTGCTGACTCCCAGCATATAATTTGCAAGCATATAACTTTCATGGACTAGTCACAAAGGTTTAGGATTATTAAGTGCACAGAATAAAGTGTGCCATCAAGTTCGTGAGAGCTTTACTAACTAACTTTCTCAAAACAGACAAACATTTTATTTTGGAAGAAAACACGGCATATAGAATATGAACTGAAGGAGCAAATGATGCTAATAGGTAGGTATGGTGGACACAGCTGGCAATATTGGTTTTGGAGAGTTGGAAGCACAGGTAGAGCTCATAGTCAGTGCAAGTGAAGGCTAGCAATAGAGAGGGAGCGACAAACGAGAGAGCAATAGCTATCATAATCATGCTTGCAACAAAACAGGACTAATTATGGCATGAAAGTGATACAAGAACTCTGAGGCAAAATAAATCAGCGAGGCTTACTGACTATTAATTAGTCATATGCATGCGTGAGCATGTGCCAAGTCGATTCACATGAACAGTCAGAGAAGGATACCACAATATCATACCAAGGTATGAATAAAACAATGCAAACAAACATTCATATGACATGCTACAAACTATTAGCAAGCTGGAGCTAATCATAGATAAGAAAAAACTATTAAGCATCCATAATTACATACACCTTACACAAACGGGCTAAGCAAGCTCACAATGATGAGTATATGTACAAAAATGAAACAAATAGAGTTCGTTACCAGCCTCTTACCACTCCTCAAGTTGTCTTAATATTCATTATTGCTCTTTACTTGTGTGACTTGAATGATAACATGAAACCAAAATCCACTAAGAACGGCTGAACCCTGCAAAGAACTCGCAAAACCAAAGAAGAAGAACAAATATTTTTGGTGTTTTTGATTTTTTAGAAACAAGCAAACAAATAAAAACAAAACAAACAAGAAGCAAACAAAGAAAAGTAAAAGAAACAAACAAAGCAAAATCTTTTTGGATTTTTCTCTTTTAAGGCAAACCAAAACCAAAAGGCAAAGAAACAAACCAAGAGAAACAACGAAAATATTTTTGGTATTTTTTTGTTTTTGAGAAAGAAGCAACAATAACCAAAAAGAACAAGCATAGGATTTTGGCCTAAGTGGGGCTCAATCCAAAAAGAACAATGGATATACAAAGAACCGACTGAACATGATATATATATAAATGAGTGTGATGTCGGTATACCTCCCCCCAAGCTTAGGATTTTGTCCTAAGTGGGGCTCAATCCCATGGTGTCCAAGAGGATGAACCTCCGTAGTATGTCGAGGAAGCTCCCTCATCCTAGTATGAGCTTGAGGCCTCCTCCGTGTAATACACAGAGGGGTCGTATGATGGTGCTTCCTCCTGATAGTGCCCATGGAAGTTAAGAGGGTACAACGTGTCGTCCATCTCCGCCTTCAAGCGTGACAAAGGTCCCTGGGAAATACTGAGCAAAGTGGTTTGGGGTAGAGGGGTCTCTCTCTCTTCCCTGTCAGTAAACAACATTCTATAAACCAAGTTCTCATGGGTAGAGCTAGAGGTGACAAAGTGGTGCGCCTTCATGGCAGCAAGATCAAGCCTCTGAGGATCCAATACTGTATCATGTGGATCAATAGCAATGTTCAAGGCAGCGGCAATACGAGTAGCAATAATTCCCCCATAAATGGGTCCCTTAGCAGCTAAACGACGAGCAATTAAAGAACCAAGATTATACTTGTCTTCATTGTTGAGCGTAGCAGCTAAGAAGGCCAATTAATAGTTGTAAATATTACTACTGTTCTCCCTACCAAGAACACTGGTGGCAAGATAGTAGGCAAAATACCTGATGTCTAGAAGTTGAATATTCTTTATCTTCCCTCGCTGGGCTCTACAGTCATCATCATTGGTTATTCCTCGGTAAAGCTCTAACAAATCAGTGGGTAGAGCTGTAATCTTCTTCGATGACCCAGTTGTACCAAGTCCTAGGGCCTTGCAAAATTGCTTCAAAGTCATAGAATGAGCCCTGCCATAAATTTTGAAAGACACAATAGGCTTGAACAAACTATTAGTAAAGGAGAAACTCTCCACAAATGTTGTAGTAAGCAAAGCATATTGTGCACTCTCATCCTGCATGTAATAAGTTAGTCCATCCCTCTGAACCAAAGTCATGAAATCATTAAGAATCCCAGCAGCTCGAAAGAAAGTTTGGCAAGGAAAGGTGGAGGGGTGCGCATCCCCTTCATCTCCCTTGTCACAAAATCACGGAGTGACGAGGTCCTCATTGTATGAGGGTCTAATACTGGTAGAATACCTTGGAAGACTTGCCCTTCTTGGTGCATCACTCTCAAATATATCACCAAATGTGTGGTGGTCCATGACTTCCCTATTCTGAAATTTTTAAACAACCATCAAACCAAGTGATTTCTAAGTTGATAAATGATGAGCAACTACTATAGGAACTTGCTAGAGGACTACACATGCATCAAAATGAAATCTCTAAGCATAGAACAAGCATCCAAGCTCAAACAACCTGACACCTATAGTAGCAAAATAATCAAGATACAATCTACCAATCACAAATCTAATTGGACAAGTGGAGGAGGCACATACCAAGGAGCAATCCCTCCAAAAATCAGCACTTGAGATGGGCTGAACAAGGAGATCAAAAATCGCGAGCAAGAACAGCAAGAACTTGAACTTGAGCAAGTTTTCCGGTGTTTTTCGGGAGAGAGAAAGAAGATGGCTTTGAGGAGGCAGCCTGGAGGGGCCTAGGTGGGACAGACCCCCCTAGGCGCCACCCCCTGGTAGGCCGCGCCTGCCATGAGTGTGGGGACCTGGGGTGGCCCCCTGGGTCACTTCAGGTACCTCTCTGCCCCTTTTTCGAGGAAAATTTATTTTGAATTTTCTGGGATTTTTTGGGAAACTTTATTTTTGGCCAATTTTCAGGATATGAAATTGATTTTCTCGCAGAAACAATTTTTTCAGAAGAAGCAAAAGAAAACCAAAACCAAACTACAACAGCTCTAAGAAACTCTAACAAGCAAAAAACTAACAAGACTAAAGCTAAGGCAAAGACTAGGAAGGAGAAAAGTAAAAGAAAGTAAGAATAACCACAGTGAAAACATTATTTTGTTCATTAAAATTATTTTGTTAACAAGGTTTATCAAGTCTTGTTACCAAAACAATCTTATATGAGACAAAACTTTGTATCCTACTAAGTGATTATGTTACCACAAACTTGATAGCAATAGTCCCAATCATAATAGTTTCAAAATTTTCTTGTGGAATGGGACAATATATTTCTCCAACCTTGATGCTCTCAATATTTTCAATGGAGTTCAGGCAATAGCTTTTAGCAACCTTCTTGGGGAAATAGACAGTGTGCTATTTGTCATTAATATTGAATGTTACTTTCCCTTGATTACAATTGATGACAGCACCTGCAGTATTAAGAAAAGGTCTCCCAAGAATAATATACATATTATCATCTTCAGGCATTTCAAGCACAACAAAATCAGTTAAAACCATGCAATTAAGAGCTAATTGAACAGGAACATCCTCACATATACCAATAGGAATAGTAGTTGACTTATCAGCCATTTGAAAAGATATATCAGTTGGTATCGACTTTTCTAGCTGAAGTCTCTTGTAGAGAGAAAAAGGCATAACACTAACTCCAGCTCCCAATTCATATAAAGCAGTTCTAACATAATTATTTTTAATAGATCAAGGAATAGTTGGTATACCTGGATCACCAAGTTTCTTTGGAACCTTACGATTGAAGGAGTAATTTTCAAGCAAAGTAGAAATCTCCTCATTAGGAATCTTCCTTTTATTAGAGACAATATCCTTCATATACTTTGAATAAGGAGGCAACTTAATAGCACCAGTCAAAGGAATTTGCAAGAATAAAGGCTTCATCCACTCACAAAATTTGTTGTAGTGTTCTTCCTCCTTTGACTTGTGTTTCTTACCTAGAAAAGGCATAGGTTTCTGCACCCAAGGTTCTCTCTCTTTACCATGTTTATTAGCAATAAAATCTTCCTTTGTGTACCTAGTGTACTCAGTGTGTTTCTCAGGTTCTTCCTCAACTTATCCCTCAGGAGTATCATTTTTATCATTACCACTCTCAGTTTCAGCATTAGAGACAAATATACTATTAGGATCTACAACAGGTTCAAGTGGTTTCTGTAGGGGTTCGTAGCATGGAAAACAAAAAATTTCTATCGCATACAAACAAACAAGCCAAGATCTATCTACTAGATTGTAGCAACGAGTAGATGGAATAACTTACCCTCGAAGATTCCAAAGTGTTTAACGAGAGCGGATTCTCGTGGGTGATGTAGTCGTACTCTTTCCGATCTCAAGATCGTGTGGACGATCCTTCCGGCTGCGTTCAGCGGCGCTTCCAATCGGTCACACATTCGATTCGACGAAGACCTTCCTCTCCCTTGTTCCAAAGAGGCGGAGGTTGTAGCACTCTCCTCGCGATTCCAAGACAACTGGCGTACCTAAGTAGAGGGGAAATCCCGAGGCTTCGCCTAAGCGAGCGAGTATGGTGGATTATGAGAGAGGATATTAGTGGTCTAGAGATTAGACACACAAATTAGAAGGCTCTAAACCGCAGGCTAAAGCAATTAGAAGCTCTAAACCAAACGGCTCTAAACCGAGATTAGAGGTAGAAACTTGTGTGTCTCAAGGAGGAGGCCTGCCTCCTTATATAGGTGGAGGGCTAGGCGCCCAGGAGGGAGGAGTCCCTCCCCAACTCGGCCTAGGGCTGGCGCCCGGCTTGGAGGAGGAACCTCCTCCAAGTTGGTTTCAAACTCCTCTTGCTTGTTTCCCACAGTTTCTGCTTCCCGAGTTTCGCTTTTCCACAGTTTCCTGTCTTAGCCGTTTGACTTTCAAACTGGCAGTTTGACTTTCAAGTTTTTGGAACACCGAGAACACTTAGTACATGATGCAATCATTCAATGACACATTATGTACCCTCCCCCGAGTCTTGGGACAATCCGGACCCTTCTAGAACATTCCCGATGAAACACGGGAATCATTCCCGAACTCAAACGGACTTTCCTTATATGAATCTTATTCTCCGGACCATTCCGGATCACCTCGTGATATCCGGATCCCATCCGAGACTCAACAACATTCGGTATCTTTCTCATAATACCATAACTACTCAAACAACGTCGAATCCTTAAGTGTGTCTCCTACGGTTCGTGAATTATGCGGACATGATCGAGACACTTCTCAACAATAACCAATAGAGGAATCTGGAAATTCATATGGCTACATATTTCTACGATTACCTTGCGATCGAATGAACCACTTACATACGATACCAATTTCCCTTTGTCTCACGATAGTTTACTTATCCGAGGTTATGATCGTCGGTATCTCTGCATACCTAGTTCAACCTCGTTACCGATAAGTACTCTTTTCTCGTTCTGTGATATGCGATCCCTTGTGACCTAGTCACATGCTTGCAAGCTAATTGGATGACATTCCACCGAGAGGGCCAGAGTATATCTATCCGTCATATGGATGGACAAATCCCACTCTTGATCCATGTGTTTCAACCAATACTTTCCGAACACTCAATGCCACCTTTATAGCCACCCGACACGGTGTGGTGTTTGATGTCATCAAAGCATCCATCCGGTAAAGGTGATATGCATGATCTCATGGTCAAAGGAATTAGGTTACTATGTATCAGAAAGCATATAGCAATTGAACTATTGTAATGACTTGATCTTTATGCTACGCTTATCAATAAGAGTATGTCCACCATATCATTCTCCTAACGATATGATCTTGTTGTTGATAACATCTCAATGTTCATGATAGGGAAACCACAATCATTTAATCAACCAACAAGCTAGTGAAGTATAGAGGCTATACTGGGGACTTCAAATTAAGTTTACAAATCACACAAGTATCAATGTTTCCTTGTTAATACTATTATAGCATGAATGTAAACATTTATCATAAACACAAAGATATAATAATAACTAAATTTATTATTGCCTCTAGGGCATATCTCCAATAGTCTCCCACTTGCACTAGAGTCATCTAATCTAGATTACATGGTAATATACCGAACACCCATGGCAGTTTGGTGTTGGTCATGTTTTGCCCTCGGGAGAGGTTTAGTCAACGGATACGCCACATTCAGATCTGTGTGTACTTTGCAAATCTTTATATCCCCATCCTGGATATGTTCTCGAATAGCGTGAAAACGCAGCTTGATATGCTTCAGCTTCTTGTGTGACCTTGGTTCTTGCGCATTGGCTATGGCGCCCATGTTATCACAGTAGATAGACATTGGGTCCAGCGCACTAGGAACCACACCCAGCTCTGTAATGAACTCTTTCATCCATATCGCTTCTTGTGAAGCCTCCGAAGCAGCCATGTATTCCGATTCAGTTGAAGATCTCGCCATAACGCTTTGCTTTGCACTCCTCCAGCTAACTGCTGCACCATTCAAAATAAATACATATCCAGATTGTGATTTAGAATCATCCGGATCGGTGTCCCAACTAGCATCGGTGTAACCATTAACAACGAGTTGTTCATCACCTCCATAAGAAAGAACCATATCCTTAGTTCTTCTCAAGTACTTAAGGATGTTTTTGACCGCTGTCCAATGATCCACTCCTGGATCACTTTGATATCTGCTAGTTAAACTAACAGCATATGCAATGTCGGGTCTAGTACATAGCATGGCATACATTAGAGATCCTATGGCTGAGGCATAGGGAGTCTTACTCATCCTTTCTCTATCTTCTGCCGATGTCGGACTTTGAGTTTTACTCAAGGTCGTATTGGGCAACATGGGCAAGAACCCTTTCTTGCTTTCTTCCAATCCAAACCTCTTTAGAACTTTGTCCAAATATGTAATCTGTGACAATGATATTTGGCGTTTCGATCTATCTCTATAAATCTTTATGCCTAATATGTAAGCTGCTTCGCCAAGATCCTTCATTGAAAAACTATTATTCAAATATTCCTTGACACTATTAAGGTCTACATCATTCCCAATCAACAATATGTCATCCACATATAGTATTAAGAATGCTACAGAGCTCCCACACACTTTCTTGTAAATACAAGCTTCTCCATAAGTTTGTATAAAACCAAAACTTTTGATTACCTTATCAAAACGTTGATTCCAACCGGATGCTTGCTTCAACCCATAGATGGACCGTTGAAGTTTGCATACCTTGTTAGCATCTTTAGGATCGACAAAACCTTTGGGTTGCATCATATACAACTCTTCATCAATATCTCCATTGAGGAATGCTGTTTTGACATCCATCTGCCATATCTCATAATCATAATATGCAGCGATTGCTAACATAATCCTCACAGACTTTAGCTTCGCTACCGGTGAGAAAGTCTCATCGTAGTCAACTCCTTGAATTTGTCGAAACCCTTTTGCGACAAGTCGAGCTTTATAGACAGTAACATTACCATCAGCATCTGTTTTCTTCTTGAAAATCCATTTGTTCTCGATAGCCTTCCGGCCATCCGGTAAGTCCACCAAAGTCCATACTTGGTTTTCGTACATGGATCCAATCTCGGATTTCATGGCTCATTGCCATTTATTGGAATCTGGGTTCATAATCGCTTCCTCATATGTCTCGGGGTCATCGGTGTTGTCCACCAACATGACACTCATAACGGGATCATACCAATCTGGAGTGGTACGAGTTCTCGTTGACCTCCGAGGCTCTGTAGCAACTTCAACCGAAGTTTCATGATCATCATCATTAGCTTCCTCTCTAATTGGTGCAGGCACCACAGGAACTTCTTCCGGTGCTGCGCTACTCGTAATTTCGAGAGAAGGTTCGACAACCTCGTCGAGTTCTACTTTCCTTCCAGTCACTTCTTTCGAGAGAAATTCCTTCTCTAGAAAGGATCCATTCTTGGCAACGAAGATTTTGCCTTCGGATCTATGATAGAAGGTATACCCAATAGTTTCCTTCGGGTATCCTATGAAGACGCATTTTTCCGCTTTGGGTTCAAGCTTGTCCGGCTGTAACTTCTTTACATAGGATTCGCATCCCCAAACTTTAAGGAACGACAATTTAGGTTTCTTGCCAAACCATAATTCATACGGTGTCGTTTCAACGGATTTAGACGGTGCCCTATTTAAAGTGAATGCGGCTGTTTCTAATGCATAACCCCAAAATGATAGCGGTAAATCTGTAAGTGACATCATAGAACGAACCATATCTAAGAGAGTTCGATTACGACGTTCGGACACACCATTACGTTGTGGTGTTCCCGGCGGTGTCAATTGTGAAAGTATTCCGCACTTCTTTAAATGCTCGCCAAACTCGTAACTTAGATATTCACCTCCACGATCAGAACATAGAAATTTAATCTTCTTGTTACGTTGATTCTCTACCTCACTTTGAAACTCCTTAAACTTCTCGAAAGTTTCGGACTTATGTTTCATGAAATAGATATACCCATATCTACTCAAGTCATCTGTGAAGGTAAGAACATAACGATAACCATCACAGCGATGCTACACTCATTGGACCACACACATCGGTATGTATGATTTCCAATAAGTCCGTAGCTCGCTCCATCATACTGTAAAATGGAGTCTTAGTCATTTTTCCCATCGGACATGCTTAGCATCTTTCAAGTGATTCAAAATCAAGTGATTCAAGAAGTCCATCGGAATGGAGTTTCTTCATCGCTTCACTCCAATGTGACCAAGGCACGATTGCCACATATAGGTCAAATTATCGCTTGATTTCAAACGTTTAGCCTCAATGTTGTTGATATGTGTATTTCCACTATCGAGATTCAATAAGAATAGACCATCTATCAAAGGTGCATGTGCATAAAACATATTACTCATATAAATCGAACATCCATTATTCTCTGACTTAAACAAGTAACCGTCTCGCAATAAACAAGATCCCGATATAATGTTCATGCTCAACGCATGCACTAAATAACAATTATTTAAGTATAAAACTAATCCCGATGGTAGATGAAGGGGTAGCGTGCCGACCGCGATCACATCAACCTTTGATCCGTTTCCCACGCGCATCGTCACCTCGTTCTTCGCTAGCTTCCGTTTATTCTGTAGCACCTGTTTCGAGTTACAAATATGAGCAACCGAACCAGTATCAAATACCCAGGCACTACTACGAGTACTAGTGAGATACACATCAATAACATGTATATCAGATATACCTTTCTTCTTGATGTTGCCGTTCTTCAGATCCGCCAAGTACTTTGGGCAATTCCGCTTCCAGTGACCTTCTCCCTTGCAGTAAAAGCACTCAGTTTCAGGCTTGGGTCCAGCCTTGGTTTTCTTCGCCGGCGTGGCAACCTTTTTACCACCCTTCTTGAAGTGTCCCTTTTGCTTAGACTTGCCCTTCTTGAGTTTGGTGGTCTTATTGACCATCAACACTTGGTGCTCTTTCTTGATCTCCACTTCTGCAGACTTTAACATAGCAAACAGTTCTGGCAACTCTTTGTTCATGTTCTGCATGTTGTAGTTCATCACAAAGTTCCTGTAACTTGGTGGCGTGGAGGATTGGTAAATCCCCAAAGCATTAGGAATCACTATACCCAAGCTTTGAAGTTTGTTTGCGTGCCCGGACATCTTAAGCACATGCTCACCGACGAGCCCTCTTCCATCTTGCGATTAAAGAACTTTTGAAGCCTCATAGCTTTCAATTGCCGCATGAGTCTCAAAAATCAATTTGAGATCCTCGACAATATCATATGGGTCTGACTCTTCAAACCTTTTCAAGCTCGATTCTAAACCATACAAGATAGCACATCGAACTATGGAGTCTTGATTCTTCCGAGCGAGGTAAACATTCTTTACTTCATCGGAGCATCATTGCAGTGGGTCACCAATGGTGCATCCAGCACATAGGTCAAATTACCAGCTGTGAGGACAATCCTCAAATTGCGGAACCAATCCGCGAAGTTGCTTCCATTGTTTTTCAACTTTTCTTTCTCTAGGTACGCATTAAAATTGATGGTAGGGGCTGCCATTGATCTACAACATATTTGCAATAGTTTAGACTAAGTTTATGACAAAATTGAGTTCAAATTAATTAATGAAATTAAACTAGGTGAACTCCCACTCAAAACAACAACCCTCACATTGTTTTAGTGATCACACGAACCAAATCCACTACATCAACACCGATCATCACGAGAGTTGATATAGTTTCAATGGCGAACAATCGTCATGTTCATCATATCTACTATATGATTCATGCTTTACCTTTCGGTGATCCGTGTTCCGAGACCATGTCTGTACATGCTAGGCTCGTCAAGATAAAACCTTAGTTTCTGCATGAGAAAATCTGGCTTGCTCACGTTGTATACACTTGCAGAATCTAACACACCCGATCATCACGTGGTGCTTCGAAACAACAAGCTTTAGCAACGGTGCTAACTAAGGGTGAACACTTTATGATTTGAAATTCATGTGCATGAGGGATCATCTTATAATGCTACCGTCGTCTACTAAGCAATACAAGATGCATAAAGGATTAACATCACATGCAATTCATAATATGTGATATGATATGGCCTTTCTTCTTTGTGCTTCCGATCTCCATCTTCAAGCACGAACATGATCTCCATCATCACCGGCATTGCATCAAGGTCAATGACGCTTCACCATGGTTGTCGTTCACCGGCTTCAACTATTACAACTACTTTGAATAGACACGCGGGTCTTAACATAAATTAAATACAACCATATGGCTCCTGCCGGTTGCCAACTTACAATAAGGAACATTGCATACATCAAATATAATCACAATCATGGCCATATCACATCACTACACACCCCTGCAAAACAAAGTTAGACGCCTCTACTTTATTTGCATATTTTACGTGGTTTGGGGATTTCAATAAGTGTCGTTCTAACTTACGAACAAGAACCACAACTTTGATACTAGCATTGTTGATCACCCGTTGTAAATTGGATCTTAACTATGCTAGGAGAAACAGGCACCCGCAAAGCCACTTATGCAATACAAGTTGCATGTTAAGCGTGGATCAAATCTCATGAACGATGTCATGTAAGGTTAGCCCGGGCCGCTTCATCCCAACATACCGCAAGATTCAAAGTACACAAAAAGCAATCAACAATAAAAGCATCAACGCCCACAATGACCATTGTGTTCTACTCGTGCAACAGATCTACATATAGACACGGCTCTGATACCACTGTAGGGGTTCGTAGCATGGAAAACAAAAAATTTCTATCGCGTACAAACAAACAAGCCAAGATCTATCTACTAGATTGTAGCAACGAGTTGATGGAATAACTTACCCTCGAAGATTCCAAAGTGTTTAACGAGAGCGGATTCTCGTGGGTGATGTAGTCGTACTCTTTCCGATCTCCAGATCGTGTGGACGATCCTTCCGGCTATGCTCGGCAGCTCGCAATGGTCACACGTTCGGTACTCGACGAAGACCTTCCTCTCCCTTGTTCCAGCAGGCAGCGGAGGTTGTAGCACTCTCCTCGCGATTCCGGCAGCACAACGGCGTGGTACCGTAAGTAGAGGGGAAATCCCGCAGGGCTTCGCCTTAAGCCGGAGCGAGTATGGTGGATTATGAGAGAGGGCTATTAGTGGTCTAGAGATTAGACACACCAATTAGAAGGCTCTAAACCGCAGGCTAAAGCAATTAGAAGCTCTAAACCAAACGGCTCTAAACCTGAGATTAGAGGTAGAAACTTGTGTGTCTCAGGAGGAGGCCCCGCCTCCTTATATAGGTGGAGGGCTAGGCGCGCCAGGAGGGAGGAGTCCTCCCCAACTCGGCCTAGGGCTGGCGCCCGGCTTGGAGGAGGAACTCCTCCTCCAAGTTGGTTTCAAACTCCTCTTGCTTGTTTCCACAGTTTCTGTTTCCCACAGTTTCATGTTTTCCACAGTTTCTGTTTTAGCCGTTTGACTTTCAAAGGCAGTTTGACTTTCAAGTTTTGGAACAGCAAGAACACTTAGTACATGATGAAATCATTCAATGACACATTCATGTACCTCCCCGAGTCTTGCGGACAATCCGGACCCTTCTAGAACATTCCCGATGAAAACACGAATCATTCCCGAACTCAAACGGACTTTCCTTATATGAATCTTATTCTCCGGACCATTCCGGATCACCTCGTGATATCCGGATCCCATCCGAGACTCGAACAACATTCGGTCTCTTTCTCATAATACCATAACTACTCAAACAACGTCGAATCCTTAAGTGTGTCTCCCTACGGTTCGTGAATTATGCGGACATGATCGAGACACTTCTCCGAACAATAACCAATAGAGGAATCTGGAAATTCATATGGCTCCCACATATTTCTACGATTACCTTGCGATCGAATGAACCACTTACATACGATACCAATTTCCCTTTGTCTCACGATAGTTTACTTATCCGAGGTTATGATCGTCGGTATCTCTGCATACCTAGTTCAACCTCGTTACCGATAAGTACTCTTTTCTCGTTCCCGTGATATGTGATCCCTTGTGACCTAGTCACATGCTTGCAAGCTAATTGGATGACATTCCACCGAGAGGGCCCAGAGTATATCTATCCGTCATATGGATGGACAAATCCCACTCTTGATCCATGTGTTTCAACCAATACTTTCCGAACACTCAATGCCACCTTTATAGCCACCCAGTTACGGTGTGGTGTTTGATGTCATCAAAGCATCCATCCGGTAAAGGTGATATGCATGATCTCATGGTCGAAGGAATTAGGTTACTATGTATCAGAAAGCATATAGCAATTGAACTATTGTAATGACTTGATCTTTATGCTACGCTTATCAATAGGAGTATGTCCACCATATCATTCTCCTAACGATATGATCTTGTTGTTGATAACATCTCAATGTTCATGATAGGGAAACCATAATCATTTAATCAACCAACAAGCTAGTGAAGTATAGAGGCTATACTAGGGACTTCAAATTAAGTTTACAAATCACACAAGTATCAATGTTTCCTTGTTAATACTATTATAGCATGAATGTAAACATTTATCATAAACACAAAGATATAATAATAACTAAATTTATTATTGCCTCTAGGGCATATCTCCAACAGTTTCTCAATTATTTTATGTTTCTTTTTATTTTTTCTACGAGGACTACCACTATCTTCAACTTGTTGGGAATCCTGTTCTATTCTTTTTGGGTGTCCTTCAGGATATAAAGGATCTTGAGTAGCCATACCACTCCTAGTTCTAATTCCATAAGCATGTTTATCTTCTGAGGCATTAACTAGCATATCCTTTTGTACCTTAGCAAGTTGATCAAGTTGGGTTTGAACCATTTGAAAGTGTTTACAAAGCATTTTAATATCATTTGAAGTTCTTTCCACGATATCTTTCAACTCATTGATAGCTCTAGAGTTTTCCAATAAATGATTATGAACTTGTTTATTAAAATTACCTTGCTTAACAATAAAAGTGTCAAGTTCCTCTAAGCATAGACCAGGAGGCTTACTATAGGCAATATCACCTTCATCAAAGTGGAGAGAGTGTACCTCAATAGTAGATGAGTGGGGAATTGGCTTACATAATTCTTCTATAGGAGGTAGATTCTTCACATCTTCAGCTCTAATACCTTTCTCCTTACGACACTTCTTAGCTTCCTTCATCACTTCATCATTCAATGCAATAATACCTCTCCTTTGTTGTTGGTGTTGGAACTGGTTCAGGAACATCTGGTTCAGGAGTAATAGGCTCAGGTGTATTTGTGGCATCCCGCAAAACCACTACTAGAAAATCGCGTTGAATTTGTGCATTGCATCGTCATCATCATGCATTGTTTGCCAAAACTATTTCGCAAAGCCCGCTTTTGTTTTCTAAAACGCCCCGACAATTATTCAAACGCCAAACCCCGGTTGTTCCGGATATTTTGCTTGTCAAAAATTAGTTGCAAAAGATAATTAAGAATAAATAAAATTATTAATTATTTTAGTAGGGGCAGTCGAACGGGCCAACCCTGCCCGAACGACCGCCCCAGATTTAAAATCGGTCCACCATCCACCTGCCCTTCTATCCTAAGTCCACCAATTAGTCTACCCTCACCCAAAGCTCCACATCACCCCCTCCAATACCAGGCTGCCACATCACCCTTCCCTTCCCCCTAGCCAATCAGGTTTCGCCACATCACCCAAACCCCCTCTCTCTCACCAACTCACCCCACCAACCCCCCAGACCCACCAGCCCCTGAGCACACAAACTCACACACACGCGCACGCGCCTACCCTCTCCGCTCACCACTGGTCCCGCTCTCCCCAGCTAACCGCACCCACCCACCCCCTTTCGGCCCACGCGGACACGCCCTTCTCCCTCCCGAACCATCTTCTCCCCCGCCCCACGCGCCCAGCCTCCCCTTCCCCAAGCTTCCTCCGTCACCGCTGCATGGGCCTGCAGCCCGCCTGGCCACCTCGCGCCCGGCACCACCAAGTCCCTGCCGCCCAACCCCGCCTCGCCTGGCGCCTCGCCGTCCACCCACTCTCCTCCTCGCCCCGCTAGCCCTCCTCGCCATGGCAGCCCGTCAAGCGCGTCCGCGCCAGCCTCCGCCTCCCGCGCTTCCCCTGGCCCGGCCTCCTCCCGCCGCCGCCCCTGGCCACGCCCCGCCCACGCCTGCCGCCGCCTCGCTCTCCCCGACTGCCCCGCGCCTCGCCACCTCCCAGCCCCGCTGCCCGGCCTCGCCAGCCGAGCCTCCGGCAGCCGCCGCCCGCCCAGCCTCGGTTTCCTCGGCCGTGCCTCACCTCGCGCCGGCCGGCCCGAGCCCTGCACCCTCCTCCTCGCCGTTGCCGCCCCGAGCCTCCCGCGCGTCTCGCCGATGCTCGCCGTCCTGTGCCGCGTCCCTGTTCTGCAACATCTGTGGCCACTTGATGCGACGCATGGACAGCAGTGGGACCGACCCTTTTGTTGTTCGGTGGAAGTGGTTTCCTGTCGATGCACAGGGGAGTAGTGATGTGGTGGTGGCATGCTGCTCATGTGGTGAAACTTGCGTTCCTGTTCAAGATCTTCCCGAAACCCCGAATGACCCCAGTTTCGAGGATTCGAAGCCCCGCACCAAGATCCCCTTCGCGGAGCCAACGACCCGAGCTCTCCTTCACGGAACGTCAAGACCCTGATCCCTCGATCCGAGGATCCGAAGGCCGCCTCCACGATCCCGCCGATACCTCAAGATCGACAAGTGGAACTCCAAGGTCCCCGAGGTGGAACCAACAGGTTCTTCCACCCGGAATCGCCATGACCGTCTAAGATCCCCGAAGACCACGGAACCAAGGAATTCCAGCACGACAAGAACTACTTCGCGGACCCGGCGGCCACACATGCGACAAGTTCTTCTCCCCAGGATGCGACGTCGAGGACCGGACGCCAAGACCGACCCGGTACACGGTCCCGACAAGATCCTCGTAACGGCAAGATCGACCGTGGGACCCAATTAGATCTGCGCGACGACAAGAACGGCACCGACCCGGAAGATCCGATGAACCCCGTCACCGAATCAAGTTCCGCACCCGGATGCGCCAAGACCTACCCCGATACTCGAGAACGGAACCGTGAACCACGGACCACGAGACCGACCCAACCCCGATTCCTCAAGACCGCCGAGACCCTCAATGTGTGAACCCCTTCCTGAAAACCCTATTTTATAACATAATAAAACCTGTCGCATATTGAATTGTCATTCATCCCGCATGCATCTCATTGGTTTGGGGGCCTTATGCCGATTCACCTAATAATTAAATATGGGGCCCATATGCGGGCAAATCTAGTCTCATATTGGCCTCATTTAAACATGTGTAGCGAACCGTTTCCATCTGTTGCATTGCTAAACAATCTTTAAATTGCGGGGGTTCTAAACAACTTGAACCGTTATTAATTGTCGGGACCCCGGTTCCGCTTAGTATGACCTAATCGCATCGCACCTTGCCATGCCATACATCATGCATGCATCATGCCGATCTTCTGCCGTGTATTAAATATTGCATCCGGTGTTTATTCTAGTGTTTTGCTTCTTCGCGGATAAGGTCGTTGAGTTGATGTGAGCTTCGCCCGATCTTCGGTTGAACCCTTCGACAATGTTTTCAGGCGAGCATCTCCCCCTTTCTACCTATCTTACTTTTATAGTCTTTATTCCCTCCTGTGATCTTTTGCTATACGTGTTGCGATGCTTTAGTTTCCGTACTGTGATATACCGTGCAGCCCTCTATTGCCTTGGACACATCCTATTACTGTTGTTTGGTAGATAGTTGGACTTGCGTCGTCGCTGCTTGCTCAAGTGTTGTTGCGTGTCGTCATATGCCACAGTTGCTGATGTATTGCCGCATGATGTTGATGTTGGAGATGATTCTAGTTTTACTTATCGTCACTTTAATTTCTGTTTAACAACTAAAATTGAATAAGCAGAGGCATCGGTGATAGATAATATTTGGTTTCCGAACGCCCACTTGTGTCCCGTAAGACCCGAGTACTTGATACATTTCCTTGATTTTGCGCTATCCACATCCGGGAGGTATATGGGACCCCGAGCGAGCTTGATTCATCTTATTTCTTGGGGCCACAAACTAGTTTGAGGTTTTATTTACGATCTGTACTTATGCCATGTTTTACCGCTTTATTTACGATTGTGCGAGGTATCGCACTGCATCGTTAGGATCGGACCACGATTCCGCGGTGTCGACAAGCCCGTTTGGGGTTCCCGATCGTTCTGACCGTCTAGCCAAACCTTGAGGCCGTCTCGGAGCTTGCTTACTGCGGATTCTACTCTAAGGGTGGCCCCAAATATTTGAATCCTGTGATTGTTCAGTCGTGAAAGCCTCGTTGGGTTTTGATTTGGTTTTTCCGAGGTTGATCGAGCGTGTGTTGCTATTGGTGCACCCCGGCCGGGTAAAAACTTTCTGAAAGCCGTGTCCGCGGATATGGACGACTTGGAGCACAGTATCTCGATCATAGACAAGCATAACTAAAGTTTATTGTTATAAATTTGACTTTATAATGACTAGTAATCAGCTTCACTATAATGGAATGGTTAATAATACTGCCCACAATTGCTTGTTTGGAGTGTCGCTTGCGACAATTGTACCTGACTAGTAAATCTTGCAACTACAACGGAATGGCTGAATAAAAGTACCAACAACTGCTGGGTTATGGGTTTATCTCATGCTAATTGTATCTGACTAGTAAGTGTTGCAACTATCACGGAATGGTCAACTAAAAGTGCCCACTGCTTACTTTATCAGGACGATTATCTAAACCTGACTAGTAAAGTGCCGCAACTATAACTGAATAAATAAAACGCCAGCGGTGAGTTCCTCGGTTGACGTTCTCGTTTGGTCTCGAGGGGGAAACACCAGGATGGGTTTGTTTGGTGCTAACTTCAGGTTGGATCCGGATAGGTCACTCTCCCCCTCTCGATAACCGGTTGTATCGAGTCTCTATAGGTTGTCGGTGCATCTGCCACGCCGCTCGATCCACCATACCTATGTGGCGAGGACCGCGAATTCTAGCCTCGCCGTGTCTTGGCCTCGATCGACGCTCCTTCTTTTTCCTTTGCCTTTGTCGGCACCCCTTTGTTTAAGCAGGTTTTGAGATCGACGCCGTTAGGTGGTTACCCTTCCGCTTGGCACAGGTGGTTATGGACGCCATTGGTTATTCTTGTGGCTCTTAGCCCCATTTGCATCTTGTCCGTAATGGGACGCCTATCGCTTTTCAAGGTGATTTGGATCTTGTATATTATATCTGTATTCTTGACTCATGGAGTCATATATATATCTGTTTTGTGGGTCCCATCGAGGACTGTTGTGTAATGTTATTACCGTTTTCCACCATTTAAAGTGCTGGTGAGCACCTTTGAATCGTTTCTCTGCGGGTTTGGTGAATTTTGCCCAAATTTGCATAGGTCCGATTCGAGGGTGTTCTGAGTGGTATCGAGCTCGGCTATGATACCCCACAAGTCCAGCCTGTAGGATAACCTAGCTAACGGCCGAAGTAGAGAGTCAAAACTATTTTTGAAAATCGGTTGGATAGTTCTGATTAGGTCTGATTTTACTCCTTACCCCTCTGCTATTCCTCTCTTACCTCTACGTGTTTTGGATCTGCTCTCTTCTCTCTCTTCGAGTCCAGGATTTCTCGTGGTTGGGTTTCCGTCGTACCTTCAGGGTTTCGCTTTCTCCCTTTTGTAACGGAGGTGCTACGATCATCAATCTGTAACTTTTCTGTTGTACCCTTCATCCGATCTTTTGTTCTTGAGCTCCTTATCCCTATGTGTTTCCTTGCTGGATATCAGTGTCGTTGGAAAACATATGAGAAGGACGAGCTTTGGTGAAGTTGGAGTCGACCTTGAGCACGTGTTGTTCATGCCAATGGAACCACCGCGAAACCTAATCAGTGTGTCTTTCATACGATTTCTGCTGGCAACACTCCCTTGTTTCCGAACCTCGCTTGTCGAGATCTTCAGTCTAATTCCGAGAGTTGGTTGCTTAATCCGCCTATTCGTGTGCAGAGAAATGGTTTGAGTGCGGGATGGATTAGCTACCCTACCACTGCTCTTACCATTCGCTCTTGTACGTCGAATCAGTGGATCCAGCAGTTTACTCCGTCCACGGAAGTTAGGGGTGGCTTTAATTGCGATACCTCTACCTTCGACCTTTTGTTTCCGGAGTGCTTCCTCGACGATCAGGTACAACGAACCTTTGTTGGTGGTGTCGCCGTTTTCAAGATGAAGGAGGAACCATCGTTAGTGGTGTCGCGAAGATCTACACGAAGTGAGAAGACGCAGATCGCCGACCTTCCTTCCGGTAGACGAGGGATCTCGAGCGAGATCCATTGTTAGTGGTGTCGAATTGTGGCATCCCGCAAAACCACTACTAGAAAATCGCGTTGAATTTGTGCATTGCATCATGCATTGTTTGCCAAAACTATTTCGCAAAGCCCGCTTTTGTTTTCTAAAACGCCCCGACAATTATTCAAACGCCAAACCCCGGTTGTTCCGGATATTTTGCTTGTCAAAAATTAGTTGCAAAAGATAATTAAGAATAAATAAAATTATTAATTATTTTAGTAGGGGCAGTCGAACGGGCCAACCCTGCCCGAACGACCGCCCCAGATTTAAAATCAGTCCACCATCCACCTGCCCTTCTATCCTAAGTCCACCAATTAGTCTACCCTCACCCAAAGCTCCACATCACCCCCTCCAATACCAGGCTGCCACATCACCCTTCCCTTCCCCCTAGCCAATCAGTTTTCGCCACATCACCCAAACCCTCTCTCTCTCTCACCAACTCACCCCACCAACCCCCCAGACCCACCAGCCCCTGAGCACACAAACTCACACACGCCACGCGCTACCCTCTCGGCCCGCTGCCCACAGGTCCCGCCTCTCCGCACAGCAAGCACCCCACCCCTGGCCCACGCGGACACGCCCTTCTCCCTCCCGAACCATCTTCTCCCCCGCCCCACGCGCCCAGCCTCCCCTTCCCCAAGCTTCCTCCGTCACGGCGCTGCCAGCACTAGCGGGCACCTCGCCACCGCCCGTCTGCCCGCCCGCCTCGCCCGGCCTCCTGCTCGCGCCGGCACCAAGTCTGCCGCCCAACCTCGCCTGGCGCCTCGCCCACCCACTCTCCTCCTCGCCCGCTTCCTCCTCGCCATGGCCCGTCAGCAGCGTCGCCGCCATCGCCGCAGCCGCCTGCTGAAGCTCCGCCTCGGAAGCGCGACCGCCTCGGTCCAACCTCGCCGCCCGCCGCTGCCGCCTCCCGCTGCCAGCGCCGACGCCAGCCTTCTCCGTCAACCTCCCCGGTCGCGCTCACCGCTGCCTCTCCCGCCTCCTCCGCTCCACGCTCGCTTCCGCTGGCCGCCGCCTTCGCCGCCTGCCTCGCCCACGCCGCTCGCGCCACCTCCCAGCCCCGCTGCCGCTCCGCCAGCCGCTGAGCCTCGCCCGGCAGCGCCGCCCGCTGCTCGGTTTCCTCCCAGCCTCACCGTGCCTCGACGCCTCGCCGCCCGCCCGAGCCCTGCCTCCTCCTCCGCTGCCGCCCGAGCCTCCGCGCCTCGCCGATGCTCGCCGTCCCGTCTGCGTCCTCTGCGCAACATCGTGGGCCACTTGATGCGACGCATGGACAGCAGTGGGACCGACCCTTTTGTTGTTCGGTGGAAGTGGTTTCCTGTCGATGCACAGGGGAGTAGTGATGTGGTGGTGGCATGCTGCTCATGTGGTGAAACTTGCGTTCCTGTTCAAGATCTTCCCGAAACCCCGAATGACCCCAGTTGAGGATTGACAAGCCGCACCAAGATCCCGGCATGGAGCCAACGACCCGAGCTCTCCTTCACGGAACGTCAAGACCCTGATCCCTCGATCCGAGGATCCGAAGGCCGCCTCCACGATCCCGCCGGTACCTCAAGATCGACAAGTGGAACTCCAAGGTCCCCGAGGTGGAACCAACAGGTTCTTCTACCCGGAATCGCCATGACCGTCTAAGATCCCCGAAGACCACGGAACCAAGGAATTCCAGAACGACAAGAACTACTTCGCGGACCCGGCGGCCACACATGCGACAAGTTCTTCTCCCCAGGATGCGACGTCGAGGCCCGGACGCCAAGACCGACCCGGTACACGGTCCCGACAAGATCCTCGTAACGGCAAGATCGACCGTGGGACCCAATTAGATCTGCGCGACGACAAGAACGGCACCGACCCGGAAGATCCGATGAACCCCGTCACCGAATCAAGTTCCGCACCCGGATGCGCCAAGACCTACCCCGATACTCGAGAACGGAACCGTCGAACCCTGGACCCTGAGACCGACCCCGAACCCCGGATTCCTCAAGACCGTCGAGACCCCTCAATGTGTGAACCCCTTCCTGAAAACCCTATTTTATAACATAATAAAACCTGTCGCATATTGAATTGTCATTCATCCCGCATGCATCTCATTGGTTTGGGGGCCTTATGCCGATTCACCTAATAATTAAATATGGGGCCCATATGCGGGCAAATCTAGTCTCATATTGGCCTCATTTAAACATGTGTAGCGAACCGTTTCCATCTGTTGCATTGCTAAACAACCTTTAAATTGCGGGGGTTCTAAACAACTTGAACCGTTATTAATTGTCGGGACCCCGGTTCCGCTTAGTATGACCTAATCGCATCGCACCTTGCCATGCCATACATCATGCATGCATCATGCCGATCTTCTGCCGTGTATTAAATATTGCATCCGGTGTTTATTCTAGTGTTTTGCTTCTTCGCGGATAAGGTCGTTGAGTTGATGTGAGCTTCGCCCGATCTTCGGTTGAACCCTTCGACAATGTTTTCAGGCGAGCATCTCCCCCTTTCTACCTATCTTACTTTTATAGTCTTTATTCCCTCCTGTTGATCTTTTGCTATCTGTGTTGCGATGCTTTAGTTTCCGTACCTGTGATATACCGTGCAGCCCTCTATTGCCTTGGACACATCCTATTACCTGTTGTTTGGTAGATAGTTGGACTTGCGCGTCGTAGTCGCTTGCTCAAGTGCTGTTGCGTGTCGTCATATGCCACAGTTGCTGATGTATTGCCGCATGATGTTGATGTTGGAGATGATTCTAGTTTTACTTATCGTCACTTTAATTTCTGTTTAACAACTAAAATTGAATAAGCAGAGGCATCGGTGGGTGATAGATAATATTTGGTTTCCGAACGCCCACTTGTGTCCCGTAAGACCCCGAGTACTTGATACCTGTTCCTTGATTTTGCGCGCTATCCACATCCGGGAGGTATATGGGACCCCCCTGAGCCAGAGCTTGATTCAGTCTTATTTCTTGGGGCCACAAACTAGTTTGAGGTTTTATTTACGATCCTGTACTTATGCCATGTTTTACCGCTTTATTTACGATTGTGCGAGTGCACACCTTGCATCGTTAGGATCGGACCACGATTCCGCGGTGTCGACAAGCCCGTTTGGGGTTCCCGATCGTTCACGGCCGTCTAGCCAAACCTTGAGGCCCTCGAGCTTGCTTACTCCGTTCGGATTCTACTCTAAGGGTGGCCCCAAATATTTCGAATCCTGTGATTGTTCACGTGAAAGCCTCGTTGGTTTTGATTTGGTTTTTCCGAGGTTGATCGGCGTGTGTTGCTATTGGTGCACCCGGCCGGTAAAACTTTCGAAAGCCGTGTCATGGATATGGACGACTTGGAGCATGATCTCGATCATAGACAAGCATAACTAAAGTTTATTGTTATAAATTTGACTTTATAATGACTAGTAATCAGCTTCACTATAATGGAATGGTTAATAATACTGCCCACAATTGCTTGTTTGGAGTGTCGCTTGCGACAATTGTACCTGACTAGTAAATCTTGCAACTACAACGGAATGGCTGAATAAAAGTACCAACAACTGCTGGGTTATGGGTTTATCTCATGCTAATTGTATCTGACTAGTAAGTGTTGCAACTATCACGGAATGGTCAACTAAAAGTGCCCACTGCTTACTTTATCAGGACGATTATCTAAACCTGACTAGTAAAGTGCCGCAACTATAACTGAATAAATAAAACTGCCAACGGTGTGAGTTCCTCGGTTGACTTTCTCGTTTGGTCTCGAGGGGGAAACACCAGGATGGGTTTGTTTGGTGCTAACTTCAGGTTGGATCCGGATAGGTCACTCTCCCCCCCTCTCTGATAACCGCCAGTTGTATCGAGTCTCTATAGGTTGTCCAGTGCATGCTGCCGCTGCCGCTCAGTCCACCATACCTATGTAGGCGAGGACCGCCGAATTCTAGCCTCGCCGTGTACTGGCCTCAGTACTGACGCTCCTTCTTTTTCCTTTGCCCTTTGTCGGCACCCCTTTGTTTAAGCAGGTTTTGAGATCGGCTTCGTTAGCGTGGTTACCCTTCCGCTTGGGCAGGGTTATGGACGCCATTGGTTATTCTTCAGGGCTCTTAGCCCCATTTGCATCTTGTCCGTAGCTGGACGCTCTATCGTTTTCAAGGTGATTTGGATCTTGTATATTATATCTGTATTCTTGACTCATGGAGTCGCTGGTATATATATCTGTTCTGTGGGTCCCATCGAGGACTGTTGTGTAATGTTATTACTTTGTTTTCCACCCGCACGAAAGTGCCTGGTGGGCACCTTTGAATCGTTTCTCTGCGGGTTTGGTGAATTTTGCCCAAATTTGCATAGGTCCGATTCTGAGGGTGTTACAGTATTCAGCTCAGTTGAAGTCCAATCATCATAATTCTTGCTTATTTTAGCCATTAATTCTTCAGCACCTGTAGGAGTTCTTTTCCTGAAAACACAATCAGCAAAGCTATCTAGGTATGTCCTAGAATCATCAGTTAGTCCATTATAATAAATATCAAGAAGCTCATTCTTAGGTAATGGACATCCAGGATATGCATGAATCAAGGCACAGAACCTTGTCCATGACTCAAGCAATTTCTATTCTTCTCCCTGTTTAAAATGAAAAAGTCTCTGCAGAGCAGCATGTCTAGCACTAGGAGGAAAATATTTCTGGAAGAAAGAAGCAATCAAACAATCAGGGCTATCAATGGAACTAGGAGGTAATCTATTAAACCAAGCCCTAGCTTCTCCTTTTAGTGAAAACGGGAAGATCTTAGTAACAAAGTACTTGCGCATCTTAAAATCATCAGAGAATAAAGCACTCATAGTAGAGAGCTCATTCATATGAGCCACAACACTGTCATTTCAGTCCCACAAAAAGGTTCTTTCTCAACAATATCTAAATAAGATAAATCAAGAGAGAAATCAAAACCTTTATCTTTAATATCAATGGGAGAAGCAACAAACTTAGGATCAGAGGACAACTTAGGAATAATGGTGCGTCTAGCAAGGAGACTCTTAATAGCACTAGTACCATGTGTGTTTCGGCACTCTTCAACAAAATCATTAGTGAGCTCAATGTAACCATCATTAATATCATAACTCTCACTAGACTCAGCTGAGCTAACAGGTGTAGCAGTGTCTTCACTAGGAGTTTCGGTATTTCCTAGACTAGCCATAGTAGCATCTAGAAAAGGACCTAATGAACCACTTGCATCAAGCACAGTAGAAGTAACATCATGAGTATCAAAAGCAGTTTCATACTATGCAGTAGTAGCAGTGTGTGTAGCAGAAGTATGTGGTGGTGGTGTGACAAGTTTACTTATAACATACGGTGAATCAAGAGCAACAAAGGTGTTTAGGACTTTACCTCTTCTTGTAGTGGATGGTAAAATAGGGAACTTTCCATCACGAGACTTCCCCATGATGAAAGGGGTAGCAGTGAACAATAATAGATCCAAGTGAACTTACAAATAAAGCTATGCTCCCCGGCAACGGCGCCAGAAAATAGTCTTGATGACCCACAAGTGTAGGGGATCGCAGCAGTCTTCGCGGGTAGTATTACCCAATTTATTGATTCGACACAAGGGGAGCCAAAGAATACTTGCAAGCCTTAACAACTGAGTTTTCAGTTCAGCTGCACCTAGAAATAGTTCTTGCTCACAGAAGTTTATCGTTAGCAACAGTTTGGTAGTAGCAACAACAAAGCAACAGCAATAGTGAAACAAGAGCAATAGTAACAGTAATGGTAACAGTAGGATTCGAGTGGGGTAGGCATAGGTATGGATGGACGGGTGTTACATGGACGAGTCTAAACATGTAACTTCAAGATCTAGGGCATTGCAGATAAATAATAACAAGCATCCAAGTACTAAACAATCCTAGGCATGTGCTCCAAATATAGTCATACGTGCTCGCAATGAGAACTTGCACAACATCTTCTGTCCAGCCAGCCCGTGGCAGTGGGGCCTCTAGGGAACTACTGGCAATTAAGGTGCTCCTTTTAATAGAGCACCGGAGCAAAGCATTAACACTCCATGAACACATGTGATCCTCACACCACAGCCATCCCCTCCGGTTGTCCCAATTATTGTCAGTTTGGGGCCTTTGGATCCGGACAATGATATGTGTACACAACTTGCAGATAAGATCACAAACAATACTATCATAATGATTCAATAATAAGTTCAGATCTGAGATCATGGCACTCGATCCCTAGTGACAAGCATTAAGCACAACAACTTGCAACAAACTCAAATAGCACTAATAGAGATACTAGGCACTATGCCCTAACAATCATATTTAATTACATGATAGAACTCATCCAATCCCTACCATCCCCAAGCCTACTGCGGGGGATTACTCACTCATGGATGAGGGAAATCGGTGGTTAATGGAGATGCGTTGGTGATGACGATGGCGATGATCCTCTCCAAATTCCCCATCTCGGCAGGGTGCCAGAACGGAGTTTCTGGATTCGAATCTTTGTTTCTGGTGGCGGCGGTGGAGCGGAACTCTTTCTGGAAAACTATCGAACCCCCCTCGGTTTTTAGGTCGAAAGGCAACTTATAGGCATAGAGGGAGGCCGAGGGGGTGCCTGGGGTGGCTGCACCCCCTCTAGGCGCGGCCAGTGGTGGGCCCGCGCCTGGGGTGGGTGTGGACCCCCCAGGCTCCCTCTCCGTCTCCCCTTCTGGCTCCGTGGATCTTCTGGTGAAATATAATTTTTGGCATATTTTCAAGGAGTTTTCCTGATAGTTCATTTTCTGCACAAAAACAAGACACCAAAGTAATTCTGCTGAAAACAACGTCAGTCCGTGTTAGTTGCATCCAAATCACACAAGTTTAGAGGAGAAACAATAGCAAAGTGTTCGAGAAAGTAGATACGTTTTGGACGTATCAAGGGGTACCCCGTTGGCGGTTCTCAATGATATGCAAATACTTACAATGACAAGAACTTACCTGGACCCAAAGTTGAGTATGCATGAGGTGTGGCCCTCGTATTCAAGGGACTTGAGATCGCCAATTTATACTTCATCAAGCATATACTCCACCTTTGCCACTTTAACCTTAATCACTTCAAGATGCTTATGATAGGGGCAATGAGGGCTGAAAGCTAACAAGTAATATAATTTTTGGAAGCTCTTTTTTAAACTTGTAATCCCTGCTTCCTTTACAAAAAGGCCTTTTTTCCACCACTATTGAGTCTCCACCTTCTACCTTTAGGCACCATTAAGAGAGCATAGTTGTCATTTTGTGTGCAGTGTTCCAAAGCTTATTAATTGATGCATATTGTGATATTACTTGTTCTTGTGCTATTTGAAAGTGTCCTATGCATATATTTGCTACTCTATGAGGGACAAGCTGATTGCCAGTATGCCATGTTTTTTGTATGTGAAACAAATAAACGTTTTTCAATGCATGTTATTCATGATCTTTGTTTTTAGCCTTTCATGTTGCATGCATAGTTACTTTGTCTTATTGTTATAAATCCACCTTTCATGCACATGTTTAGAGTTCTTTGATCCCAACTTTCAATGCTTGCAAATGGTTGGATATTTATTGTGAGGGTGCATGTTCACCTCAAAAATTATTCTGTTTATCACTTACCTACTCAGGATGACGGGAGTTAAGCTTGGGGATGTTGATACGTCGGAAACGTATCTATAATTTTTTATGCTCCATGCTTGTTTAGTATCTACTTTGCTTTACTTGTCTACACTTTGAGGTGCTTTTTACATGTTTTCTGGTACTAACCTATTAACAAGTTGCAACAGTGCCAGATGCCTGTTTTCTGCTGTTTTTGGTTTTAGAAAAGTTAGTAAAGAAATATTCTCGGAATTGGACGGGACAAACGTCAAAGTCAATTACTTTCTGTGGGAACAAGAAGTCTAGAGGGGAGACGAGGAAGCGGGCTAGGGCAGCCAGACCCCCCCTAGGCGCGGCCAGGGGTGGGCATGCGCCTGGCAAGGGTTTGGCCCCTCTGGTCACCTCCTTGGCCTTCCCCTTCGCCTATAAGAAGCTCCCGATGCAGAAACCCTAAGCACCCGATCAAATATCCACGAAACCATCTGTAGCCGCCACCACCATCGTACCTAGATCGGGGGATCTAAAGTTCTTCCCGGCACCCTGCCGGAGGGGAGATCATCCTGGAGGCCTTCTCTCCGGTATGATGCGTGAGTAGTTCCACCTTGGACTATGGGTCCATGTAGTAGCTAGATGGTTATATCTCCTCCTTTGTGCTTTCATGTATAGATCTTGTGAGCTCTGTTCATGATCAAGATCTAATCTATTTGTAATCATGCATGTTTTGTTTGCGGGGATCCGATGGATATTGAGATTATTATGTTGGTTTGATTAATGGTTTTGTCTTTATGATTCTATCATGTCTGTGTTGTTTTTGATCTTGCATGCTCTCCGTTCTTAGTAGCTATCTTGGCCAAGTAGTTGCTAGTGACTCCAAGAGGAGGTATTTATGCTCGATAGTGGGTTCATGCCTCTAGTTTCCAAGGGAAGTGACAATAATCTCTTCGGTTGTAGATGTGTTGTTGCTACTAGGGAGAAAACAACGGTCTCTTGTTCATGGAACATGTGGACTGTTTACCTTACACACTTTGCTTAAAACAGTTGTCTGTTGCTTGCAACTTAATACTAGAGCGGGTTCGTATGATAACCTGAAGGTGGACTTCAAGTCATAGATGCAGTTGGATGGCGGTCTATGTATCTTGTTGTATTGCCCAATCGAATCTCATAGGATATTTCTGACTAGTAATTGCATTGTTATGCCTTGCTCGGTTCCTGTCAATTGCCCTGATGTAATTTGTTTACCCTTCATGCCATGTTGTTTATCTAAGGAGAGCACCTCTAGTGAACTATGGACCCCGGTCCAATCTTTACCATTGATACATCTCCCATTGTTACTTGTTTACTTGCTGCAAACCATCACCTTCCACACCATACGTTTAATCCTTTATTACAGCAAACCGGTGAGCTTGACAACCTCACTAATTCGTTGGGGCAAAGTCTTGAGTTTGTGTTGTGCAGGTCTCCGCGTTGCTTGCAACACCTGTGTGACGTTTCCTTCCTCCTACTAGTTCGATAACCTCAGTTTCTTACTGAGGGAAACTTGTTGTTGTGCTGCTTCATACCTTGCTCTTGGGGTTTCCAACGAAGCGTCCCACGACAAGTGCGGGGCGCCATCACACCACTATTGAGTCTCCACCTTCTACCTTTAGGCACCATTAATAGAGCATAGTTGCCATTCTGTGTGTAGTGTTCCAAAGCTTATTGACTGATGCATATTGTGATATTACTTGTTCTTGTCCTACCTGTTTCTAGTCACCCTTGTGAACTTTGAAGGTGTCCTATGCATCTATATTGCTACTCTATGAGGGACAAGCTGATTGCCACTATGCTATGTTTTCTGTATGTGAAACAAAAAACGTTTTTCAATGCATGTTATTCATGATCTTTGTTTGTAGCCTTTCATGTTGCATGCATAGTTACTATGTCCTATTATTAGAACTCCATATTTCATGCACATGTTTAGATTTCTTTGATCCCAGCTTTCAATGCTTGCAAATGGTTGGATCTTTATTGTGAGGGTGCGTGTCACCACAAAAATTATTCTTGTATCACTTACCTACTCGAGGATGAGCAGGAGTTAAGCTTGGGGATGCTTGATACGTCGGAAACGTATCTATAATTTTTTATGCTCCATGCTTGTTAGTATCTACTTTGCTTTGCTTTGTATATACTTTGAGGTGCTTTTTACATGTTTTCTGGTACTAACCTATTAACAAGTTGCCACAGTGCCAGTTGCCTGTTTTCTGCTATTTTTGGTTTCAGAAAATCTAGTAAATAAATATTCTTGGAATTGGACGGGACAAACGAAAAAGTTAATTACTTTCCGTGGGGAACAAGAAGCCCAGAGGGGAGATGAGGAGGCGAGCCAGAGGGGCCACACACCCCCTAGGCGCGGCCAGGGGTGGGCCCACGCCTAGGCAGGGTGTAGGGCCCCTGGCCACCGCCTCTGCCTCCCCCTTCGCCTATAAGAAGCCCCCAATGCAGAAACCTAGGCACCCGATCAAATATCCACGAAACCATCTGTTGCCACTGCCACCATCGTCCCTAGATCGGGGGGATATGAAGTTCTTCCCGGCACCCTGCCAGAGGGGATATCATCCCGGAGGCCTTCTCACCGGTATGATGCGTGAGTAGTTCCACCTTGGACTACGTATCCATGTAGTATCTAGATGGTTTATCTCCTCCTTTGTGCTTTCATGTATAGATTTTGTGAGCTCCGTTCATGATCAAGATCTAATCTATTTGTAATCATGCATGTTGTGTTTGCGGGGATCCGATGGATATTGAGATTATTATGTTGGTTTGATTAATGGTTTTGTCTTTATGATTCTATCATGTCTGTGTTGTTTGTGATCTTGCATGCTCTCCGTTGTTATTAGCTATCTTGGCCAAGTAGTTGCTAGTGACTCCAAGAGGGGGTATTTATGCTCGATAGTGGGTTCATGCCTCTAGTTTCCAAGGTAAGTGACAATAATCTCTTCGGTTGTAGATGTGATGTTGCTACTAGGGAGAAAACAACGGTCTCTTGTTCTTGGAACATGTGGACTGTTTACCTTACACACTTTGCTTAAAGCAGTTGTCTGTTGCTTGCAACTTAATACTGGAGCGGGTTCGTATGATAACCTGAAGGTGGACTTCTAGTCATAGATGCAGTTGGATGGCGGTCTATGTATCTTGTTGTATTGCCCAATCGAATCTCATAGGATATTTCTGACTAGTAATTGCATTGTTATGCCTTGCTCAGTTCCTGTCAATTGCCCTGTGTGACGTTTCCTTCCTCCTACTGGTTCGATAACCTTGGTTTCTTAACTGAGGGAAAACTTGTTGTTGTGCTGCTTCACACCTTGCTCTTGGGGTTTCCCGACGAAGCACTCCCACTTGGACTGGCGCTGCATCATCTGGCCACAGGAAGGCCCCAGGATCAAATCGACACAGAGCAGATGAAGAAGCATGGTCGATAACCTCGCCCTGCACCATGGCAGCGGTAAGGGAGGACCACAACGATGAGCAGAGCACGGCGGCGGCACCAGCGACCACTGGGTCGAGGAGGAGAGGAACTGAGGTCGAGAGAGAAAGTGAGGCAGAGGGAATGGGCCAATAGGGCCAAAGCCCTTCGGGGTGCCCTTTTTGGTCGAATCACTTGGTACAAATTGGACCAATAAGCCCAATAGGACTAGCCCAAAACTTAAAAAGAAAAGTTTTAATAATTAATAAAAGCCCAAAATACCCTAGAGTTTAATAAAATTCTAGAAAACAAAATAGGAGTCTAAAAATTACAAAAAAAATATACTTTTGGATTCATAATAGCCCAACCTATTTAAATAAATTAAGAAAGAATTTTTATGAATATAATTTTTATACAAGAATTCTGTGATATATATATTCCTTATGGAATTTTATAAAATTATAGAAAGAGGATAGAAATAAATAAAAATCACTTTTATTATATATTATTATTGTAGTATTTTAGAAAAATGCTAAATAAATATTTGAAGTTATAAAAATAAATTATGTTATTTAAATATTAATTCTTAAAAGAATTATTAAATGAATAAATGTAGGAATTGATATTAAATTTTAATCCTAAAAGATAAATTATTACCTTATAAAATGGCAAATATAATATTCAATTAATATTAAATATTATTTTTTTAATGAAATCCTTTATTACTTAAAGGAATTCTTGAAACTGAAATAATGGGTAAACACACACAACTAAAAATAAATGCTAAATAATGTATTACATTACTATGCATATTCATTTTGCTTCTTTAAATATTGTCCTTACCGGGAAATAATGATGTTTTGTAGACATAGAAGCTCAAGGTCTAGTGCAAGCATCCGACTTCACTACCTTGCAATCACAAGGCAAGTTCATCACTTGCTCATGTCCTTTGAAGAGTCTTTATCAAAGTATTTGCAAATTGTGTGTTATCATGTATGTTTCAAGGAAAGAAAATATTAGTTTCTCAAATAAATAAATTGTTGATATCATCCTAAGTGATGATATAATGGAGCAATAGAACTTAGGTTTCTATTTGCAACAATGTTAATCAACTAGGAACTTAACAACTCATGACATCAATGATTCTAGCGCCGTGTATCACGCGTTAACCATGAGATTTGGAATGGGACAGAGAAGTCAGTTGTATCTTCTTCCTCTCGCATGTAGCCGGATGTGTAGGTCATGGATGTTATCACTCGTAGCGTGCATATTAATTGGTAACTCGTAGAGGATATGCAGCATATGGGTGGGAACCCTCATCGTCCCACGACTGTTCTGGCATCTAACGGTCTGTACGAACCATTGTTGTAATTCAATGGGTGGGCATGGTGTACAGCAAGGAGGCATGCGAGGTCGCGAAGAGGGCAGTGATTGGCTTGGATCACCTACTGGGCCCCACATCATGGAATTGTGGACGGGAAAGTACGCCCGGTTGTGCAACAAGGAGTTGATCTCTCATGGGTAAAGTAATGCACCTCTGTAGAGTGTAAAAACTATAACTTGTTACTCCCTGTTCCGGGAAGGATCCACGAACGCAGTAGGAAAGAAACTCCATGAAAGTTCTGGTAAACCTGTGAAGGCTGATGGGCATAGTTTTTTAATAATAAAATAAATCTTTGAAGAAAGACTTACGAAAACTGCATAGTGCCAAGGACTTATAGTCCGGGGTGGTAGATAGAGCATCAAACTTCCCACCTTGCATATAATGAACTTGCTGGGTAACGCTGTTACTCACCTTTTCCTTTGATCCCCTGCTTAGACTCTGAGGATCCCAAAGACACTCCAATGTATGCAGCAGAATGCCAAGAAGATGTCTTCTACGAGGAGCCTGACATGTCAGGTGGTGTTGAAGGAGTGGATTACGATATTCGATATGTATTTGATGGCAACGAGTCAGCTTAGTTGCCCTAGTTTAGTAACCAACAGAGCCGAGCATCATGAACTTTATAGAATAAGCTGTTGAGATCAACTCTTAGTTGGAGTTGTTACTTTTAATTTCCACTGAAACACTTTATATTTTGGTTTGTAAGTTGAATCTTTTGAAGTCTTGAACTTTTGGTATTGTACTAATAATAATGTGTGTATGTTTGTAATATGGACCCGCAATGTTTCTGGTGTACCACTCTGAGGGATATGATATTTACGGAACGGTGTTCTATGGATGTCATGTCAATGACTATAATGCACTACACATGCAGTGGTATGCTGGGTCACCGCAGGTACCTCCCACTAAGAGGATCCTCACCCTGCTAGCAGTCGGTCCAGAAACGAACGCTGGAGTTGATTCCGGGGCGAAACTTGGCTCCCAGGCAGAACAAATGTTTGATCTTGTGGATGTTGTGCCAGAATTGAGATCCTCCGGCCGGGTTGGAGACGAACAGATTGGGCACCTGGTACTTGGCCTTAAGCCGTTGCAGCCAAAGCAGCTTCGAGTCGTCCTTCATAAGCATGCGCCACACCCATTTCAACATGAGGTCAATATTCATGCGCTTGGTGTCCATCACCCCAAGCCCCCCCTGGGATCTAGGATTGCATATCTCCTTCCAACTTATCAAGTGGTATTTCCTTTTGGACCCCTGCCCCTCCTAGAAGAAATGACCACGGTGGGATTCGAAGCCTTCGTGGGTGCCATCAGCCAAGAGAAACAGCCCCATCATGAAAGTAAGGAGGCTGGACATACATGCGTCGATTAAAGTTAACCTTGGCGTTGAGTACATAAACCTTCCTTGCCACGGCTCCACTCTCCTGCCCACAGTAGCCACCAGGGGTTGGAGGTCACTCATGGTGATTCTATGATCACACATGGGGAACCCAAGGTAAGTGAAGGGGAAACTGCCCTCCTCACAGTTCAGCAGGTTGGCCACCCTGGCATGTTCCTCTTTCACCGCCCCCATGACAATGACCTCACTCTTGTGATAGGTAATCTTGAGCCCTGAAAGCAACTCGAAATAGATCAGCAGAAACTTAAGATTAGCAATGCCAGACATCGTGTTATTTATCAGGATCATCGTATCATCCGCATACTGGAGATGCGTGACTCCGCCCTGGATCAGATGAGGGACCACCCCCTCGATGTGGCGTGCCCTCCTAGCTTTACTTAGTATCAGGTCCAGCCCATCCGCGATGAAATCAAACAGCAACGGTGAGAGAGGGTCACCCTGACGCACCCCCCGTTTGTTGCGGAAGAAGGGTCCGATCTCTCTGTTGATAGCAATGGCAGTCTGACCACCACAGACCAGCTGCATAATACGGTGAACATATCCCCCGTCAAAACCTTTACGCAACAGGACCTCCCGCAGAAACTTCCAGCTAACTCTGTCATACACATTTTCAAAGTCAAGTTTAAGTAGAATCGCATGCAGGTTTTTGGATTTTAGTTCATGGATAATCTCATGCAAGGACAAAACCCCATTAGTGATCAGTATCCCTTTGATGAAAGTTGTCTGAGCATGAGAAATCAACCGATGTGCTATCGGAGAGAGGCGCGAGGAAAATGCTTTAGCCACAAACTTAAAAAGCACATTTATCAGGGCAATAGGGCGAAATTGTTTGACGTTGTCCGCTCCCAGGACTTTTGGGATAAGAGACAGGATACCAAAATTTAGCCTGGATATATCCACTCTTCCTAGGGCAAAGTCGTTCAGAATTTGCAGGACCAGGAGCCTGATGTCTGGCCAGAATTTCTTGAAAAATAACACCGGGAAACCGTCAGAGCTTGGAGCAATGTCAGTTTTTGTGTCCTTGACAAATTCCTCGAGCTCTTCCATGGAGAAGGATCATAGCAGCTCCTCATTCTCCCTCACGGTGACCCTGGTGTGTCCCAACCAATCATTGACGCAAAGGCAGAGGGCCTTTTCTTCCTCAGAGCCCATCAAACTCAAGTAGAATTTGTAGATGTGCTTTTGGATTGCCGCTGGGTCCGACAGTACCTGGTCTTCCACCACAAGGCTGACGATCGCGCATTTGCATTTCCGCCCATTAGCAAAAGCGTGGAAGTACTTAGTATTGGCGTCTCCATGTAAAACCCATTGCCTTCTGCCACGTTGTCTCCAATATTCCTCTTCCTTAGCTAGGACCTAAACCAGCTGATCTTCAAGAAAATAGCGGAGCGCCCAACCGTCCTTGTCTAAGCCCAGTCCATCATCTTGAGCGTCAAGAGCTTGCACTTGGGCTATCAAATTAGCTTTGAGCAGCTTCTCCTGCTTGCCCAGATTAGCGCTCCACCTGTGGAGGGAGAGTCGGAGACCCCCAGCCACAGCCTGCTACCGGTCAATAGGGCCCATGGGATTGGGAAGAGAAGCATCGATCTCTCCCCACCACCCACGCACCAGGCTTGTGAAACCCTGCAAACTAAACCATCCATCCTCAAAAAAGAAGCGCGACTGCCTCTTGATATCCGCCTCTCAAGTAGTAAGCACAAGAGGGGTATGGTCTGAACCAATACGGGTTTCCACCCCGAGAGAGGTGAGAGGGAACCGCACTTCCCACTCCAGAGAGACCAGTGCCCTGTCCAGAACACTTCTGACAGGGTAGTTTATTAGTCTAGGTAAAGGCCGCCCCCGAACGGTTAACTTCACGCAGAACCACCCTGGCAATGCAATCGTTGAAGGCGTTGACCAACGGTCAGTTAATATTGGAGTTGTTCTTGTCCCTTTGGCCTCGAATGAGGTTAAAATCGCCCAGTACAAGCACTAGCAGAGGACAGTTAGATATTTTGTCTCCAGCTTTTCCAGGAAGGTCTGCGAGTTGGCATGGTCGGCCGGTCCATACACCCCGATAAATTTAAACTTGAACTTAGAAAGACGATGATACAAAGACGCGCTCAGAAAGAAGTCCCCTTGATCAATAGCCCCAACCTCAAAATCAGCATCTTTACAACCCAACAAGAGCCCACCCGAACGGCCGTTGGCAGCTTCCCATTGCCAGTGGAACACTTCATCGTTGACAAGGCAGCGCATTTCCTGATCAGTAAACGACTACTTCATAGTCTCCTAAAGGAACAAAATATTGATCCTCTCTTTCCTAACATAGTCATTGAGTTGTGAGCTTCGATCCTTGCTGCCACACCCACGGATGTTCCAACCGAGGGCCTTAATCATTTGGACTGTGCAGCGGCTCGTGCTTGGCGAGCTGGAGTGACCCTAAGATTGGGCATGGATCCCACTTGAGAGTGCACTCGGCTTTTCCTTTTGGCTCTGACTGCCAGGGACGCGAAGGAGATCCGCTCTGGGTCGTCCACCGCGTCCACCGAATCCCCGACCCCTGCGGTGATCGGAGCCATCTGAGGCGCATGACCACCCTGGTCGACAGGGGCGCCACCAGAGAATCCCCCTGGTCCTGAGCCGGCCCACCACTTTGGCAGCCGTCGCCGCCGCTGCAATAACTGCTTGAGTTTATTTCTTAGCATGGACCAGAGAAATAAGGGAGAGGGGGAGGAAACCAAAGAATCGCAACGAAGCCCACAATCCAAAACTACCTTGTGCAAATGGGAATCAAAGAAGGAAGGCAGCACTAGTAAATCTGCAAGAGGGGACAGGGGAGGGGAAACAGGGCGCGTACCTGGGTCTGCCGAAGCCGCCCTGCGCGAGGCACGAGCTAGCACTGGCTCGACGCTCCGCTCCTTGTTCCTCGCGCTTCTCCTAGAGCAAGAGACAGGGGAGGAGATGGGCACCGATCGCTTCGCCTTCGCAACCTTGGTGATGCCAGCCAGCTCGCGTGCAAGGTTGGGGACTTTCTCAGGGGCATACGCCGGGGGTTTTCCACCTCACCATCTTGTTTCTTCTTCAGCTTTGCCATCTTCTCTGCCAAAGTCTCGTTGTCAAACTCCCAATCTGCAGGGCTAGCCCATCCAATTTTAGCCCGATCTTCCTTGGACATCTTGGAGCGTTTAAAGATGGATGGCGAGATAGGAGTATCCAGCGAAGACAGATCCCTAGACGAATCAGAGGGGATCTCCACCACCGAGTTCGACGCATGTGGGGGCTTGGAGGAGTGGCGAGCGGCGAGCATCGTGGGGTCATCCGAGAATGCACTGCAGACATGTTGGAGCCATATTGATTAAACGGGATCGGCTGAAGGTTGAGATTGGATGGGGCAGCTGCTGGCTTTGTCGCAGAGTGATCAATGCTTGGAGCAATCGCCACTTGGCAGCTACCCACCGAAGATTTGGATGCTGGTTTGGGAGCGAGCCCCTGGTCAGGACACCCGCTAGGAATCAGAGCAACAGCCTCACGCCCTCAAAAACCGCCTCCTTCGGGGCCTCCTTAGGAGGACCGCTCGAGACATCAGGTTCCTTGCCTTTGGCCTTCGCCGCAGATTTGGGCCTCTTCTAGTGTCTGTCCGTCAAGCTCTGATCCTCCGTCTCCTCTGCCTCCTCCTCTTCGTCACGTTTGTCATCGTCTGGCGGGTCCATCCCTGTGCTCTTGGCGAATTCCACCTCCACTCTGATCTGGAAACCCACCGCATTGGCGAACAACAACACCTGTTTGGGCAGTTTGTCCGGGGCATGGGAGTGAAAAAGCATGCGCACCGGACCCTCCTGATCAGCAATCGAGTCATCATCAGCGAGGCAATGCCTACCTATCATCTTGGTGCCATCCATAAGCAGCTCCGCGTTGCGCAGGCACGACGGAATAGCCAGGAGCCTAACCCACACTTTGGAGACGGTGGCGCAGGCTTGGGGGTTGATGTTGGCTTCCGCGAAGAGCACCGAGGTCTTGCTAACTGGGAGTTTGATGTCGCCTGCATTCTTACAAAGGTTCTTGCACAGGTTCAAGCTGGCCTTGGTAGGGAATACCACTGCAAAGTCCGTGTCCGAAAAGCGGCACACCTGCCAGTCCCAACCATCCTCAACCAGGGCCTTCATATCTTGAGTGAGTAGATGAGGCAGTTCAGAGAGTTGTCGACCGCGATGACAATGGCGACGTGATCGAATAGTTCTTAGCAATACAAGATGCATTATGCAGCCACTTCCTGTGATAGAGGAGCAACAAACAGTCTTCGTCGCCAAAATGTAAAGACATGATACTACCAGAAGCAAAACTTCATTATTTTCTTAAAATCGGAAGTGAAGCCTTAACAGCGAGCCCATATGCGTGTTCAAACTGTTCCTAACCAAGGTCTTCTGCTTCATTGACTTCGGGAATCTGTCACCTCACTGGCGGCTGTATTAACACTTCTCCTTGCATGCTGGGCATCTGAGCACGGGAAGTGTAGTGCTTGAAATCAGATGCTTCCCATTTTGCATCCACGTCCTTCGTCTCCTCACTATACGCCTGTGCTTCTTCCTGTATCCTCGTCTAGGCATGTAAGTGGCGTGCCATTTAATCTCGTATAATACCATTTAGCAATACTCTAGTTCAATAAAATTTGTTTTTTCCAAAAAAAAATGAACTAACAAGTTAAATAAACGGAACTTGGGGCCGCCGTTTAGCTGCCATTTGCATCCCTATGATGAGGCAAACGATCACAAACCTGCAATGCTTCTTATCAGGCAAACATTCGCATTCAACGATGTAAAAGAAGAAACAGTTTTACCTAACAATCAAGCATTTTAAGGCGGCACTGAAAGTTTGAAACAGTACTAAATCTAATTTTAACATGCAAGAGGAAAAATTATTTGGAGAATTTGTACCCTGATGCATAATTCCTCAAGTGAAGGTGCACCTTGCAGAACAAACAACGTCCATGTCAGATCACATTCTTCTGAAATGGCAGCCAAATTCAAAAGCCTTAGTTTGCTGGAGCTTGCGACAATTCTTTCGGTTCTTCAGGTTTAACCCAAATCTACACAAGATAAGAGCGAACGTAAAACTAATTAAACTAAAGATAAGTACCTTCATCATCAACAAGATTGTAACCTTCACTAATCTTTTTGCTTTGGAAGCCCAGATGGAGGTTGCTTACGGTGGCATTGCCAAGAAATTCACTTAATTGGAGCATCTTGTGCCATGAACGAGCCGTATTACTGATGCTCACGGTGTGGAGCAATAGGACATAACCAAAAAGCAAATGATCATCAAGAGACATCCAAGAAGAAAAGATAAGCATTGTGAGCTCTGGCAGCCAGTTCAGATCAACACTTTCAAAATTACACATGACAATCTCAAGCTCACAGAGTCGTAGGTGTTCCACTGTTAGCAAGGACCGAAATCCCATGTCACAGTCTGGCCAATTTTAATGTATGCATCTCCCAAGAAGAATTGCATGCACAATCGGAGTTTTTTTCGAGCACAAACTATTTATTTTACAGGCAACAACAATATAACAAACAGTATGCAAACTGAACGAATTGCTAACCAAACCAATACAGTAGAAGATTCTGAAGTAGTAATCCCTCCGTTCTAAAATCTAAAACGTCTTATATTTTAGAATGGAAGGAGTGCATTCTAAAATCTAAAACGTCTTATATTTTAGAATGGAAGGAGTGCATTCAAAAATCTAAAACATCTTATATTTTAGAACGGATGAAGTACTAGATAATGCAAAAAAAGCACATTCATGCAACCTCAATGAAGATTAGTGTGTTACATATATCTTGCAAACACTGATAATAAATAATAAATAAACAAGCTCAAGCTCTTAGAAGAGCTCCCTATCATAAATTTCATTAACATCTCGAGGAATGTCAGAAAGGGACATACAAATATTCAGATAACATCCGTGCATCCTTCAGGTTCTTTAAATCGGAAAGTGTATCTTTAGAAGAGGATGTGTCCGCCTGGGCAGATATATAGCGTCTTGGGTTCCACCTCCGGTGGCAACTCAAAATACTAAGTAGTATAACCGCCTGCTGGGATGTTTCTTATTACATGTCTCTTGCCAGTGTTAGCTTGAAGCATCAAGCACATTCATTGCCCTGACCATGAAAATGGGTTGAGTTAAAACCATGAAAACCACCAATTCATTTTGTTCTAGCCTTTAACCAGCGAAGGAGATTTGCCGGTTTCTCTCGTTTAAACTCAAACTGGCTTTCAAAAAAAAACTCAAACTGGCTTTGAACACCCATAATCCTGGCTAAAGAGTATATACTAATACTAAATATAAATAAGCAGCTTGGGCAAACAAATTTCGAGGATAAAATGCAACAACTCTTAGCAAGGCTATTTAGTTTCTTAGCAATAGATAACTACTAAACACAACATGCACTCACTTCCTTACTGAGATACTAAACCAGCAGTCTTTGTCACCAAAATGTAAAGACACGATAAAATAGCTAAACACATACTACATGTTGCCCTGTTATGTAGCAATCATAACTTTATTTCTTAAAATCGGAAGTGAAGCCTTAATAGCGGGCGCATATACATATCCAAACTGTTCCTAACCAAGATCTTCTGCCTCCCTGACTTCGGGAATCTGTCACCTCGCTGGCGGCTGTATGCACACTTCTCCTCGCACGCTGGCTTCTCATGCAGGTATATGTCCTCCAGATTGACTGCTGCTTCCATGACAGTTGTGATATAATCCAAAAACTTGAGTTTTGATTGAAACCCAAAGATCCTGAGCACTGAAAGTTTGCGGTGCTTGAAATCAGATGCTTCCCATTTTGCACCTGCATCCTTCCTCTCCTCGCTATACCCATGACTCTTCCTCTCTCCCTCATCCCGTACCTTCATACAATCACAAACCTGCAATGCTTCCCATCAGGCAAACATTCGCATTCCACGATGTAAAAGAAGAAACAATTTTAACTAACTATCAATCATTTTAATGCTGTGCCGGAGGTTTGAGACAGTACTAAATCTAACTTTAACATGCAGAAGAAAAAATATTTGGAGAAAATGTAGAGAGATTTTACCCTGATGCATAACTCCTCAAGGGAAGGTGCACCGTGCAGAACAAACAACGTCCAAGTCAGATCACATTCTTCTGAAATGGCAGCCAAATTCACATGCCTTAGTTTGTTGAACACCTGCGATAATTCTCTCGGATCTTCAGGTTTAACCCAAATCTGCAGAAGATAAGGAATAACACAAAATATGTTAACCAAACTAAAGACAAGAACCTGAAAAATGAAAGATCGGGATAAACTACGTGCATCATCAACAAGACACTATAACATTCACTAACCCTTTCGCTCTCAAAGCCCAGATGCAGGTTGCTTACAGTGGCTTTGCCAAGAAATTCACTTAACTTGAGCATCGTGTGCCATGAAAGAGCTGTATTGCTGATGCTCACGGTATGGAGCAGTGGGACATAACCAAAAGACAACGGATCATCCAGAGAAATCCAATGAGAGAAGGTCAGTGTTGTGAGCTCTGGTAGATAGTTCAGATCAACCCTTTCAAACTCACTCTGTACAATCTCAAGCTCACGGAGTCGCAGGTGTTCCAGTGCTAGCAATGACCGATACCCCATGTCACAGTTGTCCAAGCGGAGGAACTCCAGTCGTTTGCACACTATGAAAATGTGAGGGAAATCTGACTGACCTAGACTCAAATTCTCTAGCTTGAGTCGTGTGAGACGAGTGAATGCGTTCGGACAAGTAAGAATAAATAACTTGAGCTGCTTCCCATAAGCGATCCTATTGGCAAGGCTGCATCGTTCCAATTCCTTCTCTGTCAAGATTGTGAACTCAACAAAACCAACACTGCGTGTTGGTATGGTTCTGGCAAGAGTCTGGCCAATTTGAATGCATCCATCTCCCAAGAAGAATTGCATGCACAGGCGTTTGATGGTGTATGGACTTGTACGCCTGCTTTCAAGAAGGCTCCGGGTCGCTCCAAGCACGGTCGCATTGGCCCGAGCAACATCACAGGTCCTCTCTATCAGGTTGTCAGCGGAACCAACCATTATATGAATTTTGGAGAGCATAGTAGGGATGAGCTTCCACCGTCTGGAGAGGATGCTGGTTCTCATGGCGTCTGCACCATCAAGTCGGTCTATGATATTGAGCAACACGTCATCAGGTAAATTGCTGAGCCAATCACATTTCAAGGCGCTTTCATCTTCTCCCTGTATTTGGCATAGAAAGAAATTAGAGTTGATTTCTTACAGTATAGTCAGGAAGCTATGTTTATCTATATGTTCCGAGAAAAAGATGTAATTTTGCTACTTTCCACCAGCAAAAATGCAATTGTGTTGTCTTCCACACACAAAAAGAGTAATTTTGACCACTCTTTTTGTACTATGGTTCCTACTTTGTATAATTTATCTGCAAGAGCCCAAAATAGAAAGATCTAGAGGACAAAGCAACTCACCAGCATGGCTATGGTGGCCCATTGGTTAGGAGTGCTGAGGCCCTTCACGGATGGTTTGCCCATCGATTTGGCAGCCGGCTGCCGAAGATGAGAGTTCGCCATCACACGAGTTGTTGGTTTCCTCTGAAATCTGATAACCTAGGAATCGCTGGCCTCCGCTGAAAACTGATGGCTTCCCCGGAGTCCGCCTGGGCAGATATACAGCGGCTTGGGTTCCGCCTCCGGTTGCAACTAGGTGCTTGAAATCGAGAAGGATTCGATTTCCCTTTGTAATCTAAACCGAAAGGGGTCGAATTCGGAGTGCAGCTCGTTTCCGAGCTGCTTTAATTTTGGGCTGCGGCTGGGGAAGGAGGTTTTCGATTGCGGAATACAGCGCGAAAAAAGGGATGCTTGATTGTAGATCGCGGCTCAAAAGGGACCTGAGCGCGGATTGCAGCTCCCGAAGGAGCTGCTTATTTGGTCGCCTACGCTCGAGCCTCATAGGAGGACCACTAGAGCGGCGACGGGGAGAGGAGGGAGTTGTTCGGCGCACGGCAGGCGGCGGCGCATCTCCGGTATACAACTACTTTTCTCTGTCTAAGAGCATCTCCCGTTGGCAGAACACAGGCCAAAATCCGGACCAACCTAGGACAAAATCTGGACCAAATTTTGGCCGGACGGCGCAAGTTTTCAGTCTGGATTTGTCAGTTTTCCACTCGCGTATCTAGCCCGAGTTCCTGGGTCGCCCGTTTCGGCTCAAATTCGGCTCAAGTTCGTCCAAATTTCGGCATAGTTCGTTTTACGATGAATACAGAACACTTTAAGACCAAAGTTCGGCGAAATTTTAAACATAGTTCGGCGTAATATAAACATAGTTCTGCCTGCAATAAAATTACAACATATTTCGGCCAAGTTCGGCCAGTTCATGCTCAGCATCTACGTCGTGTTGCCCTTGCGTATTCATAGGTGCTCGACAAGATCATTCTGCAGCTGTTGATGCATCGCCGGATCTCGGATCTCCTGACGCATTGTGATGAATGCAGCCCATGTTGGAGGCACCTGATGATCAGGCTCGGCAAGAGGACCCTGTAGATAGTATGGCTCGTCCTCCTCGAGCAAACTCATTGGATCCTTCCTCTCATCCTCAATGATCATGTTGTGCAAGGTCACACAACAGTTCATCACTTCCCACATCTGATCTTTCGACGAGGTCATAGCAGGGAACCGGACAACTGCAAACCTCTGCTGGAGCACACCAAATGTCCGCTCCTTCCTGCAAGCTTCCTGTTTCTTGGCAAAGTGAGAATGCTTGGGGAGCATTGGGCTTGAGATAGTCTTCACAAATGTTGGCCATCTTGGATAGATGCCATCCGCTAGATAGTATCCCTTGTTGTAGTGGTGCCCAAAGATCTCAAATTCCACAGGGGGAGCATGACCCTCAACAAGCCTGGAAAAGACAGTTGAGGAGTTGAGGACGTTGATGTCGTTGTTCGATCCTGCCATGCCAAAGGAGTGCTAGATCCAAAGATCATGTGTAGCAACTGCCTCAAGTATCACAGTGTATCCTCCTTTGCGGCCTTTGTACATTCCTTGCCATTCAAATGGATAGTTCTTCCACTCCCAATGCATGCAATCTATGCTTCCAAGCATACCAGAAAATCATCTACTTTCATTGACTGCGAGGATCCAAGAAGTGTCTTCAGCAGTGGGTGATCTCAAGTACTCTTCCCCGAACAATGCAATCACTGTCCTGCAGAACCTGTACAAGCAATCAAGGGCGATGGGCTCGGCGATGCGGAGATAGTCATCGGCAGCATCAGCCGGCGCTCCATATGCAAGCTACCTCATCGCCACGGTGCACTTCTGAAGCGAGGAAAACCCAACCAAGCCGACGGCATGTGACAAGAGTAACCCGGCCGGGTTCTCCTCGTTTTGTGCCGTTCTAGTGCACCACCGCTTTCCGATCTTGGGACACAACAGTGATTGGATCCGACAATCTACAGTTTTTTTTAATAACAGCAAAAGAACTGCTATAGTCTGTTCATTAGAGGGAAAGATTAAATATGACTCAGTTTATAAGAAAAACCGCCTCTAAACACCTTACATAGTGGTCCAGTTTACGAGAAAAACCGAACCAAAAAACGGCACAAACAACAAAGCCAAGTCCGGAGCATTGCTCGACTCCCCCACGCTCGATATCGAGTTGCAACGCCGCATGATCTAGACGCCTTATGGCCCATGCTACACAAGACGATTGCTCGTAGACACGAACGCTGCGCCAACATCGACATGCCAGCCAGGTCGACAAACTCGCTATCATTGCAGCACCAGCACGCCACCCATACCTTGCAAGGCCATGACCACGCCTTATATAGTCGTTGCCGCAAAGCCATCCGAGGCTAACACCTCGACGCACATCAACCGCTCGGAGCCGTCGCCCCGACGTTCACTCCCCTCAATCACAAAGCAACCCACATAGCTACCGCAACCTGTTGCACCACAGGTCAAGGACTCCAAGGCGCCGACAACCTACACGTGAACATAATGTGTTTTAATGATCAGCCTCGTCACCCTCATGTCCCCATCGTCCCGCTCATACAAGCTTCTAAAGCGGAGCTTCCAATTTTCCATCTCGAAATGTTTTCAACACAAAATCAGAAGCTCTCTATACTCGAAAACAGAAATACACGGAAAGTTCTCTCGGCTCGCGAGCTCTCTAACGCTCCCTGCATATTAAAAAAGACTACCGTATATTTATGAGTTTTAAAAATTCTTGACACAAAATCCTAAAAGTTGCTAACGATACATCCCATAAACGTGCAAAATCTCAGTTCAAAAATGTTTTGTATTCCGAGCTACATAAAAAATGACAAAGCGTGATTTTGATTTTGTGATTTGAAATAAGTATGCTAGTACAATTTTATCATTTTTTTCTGTGTAACATAAAATACACGTTATTTTGAATTGAGATTTTGCAACGTTTGTGATATAAATCACGTGCTACATTACAAAAAGAAAATTAGATTTTTTTCGGAAATTAAAAATATGATTTTTGATTTTTCGTAAAAGAGCGAGATCATTGGTGCCTGTGAAAAAAGAGTGAATATCCCCGGGCGTGCCGCGCGCGCGTGTGTGTGTCGTGGACGCGCAAGTATATGCGGGAGCACCTGCCCTGCCCTGCCGGACTTTGGACTTTGGACTTGGGACTTGGCGGATGGGCAGTCGCACCTGACGATCGACACGCACGGACGGCTACCCCTCGCCTCGCCGGAGTAGACGATGTGCACGGACAAGTCACGCAGAAGAGAAGATCAGGGGAGCCATGTGTGTACAGCCTCGTCGTGCTGGACCTGACGGACCCGTCCGGGGTGGCACTGGCCACCGACTGGGCGTCTGGGCGTGGGCGTGGGCGTGCCAATAAGGAGAAGGAGGTGCTCGCCGATGGCGACGGCCGGCCATGGAGCTAGAGGTTCGTGCTTATTGTGCTCGATCGTCGGCATCCCGTGCGCGCACGATATCAGACCCGACTCCTGCTGGACTTTGCCTTGGCCTGGAAGCTGGAACCGTGGAGCCGGGAAGGGACGAGTACATGCGGGCGCGCGCATGCCGGCCGGCCGGACCTTGGCCAGGCATCCCTAGACCCTAGTCCAGCCGATCGCACCTCACGTCGCTCTCGAACGGGCTGTGGCGGACGTAGGAGCCGCTCGCGCGCGCAAGCGCCAGCGCGAGACGACTGTGGCGGCCTTCGTGTTCGTCGGCATCATGTGCACGCACGTCGCGGTGGTGTGCCACCATGCCGTTGCCGGGCGCGCCGGTTGAAATCAATCTTGTTCATTGACGGATGAAGCTGAGTACAACATGCCCAACGGCTCGCTCCATCGCTACGCTACGTCTTCAGAGTCCAGGCAGGGCGGCGGAGCGTGATCCTGGACCGTTTCGACGCCATCCTCCACGGAGCGAATGCACCATTAACGCGGCTGGCCACGCTGGACGCAACGTGCACCTCGATCGGCGAGCAACGCAGAGTTGAGATCAGAAAACATTTTTTTTCGTTCTTTCTAGCAGAATGTCGCCAGCTCCAAAACTAGCATTCTCTGAATATAGTGTCGCCACGCACTGGAGCAAATTGGTAGCCGGGAAACCATCATCAACTAGCAGCAGCAGATCGATGTGGCAAAGGTTTCCGGCTCCTCTGTTTCTTGGGCATGCATTCCTGACTGAGGTGCCGAAGCGCAGAGGAGGTTTTGGGGCCTTGATGCTGTTTCCGACATCCTCGACCAGGGCACTAGTGATAAATGGATCGATTATTACCCAATTCTGGCATGGTCGTGCGGCTTGCTTGCGGCAACAAGGAGACCCAAGCTCGACAATGTTGCAGAATTCACTCATCTATGAAAGGCCATCACCGGATTCCCTGTAAATCCCAGCAATTGCAGAATTCACTCATCTATATATGGGAGGAAGTCAGGGAACAGCATTTATTTCACCTGGAAGCACGGTGGTCTGCCCGTTGTGTTGTGCTGTGCTGCCAGGAGGAAGAGACTGGCAGCACACCTGACACTTCAGTGTTCCTATGCTCGTCACTTCAGGTCAGGTATATATGGTAACTGTGGTGAATGCACTCATCAGTCTGGCCAGGAGCATCGCAAGGAGGTAAATGCACTCATCATGTCTGTGGTTGGAGCGCAACACTAGACTAGGGTCTTTGACAAGTTCGCCACCATGCCCGCGGAACTGTGCAGTAAGATATACTATATAGCAGCAGAATTTGACCGTGGAAGAGAGCAAAGCTCAGTGGACGAATTGATACAAAGTTTGATTAAATGTCAGAGGGGATGATGCAGAGAAGTTTGCTGGATGGAGCAATTTCTCTCAAGAAGATGAACATGGAGAGGGCTGACGAAGTGGAGGAGATGAGGAAGGCCATGGACGATTTGTATGACACGGAAGCAGATCACAGATATGGAGCAGGAGTTTGTAGGACTTTATTGGCTTGCTGTGGACATATATAAGAGTCTGCCATGCAGACACCATTTCTAAGTACCATGTAATTTCGTTGTAAGCTCTCCTTGCCTACACCGCGTCCTTCTCTCCAGTCTTAATAATGTTATACATTTTTCATTGGCCTCCCTCTTTATGTATCCTTGATGATCATTGATGCATTTTTAGTCTTCTACATGTAATATGGTTGAAGTACACGAGTTATTTTTTCTTACCCTCTCTCTGTTAGCTACAATTTGTTCAAGTTCTAGTAGGCTCAAACTTTATAAATGCATATATCTTATAACATGATCAAGCCATATAATCCCTCTATGCCATAATGTAGTATGTTTTCGCGAAAAAGAGGATGTACCTTTGGAATGAAGAAATCAAATGTGCTACTCTTCATGATTTCTCTAAAACTCTTCCATCTTCCGGTAGCTATTACCTGCCTTCCTCTGCATCAAACGCCTTAATTGTGCATCCTTGGACATACAGCAGAGGACTTTCTAGCATCAAGCCATTTTGATCATCTATAGAACCCTAGCCCAAAAGAAAGAATGGTGTGCTCTCTATTTTGAGATATCATCAAAATAGCCATCAAGCTCATCAGAACCACCCAGCTGGCTGGTCAGGTCCCTCGCAACTTTGGGTGGGTAATAGTTCCCATCATCTATCTGCTTCAGGCTCTTGATTTTCTGGATTGATTCCTCAGGATACATAGAGCTCCTAATCCATTTATTATGCTGAAATCTGCTTTTCATATCCCCTTTGCCCTTTTTGCAGACCCAGCCTATTCTGCAGAAATAACAATAAAGGAAATTGTTGCAAAGATCCATATAACAATAGCATGAACATAACATAGAAATTCATAGAAAGAGTGGTACTGTGCAACTGGGAGACAAGTCGACAAAGAGAAAGAGGCCAAAGTCAAAGGTTGGCTGCATGATGATAAGATGAGAGGCAAAATTAATAACAGAAAGGACAACAACCATGCATGTTTGATAAGACATGGCAGTACCTAGAAGGAATTTCCTTTTTTGGCAGACTCTGCATTTCCCCACTTACAAATGATAATATGATACATTTACTATGCGACACAAATTTTCTTCTGTTTTGTTCGGCTAATCCAGTCAGGAAATTCAATTGTATCCTGTGCCTAGAAGAATAATTAAAGTCAACCCTAAACTCCTAAAATAAACATGAACGTGTCCAAAATAATATGGAATACCGAACTTTACATTTTCATAGAATAAGAGGAAAAATTTAGTTTTGCATTACATTTAATATGTTAGTTTTGGAATCAAATTGTTAAGTTAACTACCGCTTATCAATTACATCAATCGCTACAAAAATTAGTAGTTCTGGTCGAAAACTGTAGCAACCCAAAACTTGCATAACCATAACCAGCAAATAGATTTACTTACTAATACATGTATGACATAATATAGGTCCCTGGATCATATGACTGACTGATCAGAAGCTTCTAAAACAGAGGTTCCAAATTTCTGTCTTGCAACGTTTTCAACACAAAATCAGAAGCTTTCTATACTTGGAAAGGAAAAGACAGAAAGATATCTTATATTAGTATTTCCTTCGTTCAGAAATAACCGATTTTAAACGCATCTATACAGTAAGATGCGTCTAGATACTTTTAAATCTAGACAAAACTAAGTCGGTTATTTTTAGAATTCTCTCACACTCAACAGGAACAAATCGAACGTGTCACCTACTCACCTTACTCTGTCCTTCCTCTGTTCTTCTCTCATTCTCTGGATCTTCTTCTTCCTCTATACTAGGCGTAGTTCCTCTCTACCTCAACGTCCCTGCGATCACCGGCGGCAGCGAGGTACAAGTTACGGACATGACAGACAGCAGCTCTGCAGCGAGGATCGAGCCGTGTGTCAGCGTAGGCGACCAAATAAGCGGCTCCCTCGGGAGCCGCAATCCGGATTCGAATCCGGAGCCGCATCCGGCAATCAAAGCAGCATTCCCAATTCGGCCCCCTTTCGGTTTAGATCACAGAAGGATATGGATTCCTTCTCAATCTCCGTGTCGCCACCGGAGGCGGAACCCAAGCCGCTATATATCTGCGCAGGAGATCTCCTTGCCGGCAGTCATCAGATTTCGCAGGAGAACAGCGATTTCTGAGCCATCAGCTGCGTGATTTACGGTTATTACCAGGCTCTTGATCTTGAAGTTCTTCTCTGGCCTCGACAAAATCTACAGCGCGAGCCATGGGGGTGAGTTCCTTGCCTTGTATTTTCCTCCAGTACATCTTTTGTTTTCATAGAGAACCCTTCCTCTAGTTAAAGTTGCTTCTTTTGAAAAACTGAACCAGAAAACCTCTCCGGCGATGTCGAGCTCTCAGCTCCCGCGGCCGGCTGCCAGATCGATGGGCAAACCCTCCGTCAAGGGGCTCAGCAGCTCTAACCGATGGGCCTCCATATCCATGCTGGTGAGTTACTTGTCGTCCAGATCTTTGTTTATTTGGGCCGGGGCTATTACAAATAAATTATTTGAACCATGCTTTTTTTTTGTCAAATAAAGAAAGGAGATGAGAGCATGATTTCTTTCTTTGCCCAATACAGGAAGGAGATGAAAGCACCTTGCAATGTGATTGGCTCAGCAATTTACCTGATGACCTGTTACTCGATATCATAGAGCGACTTGATGTTGCAGATGCCATGAGAACCGGCATTCTTTCCAGACGGTGGAAGCTGATCCCTACTATGCTCTCCAAAATTCTTATAATGGTTGGTTCCACTGACAGTGTGCAAGAGAGGACCTATGATGTTGCTCGGGCCAATGCAAGCGTGCTTGGAGCAACCCGGAGCCTTCTGGAAAGCAGGAGCGGCGGCACTGGGGATGAATCCATTACAATTGCCCAACTGTGCATCCAATTCTTCTTGGGAGATGGATCCATTAGAATTGCCCAGGCTTCTGCCAACACCATACCAACACAAAAGGTTGGTGCGGTGGAGTTCACAATTTTGACAGAGAAGGAAGGCAAACGATGCACACGTGCCGATATGATCGCGTACGGGAGGCAGATCGACTCACTTATTAACGATTGTCCAGATGCATTCAGTTTTCTAACACGACTCAAGCTAGAGAATTTGAGACTAGGCAATTCAGATTTTTTCCCTAAATTATTCCGAACATGCAAACGACTGGAGTTCCTCCATCTGGACAACTGTGACAGCGGGTTTCGGTCCTTGCTGGAGGTTGAACACCCCGGACTCCGTGAGCTTGATATTTTCAGGAGTGATTTTGAGAGGGTTGATCTGAACTGGCTGCCAGAGCTCACAACGCTGTCATTTTCTTCTTGGATGTCTCTGCATGATCCGTTGTCTTTTGGTTATGTCCCACTGCTCCACACCGTGAGCATCAGAAATACAGCTCTTTCATGGCACAAGATGATCAAGTTAAGTGAATTGCTTGGCAAATCCAGCGTTAGCAACCTGCATCTGGGCTTTGAATGTGAAAGGGTTAGTGAAGGTTATAGTCTTGTTGATGATGCACTTAGTTTTCCGTGGTCATTCCTTTTGGAGGTTGTAGACTATAGTTTGGTTAACCTATTTTGCTTCATCTTTTATCTTTTTGCAGATTTGGGTAAAACCTGAAGATCCGAGAGAATTGTCGCAGGTGTTTAGCAAACTAAGGCTTGTGAATTTGGCTGCCATTTCAGAGGAATGTGATCTAACTTGGACGATGTTCGTTCTGCAAGGTGCACCTTCCCTTGAGGAGCTATGTATCAGGGTAAAGTCATCTTTTTTCGTTGTGCATGTTGAAGTTTAATTTACCGGTGTCTCAAACTTCCAGTAGTAGTTCCTGCTCTTACATTGTTGAATGCCAATGTTTGCCTGGCGGGCAAGCATTGCAGGTTTGCGATTGTTTTGGGATATGGGATGCGGAAGAAAGGGAGAAGCAAGCGTATAGCAAGGAGAGGAAGGACAAGGATGCAAAATGGGAAGCATGTGATTTCAAGCACCGCAATCTTTCCGTGCTCAGGATCTTTGGGTTTCAGTCAGAAGTCAAGTTTGTGGATTATATCACAAGTGTCATGGAAGCAGCAGTCAATCTGAAGGACATATACCTGCACGAGAAGCCAGCGTGCATGGAGGAGTGTGCATACAGCCGCCAGCGAGGTGACAGATACCCGCGGTCAAGGAGGCATAAGATCGGGGTTAGGAACAGCTTGAACATGCATATGCGCCCCTTGTTAAGGCTTCACTTCCGATTTTAAGAAAGTATAATGAAGTTATGGTTCTGCTGGATTCACACTTATTACTATTTATGTCTATGTTTTGGTCGTGTCTTTCAATTTGGTAAATACAAGTATCTCTATCTGGGTCCGATGAGAAGCCAAACATCAGAACAGCCAAAAGCAGTCTATCGAGTTTCAATCACCCGACGTCCTTTTTTTTCCAATCAATACTACACGCATCCCCCCACAACTCCCCCATCAATCGGATTCATGTACTGTGGCATCTGTGGAATCATCAATTCCACCTATATGTGCTCATATCTTGCATCCGCTAGGTTTAGATTTTCTCTGTACACATGTACAGTACCAATGTTCTTGTTTGGACTTGGCCTGGAAGGGATACACATGCGGGTGCGTGCATGCCGGCCGGCCGGACCTTGGCCAGGCATCCCTAGTCCAGTCGCTCGCACCTCGCGTCGCTCTCGATTCTTGAAAGAGAACGGGCTGTGGTGGACCTAGGAGCCGCTGCTGCGCCAGCGCCAGCGTGAGCGCGAGACGACTGTGGCGGCCTTCGTCTTCGTCGGCATCATGTGCACGCACGCACGTCGCGGTGGCGTGCCGCCCGGCCACCATGCAGTCACAGAGCTCGTGAAATCTTGTACACATGCCCAACGGCTCGCTCGATCGCTACGTCGTCGTCTTCACACAGGGCGGCGGAGCTAGCGTGAGCGTCCCAGACTCGACCAAGCATCGTCGATCAATTCAAGTAGGCGCACGCTTGCCTCGGCGTGTCAGGCAGGGCGACACCTGCCGGACCGGAAACTGAGGGGCAAGACCCCCGGCCCCGCGGTTGCCGTGCGTCCGTGTCGCCTGCTGATGGTACACATAATCTTGCTGGATTTGGCTTGGAACCATCTCCAAAACTAGCATTCTCTGAATATACGTTCCTGCAGGGGTGAACCCCCAAAAGGAGAGCCAGGCACTGGAGCAAATTGGTAGCCGGGGAACCATCGTGAGCTAGCAGCAGATGTGGCCAAAGGCTTTCGACTCTGTTTCTTCGGCATTCCGGATTGAGGTGCTGAAGCAGATGTGGCAAATGATGATCACGTGTTTCTGAAGAAGTTTAGATAAAACTTTTGCATCAAGATTACAAAAATCTATCATCTTTTTTTTTATGACACATCATATAATCTAAAGAAATCCTAGATTCTGAACTGGGATCACATGATTGAGATCTAAGAATACGCATCAGATTGCACTTCAATCAAAGTAACTTATCAACAATTTTTGACCATGGATGCAGAGCAAATAAACAAGCAAACCACTTATAGTGAATGCATACTTTAGATGCAATAAACACAACATCCTGACACGCACTCTCATTTGTATATTCCTAGCACACCAAACCCGCTGATAGTTTTCTCGACTTGGTCCTATTAGCATCACAACTTTCTATCCTTAGAGCACTTCCACTCGTTGGGCTTTCATAAGCCCAATTCCGGAGATATTTAGCATCCGAACGAATATAACATTCGGCTTGAAAACGACCAGTTTTTCACTCGTGTCCCAGACCGAGTTTTCGCTTTTGACAAAAATTTGAGCAAACGCGACGAAATGTACACCAATATAGATGATTTCATTAAAATATAGGCTACTTCATACATATTAAGAAAAACTTAAAAAGCCATAGAAATAACTAATATTAATGGATGTCGATGGCGACGGGCGCATCGTTCACGTGTTGAAGAAGCGATAGAACGACGTGTAGTCGGCGTCCTGGGTCCGTCATTATCGCTCAGCGGCTGCGGTGGCTGGGAGATGTCCTGGCCGGGTTCGCCGCGGCGCCATGGCCGCGATGAGGGCTCGTCCTCCTCTTCATCGTCGTCAGCGAGGACGATGAGCGGCCCGCCCAAGGCGCGCATGCAGCCTGGCGCTTGGCCTGCACCATGGTGCAGACGGTGGGGACGTGTAGTCGGCGTCCTGGGTACGTGCTTGAAAGGCATCACCAAAAAAATCATCGTTTCCTCATTTTGGATAATTTTTATGAGTTATTTCCCATATTTGTAAGACATGTTAGATGTTTGAGTGGATTGACCAAAACTCGTAGTTTTCGTGTTTTATAGAGGTTTTCGTGAGCTATTGTCCAAAATTTTGGGTTTCGAGGGTGATTCGCAAGGCCTGTGATACAAGGTATATGCTTGAGAGGCAAAACCAAAAACTTATTGTTTTTATGTTTTACGGACGTTTTTATGAGACATTGTCCAAAGTTCAGGTTCCTAGAGGATTGACCAGCCAATGAGACCTGGTACATGTCTGAGAGGTGTGACCAAAAACACGTCGTTTTTGCATTTTAAGGCCATTTTCATGAGCTATCGTCCATAATTTTTGCGTTTTAGGTCATTCATAAGGCTAGTAAAACCCAAAGCCCGCAAGACCCGATACATGTTTGAGAAGCATGATAAAAAAATGGTCATTTTTGCGTGGTAGTTTTTATGAACTATTGCCTACATTTTTGGGGTTCCCGACGTGATTTACAAGGCCCATTAGACCCGGTATGTGTTCGAGAGTAATGACTAAGAGTTCATAGTTTTTGCCTTTTATGGCTTTTTTCATGACCAAATATGCTTGAGAGGAATCACCAAAAATCTATTTTTTGACTTTTTTTGGATCATTTTCATGAGAATTTTTAGGTCTGGGCGATTCATGAGGCTGACGATACCCAATACATGTTTGGGAGGAATCACCAAAAATTTGTAGTTTTTTCTTTTTATGGCCGTTTCATTAGATATTTCCCACAATCGTGGGGTTTTGGTGCATTTTACGAGGCCCACGAGATACGATACATGCTTGAAAGGCATCACCAAAAAATCATCGTTTTCTCATTTTAGTGTCGTTTTCATGAGTTATTTCCCACATTTTTGTTATTCCAAGGTGATTTACAAGGCTCGTAAGACCCGGTTGGTGTTTGACAGGAATGGACAAAAATCGTAGTTTTCGCGTTTTAGGACGGTTTTCGTCAGTTATTGTCCATATTTTTAGGATTCTTGGGCGATTCACCAGGCCCATAAGACACAATACATGCTTGGGAGGCATAACCAAAAACTCGCCATTTTCATGTTTTATGCATGTTTTTATGAGCCATTGCCCATAGTGTTTTGGTTTTTAGGCCATTTACAAGGCCAGTAAGACACAATACATGTTTGCGGGAAACATGAAAAAATTGTAGTTTTCGCACTAAATAGTTATTTTCATAATCTATTGCCTACACTTATGGGGTTCGGGGACGATGTCCATAAGAATCGGTACATGTCTGAGATGCATGACCAAAAACTCATTTTTTGCATTGATAGTTGTTTATATGACGTTTTTCCTAGAATTTTTGAGTTCCAAGGAGATTTACGAGGCCCGTAAGATCTGGTACATGTTTGAAACACATCACCAAAATATTATCGTTTTTGCTTTTTTCGCCATTTTCATAAGCTATTGCAAGCAATTTTGGGGTTACGGGCGATTTATAGGGCCCGTGAGACCCGCTACATGTTTGAGAGGAATGACCGAAAAAAATTAGTTTCTTTCTTGTTTTGGTTGTTTACATTAGCTATTTCCCACTATTTTGGATTTCGTGGCATTTTCAAGGCATGCGAGAGACACTATACATGCTTGAAACACTGTTCAAAAAATCGTCTGAATCAGCGATTAATAGGCCAATTAATCTCTACTAGGAACCTGACCGTGTCGATTACCACTAATCGTTTGTGTTAATCGTTTATACCTATTAATAGCTTTGACACTCGATTACTAGGTATGTTCCCGATTGATTATTACACTTGGTCAAAAAAGTTGCAAAATTATCAACAGATATTGCCCATCCATCCGCTATTCTGCCTTAATGAAGTAGGTTTTACGAATCTCCCGCTCGATCCCTGCCTCTAGGAGCTCGATTTCCGCCATCACCAACTAGTTCCTTGTCGTTGTTGACAAGTCCCTCGTAGTAGCTTTGAGGATCTCATCCGGGAGCTCGAGGATGCCTTTAATAGGGTAGGTGGTTGGGGTGCAAGAGGAGTCATACGTGTTTTAGGTGCTAATTTTTGTAGGTTGTACCGATTAATAACCGACCGATCAAATCAGTTAATCGTCCGAATTCTGATTAGTCGCTACTCACAAGCCAACCGAGCAGTTAACGATTACCGATTTTTTACCATTGCTTGAAAGGCATCACCAAAGAATCATCATTTTCTCATTTTGAGCGTGAGTTATTTCCTATATTTTTGTTGGAGATATGCCCTAGAGGCAATAATAAATATAGTTATTATTATATCTTTGTGTTTATGATAAATATTTGCATTCATGCTATAATAGTATTAACAAGGAAACATTAATACTTGTGTGATTTGTAAACTAAAATAGAGTCACTAGTAAAGCCTCTTTATAATACTAGCTTGTTGGTTAATAAATGATTGTGGTTTCCCTATCATGAACATTGAGATGTTATTAACAACAAGATCATATAGTTAGGAGAATGATATGGTGGACATACTCCTATAGATAAGCGTAGCATAAAGATCAAGTCATTTTAATAGTTCAATTGCTATATGCTTTCTGATACATAGTAACCTAATTCCTTCGACCATGAGATCATGCATATCACCTTCACCGGAAGGATGCTTTGATGACATCAAACACCACCGTGGCGGGTGGCTATAAAGGTGGCATTGAGTGTTCGGAAAGTATTGGTTGACACATGGATCAAGAGTGAGATTTGTCCATCCATATGACGGATAGATATACTGGGCCCTCTCGGTGAAATGTCATCCAATTAGCTTGCAAGCATGTGACTGGCTCACAAGGGATCACATATCACGGGAGCGAGAAAAGAGTACTTATCAATAACGAGGTTGAACTAGGTATGCGAGAGATAAGCGATCATAACCTCGGATAAGTAAACTATCGTGAGACAAAGGGAAATTGGTATCGTATGTAAGTGGTTCATTCGATCGCAAAGTAATCGTAGAAATATGTGGGAGCCATATGAATTTCCAGATTCCTCTATTGGTTATTGTTCGGAGAAGTGTCTCGATCATGTCCGCATAATTCACGAACCGTAGGGAGACACACTAAAGGATTCGACGTTGTTTGAGTAGTTATGGAATGATGAGTAAGAGACCGAATGTTGTTCGGAGTCTCGGATGGGATCCGGGATATCACGAGGAGATCCGGAATGGTACGGAGAATAAGATTCATATAAGGAAAGTCCTGTTTCGGGGTTGGAGAATGATTCCGGTGTTTTCATCGGGAATGTTCTAGAAGGTTCCGGAATGTCCGGCACTCCGGAGGGGAAGGGTACATGAATGTGTCATAACAAGTTGGAACGATCGCATCATGTACTAGGTGTCATCGCTGAACAAAATAAAGGGTTTAATCAAATCCTAGTTTGAAAAGTCAAACGCCAATTTGAAAACTCAAACGGCTATTTTGTGAGGTGGAGGGGAAGTAGGAAACCTACTTGGGGAGGAGTTCCCTCCCTCCACCGCCGGCCCACTTGGGATCCGAGTTGGGGAGGGACTCCCCTCCCCTGGCACGCCCCCTCCACCTATATAAGGAGGGGCAGGGCTGCCCCTCCAAGGACACAACACCACGCCCTCTAAACCCTAACCCTAGCCGCTGCCGCCCACCATAGTCGCCGCCTAGGGCAACTCGCCGCCGCCGCCTAGGGCAAACCCTAGCCGCCAGCCTTGCCCCTCCTTGGTGCGTCTAAACCCTAGATCGCCGAGGATCTCTCTCATAGTCCACCATACTCGCTCCGGCTTAAGGCGAAGCCCTGCGAGATCTCCCCTCTACTTCCGATACCACGCCGTTGTGCTGCCGGAATCGCGAGGAGAGTGCTACAACCTTTTCTTTGGAACAAGGGAGAGGAAGGTCTTCGCCGAAAATCGAACGTGTGACCGATCATGAAGCGCCTTTAACGCAGCGCCGGAAGGATCGTCTACGCGATCTTGAGATCGAAAAGAGTACGACTACATCACCCACGAGAATCCGCTCTCGTTAAAAACTTTGGAATCTTCGAAGGTGAGTTATTCCATCGACTCGTTGCTACAATCTAGTAGATAGATCTTGGCTTGTTTGTTTGTATGCGGTAGAAATTTTTTGTTTTCCATCCTACGAAACCCTACAGTGGTATCAGAGCCGTGTCTATATGTAGATCTGGTGCACGAGTAGAACACAATGGTCATTGTGGGCGTTGATGCTTTTTGTTGTCGATTGCTTCTTGTGTACTTTGCATGTTGCGGGATGGTGGGATGAAGCGGCCCGGGCTAACCTTACATGACATCGTTCATGAGACTTGCTCCACGCTTGACATGCAACTTGTATTGCATAAGTGGCTTTGCGGGTGCCTGTTTCTCCCAACATAGTTAAGATTAAATTTACAACGGGTGATTGAAAATACTAGTATCAATGTTGTGGTTCTTGTTCGTAAGCTAGAACGACACTTATTGAAAGCCCCAAACCACGTAAAACATGCAAAGAAAGTAGAGGCGTCTAACTTTGTTTTGCAGGGGTGTGCTGTGATGTGATATGGCCATGATTGTGATTATATTTGATGTATGCAATGTTCCTTATTTTAAGTTGGCAACCGGCAGGAGCCATATGGTTGTCTTTAAATTCTGTTAAGACCCGCGTGTCTATTCAAAGTAGTTGTAATAGTTGAAGCCGATGGACGATAACCATGGAGCAGCGTCATTGACCTTGATGCAATGCCGGTGATGATGGAGATCATGTTCGTGCTTGAAGATGGAGATCGGAAGCACAAAGAAGAAAGGCCATATCATATCACATATTATGAATTGCATGTGATGTTAATCCTTTATGCATCTTGTATTGCTTAGTTAACGACGATAGCATTATAAGATGATCCCTCATGAACATTAATTTCAAGTTCTAAAGTGTTCATCCTTAGTAAGCACCGTTGCTAAAGATTGTTGTTTCGAAGCACCACGTGATGATCGGGTGTGTTAGATTCCGCAAGTGTATACAACGTGGGCAAGCCAGATTTGCTCATGCAGAAGCTAAGGTTTGATCTTGACGAGCCTAGCATGTACAAACATGGTCTCGGAACACGGATCACCGAAAGGTAAAGCATGAATCATATAGTAGATATGATGAACATGTCGATTGTTCGCCATTGAAGCTGCATCAACTCTCGTGATGATCGGTGTTGATGTGGTGGATTTGGTTCGTGTGATCACTAAAACAATATGAGGGATATTGTTTTGAGTGGGAGTTCACCTAGATTAATTTAACTATTAATCAGAACTCAATTTGTCATAAACTTAGTCTAAACTATTGCAAATATGTTGTAGATCAATGGCGGCCCCTACCATCAATTTTAATGCGTTCCTAGAGAAAGAAAAGTTGAAAAACAATGGAAGCAACTCATGGATTGGTTCCGCAATTTGAGGATTGTCCTCACAGGTGGTAATTTGACCTATGTGCTGGATGCACCGCTGGGTGACCCACCTGCAGCTACTGCTACCGATGAAGTAAAGAATGTTTACCTTGCTCGGAAGACTCAGTACTCCACAGTTCAGTGTGCTATCTTGTATGGTTTAGAATCGGAGCTTCAGAAAAGTTTTGAGAATTCAGACCCACATGATATTGTCCATGATCTCAAATTGATCTTCGAGACTCACGCGGCAATTGAGAGCTATGAGGCTTCTGAAAAGTTCTTTAACTGCAAGATGGAAGAGGGCAGCTCCGTCAGTGAGCATGTGCTTAAGATGTCTGGGCACGCAAACAAACTTCAAAGCTTGGGTATAGTGATTCCTAATGCTTTGGGTATTTATCGTGTCATCCAATCACTACCACCAAGTTACAAGAAATTTGTGATGAACTACAATATGCAAAACATGAACAAGCAGTTGCCAGAACTCTTTGCCATGTTAAAATCTGCAGAAGTGGAGATCAAGAAAGAGCACCAAGTGTTGATGGTCAATAAGACCACCACATTTAAGAAAGGAAAGTCTAAGCAAAAGGGACACTTCAAGAAGGGTGGTAAGAAAGTTACCGCGCCGACGAAGAAGACCAAGGCTGGACCAAAGCCGACATCGAGTGCTTTTCTTGCAAGGAGAAGGTCACTGGAAGCGGAATTGCCCAAAGTACTTGGCGGATTTGAAGAACGGCAACATCAAGAAGAAAGGTATATCCGATATACATGTTATTGATGTGTATCTCACTAGTACTCGTAGTAGTGCCTGGGTATTCTCATATTTGTAACTCGAAACAGGTGCTGTAGAATAAACGGAAGCTAGCGAAGAACGAGGTGATGATGCGTGTGGGAAATGGATCAAAGGTTGATGTGATCGCGGTCGACACGCTACCTCTTCATCTACCATCGGGATTAGTTTTATACTTAAATAATTGTTATTTGGTGCCTGCGTTAAGCATGAACATTATATTGGGATCTTGTTTATTGCGAGACGGTTACTTGTTTAAGTCCGAGAATAATGGTTGTTCGATTTATATGAGTAATATGTTTTATGCACATGCACCTTTGATAGATGGTCTATTCTTATTGAATCTCGATAGTGGAAATACACATATTAATAACATTGAGGCTAAACGTTTTAAATCGAGCGATAACTCGACCTATATGTGGCATTGTCGTCTTGGTCACATTGGAGTGAAGCGTATGAAGAAACTCCATTCCGATGGACTTCTTGAATCACTTGATTTCGAATCACTTGATAGATGCGAAGCATGTCTGATGGGTAAAATGACCAAGACTCCATTTTCTGGTATGATGGAGCGAGCTACGGACTTATTGGAAATCATACATACCGATGTGTGTGGTCCAATGAGTGTAGCATCGCGCGGTGGTTATCGTTATGTTCTTACCTTCACGTATGACTTGAATATATATGGGTATATCTATTTCATGAAACATAAGTCCGAAACTTTCGAGAAGTTTAAGGAATTTCAAAGTGAGGTAGAGAATCAACGTAACAAGAAGATTAAATTTCTACGTTCTGATCATGGAGGTGAATATCTAAGTTACGAGTTTGGCGAGCATTTAAGAAATGCGGAATACTTTCACAATTGACACCGCCGGGAACAACACAGCGTAATGGTGTGTCCGAACGTCGTAATCGAACTCTCCTAGATATGGTTCGTTCTATGATGTCACTTACAGATTTACCGCTATCATTTTGGGGTTATGCATTAGAAACAACTGCATTCACTTTAAATAGGGCACCATCTAAATCCGTTGAAACGACACCGTATGAATTATGGTCTGGGAAGAAACCTAAATTGTCGTTCCTTAAAGTTTGGGGTTGCGAAGCCTATGTAAAGAAGTTATAGCTGGACAAGCTTGAACCCAAAGCGAAAAAATGCGTCTTCATAGGATACCCGAAGGAAACTATTGGGTATACCTTCTATCATAGATCCGAAGGTAAAATCTTCGTTGCCAAGAATGAATCCTTTCTAGAGAAGGAATTTCTCTCGAAAGAAGTGACTTGAAGGAAAGTAGAACTCGACGAGGTTGTCGAACCTTCTCTCGAAATTGCGAGTAGCGCAGCACCGGAAGAAGTTCCTGTGGTGCCTGCACCAATAAGAGAGGAAGCTAATGATGATGATCATGAAACTTCGGTTGTAGTTGCTACAGAGCCTCGCAGGTCAACGAGAACTCGTACCACTCCTGATTGGTATGATCCCGTTATGAGTGTCATGTTGGTGGACAACACCGATGACCCTGCGACATATGAGGAAGCGATGATGAGCCCAGATTCCAATAAATGGCAAGAAGCCATGAAATCCGAGATTGGATCCATGTACGAAAACCAAGTATGGACTTTGGTGGACTTACGGATGGCGAAAGGTCGAGAACAAATGGATTTTCAAGAAGAAAGCAGATCTTGATGGTAATGTTATCGTTTATAAATCTCGACTTGTCGCAAAAGGGTTTCGACAAATTCAAGGAGTTGACCACGATGAGACTTTCTCACCTGTAGAGAAGCTAAAGTCTGTGAGGATTATGTTAGCAATCGCTGCATATTATGATTATGAGATATGGCAGATGGATGTCAAAACAGCATTCCTCAATGGAGACATTGATGAAGAGTTGTATATGATGCAACCCAAAGGTTTTGTCAATCCTAAAGATGCTAACAAGGTATGCAAACTTCAACGGTCCATCTATGGATTGAAGCAAGCATCCCGTTGGAATCAACGCTTTGATAAGGTAATCAAAAGTTTTGGTTTTATACAAACTTGGAGAAGCTTGTATTTCCAAGAAAGTGAGTGAGCTCAGAGCATTCTTAATACTATATGTAGATGACATATTGTTGATTGGGAATGATGTAGACCTTCTTAATAGTGTCAAGGAATATTTGAATAATAGTTTTTCAATGAAAGATCTTGGCTAAGCAGCTTACATATTAGGCATAAAGATTTATAGAGATAGATCAACACGCCTAATATGATTGTCACAAAGTACATATTTGGACAAAGTTCTAAAGAGGTTTGGAATGGAAGATAGCAAGAAAGGGTTCTTGCCCATGTTGCCCAATATGACATTGAGTAAAACTCAAAGTCCAGTAACGGCAGAAGATAGAGAAAGGATGAGTAAGACTCCATATGCCTTAGCCATAGGATCTCTGATGTATGCCATGCTATGTACTAGACCCGACATTGCATATGCTATTAGTTTAACTAGCAGATATCAAAGTGATCCAGGAGTGGATCATTGGACAGCGGTCAAAAACATCCTTAAGTACTTGAGAAGAACTAAGGATATGGTTCTTTCTTATGGAGGTGATGAACATCTCGTTGTTAATGGTTACACCGATGCTAGTTGGAACACCGATCCGTATGATTCTAAATCACAATCTGGATACGTATTTACTTTGAATGGTGCAGCAGTTAGCTGGAGGAGTGCAAAGCAAAGCGTTGTGGCGAGATCTTCAACTGAATCGGAATACATGGCTGCTTCAGAGGCTTCACAAGAAGCGATATGGATGAAAGAGTTCATCACAGAGCTCGGTGTGGTTCCTAGTGCGCTGGACCCAATGTCAACCTACTGTGATAACATAGGCGCCATAGCCAATGCGCAAGAACCAAGGTCACACAAGAAGCTGAAGCACATCAAGCTGCGTTTTCACGCTATTCGAGAACATGTCCAAGATGGGGACATAAAGATTTGCAAAGTACACACATATCTGAATATGGCGGATCCGTTGACTAAACCTCTCCCGAGGGCAAAACATGACCAGCACCAAACTGCCATAGGTGTTCGGTATATTACCATGTAATCTAGATTAGATGACTCTAGTGCAAGTGGGAGACTGTTGGAGATATGCCCTAGAGGCAATAATAAATATAGTTATTATTATATCTTTTTGTTTATGATAAATGTGTGCATTCATGCTATAATAGTATTAACAAGGAAACATTAATACTTGTGTGATTTGTAAACTAAAATAGAGTCCCTAGTAAAGCCTCTTTATAATACTAGCTTGTTGGTTAATAAATGATTGTGGTTTCCCTATCGTGAACATTGAGATGTTATTAATAACAAGATCATATCGTTAGGAGAATGATATGGTGGACATACTCCTATAGATAAGCGTAGCATAAAGATCACGTCATTTTAATAGTTCAATTGCTATATGCTTTCTGATACATAGTAACCTAATTCCTTCGACCATGAGATCATGCATATCACCTTCACCGGAAGGATGCTTTGATGACATCAAACACCACACCTTAACTGGGCGGCTATAAAGGTGGCATTGAGTGTTTGGAAAGTATTGGTTGAGACACATGGATCAAGAGTGGGATTTGTCCATCCATATGACGGATAGATATACTCTGGGCCCTCTCGGTGAAATGTCATCCAATTAGCTTGCAAGCATGTGACTGGCTCACAAGGGATCACATATCACGGGAACAAGAAAAGAGTACTTATCAGTAACGAGGTTGAACTAGGTATACAGAGATACCGACGATCATAACCTCGGATAAGTAAACTATCGTGAGACAAAGGGAAATTGGTATCGTATGTAAGTGGTTCATTCGATCGCAAAGTAATCGTAGAAATATGTGGGAGCCATATGAATTTCCAGATTCCTCTATTGGTTATTGTTCGGAGAAGTGTCTCGATCATGTCCGCATAATTCACGAACCGTAGGGAGACACACTTAAGGATTCGACGTTGTTTGAGTAGTTATGGAATGATGAGTAAGAGACCGAATGTTGTTGGAGTCTCGGATGGGATCCGGGATATCACGAGGATTATCCGGAATGGTCCGGAGAATAAGATTCATATAAGGAAAGTCCTGTTTCGGGGTTGGAGAATGATTCCGGTGTTTTCATCGGGAATGTTCTAGAAGGTTCCGGAATGTCCGGCACTTCGGAGGGGAAGGGTACATAAATGTGTCATAACAAGTTGGAATGATTGCATCATGTACTAGGTGTCATCGTTGAACAAAATAAAGGGTTTAATCAAATCCTAGTTTGAAAAGTCAAACGCCAATTTGAAAAGTCAAACGGCTATTTTGTGAGGTGGAGGGGAAGTATGAAACCTACTTGGGGAGGAGTTCCCTCCCTCCATCGCCGGCCCACTTGTGATCCGAGTTGGGGAGGGACTCCCCTCCCCTGGCGTGCCCCCTCCACCTATATAAGGAGGGGCAGGGCTGCCCCTCCAAGGACACAACACCACGCCCTCTAAACCCTAACCCTAGCCGCCGCCGCCCACCATAGCCGCCGCCTAGGGCAACTCGCCGCCGCCTAGGGAAAACCCTAGCCGCCGGCCTTGCCCCTCCTTGGTGCGTCTAAACCCTAGATCGCCGAGGATCTCTCTCATAGTCCACCATACTCGCTCCGGCTTAAGGCGAAGCCCTGCGAGATCTCCCCTCTACTTCCGGTACCACGCCGTTGTGATGCCGGAATCGCGAGGAGAGTGATACAACCTCCGCTGCCTGCTGGAACAAGGGAGAGGAAGGTCTTCGTCGAGTACCGAACGTGTGACCGACTGCGGAAGCGCTGCCGGAGCGCAGCGCCGGAAGGATCGTCTACGCGATCTTGAGATCGAAAAGAGTATGACTACATCACCCACGACAATCCGCTCTCGTTAAACACTTTGGAATCTTCGAGGGTGAGTTATTCCATCGACTCGTTGCTACAATCTAGTAGATAGATCTTGGCTTGTTTGTTTGTATGCGGTAGAATTTTTTTTGTTTTCCATGCTATGAAACCCTACAATTTTTGGGGTTTCAGGGCGATTTACAAGTCATTTTCGCATTTTAGACTCGTTTTCATGAGCTATTGCACACGTTTTTGGGGTTCCGGGGTGAGCAGGAGATCCGAACTTGTTTGAGAGAAATAACCAAAACTTTGCAATTTTTGCTTTTTATGGTGTTGTCATGAGCTTTTTCCCACAATTTTTTTGGGGGAGGGGGGATCCAGGGCGATTCACAAGGCCCTAGAGACACGGTACATGCTTGAAAGGCATCAACAAAAAATTATCCTTTTCTCATTTTAGGATTGTTTTTATGAGTTATTTGCCACATTATTGGAGTAGACGCCGTAGATGTTTGAGAGAAATGACCAAAACTCGTATTTTTCATGTTTTATGGCGGGTTTTCTGAGCTATTGCCTATAGTTTTAGGGTTCTGGACGATTCATCATGCAACACAGACATGTATGGTGGGTGAGGAGTGTCGTGAAGGCTATGGCTAAGGTCTCTGAGAGGAGCCATCTATCGCGCCAGAAGAATGTGGCCCTGTCGTTAAGAAAGGTAGGTGTAGAGGAGTGGCGCGGGGAGGAGGATCCATTGTTTGGAGGAAAGCTTTCTGCGTGCAACAGTCTGAAGCAAAATTTAGGAGCATGTAAACGTTATGTGCATTTAAGAGAATGCTCCACGAGTTTGACATCAAAGTAATTTTAAAGGATAATTCCTCAAAGGTGGTAAATGTGAGAGTCACTTAAAAACAGAAAAAATGCTTAAGATTGTGGAAACATGAAAAGCGATTTTAGTAAAGATGGGTCGGGAATGTTTTATCGTCGAAGGCATTTTGAAAAAAAGCCACAAATCCATTGTTCTTGGGTCAAATTTATGAGGGAGAGTCGCTGCAGAGGCGGATCCAGGGAGGGGCGAGGGATGGCCAGGCCCCCCCTATGGCTCGGCCCCCTCAAGGATATGTAGAGGGGGATAGCACTATTTTGATGCTATACCGCTAATCGTAATACTTTATTCATACCAATGTGTGCAATGTATTGATTGTCGTAGCTTTATGGGCCAACCCAAAAAATTAGCCATCGATGGATTATACATACCTGTTTAAGCACTGGCAAGACCAAAGATCCATCAGTGGATTCATGGGATGCATCTGAACTTGTGCTCTACTTGGTTTCCCTCGATGATCTAGTCCGTTTATTTTTCCCTTCTATGCCTCCGCCGTGGAGGCGCCTACCCAGGGTCAATGTGTCGTTGGTTGAGCGTCATCACCAGGATCAGGATTTTTTATTCAGTCGTCAGTGTGTCCGTGATTACCGATTAGCGAAGACACATAACAGAACTCCCCGTATGTCTATAAACTATCAAATACGGCATGCGGACACCACACGTCATGTCCAATTCGTGAATTGATCGCCCTAAGGTATGATCCCAAATATATTACATATTGGCTACTATAATTGCTAGTTTGATTACCCCATCTAATAGAAATTGTTTTGTCAAGATCAATTGCGGAAGATATACACCAATATTTTTTATGAATTATTTAATGCTTAACTAATTATTAAGTTATTGATTTATTTATAGGTCTGGGCATAGACCGACACTCAAACTAGTAGAAGAGCTTGCTTCTTTTTATCGCAAAACGGTTGATATCCATAGTATACACTAGAAGACTTGATATATTTTCATGTTTATCTCTTTTATGATGAATTTCTTCGTGTTCATATACTAGATCCGCTCCTTGATTTATTTAGTATTCTTATACAAACTTATATAGTTATTCGTATTTATAAAGAAATTATGTAAATTTTACCATTCATGAGATAATAGACTTATTTGAAGGGTTTGTTGTCGTAAAGCAAATAAAATAAAGCTTTTAGTTCTAAAACATGGGTTCGGATAACAAAACTACGTATGTTTAGGATTTGATTTAGTTTTTTTTGAAATGGGGAACGAAGCCCCGGCTTCTGCATCAATAAATGCACACAACCATTTTATTGCAGCATTCAAAATATTCAATTTATTACAATCATGGATCAGCGGTTGAGACAAGTATCAAGCATCGAAAAACAAAAGCAGCAAATGACTATTCATTCTGCAATCTACTAGTGTGTCGTCGGCCAGACGCCTAGAAATAGAAGTTCTGAGCAACCATTAGCAACCGGATGCATCCAGAAGTCTTGGGTTCCCGCTGATCTGCTGGACGAAGATATGCCCGTAGCTCTATCCAATGTGTCGCCATACGAATAACCTGCAAAAAATTAGTATCCAATTGTTTGTTAAAAATTATATTATTACGGCATCTCCAAATTGTCCAACATAAAGCTAAAACTCCAATACGTATTCTAGCTTTATCGCCTTATCAATTCCATCTAGCCGTTTACCAAACATATTAGTAATGTTAGCCGGAGGCGTTATATTGTAAGTAAAGAACACCATACGCCAAATTATCCTAGCAAACAGACAATGGAGGAACAGATGTTCAACAATCTCTACAGAATCACAAAAGCAACATTTTTGGCATCCATTCCAATTTCTTTTTGCTAAAATATTCTTTGTCAATAATACTTTATTATTGAGGAACCACATGAAAATTTTAATCTTTAGAGGGATTTTTAATTTCCACAATTATTTACGCAAAAATCTAGTATGACCATTCATTAAGTCTAAATCCATAGATTTCACCGTGAATATCCCTATGGATGATAGTTTCCACACAAATTTATCCGGTCCATTATTAAGTTGTACTCCCATTAAACGTTGGCACAAATGTAACCATTTATTCCATTTATTGCCGACCAAAACTCTCCGAAAATCCATATTAAGCAGAACTTGGCGTAATACATCAACAACTATGGCATTTTTCGTACGTGCAATGTTATATAATGATGGGTACTGCTGAGCAAGGGGTGTATCGCCTAACCATATGTCCTCCCAAAAACACACAGTCAGGCCATCCCCAACTATGAAAACACCTCTATGAAAAAAATCAGCTTTAACTTTCATGAGACATTTCCAAAAGAAATTCGTTGGCTTTGCATCCACTTGCGACAAAGTTTTATTGTGTAAGTACTTGTTATGAAGCAATTGTTGCCACATTCCATCCCCGTTAATAGTTTGAATAGCCATTTGCTAGGCAAACATCTATTTTTAAGTTCAAGTACCTTGATACCTAATCCTCCTTGATCCTTTGGATGACATAAAATGTTTCACTTTGTTAGCCCATATTTCTTCTTAGTGTCATGACTTTGCCAAAAAAAATTGTGACATGAAGAAGTCCAAACGACTTTCTTACCCTTTGGGTATTTCAAGAAAAAAAAGCATAAACATAGATAGGCTAGTGAGAACAGAATTTATAAGAACCAGTCTATCTCCATACGAGAGCATACTACTTTGCCAAACCCAAGTTTGAAAATAAAACGAGTCTTAACGGGATTCCATTTTGCATTACGCAATTTTCTATAATGTATAGGTACACCCAAGAACCGGAAAGATAAGAAACCAGTTTCACAACCAAAAATTTGCTTGTACTGATGTTTCATGGTTAGATCCTAAATCCGCCTCTGAGACTCGGAGATGTATGTATGGAGGCAATTTGGAGCAAAGTGCATGCGTCAAGAAGTTGTAGGAGCAAGAAGTTGTAGGAGCATACATAGAAGGGCCCCGGTTTTTAAACGGCCACGTACGTCACTTGCTGCTGGATTCCATGAATTTTCACCGCGTTTGCACAACATACAAGGGCTGCGCTGTGCTGTCGAGGCACAGTGTTAGAGTATACGTATCTGTTATGGATAGACTAGGTTACTTGTCTTGTACTCCAAGTAGGTTACTTGTCTTGTACTCCAAGTTGGTCCCTGTACGTCTATATATACTCGCCCGAGAGGCTCAATAATACAACCATCATATTCCGCAATCTCTCTCTCCCTCCACCCTTCAACATGGTATCAGAACGGCACGGTCCTTGACCTAGCCGCCGCCTCCGCTTCCGCCGCGCCGCCCCCGGGGTGGTCGATCTCCATGATCTCCGCCGGGGGCCGCGCACCGCAGGGTTCGTCCGCCGATCCGTGATTGGCTGCCCTGCAAGTCTTTTTTTTCCGATCTTTTGATCGGTTTTCTTTTTTGGTTTACCGATCTTAGATCGGATTGTGTCGCCCATCGCCGTCGTCATCGCCGCGCCTCTACTCCGACCATCGGCATCGGCGATCTACACAGCCTGCGCGCTGTCACCCGCGGCTGTGCCTTCCTCGGTAGCCATCACGGCCTCATGGCGAGCTGCGCACCGCCGCCGTTGTTGCGGCTTCCTCGGGAGGCTGTCGCGGCGACCTCGGATTGTCTTCGCCATCGCCGTGATTGCACCGACAACGACGCCGCAGATTCCGATCTGCCGCCACGGACTTGGCGCGCGCCGCCGCCGTCGATCGATCAACCGATCTGGCGCCGTCTCACGCCGAGTACGCCCGAGCACGCGCTACCACGATCGAGCATCGGGCTGCCGTGCGTCGCCGCCTTCGGGTAAGCGCCGCCGCCTTTGGTCCCCGCCCGGCTACCAACGCGCCTTCAGCGTGTCCGTCGCTGGTGGTTCTCACACCGTTGCACCGACCGCGCTGCTACGCCGCCCCATCGGCAAGAGCGCTGCACGACGCGTCATCGCCGTCAACCCGCAAGGACGCCGCGATCTTCCACCGCGCCACCTCCTCGGCGGGTCGCCGCCGTCGCGCATGGTCTTCGTCACGTCGCCGGGTTCTTCCTCGCCTACTTCGAGCACCGCCGCCGCATCTCCACAGGTAGCTCGCATGGCTACCTCCTGTCGAGGTCCCGCCGACTACCCCTCCATCTAGGCATCCAGTCTGACCACTCCTAGTCGTCGCTGGTTCGCCGCCTTCTACGTCTTCGTCCAGCACGACTTCATCGCCATCGTCCTCGCCTCGTCCTCTACCACACCTACTCGTCTACTCCGACAACCGCGGCCTGCATCGGCACCTCGCAACACCGGTGTGTGCCTTCGTCCCCGACGTGTTCCCGAGTCTGGCAAGCTCGGTTGTAGCGCCTCATCTTCATCGGCTTCGACAAGGTCTTCATCGGCATCGACTACCTCCTCTACGTCTGCCTCGACTGCGTCACACCGACTTCGTCTTCGCATACTCGGTTTTGGCACAACCAGAGTATGCCTTCGTCCCCGACGTGCGCCTGGTTTTGGCAAAGCCATGGCCGCACCTCGTCCTCGACGGCTCGGACTGCATCGGCTTCGGCATCGCTCTCTCCGACGACTGCCCTGACACGTCTCCGTCCTTCTCCTGGCTGCACTATGCGCACGCGGCTTAATATGCGGCTACCTCGACACCGGCAACCCCGACCACGACATTGACCACGGCGACCCCTCACGCGGTGTAACACCCTCAGAATCGGCCCTATGCAAGTTTCAGCGATTCCCGCCAAACCCGCATAGAAACGATTCAAAGGTGCCCACCAGGCACTTTCGTGCGGGTGGAAAACGAAGTAATACAATTACACAATAGTCCACGATGGAACCCACAGAACAGATATATGCAACAACGACTCAAAGAGTCAAAAATACAGATATACAATATAAAGATCCAAATCACCTTGAAAATGCTACAGCGTCCGACTATGGACAAGATGCAAATGGGGCTAAGAGCCCTGAAGAATAACCAATGGCGTCCATAACCCTGCCCATGCCAAGCCGGAAGGGTAACCCTGCTAACGACGTCGATCTCAAAACCTGCTTAAACAAAAGGGGTGCCGACAAAGGGCAAAGGAAAAAGAGAGAGAGAGCGGTCAGTACTGAGGCCAGTACATGGCGAGGCTAGAATTCGGCGGTCCTTGCCTACATAGGTATGGTGGACTGAAGCGGCAGCGCGACATGCACTAAACAACCTATAGAGACTCGAGATAACTGTCGGCTATCAGAGAGAGATAAGAAAGACCTATCCGGATCCAACCTGATACTACCACCAAACATACCCATCCTGGTGTTTTCCCCTCGAGACCAAACGAGGAAGTCAACCGAGGAACTCACACCGTTGGCAGTTTTATTTAATTCGTTATCGTTGCAGCAATTACTAGTCAGGTATAGATAGTCATCCTGATATAATAAGCAGTGGGCAGTTTTAGTTAACCATTCCGTTGTAGTTGCATCACTTACTAGTCAGATACAATTAGCATGAGATATCTCCAAACCCAGCAGTTGTTGGTACTTTTATTTAGCCATTCCGTTGTAGTGAAGCTGATTACTAGTCATATCGGATACAAGTCAAATTATAACAGTAAACTTTAGTTATAGTTGTCTATGATCGAGAACTGTGCTCCAAGTCGTCCATAACCGCGGACACGGCTTTTCGAAAATATTTAACCCTGCAGGGGTGCACCAAAGTATCCACACGCACTTCGACCCTTTTGCCAGATCAGTTAACATACACCCATCGGTATGTCGGCGGGGCCTAAGTCATGACGTTTCCCAGACCCAAAGCAAGTACATGGGGGCCACCCCACTAAGCTACCCGCAACGAAGTTGGCCGGCTCCGGAACGGACCCAGGGTTTGCGTCAGTGGCTGTAAACGACTGGGAACCCGAAAATGTGACTGGGCTTGTCGATACCGCGAAAACACTCCGCTTACCTAAACAGTACAGGTGCAGTACTTCGCACAATCTTAAATAAAGCAGTAAAGCATGGCATAAGTACAGAATAGTAATAAAGCTCCAAACTACTTTGTGGCCCCCAGTACAATACTTTGAAATCAGGTAATAATCGATGGGGGTGCCCATACACCCCACCTGTGGTTAGCGCGCTCGATCTCGGAACAGGTGTCAAGAACTCGGGGTCCTACAGGACACAAGTGGACGGTTAACAACAAAATAACATCTATTGCCCACCTGTGCCTCTGCATTATTTACCTACTTCAATTTTAGTTATTAAACAATAATTAAAGCCATGATCACCTCCAACATTAAACATGCGGCAATACTCCAACAACTGTGGTACTTGACAACACGCAACAGCACTTGAGCAAGCGACTACGACGCGCAGGTCCAACTATCTACCAAACAACAGGTAATAGGATGTGTCCAAGGCAATATAAGGCTGCAAAGGATATCACGGGTACGGAAACTAGAGCATCGCAACACAGATAGCAATAGATCAACAGGAGGAAATAAAGACTATAAATGCAAAATAGGTAGAAGGGGAAGGGATGCTCGCCTGAAAACATTGCCGAAGGTTCATCCGAAGATCGGGTCGACACTCGCATCAACTCATCGGCCTAATCCGTGAAGAAGCAAACACTAGAACAAACACCGGATGCACTATTTAATACTATGGCAAAAGATCCGGCATGATGCATGTATGATGCATGGCATGGCACAGATGTGATGCAACTAGGCAATATTAAGCGGAACCGGGGTCCCGACATTTAATTAAACGGTTCAAGTTATTTGTCTACCCCGCAAATTAAATGTTGGATTAGCAAGACAAAACATGGCTTCGGTTCGCTATGCCAATTTAAATGGAGTCCGGAATAAGACAAAGATATCCCGCATATAAACTCCATATTTAATTATGAGATGAATTGGCATAATGCCCCCAAACCACAGACAAGTATGCATGCATGAACAATTTAATATGCATCGATTGATAATGTCATATTATAAAAATAATGGGGTCTCGGATAGGGAATCACATTAGGGTTCGGCGAACTTGGGCTCCGAGGGGTTCAGGGTCGGTTCTCAGGGTCCGGATCTGGGGTTCGGGTGCGGATCAGGGCTACTTGGTCCGAGATGAAGAGCTTGGCGTTCGGCGTCCTTCGGTTTCATGTCGACGTGCTTGACGTCCAAGATGGAGAACTCGGCGTTCCGGGGAGAAGACCTTGGCGTGTCGAGGGCTCGGCCTTCGGATCCATGTCGGTGCACTCGGTGTTCCGGGTTGGAGATCATGGTGTTCCATGATGAAGTGCTTGTCGTTCCGGTGACGATCTTGGCGGTCTTCGGATCCGGGTCTTGGCGTGGCCTTTGGATCACCGGGATCGGGCTTCGGGGTCTCGGCCATCAGATCTATGAAGGAGATCTTGGCGTGCCGAGGGTCTCGGTGGGATCGGTCTTCGGTTCCAGGAAGGAGTTCTTGGTGCTCCGTGAGGTAGATCTTGTCGGTTCCACCCCCAAAGGTCTTGTGGTTCCGTGACGGAGACCTCCGGGTTGGGTTCGCGGTTCCTCGTCGACGGTTCGGGGTCATGGTACCCGGAAGGAGATCTTGTCGGTAGTCCTTACAACTTGTTCTTGGTCGATCTTGTCTTTAGCCCCACACCGTATTCTTGTCTCCCGAGTACCACCACACAACAATACCCGCACAGGATCTGCACTGAATAGCTAAAAGCACCAGGGCACACTGTAACACCCTCAGAATCGGACCTATGCAAGTTTTAGTGAAAACCCGCCAAACCCGCATAGAAACGATTCAAAGGTGCCCACCAGGCACTTTCGTGCGGGTGGAAAACGAAGTAATAACATTACACAACAGTCCTCGATGGGACCCATGAACAGAGATATATATAAATGACTCAATGAGTCAAGAATACGATATAATATACAAAGATCCAAATCACCTTGAAAGCGAGAGAGCGTCCAGCTACGGACAAGATGCAAATGGGGCTAAGAGCCTCAAGAATAACCAATGGCGTCCATAACCTGCCTGTGCCAAGCCGGAAGGGTAACCACATAACGACGCATGTCAAAACCTGCTTAAACAAAGGGGTGCCGCAAAGGGCAAGGAAAGAGGGAGCGATCGAGGCGATGCACACGAGACTAGAATTGGCGGTCCTCGCCTACATAGGTATGGTGGATCGTGGCGGCAAAGATGCACTAAACAACCTATAGAGACTCGATACAACTGGCGGTTATCAGAGAGGGATAAGAATGACCTATCCGGATCCAACCTGAAACTACCATCAAACAAACCCATCCCGGTGTTTCCCCCCTCGAGACCAAACGAGGAAGTCAACCGAGGAACTCACACAGTAGGCAGTTTTATTTATTCAGTTATCGTTGCAGCAATTACTAGTCAAGTATAGATAATCATCCTGTTAAAATAAGCAGTGAGCACTTTTAGTTAATCATCCTGTTAAAATATTCAGTTATTCGCCATTACTCGGCGGAGGCGGCGAAGCGGAGATGGTGGTGGAAGCGGCGGCGGGCGGTGGTTGGCGAGCTCAAGAGGAAGGAGGCCTTGGCGCGGAGGATCTTCTGTGGCGGCGGCTCGCAGAGAGGTGGCCTTGTGAGCGTCGGGTGAGGGAGAGGGTCTCGGGAGCGGTGGCGGCGGTTGCTTGCGGGGAGGGTGGCGCGCCGACGGGAGGAGAGCGGCGGCGAGCACGCCGGGGAAAGGAAGGAGAAGAGGAGGGAGGCGTCTGGGCGGTAGCGTCAGCGTCGAAAGAGGAGAGAGAGAGAGAAGGGCAGGTGGGTAGGCCAGGGCGTGGGGCCCAGGGTGGGAGCCGCGCGTGTGTGTGTGTTGCCCAGGGGGTGGGGCTGTGTGTGTGCTAGTGCGTGTGTGGCAGGAGAGAGAGTGGGGAGTGGGTTAGGCGGTGAGGTGGCATAGTTTGATAGGCTAGGGGGGAGGGAGAGGTGACGTGGCGTCCAACGATTGGTCCGGGTGAGGTGGCAGGCAGGGTGGGTAGGTTAGAATGGGTAGCTTTAGGATTTAGGTGTGGACCGTTTTAATTTCTGGGGTGGTCGTTCGGGTCAATCCGGCCCGTTCGACTGCCCCACAAAAATTAATTAAATATTTTAGTTGTTTTAAACGGACGTTTGCCAACCGATAGCGGACAACAAAGATAATCCGGGGACCCGGGTTTGCATTTTGAAAACAAGTCGGGCGTTTTAGAAAACAAAACAAGTTTATCTGCAAATAGTTTTATGCAAACAATGCATGATGATGACGATGCAATGCACAAATTCAACGCGATTTTCTAGTAGTGGTTTTGCGGGATGCCACAATTCGACACCACTAACAATGGATCTCGCCCTCGAGATCCGCCTCATGGTACCGGAAGAAGGTCGGCGATCTGCGTCTTTGCGCTTCGTGTAGATCCTCGTGACACCACCAACAAGAGGTCGTTGTCCATGATCGTCGGGAGAACACTCCGGGAACAAAAGGGCGAAGGTAGAGGTATCAACAATTAAAGCCACCTCTAACTTCCGTGGACGGAGTAAAACTGCTGGATCCACTGATTCGACGTACAAGAGCGAATGATAAGGGTAGTGGTATGGTAGCTACTCCATCCCGCACTCAAACCATTACTCTGCACACGAATAGGCGAATTATGCAACCAACTCTCGGAATCAGACTGAAGATCTCGACAACCGAGGTTCGGAAATAAAGGAGTGATGCAGACTCTGCATCGGATCTGGCGTAGAGGATGTCGTCGCGTCGGAAACACCGGAAGGCACAAACAAGGAACAAAGAATGGTACCACAGTAGACGGATTCCTCAGGCAGCTTGAACACCGGATGATAGAACACCGTTATCAGAGGAGGAAGCGAAACCCTGAAGGTACGACGGAACCCAACCACGAGAAATCCTGGACTCAAAGAGAGAGAAGAGAGCGGATTCAAAACGCGTAGAGATAAGAGGATAATAGCAGAGGGGTAAGGAGTAAAATCAGACCTAATCAGAACTATCCAACCGATTTTGAAAAATAGTTTTGACACTCTACTTCGGCCGTTAGCTAGGTTATCCTCTGATTTGGACTTGTGGGTATCGCAACTCGAGCTCTGATACCACTCTGTAACACCCTCAGAATCGGACCTATGCAAGTTTTAGCGAAAACCCGCCAAACCCGCATAGAAACGATTCAAAGGTGCCCACCAGGCACTTTCGTGCGGGTGGAAAACGAAGTAATAACATTACACAACAGTCCTCGATGGGACCCACAGAACATATATATATAACAGCGACTCAATGAGTCAAGAATACAGATATAATATACAAAGATCCAAATCACCTTGAAAACGATAGAGCGTCCAGCTACGGACAAGATGCAAATGGGGCTAAGAGCCCTGAAGAATAACCAATGGCGTCCATAACCCTGCCCAGGCCAAGCCGGAAGGGTAACCCTGCTAACGACGTCGCATCTCAAAACCTGCTTAAACAAAAGGGGTGCCGGCAAAGGGCAAGGAAAAAGAGGAGCGTCGATCGAGGCCGATACAGCGAGACTAGAATTCGGCGGTCTCGCCTACATAGGTATGGTGGACTGGCGGCAAAGATGCACTAAACAACCTATAGAGACTCGATACAACTGGCGGTTATCAGAGAGGGATAAGAATGACCTATCCGGATCCAACCTGAAACTACCATCAAACAAACCCATCCTGGTGTTTCCCCCCTCGAGACCAAACGAGGAAGTCAACCGAGGAACTCACACAGTAGGCAGTTTTATTTATTCAGTTATCGTTGCAGCAATTACTAGTCAAGTATAGATAATCATCCTGTTAAAATAAGCAGTGAGCACTTTTAGTTAATCATTCCGTTATAGTTGCAGCAGTTACTACTCAGGTACAGATAGCATGAGATAAACCCCAAAACCCAGCAGTTGTTGGTACTTTTATTCAGCCATTCCGTTGTAGTTGCAATACTTACTAGTCAGGTACAATGGTCGCAAGCGACAATCCAAACAAGCAATTGTGGGCAGTATTATTTAGGCATTCCGTTATAGTGACGCTGATTACTAGTCATTATAAAGTCAAATTTATAGCAATAAACTTTAGTTATGCTTGTCTATGATCGAGATACTGTGCTCCAAGTCGTCCATAACCGCGGACACGGCTTTCAGAAAGTTTTACCCGGCCGGGGTGTACCAATAGCAACACACGCTCGATCAACCTCGGAAAAACCAAATCAAAACCCAACGACGCTTTCACGACTGAACAATCACAGGATTCAGAAATATTTCAGGGGGCCACCCCTTAAAGTAGACCATAGCAAGTAAGCAAGCTCCGAGACGGACTCAAGGTTGTGGGGACGGCTGTGAACGACTGGGAACCCAAAACTGGGCTTGTCGACACCGCGGAATCGTGCCACGATCCTAAACAGTACAGTGTGCTCCTCGCACAATCGTAAATGCATAAGTAGCATGGCATAAGTACAGGATAGTAAATAAAACCTCAAACTAGTTTGTGGCCCCAAGAAATAAGACTGAATCAAGCTCTGGCTCAGGGGGGTCCCATATACCTCCCGGATGTGGATAGCGCGATAAATCAAGGAACAGGTATCAAGTACTCAGGATCCTACGGGACACAAGTGGGCGTTCGGAAACCAAATATTATCTATCACCCACCGATGCCTCTGCTTACTTCAATTTTAGTTGTTAAACAGGAATTAAAGTGAACGGTAAGTAAAGCTATGATCATCTCCAACATCAACATGCGGCAATACTTCAACAACTGTGGCACTTGACGACACGCATCAGCACTTGAGCAAGCGACTACGACGCGCAAGTCCAACTATCTACCAAACAACAGGTAATAGGATGTGTCCAAGGCAATATAGGCTGCAAGGGATATCACGGGTACGAAAACTAGAGCAACGCAACACAGATAGCAATAGATCAACAGGAGGGAATAAATACTAAGTAATATAGGTAGAAAGGGGGGAGATGCTCGCCTGAAACCATTGCCGAAGGCTCAATCGAAGATCGGGGCGAAGCTCACATCAACTCAACGGCCTTTTCCGCGAAGAAGCAAAACACTAGAAGAAACACCGGATGCAATATTTAATACTACGGCAAAAGATCGGCATGATGCATGTATGATGCATGACATGGCTAAGGTGCAATGCAATTAGGTCAGATTAAGCGGAACCGGGGTCCCGACAATTGATTAGGTGGTTCATGTTATTTATCTACCCCGCAAATTAAGTGTTGTTTAACAAAGCAAAAGGTAGCACCGGTTCGCTACACAGATTTAGATGAGGCCAATATGAGACTAGTTTTGCCCGCATATGGGCCCCATATTCAATTATTAGGTGAATCGTCATAAGGCCCCCAAACCACACAAATATGCATGCGAGATGAATGATTTAATGCAACAAGTTGATATCATTTATAAAAATAGGGTATCGAGGAAAAGGGTCACACATTTAGGGTTCGACGGTCTTGGGGATCCGGGGTTCGGGGTTCGGTCTCAGGGTCCAGGGTTCGGCGGATTCGGTATCGGCGGCTTGTCTCGGGTACAGAGTAGATCTTGGCGTACGGGTAGACGAACTTGGCGTTCTCGTGGCGGAGTGCTTGTTGTGCCAGTGGCGATCTTGGCGGTCTCCGGGTTCGGCCTTCGGATCCATGAAGGAGGTCTTGGCGCGGCACCGGGTTCGGGGTGTCGAGGCTTGGTCTTCGAGGTTCATGAGGCGGACTTGGCGTTCGAGGGTTCCTCCGAATCCGTGGCGCGTCCGTGATGCAGATCTTGTCGGTCCCCTGTCGGAGGCCTTCGGGGACGGGGTCTCGGCGACTTGGCGGTTCGGTTTGGTGTCCCCGTGCGCGGGCTTTCGGGGTAGATGGCGTTGACGGGCTTGAGACCGAGAACGGTTACTGAACCATGGGTCCGGACGTTGTCTTGGTACAACACTCAAGAACCAACACATACACGCAGGATCACTCACGCAGAGGCTGGACGGGGCGATGAACACTGCAGGGGCGGCGGCTAACCGAGGGCAGACGGCGCGCAGCATGGCGTCCGGCGAAGCGGGCGGCGGAGAGGGTCCCGCGGTGACGAGCTTCGAACTGAGGCGGGCGGGTCAGCGGCAGCGACTTGATGGGACGCAAGGCGGTCGGGTCGGAAGGCCGATGGCGCTTGGGCTCGAAGTGCTGTGGCGGTGGAGGCGACGCAGCGACGGAGGCGGCGCTGGCGCGGATGACGGGCGAAGCGGGCGGAGGGCATCGGATGAGGCAGACGGCGTTCTGTAGTCGTCGGCAGCGGTCTCTGGCGGCGGGAGCGAAGTCGGCGCGAGCGGCAGCTGCCGGCGGAAGGACGGGAGGCGCTGGAGGCAGTGGAGGCGTCGAGGAGGCGTCTGAGGCGAGCATGGCGGAGCGCTCCGGCGGCGGCAGCGGGCGGAGATGGTGGTGGAAGCGGCGACAGGGCGAAGGCGGGCGGCGAGCGGCGGTGGTTGGCGGGGCGAGCTCGAAGAGGAAGGAGGCGCGGCGGGGCACGGAGGATGCTGCGGTGGCGGGGCGGCTCGCGTAGAGAGGTGGCCGCGGCGGAAGCGTCGGGTGAGGGAGAGGGTCTCGGGAGCGGTGGCGGCGGTTGCTTCTTGAGGAGGGTGGCGCCAGGAGGAGAGCTGGCGGCGCTGCTGGGAAAGGAAGGAGAAGAGGAGGGGCGTCGGGGCGGTAGCGTCAGCGTCGAGAAGAGGAGAGGAGAGGGAGAGACAGGCGGGCAGGTGGGTGGGCCAGGGCGTGGGGCCCAGGGTGGGAGCCGCGCGTGTGTGTGTGTTGCCCAGGGGGTTGGGCTGTGTGTGTGCTAGTGCGTGTGTGGCAGGAGAGAGAGTGGGGGGGAGTGGGTTAGGCCAGGTGAGGTGGCATAGTTTGATAGGCTAGGTGGGAGGGAGAGGTGACGTGGCGTCCAACGATTGGTCCGGGTGAGGTGGCAGGCAGGGTGGGTAGGTTAGAATGGGTAGCTTTAGGATTTAGGTGTGGACCGTTTTAATTTCTGGGGTGGTCGTTCGGGTCAATCCGGCCCGTTCGACTGCCCCACAAAAATTAATTAAATATTTTAGTTGTTTTAAACGGACGTTTGCCAACCGATAGCGGACAACAAAGATAATCCGGGGACCCGGGTTTGCATTTTGAAAACAAGTCGGGCGTTTTAGAAAACAAAACAAGTTTATCTGCAAATAGTTTTATGCAAACAATGCATGATGATGACGATGCAATGCACAAATTCAACGCGATTTTCTAGTAGTGGTTTTGCGGGATGCCACACACACACGCGGCTAGGAAAGGACGGCCGGACTTGACACGAGGGGAGGGCGGTGTCGGCGGTTCTCTGCGGGGTAGCGCGACGGCCGGCAGGGAGCAGGTCGGTGGTGGAGGCGGCGACGGCTCGGCGCGGGCCGCTGGTGGCGGTTGATGAGGAAGCGACGTGAGCAGAGGCGGAAGGCGGATAATGATGGAAGGAGGGTCGACGACGGGTGAAACCTCATGAGCGGGCGAGGAGGGTACGAGTCGGCCGAGGCGTCGATCTGACAGCAAGGAGAGGCGAGGTGCGGACGGGGCCCATGAGGAAGATGCCTGGCGGGAATTGAAGGAGAGGGTCTGGCGGCAGCGAGGCTCGGGTGATGGGGCCAGGGAGAGATAGAGACAGGCTAGGCGGCCCGGCGGAGGAGGAGCCCAGTGCGGCGCCAGTTCTCTGCGAGAGGAGGCAGGGGTGGGGGTGCGGAAAAATGCGGAAGGAGAGACGGGGTGGGTCACGGGTGGTGGGGCCAGAGGTGGGCCAGGCTGCAGGAGGGTGCGGCCTCGCGTGCGTGGCGTGTGTGGCGTGTGTGCGGTGGCGGGTGGGGCCCAGGGTGACGTGGCGCGCCGGCTGAGTGGTGTGTGTGTGGTGTGTTGGGTGAGGTGGAGGGAAAAATGGTGGGGATGGTGAGGTGTCGCCATGGGATTGGAGGGGATGAGGTGGCTGAAGGGAGGTGGAGGGGGCTGGGTAGGTTAGGGTTAGGTAGGAAAAGTTTAGGACTAGATATTTTTAGACTAGGGTTTGGATTTGAAATAAAGACGGGAATATTGGAAAACAAAACTAGGCGTTTTGAAAATAGTTTTAGACAAACAAATGCACAATGACATGGCGATGCTCAAATGCAAGGTGGCATGATGACATGAGCCTGCGGTCATGACGATGCAATGCACAAAAACAACACGATTTTCTAGTAGTGGTTTTTGCGGGGCGCCACACGTGGCTACCTCGACCAAGGTTGCAGCACCCACCGCTCTCGGCTCACTCGACACCGGCACAAGGGCTACCACCTCGCATGAGCTCCTCACCAGCATCCTCTACGGTCCAAGCTTCTGCGATGTGACCGCTACCACTACGGGGGGATGTCCGCTATCAATTGGGCGCCTGCCGGCCGGAATTGGGACTGGCACCGCGGAGAGGGACGGGCGATCGCACACGACAACAGCGTGGCGGTACGCACTCGCCGGAGTACGCGGTGTAGGGGCAGCTCATGGACCCGTGTCGTACAACTTCGTCGTCTTGGTGCTTGGGGTGACGAAGCGGCCAGCCCGGTACTGGACCCGTCCGAATGCGGTGTTCTTGGCTGGTCATCGAGTGGGCGTGGGCGCCGACACGCCGACAGGGAGATGCTCGCCGGTCGAGGCGCTGCTGCAGCCTGCAGCACGAGCACGAGCGCGATGGCGGTCATGGTCATGGAGAGGTTCGTGCTCGTCTCGTCGGCATCCTCGGACTCGATGAAGCGTCATCGATCAATCCAAGAACGCGCGAAAACATCTACATCACTCACCGTTCGTCCGTGTGGCGTGCGGCATGCGGGTCCGTGTGTCGCGCGCTGATGTTACGGACATGTACTCCTGCTGGACTTGGGCCTGGCACCGCGCGCGGTGGCGGAGGGAGGAGCCAGGAAGGGCCTCACGACCCTGGACCTACCTGGCGGACCCGTACGTCTAGGTCTAGGGTGGTCGGTCGTGGGAACTCATCGGGGCCGGCCGAGCGCGCCATGGAGAGGTTCGTGCCCAGCCGTCGGCAACCTGTGCGCGCACGCTGGGGCCCTGCCACCATGCCGTGGGCGCTGAGGGTGACGTGGCTATATATGGCGGAGTAGTCGGCCCGGCCGGCCATGGCAGGCAGGCTGGAGTACTTGCACTACTCTGAACGTGGCTATGCCGGAGTAGTCAAGCCGGGGATCTACCACCGGGACATGAAGAATAAGGCGGCTAACATGCGGATCATATATTAACCAACAAGCTAGTTTAACAAGAGGCTTTACTAGGGACTCTTATTTTAGTTTATAAATCACACAAGTATTAATGTTTCCGGTTAATACAATTATAGCATGGTATGTAAACATTTATCATAAGTGTGAAGATATGATAATAACCACTTTATTATTGCCTCTTGGGCATATCTCCAACACAAGGCTCACGAGACACGATACATGCTTGAAAGGCATCACCAAAAAATCATCCTTTTCTCGTTTTAGGATTGTGTTCATGAGTTATTCCCCATATTTTGAGGGTTCTGGTGCGATTTACAAGGCTAGTAAGAACTGGTAGATGTTTGAGAGGAATGACCAAAATTTGTAGTTTCACGTTTTATGGTGGTTTTTGTGAGTATTTCCCATGGTTTTGAAGTTCTAGGGAGATTTACAATGCCCATGAGACATGGTAAATGCTTGAGATTATGGCCGTTTCAATGAGCTATTCCCCATAGTTTCGGTTCCTGAGAGATAGACCAAGCCCAGGAGACCTGGTACATGTTTGAGAGGGCATGACTAAAAACACGTCATTTTCGCGTTTTCAAGCCATTTTAATGACTTATTTCCCACAGTTTTGGGTTTTCATGCCATTTTAAAGGCAAGTAAGATCCAATACATGTTTGAGAGCAACACAAAAAAATTGTAGTTTTCACGCTAAATAGTCGTTTTCATGAGATATTGCATACAGTTATGGGATTCGAGGCCAACACCCATCCTGGTACATCTTTGAGAGTCAAGACCAAAAACTAATTGTTATTGCTTTGATAGTTATTTATATGACCTTTTTCCTAGAATCTTCGAGTTCCGCGGAGATTTACTAAGACCATAAGACATGGTACATGTTTGAGACGCATCACCGAAATATCGTTTTAGCATTTTTTTTTGTCCGTTTTCATGAGCTATTGCCTTATTTTGGTGTTTCTAGGGGCAATTTACAATGCTAGTGAGACCAGATACATATTTGGGAAGCTTGACTTAAAACTCGACATTTTGCGATTTAAGACCGTTTCCATGAGCTATTGCCTGAAATTTTGGGATTTCGGGGAGATTCACCAGGCTCATGAGACACGGTACATTTTAAAAAGCCATGACAAAAATATCATCACATTCACTTTTTCTGGTTGTTTTCATGAGCTATTTCCCATAGTTCTGGGCTTACAGGGTGATTCACAAGGCCCATGAGACACTGTACATATTTAAGAGGAATGAAAAAAAACTCGCCTTTTCGCGTATTAGGGCCATTTTCATGAGCTACTCCCAAGAAATCTGGGGTTCAGGGGCGATTCACAAAACCTATGAGATTTAGTACATGTTTGAGAGGCATGATCAAGAAATCACCATTTTCACGTTTCATGGTATTTTTCATGAAGTATTGCTCACATTTAAAAGGCCCGTTGGACCTAGTATATGTTTAAGAGTAATGACCAAAACTTCGTAGTTTTGACATTTTATGGTTGTTTTCGTGAGCTATTTCCCACAATTTTAATGTTCCGGCGATATTCACAAAGCCCATGAGACACGGTACATGCTTTAGAAGCATCAACAAAAAATCAATAATTTCGTGTTTTAAGGTCGTTTTCATGAGGTATTGCACATAGTTTTGGGTTTGGGGTGATTTATAAGGCCTGATCGACGCGATACATGTTTGAGAGGAATTTTATGACTGTTTTCACGAGTTATTTTTCCCACAATTTTGGGGTTGTAGGCAATTCACAAGGCCCTTGATACACTGTTTTTGTTTGAGAGGCATAATAAAAACCCGTTGTTCTCATGTTTTATGGCCGTTTTCATAAGTTATTGCCCAAAATTTGGGGGTTCCAGGAGATTGACTAGGCCCGTGAAACCCGGTACATGTTTGAGAGGATAGCGAAAAACACGTCGTTTCACATTTTAGGGCCATTTGCATGAGCTATTGCCCACATTTTAGGGCCCGTGCAATTTACCAGGCCTATTAGATCCGATATATGTTTGAGAGTAATGACCAAAAGTTTATAGTTTTTGTATTTTATGGTTGTTTTCGTGAACTATTTTCCACAGTTTGGAGGTTCTGGCGTGATTCACAAAGAGCACAATACATGGTACATGCTTGAGAGGTGTTAGAAAAAAATCTTTGTTTTCACGTTTTAGGGTCGTTTTCATGAGTTATTGCACACAGTTTTAAGGTTTCAGGGCAGTTTATAAGGCCCGAGAGACCTGGTATATGTTTGAGAGGAATGGCCAAAAACTAGTATTTTTTGCTTTTTATGGCTGTTTTCATGAGCTATTTCCCACAATCTTGGGGCCAGACGATTCATAAGGCATGTGAGACATAGTTCATGCTTGAGAGGTATAATCAAAAACTCGTTGCTTTCACGTTTTATGGATGTTCTCATGAGCTATTGCCCACAGTTTGGGGTTCCTGGGAAATTAACTAGGCTCGTGAGACTCAATACATGTTTGAGAGGATGACCAAAAACACGCTGTTTTCATGTTTTAGGGCCGTTTGCATGAGCTATTGCCCATACTGTTTGGGTATTTAGGCCATTTATAAGTCTAGTAAGATGCAATACATGTTTGAGAGCGACATAAAAAGGATGTAGTTTTCACGCTGAATAGTTGTTCATGGGCTATTGCCTAGTTATATGGTTCGGAGGCCGCGTCTAAGAGACCAGGTACATGTTTGAGAGACATGATAAAAAAAGTCATTGTTTTAGCATTTATAGTTTTTATGAGTTTTCGCCCAGAATTTCCGAGTTCCAAGGAGATTTACGAGGAACATAAGACCTAGTACATGTTTGAGACGCATCACAAAAATATCGTTGTTTTTCTCATTTTTGCCATTGTCTATTTCCCATGTTTTGGGGTTCAGGAGTGATTTATAGCGCTAGTGAGACCAACTACATGTTTGAGAAGCATGACCAAAAGCTCGAAGCGACCTAAGGGCATTTTTATAAGCTATTGCTCATATTTTTGGTTAAGGTCTCGGAGAGGAGGCATCTATCGCGCCAGAAGAAGGTGGCCATGTCGTTGCTAATTGTGCATTGTGTAATTTGGGACATCAGCGGTACGTGCGTTTGATCATGGATCCAAGAAAGGTAGGGGTAGAGGAGTGGCGCGGCGGGTGGTGTTGGTGGTGGAGGTGGTGGGGGTCGAGTTGCGGAGGATCCATTGTTTGGAGGAAAGGGTTTCTGCGTGGAACAGTTTGAAGTGAATAATATATCCGAGACGTTACGTACTCCTGACACGGGCGGCCGGACTTGGGACTGGCACCGCGGAGCGGGCCGGGGACGGGCAGTCGCACCTGACAACACGCGTGGCCGGTACGCACCCCTCGCCGGAGTACGCGCGGTGTAGGGGCAGCTCATGGACCCGTGTACGTACAGCTTCGTCGTGCTGCTGCTTGAGGCGAGGTGACGAGCAGCCAGCCAGCGCTCTGGAGCCGTCCGGGGTGTTGCTGGCTGGTCATCGAGTGGGCGTGGGCGCTCGACACAGTCGACAGGGAGATGCTCGCCGGTCGAGGCGCTGCTGCAGCCTGCAGCACGAGCACGAGCGCGATGGCGGTCATGGTCATGGAGAGGTTCGTGCTCGTCTCGTCGGCATCCCGTGCGTGCGCGAAAACTCAGGGAGGGGCAAGTGGGACAAGAGCCAGCGGTTGGTCCGTGTGGCGTGCGGCATGCGGGTCCGTGTGTCGCGCGCGCTGATGTTATGGACATGTACTCCTGCTGGAGCTGGACTTGGGCCTCACGACGGACGCACGGAGAATGCGCTGCCGGACCTGGGTGATGAGCGGCCGAGCGCGCCAGGCAGGTGCTCGCCACGGTCACCGGCCTGTGCGCGCCATGGAGAGTCTCGCGCACGCTGGGGCCCTGCCACCATGCCGTGGGCTCTGAGGGTGACGTGGCTATATATGGCGGAGTAGTCGGCCCGGCCGGCCATGGCAGGCAGGCTGGAGTACTTGCACTACTCCGGAGTAGTACATGCGGGCATATACTCTGTACAAGTACATGCGGGCACGCGCACCTCACGTCACGCGTGGCCGGCCGGCCGGCCGCCACCCGTCTGGGCGTGGCAGCCTTCGTCGCGGCGTCCTATGCACGCACGTCGCGGTGGCCGGGCGCGCCGGCCGGTTGCATGAAGTCTTGCAGAGCTCGTGAAATCTTCTTCATCGACAGAGGGAGCTGACAACCAACCTGCCCAACGGCTCACTCGATCGCTACGTCTTCAGAGCACAAACTGACTGCATAGCCCCTACCTACCCCTCTCTCAGCATTCAGCAAGCTTCATCTCTGCTTCTCCTACCATCGGTTTCTCTTCCCCTGCAAAATCGTCGTGCATTCCATTCCAACTTGCTCCACCCCCATAATCGCGTGGCATCCATCAGAGGAGGCGGCATATCATGCATCCTTCACGCTGGTTATTGCTGATGATACACATCTACTACTCTCGAGGACGAAACTCACTCATCTACTCTCGAGAGAGGCAGGTATGTACGCGATACACATCTTTCAGTAAAGTTATTATTGCTGATTACAACAGCAGCTTGGCCGGTTCAGTCATGTCTGAACTTGAGCACTGAAGCTGTTGATTCGCATGCTCATTCTTAAGGTTGGATGCATTCGTTGGTGGTCAATCTGAATGATCACGGATGCAGCAGCGGTGAGGTCCAGTCGCCCGTGGTTCAGTTTGAGTGATCGAGTTCACTGTTAGCAGCAGATAGAGGGACTCTACTTGTGCATGTCCAGAAATGATTGTCACTTTCTTTCCTTTTTCAAGCAGCGGTGGGAGGTCCCAGTCGCATGATGGTTTTGTCCAAGAGCAAGCATTCAAGCTGATCCAGTTTAAGAGGCACTGATTGCGTATGTCCAAATTTGTCACTTTTCACCCCTTTTCCCTGAGAGTTCTGGACGTCTTCTATACGGTTCGGAGTAACGTGCAGAGTTTCATTTATGTGTTCTCTGATGAATAACAAGCAGAATAAAAATTCAGATCTCGTATATAGTACTTGTAGTAGCAGACACTTCTAGCACTGGCATCAAAGCAAAATCTGAAACCGCGGGTCCAAAAGCAATGTGCCTTTGTCTGAACCTAGAAATTACTCGGTGCCCTTGTTTGTAGGATTGCATTGCTAAGAAAAAGCATTGTTTTGTTTGTAGGATCGAATTGCAATGTCTCGGTACAAGCAAGGACATGGCACGCCGCTTCAAACAAGAAGGCCTTCGTGCTTCAACATTGCTATGCCATTCTTGAGCATGTAGCTCAAAGTGGAGACCGAGGGATCAAGAAGCTCCTCCCAAGAAAGGAGCTTTCACCGAAATGGACGATGATGAGAGTGACAAGGAAGGAGGGAGGAACAAGGGCAAGCCCGGCGACCAGAAGATGGCCAAGGACTCCGAGAAGAGGAGGGCCGAGGGTGCAAGCTTTAGTAGCAAGATTGATGACATGGTGAAATCGAAGAAGGTTTTGATGATGGAGACCATGCAAGCAAATATCACCATATCCGAGAAGAAGTTAGAAGAGAAGAAAGAAAGAAAGGTGGCAAGCACTCCGGTAAGATGCCTAAGCGCAATGCCGACTTGGAGGAGAGGAGAGTGCAACTCGAGGAGAAGAAGGCAATGGTGGAGCTCTCGGCCAAAGAGAACAAGACCATGATGCTGGATCTAAGCAAAAAAGGATTCACATCAATTAGAGCGACGAAAACTAGTAGGAACGGAGATATTAGAAAGAAGAAATCAACCGTCTTGTAGGTGGTGGTGGATTGGCTAGTGATCTTGGTGAGTCTCCGGTAAGTGGTGGTGGCGATGGAGGTGCCTTCGATCACCATGGTTTTGCTTGATCTTTTTCGTTAAGCTTGGCTCGATGCGGTGACCGCGCAACTTTTTTTTGGCCCACTTGTTGTGTTGAACATTACCCATGTGGTTGGCGACAATTGGATATAAAAACTGTCGAATATTGCGTCTATTCTTTATCGATTGTCTATTCGTTTTCAAATTTGTAAAACCGTGTCGCAAGTCGATAAATTTATGGTGCTGCTTTGCTGGCTCGGCGGCGAATAAATCCCGTTTGATCCTTTTTTTAAAGGTTTTATTTTATTTAAGGGACGCGTAAAGTAAGAGACAGGTTAAATTTGGTCTTGGGGATATGTAGTTCGAGGAGAAGATCCGCAAAAGCCGTCAGCCACGGTGCACCAAAGAAGAAGGACACGTCTCCGGACTCTAAGAATTCATGGGCCCACAAGGCAGGCACGCGTTGGCGGTGGGCCCGGCAATCTGGTGCGTGGTTCCGCTTTGCTTGGTGACGTGTGGGTCCACTTTTTGGGGGGTTGCATCCATCCTGTATCGGTCGCACGATCCTCCGGGGGATGGAGTCGCGCGATCATTTTCCCTTCGCTTATCGTTTTGTTCCGGTCTCGTGCACCACCGCTATCCTATCCAGCCAGCCAGCTGGGACTGGGACAGGAGGACATCCTACGGCTGAACATCTTCGGCTTCTCACGCGTGTGGTTTGTCCTGCCATACAAGCTTCCAAAATACTCCTTGAGTTGAGTGTAGAATTTATCAAGTGAGTCAAGGTTCATGCTAAATTTTTTAAAATAATACATTTTTTATTTAATTTTACAAATAATACATAAAACGGGCAAATTGCAAATCTGTTGGTCGGTCGGCGTTCAGCCAGACGAAGCCGCTTCGTCCGTCCGGCCAGACGACACACCTCTAAACCTCCTTCACCAAACAATGCGGCGGGGTGTGTCGTCCGTTCAGCAGACGAACGAGTCTGTCGGTCGAGCAACGACCAGCCAGATTTTGCAATTTGTCCGTTTGTGTATTATTTGTGCAATTCAATAAAAAAAGTATTATTTAAAAAAAATTAGCAAGGTTCATAGCTCGGAGCAGAGAACACCAACCAGCTCAAGAAAAAATAGCTTGTGAATTATTTGTACTACTACTGCTCTTGTGCTAGCTATTGGTTTGTTCAGTGAACAGCGAAGATATATATATATATATATTGCACTGATCCAATCCTTGACAAATCGATTTTTTCGGTTCAGCAAATTTTACGGACACGGCTAAAAGAGATCTGGATGAAAGAGTACAAATCCATTTCCCTTGACAAACGATTTTTATGGGTTGCAAATTTTACGGACTCGGGCTGAAAGTCCTAGACCTCTTTTCAGCTTCTCTCTCTCTGTTTCTGAACAACAGGATCAGGACCGTGGAGCTTCTTCTTCCTTGGTGAAGTTGAGACCTGGACAAGGGGCAGTTGTTTCTGAAACAATCTTTGACAGCACATGCGTAGGGTCAATCGCGATGAAAAGCAGAACCACGATTGATTTGTTCGTGCACGTGCCCTGAACAACTGGGTTGAGTTGAGTTGAGTGAAGTCTGACACTCCAAGTCAGCAGTGAGCTGTGGCTGATTATCTCTGTGACACTGTGACCCCAGCTATTCCAGGGACTATCTTCTGTGCTGTCCACGGTGACAACGCCGCAGCAGCCGACATGCTGCTCCAGCTTGTTCCTGCTTGTTGCTTCCAAGGCGTCTAAAACTTGGCAACTCAAAAACATTCTCGAATATCAGTATACAAGAAAGTAAGTGCCATAGCACTGCTGCGAGTAGAATCAAATGTCATAGGAACAAATTAAAGCAAGATCAAAGCAAGAAACAAAAAAAATACCCGCTAACATCATAGGTACGAAGTGGACTAACAAAGGATTCTGGCACCTTGCCGGTTGCCACTAACATTCGATCCACCCAAGCTCTGAATTCAGGACGTGCTATAACGGTAATCAGAGAAATAGCCAACAAAGAGCAAACAACCATTCAATCCCCAGCAGCAGCAACGCCCGGACCCTTCTTCTTCTTCGTCGGCTCTGACCAGCAAACTGGGTGGAGACCATCTCTCTCCCTCTCGTTTTGACCTCTACCTTCCCCTCTTACCCACGGTGCTGATGCCGCATTCAGTTTGTTCCCAGGAGCCTCCCCAAAGACAAACGTCGTAGACCACATTACTCCACCGTCTCGGGCACTTCCAGACCTCAACTGTAGTCCACCTGAACAAGAAGAACGAAATATAACAGGAGATCAAAATGCAGGCACTCAATGAATTTTCAGCAAGTAATTGCAGCAAGGAAACTAGAGTGATAATAGGAGAACAATGAGAAACTCGTGCATTCCATTTGTTGAGTAACAAGTGCACATACTGCCAGCATTTGTTGATTCAGAACAGTTAAAAATGAGCAGTAGGTACTTTGACACACGGTAAAATGAGCTTGTAGCATCATGCGATGAAATGAGCACTGGCTGTGGAAGATAAATAAGAACCTCAAGCTCAAAGAGAGTAGCGCATAATATGTAGCATGCCCATGAACTTTCTGTGCTTCTTTCTAGATCATTGCAGTATTGGACATACTATCAGGGTCTGCTAGGAATTAGGAACGCTGATGGATCGCCAAGCCCTACTTTTCAGGCATATCATTTCTGAAACGCCTATGGAATTAGGAGTATTTTTCCATGGTTACTATCAGGGTCTACAGAAGATTTTAAGTATCCAAGTATTTACTTCCAACCGCCACTCAGTGTCTACATAATAAGAACATCTCGTTACCTTTGAGAAATTTATGTTCCTTTTCTTTCTTCATCGCCTTGTCTTCTGATGAGGACTCCTTAGATGCGTCGATCCGCGGTTCCATGGCCTTCACCATGAAACCTCTTCTCTGGCTCCATGTCTCCGTTGCCGATCGGATATTAAGTGCTAGGTAGTGAAGTATAGCAGAGTAGGCTTCAAAGTGCAAACCTATACGAAAATAGTGTGATGTTCCAAGCTAGTGAAATAATGCAAGAAGTATTAAAACTTCTTAGCAGAATTGGAAAGCAAATAATATTACTACTGCACACACTATATGAAAAAAATGCAGGTACTGAATATTGGTAGCTTCAGTCTAGTGCAAGTACTGAATATTGACATTAGCACCAAATATTGCGCGTTTCTGTTTAGTCTAGTCTGTGAATTAGACGCTAGACATGAACTCTGCTTTGTTAATTACAGGACATACTCCAACAATGTTTCCCATTCAGTCACAATAATCTACTCTATGTTGTTAATTACAGATATAGTTACAGCCTTACAAGCAAAGGTCGCTCAGGGTTCAAACTTATGGCAGTGAACAAAGTGCAATAAGGGCAACTCGATCTGGGAACCAAAGGAGAAAGCACATATGAGTCTACCAATTCAACAATGATTAATTGCAGAGTTTGTTCCCCATTCGGCTGATCTAAAAGAAAGATTCTAAGGAAATGGATCTAAAAGTCTACATTAAAACGTTAAGTTTCAGGCATCCAATCAACAGACACTACTCAGTCAAAGAGTAACTAAGCGTTAAAATTATTTTTCTTCTGCACTAACGAGACGAAGGAAGGGAGATACAGTTCTACACACTCAGCGTTGGGAAAAAACTGAACAACACCGACGGTGTTTTGTCTGAAGAAACAAGAAATCTCGATGCAATTGCCTGCCTACAAATCTACAAGGCAGATGTTCAAAGTCTAGCTTCATCAGAATAGAACAGGCTTACCGTTGGGATCATTGATCCAGTTTCTCTACAGCTGGAAGTGGAACCCTGTGCGCAGCTCCTGGTTGACGGCGCAAACTACCGTTGGATACAGAGCAAACTACGATGCAGCTGTGGTTGATTATCTGTGACCCCCAGCTATTCCAGGGACTATCTTCGGTGCTTCAGCTACGATGTCCACAGTGGAAACAAGGCCGCAGCAACCGGCATGCTATGCTGCTCCAGCTTGTTCATGCTTGTTGCTCGCTACATATATTGCTAACTCAGACTTTGGATAACTTATCATTCCACAATGAGCAACATCTTAAAACAGTTGATCAGAAAGTGTTTTCCAAATTTCAGAGTCCAAAATAATAGTCCTGGAGAAAGACTTTGCATACAGTCCACAAACAATACAACCCAAGCATTTTTCAAATTTTGTTTTGGCAGGCAGGCAGAGTCGAGCTTTGACTTGCTCTTCCACCCTTCAACCATGCTTTGCACACAAGCCTCCTATGCTACAAGGCGTCTAAAATTTGCAATTCAAAAACACCGAATATCAGTACGAGAAAGTAAGTGACGTAGCATTTCGAGTAGAATCAATGTCACAGGTACAAGCGATACCAAAGCAAGAAACAAAGAATAGCCACTAACAACACAGGTAGAAGTGAATTAACATGCATTCTAGCACCTTTCCACTAGCATCACCACAAGCTCTCAATTTAGGATGCCCTATAACGGTATCATCAAAACAGCCAACAGAGATCACTGAACCATTGGGGAACAGAGCGTACCCTGAAAGTCTGAACAAAATTACAATAAAACATCCAATAAAGAATCTTTGATTGTTTTTCCTCAAATAAATGTGTTACGGGCTTAGTAACTCAAGTGGTAGCTTGTAGGGCTAAGGTACGGAATGTTTAAATATGCGTCCAACACCCAACTATTTCGCCTGCAGAAGAAGCGATAAAATCATACATGGGTCACCACATACTGGACGTCCTAACTAGCTTACACTATTTTGAACATGGACATAAAAAGTTTATTCTTGTAGCAAGTTATCACAAACTACAGGAAAAGAAGGAACGACTAGCTAGCAGTCCCAGCACGATCCCTGGTCATGGTAAAATCCTAAGGACGCGACATTGAACTCATAGTCCAGATAACAAATTTAAATGCCAGAACATCGGATCCTTGAAACAAAAAAGACAGCAAGTATGTTACAATTCCATATAGGTTGATGGACATAAGACAGCAAGAACATCAAAGGAACTAATATGAACATGCAGATGGACATGTTCAGCATAAAAGATCAGGCTGTGATTTGATTTTTAGTATATTGTTACGACAACCTATATAAGAAGCAAAAAACAACTAGAGATCCGTGGATTTAAGATCATGGTAAAATCAAATCCCAAGGACACGCATGCCCATAGAACTCATAATTCAGGTAACTGATGGAAGAAAAACCCACAACAATTGATCTAGGCCTTGTACCTTGCATAGAAGCAAGATGAAGAACAGTGGCGCCCACTTCACTTTGCTGATGGAGATCAGCACCGTGGTCAAGAAGAAACCTGACGGCAGGCAGGTTGCCACCAGACACGGAGCAACCCAGGGGAGTCGTCTTTCCTAGCGCACGAATGTGGCTGTACAAATCAAATCTGAAATCAGTCAATTTGATATCAGTTCAGTAAGTACATAGATAGGAGGATATAGGCAGCAATGGATTCGAGCGCGACTAAAACAATGAACAAGAACACATGCTTAGTATAGGTAGAATAAAAATCTGAAGTTTAGACACAATATGGCTAGTAGTCACTAGTAAGCATTGACATATTTGTACATGTAGCAAATATACAACAGCATATAGGATGTCCATGATTGTTTCCCTTCAGGCTCCAAAAAGTGCAACTACTAAGACAAAAACTGATTACCAAAAAAGAAAAAATTTACTCCCTCCATTCACTAATATAAGACATTTTAGTTATTTTAAAGTGGACTGGATACACTCCAAAATGAGTGAACCTATACACTAAAACATGTCTACATACATGTAAAAAGGCTACAATGTCTTACATTAGTGAAAGGAGGGAGTACTTATCTAGTTAGATGTACAACAGCTTCTAACATGTAACTGAATAATGGAGAAGTTTGGCGTCTCACCATCACTGGTCACTGCGAACACGAAGCACTATAGGTCATTGCTGTTAGCTACAATGATTCTGTTGTTTTTACTAGGGAATAATAGGGCAGGTCGGTTTGCCTTTACTTATTAGCCTATAAGGTATAAGCTTGTTTTATGACATCTAGCAGCAGTAGTCCAAATTTGGTTTTGCTAGCAGCAGCAGTAGAAGCTATCTAGACATTAGTTGTCTAGATTGGTTACCGTAGCACATGGTCACTATAGCACCGACCTAAAGCCTCTATATAAGGAGAGGCAAACCCATATGGAGAGAAGGAAGTTGCAAGGCAAGATGTAGCAGAAAGCCTGTGTGTCAGCCTGTCAGGTTGAAGCACATATGTATGCATGTCATACATATGTGTAAGCTAGTGGCAGGATGTACCTCCTCATATAAGTGCGTATGTGTGTGTCATATGTGCATAACTATATGAGAGAAGAGAGTGTGTGTGTATGGATGTAGCCTCACAGCATGTGTTGCTGATGAGCATGGTGTGAAAATGCATGTGTTGCATGTCAAGCATGGATTGCTAAGTCTGTAGGCATTCGTTGCTGAGTTTGTAAGATATGTAGCATTTGTTGCTATATAATAGTGAAAGAGCATTTGTTGCTCAAGCAAGTTTCTCCCCTGTTTTCTCATCTTCTCTTTGCTCATGTGTGTGTGTCCGCTAAGAATGAGCGGAGAGATTGAGACAAGGCTGCGCTCAACATTTGATATGGGCTGTGGCCAACAATTACTTCTTGATGTTCCGGTTTACCTTGGTAGATAAAAAACCTAGCCTGCAACAATTTCGATATGCTAACTACGTTCCTGAAGGATATACCTCCTAAACCTTTTCTTTTTGAACTGTCTAAGCCCTAACAACTTTCTGGAATTTTGCCAATTCATTTTGCACTGTCTAAGCCCTATAGAACGACCACACGTATGTAGAAGAGTTAATTTATGTGCCATGCCATGCATGATAAGTTAGGAAGGTGCTATGATATGATGGCTTGGATCAGGAAGGTGAGTCACAGATGCACGAATATTACATCTAAAAAGAGTAATAGGAAACAACCACTTCAAACTGAAACTAGATGCTTGACATGCCTAAGCTCTGGAGTGCCATGACTGGGCATTACAAACTGAAACAAGCTAACAAATCAAAGTGTTGCCCTCAAGAAATCATCGCAGTACATTCACTGAGTAGCATTTAGACAGAAGTTTCTCATAGTCTGGTGATTTTTATTGCCAAGCAGTTTGCCCAAGATTATAAGGAAGTAACCAACAAACTGTGTTATGCTATTGTTGTGTAAGAGAAGAAAAAGAAAAATGGTGTCAAGATTCTCACTTGGCTCTGAAATTTCTCTCTAATGCATATACAACAGATAAAAAATAGTTCAGGGATGAGAAGCGGTAGGTTTTTATCCCCACTTGTTTAGTGTCACATCATGTGCGGTACTAGTCCAAGGACAATAATACATCATCAGTCTCCAGGTAGTCCAAGTAATAAGATCAGAAGAACTTAACAAGTGGGGATAAAATCAGAGAAGCAAACAATTACTCTAGAAAATACAGACCAAAAAGTACTCCAAGAAATAATTGTTCATCTACTGCAATTAGTGGAGTAGACTACAATTATTCATCTATAGAAACAATTGTTGCTCCAAGTTATTACAATTTATCTACTGCAAGTAAACTGGTTTACCTTGTTGCAAACCAGGGTCAAGTTATGGCGATGACCATGAACCTGTTGTGGGTGATTGCCCCACAGCGTCCACTCACGCAAGAACAGCAGTGTGATTTGGAGATGTCCAGTGAAACTGTCCTAGGTTTCCTTCTCTCCCTCCTGACATTTACATGAGCTACAACAGCCCTGTTGAACTCTGGGATGCCCTGGAGCAGAAGTATGGTGAGGCTGATGCAGGGCGTGAGTTGTATGTTAATGGATCTATCATGACTCCCAAATGGTTGACACCCGTTCGGTGGTTGAACAAGCTCATGAACTTGAGCTACTGGTTGGAGAACTGGCTCATTTTAGTGCCGTGTTGGCTGAAAAATTTGTAGTAGGTGGCATAATTGCCAAACTTCCTCCAACATGGAGGAGTCCTGCTACAAGCCTCAAGCATTGCAGGGAGGCAATGACAGTTGAAGGTCTAACTGCCACTCTCGATGCTGAGGAAACGGCTATGGTTAAAGATATGCCACGATCCTCCAGCCAGGGCACCTCAAATGCTAATGTGGTTCATGGTGGGGCTGTAAACTCTAAGAACTTCAAGAACAAGGGAAAAGGGGCCAAACAAACCACTGGCTTTAAAAAGAAGAAGAATATGACTTCAATTGCTTTGTGTGTGGTGAACCAAGTCACTTGGCTAGGAAGTGGCACCAGCTCAAAGGCAAGAAGAACAATCAGCGAGCTGCTCATGTTACTGTCAGTGAGCCAGGAGAAGGATATGGGTATGTACCTAGTATTCTTACTGCTTGTAAATCCACTGATTGGTGGTTAGATACTGGCGCTAATGTGTCTGTCTGTGCTGATTACAATTTGTTTACATCTTATCAGGCTAGCAGCTGTTCCACCATCATGACGGGGAAAGGAATGAAAGGCTGTTGTACAAGTAACTGGTAGAGTGTAGGTCAAACTCAAATCTGGGAAAGACTATCACTGAAGAATGTACAGCATGTTCCTGTAATAAATAGGAAGCTAATTAGTTGTTCACTGATGTGCCGTGATGGTCATAAGTTAGTGTTTGAGTCTAACAAATTTACTGTTTATAGGTTCGGTCAATTCATAGGAAAAGGCTATAACAGCAGAGGCCTGTTCCGTTTCTCTGTTTTGAATGATCTAAATCTCCTGAACTTTATATCTTGTTCTTCAGCTATTTCAAACCCTGCGAAAGATGCTTACGTGTCACAATCTCGTCATTTTCATATTAATTATGATAAAATAATTCAGCTTTACAAACTTGATCTCATTCCAAACCTTTCCGTAGTTAGAGGATCAAAGTGTCATGTGTGTGTTCAAGCCAAACAACCTCGGAAGCCTTTTAAGTCTGTATAGGGAAAAAGGCCTAGAACCTCTTGATTTAATTCATTCTGATTTATGTGAAATGAATGGTGTTCTAACTAGAGCAGGGAAACGGAATATGACGACACTAATTGGTGATGCAACCACGTGGTGCTACATTTACTTGGTAAAAACGAAAGATGAAGCTTCAGTGTTTTTTTTCAAAATCTATAAGGCAGAAGTAGATAGAGGAGAATATCTTTCTCACGAGTTCTCTGAATTTTGTGCTGAACATGGAATTATACATGAAACCACGGCTCCATACTCCACAATCCAATGGAGTGGCTGAGAGGAAAAATCGAACGGATACAGACTTGGTGAATGCCATGTGGACAACACCGGTTTACCTAGGTCATGGTGGGGTGAATCTGTTCTAGCAGCATGTTATATTCTAAACAGAGTTCCTACATCAAAAGGAGAAACTACTCCATATGAAGGATGGAAAGGAAGGAAACCTACTCCATATTAAGGATGGAAAGGAAACCTGCTCCATTTGAAGGATGGAAAGGAAGGAAACATACTCCATATGAAGGATGGAAAAGGAAGGAAGCCTCTCTAGGAGTTCCTACATTTTTTCGCAATTATGGATAGTTTACTGCAAAAGAAATGTCAGGTCCTGTTGCACTAGCTAGATACATGAGAGAACCAAACTATTTCGGAATATCTTAATTATTCCACTGCTTGTCTTCTATTTTTGCACAGCTTAGTATGTATAGGTAGAGCACTAGAGCTAGAGTGAGAAGCATGTCAGCTTTCCATATACAAGCTTGGTTCTGAACATGGAAACAATTCCAATACTATTTGACAATCGAGAACCTAAGGTGCTCCAGTTCTGAAATTTCGAATCTGGGTATAAGCTTCGGGTCTGAACTAGTTGTTGAAATCCTAAATCTACAACACCTTATAAATCTACAACCTAAGGATTCAATCGTTAAAATAGTAAAAGGGGCACGAGATCGTGTTTAACACCCGGGCAGCGTCCAGCAAGATTGCTTCGTCCTGCGACACACTCTGAAGACGACAGATGAGAGGTCTCACCGATTGCGCGGCCTTGTTCCTAGCGAGAACGTCGAAGTTGACCGCCAGGATGGAGCCGATACGGACTTCTGCTGTGGCCTCATAATGGACTGGGTGGCAGTGAAGGACACCACACTAACTTAAACCTTCCAAGACTCTGAAGTTGTCTCCTCCAAGATCAATGGAATCCTTCTTCATCCCTGTTGAAGTTCACGAAACGTGGCTAATTTAGTATGAATGTTCCATGAGAAAAATATGGGAGCAGAAAGTCAATAACAGGGATCCATCCATTGGTCATACTATATATAGCATATTTAAAATTAACGAACAAACACCATTGTGTTAGCTGTCAGTAGACAACTGCTCAGCGCTAACCAAAAATTGTTGCTATCCAGACTAATAATATACACTAGGGTAGGAGACGGCTCATGACTGCCATACACAAATCGACTAGTGTACAGCAGCTGCTCTGAATTCGAAAGGAGGGGGAGCTAGCTAATACACTGCATCGATCAAACAGAGGTAATAACAAAATGGATAGGCATTTTTCATGCCAAATTTGCAAATCGACTAGTGTTACAGCAGTTGCTCTGAATTCAAAGGGAGAGGGGAGCTAGCTAATACAGTCCATCAATCATTTTACAGAGCTAATAACAAGGAGTAAGAGAGGTAAAACATGATTGTATTTGTATAAGTCAGGCAGGAAAATCTGTTTTTCTAGGTTGTAGGGTGCAGAGCAAGGACGAGTCGATGAGAGATGGCTCACCGGCTGCACGGCCTTGTTCGTGTTCCTAGCGAGCACGCGGGAGGAGAGGAGACGGCCCGGAAGGAGCCCAGGCGCGGCCTCCATCTCCTCCTGCCTGGGGCTTGTGGTCGGATCTTCCTTCCGGCACCGTGGGACTCGAGGTGGTCCACGGCTTGGACCTCCATGGCGTCGACGGTGCCGGGATCCGGGGCGAGCTTGGACTCGTCCGCCGGAGCTAGGGTTAGCGATAATCCGCGATTGGGTGCGCGGGGAAGAAGCCTGCAAGAAAGGGATCACGATTTTTTTATGGCGGCGAGAAATGCGCCGACGAGCGGTGGCCGGCGAGGCTGGAGGTGTCGGCGCAGGCGAGGGACGGCGGGGGAAGGAAGAATGGGATCGGGGAGGAGAGAGGGAGACTGGGTGCGTGTCTTTCGGAGCGTAGGATCGGTGCTGGTGCGTGAACGGCTCAGATCGGGTTCCGCGTGGTGATCCGCGGGGAGGCGGTCTCTGCGATCTCATTGGCTGGAGACCATCGAGCGCCCACGTGCGAACCCGCGTGGCGTGGTACCAACGATCAGCTAGCGGGTGCGCGTCTGTATGATTTCTCCGATAGTAGCTTATTATTGGTGGTATAAGAATTGGATATACACGTACGGGTTGGAACGGATGTGCGAATTGAGAAGAGAGAATTCTAGAGCACTGAACATGTTTTTGGTGCAAAACCGACCGGATATGAACTGAATTGTTAGGGAGTTTTTCAGATTATTTTCACTTTCGTGATGGAAGCCCCGTGTTTCATTTAGTGTACGGTAGTTTGTTCAAACCTTGTGAAGGAGTGTCGCACGTAGGCGCTGACTCGTGAGTAACTGACTGGGATAGTAGTAGTCTTTGTTTCTTAATAACTGCACAAACGGGATACCTTACCTCGAGTCGTTGAGCAGATTCTTGCTTGGTGTCGCACATCGGCACGAGTCGACGAGTTCTTTCCTACATCGACGCGGAGATCTCTTACGGTTTTGCGCCGTCGCTTTTCGCTCGTGAGGTCGACGCACGCTCATACCACTTTTTTTTTTGAACAATAGAGGGGTCTCGAATGACCCCGACACAGCTTCATTGATTCCAAGCGGTGGGTATAGAATTATACGCAGGACCCTGTACAAAGCAGTAAGTAAAACAAAGTCCTGCAGAATTACAACCGGTGCGGACCCTAGGAACACGGCTAGAAAACCGTCGTTACCAAGGAAAAAAAATACATCCAAACCTATTTTACTCCGTCCGGCTACGAATTTGGTCCTCTGCCTAGGAACGAGTGGAGATGGTGAGAGAGAGAGGTGTGCCAAAAGATTCGGAGAGTAGTGTACAACTCTATAGCTTTAGGCTGGGTGCTGTGTCGTGTCGGGTCTTACGGTTGTCGTTGCGGCGTCTTTATTAGTATGCACCTTTGTGGAACCGCTGTACTAACTGTGTGTGTGTGTGTGCGCTTTGTTGCTTTGCCGGTGCGGTCGGTCCCGCTGCCGCACACTTCCCCACTCGATCTCGATCGGCGGCTAGCGTTTCCTTTTGAAATCAGCAGCGAGCTGAGCTGCCCACGCCCAGTGTCAGTGTGGCAAACAGTAAAACAGCGGTATCCACCTCAGCGCTCCAATCAAGAAAACAAAAACCAAAAAAACTCTCCGCCTAAAAAGGAGGATCGTCGTCAGCAAAGCCAAGAAAAGAGTGTAGTAGTAGTACGTAGCTTCTTTTCTGTTACGTACTATACCTTTTCTCCCTTTCTTTTGGCGATTATTCTGTGATCTTTTCCCTTTTATTTGCTCGGTTTGCTCGAAACAGTGTGTGTGTGTGCAGGCTCACGAGACGAGACGCGGTATCCAAGGAAGCATATGCTGCTTGCTCTTGGTCAACTCTCTCACGCGCGGAGAGCTGCGCATCAGCTCTCCAACGGTCTGCTCCCAGTGTCTCAGTGACCGACTACTGACTGACTGACTAATCTCCATCTTTATTTAGCTAGTGCAGACTGTGCAGTGGGCGAGCGCAGGGCAGGCATGCCGCATGTACCAACCTTTCGGCGCTAGTCAGTAGTACCATGTCGCTGTGCTACCTTGTGTGTGTGTGCGCGCCTACCGCGGCATGTCGACGTCCAGCTGGTGCCCAGACCACGGGACGATACTACCAGCTCATGTGTTAGGCCAAACACGTCTAGCTAGAATGGAGTAGTACTTCCTGGAAATTTGGTACTATAATTGAACTCCATTTAGATTAAGACAGGCGAGGAGTGCAAACTACTGACGCTCCGAAGATATGGAGGCCGAATTTTCTGTCGCGTGGGACCCACTTGTCAGCTGACTGTCTTTTTCCCCTTTATAAGATTTTCCTTGCACACATGAACGTTTGGTTGGACATTTCCGTCTGTTTCGGCTAGCGTCTTTTAGCCACGTTGTGCTGCCCGGCCGGCCGTTTGATAGTCTGAAATAAAAGGTGGTTGTATGGATTGGACTACTCTTCCTGCTTTGTTTGGTTGACCCCACATCTTTTTTTTTTTAGCCCTTCTCACGTGGAAACTCAGATATACTATAGTATACCTCGCCCTTCCGGTACGTCTGCCTGCCATAGTGAGTAGAGTACAGTACTACTTTGGTATTGAAGCGGGCTCACATGGAGCAGCTCACTCCACGACACGGCTACACGGTACAGCGTGGGCACAGCAGACCAGACGAACGAGATGAGACAGCATCACCTCAGCTGCTCGTCGTCTCTCTCACGCTCCACAACGGCCCAGCGACTCCAACACCCACTTGCAAAACTTTCTGAAAGGCGCCGCAGCAGCAGGACCAAGCTTTCCTTTCGGCGCTAGTCGATCGCGACCATCTACCGTGCGCGGTCACCGCCGGTAGGGCTTGAGGACGAACGCCCACCCTTGCGGCCAGGGCACCGTATAGGAGTACTAGGATTTACAAGGCCAGGGCCGTCCTTTTTACTAGGAAAAAGTCTATTTTCAACCCTCAACTTGTAGAGATTTGACAGTTTGAACCCTCAACTTGTGTGCTGCCAGGAGTTGCTCTCTCCTTTTAGGGCACGTACTAGCCATTTGAGACGTGTAGCCGTGTAGGGATGCTCTCAGGCTAGCTCTCATTGTCGGTAGCAGGTCGCGGCGCCATCAAACCAAGAATTTGCTCACCGGCCGGCTGCACAGTACTACTACTACTAGTGGCTAGCTGCACGGGCTCACCAGATTCGACGAGATCAGCCTCGTGCTCCGAGGTGGTGCCTCTTGTGACTCAACAACGGCCTCCTCCCGACCCAAAGGTCTACGCTTGGCTTTGGCCATCTACCTCCTCCCAACGTCTACCTCCTCCCAACGTCTATGGTATCTGCTTTCGCCATCGATGCAGAGTCACGAGGAGCAGCATCGATTTTAATACTCGCTCCTGCACTTGCCATGTGGCCACTAGGGTGCTGTGGGAGGAGCACGAGGGGTCACCCACCGAGCTGCCCATGTGGCCAAACCACGGGCTGTGTCTCGCTCTTGCCAGAAATACGCGCGACGCCCCTACACGGCTACGCACCATCGAAAAATTCGTGGTCAAAGTTTCCCTCGCGATCCCCCACCCCCCACCTTCCGGCGTGAACATAGAACACGCTAGGATTCCAATTGCCACACTAACTAAATAAGTTTAAATTACTACTTTAGATTGTTTTTTAGGTTTTGAAGCGAGATTGCACTCCTACTTTCGAGGGATTTTGTTGTATGGAGCGTGTAGTGCAAATTACACCGAGGGCTCTCGGTGAGTCAAGTGGGAAACTGTCTAGGGTTTGTGGATGTCGGAGGAGGTGATCGTGGAGAGTGAGGCCTCGATTTCGTCCGACCTCCCCCCCTTTTTGTGATCACGTTGTAGGCATCCCGTTTGTTTACGCGTAGGGTTCCACTAAAGTGTTGCGAGTTGATGGGAGATATCCTTCCCTTTGAGCCATCTATCCGGTTGCAATTCTTCTACAAACACTAGGTGTTGTGTATTGCACGAATCAATGGGCCTCATAGAGGGCTCAAAGGACATGCCTATCATGGGTACTTGTGCGTACGTCGCACAGTCACATGCTACCCCTATATATTATCGACAAGCCCATCATCGACATTCTCTATTAGCTTCGATGTGTTCATGGACTTGCCCCAATAGGTCAATTCCGCTCTGAGTTGAAGTCGAGAGAGTAGTCTATGCATCCTTCATCTACGAGTTCTTGAACAAATGGATCAGCAATTGTAACACACTATGTGCATACAAAAATTTGTTGGGTTGAGAGAGAGAGAGAGACAGAGAGAGAGACAGAGAGAGAGAGAGCATGTGTATGTTGCAACATACGATGAACCCTTTTTTTTCAAAAGATTCGTGCACACATCCATTGTATTCTTTCCGATACTCCTCAACCTTGGAGGGTGTGTACGCGCTCTCGATGTCGACATCCTCCATCGGACAGATGGTAAAAAGCCTTAACCCTACTTCTAATTGTAATATATGGACAATATTGTGCAAGTTACAACGTAGGTTCCCGGTGAGTCAAGAAGCTCGCTCGCCAAAATGGGAATCGTTCTACTGTTTGTGATTGTAGATAGTGAGCCCTCGATTCCATCGGGCCTCCCCCTTTTTACCTATGGTATGTGCGCCCAATTGAGTAAAGTGGACAACACGATGTATTTACCTATGTCCGAGCACCGCATGGATGGAAAAAGCCTTAACCCTAGTGATGATTGTATTATATGGAGAATATAGTGTGATTTACAATGAGGTTTCTTGGCAAGTCTAGAAACTCACTCGCGGAGATGGGAATCGATCTAGGGTTTGTTGATATCATCGAAAATGATTGTGGAGAGTGAGCCCTCGATTTCGTCTGACCTCCTCCCTTTTATGTGGTCACGTTGTAGGCATCCTGTTTGTATACGAGTGGGTTGTGGTGGTGTTAGCCAGGACAGCGATCCTGAGCAAAGTACGAGGCTCTATGGTCGGCACCCATTTGCCCCCAAGTTTAATCCTAATTAGTTCATCATTACTAGTTTCAATGGAGGATCGTGGAGGGAGCCCGGGTATGTCAGAACTAGCTCCCCACCGTGAGTAAGGCTCCTCTATTGTGCTCCAAGTCGATACAAGACATCATTCCCTTTAATCGATCAATCCGGTTGTGATTATTTTTGAAACCCTAGGTGTTGTGTATTGCATAAATCGATGGGCCTCAGAGTCGGGGCTCAAAGTCGTTGCCTATGGCGGGTACCCGTGCGTATGTCCCAGAGGTATCGTCTAGCCAAATATATTGTCTACAAGCCCCTATGAGCACTCCATGGTGTCCATGGACATATCACGGTTGGTGAATCACACAGTATGCCACCATTAAGCGGCTGTAGCGAGGTAGGCGAGGGTCGAAAATAATACTGACCAGTCGATGTGTCAATGACATGGCGGCGCTGGACAGAACCGGTGCTTGGGGCACTCCACTGCGCCAAACGACGTTGGTGGCGCATGGAGGCGGTGCGGGGCGGCTATGTGGCATGCTCGGGAGGTCGAGTACGAGTAGGAAAGCAAGAAGATGTGAAAAAAAGGAAAATGGTGGGCCGTTCAGTATGGGTTGGGATTTACAGGGTTTATTCATTTCAACTATGTTTTAGGCTATAAAATACGTTTTCAATGAGCTGTATAATCGTATAAAGAGATTTTAAGGGCCGTCTTTTTTTTACTATGTGTGCTGGAGTTGCTCTTAGGGCACGTAGCCTTTTGAGACGTCGATGGGACCGCTCTTGGGCTCACACCACAATTTCACAAAGAATACTTGTAGGCCTTGTTTGGTACTAGAGTTTTTGTGGGGATTAGATTGGATAATCCCCACCAAATCCCAAATTCTCATTTGTTGCTAAAAGTATGTTTGGTTCTAAAGTATTGGACCAATTCAATCCCCATTTATTCCCACTTTTCCCCAAGTTTTAATGTATTTTTTTCAATATACAATACACTACCCATACCTAGTAGATTAGAAAGGATTAGAGTTTTGTGGAGATTAGAGGGATTTAGGTGAAGGTGAGGGTTTCACTCAATCCCCTTAAAAATTATTCCCGCTAATCCCTAACAAAAACACTAAAACCAAACAAGGCCGTAGTTGGTACGAGCTCTCCTCGCGCGCCATGAAACCAAGAACGTGGTACTACACCGGCTGCACCTGCACAGTAGGTAGCTGCACAGTAGTGGCTCATGAGATTCGAAGGAAGAAATTTGAAGATGGCTCCTGCGACTAGAGAACATCCAAAGAGCATTGCTCTGGTACCCGTCTATCTACCGGACAGATCTATCCATCCATTAGATTTGGGTTAGAATAGTTCTAAATTAATCCGAATAGATCGTGCCCGTTGAGGCGTCGTACACGTCTCGTACAATCTGTGTGGACCGATTAGGACATGTTTAAACCGTTTGGTTAGACCCGGTGGAAATGCCTTCACGCCCTAACGGCCAGTTCCCAACAACCGACAGCTCCATACTCCACTGAAAAATGATTGGCCTTTCCGGGGGATACGTGACTTTCTATCCCCCGGGTCGTGCGTTCGACGCTCTGGTGGTGGGACCACGTTCGACCAGTCGTTTCCCCACGATTCCCCATTGTAACACCCTCAGAATCGACCCTATGCAAGTTTAGCAAAATTCGCCAAACCCGCATAGAAACGATTCGAAGGTGCCCACCAGGCACTTTCGTGCGGGTGGAAAAAACAAAGTAATAACATTACACAACAGTCCTCGATGGGACCCACGAGCGAGATATATATACAACGGCGACTCAAAGAGTCAAGAATACAAATATTATATACAAAGATCCAAATCACCTTGAAAGAGGGAGGCGTCCGACTACGGACAAGATGCAAATGGGGCTAAGAGCCACGAAGAATAACCAATGGCGTCCATAACCTGCCTGAGCCAAGCGGAAGGTAACCACCTATGGCGTCGATCTCAAAACTGCTTAAACAAAGGGTGCCGACAAAGGGCAAAGGAAAAAGAAGGGCGTCGATCGAGGCGATACAGCGAGGCTAGAATTGGCGGTCCTCGCCTACATAGGTATGGTGGGTGACGGCGTGGCAGATGCACTAAACAACCTATAGAGACTCGATACAATGGCGGCTATCGAGAGGGTGAGAAGACCTATTCGGACCCAACACGAGACTATAATCAAACAAACCCATCTGGCGTTTCCCCTCGAGACCAAACGAGGAAGTCAACGAGGAACCACGGTTGGCGATTTATTTATTCGATTATAGTTGCGGCACTTTACTAGTCGAGTTTAGATAATCGTCGATAAAGTAAGCGATGGGCACTTTTAGTTAGTCATTCCGTTATAGTGGCATCACTTACTAGTCGATTCATTTAGCATGAGATAAACCCAAAACCCATAGGTTGTTGGTACTTTTACTTAGCCATTCCGTTGTAGTGAAGTGATTACTAATCATATCGGAAACAAGTCAATTTAAAGCGTAAACTTTAGTTATAGTTGTCTATGATCGACACTGTGCTCCAAGTCGTCCATAACGCGGACACGGCTTCTCGAAAAGATTAAACCTGCGGTGCACCAAAGTATCCACAAGCACTTGACCCTTTTGCGGATCGGTTAACATACACCCATCGGTATGTCGGCGGGGCCTAAGTCACGGCGTTCCCGGACCAAAAGCAAGCCTTTGGGGCCACCCCACTAAGTACACCATAGCGAAGTCGGCGGTCTCGAGACGGACTCGGGGTTTGCGTCGATGGTCAGCGACAATGCAGATCCCCAATCGGGGGCTATCGATCTGCGAAAACATCCCGCTTCAAGCGATGCGATTATGCGTACCTCGCTGTCGTAAATAAAGCGGTAAAGCATGGCATAAGTACAGGATAGTAATAAAGCCCCAAACTAGTTTGTGGCCCCAAGACAATACTTTGAAATCGTAATTATCAATGGGGGCCCATATCTCCCACTTTGTGGTTAGCGCTCGATCTCTAGCAGTGTCAAGAACTCGGGTCCTCACGGGACACAAGTGGTGATCGGAAACCAAATCTTACCTATCACCCACCGATGCCTCTCGCTTAATTCATTTTTAGTTGTTAAGCGAATTTAAAGTGAAACAATAATTAAACCATGATCATCTTCATCGTCGACATGCGGCAATTCTCCAACAAGCTGTGGTACTTGACGACAAGCAAAACACTTGAGCAAGCGACTACGACACGGGTCCAACTATCTACCAAACAACAGATAATAGGATGTGTCCAAGGCTATATACGGCTAGGGATTTCAGTGCGAAACTAAACAGAGCGACCACGGATAACAATAGATCAACAGGAGGAAGTAAATACTAGAAAGTAAGATAGGTAGAAAGGGAGATGCTCGCTTTGAAAACATTGTCGAAAGGTTCCACGAAGTTGGCGAAGCTCACATCAACTCATCGGCCTTATCCGCGAAGAACCAAAGCGCTAGAAGAAACACCGGATGCGATATTCAATACAACGGCAGAAAATCGGCAGGATGCATGCATGATGGATGGCATGGCAAAGGTGCGATGCAGTTAGGTCATATTAAGTGGAACCGGGGTCCCGACAATTAATTAGATGGTGCAAGTTGTTTAGAACCCCGCAATTTAAATGTTGTTTAAACAAGGCAATATAAGATACCGGTTCGCTACACAAGTTTAAATGAGGCCGATATGAGACTAGATTTGCCCGCATATGGGCCCCATATTTAATTATTAGGTGAATCGGCATAAGGCCCCCAAACCAATGATATGCATGCGAGAATGACAATTTAATATGTGACAAGTTGATATGTTATAAAATAGGGTTCGGGAAAAAGGGTCACACATTAGAGGGGCTCGACGATCTTGGGTTCCGGGGTTGGGTCGGTCTCGAGGTTTCGGTCCGGCTCGGATCCGAGTCTGACAGGCGTTCTCGGTCACGCAGCGATCTTGCGTTCGGAAGAAGTACTAGGCGCTCTGCGTCGGTGCCGTCCTTGTCGCATTCGCGGTCTTGGTCATGTCGACGATCATGGCGTTGGTCGAGGCACTTGCCGCCACGGGTTCTCGGTGTCGGGATGAAGTACTCGGCGTCTCGCGTCGGCGATCTCGGCGTATCCTGGCGTGGTCCTTGTCGGGGTTCTCGGCTCCGGCGAAGTCGGCTTGGGTGAAGAACTTGGTGTCCGAGTGCTTGGCGTTCGGGTCACGGTGTCCTCGATTCCGTATAGGCGATCGTGGCGTTCGAGGAAGATCTCGTCTCCGGAGATCTTGGGGTTCCTTGTAGATGACCTTCGGATCCTTGAGGCGATTTGTCGTCGATGGAGAACTTGAAGCTAGGTCGGTCAGCGGAAGTTCTTGACACGAACGGTCCTTGTTAGTGGTCCTTCCGTTCGGATCGCCGCATATACAGGCGTTGTTGTTCTTCATGTGACCTATACCATATCCTTGAGATGTCACCAGGACTCCTCAAAAGAACACGGTACTAGCGACCATGACAGCCTTGGCGGAAGAAGCAGGCGGGGACACGCGATGGAGCACCGGCCAATGAGGCAGAGGCCCGTCTGTGGCTTGCGAGCCAGGCGGAGGTGCTAGGGATCTGACGGTGGAGGACGAGGCGGAAGGAGGCTGATCGCCGGCGGAGGTTGGGGCTCGCCGAGATGCGAGGAGAGGCAACATTGGGCGAGGAGGCCGAGCGGACATGGCGGTGAGGCGGGAGTCGCCAGCGGAGAGGAGCTTGGAGGCTGAGGCCTTGCAGAGGTGGCTGGCCGAGTTCTGAGGCCAGGGAGGCTGCTGAGGTGAGCCGGCGAGAGGAGGGGCTGAGGCGGGGACCACGCGGCCGAGGCCCGCTCCGAGACGAAGGGAAGCGAGGGAGGAGGAGCTCTGGAGGCGGGGAGGGCCTCGGCGGGGAAGGAAGGGCCCAGGCGGGCGGAGGGGTCGGGAGGTAGGATGAGGCGGTGGCGGGCGGGTGGAGGCGGGGAGGCGGCGGTGTGGCGACTCAGTGGGCGGAGGCGGCAAGTCTTGGGGCCTCTGAGGAGGCGGGTCAGGAGGCCGGGGCTTGGGAGGCGAGCTATGAGGCGGGTGGTGGGGAACTTGCGGGGAGGAGGGAGGGAGAAGCCGTGACGAGGGAGGCATGGCGGGCAGGTGACAGGGTGGCGGTTGAGCAGGGAAGAAGAGAGAGGAGGAGGAGGCGGGGTGGGTCCATGGGGGCCCAGGGGGGTTGGTGGCTGGGGAGAAAAGGTGGGATCTGGTGTGGGGGGGTTCTCGCGTGCGTGTGTGTGTGTTTTTGGTGTGCTGGGGGTGGGGTGTGTGGGATGAGGGGTAGAGAGGGTGTGAGGGAGAGGTTGGCCACATGGCAGGTGGGGATAGGTAGAGGGAGAGAGGAGGGGTGAGGTGGCGCGCTCTGATAGGCTAGGGTGAGGTGGAGGGTTGGTTTGGGTAGAATTCTGGGTAGCTATAGGATTAGCAGGGTGGTTGGGTGGACCGATTGTTTTTTAAACTGGGGGTGGTCGTTCGGGTCGGGACGGCCCGTTCGACTGCCCCCGCTAAAAATAAAATAAATTTTATTTGTTTAATTGGACCGGTTGCAATTCGCTCGCGGCCAAAACAAAAATAATCCGGCGGCCCGGGCTTTGCGTTTGAATTAGGATGGGGCGTCTTAGAAAATAAAACAGGTTTTTGCGAAATAGTTTTAGACAAACAACATGATGATGCCGATGCAATGCACAAATTCAACGCGATTTTCTAGTAGTGGTTTTGCGGGATGCCACAATTCGACACCACTAACAAGGGATCTCGCCCTCGAGATCCGCCTCATAATCTTAGGAAGGAAGGTCGATTGCTGCGTCTTCTCGCTTCGTGTAGATCCTCGCGACACCACTAACAAGAGGTCGTCATCCCTGATCGTCGAGAGAACACTCCGGATAAACAACGAACGAGGTTAAAGGTAAGGCCACCTCTAACTTCCATGGAAGGAGTAAATTGCATCGATCCACCATTCAATGTACATAAGCGAATGATAAGAGTAGTGGTATGGTCGCGACTCCATCCCGCACTCAAAGCATTACCCTGTACACGAATAGACAGACTATGCAACCAACCCTCAGGATTCAGACTGAAGATCTCGACAAGCGAAGTTCGGAAACAAAGGAGTGATGCAGACTCTGCATCGGATCTGGCGTAGAGGATGTTGTCGCGTCGGAAAACACCGGAAGGAACAAACAAGGAATACAGGATGGTTACACCGTAGACGGATTCATCAGGCAGCTTGAACACCGGAGGGTAGAACACCGTTACCAAAGAAGGAAGCGAAAACCCTGAAGGTACGACGGAACCCAACCACGAGAAATCCTGGACTCGAAGTGAGAGAAGAGAGCGGATTCAAAACACGTAGAGGTAAGAGGAGAACAGCAGGGGGTAAGGAGTAAAATCAGACCTAATCAGAACTATCCAACCGACTTTGCAAAATAGTTTTGACACTCTACTTCGGCCGTTAGCTAGGTTATCCTCTGATTTGGACTTGTGGGTATCATGGCCGAGCTCTCGATACCACTCAGTAACACCCTCGAGAATCGACCCTATGCAAGTTTAGCAAAATTCGCCAAACCCGCAGAAAGCGATTGAAGGTGCCCTTGAGCACTTTCGTGCGGTGGAAAAACAAAGTAATAACATTACAACAGGTCCTCGATGGGACCCACAGAGTATATATACAACAATGACTCAAAGAGTCAAGAATACAAATATTATATACAAAGATCCAAATCACCTTGAAAGAGGGCGTCCGACTACGGACAAGATGCAAATGGGGCTAAGAGCCACGAAAGAATAACAATGGCGTCCATAACCACCTTGGCCAAGCGGGAAGGGTAACCTCGCTAACTTGGCGTCGATCTCAAAACCTGCTTAAACAAAGGGGTGCCGACAAAGGGCAAAGGAAAAAGAAGGGCGTCGATCGAGGCCAAGACAGCCGAGGCTAGAATTGCGGTCCTCGCCTACATAGGTATGGTGGGTGGCCGAAGCAGCATGCACTAAACAACCTATAGAGACTCGATACAACTGGCGGCTATCGGAGAGGGGTGAGGAAGACCTATTCGGATCCAACCTGATACTATCATCAATCAAACTCATCCTGGCGTTTCCCCCTCGAGACCAAACGAGGAAGTCAACCGAGGAACGCACACAGTTGGCAGTTTTACTTATTCAGTTATAGTTGCGGCACTTTACTAGTCAGGTTTAGATAATCGTCCTGATAAAGTAAGCAGTGGGCACTTTTAGTTAGTCATTCCGTTATAGTGGCATCACTTACTAGTCAGATTCAATTAGCATGACATAAACCCAAAACCCAGCAGTTGTTGGTACTTTTACTTAGCCATTCCGTTGTAGTGAAGCTGATTACTAATCATATCGGAACAAGTCAATTTAAAACAATAAACTTTAGTTATAGTTGTCTATGATCGGAATCGTGCTCCAAGTCGTCCATAACCGGACACGGCTTCTCGAAAAGATTAAACCTGCAGGGTGCACCAAAGTATCCACAAGCACTTGACCCTTTTGCGGATCGGTTAACATACACCCATCGGTATGTCGGCGGGGCCTAAGTCACGGCGTTCCCAGACCAAAGCAAGCCTTTGGGGCCACCCGCTAAAGTACACCCAACGAAGTCGGCCGGTCTCGAGACGGACTCGGGGTTTGCGTCGATGGTCAGAACGACGCAGATCCCCAATCGGGACGCCGACATGAAAACATCCCGCTTCCAAAGCGATGATAATGCGGTACCTGCAAATCGTAAATAAAGCGGTAAAGCATGGCATAAGTACAGGATAGTAATAAAGCCCCAAACTAGTTTGTGGCCCCAGACAATACTTTGAAATCAGTAATTATCAATGGGGGCCCATATCTCCCCTTTGTGGTTAGCGCTCGATCTCGGAACAGGTGTCAAGAACTCGGGTCCTACGGGACACAAGTGGGCGGTCGGAAACCAAATCTTACCTATCACCCACCGATGCCTCTGCTTAATTCATTTTTAGTTGTTAAACAGAATTTAAAGTGAAACAATAATTAAACCATGATCATCTTCATCGTCAACATGCGGCAATTCTCCAACAACTGTGGTACTTGACGACAAGCAAAACACTTGAGCAAGCGACTACGACACGCGGGTCCAACTATCTACCAAACAACAGATAATAGGATGTGTCCAAGGCTATATACGGCTGCAGGGGATTTCACGGGTACGAAACTAGAGCAACGCGACACAGATAGCAATAGATCAACAGGAGGGAAGTAAATACTAGAAAGTAAGATAGGTAGAAAGGGGGAGATGCTCGCCTGAAAACATTGTCGAAAGGTTCCACCGAAGTTCGGGGCGAAGCTCACATCAACTCATCGGCCTTATCCGCGAAGAACCAAAGCGCTAGAAGAAACACCGGATGCGATATTCAATACAACGGCAGAAAATCGGCAGGATGCATGCATGATGGATGGCATGGCAAAGGTGCGATGCAGTTAGGTCATATTAAGTGGAACCGGGGTCCCGACAATTAATTAGATGGTGCAAGTTGTTTAGAACCCCGCAATTTAAATGTTGTTTAAACAAGGCAATATAAGATACCGGTTCGCTACACAAGTTTAAATGAGGCCGATATGAGACTAGATTTGCCCGCATATGGGCCCCATATTTAATTATTAGGTGAATCGGCATAAGGCCCCCAAACCAATGATATGCATGCGAGAATGACAATTTAATATGTGACAAGTTGATATGTTATAAAATAGGGTTCGGGAAAAAGGGTCACACATTAGAGGGGCTCGACGATCTTGGGTTCCGGGGTTCGGGGTCGGTCTCAGGGTTTCGGGTCCGGGCTCGGGATCCAGGGTACGACGGAAGCGTTCTCGGTCACGGGGCAGATCTTGCGTTCCGGGAAGAAGTACTAGGCGCTCTGCGTCTTGGCTCCTTGTCGCATTCGCGGTCTTCGGGTCATGTCGACGATCATGGCGTTCGGGTCGAGGCACTTGCCGCCACGGGGTTCTCGGTGTCCGGGATGAAGTACTCGGCGTCTCCGCGTCGGCGATCTCGGCGTATCCCTGGCGTGGTCCTTGTCGGGGGTTCTCGGCTCCGGCGGGGTCGCTTCCGGGTGAAGAACTTGGTGTCCGGCGAGTGCTTGGCGTTGGTCACGGTGTCCTCGATTCCGTATAGACGATCGTGGCGTTCCGAGGAGAAGATCTCGTCTCTCCCGGAGATCTTGGGGTTCCTTGTAGATGACCTTCGGATCCTTGAGGGCGATTTGTCGTCGATGGAGAACTTGAAGCTAGGGCCAGTCAACGGAAGTTCTTGACACCGAACGGTCCTTGTTAGTGGTCCTTCCGTTGCATCGTCATATACGGGCGTTGTTGTTCTTCATGTGACCCTATACCATATCCTTCGAGATGTCACCAGACTCTCAAAAGAACACTGTACTAGCACCAATAACAGGCCTTGACGGAAGGAAGCGGCGAGACACGCGATGGAGCACCCGGCAATGAGCGAGAGGCCCGTCTGTGAGCTTCTGAGCCGGGCGGAGGTGCTAGGGACGCAGTGCTGGAGGACGAGGCGGAAGGAGGCAGGCGCGGCGGCGGAGGTTGGGGCTCGCCGAGATGCGAGGGAGAGGCGAAGAACTGGCGAGGAGGCCGACGGACATGGCAGAGGCGGGGTCAGCCGGAGAGGAATGAGCTTGAGGCCGCGGCAGACGCTGCAGAGGTGGCCGTGAGGTTGCAGAGGCCAGGGGAGGCGGGCGAGGTGAACCGGCTGACAGAGGGGGCGAGGAGGCGGGGACCACGCGCCGAGGCGCTCCGGGCGAAGGAGGAAGGGAGGAGGGAGCTCACGGAGGCGGGAGGGCCTCGGCGGAAGGGAAGGACTGGAGGCGAGGCGGGTCGGGAGGTAGGATGAGGCGGGAGGCAGTGGAGGCGGTCATGAGGCGGCGACTCCGGTGGGCTGAGGCGCAGAAGGGCTTGGAGCTCTGCATGAGGCGGGTCCGCGAGCGGGTTGAGGAGGCGAGCTATCAGGCGGTGGTCAGTGGGGAACTTGCGGGAGGAGGAGAGGGAGGCCGTGACGGAGGAGGCACCGTGGCGGGCCGAGCGGGAAGAAGAGGAGAGGGAGGAGGGAGGGTGGCGGGTGGGTCCAGGCCCAGGGGGTTGGTGGCTGGGGGGAAAAGGTGGGGTCTGGTGTGGGGGGGATCTCGCGTGCGTGTGTGTGTGTTTTTGGGGTGCTGGGGGTGGGGTGTGTGGGATGAGGGGTAGAGAGGGTGTGAGGAGAGGTTGGCCACATGGCGGTGGGGATAGGTAGAGGAGAGAGGAGGGTGAGGTGGCGCTCGATAGGCTAGGGTGAGGTGGAGGTTGGTTTGGGTAGAATTGCAGGTAGCTATAGGATTAGCAGGGTGGTTGGGTGGACCGATTGTTTTTTAAACTGGGGGTGGTCGTTCGGGTCGGGACGGCCCGTTCGACTGCCCCCGCTAAAAATAAAATAAAATTTTTATTTGTTTAATTGGACCGGTTGCAATTCGCTCGCGGCCAAAACAAAAATAATCCGGCGGCCCGGGCTTTGCGTTTGAATTAGGATGGGGCGTCTTAGAAAATAAAACAGGTTTTTGCGAAATAGTTTTAGACAAACAACATGATGATGCCGATGCAATGCACAAATTCAACGCGATTTTCTAGTAGTGGTTTTGCGGGATGCCACACCCATCTCTGCCTCGCGTGTCCCAGGCTTTCACCATACGTCTCCGCCGCCTCCGTCGTCGGTGCTTGTCGTGCGCTCGCTTTCTACTCTCGCCGCTCTGGTCTTTGAGCTCGTCGTCTGTGCCGGTGGCTTCTCTTGCCCTGCATTGTCACGCCGACCTCATCTCGCGGTAGCGCCACGAAGCCCTCGGCCGCAGATCTTGTCGTCGCGTCCGAGCTCTCGCAATACTCGCTTCATAAGACCACGCCACCGATCGCCGCTTTCCAATCTTACGCTTAACTCGCGCAGACAGTGGAGCATCGGTAGCGGCAGCACCAGATGGGAAGGAAGGGCGCTGCTACCTTGAACGGGCTTGTCTCCGGCATGGGCGTCACCAAATGGCTGCCCGCTGCTCCGACCTCCAGTGAGAAACACTCGTTTGATGTGGCGTCCATTCATGCTACCTATCTCAGGAGATTTTGCTACAGACGGTCGACGTTTTAGCTACCGACGGTCATCATTGTTGCTACCGAGGCACGACGGATTTGCTACGGACAGAGCGATAGATTTTCATGTTGGTGAATTTTTGCTATGGCCATGAGATTTGCTACATACGTATATATTTTCTGCTCCGACTTTTGCATGACTTTGCTCCACTTGCAACAAGTGACACCACCAGGAGCAGGGCCAGCACTGCACCGAAAACCAGGGACCAAGAAGGGCAGGCATGAGTAAAAAAATTCTGAAAGGCGCCGCACCAGGAGCAATCATTCGGCGCTAGTGTGTGCCCCACCGCTGATCTGATCGAGACCACCCAGTTTTCACCGGGATTGAATTGAGGACGACCGCCCAGCGCGTGCCGCTTGCGGCCAAAGCACTCGCAGGCTCGCACCGTATAGCACTAGGCGTGGCTCCACCACGCTCCCATCCATGCCGATACACCACACACCTGCACGATACCAGCTCAACCATGTGACAGGACAAAAACGTCTAGTAGTAGGATGCTTCCTAAATTCCGATATCCTGAAATTAGTTCAGATTGTTTTCTTTACTACTACTCCCTACTTTCCAAAATATAAGATGTTTTAGGTTTGTGAACAAAATGAATCTAGACTTCTTTTAGTGTGTAGATTCATCCCAATATTGAGTGAACCTACATACTAAAACATGTTTAGATACATTTGTTTCACAAAGTTAAAACATCTTATATTTCGAAACGGAGGGAGTAGTAACAAGATGAGAAAATTGAAGGTAACCCCAAGCTTTGTGGCATCCGTTGCGGAGAACACGGAAACAAGTATTCTATTGCAGCTAGCACAACTTTGTGTCTAAATCCGTTGCAGCTTGCCCAAATCATTTTGTCAACTCGTTAACGCATACACCGTGGCTCTCCCAGTCCCAGATTTGCGGCTGAAAAGGCTAGGCATGTAACACAGAAAAATGGGCAACATTACATTTGAAAACACATGTAATTTTAGCAACACAATTACTACCTCCGCTTTAAAATATACTTTTTTTAGAACATAACACAATATACCAAACAGTGTAATAACAACAAATTAAGCAAAAACTGCCTCAAATTAATGAAACCAAGAACTTGGTACTACACCGGCTGCACCTGCACAGTAGGTACCTGCGCAGGGTAGTGGCTCACGAGATTCCAAGGAAGAAATTTGAAGATGGCTCCTGCGACTAGAGAGCATCCAAAGAGGAGCGTATGCTCTGGTACCCGTCTACTATCTACCTTCTCTGCTTTCGCCATTGATGCAGAGTCACGAGGAGCAGTATCGATTTTAATACTCGGTCCTGCACTTGCCATGTGGCCACTAGGTTGCTGTGCGAGGAGCACGAGGAGGGGTCACCCACCGAGCTGCCCATGTGGCCAAACCACGGGCTGTCTCTCGCTATCGCCACTCGCCACCAATACGCGCGGCGCCCCTACACTAACACGGCTACGCACCGTATGAAAATTCGTGGTCAAAGTTTCTCTCGCGATCCCCCACCTTCCGGTGCACGCTAGGAATCCAAGTACTTTACATTGTTTTTTAAGGTTTCGAAGCGAGATTGCACTCCCACGCTCGTAAATGCCCGAGCCCGTAAGTTTTTTTTTTTGCATGTAGGCCCCACTTGTATATGAGCTCCACGAGTGTTTAGCATAAAACCAGCACTTTTCGCGTTAAATTTTGAAAACCCACCACTTTACGTTTGAATTGTAAAAAAACACCATCTTACGTTCGTTTTGTTGCAATGTGCGATAAACACCGCTTTGAGTCGAATTGACACTAACTCTGACGGGTTAGGTCCACACAGAAGACGAAAGATGGCACCCGTATGTTGCCGTTAGCATAGAACCGCTCAAATTACGAAAAACCACCGGTTTATGTTTGAATCGCAAAAAAACACCACATTTGGATTATTTTTGCAATTCGCACTAAGATGAAATTAACATCGAATTAACAGTATTTCTGACACGTGGGACCCAATTGTTACGGCCAATTTACTGAGGTGGACTGGGTCCCACTTGTCATCCCATTTAAGAAATTCTCGATATTCTAAAAAAGGAAAAACTAGAGTACATGGGAGGTTTGACCCCGAGCTACAATCAGCGGCGTGGGGCTCGGACTCCACCCGCCATCCCTTCCCCATTCTGCGGCCCATCCCGTCCCGCAAAGCTCAAACACCTGCGCACCACTGAGCTCGTCCGGACTTCCGCTTCGGTCCATTGCCGTCATGGAGCACGTCTCGTGCCACGACATAGCTTCGCGGGACTCGCCCTCTCCGGCCTTTCATTTGAGCACGCCACATCATGCCTTCTGAGCTCGCCTTCGGTCGCGCCATCACTTTGAGCACGCCACGCCGTGCATCACGCATAGCTTTCGCTTTCGGTCCCTGTTGGAGAACCCCGCCTCGCGCCGCTGCAGAGCTCGATGGGGCTTCTACCGCGCTGCAATTTGGGGCATAGCGGAGCTGCTGGGAGGGAGGCCGCGCGGGGCTCGGCGGGCAAGGTGGCGACGGCCGATAGCGAGTAACAAGGAGAGGGTGGATGAGGGATTTGGGGCAGAAGGGCGGGTGCAGGCGGCGAGTACTCTAGGAAGGCGGCGACGTCCTGCCTTGCCGATGGCCCGGGGCGACGGGCGTGGTCAACAGGACGGACGGGATGGGAGAGCAGGAGATGTGGTCTCGGGCCGCCTCCTAATTATTTTTTTACTATTTAGATTTTCTTAATTGGGCTGACAAGTGGGTTCCGTTCAGTCCACGTCACCAAATGGGCTCTGACAAATGGATCCAATCAGCAAGATTCAATCTTAATTCGCGATCAAAATCAGTATAAAATGTGGTGGTTTTTTGCGATTCAAACGTAAACCGGTGGTTTTTTGAAATTTGAGCGGAAAAGTGGTGGTTCTATGCTAACGGCAACAAACATGCGCCGTCTTCTGTGTGGGCCAACCTGTTAAAGCTAGTGTCAATTCGACTCAAATCGGTGTTTAGCCTACATTGCAACAAATCGAACGTAAGGTGATGGTTTTTTGCGATTCAAACGTAAAGTGGTGGTTTTTCGAAATTTAACGCGAAAAGTGGTGGTTTTATGCTAAACACTCGGCTCGGACACACTCTCATCTCCTGCTACAGTACATGACGCCTCTCTCGTCGGCGAAGCGGACAAGGGACGGCGAAGGGGAGGCGTCGGCTGTAGATTTAGGTTTTCTTCTAGTAGTTGTTGCTTTTTAGGGTTGTTTTGGAGCTGGGATCCGATCAATGCGGGCCAGGTCTCGGGCGTTGGGTGCTGGTTCTTTTTGCTCATGCTCCTTTGGTAGGAGCAAACCTTGAAGATCTTTGGTAGGAGCAAACCTTGAAGATCTTTGGTAGGAGCAAACCTTGAAGATCGGCGCCGTCGTCTCAACAAATAAAGTGTATGTAGTTCTTCACTGGAGTGTGGGCTCTGCGCGGTACGTGTTCTCCTGGCCGGTTTTGGAAGCGGTGGGAGTGGCGATGCGGTCTAGGATGGCCAGCCGTGGAGGCAAGGAGGAGGGGTGCTGATGGCCGCCATCCTCGACAACACGAAGAAGAAGGGTTTGCTAGCCAACTCTGAATGGGGTTGATCATCGGGGTTCCCTTCCCCTTCCTTACCGCGACAAACCAAGCTGACGGTGACCCAAGTGGCGTAGTCCCCGAAGTCGTCGACGACGGGCGTGGACTGAGATCTCGTTTCTCTAGTAGTGGCAAAAGAAAAGTAAGATTTTTATTGCATGTGGGACCCACTTGTCGATCAGTTGCCCTTTTTATTAATATGTTTTGCACCGAGCACGATCCGCTCTCTTCCTCCCCGTTCTCCTCGAACTTGACAACGAGAAGATGCACATGCATTCTCTATGTCCTCTTCCTTCGTCACACCGACACCACCACAGATACATCAACTGTATCAGCTCGGGAAGCTCGTTGCGTTGGCGGAGGCAACAAAGAAAGTGTCATGGTCGCATGAGGCCGCAAGGAGATGTTGGAGCCAACAGTGATGCCGGAAGCGAGAAGCAGACGATAGCGAGGTGAGGATGAAGTCACCGACGTGAGTTTGGCAGAATGGACGAAAATAACACAAAAAAATAACAATTTCACGAAATGAACTCTGGCCAGAAGAAATTCACGGAACTAACCCTTTTTGCAACGCCACACAGCGTGGCGCCGCACCCTGAAGAGCGGCGCCACTAGACTGGCGCGCCACGCTGCGTGGAGCCCATGTCAGTCCCGATAGTCGCCTTGTAGCCAGCGCGCCTTTGTGTAGTGAGGCTGTTGCGCTGGCGCCGCACTTTAGGTCATGTACCGGCATGAGCCAGCCCTCCAGACCCATCTCATTCCTCTCCCGGGCTCGAGCAGGGCGTGGCTCTTCTCCACCTTCTCCCTCCTAGTGTCCAAATCGGAAGCCTCTCTCCGTGGAGTTCGATCCCCCCAAGTGCCTTGAGGTATTCTTCCCCTTTATCTTTGATTTGACCCATTAATTTCTTGTTTTTGGTCCATATCTTGTAAACCCTAGTTTGTTTTGTAAGATGCATGGTAGAATGTTCTTGTATTGGCATATGTGTTGGTATTGTGTTAATGTTAGCATGGGTATCTATTAAGTGTGTTGACCATGGTATTGTTGTTGTGATTATGTTAGGCATGGCAAGAATTGTTCATGTTCACCATTTAGACAAGGATGCTTTTTTGAGAGGTAACATAGAACCGGACCCGGACGAGCTCGATTTGGTGTTTGAGCGTACTCCAACATATGCCGAGGTCTTGGAGCAATTGAGGATTGAATTGAAATGGATGGACCCAAAGGATGATATTGAGTTGGAGGGAAGACATAATGTTGGCTTGGGAATGCATGTCCGTTGGAAGACCATGCGTATCTTCTCCGAGGCCCGTTGGCTTGCATACAAGGAGGTGGTAGCCGAATCACTAGACAAGGCTCTTGAGCTATTTGCCACCAAGAAAGTTGGTAGTTCATTGTCTTTGGACTTAAACCGTATGGCATCCCCATTGCGTACTATGAGTCCTCCACCCGTAGACCAAGAGCTAAGGTGTGAACCTCCCTTGACCCAAACATTGAGCCCGATTTCAAGACACCAAGATGATGATTGTGGGGGTGAAGATGAAGATGACAATGATGATGTTGAACTCCACGACAACAATATTGGAGATCTAGAGAAATATATCACACAAGATGACATAGACCATGACCTCCCGTATTCTCGAGGCTATGCATCGGACTCGGATGATGATGGTCCCGAAGAAGAAGTTGACGAGGAGGGGTTCACGGCTAGAGAGGCCGAAATCCACCATACCGTATTGGGTCGGGACCATCAGGTGCCTTTGTTTCGTGATCTCGCCTCATGGATGAAGCCACAGTTGATGGTGGCAAAGGCATTGTGCTCGGACCAAGGACAAGTTCTTACCGGGATGGCAATGAAGTGAATAGTGGCTTTTGCAAAGGATCAAGGTTCAGGACCTTGTTGGAATTTAAGCAATGGATAAAGGACTTCTCGGTGAAGCATCATCGTCCTTACGGCCGTGCACTCGGACATCAAGAAGCGTTACGGTGAAGTGCGAGGAGGAAGGATGTCCTTGGATAGTGCGTGCAAGACCATTCAAGGGAGGTCCTGAATGGCACATATCTAGTTGCGTATCAACTCACATGTGCCGAGGCCCGGTGTTGGATGGGAAGGATGCGAAGAACGAGCACCGGCAACTCACCTCCGAGTTCCTCGCTTATAGGCTTTCCAATGACATCGCGTCGTTTCCAATAATGACCATCAAGCAGGTCATAGAGTTTGTGAAAGCCCTCTTTCACTACGAGGTGAAGTACGGGAAGGCATGGAAGTCTAAGCAAGCCGCATTCAAGATGTTGTACGGTGATTGGGAGGAATCTTATAACCGAATCCCAAGGTTGTTGTTAGCGATGGCCAATGCTAACCCCGACATGGTTCATGTGGTTTAACCTTATGGGAACAAGACAAGGGTTGTAAACGGGAAAACCGTGCGAGTATTTGGCCGTGCATTTTGGGGTTTTGAGCAATGTGTTCGGGCTTTTGAACATTGTAGACCGGTCATCTCTGTTGATGTCTTGATCGTCTCCTCATCGGCATCCTCAGGGCAAATCTTGAAATTCTGGATGATCCAAGTAAAAGTAGCCCCGACAGCGACCCTCAGTTTTTCCCCCTTCTTGTTTATAGCCTCGGGTGGATCCTTCCCTATAAGGGAGACCATCTCCTCACGCCACCCGTCTGAATCCGAGGACATGCACACAGGGTTTCCCTCGATTGGGAGTGCCAGGATCATGCTCATGTCCTGCAAGGTGATCGTAGTCTCACCGGTCCTAAGGTGAACGTGGCGTCTCGGCCTCCATCGGTCCACAAGAGCGGTGATCGCAGCAGGGTTGAAGGCCGGTGTGGACCGAGTGACCATGTGGATAAAGGGGAGGAGTCCTATCTGCTGGATGTACGGAGTGTACCGCGCATCATAACGCATCTTGCCGGACGAGACCTCGTGGTACCTAAGTCGAAGGGGTTGAAGCTCCTGCAAACATACAATGGAAAAATGTTAGATTTCCATCTAAACAAACATGACATCTTGTTCGACTTGCATTGAAGTTTTTAGTACCTGTCTCTTCTCCGACATCTTGTAGGCACGGTGTTGAACATCATAGTGAGCATTGTTTAGAAGGGGGTTTAGAGCCATCCTACATATTCAAAACAATAGAGAGAATAAGAACAATTACAAAATGTCCATCTTATTCCAACTATAGTTGACACATATAGTTCTAGCATCTAGCATCTAGTTCTACCCTACTATACCTATAATTCCAGCACGAACAAAAATTTCCTCCTACTCTACCTATAATTCTAGGGTTTCACTATCCCAAAATAGCTAGGGTTTTACATGCATTCCTAATATTGCAATCTAGGGTTTCAAGATCCAACTTACAAGCATTCCTAAACCTAAAGATCAAGTAAACATGGCAATGGTTCATACAATCTATGGTTTCACCATCCAATCTAGGGTTAGACCAAAAATTGCAAATAAGGGAGAAAAAAGGAGAAATTTGTGGATGTAATTGAGAGGGATTAGAGAGAATACCTGGGAGGGATTGGGAGCACAAATCTTGGAAGAAATTCACCAATCTGCTGGTTGGGAGATTACGTGGAGAGCTTGCCCTTGCCGCCGTCTGTTCGAGCCTGGGAGAGGAAGGCAATGAGATGGGTCTGGGAGGGCTGGCTCATGTGGTACATGACCTAAAGTCGCGGCGCCAGCGCAACGGCCAGACTACGATGGCGCTGTTACAAGGCGCCGTGACTATCGGGACCGGGCCATGGGCTCCACTGGCAGTCTTGTGCGAGGTCTAGTGGCGCCGCTCTTCAGGGTGCGGCGCCACGCTGTGTGGCGTTGCAAAAAGGGTTAGTTCCGTGAATTTCTTCTGGCCAGAGTTCATTTCGTGAAATTGTTATTTTTTTAAGTTATTTTCGTCCATTCTGCCCGTGAGTTTAGTGATGGCAGGGAAACATGGCCGAGAGGAGTCGGAGCGGCAGCCCGCCCGATGTCGTCAGGAGGAGGAGGCACGAGATGAAACTTTGGGCTGGAAAAAGCGCTCGACCCGCCATACGGTTCATTACAAAAATGTTGCACGCTCGGTCACATTTGGGCAAATGGCGATATTCTCAACGGCTTAGGTAATTTGCTAGAAATTTTTTACAACTAATAAATTTTTTTATAACTAAGGAAGTACTCCCTCCGTTTCAAAATATAAGATGTTTTAGGTCTGTGAAGAAAATGAATCTATACTTGTTTTAGTGTGTAGATTCATCCCAAAGTTGAGTAAATCTACGTACTAAAACAAGTCTAGATTTATTTTCTTCACAAACTAAAACATCTTATATTTTAAAATTCGAAGGGAGTACTTAACACTGCTTGTTTATCAGTCTGAACAACGGCTACCCGTCTACATTATCTACCTCCTCCCAACGTCTACGCTCTGCTTTGGGCATTGATGCAGAATCACGAGGAGCAGTGTCGACTTTATTGATAGAGTACTTTAATAGTAGTATTTGGAACCATTCTCAGTCCTGCACTTGCAGTCGCTGGAGGAGAGAGCACGTATAGTAGGGGGTCACCCACCGAGCTTCCCATGTGGCTAGCCAAACCACGGGATGTCTCTCGCTCTCGCTCCAATACGCGCGGTGCCCCTACACGGCTACCTAGTTCGTGGTCAAAATTTCGCTCGCGATCCCCAACCTCCCGTTGTGAACATCGAACACGCTAGGAATCCAAGTGCTACACTAACTGAGTAACTGTAGAATACTTGAAAGTACTTTAGATTGTTTAGAAGTATACTATTATTTAAGTTTCAGAGCGAGATTGCACTCTCAGGCTCGTAAATACCGGGGGAGCCCGTAAGATTTTTTTTCATGTGGGACCCACCTGTAATCTTAGACTCGGACACAGCTCCCTTCTCTTGCTCACTATGGCAGACCCAAAAATTACTCAATGACACTATCTTTTGATCAAATTGCTATGGAACTAGGCTTGTCGTCTGGCCGGAAGCCTGGGCGCGTGCCCGGGCTTAGGGACGGCTAGGTCCGCCTACGCCGACGCATCTCTCGCCGACAAGGGACGACGAAGGGGAGGCGCCGACTGCCGATTTAGGTTTCCTTCTAGTAGTTTGCAGCATTTTAGGGTTGTTTTCGAGCAGGGCTCCGATCAATGCGGCCAGGTCTAGGGCGTTGTAGATCTGTAAAGTCTAGCGAGGCGACTCTATATAAACCTTCCTAGGGCACGCATAGCACTTACGTTCCATCATACACCTCCTCGACTCGCCGTCTAGCCGCTGAGCTCGCCCTTTGTAATCTCTCATCAATACAATCTAGCAGGAGTACGTCTTTACCCTCCAGGAGGCGAACACAGGTAAACCCCTATGTCTTTGCCCTCATCTCGCACGGCCCTTGCCCCTTGTTCTACTACTCGCTGGCAATCGCAGCATCTGCCCTGGCCATTTCCATGATAGGTTCCCTTCCTCTTCCTTGTGTGTTCATGGTGATAGACACGAAGTTGGTAAGGTCCCTGGGATCTGACGATCCGGAGCTCGGCGTGCTTTGAAGCTCAAGTGCGGAAGCTTATCCTCGGCCAAGGGGGCCGCCCCACGCCTCGAGAGCTATTTGCTATGAGTGATTTGTTCCTCCGGGCCATAGCACCGATTGATAGAGCCGCTTGTGTGTGTCACTACCAGGAGAAACACGGGTAGTGTGCATGGCGTGCGTATGCCATGGCTGCGGCTACGTTGTTTTACAACCCTGTTTTGTTACGTGCCATTAGCTCATGCAGGCCGATTCGTGTTGACGGCAGAAAACAAATTTTTTTTCTTGTTTTAATTCCAAATAAGTGTAACAAAAATAGATTTTTCTCTGCCGGCCTGATGCTTAGGTGATAAGAAAAAAAATCCACGAGCCTAGTGCTTATCATTTTTGCCTAACTTTTAGCATATTCTTGTTTTTTTTTTTTTGAACGGGGATCGGTCCCGAAGGACCGAGAACATCCATTAACCATCAGCGGTGGCGGTACAACTTACAGGAAGGACCAGAAAGAAAAGAGAAATTACAACAAGGTCCATGCAATAAGCACCAAGAACCCTAAAAATATTGCCAGAAAAGCAATCGGGTCCAGCTCCACTACCACCGCGCACGAGAAACTGCTCATCTTGTTCAACCGCGGCGACGCCGGGGACATGACCACTTGGGTCACCGCAGCGGGAGCCAAGCAAGATGAAGCAGAGAGGCCTCCAACGGAGGAGGAAAAGATTACCCTTTCGCCAGCCATGAAGCGCCAGCCTTGAGGGAGGGAGTGGCCGTCCTTCAAAGCGATCGGTGACACCACCCGAGATAGAACTCCCAGAACCACGCCGCTCAGACGCTCAGATGCGACCATCATCGCCGCTGAGAGCCCCACTTTGAATTTCGACGTCGTCCACCAACAACCGCCGCAGTTGATATCGGATCAAGGAAGAAGTCTCCCCACCTTCCCCGCAACGAGCGGCAAGAAGAGGCTTCAATCTTCCATCGATAGCACAAAGCAAAATCTGACACTACTTTAATCCGCATCCGACCGAATAGCAGACCACCTCCTCCTCGCCAGCACGGCCAGCCGGGAGGGGCACCACCAATCAGAACGCCTCGTCGCCGCAGATCTCCCCGCCACCTCGGCGGCAGAGAACCAGCCGGCGCCCAGCGCGGAAGGAAACAAACCGCCTCTAATTTATTTGGGGAAGCAACGTTCCCTCTCCACCCGCTCTGCTCCAACCACTGGAGCAGCCACCGGCGACGAAGGAACCCTAACTGCAAGATCTGGGCGGCCAGATCTCGCACCTTGCTTCGACTAACGGGCATGACGCCCAGACCTGGCAGAAGGCCAGAACAACACCTAACAACCCTAGCTACTCCAGCACCGACTCCCGGCCACCACTCACCGGCTATTCCGGCGAGGGCGCCATGGGAGGGGCCCGGTCTCGAGGTGGAGGAAGCTCTCAAGCGGTGCCTCTCAATTCGTGCGAGAGAGAGAGAGTCCGAGTCGTTCAAGCTGTATTTAGCATATTCTTGTTAGATATATTTGTGTGGCGACTATCGACAACAACGTGACATGATGTACCCCTCCGGCTCCAAGACACCCCCAAGCTCTATCATGGACATGCTAAAAGACGTGTCGTTGTAACATGCCGAGGTCGTCCATCAAGAGACTACTATCGTCCAGAAGAATGGCGAGGGCGCATCAAGAGTGGCGAGGGTACAAGTATAGGTGATTAAACTATATGGGGTCGTTCTCAGCCAACAATGAACCATACACAAATCATGGCTAAGTAACAAACACCACATTCAAGATAAAACTTTGGAAAACATACTGAAATCGAACAACCACGAAAATCTTCTCATCGCCCCACAAGGAGCATACACGATAGTACTGTGAAGCCATAGCCGTGATCACCTATAACCAAACTTGAACCATACAAAGCGCATGTGTATGATGATCAACATCATAGTCGTGATGAGGTTTTGAAAAATTGCCAAAAATTCACTTAACTATGAAAGACTTCTCACGGCTTATAAATACACGCAAGAGAGTTACCGCGATCAAGCCTGAATTGTACACATCACATGGCTATGGTGGCCAGCATCATGGTCATGACAATGTCTTGAAAATTCGCCAAAAATTGAGACGAGACTATGAATTTTTAATCGCGCGGAATAAAACACACTTAGCAAAAATTAACCACCTATTGTGTAATAAATAGGAGCAGCTGTCATTGATTGCTGACATGGCATACACTACCTACTTTTATTGGCCCCAACTTGAGCATGTTATGGTCCCTTATGTCATTGGTGGCCATGTTGGGGAGTATAGTCTAACGTGGTGCTTAGGCCGGTCCTAGTGCTAGTATCATAAGGTGTATCATGCATACCAACTTGGCAAAAATCTGATGTGGAGCCATAATTAATGAAGAGAGAGGTGGTTAGTGTATCATAGGTAGATATACCGTATCATATCACGTAAAGCTAGAAATCATAATGACAAGTAAATCTTGTACACACATTTTACATAGAGATTCTACAAATCAATAAATATATCACTACTATGATACTACTATATGATACAATGCACTAGAGACATAGTATCATGCACTAGTATCATATGCATGATACTAGTAGTATGATACTACCACTAGGACCAGCCTTAGTCTGGTCCTAATGGTAGTATCATACTACTAGTATTATACATCTGATATTTGATATTATCTCCATATTGCATGGTATCATATGGTAGTATCATACTAGTATTATTTTTAATGATTTGTATAATCTCAATACAAAATTGTGTACAAGATTTATTTGTATGAAAATTTTCTAGTTTTACGTGTTATCATACGGTATCTACCTATGATCTTCTAACCATCTTTCTTTGTTAATTGTTGTGTCACCAATATGGCATGCATGATACGGAGTACCCCCTCCGTCATGGTTTGAAGGGCGTCGTACAAAAGCCATGCGTTTTCAAAACTTTTCTCCTTCTAGGCGCGTTAGAATTAATTACATAATTAATGTTCCCATTTTTCCTCCCACTTTCTACTCCATGCAGCCAAGGGATTAATTCTTGCATGCACCTCCACCAATGCATGCGCATAAACTTCTTGTTTCCATTGAGTAATTACGTTTAATAGGGCGTCAAATAATTAATGGACGCATATTTTTGGCACAAATGTGGCCCCAATCAGCATCCACCTAGGTTCCAACAATCTCTCTAAAACGCCCTCCAAACCGTGAAGGAGGGAGTAGTAGCTATGATACTCCCACTAGGACCAGCCTTAGGGATGCTTTGACGACAACGATATTTATATTTCATTATTGCATTAAAAACTCTTAAAAACAGAATTGTGTCATTATCATTATAATTGGAGTCGCTCTAACCTTAGTGGAATATAAACATACACGCGTATTTTATCATTATAATGATTCTCAATGTCGATAACATATTTTTTCTGATGTCTTGCTAGTTCAATGTTCTGACAAAGGAGCGGGGTGTAATTCAATGTTTGTTACGAGTAGGTGATTAAACTAAATGGACCAACAATTAGCCATGCACACATCATGGCTAAGGTAACAGACACCATATTCAAGATAAAACTTTAGAAAACATATTGGAATCAAATAACCATCGAAAATCATCTCACACCCAAGGATCATACATGAGAGCCCCGTCATGCCATTGTTGTGATCACCTCTCTCAACCAAACTTGAACCATACAAAGCACATAACTATGATGGCCAACATCATAGTCGTGGCAAAGTCTGGAAAAATGCCAAAAATTCATTCAACTAAGAAAGACTTCTCGCGACCGGTAAACACACAAAAGAGCATAATCGCGTTATACAAATGATCAATTACCTCGATCAAGACTGGATTGTGCGCATCACATGGCTATGGTGGACAGATCAAGACTGGATTGTACACATCACATGGCTATGTTGGACAACATCATGCTCATGACAAAGTTTTGAATAACTGCCAAAAATTCAAACTGACTATGATGAATACAAACACTTTGCAAAAAGTCAGCATGTATATGTATTGTCCAATAGGAGCAGCTGTCATTGATTGGTGGCATGATATGCAACACCTATACTTTTTTGACCTAACTTGAGCATATTTTGATCCCACATGTCATTGGGTTACCATGCTGGGCATTGTTGTCTATCCCGGTGCCTAAGGCCACTTACACAACAATATTTTATTTCATTATTATACTAAAAACTACTTAAATAAAAAAGGCACCGCGACAATGGTATTGGAGTCGCTCTAACCTTAGTGAAATTTAACCAGAGCCGTGCATCGTGTCATTTGATTGTTTACCATGGTCGATAAAATGTTTCTTTTGATGTCTTGCTAGTTCAATGTTTCGCGTATAATTCGTACGAAACAAAACCAGCTTTTTTTTACTCGATCACCAATGTTTGTTTCTATAGTAGAGGTGCCTAATGTGGCACACTTGTAAAAATATATAAACACTAGTGTTTATAAAAAGGTCAGACTTATTTTACAAAGAACACATTGCGTGTCGATCAACGTGGAGGCTGGCGGGTGGTACTCGGTCTAGGCCATAGGATACACTAGAGATCTAGTACTACGTAGTAGAATCGTGTAGTGCACCGGACAGAGTATTATTTGGAAATCAATAAAGTCCGTTTGCTTTATTTGGAAAACAATAAAAGCGGTTTTGATTCTCTCCTAGAAATAGGAGTATTTATTAAATAAATAAATGAGAGATACGTCAAATATCGAATAGTTGTGGTGGGCTGTTACGTTTGAAGAGAGATACGTATCTCCTCGTGGCTGCATGCTTGGCCGCCGAACGATCGCGTCCAAATTTTCAGCTGGCCGCTACCTAGCGATCCGGCCGGCAAGTTGGACCAGCATGCAAAAATATGAAACGTAAGTATAGGTAGGAAACAGTCTGGCAGAATGCAGACAAGCTTGCGGGCACAAGTAGGTGATTAAACTATATGGCGTCTTTTCGACGAACAATTAACCATACACAAGTCATAGCTAACGTAACAAACACCACATTTAAGCTAAAATTTTGGAAAACATATTGAAATCAAACAACCATCAAAAATCTTCTCACCCCCAAAGAGCATACATTAGAGCATCATCACGCCATAGCCGTGATGACCTATCAACCAAACTTGAACCATACAAAGCGCATGACTACGATGACCAACATCATAGTCGTGACAATGCCCCAAACAATTGCCAAAAATTCATTCAACTATTAAAGACTTCTTGCGGCTGGTAAACACACATGAGCATAATTGCGTTATACACATGATCAATTACCTCGATCAAGTTTGTATTGTACACATCACATGGCTATGATGGACAACATTATGCTCATGACAACGTTTTGAAAAATTGGCAAAAATTCAGACGACAATGAATTTTTAATCGCGCGGAAGAAAACAACACTTAGCAAAAAGTAAACCATGCAGTGGCCAATAGGAGCAGCTCTTGTTGATTGCTGTCATGGCATACACCACCTAACTTTCTTGACCACAACTTGATCAAATTTTGTTCCCACATGTCATTGGGTTGCCATGTTGAGGAGTATAGTCTATCTTGGTGCCTATGGACACCTGCACCAAAACAATATTTTTAATTTCTCATTTACTCCACTAAAACTCCTTATATAAAGAAGATTATGTCATTGTCATTGGAGTCGCTATAACCTTAGTGGAATATAACTAAACATGTCTATTGTGTCATTTGATTGTTTCTCATTGTTGATAAAACGTTTCTTGTGATGTCTTGCTAGTTCAATGTTTTGACAGAAGCGTGCACGATGTAATTCTATGAAAACAAATAAACATGTTGTTTATTCCCGGAAAGTCATTTTAACTCCCGAGCTCCAGTGATAAGTCGTCACCAAATCCCCACTCTTGTTTACTCGAGCATATAAAGGTTTATTTCTATAGGAGAGATGCCTAAGGTGGCACTTGACCTGTACAAGTATATAAGCATGGTTTGCTCTTAGTTAGGTCAGACTTATATTTCACAAAGAACCTGTCTAAATACCATTACATGGTTGATAGCCATAAGAACACGTTGCGTGTGGATCAACATGGTTGACGATAGGGATGCACTAGATGCGTGTGGTGCACGGGACAGAGTACTGTTTGGCCAGCAATAAAGTCCGTTTGCGTTACTATTTGGAAAACAATAAAATCGGTTTTGATTCTCTCCTAGAAATAAATACTAGGAGATATGCTATTTATTAAAAAATAAATGAGAGATACTATACTAGTACGTCAAATAGGAGTCTGATTGCATTACTACTCCGTATTTGGAAACCATTGAAGGAGGTTTAATTTGATTCACCCCTAGGATATGCTCGTATTTATTTGAAAATAAACGAGGATTCTACGTCAGATATTACGGCACACGGCGGTTTTAGCCTCTTTGGCCCGATCGCTGGCGTCCAATTTTTGGCCGCGCCGCTAGGTAACATGCAAACAAGAAGGGAAACGTACGGTTTAGGAGGAAACAGCCTAGCAGACTACGATGGGTGGATCCGATTCTTATGGGAAAGGAGACCTCCACCTGCCTCTTGTCAATATAATGGGGTCGTCCTCGGCATCGCCCGCACCTCCTCGTTTCTCCTCCGCTCAATATACTAGTCTTTCTTCCTCCTTTGAGCCTTCTTCCTCCTTGAGCCTTCTCCATGGCCTTCTTGCTGCGTCTTCTTTTCTTCTCCCATCCCATGAACCATACTTGCCTAGGTTCAATCCCCACCATGACACACACACACAAAGAGCTAGCAGCCCTTGTTCTCCATCTTCAGTCCCACGCCGCTCTCCACCATGAAAACACGAAGCGAGGGTTGTCAGATGTCCGGCTTCACCATCCGTCAGAGCATAGGAACCAGCCACCGTGACTGGTTTCTATCCTATGATAGATGGTGTAAGCCACACCAGACGGCGTCGAGGCAGATCTTTGGGGGGAGACGAGCAGAAGTCCGTTTGAATCGAAAGTGTGTTTGCATGGTGACTATACAGGTAAGTATGGATGCATCAGAAGTAAGGCTAATCGTCTCAAGTTTGTTTTGCAGGGTCGATTCGTTCTCAGCAGGCTGATGGCAGAATCTCCCGTGCTAGCATATGTCCTCAGGTACAAGTGTTCATCCTAGGCCAAAGTGTGGACATGCAGGGGGATCTTAGCAAATCAACAAGTCTAGCTGGAGAAAGATTGGTGCGGTAAATTTTGTCGAACTCGGATTGGAATTGGCAGAATTCTAAGCTTCTCTAGATCTCGTTCTTGTTTGGATGGGGGTTGCCGTCATACAATAAGCTCCTTCTAATCTTCTTTCTTTTCTACAGAGGTCCCTGCGAGCAGACCCGGCCTATCCAACGCTCGCCTCCGTTCGGTGCTATTCGTCGCTCGCTACCGGAAGCGGCTATTTGTCGCTCACTCCCCCGCCCAAGCTCCTGGGCCGACGGACTTAAACTCGCGCGGCCGGTGACCTTTCCGGCCCGCACAGCCCATGGCTTCCAGATCCGGCCGTGAGCGGGCCAGCCTGCTCAATCTCGCGTGGCCATCGACCATCCCGCAGGCTGGAACCTTCCGGATCAGATCCTAGGGTTCCAGCCGGCGCTATTTAAAAGCTCCGGAAGGTTAGGAGCTCCGCTTCTTCCCTTCCCCCCGCCCGCCGCCGCCAGCAAATCTCAACTCAAGAGCTCCTTCAAACCAACGCGCCGCCAACCCCCCGGCCCCGCATCTTCGACCGACCTCGGCAACGACGGTGAGCCTCCTTTCCCCTGTTCCTCCTCTCCCTTATGCCTTCGATGTTCGATTTGTTTGCCCCTCGGATCGCCTGGATGTTCGATTTGTTTGCCCCTCGGGATCTGATGGGTTTGGATCTCAGGATTTTTTTGGGATCTTATGATTTTTTCTTTGTTTACGGTTAGGTATGGACGCTGTGAACGAAGGGTACGCGGTCGCTGGCGTGCTTGCCCAGGCCAACCAGGCCGCCCACCAACTCCAGCCGGTCGTTGCAGCCCAGGCCAACCCCGCCGCCCAGATCCTCCAGGCCGACCTCGTGAACGATGAGAAGTAGGTGTAGCAATCATATATGCATTTCCGTCTGTCTTGTTGTAGTTTAGTCTCCTGGCTTAGTTCGTTCTCTGCGATATGTCATTAGTATGTTACCTTGAGTTGGAATTAACGGCAGTGTGCTCGCAGGCCGTTCGAGCTCGTCGTCTCCCGGAAGTTCGGTATGCCACGAGGTGCCAACCGTGGCGTGGAGGAGGACCATGTTCCAGACTGGACAGGTGAGCCTTGTTTGTAATTGATCCGTGTTGTGAATTGTTTCCAGACAGGTGAACTGCTGGTATGAGTGTAGATTCTGTTGGAACGCGATAAGCTTTTTTCCCTCCCACCTGCGCGTGATGTGTTACCTAGTTCTTTATCTGTTCTGTCACTTAGTTGGATGCCTTAATTACTGATTGTCAATACAGTCTGACCAGTTTCATTCCTTTTCATCTCTACCATTGTCTGTTACCTTAGTTCTTTATCTGTTCTGTCACTTAGTTGGATGCCTTAATTACTGATTGTCAATACAGTCTGACCAGTTTCATTCCTTTTCATCTCTACCGCTGTCTGTTTGCAGCAAAACTGTTGTAGGAGTGCATATCGCTTTTGATTTTTGGGGGCATAGGGAAAATTTTGTCCTAGAGAAAGTTGGATATGGTGGGATAGGTGTGTAGGGAAAGCGAATGTTATCTACAAACTCAAATTTTCTTATAGCTGTGCACTTTTTTTTAAAATTTTCAGATTACATCCCTGACCTCGAATTTGAGTGGTATCCTAAATCTGGAACTCTGCGGAAGGTTCGTCTCTGGGCCCAGCTGAAGAAGGCAGGCTCGATCATGACTAATGAAGGTCCAGCCGCTGTCGTGCATGGGTACCCTTGCTCTGAGGAGTCTTAGGTTAGTAACATTCTATGTTGTCTTTAGCTGTGTTTAATCTTCTGTGTTCATTGTTGATTCTATGTTCTCGTCAGCTGTTTTAATCTTCTGTGTTCATTGTTGTTTAATCCTTGGCTGATGTATCTTTCACAGGTGTTGCTGCAGGTTCGTGTGCCAAATGTCGCCATGCTTGTCGGGAGGCTGAGAATGTTTTCTGTGTTGCTGCGTTTATCGGAGAGAAACAGTTGATGAATCTATTTTTGCTGTTGTGCTTATGGGTGACCAGTGACTTTGAAAACTTAAATGAAGGCATGCTATAATGGTGATTTTCGTTGATACTTGTTCCGATGATGTATGTTGTTTTTGTTTGAATGCAAGTATCGTTTCCTTCTATGGTTAAGGATGTGAGTTGTCAGCTGTTAGTTCTTGCTTTGTTTCCCCCTGTTAGTACTTTCTGTAGTAGCACAAAATGAAACCTGTAGGAGACATACGCATCCCAAATCTTTATACTTGCTCACTTGACCCCCTCAATACCAGTTCTTTGGCAGGCAGTAGATGTTTTCATAGCGCACCCTTGGCAGTAGATTGTTTCATAGCGTTTATTACAGGAGTGGTCTTGGACGTGCTCCTCCAGCACTTCCAGTTTTGCTATAGATGTTTTCATAGCGCACCCTTGGCAGTAGATTGTTTCATAGCGTTTATTACAGGAGTGGTCTTGGACGTGCTCCTCCAGCACTTCCAGTTTTGCTATACGTGGGCAGTCTCTTTCCCTGGCAGGAGGTTGTCTACTTCCTGACCACAAAATTATAACGGTAGTAGTGGAAAACTTCCGGAAAGAAAGATGATCTACTTCCTGACCACAAAATTATCTTTAATGAACTCACTCTTGGCTCGTTCAAGTCGATGATATAGTTTATTGGCATATCTGAAGACATTCTTTACAGTAAAAATAATGTGATCACATTATATTTAAGAATGCAGATATATTTTCATAGTAAGAATATATCAGAGAAGGACGATGGGAATATAATAATGTGATCACTTTATCCTTCTTAAGTCTGATAGAAACTGCCATGTAGACGGTTCACATATCAGAGAAGGACGATGGGAATGATATTCAAGATTAAGTTTTGAATAATTTGGGAGATTACTGAATGCCCACCCATACATTATGCAGACTGGAAAACCTGCACGCAGGGCAGATAAAGAAATCAAAAGCAGGACGACTGAATCAATAACAGCAAGTAAGGCAAAGAATAAAGAGAAGAGATACATTCAGAATTACCTATCTATCGGGCGCGCTTTCCTAGACGGATCTCTCGCCTGCGAGCATTTGCATTGGGAAAAAAATAGCAAACCGATGAACATACGGAACATCAGAAAAAGTAGATAGGGGACATCGGACGTTGATAACACAGGAGAAATTAATATATATCGGGTGGCATGGTTGGTCAACGAATTCCACGATCATCACTCGGAAGGTCCTGCAGTTCATCTGTAAGAAACCAAAAAAATAAAATTAGGGAAACCAGAAGGCAAAAACTAAGGGAACATTGATTGGTTTCCTAGAGAAGCTCTTGTGCAATCACTACTGGACTAAAAAAGGGCAAAGTGAGGAAGATAAAATTTAAAGAGGGATTGATTTCCTATAGAGAAGCACTGACTGATCGTGCCGCTTGGAGTGAGGAAAAATCAGAGCGAGGTCATCCTCATCAAGGTACCCCTCCCTAAGCCATCAACGGCGGCACTCTTCCCATGCACCTGCTCTGCACGCACTGTTGCATCCCTCCTCTCTCTCTCTCTGTTTTGAGGGAAATTTTAGTGAGTTCATGGCAAGGGGTCAACCAAAATACAAAAACGAATTAATCAGTGAGGGAGACCAAAGTACTACTGAGGGATACTCCGTTATTCGTAAATTAAAATAACAATTTTTAAGCATATTTTTAATGAGAGAGGTAACGTGGTACAGTAATTAAAAGGGAGACAACTCAGTACAATAAAGAGATCAGGACGCGAGGCAAAATAAAAGGGACGAACGATCTCGCCTGGCTGCCCATGCTTGTGCAGCTAGTCTCGTTGGCCACGACCTGAAACTTTCCTCTGAAAGCTTTGTTCTGCTACCGAGATGCGTACCTGCAATCTGACCTGGGGACTGCATTCTTCTATGCCCGCCTGACGCCCGCGTCCATCTTCCTCCTGACGTGTGCCTGCCGACTTCACTTCATAGCAAGGGATCAGAGAGGGAAGAAGTCAGGCAGGGGGAGCCATGCAGTGGCGGAGCTACAAACAGATTCCTGGGCATGCCAAATTAAAGAAGAGAGAAAAAATTACGTTCACCGCGTAATTCTGAGCTACAAGCGTTTTTTTTTTCAAATTATCCAATCATGCTAAAAATTTGGGAAGAAAAATAAAATACATATACTGTGTTACAACTCTCCTGGGGGATAGAAAAAAAAATCCACCTCCCGCTTCTACAGCTCCCTGCCACCGCGCCGCCATGGGCCTCCACCTCCCACCGGTCGCTACTGTCCTAGCACTATACAAGCCGCCTGCTCCGCCACCTTTCATGGTGTCGTCTATGAATCTGCGCTCCGTCTCAACGTTGGCAGCATTGCTATGTGCGAATGGCGGTGCTACACATCATGACCGAACATGCTACATACGATTTCTGGTGTTGCTACCTATCGTTGCTACCCTGCGATGAGCGGCGATGCTACCTTCGGCGAGAGGCCCTGCTACACATGGTGACCGGCTCTGCTACATACGGTTTCTGGTGTTGCTACATGCGAGCGCCGCTACTATATGGCATTTTTTTTCTTACAAGTTTTTCTTCGGCGAAGTCAGCTTTTGCTACATTAGTATAATTATATTTTCTATATATATTTTCTGATTTTGCTACAATAGCACAAACTTCTTGCTACGAGGTCTCCGACGAGATCTCCTGGCAATTCTCTGGCGAAGTCGATTTTGCTACATTAGATAATTTTTTTTTGCTACATGGCCTCCGGCGAGGTCTTCGGCGAGATCTAGACTGTCTGTTATTTTTTTGGACGGAACCATTTTCTGCTACATGTAGCAAAAACAGAACTATTTATAGCAAAAACGGACTGTTTTATAGAAAAACAGGTTTTTAGGCAAAAAATGTGAACACGTGGTTGGCTGGGCTCCGGGATGAAAACCACCAATACCCCGGGAACACGTAGTAGTGTCCAATTGAAAGGTAATCGGAGGTGAGCTGTTCAATTAATCTACTGGCTCGCAGTTGCAACTCATGTGCTGCTGCCAAGCCTTGGGCTGGTGCTGGTATTTCCCTTGGACGTACAATGTGAGACGCTGGCGACTCGGAAGGACTGCTGCTGCTCGAAACCTTTCGCTGAATTCCCGCTTTTTTTAATCGGTGGTTGACGGAGAAGAATGGTAGGATTTTTTTAGCCGAGAAAGAACAACAATAGATTATTAATAATAGATTATAGAGGTGAATGGCCGGTGACAGCCATCGTCTTGTAAATGTAGTGCTATACTGGACCGGGCTTTGATCGTCTTGTATATATATAGGCTTTTTGGCAAAATCTTGAACGGGCTATGGCTCGGTTTAGACAGTTTGTACGGTTCAAACCGTGAGATGTCGCAGGAGGCACGATCTCAGTTGACAAGGAATAATACGCCGCTGCAGCCTGCAGGCCTAGGCCTCTAGGACGTCACAAAACAGAGGACTAGGCCCTTTAATATATGGTTATATATATTACTGTATATGATGAAGTACTGCCCTCCGGCCTACTCCCACGGATCAGGTCGAAGTTTTTTCTTTTTTGAACGATGATCAGGTGAAGTTGAGCAGATGCAGTCCCAACCAACGCTTGCCCGAGGCCCCACGGAGATCTAAATGTTGTACCCCACTTTGCTGTGTCTGTGGACTGTCGTGAGGCTAGAGCCTGGCGCAAGACACCGGCTGAATGACCGTGCATTGCGGAGTTCGTGAAAGAAAAAATTGCGTCCACAGACAAAACACGATAGTTCTAGACGGACGCGGCTTGCCTGTTGCCGCTCGGTGCGACGACACCTGCCGCGTGGAGTTCATCGAGCGGCCCCTCCCTCCCCCGCACCCCTTCCAGTTCCTCTTCCTCCCAGTCAGTACTAATTCACACAATCTCCTACTCCCTCCGTCACGGTTTGCAGGACGCCGTATAAAAGTGTCATGGATCTAGGCGTGAACGTATTGGCTGAAAATTAGGCCTATGAGCGGTTAAGGCACATGCATTGGTGGAAGACTGTTACATGCATAGAAAGTTGGGAAGAAAAATATCACATTAATTAACAATTAATTTTTATGCGCATAGAAACGTTGCGGTTTTAGAAAAAAACCAAATTTGATTAGGTCGCGGGAGGGAGGGCGGCTCGATAAACTCCACGCGGCAGGCGTCGTCGCACCGAGCGGCAACAGGCAAGCCACGTCCATTCTGGACAGTCCTCGGTCCTCACGTGAGAGAAAAAATTGCTGTCTCAAATGAATGCCTTTTGGCTCACGGGTGCATGCACCATTGTGAGAACAATATATTTTAAAATATCAAAAAATGCCTATATGTATATTTAAATTTTATGTTCGTTTACAAGTTTTTTGGATGAAAAAATATTTTATGTGTTATGTATAAAAGAACAAAAAACAATTTTTTTTCTTTTTGCACGGGACAAATAGAATGTGATTTTATATTTTTGATATTTTAAAATATGTTTTTTCACGATGGGTGCAAACGCACTCGCGAGCTGAAGAGTAACCTCCCGTCTCAAAGGTGTACACAGTAAGAGTATCTCCACTCGTAGGACTAAAACTCCCCTAAAGGGCTATTGGGGCGCTGGCGGCCGAATTCACGCATAGCCCAACCTTCCAAATTTTATTTGGCGTCAGGCGGCCCATTTTTTATCCAGAGACCTTAGGCCGAATCCAACACATGGTGGGAGGGGGGGGCGGGGGGAAGCGGGGAAGTTGGATGCCGTGTTTCTAGTGGGAAGGAGCGTCCCTTTCAGTGTCAGCGGCTGACGTGTTTGGTCCACGCTCGATCCGTCTTCGTTCTCGCATGTCGCACCCCAGTAATGACGTTGCTGCTCGCTGATCAGCCTTTTGCAGGCGAGTAGCCGATGCGTCCCGTCCGCCACGCCTCCCTCCTTGCCTGCCGCGTCCTCGCCCATTCAATGGCCGTCTCCCTCGCCTGGGTGTTTAAAACCCCTCTTCCCCGCTCCCCGCTCCTTCGACATATTCCATCCTCGCAGCCACCTCTCCTGTGTTTTCCAACCACCCACCCGATGGCGATGGAGAGGATTCCCGAAGAACGGTTTCATGATGCACTGGCTGTGCGTCCATGAGGCACGGGAGCTGTGGTATTCCATGATGACATGTACAATCCCGCCTAGGATCCCGACAACGTCGCGGCGTGGGACGCGTTCTTCGAGGACCAGCGCCAGGCCCGCCTCGAAGCCTACGACGGCAACGCCCCCCACCGTCGGAGGAAAACAACCTCGAATGGTGGATTTGGTTATGGAGCGCCCTAGGCAGGACGCTCGCTTGGGTCCTAGACTACATCACCACTGACAACAAACCTTCATTGTCGAGCGCTTCTCCTTCGAGGCCATGCCACCAGCGACAGACGCATTCGCCGAGGCTTGGTACACTGTGGAGTACCGGCGCAAGCAGGCCAAGCGCGCACGCCGCCTCGGCATGCTTATCGACCTAGAGGGCGACGACGAAGGGGCCGACTTGTCGGGATAAAGCGGCATCGGTGGCGATCCGGTCCAAGGCTGTAGCACCATGTCGCCGCCGAAGCATGAGCCCAACGACGACGACTACGTGGCAGCGATGTACCATCGCCTTGGATTGGGCGGGCGTGGCTGGGGGCGCTACTTGATTAGGGTTTTTTCCAAAGTTTTGTACAAACATGTTGGAACTGCTATGAAATCGAGAGTATTTTCGTATTTGCATGAATTTCTAAATGTTTGAATTTTTTGTATGGGAGCCAGCGCCCCCAACAAATCGTGAACCATTACGACGCCCCCCATATAGACGAAAATCGAGCCGCACTGGACTCCGTATGGATGGACGAGTGGAGATGCTGTAAATGACATCTCCACCGGGCTAACCCAACAGGTCCACTGGTGTCAGAATGCGTCCGAGCGGACTGGCGAACAGCTTCGCGCCGGTCTAGCAGGGCGATCCATCCGGAAAGACTCGCGCGGACAAACCCATTCATGCAACAAATTTGGTGTTGGGTTCGCAGCATAGAAAACGAAAAATTTCCTACGATAGGAACAACTAAGGACCAAGATCTATCAATCTAGATACAATCAACGGGTGTATATACATTCATAGAGAACATAACCTTGAAGAGTGACAAATATTTACAAGTTTGGACTCGTGGATGATGTAGTCGTTCGCTTGTTGATCTCAAGATCATGAGGAAGTCCAGCACCGCAACTTAGCAGCGCATCCGTGATCGCACACACGTCGGGTCCTCCGACAACCTCCACTTCCTTGCTCCAGCAATGCAGCGGAAACAACAAATCATTGCTCGAGAAAAATCCACTAGGAACATGTATCTCGCTAAGCCGTGACCATGGGGAAAATTCTAGAGGGGGAGAGAGAGACCCATCGCGAGGAGGTGTGAGATGAGAGGAGGAGAGGGGGGGGGGGCATCCCTCTCCCATGGACGACGGCCATGGAGGTGCCCCCACTCTTCCATCATTCATGTGAGTGGAGCTCCCACTCACATAAAGATGCCTCCACTCAAAATTTCACTCACTTCCATTAAGTTTCCACCAAATTTAATGCAAGCTCTCATTTAATAAAACTCTTTTATTTATTTTATTCAGAATTTTTTAATTACTTTCATTAACAAACATTCACATAAAACCCTTGCAACATTTCAATTTCACATGCAGAACCAATTTCAGCAATTTCACGTGAAACAATTCCGGTGTCCATTGAAATAATTCCAGCGCTTTGACATTCTTTCTCTGGCATATTATTTGATACAAATGGTGTCGATATCCCTTAAGTGTGTCATCCTATGGTTCACGAATAATGTAGACATGATCAAGACCCCTCTTTGTGAAGGAAATATGCCCGAGAGGCAATAATAAAGTGGTTATTATCGTATTCCTTATTTATGATAAATGTTTATTTTACATGCTATAATTGTATTAATACGGAAACGTTAATACATGTGTGTTTAATAAACAAAAAGGAAGTTCCTAGTTATGCCTCTCTTATAAACTAGCTCGTTGATTAACAAGATGATCAAAGGTTTCCTGATCATGGACATTGGATGTTGTTAATAACGAGGTCACAACATTAGTGTAATGGTGTGATGAATATTCATCCGAAGTATAGCATTACGATCAAAGTCATTGAGTTTATATTGCTATAACAACTTACGAAGTGATCCTAATCCTTAGACCATGAGATCATGTCAATCACTAACACCGGAAGAGTTTCTTGATAACATCAAACGTCACACCGTAACAGGGTGATTATAAAGATGGATTCAGAACTAATAAAGTGTTATGTTGAGGCCCATGGATTGAGAGTGGAATTTGTTCATCCCGATGACGGATAGATATGCTCCGGGCCCTCTCGGTGATATCACATTGATTAGCTTGCAAGCAAGTGATTTGATCACTAGAATGTTATATCACGGGAACAAGAAAAGAGTGCATGTCAGTAACGAGATCAAACTAGGTATGGAGATACCGATGATCGAATCTCGGACATGTAATATATCACGAAACAAAAGGATTAAGATACTAGCGTAAAAGGTTCCGACGATCACAAGAAAGTCATCGTTGAATGTGTGGGAGTCAGTATGGGTCTCCAGATCCCGCTTCTGATTATTGATCCGAGAGGGGTCTCGATCATGTCCGCATTATTCACGAACCGTAGGGTGACACACTTAAGAGACACCGACATCCAATTGGAGCAAAAGTTTCATGCCGAAAGAATGAACAAGCGCAGGAATTTATTTCACTAGATACAAACAAAGTTTTGGTGAAATTGCATAAAGTGGTTATGCATGTGAAATAGAATTCTAGCAAGGGGTTATTTGTGAATGTTTGTCATTAAAGTAATTGATAAAATTCTGAATAAATAAAAGAGTTTTATTTAAATGAGAGCTTGCATTAAATTTGGTGGAAATTTAATGCATGTGAGTGGATTTTTGAGTGGAGGCTTTTTAATGGGAGTGGAGGCTTTTCATTTTGAGTGGGAGCTCCACCCACATGAATGTGGAAGAGGTGGGCAGCCCCATGGCTGGGCGCCATGCCCCTTGGGTGCCCCCTCTCCCTATAAAAGGCCCCTCTCCTCCTCAAAGCACACCTCCTCGTGAAGGATCTCTCCCCTCTAGAATTTATCCCCATGGTCTCGGACTAGCGAGATACATGTTCCGGTGGATTTTCGGCAAGAAAGAGTTGTGCTTCGCTGCATCGCTGGAGCGAGGAGGCGGAGGTTGCTCGGTGCCTCGAACGTGTGCGAGCACGGATGCGTCATGTTTTGCTTGGCGCTAGGACTTCCTCTCGATCTTGAGATCGGCAAGAGATCGTCTACATCAACCACGAGTTTGGACTCGTTAATCTTTGTCGGTCTTCAAGGGTATGTTCTCTACGGATATACATCCGCCCGTTGTTTGTATCTAGTAGATAGATCATGGTACATAGTTGTTCCCATCGTAGGAATTTTTTTGTTTTCTATGCTGCGAACCCTACACTTTGATCAATAATCAACATAGAGACTTGGAGATCCGTACTAACTCCCACATGTTCAACGATAACTCTTGTGATCGTGTCAAACTTTAACGCTTGAAACTAAATCATTTGTCTCACGATATATTACATGTTCGAGATTAGATTATCGGTATCCCCATACCTAGTTTGATCTTATTATCGATATGTACTCTTTTCTCGTTCCCGTGATATAACATTCTAGTGATCTCATCACTTGCTTGTAAGCTATGTCAATGTGATATCACCGAGAGGGCCGAGAGTATATCTCTCCGTCATCGGGATGGACAAAGCCCACTCTTGATCCATGAGCCTCTACATAACACTATCGGAGTATCTGAACCCACCTTTATAGTCATCCTATTACGTTGTGACGTTTGATGTTATCAAGCTACTCTTCCGGTGTTAGTGATTGACATGATCTCATGGTCTAAGGACTAAAGTTACTTTGTAATAATGTTATAGTAATTTAAACATAATGACTTTGATCGTATTATTATACTTCAGATGAATGTTCCCACTCTCATTCCCAGACGTGGTTTCCAGGCGAGGTCAAATCGACGAATTTTTCCCAAATTTGGCTCACATTCAAACATTTTGGAAAAAATATGAATACAAAGCAATGTTCAGCATAGTTCGTCATAAAATTAAGCACAACAAAGTTCGGCATAGTTCGCCATAGACTAAAATACAACATAGTTTGGCCTAGTTCGGCCATATCATTCTTGGCATCTACGTGTTGCCCTTGCATATTCATATGTGCTCAACCAGATCATCCTGCAGCTATTGATGCACTATCGGGTCTCGGATCTCCTAACGCATGGCGATGAAGGCAGCTCACGATGGCGGCACCTGGTGATCAGGATCTGCAAGAGGTTCATGTCTTTAGTATGAATAGTCCTGCTCGACCAAATCCACTGGATGCTTCCACTCATCCTCAATGATCATTTCCCACATTTGATCTTTCGACCAGGTCATAATAGGGAACCGGACAACTGCAAACCTCTCTTGGAGTACACCAAATGCCCATTCCACGTCCTTCCTGCAAGCTTCATGTTCCTTGGCTTGATATAGTCTTCACAAATGTTGGCCATCTTCGATAGGTTCCATATGCAAGATAGTATCCCTTTTTATAGTGGTGTCCGTTGATTTCAAAGTCCATAGGGGGAGTATGACCCTCAATAAGCTTGGCGAAGACATACGAGGACTATAGGACGTTGATGTCATTGTGCAATCTTGCCATGCCAAAGGAGTGCCAAATCCAAAGATCATGTGTAACAACTGCCTCGAGTATCACAGTGCAACCTCCCTTGTGGCCTTTGTACATTTCCTGTCAAGCAAATGGACAGTTCTTCCAGTGCCAATGCATGTAGTCTATGCTCCCAAGCATCCTAGGAAATCCTCTACTTTCATTATCTGCGAGGATCCGAGCAGTGTCTTCGGAATTGGGTGTTCTCAAGTACTATGGCCCAAATACTGCAATCACTGCCCTGCAGAAGCTATACAAGCAATCAATGGCGGTGGACTCGGCCATGTGGAGATAATCAACGACACCGTCACCCGCAGCTTCGTATGCAAGCAAAATTATCGACATTGTGCACTTCTGCAGTGAGGATTTAATTACCTTTGTTGATGATTCCTTATTTTTAAGTTATGGAAAATCTACTTGGTGGATTGACTCAGGTGCGACTGTTCATGTTGCAAATTCATTACAGGGATTTCGTATGAGAAGGACCCTGCAAAGAGGAGAAATAAGTATTAAAGTTGCAAACAGCGTCCAAGCTGAAGTCGAAGCTATTGGAGATCTCCCATTAGAGTTAGCAAATGGCTTTGTACTTTTACTAGTAGACGTGCTTTATGTATCCTCTTTGCATCGAAACTTAATAAGTGTATCGCGCTTAGATGATTGTGGTTTTGCTTACCATTTTGGTGATGGACAATGTAAGATCAAGTTTAATAATGAGATTGTTTGTCTTGCCTTCAGAAAAGACAAGCTTTATTTGTTATCACTTTGTGAGAATGTGAATGCATTAAGCGCTGAGAATGAGAATGCCTCCTCATCCCTGAATGGAAAGAATAAGAGGAGAAGAATTGATGATGTCTCTTCGAAATAATGGCACTGTTGTTTAGGCCATATTTCGAGGGGGGGGGGATAGAACGCTTAGTAAAAGAATCAATTCTACCGCCTCTAGAATTTTCAAATTTAGAGCAATGCATCAATTTTGCATTAAAGGAAAGTTTGTAAAGAATATTAAGAAGGGCGCCAAAAGAAGCACATGAGTTTTAGAAATAATTCATAAGGATATATGCGGTCCGTTTCCTGTGACATCTGTGGATGGCTATGACTCCTTCATAACATTCACGGATGATTATTCGCGTTATGGTTATATTTATCCAATCAAAGAGTGTTCAAAAGCATTGAATAAAATTAACATATTTAAGACTGAGGTTGAAAATCAGCATAGTTTAAAGATTAAAGTAGTAAGGTCCCACCGTGGAGGCGAATACTACGGTCGGCATACCCCATATGGCCAAGTTCCTGGACCTTTTGCAAGGTTTCTACAGGAACATGGTATAGTTTCCTAGTATTCAACACCGGGCGAGCCTCGACATAATGAAGTAGCTGAAAGACGTAACCGTACCTTCATGGATATGGTGAGAATCATGTTAAGTTACTCCACCTTAGCGGTTGGTTTGTGGATGGAGGCATTAAAAACCGCCATTCACATACTTAATCGAGTTCCCAGTAAGTCGGTGTCTAAAACACCATATGAGTTATGGACTAGTCACGGACCTTCACTCAATTATTTGCGGGTGTGGGGATGTCCAGCTGAGGCCAAACTCTTCAACCCAAACCTTGGGAAGTTAGATCCTAAGACAGTAAGTTGCCATTTCATTGGCTCTCCAGACAAGTCGAAAGGTTATCGTTTCTATTGTCCAGACAGAATTACTAAGTTTGTAGAAACGAGACACGCTGTATTTCTGGAGGATCAGATGATCAGGGGGAGCATGGTATCCCGAGAAATCAACCTTGAGGAGAAGAGGGTGCATGCACCCACTCCGATGATTCAGGAACCATTTTTCTCGATACCCGCTGCTACACCGACACATGTGATACGTCCATCTTGCATCACAATTTTTATCATATTTTGCCTCTATTCATTGATATATTTCTTATTGAGTGGTGATACTTATGTCTTTTCATCTGTTTATTGCATGTTGGATGATTCTTGGAGGATGAACTGCCGGAGTCAGGATTTTGATAAAAAAAGAGGTGTTTTGATGCAATTGCGCGAAGATCAGAAAAATACCAGAAAAACTACGGAAAATCTTATTTTCCCATAAGAAGAAGATTGCCAAAAGGGGAGGCGGAGATGGGCCACAGGGGGCCCACACCCCCAGGCGCGGGCCACCCCCTGGCCGCGCCTACAGGGGTGTGGCCCACCTAGCCCACCTCTGGCTCCGCCCTCTCGCCTATATCTTCTCCACAAAACCCTAAGATACAGAGGGCGACCACACAAATATTCTGCCGCCTCCGCGGGGCAGAAAACACCGAGAGAGAAAGAACTCTCTGGCAGACATATTTCTGCCGGGGAAATTCCTTCCCGGAGAGGGGAGGTCGTCGCCATCAACACCATCGTCAAGATAGACTTCATCGGGATCATCATCATCATCATCATCATCATCATCATCATCATCATCATCTACACCATCATATCCACCAGCACCATCATCACCACTCCATCCCGCTATAACAACTATGTTGAATACTTGCATAGTTCATAGGGGAAACTTTCCCGGTGTTGATTACTATTGTAGTTGAGGCTTGTGAGTGGAACCATTGGATTATTGTTTATGTTCAGATTGTTACCCATTATCATATCATCTCTGATCTTGATCCATATGATGTCTCGTGAGTAGTTCATTTAGTTCTTGAGGACATGGGAGAAGTCATGTTGTTAGTAGTGGCTTTGTGTTGAGATATTATTCAATGGTTTAGTATTTAAGTTGTGGTTCTATTCTTCTAGTGGTGTCATGTGAACGTCGACTATAGGATACTTCACCATTTGTGGGCCTAGGGGAATGCATTGTGTATTTGACTACTAATTGTGGGGTTGCTGGAGTGACAGAAACCTGAACCCCCGTTAGGACACCATTGCACAAGGGAGTGTAGGATCTCAGAGTTTAAGGCTGTGGTTAGGTTTATACCTTAACTGGTTTCCTGTAGTTGCGGATGCTTGCAGGGGGTTTAATCACAAGTATGTATTAGTCCAATTAAGGTCGGTATATTAGCACAGGTTCACCCACACAACACTTACAACACCAATGAAGGGTACTCAGCTATTTGAAGCGAAAGCACTTGTCAGAATTCCCATGTGTCCTCGAGAATGTTTGGTCCTTATAAGTATTTCCACCGGCTTGTCCTTTGCTAAGAAAGGATTGGGCCACTTGCTGCAATTGTTTGTTGTCTTTATTACTTGCACTTTATTTCCTTGCTTTATTAGAAAACCCCTAAAAATCCGTTTGCTAAGTATTTACAGAGATTTCCTGTTCCATACCACTCGTCAATACCTTCTGCTCCTCGTTGGGATCGACACTCCTATTTATTGAAAGTACTACAATACACCCCTATACTTGTGGGTCATCAAGAATATTTTCTGGCACCGTTGCCAGGGAGTGAAGCGCTATTGAAGAGTGGAACTGGTAAATGAAACTTCCACTGTGAGTATTGTTTTTATTCCTGTTTGTTACTTTGTTTCCAATATGGATAACCCACTTGGTTTTTTGTTTGGGGAAACTACTACCACTGTTAGGGTAGTAGATGAACCACCACCTGTTGAGATAGATCCTTTTAAGATACCTACAAGTATTATTGATCGTGTTATGGATAATTATTATTTAGGGGATGGAACTGTCCACCCTGGTGATCACTTGTTTTTATCCATGAATTATGCAGATTGTTTAAGTGTGCAGGTATCACAACTGAACAGGTGAAGAAGAACTTACTCTTTATATCCTTGAAAGGAAGAGCTGAAGAATGATATAAGCTGCTGAAGAATGGGCAATCCATGGAATGAGAGAAAATAGTACCTCTCTTTTATTCTAAATTCTATCCTCCTAGTGAAATTCATATGGATAGGAATCTGATATATAACTTTTGGCCTCGTGATGGATAGAGTATATATCAAGCTTGGGGGAGACTGATGTTGCAAATGCTTAAATGTCCTATTCATGAACTCCCTAACAATATTATTATCAATAACTTTTATGCTAGGCTTTCTCTTCATGATAAATATTTACTAGATGCTTCCTGTGATGTATCATTCATACGTATGAAGGAAGAAGCTAAATGGGATCTCCTAGACTGTATTCAAGAGAACACTGAAGCTTGGGGGAATGACAAAGTAAGAAAGTCAGGTATAAACTATGATTATGAAGGCATTAAATCTTTTATGGGAACTGATAACTTCCGTGATATTAGTACTGAGTATGGTCTTGATTCCCAAAGTATTGCCAATTGTTTTAAGGCCTTTGCCTCTTACATAGAAATTCCTAAAAATAAGTGGAATAAGTACCATGCACCTTATAAAGATGTTGTTAGTCATGTTCCTGTTAGAAGCACTGAAGTTTGTACTATTGATCATATTTTGCCTGAACCTTATGTTGAGAAAATACCTTTCCCAGCTAAGGTGAAGGAGTATTCTATGATGATTAGTGTGAATAACAAAAGTACAAAGAGAACTGTAGAACCTGACGAGAAGATTAATATTGAACCTGTGGTAGCTAATGTGAAAGCCCTTGACACTAGAAATATATAGGATGAGCACATTGTCTTCTGTGAAGACGCTTCGAATATTGTCTCTCATCCCAGGAAGGCTAGAAATGCTAGTGTCCTTGTGCTTCCTGTGATAACTGGTGATCATTGCTATTATGGTTTATGTGATATTGGTGCTAGTTCTAGTGCTATTCCTTATGAGCTTTATAGGGAAATTATGCTTGAAATTGGTCCTTGTGAGCTTGAGGACATTGATGTGGTTATTCACCTTGCTAATAAAGAAACCATTTTCCCTATTGGTATTGTAAGAGATGTGGAGGTTCTTTGTGGTAAATTAAGTATCCTGTTGACTTTCTAGTGCTTAGTTCATCAGCTAGTAAAACTTGTCCTATCATTTTTGGTAGACCTTTCTTGAATACTTGTGGAGCTATTATAGATTGTAAAAAGGAAAAAGTTTTAACTAAGTTTGATGGAGATTCTTATGAGTTTAACTTTTCCAAATTTGCTAAAGCTCCTTGTGAAAATAGCTTGTCTAATAAAGATTTTAGGATGGAACAACTTGCTTCTATTGATCCAGTTTACGACCTTGGACCTCTTTTTGACGATTGTAAGTATGCTCATTTTGATGATAGAGTTGTTTCCAGTGACAGTTATATTGTCAACTTTATTCAAAGTGCTACTGAAAGTTATTATGAGAGAGGGAAACACAGTTTTATGCATCTCAACAATGTTAAGTTTCCCGGTTTTATTGAAAGCTTTGAAGTTGCATTTGTTTTGTGTTCCTATGCTAGTGGCCTTTTGTTTCAACAATTTGTTTTCTCATGATACTCCTTTGCATAGGAAGTGGGATAGACTCAAATGTGTTGGATATTTTCTTCTTGATGCTCTCTTTCACTTCAAATCTTTATCTCCTATGTGAGCATTTTTGAAACTATCAGGCCTAACTTAAAGGCAATAAAGAAAAGTACTTCTTGGGAGATAACCCAATAGTTTTGTTGAGTCTTGGAAGTTATTACCTCAGTAATAACCGCTCCTTATCCTTTTTGTTTTGTTTTTTGTGTCAATATCAACTACTTTTGAGAAGTAGAGGAGTTGTGAAAAGTGGCTGTCCTGGGACAGATTTTTTTTGTGTTGCATTGAAAACATTCATGAAGGATCCCAGTACAACGATTGGAGCTGCATTTTCTATGCTTGTTCTCCAAGTTGTTATCCAACTTTCATTAGTTTTACACTTTTTGATTTGAGCAACAGAAGGGTTTTGAAAAAATCAATCTTTACATGCTGGTCTGTTTTAACATATTTCTGCCATATTTTGCATTTGCCGCTTATATTGATTCCCTTTCAGATTCTTTTGGGTTTTTGGAAAGGAGTTGCTTTAGTAGATTTTGTTTGATGGATTTCAGTTGAAAAGTGTGCACCTAAAGGTTTATTGTTTTTGTGTACACTAATGTTGCTATTGAGGTTTGTGTAAGGCCTTTGTATGAAGGGAATTTCCAGGAGAAGGAGAAAAAGAATCTACAGAGTTCGTCTTTGAATAGGTAAAAGTGGTGAAAACAGAAGGTTCGTGAAAGCCTAATCTTTTTATATATTTGATGTTTTTATTACATACGGAAGGTTACGAGACGAAACAGAGGCCAGGGTGGCAACACCCACCCTAGGCGCGGGCCCACAGCTGGCTGCGCCTGGAGGGGGTGTGACCCCCCTGAGCTCCGTCTCCGCCTCATTTTCGCACCAGTACCTTCCTTATGCTTTGAAACTTCGTAATATATAACCCCCGGATCCCCCGAGGTTCGTATATCGTGTTCTCATCGTATTTTCGTTTCGATCTATTTCTGTCAGGAAGTCTTCTCAAAGTTTAGAGCATCATGGTCTCCGCCAACGACAAAGGCAAGAAGCCCGAAGAGGACGATCCTCAAAACCCTAAGGAGGAGAAGATCTTGGTAGGGGATGAAGAAGACATGGAGAAGGACAAGCATCCAGACACCCGTGCTACCGTCACAAGCATTGGAGTGGTGGCAAACCCTACCAAGCTTAGGAGGACATCACGGATGTCTACAGGAGGGAAACCTCCACGTCTTGTCTTTGTTCCACGGTCACTTCCTCCACATACCAAGAGTACTTTCCATACTCTTATACATGAGCAACAATTCCAGAACGTGCCCCAAGGGAATTTGCCCTCTGTTTGGGATCTACCTCGTTCTGACCATGCAGGGAAGGAACATACTAAGGAGGAAGAGTAGGGAAATAATAACAAGGACTGGGATTCTCGGTCCGACATGATCATGAACCGCATTGAGCATAACTCGGAGTTGATTCGTACTATAACCTTCGAGATGGAGGATTTGAGGAAACTAATTGAAGAGATTATCAAGAGAACACCACCACCACCGAAGGAATAATTCGTCACCAGGTTTGGCATCCCCTTGGCTTGTTCCAAGCTTGGGGGAGTGCCGCGGTATCACATCATTATCTTTTATCTTTTGCTTTTTAGTAGATTCATATCTTGGGTAGTGAAGTTATCTTATAGGTTGGTTTTCATGTGAAAGTATCTCTCTTTTAGTTGGTGTGAGTGCCTTTATGGAATATTAATGAGAAGTCTCATCTTTTACTGTTCGCACTTCTTATTTTAGTTTGCAATCTCTATTATATGATTGATATTATTGATCAGTATTGGTATCACTTTGGGAGCATCAAGTGAATCTAAATTGTTTTTGGCAAACCAAGCTTTGGTCAGTAGCAAAACTTTTTGATGGTTTGGAAGGAAAAGAAAAAAAAGAGCTTACAGGTATTTTGTATCATTTATTTACTTTCTTGATTGGCTCATAAGCTTAGTATTATCTATTTAAGATCTTTTGTGTCTTCAAGGAAGATTGCATGTTTGGCTTTATCACTTGTAGGTTTGTTTGTTTCCTTCAACTCTCTTGCTTGCTACCCAACCTTGCTAGCCAAAAACCTGTTTGAGAGGAAATACTTCTCATGCATCCAATCCCTTTAAACCAATATCTGTGCCATTTGTGTCCACCATATCTACCTATTAGCATTATTGCTATTCCAAGCAAATTCTCAAGCTTCATCTACCTTTCGAATTAAATACTATTTTATGTGAAAATTAGTTAGTAAAGCTCTCACGAACTTGATGGCACACCTTATTTTCTTGTCCCTAATAAACTTTAACCATTGTGTCATCGAAGTTGTATATGCTTGCATCTATACGTTGGGATTAGCAGAACCATGCTGTCACGGGGAAAGTTTTCAACACTTATGGATACATATCCAGTTGATATCATGCTCTTTTGTTTGCGGATGCCGTCGGTGTGAAATAAAAGGGGAGCTTGTAAGTCCATGGAGTTATGTATTTTGTGTTAGAGAAACGTCTGGGCCGCTAGCTTAAGCCATGCCTAATCATGGTGGAAACTTGCAGCATAACTATAGTGAGCATTCTATGAAGCATCCTCAATAAAACCTATGCAAATAGCAAATAAAAAGATCACTGAAATGCTCACTATCTGCTTGCCTTGTCATTTTGATTATGGGATAGCTCCTGTATCATGTGCAAGGGGTACCCCGTTGACGGTTCTCTATGATACGCATGTAATTACTATGACAAGAACTTACTGACATGGTTATACCCCACGGGTACACAACATTGGTATATTTTGTCTAGCCCAAGGAAGGCCCACGACAAGATACGCGGCCTGAGGAGATTTCGGCTGGCCCAAGCCATGACGTCTTTGGATCCTTGGAGAACAAGACTAGAATAGATAGAATTTCAAAGGGTACAAACCCTAATCTATAACCGACTCGACCTATGCCCGGTACCTGCCTATCTATATAAAGGCTAGGAGGGCACGACGAGGAGGGCCTTCAACTCACCTCATATACACCTCACGCCAGATTGCATCTGCGCACCCCTGTAACCTTCGGTTTCACTATAATCAAGAGCAGACAAGCAGGAGTAGGGTTTTTTTCCCTCCGGGGGCCTGAACCTGGGTAAATCGTGTGTCCCCGTGTTGCTTGTCTATTAACCATTCTGCGATCTCTAGCATCCAGATCTTCTCCAAAACCCAAGTCCATAACAATGGGCATTGACGAGATCGAACCTCGTCAATTGGCGCCGTCTGTGGGAATCGGGGGCGCTGATTGTGCGATTGTGACGGTCCCATCCAAAGCGATCTACAACTCCTCGGTGACGAAGAGCCACCTCCTCTTCGGCACCTTCGAATTCACCGCCCACTCGCCAGCCACCATGAAGGATTTCGAGCCCGTATGCGATAGGCTCGAGATTCTGTTCGGGAGCTTCTGCTTCCAAGTGGGGCAGACTGACACCCTCCGCCTCCCAGAGCGGGTGCCGCCACCATCCATCAGGCCCGCTTCATGGGTCCCACCCATCAGCGTGTTACACACGTCGACGCTGACAGATGAGTCATACGACAGCAATAGCTGCAACTCAGATATGTGCGGCCCTTCCTCAGACGAAGGAACCTACGATTCTAGATCCAAAAGCCGCGGCAGCAGCAATCCAATCCGCGAGCGTTACCAATGCGCTGTGGTTATCCAGGGTGAATCGGAACTTCCACCAGGTTTGAGTGCCCACAACCCACCACCCAATCCACCGCCCAACCCACAAGATGGGAACGGAGGAAACGAGGAAACCCATCCCTCCAGCCCAATAAAGGCGACGCTAACGCCTATCGGAGGATCAACCTCAACGAGGACGGATGGCGCCAGGCACGCGCAACCGTGGCGGGCAACAAGATCCTACCTATGAATGCTTCATGGGATCTGCTGATGGCATACCACCTCCTCCTCATCGGCGAGCATAACCGACAGGTAAAACTGCAGGAGGACCTCAAAAAATGCAAGAAGGCGGCTTTGGAGTCTAGCGTACGGCGAGCTGCGCTCTCTGCCACTGGCGGCTCCAACTCACATGGCAACAACGCCAACAAGCATCGCTCCCACATGGAGCACATGGACCCTGCTGCACGCCGCGACATCACGAAGACCCTCAACACGTCCTCCATGTCAATGGACGTCAACGACAACGTCATACCGAAGACGCCGCAGGCTGCGATCATGGCAGCCACCACGTACCTCGCTTCCCATCCACCTCCGGTGGGTGACCCGAAGAGCGCCATGCACAAGTTCGCGCTAGCCGGACTCGGACTCGTCGGTGCTGCGCTCCATGATGAAGCTCCTGCGGAGCCAAAAAAGAAAGCTGCGGTCAGATTCAACCGCAGCCCCACACCCTCATCCGACGAGGACGGGCATGATCTGCCTCGACGTGGCAAGAGCCCAAGGCATCATAGCAGCGACTACGACGCTCGAAACGACCTCGCCCAGCGCAAGGTCGACAAGGCACGCGCCAAACGCGTGTGTTCAAGCGAATCCGAGGAGGATGACGATGAATAGCTGTGTGGAGCCCGATGCGTCAGCAGATCCGTTCGGCGGACAAGGATGCCAAAAAATTTCAATCTCCCTTCAGACACTCCGAAGTTCGACGGCACGCAGGACCCGAAGGTCTGTCTCAGCGATCACCTCTCGTCTGTCAAGCTACACGGCGGTAATAGAAATACCACCCTACAATGCCTTCAGCTGCAACTAACAGGCGGAACTCGGATCTGGCTCAGCAGCCTGTCCTCGGGCTCCATCAGAAACTAGGAAGAGCTGGCGTACAGTTTCATCCGAAACTTCAAGGGCACCAGCAAGAGGCCAGCCTCGATCGAGGAACTGCGGGCATGCACCCAACGTACCGGCGAATCCATTCGCTCATACATCCTAAGCTGGTCCAACATCAAGAACTCTGCCGCACACATCTCCGAGGAAAGGACAATTGACGCCTTCAAGGATGGTGTCAAACGCCCGGACTTCAAGGAAGAACTTGGGCGCGTCAAGCCCAAGACGCTTGACCACCTCATGGACATCGCCAAACGATGGGCAGATGGTGAGGACTCCCTCCACCGAATGCATTCGGATGATGAGGACGACTATGGCCGCAGGCGAGAACGCCGCGGCAAGCGAAGATCGCGCGTCTATGAAAATCGCGACGGAGTCAACATGGTTGCGACTGGCTACGCCGACCGACGCAACGATGGCAACCGCGGTAGCGGATACTGCGGAGGCAACTTCCACGACGGAGGGCGACCCACGCAAACATGACAACGACACAACCGTGACAATGAGCCCTTGGCATATGACAAGTTGTCTGGTCCTTGCACCATCCACTTCTACATCGACAAACAAGATGGCAAGAAGAAGGCCAGCCACATGCTAAAAGACTGCCGTGATTTTCAGAAGCTCAGTGAAGGCCTCACCCAAATGCGACGCCAGATCGTAAACCCTGGGTTTGGAACCGCACCTGCACGAGGTGACATCGCCCATGGAGCTCCTTCACCTCCGCCTGTTGGACCTTCGAATCTAGCAATCGCACCTACGCCAAACAACGGAATAGGAGGGTACCCACCACCAAAGGGAGCCCTAATGATCCAGAAGGGGCGCCCAACAAATAGGGTGCAAAAGAAAATCACCCGCCAAGTCAGCCTGGCCGTTACCGCTCCACCCTCCATCCCTGAGTACCTCAGTGGCTCGGAGTCCTGCATCACGTTCGATCGTTCGGATCACCCCCGCCAGATCCCTCGCCCAGGTCATGCTGCCTTGGTGCTCGAAGCGCAGATCAGAGGGTTCGAGATGAGCCGTGTCTTCATGGACGGTGGCAGCGACATCAACCTGATGTTCGCCAATACCCTAGCAGCTATGCGGATCCCGCTGTGTAGCCTAGAACAATCCGACAAAACGTTCCATGGCATAGTCCCAGGGAAAGGCATATATCCCCTGGAAAAGATATGGCTCGACGTCATCTTCGGCCAACCTGAAAACTTCAGGCGCGAGCGGCTGGAGTTCGAAGTAGTGGACTGGCCATCATGGTACCACGCCATATGTCTCATATGTGTGATATTGGAAAAGGCCACCGAAGGACTTGTATTCGAGAATCGTCGCAAGACCATGACGATTACAACTTCGTCCTTCCGTGTACGTGTGTGGAGACGCCGTCTTCGGAGATGCTTCCAAGAGGCAGTAGAGAATCATACTCTAGCCCATCCTGGTACCGAGGAGACCCACGGCTCAGCCATGCCCCCTGCACGACACCCCGCAAACCCAGAGACTTAGGCATGGTAAAACGAGGGAGTAAGGCTTTGGGACAACAACTCTGAAACTTCCGCGCCTTATTGAGGGGTGGTGAACAGCTACCTTCCGCCTTCCTTCGAATGGTTCCCTTATGCTTGGGACGGTTTAGACTTGCTTGTTGGAGTTTATGTATTTTTTCCCTCATGCGGGGACTGCTTGCGACGGCCACTTGGGTGACCATGGACTTCATGAGATTGCTTGCACTCTTGGAGATACTTTTTGTTTTTGTTTTTTTTGTCTTGAACTTCTGAGATTCTCCTCTTCTTTCTTCATTCGGGGACCCATCTTGGGAACTTGGAAGGCACCGTTCACCTTGGTGGACTAAGGAACCCTCTGTCACTTTATCTGGAGCTTTTTGTGGCACACCCTAGGGTTGTCACGCGGCTACGCACCAAGTCTGGCAGCCTTTTCATGATCTTTTCCTTTGGTCTTCCCCAGGGTGTGAGCCTCTATGAGCGCGAGGCACGCCCGGGAGCGTGAGGGGCGTGGAGTCTCGGTACGCTGAAGTGCCCAAGTGATCTTCTCCACTGCCTCTGGAAGCATGCACTTGGTACGTGTCATGCTTTGTGGGTGTAGGTGCCGCTCCACTTGCAACTTGGCACCTCGTGCCCCCCTCTGACAAGTCCTAAGGAAGCCAGATCTTCAATCACCAGCACGGTATGATTAGGAAAAGCCAGTTTTTGTTGTTGTTGGGGGAAAACAGACGATCCACACTATGCAAAGGAGAATGCATCATGGACTTGAGCCGGCTGAAGGACTCCCCATAGAAAAACGAAAAAAAGGAAAAGGCAACAGAAGAGGCAAATATTTAGCAAAAATATTTTTTAAGAAACCTTCCGTTGATTGGAGGCATGGGCCGGGCTCCTTGAGGATCGACCAGCTGGTATGCACCCCCGTCGTAGGCTTGCTCGATGGTGTAGGGTCCTTCCCACTTTGGCTCGAACTTCCCCTTCGTCTTGTGCGTGACGATGATGGGGCGCCTGAGGACAAGCACTAGCTCGCCCTTCCGAAAGACGCGTTGCCTCACGAGCTTGCCGTAAGCTCTCACCATGTTTTGACGGTAAAGCTCCAAGTTCTGCAGGGCTTGGAGACGCTCCTCCTACAGGGCGTCAAGCTCCTGGAATCGTAGTTGTACCTGTTCATCTTTTGTGAGTTCATCTTGGATGGCGACACGAAGAGAGGGTAGCTGGACCTCCAATGGAAGTACCGCCTCGCTCCCATAGATAAGGGAATAGGGTGTATACTGAGTTGGGGTACGGACTGTAACGCGATACGCCCATAGAGACTCAAAGTGTTGGAATTATGCCCTAGAGGCAATAATAAAGATGTTATTATTATAATTCTTGTTCATGATAAAATTTATATTCCATGCTAGAATTGTATTAAGCGGAAACTTTAATACTTGTGTGGTTTGTGAACAACCCCGTGTCCCTAGTATGCCTCTATGGACTAGCTCATTGATTAATGATGGTTAAGGTTTCCTAACCATAGACATGAGTTGTCGATTAATAATGAGATCATATCATTGGGAGAATGATATGATGGACATACCCAAACTAAGCGGAGCAATTAGATCGTGTCATCATGTTCATCTTTGTGAAGCTTTTATTATGTCTAATATTGTATTCCTTAGACCATGAGATAATACAACTCCCTGGTATCGGAAGAAAGCTTTGAGGTCATCAAACGTCATCCTATGAGAGGGTGATCATAAAGGTGTCTCTCAGGTGATCGGAAAGTACCTGTTGGGTTGTATGTATCGAGATGGGATTTGTCCCTCCCAAGTCGGAGAGATATACTTCGGGCCTAATCGATATCAACACCGCTTGCAAGCATGTGGTTAAGGAGTTAATCACAAAGTGATATCGGATTACGGAACGAGTAAAGTACTTGCTGTGAACGAGATTGAACTAGGTATGACGGTACCGACGATCAAATCTCGGGCAAGTAAAATATCGCGAGACGAAGGGAATATATATATGGGATTGATTGAATCCTGGCATCATGGTTCATCCGATATGATCATCGATGAATGTGTGGGAGTCAATATGGGTTTCAGCACCCATTGTTGATTATTGATAGAAGATCATGTCTGCATATTCTCGAACCCGAAGGGTCACACACCTAACGTGTCTCGACGCTAGGATAGATTGGATAATTGGTTTATGAGTTTTTGTTCGGAGTCTCGAATGGGATTGGGACATCACGAGAGGTTCCGGAATGGTCCGGAGAATAAGATTCATATAAGGCAATGCAGTTTTTGGAGTTCGGAATTGTTTCGGGTTAATCGGTATTGTACCGGAAGCTTCTAGAACCTTCCGAAGGGGGACCAACGTGGCCCCACCTGCTGGGAGGGGGCATGAGCCTATGAGGGAGTGCCCTGGACGCATTGTTCCAGGGGCACAAGGCCCCATAGGGCCCAGCCGGCCAAACCTTGGGGAAACCCTAGGGGAGCTTCTAGAAGGGGGGGGGGGGGGAACTTGCCCCCCACTCCTCCCTCCTTGGCCGCCGGCCCTAGGGCTTGGGGGAGGGGAAAGGGCCGGCCTCCCACCCCTCTATATAAAGAGGGCTAGGGGTGCACCTCCTCCCACACCTCCTCCTCAAGCCCTAGCCGCCCTGCTGCCCTCCTCTCTCTCTCCCTCCCGACTGCACGTAGGCGAAGCCCTGCTGCAGAAACTCTCCACCACTTGCACCGCGCCGTCGCATTGTATATCCAATCCGACTCTCCACCATACTTGCTGGACCAAGGAAGGAGGAGACGTCGAGGTGCCGCATGTGTGCATCTCTCGGAGGCATCGCCACTTGCGGTGTTAGATCGGATCGGATCGCGAGGAGGAGAAGCGAGTATGACTACATCACCCACATTCCGATGAACATTCCGCTGTGCGAATCTTCAAGGGTATGAAGATATCATCTAATCCCCTTCATTGTTTGCATCTCCTAGATTAGATCTTGGCTTTCCCGTTCGCATCCGTAGAATTTTTTTGATTTACTATGCTGCGAAACCCATCAGTGGTATCAGAGCTAGATCTATGCGTTGATGTTTTATGTTGCAAGCCTCTTGTTTGTGTTCTTCTTATGACGCGGGATAGTGAGATTGAAGCGGTCCAGACCAACCTTACGCGACGTCGTTCGCGAGACCGGCTCCGCACTTGACGTGTGGCTTGTTCCACACATGCGGCTGGTGGATGCCAGTTTCTCTCACTATAGTTGTCATGGAATTTACACCGGAGTTTGGCAACCATAATATCACCGTTGTGGCTTTCCGTAGATAAGAATCGTTCTTAGCTTGCTACTCCCATAAGCCACGTAAAACATGCAACAACAAAGTAGAGGCGTCTAACTTGTTTTTGCAGGGAGTGTTTTCTGTGATATGGTAAGGCCCAAGATGTGATGTGTATGTTGTATGCAATGATCATGTTTTGTAATGTTTCACGACTTGCATGTCGATGAGTACACAACCGGCAGGAGCCATATGGTTGTCTTTATAATTGTGTATGACCTGTGTGTCGACTTCTTATACGCCATGTAATAGTTTCGCTTTATCGCTAAGTAGTTAGCAATAGTTGTAGTTTCTATTCGTGGTGGAGGCAATAATGGTGGAGTGATGGAGATCATGCCGGCTCGCACAAGATGGAGATCATTGCGCGAAGATTAGCTATACCATGTCACGTAAAGTTATATGCATGTGATGTTTATCCTTTTATGTATCTTATTATGCTTAGATCGCGACGATAGCATTATAAGATGATTCCTCACTTAAAGATCAAGATAAAACCGTGTTCTCCCCATGTATGCACCGTTGCGAAAGTTCGTCGTGTCCAAGCATCACGTGATGATCGGGTGCTATAGACTCTACGTTCACATACAACGGGTGCAAGCCAGTTTTGCACACGCGGAAATACTTGGGTTTGACTTGACGAGCCTAGCATGTACAGACATGGCCTCGGAACACATGAACCGAAAGGTTAAGCATGAGTCATATGAATTATATGATCGACACTTCGTTGTCCACCATTGAACCCACATCTCTTCTCGTGAAGTTCGGATTAGGTGTGGTGAATTTGGATCGTGTTCACTAAACAACTTGAGGGATGTTGAATTTAGTGGGAGTTCATCTAGTAATTTGATTAAGTTGAACTAGTTATCATGAACATAGTCTAATTTGTACTTGCAAATATTGTAGATCAAATGGCTAAGTCCAACTTCAACTTCAACGTTTTCGCTGAGAAAGAAAAGCTTAGAAACAATGGGTCTAACTTCACTAACTGGTTCCGCAATCTGAGAATCATTCTCTCTGGCGGTCAAAAGGACTATGTCCTTGAGAATGCGCTAGGTGACGCCCCTGCTGTAGATGCGCCGGCTGATGAGAAAGCTGTCTATCGGCCAAGAAAGATGATTATGGTGTGATTAAGAGCACCATGTTGTTTGCTATGGAATCGGACCTTCAAAATCGTTTTGAAGACTATCCCGGCCCTTTGAGATTCTTGAGGAGCTGAAAACTATGTTTCGAGACCCGTTCTAAGAGATATGAGATATCCGAGAAATTCTTTAAGCGCAAGATGGAGGAAGGAGTTCCGTTAGTGAGCACGCCATAAAGATGTCGGGCTACACTCAACGCCTTGAGCAAGCGGATGCAAGATTCCAGAGGAGCTCAAGATTGACAGGTTCTGCAATCACTCCTCCCAGCTACAAAAGTTTTGTAGTGACTCATAATCGATTGGTTCCATCGATACGATCACCGAGCTCTTCGCAAAGTCAAGGCTGCGAGGTGGACATCAAAAGGATAATCATGTGTTGATGGTCAACAAGCCCCCACCTTCAAGAAAGGTAAGGGTGCAAAGAAGCCCTTCAAGAAAGGCGGCGAAGCACGCTGTTGCCGAGAAGAAGCTCAAGTCTGGACCCAAGCCGGACACTGAGTGCTTCTATTGCAAGGACAAGGGTCACTGGAAGCGCAACTGTCCGAAGTACTTAGCGGACAAGAAGGCTGGCACCATCAAAGGTATATTTGATATACATGTTATTGATGTTTTCCTTACTAGCCCTCGTTGTAGTGCCTGGATATTTGATACTGGTTCAGTTGCTAATATTTGTAACTCGAAACAGGAGCTACGGAATAGATGGCAGCTTGCGAGGGATGAGGTGACGATGCGCGTTGGCAACGGATCAAGAGTTGATGTGATGGCCGTCGGCACGCTCTCCTTAGTTTTACCTTCGGAATTAGTTTTAAACCTTAATAAGTGTTATTATGTGCCTGTGTTGAGCATGAACATTATTTCCGGATCGTGTTTATTGCAAGATGGTTATTCATTTAAATCGTAGAATAATGGTTGTTCTATTTATATGAGTAACATCTTTTATGGTCATGCACCTGTTGTGAATGGTTTATTTCTTCTGAATCTCTAAAGGGATGAAACACACATCCATAACATTGAGTCTAAGAGATGCAAAGTAGATAGTGATAATACTACTTATTTGTGGCACTGTCGTCTAGGTCATATTGGAGTAAAGCGCATGAAGAAACTCCATTCTGATGGACTTTTGGAGTCTCTTGATTTTGAATCATTTGACACATGCGAACCATGCCTCATGGGCAAGATGATCAAAACCCCGTTCTCCGGAATGATGGAGAGAGCAACGGACTTGTTGGAAATCATACATACCGATGTATGCGGACCGATGATTGTTTCGACGCGCGGTGGATATCGCTATTTTCTCACTTTTACCTATGACTTAAGTAGATATGGGTATATCTATTTAATGAAACATAAATCTGAAACATTTGAAAAGTTCAAGGAATTTCAGAATGAAGTGGAGAACCATCGTAATAGAAAGATTAAGTTTCTACGATCCGATCGTGGAGGTGAATATTTGAGTTATGATTTTCTCACGCATCTTAAAGCAAGCGGAATCGTTTCGCAACTCACGCCACCCGGAACACCACAGCACAATGGTGTGTCTAAACGCCGGAATCGAACTCTATTAGATATGGTCCGATCAATGATGTCTCTTACTGATTTCCCGTTATCATTTTGGGGTTATGCATTAGAAACCGCTGCATTCACTTTAAATAGGGCACCATCTAAATCCGTTGAGACGACACCGTATGAACTGTGATTTGGTGCTAAACCTAAGTTGTCGTTTCTTAAAGTTTGGGGATGCGAAGCCTACGTCAAGAAGTTGATGCCGGACAAGCTCGAACCCAAAGCGGAGAAATGCGTCTTCATAGGATACCCTAAGGAAACTATTGGGTATACCTTCTATCACAGAACCGAAGGCAAAGTGTTTGTCGCAAAGAACGGTTCCTTTCTTGAGAAGGAGTTTCTCTCGAAAGAAGTGAGTGGGAGGAAAGTAGAGCTAGACGAGGTTGTTGAACCTTCTCTTGAATTGGAGAGTAGTGCAGCACCTGAAATTGTTCCAGTGTCACCTGCACCAACAATAGAGGAAGCTAATGACAAGGATCATGAAGCCTCAGTGGTACGGCAACCCTGTCTTGACTGTCTTGTTGGTAGAAGACAGTGAACCTACGAACTATGAGGAAGCGATGATGAGCCCAGACTCTGAGAAATGGCTAGAGACCATGAAATCCGAATTGGGATCCATGAGCGAAAACCAAGTATGGACTTTGGTGGACCCTCCTAGCGACCGAAAGGCCGTTGAGTGCAAATGGATCTTCAAGAAGAAAACGGACGCGGATGGTAATGTTACCGTCTATAAAGCACGACTTGTCGCAAAAGGTTTTCGACAAGTTCAAGGTGTTGACTACGATGAGACTTTCTCTCCCGTAGCGATGTTTAAGTCCATTTGGATTTTATTAGCAATTGCTGCATTTCATGATTATGAAATATGGCAGATGTATGTCAAGACTGCGTTCCTAAATGGCAACATTGATGAAGAGTTGTATATGATGCAACCCGAAGGTTTTGTCGATCCTAAGGATGCTGATAAAGTATGCAAACTTCAGCGTTCCATTTATGGACTGAAGCAAGCATCTCGGAGTTGGAACCTTCGTTCTGATCAAGTGATCAAGAGCTTTGGATTTGTTCCAAATTGCTACGAATCTTGTATCTACAAGAAAGTGAGTGGGAGCTCGGTGACATTTCTGGTACTATATGTGGATGACATATTCATTATTGGAAATGACATTAACATGCTTAACGATGTGAAGAGTTATTTGAACAAGTGTTTTTCAATGAAAGACCTAGGTGAAGCTGATTATATATTGGGCATCAAAATATATAGAGATAGACAAAGACGCCTGATAGCTTTAAGCCAGAGTACATACCTAGACAAAGTTCTGAAAAGGTTCAGAATGGATAAGGCAAAGAAAGATTTAGTGCCTATGTTGTCAGGTAAGATATTGAGCAAGGCTCAGTGTCCAGCTACGGTAAATGATAGAGCAGCTAGGAGCGAAGTGCCTTATGCCTCGGCCATAGGTTCTATCATGTATGCCATGCTGTGTACTAGACCAGATGTGTCCAATGCTCTTAGTTTGACGAGCAGATATCAAAGTGATCCAGGAGTGGAACACTGGACAGCCGTGAAGAACATCCTAAAGTACCTAAATAGGACTAAAGAAATGTTCTTAGTCTATGGAGGTGATGAACAACTCAGAAAAGGTTACGTCGATGCTATTTTCGACAATCGACAAGGATGATTCTAAATCTCGATAGTATACGTTTATATTTTGAATGGAGGAGCTGAGCTAGAGAAGCTGCAAGCAAAGCGTGATCGCGGGATCTACTGAGAAGCGAATACATGGCTGCCGCAGCGTCAAGTGAAGGAGTTTGGATCAGGAACTTCATCACTGAGCTTGGCGTGGTTCCAAGTGCATTGGACCCACTGGAGATATTGTGTGACAACACTAGCGCCATAGCACTCGCTAAGGAACCAAGATATCATCCAAAGACCAAGCATATCAACCGCAAGTTTCATATAATCCGAGATTATATAGCAGATGGAGATCTGAAGATTAGCAAAGTATATACAGATCTGAATGTCGCAGATCCATTGACTAAACCTCTTCCACATGCAAAACATGATCAACACCTTAGTGCCATGGGTGTGAGATTGTTGCCAAATGTAAACTAGATCATTGACTCTAGTGCAAGTGGGAGACTGTTGGAATTATGCCCTAGAGGCAATAATAAAGATGTTATTATTATAATTCTTGTTCATGATAAAATTTATATTCCATGCTAGAATTGTATTAAGCGGAAACTTTAATACTTGGGTGGTTTGGAATAATCCCGTGTCCCTAGTATGCCTCTATGGACTAGCTCATTGATTAATGATGGTTAAGGTTTCCTAACCATAGACATGAGTTGTCGATTAATAATGAGATCATATCATTGGGATAATGATATGATGGACAGACCCAAACTAAGCGGAGCAATTAGATCGTGTCATCGTGTTCATCTTTGCGAAGCTTTTCTTATGTCAAATATTGTATTCCTTAGACCATGAGATAATACAACTCCCTGGTATCGGAAGAAAGCTTTGAGGTCATCAAACGTCATCCTACGAGAGGGTGATCATAAAGGTGTCTCTCAGGTGATCGAAAAGTACCTGTTGGGTTGTATGTATCGAGATGGGATTTGTCCCTCCCAAGTCGGAGAGATATACTTCGGGCCCAATCGGTAATCGATATCAACACCGCTTGCAAGCATGTGGTTAAGGAGTTAATCACAAAGTGATATCGGATTACGGAACGAGTAAAGTACTTGCCGTGAACGAGATTGAACTAGGTATGACGGTACCGACGATCAAATCTCGGGCAAGTAAAATATCGCGAGACGAAGGGAATATATATATATGGGATTGATTGAATCCTGGAATCGTGGTTCATCCGATATGATCATCGATGAATGTCTGGGAGTCAATATGGGTTTCCAGACCCCGCTGTTGATTATTGATAGAAGATCATGTCTGCATATTCTCGAACCCGAAGGGTCACACAATTAACGTGTCTCGACGCTAGGATAGATTGGATAATTGGTTTATGAGTTTTTGTTCGGAGTCTCGGATGGGATCCGGGACATCACGAGAGGTTCCAGAATGGTCCGGAGAATAAGATTCATATAAGGCAATGCAATTTTTTGAGTTCAGAATTGTTTCGGGTTAATCGGTATTGTACCGGAAGCTTCTAGAACCTTCCAGAGGGGGACCAACGTGGCCCCACCTGCCGGGAGGGGGCATGGGCCTATGAGGGAGTGCCCTGGCCACATTGGGCCAGGGGCACAAGGCCCCATAGGGCCCAGCCGTCCAAACCTAGGGGAAACCCTAGGGGAGCTTCTAGAAGGGGGGGGGGAACTTGCCCCCCACTCCTCCCTCCTTGGCCGCCGGCCCTAGGGCTTGGGGGAGGGGAAAGGGCTGGCCGCCCACCCCTCTATCTAAAGAGGGCTGGGGGAGCACCCCCTCCCACACCTCCTCCTCAAGCCCTAGCCGCCCTGCTGCCCTCCTCTCTCTCTCCCTCCCGACCGCACGTAGGCAAAGCCCTGCTGCAGAAACTCTCCACCATTTGCACCGCGCCGTCGCGTTGTAGATCCAATCCATCTCTCCACCATACTTTCTGGACCGAGGAAGGAGGAGACGTCGAGGTGCCGCACGTGTGCATCTCTCGGAGGCATCGCCACTTGCGGTGTTAGATCGGATCGGATCGCGAGGAGGAGAAGCGAGTACGACTACATCACCCACGTTCCGACGAACGTTCCGCTGTGCGAATCTTCAAGGGTATGAAGATCTCATCTAATCCCCTTCGTTGTTTGCATCTCCTAGATTAGATCTTGGCTTTCATCCGCAGAATTTTTTTGATTTACTATGCTGCGAAACCCATCACGAAGAGACGGTCGGGCCAGTCCCTTCTATGTCTTGTCACCGTATTCTTGAGTATCTTGCCGAGCATCTTGTTGAAGGCCTCGATTGCTCCATTGGCTTGAGGGTAGTAGCCGGTGGAGTAGTTCCACTTGATCTTGTACTTCGCCATGAACCTGTACATCTTGTTGGATTTGAATGCCTTGCCATTGTCGGAGGTGATACGGTGTGGTATCTTAAAGCGATGTATGATATTTCGCTCTAGGAAGTTGATGACGTTGTCGCTCTTCACCTCCCGCAGCGAGACAGCCTCTGCCCACTTGGAGAAGTAGTCCGTCGCTGCAAGGATGAAACGATGGCCCCTGGAGGATGGTGGATCGATGGGTCCGATGACGTCAATCCCCCAGGCATCGAATGGCCACGAGGGAATGGTGGGGTGTAGTGGAACTGGCGGCTGATGCTTGAAGTCGCCATGGATTTGGCAACCATGGCATGACCTGGCTACCTGGAGGCAGTCCTTCATGATGCCGGGCCAATAGTACCCAGCCAGGCATATGGCATGGTACATCTTGGCTCCACCTTGGTGTCCACCGCAGACCCCGTGGTGCACCTCTTGTAAGATATTTTTGGCTTCGTCTTGGTTGACACACCGAAGTAGAATCTCTTTCCCGTGAGACTGTCTATACAAGACGCCGGCCTTATATACATAGGAGGGAAGTCGTCGTTGGAGTTGGCGCCTCTCGACGGGGTCGTCGGGGAGGCTGCCGTGCTTGAAGTAGTTGAGGAAGGGTTGTAGCAACTCGTCGTCCTCCACGATGTTCGTCGTGATGGTGTTGACTTCCCCTTCCTCTGGCATGAGCTCTAGGACAGCGGGAAGAAGCCACCTTTCTTCCACCGTCACGTGTGTGGATTTATCACCTGGGAGCACCAGTGCCGACGTCAGTTTTGCCAAGGCATCGGCAGGTGCATTCCTGCTTCGCGGGACATGGAGAACTTCAACATGTTGGAATTTCTCCATAAGCTTCCGGGACGCACCGTAGTATGGCACCAGTTAAACTGCTATGCCTCGTAGATGTCGTTGACTTGACGAACGATGAGCTGGGAATCTCCATAGGCCCGTAAAGAACGGACCTCCATGGAGAGTGCTAGGAGGAGGCCGAAGATGAGTGCCTCGTACTCCGCCTCGTTGTTGGAGCATTCTTCCTTGAGGAGGGAGAATGAGTGATACATCACCCCTCCTTGTGGAGTCTTGAACACCAATCCTGCTCCTGCTCTCCGCTTGGGTGTGCCATCAGGGTCGGCCTTTGTGCGCGAAGCACCATCGAAGTAGAGCTCCCATGGAGCCTCGACCTCCGCGGTGAAAACCTCCTCGTCGAGGAGGTTGGTAATGAGCGGAGAGTCATCGGGGATGGGATGCGCCGCAAGGAACTCCACCAAGGCTTGTCCCTTGATCGCTTTCTGAGACACAAAGGTGATGTCGAACTCCATCATGAGCAATGCCCATTTTCCTAGTCGCCCTATTAGTGCGGGCTGACTTAGCACGTACCTTATGGGATCCGCTCTAGCAACGAGCTGGATTTGGAGTGCTAGCATGTAGTTCCTCAACTTCTTCAACGCGAATATAAGCGCCAAGCATAACTTCTCTATTGGAGAGTATTTTCGCTCAGCGCCCACCATGGTGCGGCTCAGGTAGTAGCAAGCCACCTCCTTCCCTTCCTCATTGTGCTAAGCAAGAAGAGTGTAGCATCCCAGTTGTCTAACACCTGTAATGCTACTTGTTCTAGTAATAAAAGGACCACTTCCTACATATAATTGTTGCATCATCATCATATCATGCTCATGTCATCATGCCACCTTACATTTGAGCATCATATAAAACCCCTTCTTGTTTGGTTCTTATCTCATGTGCATTATTAATTGTAGTTGCCTCTTGATATTGTATTTGGTTCTTGATATATTGTTAAGTGCCCAAGTTGAGTTGAGGGCATGTCTCTTATTGACTCCACCACCTTTTCTTCACCACCTTATAATTCCACCATCCAATTAATATGAGCGTGGCATTTTATTTGAGTTTACCTCTAGCTCATGTTGGTTGGTTGGATTCCACCCATAATATTTTGCTTGGCCTTACTCCACTTTTGGGGATGCACATAAATAAATTCCATGGGATTATATTTTGTTTTCACAAGGTTAAGACATGGCATTTAATATTGATGCATGGCCCATGCAAGTACCACCTTTGGCTTGTCCTTTGAATTTTATTTGTTTTCTTTTGCATGAGTCATCTCTCTCTACCCCTTAGGCTTGGTCTTGTTTGATCATGCCTAAACCTCATCACCAAACCCATACCCCATTCTAGCTAAACCCTAATCACCTTTTCCTCTTCCATGCTTGCACATGTGATCTTGTGGGCATGCCCTTAACCCTTCCCCCTCTCTTTAGCCTACCACACCTTGTGCTTGATCATGTGTTGCCCTTCATGTGCTCACTTGAGTCCCTCTCTTCTTACCCTCTCTCTCACCCTCTAGCTAACCCTAGCTCGACCCCCCCCACATGCTTTAAATTCTCTCTAAAACCTCTCCTCTCTCCCTACCATGCAGGCCCACCCCAGCAACCTCCTACCCATCTAGCCCATGCCACACCGAGCCCTCCCAAACCTAAACCCTAGTCCCACCCGAGGCCACCCTCTAAGTCCAACCCTAGAACCGAACCTACCTCTCTCCCTCTCTTCTCTCTCCCTGCCCTAGGGGCCCCTCTAACCTAGCCTGCCCCTGCCCTTGAGCTCGCCGACCCCACCTGGCAGCCTCCCTCAGCCTTGCCGCGCCACCCCCTGGCCCCCATGCCGAGCACGTGAAGGAGGGGTGCAAAAGGTGGCCGAGCCGACCTTCCCCTCCCCCACGCAAGCCCCCACCTCACCCCCTCGTTCTTATCCACCCCACACCCCTCTGGCCTCTCCCCAGATCCATCCCGAAGCCTCCCTCCCCTTCCTTCTCCCTCTCTACCCTCATCTACCCCGACACCGACCACCACCGTCGGCCTCCTCTCGTCGACGTTGATCCAGGAGGCGGGCGTGGTTGTTTGGCGTTGAGGAAGAACGAGCCGAGCGCCCTGCTTCGCCCCGTACCCGCCGTCGTGAAGGAGAAGTCCCAGGAGCCTGGACGCCGATGAGAACCGACGAACCCTAGCTCCGCCAGTGCGTCTGCCTCGCCGTCGATCACGACCGTCCCTGCCCGAACCGGCCACACCGACGCACTCGCGGTAAGCGTCTCATCCTCCCAGACACCCTCGCCTGCACCGTCGCTTCCTGGCGTCGCCGTTCCTTTCGTCGAGCACCCTCGGTGCGCCCGTCGCCACGCTCGCCCACTCACGCGCCGCAACGCTACATAGCCCCGCTTACTCTCCTGTCAAGAACCACTCACCGCAGCGGTAGCCGCCATTGGCGCGCCTGCGGTCGCGGGATCGAGTCCGCCCTGCTTTCTCTCTGTCGGCTTTTTCAGTTCGTCAGACAACCAAGAAGAAAAACAGTAGCGTGTGCATATCACAGATAACCCCCTGGCCTTCTTTTTTTCTCAACCCGCACTCCCTCTAGGCCCACCTGTCTGTGCCCCGAGCCGTTTTGCAAAAAGGTTCCTAGCTTAATAAGTTTTCCACCCGCGGTCCCTGGCTCGCGTGGCCTCGGTAGCCAGTCAGCATGGCCCCACTGGTCATTGGCTGTGGCTAGGCTCTGTGCGGGTAACAAAAGGTTTTTCCAGAATCTGTTTAAATTCAACCTATTTCCAAATTAATTCAAATTCAAAATTAAATTTGTTATCTAAATCACTTTTGAGTTATGTTTCCAAATTAAACAAATAATATATGTTTTGAGATCAGAAAACTGTGAGGATTTCAAATATGCTTTTCAAATTACCTTTTGCACATTTTAAATTCCAAGTTGATTAAATTACAACAAATGCCACTAGAACTTAAATAATTAATAACTTTTGAAATATAACTCCAAATTTAGCAAATGATATGTCTAAAATGATCAGCTCGACGAGACCTATCTGTTTATGCTATCCATGACTTCAATTGCAGCATGCATCATGTAAATATATAATATACAGCAACTAATATGACAATAAGATGTGGCCAAACCTTAATAAAATGACTTATTCTTGTATACCACACCTCACCCATGCCATGCTACTTTATTGCCATGCAACTTGTGCATCATTCATCATGGCATGATTGTTTGCTTGACGCATTTTATTCCTATGCCTGTGCACTTTATTTATGTTGGCCCTTGCTTGTTTGGTTCTTCTTTCGAATAGACGCTGAGCAGGGGATATATCAAGAGAACCAGGAGCACTACCCAGATCCGTCTCTCGCTTCAACTGAGTTGCCAGGCAAGCACTACCACATGCTTGCATACATACAGTACCTATTGCCTCTATCTTATTCTTGCATCATTGAGTCGCGAATTGCATTAAATTGAATCCCAAGCATTGCATAGCCTTTACTTTAAACCCCACCAAGCTTGTTCCTCCATCCCATGAGCCATTACTACAGGAGTTGTTTGAGCCATGCGAGTCGTAGAACAGCATGTGTAGGGTATGTGAGAGTCTGATGGATAACGAGGTACCTAAACAACTTAACCTGAGTAGTAATGGGATAACTAATGAAAGTGGCATCGGTGAGCAACATCTGCTATTTGGTTTTTCCTGCTCACTTGTGTCCCGTAAGACCCCGAGTACTTGATTCCTGTTCCGAGATTATTTCGCGCTATCCACATCCGGAGGTATATGGGACCCCCCGAGCGAGCTTGATTCCGTCTTATTTCTTGGGGCCACAAACTAGTTTGAGGTTTTGTTTACTATCTGTACTTATGCCATGCTATCGCTTTATTACGTTTGTGCGAGGAGCACACTTTGTCTTAGGTAAGCGAGTGTTTTCGCATCGACAAGCCCAGCTTTTGGGGTTCCCGATTCTGACCATTGTCGCAAACCTTGAGTCCGCCTCGGAGTAAGCTAACTTCGCTATGGTCTACTCAATGGGTGGCCCCTCAAATAATTCTGAATCCTGTGATTGCTTTGTCGTGAAGGCCTCGTCGGGTTTTGATTTGGTTTTTCCGAGGTTGATCGAGCGTGTGTTGCTATTGGTGCACCCCGGCCGGGTAAAACTTTCTGAAAGCCGTGTCCGCGGTTATGGACGACTTGGAGCACAGTTTCTCGATCATAGACAAGCATAACTAAAGTACCGCTTTAATCTGACTAAGTAACCTGACTAGTAAATAGTGCAACACTCATGGAATGGTTAATAAAATTGCCAACGGATGGGGGGTTGTTCGTCCGCTTCCTCGTTGGTAAGCGAGGAGGAGGATGGATCTGATGAAATTACTGTTATAACTGTTGTCCTTAATTCACGGACATCCGTCTATCATTGGTTAGGCGGATGGTTAGCGATTATCTGTAGAACTGCTAGGGTTTATCTTTTGCTGCCATTGCGTCACCCAGATTGTGTCCCCTTTAGAGGCATTAAGACTTGCTGAGTACCCTTAGGGTCTCACACGATAAATTATTGATTCAGATGAACAGGTACACTCGCAGGACGGATACTGGGTGGAAGAGGCTGATGATGTGGGCAACGATCGTTCGGTGTAGAGATTCCGGGAACGGGGATCCGTGAGATCTGTGGGCGGGATGTGCTTATTTCTATGGCATCTTATGCCGATTTGCTTCTTATCCGTACTCGGACTTTGTTTGTCGCTTCCTCGTGATACTCTGATGTGTGATGTATGAGGAATTATCCTAAAATATTATATGTATCTAGGTCATTTGAATCTTGCTGTATGGCGTTGCTATATTTCCTTTCTTTCTAGATGGAATGGCTCTGATGTACTTTTGTATGGTGGCTTGCATACATACTCATTTGTGTATGTAGTTGATCCCTTCGCCTGCCGATTACGCCGCCCGTACAGGTCCCGATGAAATGGAAGTGGTTGGGACGGACGAAAGGTCTACCCGTGAGTGGCTTTTGGGGCCCCACCGTACTATTTCAACCACAACCGTTCATCCAGGCTTGTATCTAGGAGCGTAATTCACCGAGGTAGTTACAAAGAGCACCTATTGAAGTAGGCTGCGCTGCAATGTATAGAATAAGAGGGCGCTCTTTTACAGGAGCTGCCAAAACAGGTGGGTTAAGTAAGTACTTCTTGATGTCGTCGAATCCTCTTTGACACCCTTCATCCCATACGAACGAAGCTCCTTTATTCATGAGACTTGAGAAGGGTTGGATGCGTCCCGAGAGGTTGGAGATAAAGCGACGGATGTACGCCAACTTCCCTTGTAAACCTCTCAATTCCTTGAGATTACAAGGTGGTGGCATGTTGAGGATGACCTTGATCTTCTTCGGTTCGATCTCTATGCCTCGATGATGGACAACAAAGCCTAGCAAGAGGCCTGATTGAATGGCGAAGGCACATTTCAATGGGTTCATCTTGAGCTGGTGTCGACGTAGGCGCTCAAAGATGACCCGGAGGTCCTCCTGATGATCCCGGCGGTCCTTGGTCTTCACCACCATGTCATCTACATAGCACTCCACCGAATGGTGGATCAGGTCGGCGAGGATGTATGTCATGGCCCGCTGGTACGTCGCACCAAAGATTCTTCTTCAAGCCGAATGGCATGACGGTGTAGTAGAAGTTGCCCTTCGGGGTCCTGAACGCGGTGTTGATGGCGTCGTCCGGATCCATCTTGATTTGGTTGTAGCCTGACGAACCATCTATGAAGGATAGCGCACCATGGCCCGTGGTGGAGTCGACGACCATTTCCGTGATTGGCAGGAGAAATTCATCTTTGGGGCATGCTCTATTTAGGTCGCGGAAGTCTTGGCACACCCGTACCTGGCCATTCTTCTTCTCCACGGGGACGATGTTTGCGAGCCACTCGGTGTATTTCGCCTCTTTGATGAAATCTGCAATGATTAATTTATCGACCTCGGCGATGACTTGTCTTGAAACTCCGGACGCAAGCGCCATGAGGTCGCTGACGGGCGGTTGCGTGTCAATCGCCAGCTTGTGTGTAGCGACGTGAGGGTCGAGCCCCAGCATCTCTTTTAAGCTCCAAGCGAAGCAATCTCGATACTCCATCAAGAATTGTCGATAGCTTTCCCGTTCCTCTTCCGTCAGCGTGGAGCTGACAAAAGTGGGACGTGGATCGTCTTCGGTTCTGAGGTTGACTTCGACAAGTTCATCGATGGTGGGCTGACCACCGTCTTCCATCTCCTGTGGAGCCATCGTGGGTTCGACCTCTTCTTCTTCCTTGACCGGCTCGTCGTCGATGGAGTTTTGGCGGTGAAGGCCATGATGTGACAGTTCCATGTCGTCTCGTGAAGAGACAGACGTAGCATGGCACATGACTTGTGCGACGTCATTGAGTCCTCCTTCTTCTTCATCGCCGTGGCCACCCGGGTGGGTGTACCCAAGCCCGAACTTGGTCCGAGTCTTGCCCTTCTGCTTGATGAGGTCCTCGGCTTGCCTCCACCATGCCTCGCAAACCGCGGGTGGCGGCGGTATTCTATTGTTTTGCCGAAGCGTGAACCCCGCCTTCTCCAGCAAGCGAGCCATCTTGGGCTCGGCCTTCATTGTGGATAGTGCTTCTTCTCCAATGGAGAAGCCGTGGATATGTAGAGGGATGGGGGCTGCATGACATGAGCTCCCCGCGCAGCTTCCTCTATCTCCTTTATTCTCCTCCTAACCAACCCCGGTTGAGTGGGTGCACCTTCCGCTTTTGAGGTGTTGCGCACCCGCAGTGTGATCGTAAAAGAGCTTCCTGTTGCGCACTTCTGCCGATCAATGCCTTCGGTCCTTCCTGGGCACCTCAACGTGATTGGTGTGGGCTTCTGGTACCTTGCCTTCAATAGCAACGGGGCTACCGGGGCAGGCGTAGAAGAGCTTGCCCCCAGCAAGATCGGGGTAGAAATCCCCATCTCGTCCTGGGGGAAGGGCTTGTAGTCGTGTTGCACAGTCGAGGAAGATCGTCTACGCCCAGGGTTCCTTCGGCTGCAAGAGGAGAAACCCGTGCGTCCGTGGGGGAGCATGGTATGATGAGCTGTCGTGCTTCGGCGACTAGCGCAACACCCGGTTTGATTAAGACATAAACCGCTGGTGTTGTCCGCCCGACATGTTGGTCACTGTCTTCGACGGGGAAGTAGTACTTCGCATCTGCATGATGCGACTCTTGCACGGTGTAGGGGTTGGTGTTGCCGATGATGCGCTGTTGTGTGCAGTTGCCGTCGAGGAACTTTAGGCATTGGTGAAGGGTAGAAGGCACCACACTATACTTGTGGATCCAAGGCCTCCCTAAGAGAGTCGAGTAGGAGGTGTTCGCTTCGATGACGAAGAACCGCACCTTGAAGATGAATGTAGACATCTGGATCTTCACCATGATGCACCCCAGTGTTGGCTTCCCTTGGTTGTCGAAGCCGCATATCATCACGTCGGTGGACTCCAGGTCGTCCACCGTGAAACCTGCCTGTTTTAAACTCCGGACGGGCAATATGTTCACGACAGACCCTAGGTCGATGAGGATCCGACGAAGATGCGCGGCCCCAATGTTTCCCTCCATGTAAAGTGGGTGGTTATGGGCACCATCTTCTATGAGATTGTCCTCTTCGTCGAACGTGATCTCATTCACGAACAAGGGATTGGAAAAGAGACGATGCTTCGCCATGCACACTTCATAGATCTCTGGAGCCTGGAGCGCCTTGATGAGGGCTTCACGCAGGTTTGGCACCAGTATGAGCTCATCATGCACACTCAGGAGCGCTGGAATTCGCTTGAGGTGGGCGATGATGTTGTAGTCGATGTCCTGTGGTTTCGCCTTCCCACCATCATGCGCTTCTGGTGCCTCTTCATGCGGTGTTGCCTCCTTCTGGGCCGCCGGATTGTCCACTCTTGTTTGCTTGGCCTTCAGGGGGTCGGGTAAGACCTTGGAGCTGGGTACGTCCTTGTAGTCAAGGACGACGTTGCAACTCGCCGTGTTTCGTGCTTGAGAGGAGCGAGCCTCATCTTGTACTCCTTCGACACCCTCCGTTGGCCCTTGGTCCCAACAATGGGGTAGGAACTGCGCCAAAGTGCGTAGTCCCCGCCCTGGTCAGGGGAATGACTCGTCTCCCTCGGACTTGGGGACAAACCTCGGTGGGGGACGATGTTGACTTGGATCAACTCGCCTTAGAATTGTTGGGGGAGCGCGTGTCGATGATGTCGGACGAGGAGGTCGAGTTGTAAGGTCCCTTGGGTATGGCTTCCGACGGACCGTGCTCCAAGGCTTCTCCATGGACATGGTTGGTGTAGAATCCTATTGAAGGAGAGGTGTTGATGCTGTCGCCAGGACGAGGTTGGATAGTTGGCCCTCAACTTGTGAGAGGGGCGCCCATCCATCTTCATATTCATCGCTTTGCCTTAATGAAGAGGGCACAACTACGCTCACCATGTTCACAGCTTGGTAATCTAGATTGATAGCTTCTGGGTCCAAGTTGATCCTCTTTTCATTGACGGCTCTCTGGAGCCATTCCTTGAAGGCGACGCAGTCCTCGATGACGTGTCCCACGTACCTATGATATTGGCAAATCAAAGAATTATCTGTCATCCCTATTTGATCGGGTCTTCGAGCTTCTAGAAGGTTCAAAGCTCGATGTTCCATCAGCTGGTTGAACATGTCCTTCACCAGCTCTCTGCGGAAGATGTATTGCTTCTTGAGGAGATCTTGCATCGTGGGTCGTTGCCTTACTCCAGCTTGCTCGCCTCTTGCGCCACACATTGCGTGGAGGATAAGACCCTGGTGGTGTTTGCCTCCGCCGGTGCCTTCATCTTGGCCCCATTATTGGTTGGCTTGGATGTTGATGCGAAGCGCTTGGACGTGTCGAATGTAGTGGCGTTCTTATAGAGCTCCATGATCTGTGGTGATTTCTCGAACTCTATCTTTGTTGCTGCCACCGCCGTGCTAAGAGCACTGAAGGTCCAAGGCTCACGCTGAGAGACCTCGAGTGACCAATGTTGTTGCATCCCGTGGACACACATCTCGATGGCATCCTCAAGGTGCATCTCCCGAGCGAGCCGCACATAGCTGCTATGAAGTTTAATGACGTACTTGTCGATGGACTCATCTCGTCGTTGACGAACTTGTGCAAGCTCGACGACGGAGAAGTCCTTCTTCATGGCGACGAAGTGCTTCTTGAAGACTTCCTTCATGCCTGACCAACTTTCGCTGGATCCAACCGCCAGGCGGCTGTACCAGTGGAAGGCAGGGCCGGTTAACGAACCTGAAAAATGTCGAAGGAGAAGTGACACGTTGTTTGCAGTGTCGCTGCACGCCGCCTCGAAGTACGCCAAGTGCTCCCTTGCATCACCCGTCCCATCGGATTGACGGAATTTTGGCGGGTGCCACCCAGCAGGGAATGACACCAGGTCGTGCCATGCTTCATAGGGCTTCTCCAACTTGCTCACTGTGGTGCGAGGAGCATTATCGACCTTCAATTGCTCGAATCTTTTGTCCACCATGTCTTTAAGCATGTCGTGGTAGCCTTTAAGCATGCTTTGTTGTGGCGCTGTGTCGGCTAGACCAGAGGGTCTAGCCCACTGGCGTGTGTGTGTGCTTGTTTCTTCGTGTTGGCGCTCGTGATGGGGTGGCGCACTTGTTAGAGTGCCCACCTGCAACTCCTCCACTTGTGGGTCTACCACTCCTTGTGGTACGCTTTGTGGCGGGACACCGTTGTTGTTGCTGTTGTTCATCATGAGCTCGATGAACTGGTCGAGTTTTGATGTCAATTGATCGATCTTCTGGCGCTGCTCCTTCATCTCTTCTTCTAGTGCAGCTTCTCTTGCCGCCGCTGCACTAGCCTGCGCGGATGCAGAGCCATCGTTCTTTCCACCGTCTACCGCCATATGGGCTGGTGCGGTATGGAGATCTTCAAGACCATCTTCACAGTCCGATAGGACCGAAGGGGCGAGCTCATGGTATGGAGGGGAGTTTGTAAGTTTCTCCAACGAAGAGGTGGAAGAAGAGTCAGAGAAGCTCTCTTCATCGTCACCGTAGTCGCCAATCCTTTCCTCTCCGGTTGATCTGTTCGCCACACCTTGAAGTGTGACAGACCTTAGCCGCGTCTTGGCTCCGGGTCGACTTGCAACCTGCAACAACTCGTCGGGATCTCGTGGGAGCCTTGAGGTGATAATGTCGGTGTAGCATCGCGGCGAAATGTTCGGGTGATACCCCGAGTCTCCGTCGGAAAGTGAGCCTTTCCCTGCCATGATGGGAAGGCATGGGGCAGTGGATCTTGCTCCCTCTTCCCTTGTGGAAGTATTGGCCTTGGCCTACGCGTTAGTGCCCTTGAACCATGAACGTACATGGCAGAGGCGTGGCAAGAAAGCCTTCTTGAAGTCAGCTTTGGGGTTCGGCACGATCTCCTCATCCGAGGGATATCCAAACTCGTGGGTGACTCGAGGAGGTTGGCAACCATCGTTTGGCTCAAGCCTTGGGCGCACTGCAACAGTGCCACACAAGGCAAGGTTCTTCTTTGTTGCCTCCTTTTCCTTTCCATCCCCCTGCAGAAGGGCATCATCTCCAATCTTCTCGTCTCCTTGCGAAGAAGGAAGCAAGGGTTTAGTGGGAGGCATCTCATCATTTCCCGGGGCAACGGGGGTTGAAGCCCCAAGATCCACCTCGGGGTTGGAGAAAGTTGCGGCTGGAGTATCCTCGACGCCCTTCATTGGCGTAGCTACCGGTGTTGGTGTCTTTTGCATTCGAGGAGGCGAAGTTGACGATGTGTCCATCGCCTTGTTGGGGATTTTCTGGAGAAAGCGGTGGTGGAACCACTTCGCCCTTTTGTTCAACACCCCCTAAGGGCATCTTGCACGGTTTTGGAGTGAGGCGGCTGAGCAGGTAATTGTACCGCTCGTGCCGCTCCAGGTTTGGAGAGATGCGGAAGCCGATCCTGTCGCTTTCTTGAATGACCCCACCATCGGGTCGTACCCGAACTTGGGTATGGCGGAGCACCAGGGCTTCGAGTTCTTTGTATAGAACTTGGCGATTCCTCCGGTGCCTCTCGCGCTTGCGTTGGTTCTCTGTGAGGACCTGCCGGGTTCTCGAGGGTGCTGATGGAGTTGGTAGAAGAGGCGGTGCACCTTGCGGTGCTGATGTGGTAGGCGCGTCCCTTGAAGGGCGCACTTGAATTCGCTCTTCGCGCCTAGGCGGGGATGAAGGCCGTGGTGGGAGTGCCTCTCGCGGAGGATCCCTAGGTCTCCACGGTTGAGTGGGACGAGGGTCCCTCTCATCATCTTGATGTCGTGACCAACGGTTCCAACGTGGGGGCATGTTAGGATGCCCCCGGTGTGCATGTCCGATGGGTGAAGGTTGGCGTCGGGGCGCCAAGGTATGGCGCTCATGTTGAGGACGATGACTAGGGGCTTGGTGCCTAATCCTTCCCCCAGCTTGTGCTGATGAAGAACTTGGCGCTCCTTGCTCATGGAGCCGCCTCTGGATGCTATTCATTTGATCTTGCAAGCGGCGGAGCTCCTGCCATAAGTCTTCTCCGCGTGGTGCAGGTACCTCGTTCTGAAGAACGCCGAACATGTTGTCGTTGGGGATGGGGCGGCCATTGATCGCCGAAGTGTGGCAGCATGGTGCATACATGCTTCTTCGAGGATCTTCAAGGTTGATGGAGAGCGTTGGGCCCGGCAAGACGGACTCTTTTCGGGAGTACCGTTTCTAGAACTCCTTCATGATGGCTCTTCTCACCACCAACTTGACCTCTGATGGTTCAGTGCTAGTACATGTGAACACCTTGTCCGCGAGGTCCCTTGCGCCGAGGGACCAATCTTCCGCAAGAACCGTGCTCCTGGTGATGCGGGAGCTTAATAACTAGTGAAGGCGGTGTACCTTACGGCACTTCCTCCTGTAGTTCCTTAGTGGATGCGGGCTTTCTGACACACGGGCGTTTGCCATGAGTCTCCGCAGGTCACCGGAGGCGGCTTCCAAGCCTCCAAGAAGCTCCACTCCGGTGCGCCTAGGTGTTGGCGTCGGCAGCTCCGGGTGCAAAGGCGGGACAGGGGCGTGAAGTGACACCGCTCCCGCCCGCTTGTCGGTGACGTTGGAAGGGAGGCGTTGGGGCGCCCCCACGTCCCCTTTGACGTCATGTCCCGTTGAATCCTTCAACAGGGCGCGCGCCTCGATCATCAACTCGCGGCGCTCCTTCTTGGCCATGGCGGATGCCCGCCTTTGCGCCTTCTTGGATCACGCAGTTTGGAACTGCGGTGGCTCCTGGGCTTGGTGCATGAACATCTTGGTGCCGAACTCGACGACCACCATGGGTGGAAAGGATGATCCAAAGTGGATCACCCAGGGCTCCGTGCTGATGGCATGGGGGGATTCCTCCTGCATGGAGATGAACTTTTATCAGCGGAGGTCCTCGCCGTTGGCTTGTCGTGCAGGATGCTGTGTGGGTTGGGTGAACGGGCGAAGACGATTCTGACGACCACAACGGAGCAAAGATGGGAGGAGAACCAGGTCCCACCGGGCGTGCCAATTTGTTTGACACGAGAAAAACGTTCTAGAAAAGTAGAACGTGGACTACTCGTGGGAAGAAGGATGGTAGGGTGTTTTTCTCATGCGTCGGGGTAAAGAAAAAGAAATGCGGGCGTGCCAGTGTACCGTAGTACACAAGAAAAAGGTAGGGAAGATGCATTTCATTAATCTCGCGTGGAGAAACAAAGTACAAATCCCTTATACGGTGTGCTCCATGGCCTGCTTGCGCGGCTAACCTGACTAGGGCGATTGCGATCTCATGGTTTCCGGGGCCTCGGAAGGCACCCGGTTAATTACTCCCGCGGGTTACGCCGCGAGACACCTCCGATTAAGCTGTGCGGTCGTCTTCGTCGTCTTCGCTTCGCGTCCTCCATGCATGATGTGGTGGCGGTGTGTGTGTGGTTGGCAGCAGAGCCCGTGTCCTTGTCGGTACACGCGCCGTGAGTAGCGTGGTCTTCACTCTGGCCACGCCCGCCCTCGCCGTCGTGCCTCGTCGGTCTTGACAGCGTCGATGTAGTTGGAGTTGGAGTAGCATGGGTCCGCTCAGCTGGGACTTCTCGACGACCAGCAGCCTCATCGGGGTGCGCAAGGGGTATGCCTCGCAAGAGTAAGTGTTGGTGGAGATCAGCGTCAGTGTAAAACCGACGCGCGCCTACAAGTCGGTGCAGCCGACGTGGTCGACACCTCGTCTTGGTCCGACGCCGAGTTCACGGCTGTCGTCCTAGACAAGAGCGTCGTCTCACGGGCTCGTGAAGATGGAGGTGGGGTATGCCGCCGGATTGCTTGTCGGCAGTGCTTTGCCTGCGCCCGTCGGCTTCACGGAGATGGTGCTAGCACCGGGTTGTACGATGTACACCCCGACGCTATCGCCTATGGCTTGCAGAGGTGGAGATGGCGATGGCTTGCATACTAGCAGCCCCGCCATCACTCATCTTCGGCATGCCTCGCCGGAATGAAGAAGGCGCCGGGCTCGATGGGAGGAGAGATGGTGCCGGGCTGCGTGCCGACAGCCGCGCGCCCTCAGGGCCGTCGTCTTGTTGGTGTCCGTAGGAGGTGAATAAAGGTTGGGCTGCACGCCGGCAGCCCCGTCGCCGTCTTAGGCAGCATGGCTCGTTGAGATGGACGTGGCGCCGAATGCATGTCGGCTGCCTTCTCGTCATCGTCTTCGGCACGCTTCTCCGGCGTGAGGGGGTACCGGGCTCCACGCCTCCATCGTCTTCGGTGCCGCCATAGCGCATAGCTCGATGGGGGAAGATATGGCGCTGCTACGGCCCGCCGGCAGTCCCGAGGCTGCCTTCTTTGGCGCGCCACACCAGAGCGGAGATGGCAATGGCGCCGGGCTGCACGCCGGCAGCCCCACGTCCTCGAGGCCGTGCTCTTGGTGGCGGCGGAGATGGAGATGGCGCCAGTCAGACGCCGCAGCCGCCGCTTCGTCCGTCGTCTTGGTGGCGGCGGAGATGGAGATGGCGCCGAGCTGCACGACGGCAGCCGCGCCGTCTAGGCCGTCCTCTTGGTGGCGTTGGAGATGGCGCCGGGCTGCACGCCGGCAGCCGTGCGCGCCCTCGGGGCCATCGTCTTGGTGGCGTTGGAGATGGCGCTGGTCTGCACGCCGGCGGCCGGGCCGTCGAGGCCGTCCTCTTGGTGGCGTTGGAAATGGCGCCGGGCTGCACGCCTGCAGCCGCGCCGTCGAGGCCGTCCTCTTGGTGGCGTTGGAGATGGCGCCATGCTGCACGCCGGCAGCCGCGCCGTCGAGGCCGTCCTCTTGGTGGCGGCACCAGCAGCCACACGTCCTTGAGGTCGTCCTCTTGGTGGTGTTGGAGATGGCGCCGGGCTGCACGCCGGCAGCCGCGCGCCCTCGGGCCGTCGTGTTGGTGGTGTTGGAGATGGCGCCGGGGTGTACGCCGGCAGCCGTTCCCCCCGGGTCCGTTGTCTTGCTGGCGGCACCTGCAGCCGCGCGCCCTCGAGGCTCGTGGTAGTGGAAACGGTGCCGGCTTGCACGCCGGCTGCCCCACCGTCCCCCGTCGGTGTGGCTCGCTGGAGTGGGGTGACGCCGTCTTGTCCATGGGTTGGACGTATCCGCCTCGGCGCGGCAGCGTGTGCATGTGTGTGTATATGCTGTAGAGAGAAAGGAGAAAAAGAGAGATATTTAACCAGCGTATGTGTATGGGGATTGAAGATTAGAGATTGGAGTTTGGCTAGCCGTGTGCGTGTATGGGATTTTCTGAGGGCGAGGTGCAAGAGCTCTGCCTCCGGCCGGCGAGAGAACTCTCGTCTGGGAGCTGGCGTGGTGAGTCTGGGTGTTGGCATCGCGAGTCTGGGCCTCCCCGGTGTGCGTCTGGGTGTGTACCTTTTATAGGCATATAAGGGATGGATGGATAGTGATGGAGCGGCTGCGGCGGCCATGTTTATATCAACGCACGCACGCGCTAATTCTCCCGGGAGTCCGCGGCCGTTCGAGCGATGATCCTTATCACCTCATCGGTTTGTTGAAATCAACTCGAGAAGTATACGTTCAGTTGAAGGCGAGTCAATCACGGCCATAGACTGGCTCGTGCGCACGTACACGACACGCTGTGGTGGTGAGTCAGCCGGCCGGCCGGACCGCACGTATACCTGAGTATTGTTTGTCTTGTATTTGTACCCTGCAAAACACACTAATTAATTAATATAATTACATTTGTTTGGTGCTGCTTAGGAGCTCATGCATGGCACATAGTTGCCTGATGGTGGGCGCGAATGTATGCATGTTGGATCAGTCGCCGGGATTATTAACTCAATGCATGCACTTGATTTGATCAAAAAAAATGATCAGACCCATACATGCATCATGTGCACGACCTGCTCCTTGAAGACTTCTTTGACTAGCACTTACACTCTGCAGCCATCAACGTATCAACCTGAGCCTTATAACTTCATACCAAAAATACATCGAACACGAAGCAGACGGCGCATTCGAAGATCTGAAGCGACTGCTCTTCACCTCGCCTGTCCTGGTCACGCCAAAGGAGCGCGAGCCTCTGCTGCTATAGATTGCAGCCACGCATCAGGTGGTAAGCACCGTACTCATGGTCGAACGACCTCGAAGATGGCAAGACCCACGGGGTCCAACACCCAATCTACTATCTCAGCGAGGTACTGACCCCAACAAAACAGAGGTACCCTCACTACCAGAAGCTCGCCTACGGCGTATTCATGACGGCTCGTCGGCTGAGCCACTACTTCCAGGAGCATCAGACAATGGTCGTCAACGAGGCACCACTGTCCAACATCCTGAACAACCCCGAAGCCACGAGACGCGTAGCCCTGTGGGGCATCGAGCTATACCCTCTAGACATAGTCTACGTGCGGAGCAAGGCCATTAAATCTCAGGTCCTCCCTGACTTCCTCGTCCACTGGATGGAACTCCAGCTGTCGGACACTCCGGACATGACGCAATCTTGGACGATGCACTTCGACGGATCCAAGCGCGACCGGAGCAGGGGCTGGCATCATATTGACGTCCCCTCAAGGCGACAAGATGAAATACGTTATTCGGATGAAATTTCACGCCTCCAACAACGAGACCGAATCCCCTCATCCACGGCATGAGGACGGCCAAGATCTGCGGTGCAACGCGCCTAGTCATCTATGGTGACTCGAACCTCGTCGTCCCGCAAACGATGAACGAGTGCGATGCTCACAGCACCAACATGATCGTGTATCGCACGCTCTACAACTCACTCGAAGGAGACTTTGACGACTACGAACTTCGGCACGTTGGAAGGGAAAACAACGAATAAGCCGATAGACTCACCAACATCGGCTCCACCTCATGGGTGCCACCACGTGTGTTCCTCGAACAAATCTGTGTACCCTCCATTAAAAGGAAATTCCCCAAGGGATCACCCGAAGAAGCGGAGCACTCGGGGGGATGCGTGTTTTTGGGTCATATCTCTCCAACATATCTCGACACAGAGGTCGAGCTAGTTAGCCTGATGCAGGTCATGGCGGTTCAAGAGACATGGATGCAGCCGTACTTTCGGTACCTGATAAACAGAGAACTGCCTGATGACCCGACAGATGCCCGACGCATATCTCGCCGGTCCAAGGCCTTCACCATAATCAATGGAGAGTTGTACAAGCGCAGCATTTCGGGTGTGCTTCAAAGATGCGTCACCATCGGTGATGGCAAAACCATCCTCCAAGACATCCATGAGGGCATCTGTGGCCATTACACAGGAAGCCGTGCTCTAGTCGCCAAAGCTCTGCGAGCTGGATTCTATTGGCCAACGGCCATGAACGATGCCAAAGACATCGTACAAAGGTGCAACGCCTGCCAGAGGTACGCGGACAATCCACACGCACCAGGATCCGAGCTAAGGCACATACCACTGGCCTGGACCTTTGCCCAATGGGGCCTCGACATGATCGGCAAACTGCCCAAATCATCGAAAGGAAGCCACGTCTACCTCCTGGTTGCAGTCAACAAATTCACCAAGTGGATCGAGGCAATGCCACTCACCAACCAGAGCGGCAAAACTGCAGTCAAGTTCTTCGAGTCCATAGTGTACAGGTTCGGCGTGCCACATAGCATCATCACGGACAATGGCTCGAACTTCATCTCGAAGGAATTCCAGGACTTCTGATAAGGCCTCGGAATCAACATATCATATGCCTCAGTGGCGCACCCACAGACCAATGGACAGGTCGAAAAGGCCAACAGCCTCATAGGCAATGACATCAAGAAGCTCCTGCTATGCCCACTTGAAAGGCTCACGGGAGCCTGGGTGGAGGAACTACCCTCTGTACTTTCGAGCCTGTGTACAATGCCGAACAGTTCAACTGACTACACGCCCTTTTTCATGGTGCACGGAGCCGAAGCCGTGCTAACTGCAGAAGTACGCCACAAGGCCCCACGGGTCGTCGCCTACAGCGAAGCCGAATCATCGGTCGCACTCGAAGACGCCATTGACACACTCGACGAAGCACGTGACATTGCCACAGCTCGCTTAGTGGTCTACCAGCAAAGCCTCCGCAACTACCACAGCCGTCGGCTGCGCCCAAGGTCCTTTGTCGAAGGAGACCTCGTCCTACGACTCAATCAAGAGCGGCTGAAGAAGCTCGAGTCACCCTGGGAAGGACCCTACATCGTCACCGAAGTCATCCCAGGTGGCACCTATCGCCTCATGGACGTCGCATCAGGAGTCGAATACTCCAACCCCTGGAACGTCACACAACTGTGACGCTTCTACGCCTAGCTACCTCTTTACTTTCAATAAGGCTGCTCAGCCGAACAATGTATCTCCTCGTTATACTATGAACAAAGCTAGTCCCTCGGCCAAAATTTCTTTTGCCTCACATTACTTTTTCGCTATACCACGCTCGAGGGCTACGCCTCACCTCGCGACTTCGTCGAATGAAAAACTAATGCATACAACCTGAGTAGCTGACCACGTTAGGCTAACGAAAAGGACTTGCACATAAAAAAGCACGACGTGCTAATACAAATAAACTTTACAAAGTGTACAATAAGCCCACTCGAATACATACAAGTTTTACATCAATCTATTTCTTTACACAGTCTACCTATTCTGGATAATAACACTCGCCTAGTGCTCTAAAAGATCTACGATCTCTTCGGCATACTGCCTCATAGACGCATAATGCGTGCGCATATCCCAGAGGCTACCATCTGGTCGACGAGGTGGCCCAGTCTCCACCGCCGCGAGATCGACATCGCGGCGATGCAGCCGAACAAGTGAAAGGTCAGCTTTCACCCCTGCAACCAGCTGGTGCCGCACCAACTCCCTTATATGGCCCACATCTCGAAACTTCGACAAAAGACCCCAAAGGGTGGAAGGCGCCTCATCTAGGGGGAACATGGCGAACATGATGGACGCCAGGGAAGTATTTGCCTGCTTCAGCACCCGCGTAACCTGGTGCACACGATCTTGCATCGTCGCAAGAACGACGGCTCGATCGCAATCCATCCAGAAGAAGCCGCCAGCCTCCAAGTTTTGCTGGGTCAGAAAATTCATCTGAACCGCAACGCGCTCCTTCTCTTCCCTCGGAACGAGATTGACGCCTGCAGCAAGCATATAATGAGATGACACACAAACAAGATGCGTCCGAAAAAAGAACAGCAGTTCGCAAAGACTCACATTGCAGTTGCTCGCTCAGATGCCGCAGCTCCCCATCAGAAACTCCTCTCTGGCGGTAGCTCGCTCAGCCTTCGACTTCCACACGTCCGTGTGGACTCGAACGCCAAGGGTATCCTTCTCCAAGCTGCGGACGTGGTCATGAAGAAAAAAAAGTTGTGACGCATCATCCAAAGATGGTCGCGGCTTAGGGACGGTCGATGTATCCATGGGAATCTCACCCGAAGGACCCTAAAGACAAACAAGTAAGTATATGAATAGCACATACATCTCTGGTGACGGCTCGAAATATAATTTATATACATCAAAGGCCACCGCGTGGCATAAGGAAGGATTTGTTCATCAACAAAAGCTTACAATACATAAGGAAGAGGATAAACTATCCTAGCTACATCACTTGGTCTTAGGCACCCGCATCCGGGGTGGCCTCAGAGGCAGATTGCCTTCTCCTGACCTCCTCCCGCTTCTTCGCCGCATATTCCGCTAGAAGATCAATGAGCTTCGTCCCGTAGAGCTTACAACGAGAGGATAAGAGAGCGAACGCTACCTCTGATCCATCGGCAGCTGTTAGCATCTGGGAGGTGATGTGCGGAAGATCCAAATCGGCTCCGGATGCCATGGCCATCGCCAACCCCATGGAAGCGCCAATGCCCTTCTGCTTATGCTTGTATGCCGCCAGAGCGTCCTTCGACAAGGCATCTGCCAGAGCATCGACATCCTCAAGAGCAGTGCCCTTGGGGATGACCTCCCTGAAGAAGCGACGGAGAACTTCATTGGCCTTCGCCAAAGAACCAGCAGCGGTACCACAGCGATCTTCGACCGCTGCGGTGGCATCATCTAGAGCACTCCCTTGCTCCAGTGCACCGTGCTCAAACGCGATGCCTGAAGCATATGAGATAAAGAAGGAAAAATGACCCGAATAAGAACACGACAAGGAGTAGCCGAACAAGATCAAAACAAGTAAAGGAAACTCACCGGAGAAGGCTTTGGCTGCAGCCATCAGCCTATCTGCCATCTCCTTCTCGCGATCGGAAGCCTCTCACTGTAGGCGCTCCTTGCCTTCGACATCGTCAGCCACCTCCTTCTACAGGCGCTCCTTCGCCTCTACAGCATCCACAGCCTTCCTCTCTGCTCGACCGAGGATCTTTCCGAGAGCGTCTAGCCGACGAAGGGCCGCATTGTTTTCCTCTGCAAACACCAAGAAACACATGAGCAACACAAGCATCGTTCATGTGATAGATGAAATGACCAAGAATGAGCAAGGTGAATACCTCGAAGCTGTTGCATGCTGGACTCGAGCGCTAGATGCTGCTGGATGAGGAGGTTCGCGCTATGCACAAAGGTTGCAAGAATAAGCAAAAACAAACAGTCAAGAAAGCATCAGAAAGGGCTCGGGGCTACGCCCCAAAAAAGCAGAAATCGACCAACAGGTCATCCAAAAAATGGCTCGGGGACTGCCCCTACAAGATAAAGGTGCAAACTACTTACGTGTTCAGGCGGAGACTCCGAAGTTCTGTGTGCGGTCTTCTGAGTCACAACATACCGAGCCTCTCACTTGGAGAGGTTCGTCTCATCGTCCTCAGAGTTGTCCACCACCTAAGGGGGAGGAGCCGTCAGCTTCGACTCCCCTACGACCTCTTGAGTGCCCTCACTACGAGAACATCCGAGGAGTGGCTGCAAGGAAAATACAGATCAAGACAGCAAAACTACACCACTCACGTAGATGACAAAACAAAGCGTAGAGGGAAGAACTTACGAGTCAATGTCTGACAAGTTGAAGACAGGTGCCGCCTTCTCTTTCTTCTTCTTCTTCTTGGTCGGCGGATGTGGCGCCATCGCCCGAAGCGGCATAGAAGGGAAAGGTGCAGAAGATGCACCTTTATCCTCACCATGCTGCTCCAAGAAGTAAGGGCCCCGGGGAGTTGGCGGAGTCGATGCATCCGAAGACTCCCTCCGAGAGCGCTTTCGGGTACGACCCTCGCTTGGCTCGGGGGCTTCCTGGGTTGGAGATTGCGCCGGATGAAGTTTAGACTCAGAGTCCACAACCTCGTTGTCCGGCGCAACCGGAAATTTCTCAAGTAGCGGGGCCATCATGCCAGCTACCTTGAGCTCCTGCACACCAAAGAGATCAAAGATCGTAATTAGTAACAATACCTATAAGAAAATTGTAGTCGAACAAAGGCGCAACGCGCTGATGTCTACGCACTTCTATTCTTGTAGACAGTTGTTGGGCCTCCAAGTGCAGAGGTTTGTAGAACAGCAGCAAGTTTCCCTTAAGTGGATTAACCAAGGTTTATCGAACTCAGGGAGGAAGTGGTCAAAGGTATTTCCTCTCAAGCAACCCTGCAATCAAGATACAAGAAGTCTCTTGTGTCCCCAACACACCCAATACACTTGTCAGGTGTATAGGTGCACTAGTTCGGCGAACAGATAGTGAAACACAAGTGGTAACGGTGCCCGAAAATAGCTGATGGCGTGGAGAAGACTGGAAGCAAGCAAACATGCAACAAATCTAGTTGTGAACGGTGTTTCAATGTTTAGAAACAAGGCCTAGGGATCATACTTTCACTAGTGAACACTCTCTCATATAAATATCCTCTCTTCATGATACTACTCTTAACTACTCTCCGGTTGGACACTCTAATCCACGGTAGGGCCTTCCCCAATCTAGATAACCCCACACTGTCATCTTGAGCGCTAGATGGTTCCAAAAAACACCACAATTTCATAGAGACATCCAACTCCAAATATAACTCATAACAAATATATATATATAATCTAGCTTAAGTGCCACACACGGCATGCACGCTGTCACACTCATGGGGAAAAGCATAGATCTATTAAAGCACAATGAGTATTTATGTAGACTCAAGCCTAAGTGCCACCATGGCGTGCACGCTGTCACTTTCACACACATGGGGAGAGCAGAGATCTATTGAAGCACTTGAGTAGAAAGGTAGATCTACTTGATTACAAAGCTCATGAACACAACACGTTCATGCATAGAGAGAGAGAGAGAGAGAGATGAACACGTAGCTACTGGTAGAGCCCTTAGCCTCGAGGAAGAACTACTCCCTCCTCATCATGGGAATCAGCAATGGTGATGAAGATGGCGATGGAGATCGATGGAGATGGCTCCGGGGGCACTTCCCCATCCCGGCAGGGTGCCGGAATAGAAACTTTCTGTCCCCTCCTAATCTCCCCTTCGGTGGCGGCGGCACAACGGAACTTTTTCTGGAAGTATGATGGATTATTTAGGGTTTTCTCCCTAGGGGCTCATTATAGGCGAAGGAGGCAAGGTCGATGGAGGTCCAGGGGGCCCACACCCCCTGTGGGTGCGGCCTAGGGTGGGCCCGTGCCCACCTAGGGTGTGGCCACCCTGGTTTCCTCCTCCGTCTCGTCTTTGATTTTATGTATCGCTCAGGGGAAAATATGAACTTTGGCTTTTGTCCCGTCCAATTCTGAGAATATTCATTTTTAGCTTTTTGAAACCAAAAACAGCAGAAAACGGGCAACTGGCACTATGGCATTTTCTCAATAAGTTAGTTCCAGAAAGTGTATAAAAATACCTCAAAGTGTAGACAAAACATAGCAAAGTGGATACTAAACAAGCATGGAACATCAAAAATTATAGATACGTTTCCGACCTATCACGCGCATGGCGCAATTCTACACCTGAGGGAGTACTTTCAAAGCACTGAAGGGGGCAGTCAAGGACTTCCCCGGGAGATCCTCATCGACCTTGAACTTCAGCAGCGGCCGAAGAACTCTATCGAGGTCGCCCCTGGACAGCTCCTCGGTTGAGACCCTCGTCGGGTCGTTGCGGCCGGTGTAAAGAAACATCGGATGTGCCCTCGCTTGGAGTGGCTGCACCCGACGTTTGAGGAAGGTGCGGATAATATCCACACAATTGACCTCTTTCTCAGCAACCATCTGGAGCGCCTCCAGCCGATGGTAGAGCTTCTCCACCTCCGCCACCTCACCCTCCAAGATATGATTCTTCCATGATCTCTTTGGAACGATTTCCTGGGAGGAGTCAGAGGGAGAGAGGCCAAAACCTTGCTCGTCCATTGTGGAGTCACGGATATAAAACCACTTCTTCCGCTAGTATTGGATGGACTCAGACATCAAAAAAGAAAAGAAAAGAACGGAAGATCGAAGCGAGATGATGCGGCCACCGAGCGGATAGACCCCGCCGGTTCCAGACTGCCTCTTCACGGAATAGAGCTTCCGAAAGAGGCAAAAGTGCGGCTCGATACCGAGCCAACACTCGCAGAAAGTGATAAAGCACGCTATATGGAGGAGAGAATTGGGAGAAAGATGATGAAGTTGGATGCCGTAGAAGAAGAGTCCACGAAGAAAATCGTGGACAGGGAGCGAAAGGCCATTAAGAACAAAAGAAACAAACATCACCTGAAACCCTACGGGTGCACGGGGGATTACCTCATCGCCTGGAAGCTTCACGACCTCCTTGTCATGCGGGATCAACCCCGCATTGCGCAGTTTGCGCAGGTCAGCGTCGTGCACCTCCGTGCGCCTCCAATTGTCGTCAGTGATGTATGTGGTAGCGGCAACCTTCTTGCCGCCACCGGCGGTGCTCGAGCCTGCTCCGACAAAGGTCTTCTTCGATTTTCCCATTGCGGGGCATTGACGTGGCGGTGCGTGCAAATAAATGAAGAAGGAAACGACCGGAGAACGTCCAATGCACGCAAGAGAGGCAATGCTCGTGAAAATGGAGGCAATGATGAAAGCAAATGTCAAGGGGTGAAACAGAATCACGGTTTCCCCAAGGATATAAAAGACGAGGATGATAAACACGAACCATTCATCCAGAAGCCCTAACGCGCAAGTCAAATCCAACCCTACACGTGTCAACACAGTAGCGAACCGTCGCCCGCACGCCGTCCACTACACACAGAAATCGAGGAGACGCCGTAATTCTCGCCACGTCGCGCATGACCAGTCAACTCCAAGTCAGGAAGCGGGACCCACGTTCGTCCTATCACATCACCTCTGGCGCCGCAGACGGTTGAGGTCACCGACCGTCAGCACCGATGTCATCAAAAGCAATCTAGCAACTGGTGGAAATCTTCGACTGATAAATCAAGTACTTACTCGAATCTACGATTCGAACAATTACTCTGGGGCTACTCCTATCAGGAGCACTGACCATGCACCTGAGACATGATTAAGAAACTACACTTCTAGATTATCTTCGAGTCCTATGTTGAGTCTACGACTGCACTAAGGACTCGGGGGCTACTCCCATAGGGAGGATTGGTCAAGCATCCAAAAAAATTGTGTCCCACGGACCTTAAGCTAAAAACAACTGAACTAAAGTCTTTGCTCGAGTCTACGACTCGAACAGACACTCGGGGGCTACTCCCATAGGGAGCGCTGGTCGCGCACCCTATGAATTATTCGACTATGATCCTTCGGATCAAAATACAAAATCTTTTTGGCAATTTTGTCCAAACCTGCGCTAAGTGAGAAGCATTCTCCTTGGCCACCTAAAACACCTCCGTGGTGATAACATTTCGGATGATGTGTCTGCGACACAAAGATAAGACCTATAGATATCATCCGATGGCCTGGTAACGCACCTGACTGCGCTCTGCCAGTAAAAAAGCATGACAACAGGCATGACGAAAAATACTGACGGACGCGTTGGGTACATCAATTAAAAACAACTGGGATTCGACTCCTATAAGACCTCAACAGCCTGAGTCGAATTACGCCAGCATTCGTTCTAGATTCGAGTCCAAGGACTCGTGTCTGAAGAAGATCGTGTTGTTTTATCCTATGACAGTTAACCGGCCCTAATCCATCAGGAGAGTCAGGCACACACATCAACAATCCCTACGAACTAAGTCATTTTCTCTTACAAACAGGTCCAACTTGCACCCGAAAGGTTGAAGAGTCCTTAGCCGAATCTACGATTCGACAGCACTCGGGGGCTACTGACATGGTTATACCCCACGGGTACACAACATTGGTATATCTGGTCCAGCCCAAGGAAGGCCCACGACAAGATACGCGCCCGAGGAGATTTCGGGTGGCCCAAGCCCATGATGTCTTCATATTCTTGGAGAACAAGACTAGAATAGATAGAATTTCAAAGGGTACAAACCCTAATCTGTAACCGACTTGACCTATGCCCGGGACCTGCCTATCTATATAAAGGCTAGGAGGGCACGGCGAGGAGGGCCTTCAACTCACCTCATATACACCTCACGCCAGATTGCATCTGCGCACCCCTACAAATCTGGCCAACGGGCAGACCCGGCATGGCCCCGGCCCGGCATGCGGTAAACGGGTCGGCACGCGGCACGGCCCGCCGTGGCCCGCTAGGCCACGTGCCGTGTCGGGCCGGCACGCGTGCCCCGCCTGGCGGCCCGAGCCCGGCCCCGGCTCTACACGGGCCGGCCCGCGGCACGTTTGGCCCGCGGGGCCTATTCTGACCCGATTTGTCTGTTTTTTCCTGTTTTGTCTGTTTTTTCGATTTGAGTCCAAAAAAATGCTAAAAAATGTCAAAAAATGCAAAAAAAATATAGTAAAATGACACAAATTTTTATATGGGGTAAAAACTGAGCTTTATTGATGTTGCCTCATTAAAAAACCGTACATCCCTAGGAAGGAAAAAGAGTACAACCGCTCGAAAAGAAAAGAAAAATTACATCAACTAATTAGTTCCCTTGAGCTTGTCTCAGATGAAACTCGACATGCCTGTGCAAGTAACCATTTCCACCTCCCTTGTGCAAGATGAAGATACGGTCGCATCTTTTGCACCTAACTTGGTGCACTTCGACACCATCTATCGTAACAAATTCTTCATCGTAGTCCTTCTCCCAACGGTGGCGTATTCTTCTTGGTTGATTGGGGTTGGGGGGTGTCGGTTGGTTAGGATTTGGTTCAGCAGCCATGAGAGTGGTGGTGTGGAGAATGAGAGTGGTGGTGTGGAGAATGAGGGTGGTGGGTTGCTGTATTTAAAGGTAAATGTGGAGGAAAAAGTAAGGGAGGGGCAATATGGGGATATAAGATTTACAAATTCCTACCCTTTCCCTTGCCCTTAGCCTGCTCCTTCTCCCAGGCAGCTCTCGCCTTTTTACCGAAAGGCGGCATGAAGTCATCATCGTCATCCTCCACTAATGCCTCACCCTTACCCTTCAATGATGCCTCGTCCTTTCCCTTTGATGATGCCTTTTTCTTGGCCTTCTTGGCCTGCTCCTTCTCCCAGGCATCTCTCGCCTTCTTATCGAAAGGCGGCATGAAGATATCATCTTCGTCGTCGCTCTCTTCTATCCACAACGAAGTTTGATCAATAAACCGCTCTCTCAAAGCTTCACTCTTAAATTTCAGCTTGGTCCACCTTACATTGATCCTGAGAAGTTCTTGTCGTATTTCCTCAGATTTCCTCGATGGCCACCCTTTTGTACATAATGCCTCACCCAGCTCATTGAGAAAAACATCACTACCGATGAGTTCCTCAAATGGAACTTGGATCTTGTCTATTCTAAAATTTCTAGAAAAACGCAAAAGGTGTTCAGACATCAAGGGTAAAAAACTACGATTGGATGGAAAACCCGACATGTTGGCATGCTTACTCACCTTAATGGATAGGTGGGTTTTATAGACTCGAAAGTAAAGGACGGGAAGGAAAGGGTGGGAAGGAAAGGGTGGGAAGGAAAGGGCGGGAAGGAAAGGGAGACAAGTTTGTATGGGGATAAAAATTGGCCTTTATTATTAGCTGCCTCATCAAAACCTTCCATCCCTGGGAAGGGAAAAGAGTACAACTGGCTCTAAAAAGAAGATAAAATTACACAAGAGAATAAAAATTACAAAGAGATTAAAAAATCCTACAACTAAGTTTCGTCTTGGTCTTCAGTCCACCGCATAGCTTCGAACGCGGCTATCAGTTCTGGGTTCTCGGTGGTGTGTTGGGCTCTTATTCTGGCTAGTTCTCCATCTTTGACAGACATCAGTGTTTTCACCATATCTGGAGTAAGACTAGTTCTTCTATCATCAATTATTCTTCCAGCAAGACTGAAAGCAGACTCATATGAGACAGTTGAGACATGCACCGATAGCACATCCCGTGCTAATATGGAAAGCACCGGATATGTTGAACTTTTCTCCTGCCACCACTGAAGTATGTCGAAGTCATCGTCATCATCATTAGTAGCAAGTACTGCACTGTTTAGATACTTTGCTAACTCCCCTCCACCTTAAAGCACGGGAGTTTGTGCGGATGAGCTCGGCATGGTCGTGGAAGTACCAAATATTTTGCCACACACTTTTTCTTACCCCTACCGGCTTCCGATACCGCCAAAGGTTTGTGTGCCACAGCTGGGCCATACATAAGCTCGTACTTAAAATAAACATCCTGCAGCTTGTCCTTGACATCAAGTGAATATTGATCATAGCTAACATTTACGGTACAACTTAAGAGCGAAAGAACCACACTAAACCCTTCCATTTTAGCCCTAGGATCCAAAATAAATGCGATAGCATAGAGCAAAGGGATAGTTTGCCAATATTTGAGATATTTTTGTTTCATGTTATAGACGACTACTAGTAAGGGGAATCATTTTCATACTCTTTCAGGTGTTGGGAAATTTCTAAAATATGATGCACAATCAAATGAGATGTGGGATAATAAAACCCAGATAAAGTGGCAGTTAATTCATAAATTGTTGCTAGAAACTTAAAGATTGATTCAACAACGTACCAAGTAGCTTCACCAAGTAAAGGTTCCTCGTCATTTTGATGAAAATTTGCATTAACAAATGCGGAAAATTGAACTTGGTCACGTATAACTAACTGAAGCATCAGATATGTAGAGTTCCATCTAACCGGCATGTCTAGATGAAGACCATGGCATGGTACATTAATAACAGCACAATAATTTCTATAGTCTCCAAGTCTAGTATTAGAAGCATTCAAACATGATATTGCCAAACGCAAATTATTAATGTGTGGTTCTAGATCATCTAAAGCACTTTTAGCAATAAGATTAATTATATGACAAGCACAACGTTGATGAAGTAGGAATTTTGATGCATATACTTCAAATATAGGAATTAGAGTATTCATTGCAGTAGTAATTGCAGAAGCATTATCCAAAGTTACTGCAAATATTTTGTCGGTAAGACCAAATTCAGTAACAACTTTAAGTATAGTATTAGCAATATTCACACCATTGTGTGATACATCGATTAACTCAAATCCTATTATCCTTTTATTTAATTCCAATGATGAGCTAACATAATGAGCAACAACAGTAATATAATCTTGGTTAGCACGACCACTCCAAATACCAGAAGTTATGGAGACTGAAAAATTTGATGATACTAATTGTTCTTTCATGGCGGCACGACTTGCTTTGGCTATCTTTTTCATATCCCTAGTTGTAGTTTGTCTAGATACTGGTGTAAAACTAGGGGTGTGAGCAGTTCTAATATATTCAACAAAACCAGGAGACTCGCCAAACCCTAATGGTAAATCATTAACGACAATCAATGTTGCGAGAGCATCTCTTTGACGAGTTGAATCATAGACAAATATACCTCGGGACGTGCCGTCGGGGTTGAAGTTGATCCTGCTCTGGATCGTCGCGGCCTCTCCATCTGCCCTGGTGTGTGTCGCCGCGTGCCTCGTCATGTGGTCGTTCCCTCCTCCGACCTGCAGAGCAAACTTGCTCGAGCAACCCGGATGCAAGCACCGAGCTCTCATCTTCGTCCCACCATCGGCGTCAACATATTCTTCTTCCGTATAGTGCTGCCAGATCTTCGAGGGTTTTTTCCGCCGCTTGCTACCGGTAGCGGTGGAAATTTGGCTAGCAGAAGTGGTGGATGTATCAGGAGAACTTGTGTTTGATGGTGTTGGTTGCTCGAAGGGGGTATATGGATATTGCATGGTGTCGATGTTGTCGTTGCCGTGGAAGGGAGAAGTATTGAAGTTGGGAGGAATATTGATATCGACCCCCAAATCTTCGGCATTGAAAAGAAGTATTGGGTTCGATTCCCACAGACAGCGCCAATTGACGAGGTTTAATCTCGTTAATTCCCATTGTTATGAGCTTGGGCTTTGGAGAAGATGGGGATGCTGGAGATCGCGGAACAGTTAGCAAACAAGAAACATGGGAACACAAGGTTTACCCGGGTTCAGGCCCCCGGAGGGAAAACCCTACTCCTGCTTGTCTGCTCTTGATTACGGCGGAACCGAAAAGTACAGGGGTGCGCAAATGCAATCTGGCGTGGAGGTGTGTATGCGGTGGTATGCGAAGTGCCCTCCTCGTCATGCCCTCCTAGCCTTTATATAGAGATAGGCAGGTCCTACGCATAGATCGAGTCGGTTACAGGTTTTAGGGTTTACCCCTTTGAATATTCTATCTACTCTAGTCTTGTTCTCCAAGGATCCGAAGGCGTCATGGGCCCTGGCCACCCAAAAGTCTTCATGGGCTGGCGCATGTTCTCGTGGGCCTTCCTTGGGCTGGACTAGGTATGCTAAGGTCGTGTACTCGTAGGGTATAACCATGTCAGTTGGTGTAGGATATGAGAGAGGGGTTGGATGGTGTGGAGATTGAGAGGGGTGTGCTGCCATTTTTATAGCAAATAATTGATCAAATTTGGACCAAAAAACCCTTCCCAATGACCTAAAACCCTGAAAATACAAAAAAAACGGACCAAAATACCCCTCAAACCCTAACCAAACAGTCCAACGGCAGAAAAAACGGCTCCCCCCAGCGCCCCCGCTCCCCCTGGGCCCGCCATCTGTTCAAAAACGCCCCCCCGCTCCCCCCCGTTCCCCCGAAAATTTCAAAAATCCTGCCCAGACGCCTAGTCCCCCCGCTCGCCTGGCTCCCCGCGTGGCGGGCCGTTGGCGTGCCTAGCAGGCTGGCCCGCGTGCCGCTGGCATGCCGCGCTTAACATGCCGTTCTGTAACTAGCCCGCGTGCTCACAGCTGCCCGGCACACGCACCTGCGTGCCCGCTGGCAGACCCGCCACGTCTTGCGTCTTGGGCTTGTCTTAGGCAGTTTTGAAGGAATATGCCCGAGGCAATAATAAAGTGGTTATTATCGTATTACTTATTTATGATAAATATTTATTTTACATGCTATAATTGTATTAATACGAAACGTTAATACATGTGTGTTTAATAAACAAGCAGAAAGTTCCTAGTTATGCCTCTCTCATAAACTAGCTCGTTGATTAACAAGATGATCAAGGTTTCACGATCATGGACATTGGATGTTGTTAATAACGAGGTCACAACATTAGTGTAATGGTGTGATGAACATTCATCCAAGTATAGCATTACGATCAAAGTCATTGAGTTTATATTGCTATAACAACTTAAGTGATCCTAATCCTTAGACCATGAGATCATGTCAATCACTAACACGGAAGAGTTTCTTGATAACATCAAACGTCACACCGTAACAGGTGATTATAAAGATGGATTCGTAACTACTAAAGTGTTATGTTGAGGCCCATGGATCAAGAGTGGAATTTGTTCATCCCGATGACGGATAGATATGCTCTGGGCCCTCTCAGTGATATCACATTGATTAGCTTGCAAGCAAGTGATTTGATCAATAGAATGTTATATCACGGAACGAGAAAAGAGTGCATGTCGATGCGAGATCAAACTAGGTATGGAGATACCGATGATCGAATCTCGGACATGTAATATATCGCGAAACAAAGGGATTAAGATACTAGCGTAAAGGTTCCGACGATCACAAGAAAGTCATCGTTGAATGTGTGGGAGTCGATGGGTCTCAGATCCCGCTTCGATTATTGATCCGAGGGGTCTCGATCATGTCCGCATTATTCACGAACCGTAGGGTGACACACTTAAGAGACACCGACATCCATTTGGAGCAAAAGTTTCATGCCGAAAAGAAAAGGAAAGCGCGGAATTTATTTCACTAGACACCTGTTTCGGTTGAAATTGCTGGCTGGTTACGCATGTGAAATAGAATTCTAGCAAGGGGTTTTATGTGAATGTTTGTTAATTAAAGTAATTAACAAAATTCTGAATAAATAAATAAAAGAGTTTTATTTAAATGAGAGCTTGCATTAAATTTGGTGGAAATTTAATGCATGTGAGTGGTTTTTTGAGTGGAGGCTTTTTAATGGGAGTGGAGGCTTTTCATTTTGAGTGGGAGCTCCACCCACATGAATGTGGAAGAGGTGGGGCAGCCCCATGGCTGGGCGCCATGCCCCTTGGGTGCCCCCCCTCTCCCCTATAAAAGGCCCCCCTCTCCTCCTCTCACACTACACCTCCTCGTGAAGGATCTCTCTCCCCCTCTAGAATTTATTCCCCATGGTCTCGGACTAGCGAGATACATGTTCCCGGTGGCTATTCGGCAAGAAAGAGTTGTGCTTCCGCTGCATCGCTGGAGCGAGGAGGCGGAGGTTGCTCGGTGCCTCGAACGTGTGTGCAAGCACGGATCATTGCTGTTTTTGGCGCTAGGACTTCCTCTCGATCTTGAGATCGGCAAGAGATCGTCTACATCAACCACGAGTTTGGACTCGTTAAGCTTTGTCGGTCTTCAAGGGTATGTTCTCTACGGATATACATCCGCCCGTTGTTTGTATCTAGTAGATAGATCTTGGTACATAGTTGTTCCCATCGTAGGAAATTTTTTGTTTTCTATGCTGCGAACCCTTCAGTGGTATCAGAGCCAAGTTTATGCGTAGATGCTTTGCACGGGTAGTACACATATGAGTATGTGGGCGATGATGATCATTTTATTGCTTCTTAGTTGTACTTTGGATATTGGTGGCATAGTGGGATGAAGCGGCCCGGACAAACTTTACATGTCCTCGCACATGAGACCTGTTCCACGCTTGACATGCAACTAGTTTTGCATAAGTGGCTAGCGGTGTCTCTCTCCTACTATAGTCAATATCTAATTTGCAACGAGTTGTCAACAATTTGGTTATCCTCGTTGTGGTTCATGTTCGTAGGTAAGAAACGGTTCTATCTTGAAAGCCCTAAGCCACGTAAAATTTGCAATGGATAAATTAGAGGTCTAGTTTAGATTGTTGGGGCTAGTGTTATGATATGGTGATGTTGTAAGTAGAAGTATAAGATGATACTCTTACAACACACATAACGTGTAATCTCCATAGACCTTGGACTTACACATAAAGGTATGATAGTGATCATACCACGATGCACATGATAGATATCATATGTAGAACCATATCATTCCACTAATAAACATGTGATGTTTGATAGCATCTTATATTGCTTGTTTGGCGTTTTATTAGCATAATAAGATGATCCCTCATTTAGATATCAAGATAAAATGTGTTCTTCCTTAAGTATGCAGACAATGTTTCGTCGCTTCAAGACATCACGTGATGATCGGGTGTACTTGAATCCACGAGCATATCTCGGGTGTAAGACAGTTACACACGCGAATACTAAGGTTCTTACTTGGCGAGCCTAGCATGTACAGACATGGCCTCGGAGCACGGACCGAAAGGTTAAGCATGAGTCATATGTTTTGATATTATGACCATATGGATGCTCGCCTTTGAAGCTACGCCGACTCACGTGATGATCGGACTTGGTGTAGTGGATTTGGTTCATGTAATCACCAAAAAGACACGAGGGATGTCGTTTTTGAGTGGGAGTTCATTTCTAATTTGGATTAGTAGAACTCTATTTATCATAAATTAAATCAAAGTGAATTTGCATAATTTCTTGTAGTTATTGGCATTCGTTCACCACCTTATGCTTAGTTGTAATTGAGATAATAGAACTATAGAATTCTGGATATATACTTTACGAACTGGTATCGTATTGTGTTGAGTGTCAATCCAAAGTTTAAAGTCCTATTGCAAACTTTCAGCAAACTCTATTTACTCCGTGAAATTTAATAGTTGGTATTAAATCGAGAGTAACAATTCCAGTGTTAGTATCTTAAGTATCATGTTTGCCTCCACGATTCTTGATTGTTTTTATATCAAGTTTATCTAGGAGCTGAAAGAATTGTTTCAGAAACCATCATGTGTGGCAGATATAACGATATCTGAAACAATGTTTTGGTTGCAATATGATAGAGTATAATATATGTTCTCATATTGGATGAGAATTTACGAAGGTTGGAGATGCTAGACATCCTAATCATCCAAAAGGGTTTTGGAAAGTAATGTTATACTCACGATTCGCCTTTATAAGCTAAAGTAGCTTGATCATGAAAGTCGTCATGATAAGGGTGAATAGAATATGTATGTAAAATGTTTACTACACTAAAAGATTACTAAAGAATGGATTTTGAAAGAATGTCGATCATTTGATGATGGTGATCTACTTCAAAGTGCAAGTCCAAAGGTATTATTATTTGAATATACACGCTTTGGACTATGTGTCATGTATATGGCGCCACTTTTGATGTTGATAAATTCTTTTAAAAGGAAAAGGAAATGCTGAAAGAGAATCTATAAAATATATTTGGCAGAAAAGAAAAGATTGGAAATATCCAATTTAGGTATATATATGATATACATGTTATGGTTGTATTCTTTGCTTGTTAAACAATGTGGTTCTTGGGTATTAGATACCGAATTGGTTGGTATGGAATTTCATACGGAATGACGCAATTCATGAACCACAATGGCCTAAGTAACGAGCAAGAGAATATGTGATGATGTTCATCGAAAACAAACAAACCGTTGTTTGTATTTCTCGTTGACATCAAAGCTTGACTTCAAGATTTGTTTTAATAATTGTTATTTGAATCAGGTATTATAAGAACAAAGGTTGTTCAAATAATTACCGTATTCCATATAAGATGGATGATTTACAAATCTAGTTGAAGAAATCACATCCATAAATCCTAATGCTAAAATGTTGCAAGACAAATGATTGAAAGATCACTTATGAAGTGACATCGCTGTTTAAATTATATTGGAAAGAAAACATGAAGAATCTCCATATTCATGGATTTTTGGAGTCTTTGATTTGATCAAGTGACGCTTGTGAGACTTTCCTCGGGATAATTAAAACTTTGTTCACAGGCCAAAGAAGAACGAACGACTAAAATATTGGAATTTATACATATCGATGTATGTAGTCCATTATGTGCAGTCGTAAGCGATGGGTTTCAACTTCATATGCTTTCTCCGGAATTTTGAGTGAATGTTCACTTAATGAGAAAGAAATATGAAATATTTGAAAATGTTTCAAAGACTTTCAAGATGAAGTGGAAAATCATTGTAACAAGAAAAATAAATGAATTATGATTTGATCATAAAGGGATTTATTTGAGTTACAAGTGTAACAAGAAAAATAAATGAATTATGATTTTATCATAAAGGGATTTATTTGAGTTGCAAGTTTAGCAAAACACCTAGATTTACATCTCCCGAAACACCATAGGAGTATGGAGTGTTTGAGATTTGTAATGAAACCTTGTGAGACATGGTTGGATCAAAGGTGTTATTTATAAAACTGCCATTATGTTATAAAAGATTAAAGCTTTAGAGACTACCGCTTTTAATTTGAAAAGAGCTCCATCTAGATCCGCTTGAAATGACACCATGGAAGTTATGGTTTGGGGTAAAACCCAAGTTGTCATTTCTTAAATTTTGGTATACTAAACATAAGTAAGATGTTTACAACCAAAGTCGGATGAGCATGTCTTTGTAGGTTATTTCGAATAACAATTGGTTATTCCTCCATAACACCGAGGACAAAAGGGTTTGTCGCTTGAAATGTAAAGTTTCTTGAAGAAGGAATTTTTCATAAATGTTAAGTGGGAGGACAATAGAACTTTGATAAGGTTAACGAACCTTAGCTAAATGTGCTGAGTTGCGCAGCGCCGGAAATGGTTCTGGAGGCTGCCATAATGCTCATAGCTTATGTGCCTCAAAGGTTGTGGTCACGGAGATCTAAGTTCCTATTGAACCAAGTAGGTCGGTTAAACAATCAAATGCTAAGATTTGAGAGTAAATCATTATTGTTTGACAATGATGAACCGAATACAAACAAAGAAGCGATGATGGGCCCTGGCTCCGTCAAATGGCTTGAAGCCATAAAATCCGTGATAGTTCCATACACGAGAAATCAAGTTTTGAACTTGGAAGACCCTCCGGAAAGGTGTAAAAACCTAACAGTCGTATTTGGATCTATAAAGAAACAGACATGGATGTCTCACATCTATGAAATATTCGACATGTCGTAAAGTATTTTATGATAATGTTCAAAGAGTTGACTATGACAAGATTTGATCTTTCATAGCGATATTTAGTCTGAACGGATTAAAGTAGCAACCACTACATATAATTTGGTATATGGTAGATGAATAAACAAAACAAAGTTCTTCTAATAGAATGGTTACCTAGGACGTGTACATGACACGGTCCAAAGGGTTTTGTTAAATTCAAAGGATGCTAAAAGGGCATGCAAACTTCAATGGTTGAAGTAAGCATCGCGGAGTTGGAATCTTCACCATGATGAAAAAGGATTTTTTCATCAGGAGACGATGAAGATGCTTGCATTTGCAAGAAATTAAGTGGGAGTGCTAAGACATATTTCTAATACATTATGTGGAGGACATCTTGTTGATTGGAAATGATGTATCTTTTATTGACAAAGGTTAAGAATTTCATTTTGATGAAAGACTTAGGCAAAAACCCGAATATTTAGCGTGAATGTCTATAGTGGATGGATCGACGCCAATATGGTTATGCCAAACGTACATATATGAGATATTGAAGGAGTTCAATATAGAAACGACAAGAAACAGTTCTTGTTGCATGGAAAGGAATTGAATCAAGATTCAAGTGTATCGACACTTGATAAGTGAAACAAGATTCAAGTGCTTTGACACTTGATGAGTGCAATCACGAGAATGTTTTGATCAATCATACCATGATATGTACACATCCAGATATGTCCTATGCTCTAAGTGTTATGAGCATATACCAGAATGAATCATAAAATGATCATTGGACGATAGTGAGGATATTCTTATGATCTTTTGGAAGAACTAAGAATATATTTGTGTAGAGGTGACAAACAATTACAAATAGTTCATTGTAAAGCGTTACATTGATACTAGTTTTGTCACAAGATACAAATTAAGTTTATCTCAATTTAAACTATGGGTGGCACAATGTAATGGAAAGGAGATTCCATGATGGATTTGGAAGAGTTCCAAAGTTAAGACATTGTGACGAATACTACAACAAAAGGCTAAGTATATGATCGCTATAGTAGCAAAGGAGGAATTTGTGTCAAGTAGTTTGTTATCAAACTAAGGTGTGGTTCATAGCGGGCTAACACTAAAGATATATTGTATGACAATAGTATCGACGTGTTTTAACCCCAAGGAACTAAAGGTCTCACCGAAAGACCAAATTTATACAATGCCATCTCATTGGAGAATGAGTGATGCGTGAAGACGCAAAGACATGCAAATACACACCCGGACGTCGGATCCGTAGATTATGTTAACCACTTGCAATTGCATATATGGAACACCAGAAAGCCATAGGTGTTCAATACGCAAAGTTCTCAAACTAGATTATTGTCTCTAGTGCAAGTGGGAGACTAAAGGGAATATGCCCGAGAGGCAATAATAAAGTGGTTATTATCGTATTCCTTATTTATGATAAATGTTTATTTTACATGCTATAATTGTATTAATACGGAAACGTTAATACATGTGTGTTTAATAAACAAACAGAAAGTTCCTAGTTATGCCTCTCTCATAAACTAGCTCGTTGATTAACAAGATGATCAAGGTTTCCTGATCATGGACATTGGATGTTGTTAATAACGAGGTCACAACATTAGTGTAATGGTGTGATGAACATTCATCCGAAGTATAGCATTACGATCAAAGTCATTGAGTTTATATTGCTATAACAACTTACGAAGTGATCCTAATCCTTAGACCATGAGATCATGTCAATCACTAACACGGAAGAGTTTCTTGATAACATCAAACGTCACACCGTAACAGGTGATTATAAAGATGGATTCGAGAACTACTAAAGTGTTATGTTGAGGCCCATGGATCAAGAGTGGAATTTGTTCATCCCGATGGCGGATAGATAGATATGCTCGGGCCCTCGGTGATATCACATTGATTAGCTTGCAAGCAAGTGATTTGATCACTAGAATGTTATATCACGGGAACGAGAAAAGAGTGCATGTCGATGCGAGATCAAACTAGGTATGGAGATACCGATGATCGAATCTCGGACATGTAATATATCGCGAAACAAAGGGATTAAGATACTAGCGTAAAAGGTTCCGACGATCACAAGAAAGTCATCGTTGAATGTGTGGGAGTCGTATGGGTCTCGGATCCCGCTTCGATTATTGATCCGAGAGGGTCTCGATCATGTCCGCATTATTCACGAACCGTAGGGTGACACACTTAAGAGACACCGACATCCATTTGGAGCAAAAGTTTCATGCCGAAAAGAAAAGGAAAGCGCAGAATTTATTTCACTAGACAAAGCTGTTTCGGTTGAAATTGCTGAACTGGTTACGCATGTGAAATAGAATACTAGCAAGGGTTTTATGTGAATGTTTGTTAATTAAAGTAATTAACAAAATTCTGAATAAATAAATAAAAGAGTTTTATTTAATGAGAGCTTGCATTAAATTTGGTGGAAATTTAATGCATGTGAGTGGTTTTGAGTGGAGGCTTTTAATGGGAGTGGAGGCTTTTCATTTTGAGTGGGAGCTCCACCCACATGAATGTGGAAGAGGTGGGGGCAGCCCATGGCTGGGTGCCATGCCCTTGGGTGCCCCCTCTCCCTATAAAAGGCCCCTCTCCTCCTCTCACACTACACCTCCTCGTGAAGGATCTCTCTCCCCTCTAGAATTTATTCCCCATGGTCTCGGACTAGCGAGATACATGTTCCCGGTGGCTATTCGGCAAGAAAGAGTTGTGCTTCCGCTGCATCGCTGGAGCGAGGAGGCGGAGGTTGCTCGGTGCCTCGAACGTGTGTGCGAGCACGGATGCGCTGCTGTTTTGCGGCGCTAGGACTTCCTCTCGATCTTGAGATCGGCAAGAGATCGTCTACATCAACCACGAGTTTGGACTCGTTAAGCTTTGTCGGTCTTCAAGGGTATGTTCTCTACGGATATACATCCGCCCGTTGTTTGTATCTAGTAGATAGATCTTGGTACATAGTTGTTCCCATCGTAGGAAAATTTTTGTTTTCTATGCTGCGAACCCTTCAGTTTTGGCGTGCCGCGGGCTGGCCCGCCCAGGCACAACCCGATGGCCACATTTGCACCCCTGTAACCTTGGTTCCGTCGTAATCAAGAGCAGAGAAGCAGGAGTAAGGTTTTCCATCCGGGGGACTCAACCTGGGTAAATCGTGTGTCCCCACGTTGCTTGTCTATTAATGATGACCCACAAGTATAGGGGGTGTATCGCAGTACTTTTGATAAATAGGAGTGTCGATCCCAACGAGGGGCAGAAGGTGCTGAACAATGGTGTGGAGCAGGATATCCCTGTGAATACTTAGCAAACGGATTTTTAGTGGTTTTCTGATAAGGCAACAAAACAAAGAGCAAGTAACAAAGGTAACGAACAAACGTAGCTAGTGGCTCAATCCTTTCTTAGCAAAGGAAAAGCCAGTGGAAATACTTATAAGGACCAAACGTTCTCGAGGACACATGGGAATTCTGTCAAGTGCTTTCGCTTCAAATAGCTGAGTACTCTTCTCTGGTGTTGTAGTGTTGTGTGGGTCAACCGAAGCTAACATACCGACCTTACTTGGACTAATACATACTTGTGATTAAAACCCCTGCAAACATCCGTAACTACAGGAAAGTAATTAAGATATAAATCTAACCACGGCCTTAAACTCTGAGGTCCTACACTCCCTTGTGCAAAGGTGTCCTAACGAGGGTTCAGGTTTCTGTCACTCTAGCAACCCCACAATTAGTAGCCAAATACACAATGCATTCCCCTAGGCCCATAAATGGTGAAGTATCATGTAGTCGACGTTCACATGACACCACTAGAAGAATAGCACCACAACTTAAATACTAACCCATTGAGTAATATCTCAACACAAATCCACTACTAACAACATGACTTCTCCCATGTCCTCAAGAACTAAACGAACTACTCACGAGACATCATATGGATCAAGATCAGAGATGATATGATAATGGGTAACAATCTGAACATAAACAATAATCCAATGGTTCCACTCACAAGCATCAACTACAATAGTAATCAACAACGGAAAAGTTACAACGGGATGGAGTGGTGATGATGGTGCTGGTGGAGATGATGGTGTGGATGATGATGATGATGATGATCCCGATGAAGCCTAGCTTGATGATGATTTTGATGGCGACGGTCTCCCCTCTCCGGGAAGGAATTCCCCTGGCAGAAGTCTGTCTGCCAGAGAGATCTTTCTCTCTCGGTGTTTTCCACCCCCAAGAGGCGGTGGAAATCTATCTGTGGTCACTCCCCTAGCCTTAGGGTTTTGTAGGGAAGATATAGGCGAAGGGGCAGCGTCGGGAGCCAGGCAGGTGGGCCACACCTGCGCGCCTAGGAGGGACCCGCGCCTAGGGGGTGTGGCCCCCCGCGGCCCCTCTTCGCTCCTCCTTCTGGCTTCCTCAATCTTCTAGAAAAATAATATATTCCCATATTTTTCTGGTATTTTTCTGATCTTCGCGAAATTGCACTGAAACGCCTTATTTTCCATCAGAATCCAGACTCTGATAGTTCATCCTCCAAGAATCATCCAACATGCAAAAAACAGATGAAAAGCCATAAGTAATACCTCATAATAATACACATATCAATGAATAGAGGTAAATTATGATATAGAAAGGTGATGCAAATTGGGCGTATCAGTTAACCGTTCCGCGATCTCTAGCATCCCCATCTTCTCCAAAACCCAAGTCCATAACAATGGGCATTGACGAGATCGAACCTCGTCACTTACCGGTAACTAAAGTTGAGTAGCATGAGGAGTGGCCCTTGTACTCAAGGGACATGAGATTGTCAACTTATATTTCGTCAAGCATATACTCCATCTTTGTTCACTTTAACCTTAACCACTTCAATATGCTTATGATAGGGGCAATGAGGGATCAAAGCTAGTAAGTACCATAATATTTTGGAATCTCTTTATGAACTTGAAATCCCTGCTTCCCTCTATGAAGGGCCTTTATTCTATTTGTAAGTTGAGTTAGTAAACCTACTTCCTCTCTATCTCCAGCAAGCATTTGAGTTGTTGTGTTTCAAGCATTCATATGATGATTTATTCAATCATGTTCTTTATCTTTCTTGTTTGTGCAAGACTCTTATCTATTGAGTATTACTTTGAAAGCCATCATTGTGAAAAATCCTTTTATGTTTGAGCAAAAATTACTTCTGTTGTAAAACTTCTGCAAAAGCTTTATTTGTGAAACTGTTTGCCAGCTATTCTCTAACCAAGAACAAAGTTTTCCAATTCCAATTATGATTTATCTTTATGCATGTATATTGTCACTCATGTACTTGTTGCAATCTAAGTTATATAATGATGAGTTGCTTTCTTCTATGAGTTGTGTAATGGTAAGTGTGATGCTTCTTGTCCGTATTCTTTTATCGACTCTTCACTCCATAAACTTGTGGACATGTTTACTGAGCTCAGTTTTCGCTTGGGGACAAGCGAAGGTCTAAGATTGGGGGAGTTGATACGTCCATTTGGCATCACCATTTTTTTATCATAATTTGCCTCTATTCATTGATATATTTCTTATTAAGAGGTGATACTTATGTCTTTTCATCTGTTTATTGCATGTTGGATGATTCTTGGAGGATGAACTGCCGGAGTCAGGATTCTGATGGAAAAAGAGGTGTTTTGATGCAATTACGCGAAGATCAGAAAAATACCAGAAAAACTACGGAAAATCTTATTTTCCCAGAAGACGAAGATTGCTAGAAGGAAGGCGGAGATGGGCCACAGGGGGCCCACACCCCCCAGGCATGGGCCACTCCCTGGCCACGCCTACAGGGTGTGTGGCCCACCTGGCCCACCTCTGGCTTCGCCCTCTCGCCTATATCTTCTCCACAAAAACCTGAGATACAGAGGGCGACCACAGAAAGATTCCGTCGCCTCTGCGGGGCGGAAAACACCGAGAGAGAAAGAGCTCTCTGGCAGACAGATTTCTACCGGGGAAATTCCTTCCCAGAGAGGGGAGATCATCATCATCAACACCATCGTCAAGCTAGACTCGGGATCATCATCCACACCATCATCTCCACCAGCACCATCATCACCACTCCATCCCGCTGTAACAATTGTGTTGAATACTTGAATAGTTCGTAGGGGAAACTTTTCCGTTGTTGATTACTATTGTAGTTGATGCTTGTGAGTGGAACCATTGGATTATTGTTTATGTTCAGATTGTTACCCATTATCATATCATCTCTGATCTTGATCCATATGATGTCTCGTGAGTAGTTCGTTTAGTTCTTGAGGACATGGGAGAAGTCATGTTGTTTGTAGTGGATTTGTGTTGAGATATTACTCAATGGTTTAGTATTTAAGTTGTGGTGCTATTCTTCTAGTGGTGTCATGTGAACGTCGACTACATGATACTTCACCATTTATGGGCCTAGGGGAATGCATTGTGTATTTGGATACTAATTGTGGGGTTGCCGGAGTGACAGAAACCTGAACCCCCGTTAGGACACCATTGCACAAGGAAGCGCAGGATCTCAGAGTTTAAGGATGTGGTTAGGTTTATACCTTAATTGCTTTCTTGTAGTTGTGGATGCTTGCAGGGGGTTTAATCACAAGTATCTATTAGTCCAAGTAAGGTCGGTATATTAGCATAGGTTCACCCACACAACACTTACAACACCAATGAAGGGTACTCAGCTATTTGAAGCGAAAGCACTTGGCAGAATTCCCATGTGTCCTCGAGAACGTTTGGTCCTTATAAGTATTTCCACCGGCTTGTCCTTTGCTAAGAAAGGATTGGGCCACTTGCTGCAATTGTTCGTTGTCTTTATTACTTGCACTTTATTTCCTTGCTTTATCAGAAAACCCCTAAAAATCCGTTTGCTAAGTATTTACAGAGATTTCCTGCTCCATACCACTAGTCAACACCTTATGCTCCTTGTTGGGATCGACACTCCTATTATCGAAAGTAATACGATTCACCCCTATACTTGTGGGTCATCAACATGACAATGTCGATGTGACACCTGTTGTTAGTTCTCCTGTGGCAATAACAAATGAAAATGAAGACCCTGTTACCACACATGGGGAAGAGCTACAACAGCCTCACAAAGAGAATGTGCCAGAAGGCGAGACCCTTAGAAGGTCTCAAAGAACCAGAAAGCCATCTATTCCTAACGATTTTGAAATCTATATTGGTGAAGAAGTTCAAATGGAGGGTGATCCCACCACATTTGAAGAAGCCATTAAAAGTGCTCACTCATCGAAGTGGCTTGAAGCCACGGAAGATGAAATGAGATCCATGAGTAGCAACAAAGTCTGGGATTTAGAAGAAATTCCTAAAGGAGCTAAAACAGTAGGTTGTAAATGGGTCTACAAAGAAAAATGTGACTCTAGAGAGAATATTGGAAGATATAAAGGACGACTTGTTGCTAAAGGCTTCACCCAAAGAGAAGGAATAGATTATAATGAGACATTTTCTCCAGTCTCAAGTAAGGATTCTTTAGTGGCACACTATGATTTAGAATTGCATCAGATGGATGTAAAGACAGCATTCCTAAATGGAGAATTGGAAGAAAAAGTTTACATGGAACAACCGAAGGGTTTTATAGTGGAAGGAAAAGAACATATGGGATGTCGTCTGAAGAAATCCATTTATGGATTAAAACAGGCCTCCATACAATGGTACTTAAAGTTCCATGAAACAATAAGAAAGTTTGGGTTCGATGAGAATGAGGAGGACAATTGCGTATATGCAAAGTTCAAGAATGGGAAATTCATTTTCCTTATCTTGTATGTGGATGATATTCTACTCGCTAGTAGTGATCTTAGTCTACTATTGGAGACAAAGAAGTTCTTGTCCTCGAACTTTGATATGAAATATCTTGGTGAAGCTTCATTCGTTCTAGGAATTGAAATTCTCCGAGATAGAGAAAGGGGGTTTTAGGGCTATCGCAGAAGGCATACTTAGAGAAGGTTCTGAAGAAGTATAGTATGCATCGAGTAATCCTACGCCTTCCCCTATAGTCAAGGGCGATAGATTTGGGAATTTTTAGTGTTCCAGGAACCAATATGAGATCGATCAAATGAAAGCGGTTTCATATGCTTCTGCTGTCGGAAGCTTGATGTATGCTCAAGTATGTACACGCCCTGAATTAGCTTTTATTACCGGGGTACTTGGAAGATTTCAAAGTAACCCAGGGATAGATCACTGGAAAATGGTAGAGAAGGCATTGCGTTATGCAAAAGGCACAAAAGGCCTCATGTTAACATACAGAAGAAATGATTCCCTTGAGATAGAAGGGTATTCAGATGCAAACTACGCGGGAGATGTAGATGAAAGAAAGTCCATGTCAGGATATATATTTACTCTCGCGGGTGGTTCTATATCGTGGAAAAGCTCCAAGCAAACCATCACGGCATCGTCCACGGTGGTAGCTGAGTATGTAGCATGTTATGGAGCCACGGGGCGGGCAAACTGGTTAAAGAAGTTTATACCCGGGTTGAGAGTGGTGGACAAGCATTCAAAGACCATTCAGAATGTACTGCGACAATGAGCCAACAGTATTCTATGCTCACAACAATAAGTCAAGTATTGCTGCCAAACACATTAACATTAAGTTTTATGTTCTGAAAGAAAGAATTCATGATCATACCATAAGTTTAGAGCATATAAGTACAAAAAAAATGCTCGCGGATCCGCTCACAAAAGGCTTACCACCCAGTGTGTTCAGAGAACACTTAGCCGGCATGGATTTACGGGAAAGCCTATGATACCTGGATATTAAGGGCCTAGAACAAGAATATGTTTCAAAATAGAGAGGTGTATAGTAGTTGTTGAATCTATGGTGCGTAACTGACCATTATGACGAGACATGCTCTATATTATGATGAAATGGGTGCCAAAGTATAAGTTTAAACTATAAGTTGAATGAAAGATGAGTTCGGGGGGGGGGGGGGGAATGTTAGTTTGATCTCCTCATGGTTCGTCCCAACGGCCGAACGGACTAGTCTCGCGCCCTGATCGGGGGCGCCCAACGTCGCTATCATTGGTGGGCCCATGTCGCGCAGCGCATATAAAGAGGTGGGGGTCGGGGGCACGCACGTTAAGGTTCGTCGTGCCCACTCACCCCACCGAAAACTCCAAACCCTAGAGCCACCGATCGGGCTAGCGCTGTAGCGGCAGGAAGCACCCACCTCACCGCCACCACCACTCCGTCGAGCTCGATGGCGAGCTCCTCGTCAACCACGAAGGCCGACGGTATGACTCTCTCACGCATACTCACTAGATCGACACCTAGAGATCCTATTAGATCTAACAAAATGCTCTGCTGTAATCGGCGGTTACCTCTTTTCCCGATGATTTTTTTCCGGTCCATTCTGTTCTTGTCTAAAGTTCATTTCTTCTCACCCCAGCTCCATCTCTGAAGTCTAAATTGCAGCACGCTTGGCACTCCCTATAATAATTTCTTGATTTGTTTCCCTCAAAAAATGACAAATGCATTTGATGAAAAGTGATTAGTTTCTTGTTGACTTGTTCTCCATGGTTTGATGCAATGCTCGTCAGAACCATGACTAATATTTTTGACTTTATTTCCGCGTAGTTCACTTGTTTAGGTTAGAAAGTTCAGTTTCGAAATACCCGGGATATACACTTTTTAGATTGGTATATGAACTGTAGATTTTTTCCTTTTGGCAAATGAACTGATGCTAGTTTGTGAATTGTTGCTCGTAGTCTACTTTCTCTGGGACACCTCTGAACTGCCGCACTCCCGCTGCAAACAGGTGCTGCTGTTCTTGGCACACCACTCCGGGCCTTATGCGTGATGCTGTGGACCTTCGTTTAGCGTCGCACGATAAGCACCGGGTTCGTGATGCAGTAATCGAGCAGAAGGCTACGCTACTGCTAATGCTGAACTATTGCCAGTTCGGTGGTGATCTGGCTACGCTCGTATGGACGAGAAGTTCTTTGCTATTTTGATTTCTCCTGGTAACAATAACAAAAGAAGTAGTTCAGATTATTTACAAAAGGACAAGTTAACTTATTATTTTCTAGGAGTTTATTTCATTCACATTTTTAGTTAGAAAAGCACAAACAGGTATATTTTAGCTGCTGGTGGTGTACTGATGTTGGCCATATGTGCAGTTCACACATGTAAACTTTTCTATTTTATTAGGTAGGTCGTTTTTCTGGCTCCCTCACTTATATGAAAAAGGAAAAAAAGAAGTTCAATTGCTAACGAAGAAAGAGAAAGTTCACTTGATGGCCTGAACCTGTACGTGTATAGTGTATAGCTGGAACTTGTCTATTTTGTGTTTTGAGCTGCATCTAGCACGGCGGTATGTCTTCCACACCTGGTTGAGGGCTGTGCTGAACTATGACTGCTGCTGGTACTAAATTATGTGTCTGCTTTTCAGCTATTACTACTTGTCTAGGATTTTTTTTTCTTGTTCTTGATCTGCGCCGCTATGTGAGTATGTGAGTATAAACAACAAGAGTTCACTTTCTATCTTTTATACTCCTTCAGTCCAGAAATAAGTGACTTGGGTTTGGCTAGATTCGAATGTATATATACACTAAAATACGTCTAGATACATTCGAATCTAGACAAAACCAAATCAGTTATTTTTGCACGGAGTGAGTACTTTCTTTTCTATTTTACGAGGTTCATAGATGGGTTCAATTCGCATGGCTGCCTAGCCCAACCACCCACGGGAGTTCACCTTGACTTCGCATGTACTCAGTATGTGAGAAGTTCATATCGAATGTATGTGAGAAGTTTATCTCGCAAGCGCCGGAAGTTTTCCTTTTGCTAGGGGTTCACTTGCGAAAATAAGGAAATTCACTTGAAAAAGACAGGTTCACCTAATGCAGGATTGATGCGTCGGCAATACTACTGTGCTACCCGCCGTCCTAATTTCTCTGATAGCATTGAGAGGTTCACTTATCAATTTCGAGCGGTTCGATTTGGTTCAAAGAAGGGAGTTCACATTCCTGTTAAAAAAAGGAGAAAAATGCTACGCACTAGTCATGTAGAAATGTTGCTTTTCTTGACATGAACTACTACTATTTTGCTGATGTGAACCACACCGGTGATGTGAACTACAGTTCACTTAATTATTTTTAGCAGTTCAGACCGTAAATTATGGTAGTTCATCAAAAAATGTTGACCAGAGAGAAGCATACAAAATAGAAGTTTATTATTAAAAGATTCCAAAGTTCACAATATAAAATTTGGAAGTTCACTCTCAAATTCACTTTTTGTGAAAAGTTAACTTTGACTGTGACAAAAAATTTACTATTTATATTAGGCAGTTCACAACTAGCGGGTGAGCAATTGACGGCTCGCAAACGGATAGTTCATTAAGTTCAAAATTCATACACGAGAAAAACTATAACGAAAATTACAAATAAAATGAGAAGTTCTCTCTTCAGATTTAAAATATTCAATGTACACAACCTTGTAGTCCACTTAATATGAAAAACCAAGTTAAAAAGACACAAACAAATTCGCGATTGGAAGTTGACTAACATGTAAGTGGAAGGTTCACATCCATGTCAGGGATAGTTTGGTTTTCTGTTTTTCACGGGCAGAAATTCTATGTACTAAAATCGTCCCTACGATGTTGGATTGCCCCAATCGATCTTATCTTTTAGTTATTGACACCAATATAAACCTAATTTCACTCTACCGCTGTCACGCCTCAATGCCTCATCCAACTATCATTGCGCGTCAATTTCAAACTGTTGGCAACTTGGCATGACGCCAATCATCTTTTTTCAATATAGTTAAAATTACTCTAAAACCATTATAAATTTGGAAAAACGTTTGGAATGAAATGGTTACGCATTTTCCACATGATTTCAGTGGTATATTACACAAGTTGATCGTACGAGCGGTTTGAAAATAAGACCAAATAACAGTAAAACCGGAAAATATTCACGAAAAAGGATTTTGGTATATTTAAAACTGCTCTTAAACCATAAATAATTTGGGAAAGCTTGTAACACAATAAAGTTATGCAATTTTCATACCTTTGAATGGCATATAGCATGGATTAAATCGATGAGACGTTTGAAAATCGCGGCCAAAACACCGTACGAAAACGGCAAAGTTCGCGAAATTGCGTTTAGTATATTTAAAATTACTTTAAACCGTAATTTTTTTGGGAAAACTTTCTGAACATAAAAGATTTAAAATTTCCATATCTATTTAACGGTATATTACGTGCATCGTTTCGATTAACGGTTCAAAAACTGCGTTTAAAATACTGTCCGCAAAAACGTAGATTCTCGGTAGTCTGTCAGGAAGTTCACTGTCGTGTCGCATGAAGTTGTCGGGCGTGAAGTTCATAAACGTTTACAACAGTTCATATATATATATATATATATATATATATTAAAAACAAAAACACTAAGTGTATTCCTATATCAGAATTTACAACAGTTCCTTAAAAAAGAATTTACAACCATTGACACGATTAATAGGACAAGCTGCTCTTGTTCATAGAGATGGATGCAAAAGGAAGCGTTGGAGCAACGGCTCGATCTTACATTTGTGAAGATTTAGGTTAAGGTGTCATACCTCGTTGGAGGCACACCATGCGTGTTAAATAGAGGGTTTAACCAACAACCCAAAAAGGGATTTACATGGAAGTTGTTACAACAAAGACTCTAGAAGAATCTATCTAACCACCATAGTCTTTATCTTATTAGACCGATGAGATTACAACTTAATACACACGCACACCTCGTGCTCATTGGCACGTTACAATTGACACACTAACACACCCCCTCAATCACAATTTATTAAGTTGAGATTGTTTCTAAAAACTTCTAGCTGTCTAATTGTAAGAGGTTTGGTAAATCCATCTGCAACTTGATCTCCTGTTGGAATAAATTTAATATCCAATAATTTTCTAGTTACTCTTTCTCTAACGAAATGATAATCAACTTCTATATGTTTAGTTCTCGCATGAAAAACTGGATTAGCTGAAAGATAGGTTGCACCCAAATTATCACACCATAACCGTGCTGAAGGAGGATGTTGTATCCTTAGTTCAGTAAGCAGAGTTTGTACCCACATAACTTCTGCTGTAGCGTTTGCAAGGGACTTGTATTCTGCCTCAGTGCTTCATCTTGATACAGTGGCTTGTTTTCTAGCACTCCAAGATATCAAATTGGGACCAAGAAAAATAGCAAAGCCACCTGTAGATCTTCTATCATCTGGGCATCCTGCCCAGTCTGCATCAGAAAAGGCACTTACCAGCATAGATGGAGACTTACTGAGTTTTAGTCCAAGACTAGATGTATCTTTTAAATACCTCAAAATTCTCTTCACAACTGTCCAATGCAAGTTGGTTGGTGCATGCAAATACTGACAAACCTTATTGACAGAAAATGAAATGTCTGGCCTAGTAAGTGTTAAGTACTGCAATGCACCAACAATACTTCTATACCTCGTGGCATCCTCTATTTGAAGAGGATCTCCTTCATGTGCAGACAGTTTCTCACTAGTTGACATGGGTGTATTGGTAGATTTACACTGTAGCATACCTACTCGCTTGAGTACATCTGTTGTGTACTTTTCTTGTGATAGTAGTAATCCATCTTTCAGCTTCTTCACTTCTATACCGAGAAAGTAGTGGATATCTCCAAGATCTTTTAGAGCAAACTCCTTCTGAAGATCTCGAAGAAGAACTGAGGTCGCATTCTGACAGGAACTAGCAACAATTATATAATAGTAATATTCTCTTTAGAGTAAAAGAATAATGACGTGTCTGCCTTGGAAGCACAGAAACCAAGAGCTTGCAGCTTCATGCTCAACTTTGAGAACCATGCTCGTGGTGCCTGTTTTAAGCCATATAAGGCTTTGTCAAGCTTGCAGATATATTGGTTTTTTTCTTTTTTTCATAGCCAGGTGGTTGCCTCATATAGACACTCTCCTCCAGAACACCATGAAGAAACGCGTTCTTCACATCCAGCTGTCGAAGACTCCACCCCCTGGAAACTGCAACAGATAGCACAATACGAATAGTAGCTACCTTGACTACTGGACTAAAAGTGCCCTCGTAGTCAATGCCATATCTCTGTTTAAAACCTTTAGCAACTAGACGTGCCTTATATCTATCTATACTACCATCAGCCTTGCGCTTAATCTTGTAAACCCACTTGCAGTCTATTACATTTTTTCCTGCTTGTTGAGGTGGAACTAAATGCCACGTTTTATTTTCCATTAGTGCTTCATACTCCTCATCCATAGCTTTCTTCCAATTTTTATTTACTAAAGCATCTTCTAAATTTTCAGTTTCTCCTGTGGTGGTAAGATGCGCATACCTGATCATATTTTTGTATTGGCGAGGCTGGATTTTTCCTGTTTGCAACCGCGTGCTCATGCGAGGTACAGGGGAGGCAGCGGATCCGTTGTCTGCAGAAGATCCAGCACCACCTGGGGAGGATCCCGAGGTGGATCGTGTCGGTGCGGAGTCGGACTCCTGCGTTGTATCGTCCTCGGGTCCTGGAGCCTCCGCATCCGATCTGAACGAGCTCGTGTGGCTTGACGCAGGCGTGGGAGTAGCCGCAGGGGATCCCGCGGTCGGCTCCTCGGCACGTGGGCGGGTCCCGCTTCCGGTCGGGCGCGTATGCGTGGCACGCGTGGATTGGAGGCGTAGCTATCCAGCGGATCCGCGCGACGCGTTTTCCCCGATCCGAGGCGCGCCGCCACCTGTTGGCCCCGCGGTGGGTCCCGCGTGACCCTGGGCTTCCGTGTCGAGCATGCGATGACGATCTGAGTCTGTTTCCAACAGATTTTGGCCATCATTTTCATCGCCATTTTCTGTAACAAAATTTGCTGCACTTTCACCATCATTGTCAGCATCATTAGTATGAATATTAGACACAATTGGATCAGATCCATTATCGCCCCCATGATCAAATTGATGTGGATTCAAAAGATGAGATGGCAGAAGAAGAATTTCAGATTGGAGACGCACTCCTGCGTTGGTATGAAGTTTGGCGAATGAAAAAATCGTTTCATCAAAGATGACATCACGGGAGATGTATATGCGGCCAGATTTTATATCAAGGCACTTGAAGCCTTTGTGAAGATTGCTATATCCTAGAAAAGCACATTGAGTGGATCGATATTCTAGTTTTCTAGCATTGAAGGGTCTGAGATTAGGATAGCATGCACATCCAAAAATGCGCATAGACTTATAATCTGTTTGAGCTTGCTCAAGAACTTCTAAAGGTGTTGAAAAATTAAGGAGTTTAGAAGGGAGAGATTGATGAGATATACTGCAGTAATGAAAGCTTCATCCCAGTATTTTAGAGGCATGGATGCTTGAGCAAGTAGAGACAGACCAACTTCAACAATGTGTCGATGTTTTCTCTCGGTGGCACCATTCTGTTGATGGTCATGAGGACAAGAAACATGATTGGTGATGTCAATTTGTTTAAAAAAGGAGTTTAGTCGTTCATACTCACCTCCCCAGTCAGATTGTAAGGTGATGATTTTTCTGTCAAATCTTCTCTCAACAAGAGCTTGGAATTGGTGAAAAATATTAAACACTTCAGAACGATGTTTAATCAAATAAATCCATGTGAATTTGCTGAAATCATCAATAAAATTGATATAATAATTTTTCCGACCAAAGGAATCAGGGGCAGGGCCCCATACATCGGAGTAGACCAATTCTAAAGGATGGTGTGAGACACTAGTGTAAGGCAATTGATGGATCTTTGCCTTTTGACAAGCTTCACACACCGACTCATTATTCTCACTAGAACAAGGGAGTTTATTTTTGCTAATGACTCTTTGAACTATGGCCGAGGCCGGATGACCTAAACGACTGTGCCATCTATGATGGGATGGCTTGAAGACTCCATAAACTTGCTTTGATGACGATGAAGGAGGCGTAGATTCAGGAAGGGGATAGAGGCCGCCTTGGCACGGTCCATCAAGTAGAACCTTCCTCGTGACCTGATCCTTGATGCAAAAGAATTCAGGGTGAATTTCAATAAAAGTATTATTGTCATTAGTGAGTCGATGTGCAGAAATAAGATTTTTCTTAGCATCGGGAACAAGAAGAACATCTTTTAGATGAAGATTTTGATCATGAGTTGGAATAATGGTTTTACCAATGTGAGTAATATCCATACTTGTGCCATTTGCGGCATGCACCTTATCATTGCCATGGTAGCGTTCATGAGCATGGAGCCTCTCTAGCTCGCTCGTGATGTGGTCTGTAGCGCCAGTGTCGATGTTCCAGCCGCCACCGCCATTGTTGTTGTAGTTGATGTTGGCTGCCGTCCTTTTACGAGGGACGAAGTCCTGGTCGAAGCGGTACCAGCAGTTCATGACGGTGTGGCCTGAAACGTTGCAGAGTTGGCACCGTGGGCGGTCACCGCTGCCATGGTTGTTGTAGTTGCGACCGCGGCCATTGTTGTTTTAGTTGCCGCGGCCACGACCGTTGTTGCCGCCGTTATGGTAGCCGCCACCATTGTGGTAGCCTCCTTGGCCACCGTTGCCACCTCCTTGAGGGTTGCCGCGACCTTGATCACCACGGCCTCCACCACCACGACCGCCAAAGCGACCGCGGCCACCGCGAGTAGCGGCGTTGACAGAGGATTGGGAGACGCCACGAAGCATCTGCTGGCGACTTTCATAAGACAAAAGTTGCGAATAAAGTTCGCTCACCGTGATCGGCTCAGTCCTGGCGAGGATGGCAGCGACGAGGCCGGTGTAGCAGTCGTCCTTCAGGCCGGCGAGGATGTAGGAGACCATGTCTTCGTCTTCGAGGGTCTTCCCGGCGGAGATCATCTCGTTCTCCAGTGATTTCATCATGGTGACGTATTCACCCATCGACTTGTTGCCCTTCTCTGCAGATGCGAGGGCGATGCGGGTGTTGGTGGTGTGCACACGCGATCTTGCCGCGTACATATCCTGGATGATCTCCCAGAGCTCGGCCGCCGTCTTGACTCCAGCGGCGTAGGGAAGTACTTCCCGTGAGAGAGAACTCACAAGAAATCTAAGGACCTTCTGGTCCAACGCCACCCAGTCCTCATAGGTCGGGTTGGGCTCGGTGATGGTGTCTTCACCTTTCTTGACGCTGATCTCTTCATCGGGTGCCTCAATGGAGCCATCGAGGTAGCCCATGAGACGAGCACCCCTCACTGCCGGCAGTACTTGGGTCTGCCAGAGGATGAAATTGCCCTTGCCGAGCCTCTCTGTCACGGCCGCCCCAAAGGTGGAGCGATCCGGGGGGTTTGTCGAGGAAGGTGGTGTGGCCATGGTGTTTGGAGATTGGAGGCCGGCGAGAGGGAAAGGTAGATCGATCTCGGGGTGGTTTTTTTCGCTAGATGTGTTTGGGAGGAACTGGCTCTGATACCATGTGAAGATTTAGGTTAAGGTGTCATACCTCGTTGGAGGCACACCATGCGTGTTAAATAGAGGGTTTAACCAACAACCCAAAAAGGGATTTACATGGAAGTTGTTACAACAAAGACTCTAGAAAAATCTATCTAACCACCATAGTCTTTATCTGATTAGACCGGTGAGATTACAACTTAATACACACGCACACCTCGTGCTCATTGGCACACGCTAACAACATTTACACTAGGAAGTCCTGATTCCTCAAGGGCCATTGTCAACTGGAGTGAACTTAGAAAAAAAAGGATTGATAATTTCCACATGTGGCTGCAATTGAGTTGATGCTGCCTTTTCTGATCGCAAGTTAGACGTGTTGCAGCAGGTCGGCTCTCTTGCGGGACGGCAAGGCTTGGCGATGTTTATGTGGTATAAACGGTAGGGTGTCAGGTGGGATCCCACCTAAATTTCATTTTTAGTTTATTTGCCAAATTCTAATGTAAATTTTGAGCAAAAATTTTACACTAGATTTTGAGAAATGAACTAGAAGTGGGATTTAGGCGGGATCCCACCTGACACCCTAATAAACGGTTCTATCGCAAGACGTAATTTGTGACCAAACAATTCATTAGCGTGGTGCGTGTTATTCATCGTCCGGTGACATGATTTTGACGAAGGCTTTGGTTTTTTAGACCCCGTTCCTTTAGTATGGTCTAGGAGATACTGTTAGGGCTTTGACTGCAGTGGTATGTCATTGCGATGGTGGAAGCGCCGTTTAGGCAAATAAATCTGTCTCAATTCTATTTTCACACGGGCGGCGACCTTTACGACATATGCATCGTTGCGTGCAGCAAGCATGTTCGTCGACTCATAAAGCATTTTTGGCGAAGTGTATTTTTTCGATCTCGCATTGGTGGAGGTTTGGCGTGCAACTTAACGACGCTAGATCTTCAGCTGAATCTTCAGGTCCTCGATCACTTGTGCTTTCTTTGAGCAGTCCGACGTATTAGGGCATCCACTATGTGTAAAAAACCACACCTTAAGTCCTATGTGGCAAGGATTGTAGTCTACCTTATACATAGTGGAGGAAATATGAGTTGTCCATAAGCTTATAGGTGACCTTAAGCTTATGGGTTGTCCACAAGCAATAGAAAAATAATTTATCATCTCTTCCCTCTCATGCATGAGTGTGTATGATGAGACATGTGGGTCTCAGCTTAAGGTTAAAGTTCACCTTATACCTAGTGAAAGATTTTACAAGAGAGGTGGGTCTCATCTTATGGCTAAAGTTCATCACATACATAGGTGATGCCCTTACACTTCAAACCTTGTCAGGGAGTCTGTTTCAAACACTGCTCGGACAATCCCCAATTCCGCAGCAAAACTAATCCCCTCCTCCATCGCCCGCAGCTCCGCTGTAAAAGGATCCGTCACAAACATAGATCTACCAGCTTTTACCGCGACGACTTCACCTTTTGAATCAAGCGCTACCACTCCCCAAACTCCATGATCCTGGCCATGTGTGTACGCTCCATCAACAATGAGTTTGATAATTCCATCCAAGGGGACTATCCACTGTTGCGTCGTATCTTTATTTTTATATTTTCCTTTTCTAAAGAAATGCAAATACTCTGCCGTCATGCATTTAGCCTTGTGAGTAATGTCCAGGGTTCCAAAGGTTTCTCTCCTTCTCTTGCTTTATTCCGTTGGTTTCACCATAGCCACCCTATGGGTTTGGATATTTTGGCAACTAGTAGCTGCAATACAAGGATATTGCAATACAGGAGGCTTTGGATATTTTGGCTTTAGGGCAACCCTATGGGTTTCTTTATATTACTCCATTAGTGTATGTAGATGTTGATAATAAATAAGCAGTCTGAGGAGGAAAATCCCAGGATAAAATGCAACAACCATTGAGTAAAAATAATTTGGTTTCTTAGCAATAATTTCCAACCAACACTTCAAGTCATACAAAACAACCAACACTCCTCATAGCCAAATTGAAAGACACGATCAGAACTTAGACAGAAATATTAATAAGAGACGATCGATCAGAGTTGGTTCCTTGTAATCCAGCAGAACCATAACTTCATTACAAGTACTTTCTTAAAATCGGAAGTGAAGCCTTAACAAGGGGCGCATATGCATGTTCAAACTGTTCCTAACCCCGATCTTATGCCTCCTTGACCGCGGGTATCTGTCACCTCGCTGGCGGCTGTATGCACACTCCTCCATGCACGCTGGCTTCTCGTGCAGGTATATGTCCTTCAGATTGACTGCTGCTTCCATGACAGTTGTGATATAATCCACAAACTTGACTTCTGACTGAAACCCAAAGATCCTGAGCACGGAAAGATTGCGGTGCTTGAAATCACATGCTTCCCATTTTGCATCCTTGTCCTTCCTCTCCTTGCTATACGCATGCTTCTCTCTTTCTTCCGCATCCCGTATCCCAAAACAATCGCAAACCTGCAATGCTTGCCCACCAGGCAAACATTGGCATTCAACAATGTAAGAGCAGGAACTACCACTGGAAGTTTGAGACACTAGTAAATTAAACTTCAACATGCACAACGAAAAAAGATGACTTTACCCTGATACATAGCTCCTCAAGGGAAGGTGCACCTTGCAGAACGAACATCGTCCAAGTTAGATCACATTCCTCTGAAATGGCAGCCAAATTCACAAGCCTTAGTTTGCTGAACACCTGCGACAATTCTCTCGGATCTTCAGGTTCTACCCAAATCTGCAAAAAGATAAAAGAGGATGCAAAATACGTTAACCAAACTATAGTCTACAACCTCCAAAAGGAATGACCAGGGAAAACTAAGTGCATCATCAACAAGACTATAACCTTCACTAACCCTTTCACATTCAAAGCCCAGATGCAGGTTGCTAACGCTGGCTTCGCCAAGAAATTCACTTAACTTGATCATCTTGTGCCATGAAAGAGCTGTATTTCTGATGCTCACGGTGTGGAGCAGTGGGACATAACCAAAAGACAACGGATCATGCAGAGACATCCAAGAAGAAAATGACAGCGTTGTGAGCTCTGGCAGCCAGTTCAGATCAACCCTCTCAAAATCACTCCTGAAAATATCAAGCTCACGGAGTCCGGGGTGTTCAACCTCCAGCAAGGACCGAAACCCGTTGTCACAGTTGTCCAGATGGAGGAACTCCAGTCGTTTGCATGTTCTGAATAATTTAGGGAAAAAATCTGATTTGCCTAGTCTCAAATTCTCTAGCTTGAGTCGTGTTAGAAAACTGAATGCATCTGGACAATCGTTAATAAGTGAGTCGATCTGCCTCCCGTACGCGATCATATCGGCACGTGTGCATCGTTTGCCTTCCTTCTCTGTCAAAATTGTGAACTCCACCGCACCAACCTTTTGTGTTGGGATGGTGTTGGCAGAAGCCTGGGCAATTCTAATGGATCCATCTCCCAAGAAGAATTGGATGCACAGGTGGGCAATTGTAATGGATTCATCCCCCGTGCCGCCGCTCCTGCTTTCCAGAAGGCTCCGGGTTGCTCCAAGCACGCTTGCATTGGCCCGAGCAACATCATAGGTCCTCTCTTGCACACTATCAGTGGAACCAACCATTATAAGAATTTTGGAGAGCATAGTAGGGATCAGCTTCCACCGTCTGGAAAGAATGCTGGTTCTCATGGCATCTGCAACATCAAGTCGCTCTATGATATCGAGTAACAGGTCATCAGGTAAATTGCTGAGCCAATCACATTGCAAGGTGCTTTCATCTCCTTCCTGTATTGGGCAAAGAAAGAAATCATGCTCTCATCTCCTTTCTTTATTTGACAAAAAAAAAGCATGGTTCAAATAATTTATTTGTAATAGCCCCGGCCCAAATAAACAAAGATCTGGACGACAAGTAACTCACCAGCATGGATATGGAGGCCCATCGGTTAGAGCTGCTGAGCCCCTTGACGGAGGGTTTGCCCATCGATCTGGCAGCCGGCCGCGGGAGCTGAGAGCTCGACATCGCCGGAGAGGTTTTCTGGTTCAGTTTTTCAAAAGAAGCAACTTTAACTAGAGGAAGGGTTCTCTATGAAAACAAAAGATGTACTGGAGGAAAATACAAGGCAAGGAACTCACCCCCATGGCTCGCGCTGTAGATTTTGTCGAGGCCAGAGAAGAACTTCAAGATCAAGAGCCTGGTAATAACCGTAAATCACGCAGCTGATGGCTCAGAAATCGCTGTTCTCCTGCGAAATCTGATGACTGCCGGGAAGGAGAGATCTCCTGCGCAGATATACAGCGGCTTGGGTTCCGCCTCCGGTGGCGACACGGAGATTGAAATCGAGAAGGAATCAATATCCTTGTGTGATCTAAACCGAAAGGGGGCCGAATTGGGACTGCTGCTTTGATTGCCGGATGCGGCTCCGGATTCGAATCCGGATTGCGGCTCCCGAGGGAGCCGCTTATTTGGTCGCCTACGCTGACACACGGCTCGATCCTCATACGAGGAACACTAGAGTGGCGGCGGCGAGAGGAGGGAGCTGCTCGGCGCACGGAAGGCGGTGGCGCATCTCCGGTATACAAACCACTTTCCCCTGTCTAATCCAACCAACCCTAGGTGGGGGGCGGCGTGGTCGGGATCGCCAGCATATAGTATATCTTCGGCCTGCGGTAATCGGGATGCTGGGCCACGAAGGCCCAACGCGCGCTCGCTGTTTGTGTATATATGCAGCTGCAGAGCTTTCCCCTGAAAAAAATTGCTGCAGAGCTGCTGTCTGTCATGTCCCTAACTTGTACCTCGCTGCCGCCGGTGATCGCCGGGACGTTGAGGTATAGAGGAAGAAGAAGATCCAGAGAATGAGAGAAGAAAGAACAGAGGAAGGACAGAGTAAGGTGAGTAGGTGACACGTTCGATTTGTTCCTGTTGTGTGTCGCTGCTTTTGTAGCCACCATCTGTAATCTGTTCCATCTACGATTGGGTCCACGGCCACCAAGGCTAGCAAGGTTTAAATATGGACATGACAGTGTCGTTGCTCGTTCCAGGACAGTGTGAGTGTGAGAGAATTCTAAAAAAAGAAGGGGAATCTATTTTCCGACCGTTTTGAAACTGGCCAAACTTGGTGGACTAACAGGAACCGTCGGATCGGTATCCAACCATCTGGAACCAAACCGTGCGGTGGGTGGAGGTTTTAACGTTGCACACTTGATCCGGACACCCTTTTCACTTGGGTCCCCACGCGCGAGCCTCTCTCTTCCTCCCTACTTCTGACGATCGTTTCGTGCTTTCCTAGGCAGAGGGTGCATGACCTTTGTGCGATCAATGTCGTCAGCAACAGGTGGTCCCTTCCCCTTGTCCAGTACTGTAGGCGGAGCTCGTCCGGGTTGATCTTCATCCATCGACGTCCCAATGGTGACGAACACCTCTCGAGACGTGACGGCATTGTTAGCCTGCTCGTCGCGCATGTACTCCTCTTCCATCTCCTGCATGGCAGAGTCTAGTTCCTCTGGACTAAAATCTATCTCATCTGAGTCTGCACTGAAGTCAGCGTAAAGCACGTCAATCACAAAGTCGGAGGGTGCCAGGACTTCCTCGATGATGGGGGTGGAGGTGCAACAGGTGCGACGATGACTGGAGGTGGTGGCGCTGCTGTGGCGATGGCGCGAGGCGCGGCGGGTGGTGAATCGGAGGGGCTCCGTCAATGAGCGCAAGCGCTGTCTGAGCTGCCGCTTCAGCCTCCGCGTAGTTGTTGACGGTATTCACCATGCCTTCGAAGTTAAGGCGTCCCGACGCCTGCTGCCGTCTTAGAGAATGCCGAAGAAGTGTACCATGGTCCAGTCATTCCACAAAGTGATACATAGCATCATCATTGGGGTAGTGGGCCAGATCATCTCGTATACGGAGCCACCTGGCCAGGTAATCGCGGGAGTTTTCACCCGCTCTCCGAACGCAACATGCCAGATCGAAGATGGTAACCACGCCGACGAACTTGGATCTCTGCTGTCTAGACGCATGGATGAAGCCGGCTGACTTGCAGTGATCTTCCACCGTTATATCCTGCACAGGGGCGGTTTGGGTGGGCCTTGAATTTTTCCGATCTTTGCCGGCAAACTCCGAAGAGAGATCCGAAATTGATCCTTCCGCGAACGTATCCTGCCCGTAGGCGGTCCGTGCGGGCCTTGATGCTCCTCCGACTCCCATGGAACTAGTGCCCGAGTCGGTTTCGCCAATGAAGAGGTGGATGTCTCCGATAGGAACGATCGAACACCGCGTAGGGTTCATCTTCGCCGGGATCCAGAACTCGTCGGGAGGGACGATCGGAACATTGCCGGAGAAGAGAACACGACCGATGGCTACGGTTTCACCGATTCCTACGAAGATCTTGGTCCTCGCCCAACGAAGAGCCTGAAGCGCCTCTTGCCCCATGGTGGGCACCAACTGTCGTGGTATTACCGACGAGTACGCCATGGAGGGGCCCTCACAGGCGTGTTTAGAGACGTGGGGGAAGGCGGACGGTTGACGGGTACGAGGTAACACATCTTATCCAGGTTCAGATCACGGTGGCAGAATCCTACTCCTGCTATAAATCACTATAATGGCAATACGCTGAGTTATAGAGATAGGTTCGTTGTGTGAGGTGTATGCTAATCGCTACTTGGTCGTCTGAAGTTGTGCCCTAAAGGCTCCCATAGGCCCGACTTATATAGTCACCAGGTCCTAGGGTTACAGGGAAAATTCCTAGCCGGATAGGGTACAGGTCCTACACCGTATATTACTAGTCTTGCGTGTCTTGTACTCCAAGGCTCCGGGTACGTCGGTGACTCCACCGTAGCCTTCCTTTATCCGGCATGGGCCTCCCTTCTGGATCCATCTAACTGGGCCGCCTAGCAGGCCATGGGCCATGCTACCAACTGTGGGCCACCCGGGTTATCCGGATAGGAGACATGCTATGAGGATACCCATATAGCTTATCCCCAACAGCCTTGAACTTCTTTTATCTGCACCTTCCCATCCTTGAGAATCAACTCCTTGGGATGAATTTTCAACTCATACATGTACGGGTTGATAGCATTTGAGGAGGAATCCTCTATGGGTGATCCAGAGGAAGACATTGTAGCTCCAAAACTGAGAATTTGCTTGACAGAAACAGATCGAAACAAAAACACGATACACGAACCTCGGGGGATCCGGGGGGTTATATATTATAAAGTTTCAATGCATAAGAAAGGTACAGGTGCGAACACGAGGCGGAGACGAAGGTCAGGGGGCTCACACCCCTCCAGGTGCGGCTAGTTGGGGCCCGCGCCTGGGTGGGTTTGGCCACCCTAGCCTCCGTTTCCTTCTTTATTTCGTCTCGTAACCTTCCGTACATAATAAAAACATCAAAAATATAAAAAGATAAGGATTTCACGAACCTTCTGTTTTCACCACTTTTACCTATTCAAAGACGGACTCTGCAGATTCTGGTGTTTGGTTTTTTATAAATTACTCTAGAGTCACCATTTGAATAACATCCACATCTTCGTTATAAGAATCTCCAGAAATATAATGTTTTACTCTTTGACCATTCACCACCTGTGTTGTGTCATCTTTCAAAGAAGATATTTTGATAGCACCTGAACGATATACCTCCTTAATAACAAAAGGTCCTTCCTATTTTGAGATTAGTTTCCCTGGAAAAAATCTGAGACGAGACCTATACAAAAGAACTTTCTCACAAACATGGAACTCCCTTTTGAGAATTCTCCTATCATGCCATCTTTTTTACTTTTCCTTAAAGAGTCTAGCATTTTCATAAGCTTCACTTCTCCACTCATATAAGGTACTCAAGTCAAGCAATATTTTCTCACCAGCAAGTTTTAAATCTCTATTCAATTCTTTCACTGCTCAATAAGCTTTGTGTTCTCATTCTAAAGGCAAGTGACAAGATTTCCCATAGACCATTTTGTAAGGAGACATCCCCATATGATTTTTATAAGCAGTTCTATACGCCCATAAAGCGTCATTCAACTTTTTAGCCCAATTTTTCCTAGATCTATTAACAGTCTTCTACAAGATAGATTTAATTTCCCTATTGGAAAGTTCTACTTGCCCACTGGTTTGGGGGTGATAAGCTAAAGCAATTTTATGGTTAACATCATATTTAGCGAGAGTTTTCCTAAAACCACCATGAATAAAATGAGAGCCTCCATCAGTCATGAGATATCTAGGCACACCAAACCTAGGAAAAATAACATCTTTAAGCATTTTTAAAGAGGTCTTACCATCAACACTATTTGTAGGTATGGCTTCTACCCACTTTTCAACATAATCAACAACAACAAGAATATGAGTGTACCCTTTTGAAGGAGGAAAAAGACCCATAAAGTCAAAGCCCCAACAATCAAAAAGGTTTAATAACAAGAGAATAATTCATAGACATTTCATTGCGTCTAGAAATGTTACCAACTCTTTGACATTCATCACATGATAAGACAAACTTCCTTGCATTGAAAAGGGTAGGCCAATAAAATCCATATTGTAAAACCTTTTGTGCAGTCCTATCACCGGCATGGTGTCCTCCATAAGCACTACCATGACATTTTCTCAATATCTCTTGTTGTTCAAATTCTGGAACACGTCTTTGCATAATACCATCTACTCCTTCTTTATATAAGTGTGGGCCATCCCAAAAGTAATGCCTTAGATCATAAAGAATTTTCTTCTTTGCTGGGTTGTAAAGGTTGGAGGCAAATTGTGGCATCCCGCAAAACCACTACTAGAAAATCGCGTTGTTTTTTTGTGCATTGCATCATCGTGACCGCATGCTCATGTCATCATGCCACATTGCACTTGAGCATCGTCAACATCATGCATATTAATTTGCCTAAAAACTATTTGCGAAAGACAATCGTTTTCTAAAATTAGCCCTCCTTCTATTTCAAATTAAACCCCTGGATGTTTCCAGATGATTTTAATTTGTCTAAAAACTAATTACAAGAGTTATTATAAAATTAAATAAAAAGTTATAATATTTTAGGGGGCAGTCGAACGGGCCGATTCGACCCAGTCGACCACCCCCGTACAAAAACTAATCGGTCCACCAGAAATCCTAAAACTACCCAACCTAACCTACCCACCCCTCCTCACCACCTCACCCGGACCAATTCGGCCGCCACCTCACCCTCTCCTCTAACCAATCCTCAACCGCCACATCACCCCACCCGCGCCTGGACCCACTCTCCTCTTCCCTCAGCAGCACACACTCACCCACCAGCCTCACCCCACGCGCCCCTCTCTCCCCCGGCGCGTCTTCCACCTCGCCACCACGCTCGCACCGCCTGCCCACCCCCCTTCCTCCCTCGGGATCCTCTTCCCACCACCTCGCCTCGCCTGCAGCCCTCCGCCTCCTCTGTTCCTCCTGCGCCCTAGCTGCCGCCGCCTTCTCCGGCCATGGCTTCGGCTCCCCGCGCTTCGCCTCCGCCAAAGACTCCCTCCTCCGCCCACCATCGCGACGACCCCTTAGCCTCCCGCCTCGGACCTCCCGCCTCGCCGCCGCCTCCGCTCGCCGCCCGCCGTCTCGAAGGCCAAGCGCCTCCCCTCTGGACCACGGCCGCGCCGCCCCGGGATCCCCACCGTCCCCGCTCCGGCCTTCACCACGCGAGCAGGACCTCGCCGCCTCGCCTTCAACCGCGTCCGGCGCAGCGGCCGCCGTCACTGCCCGCCGCCGCACCTCCTCCGCCTGGCCGACGACCCCGCTCGGCCTCCTTCTTCTCGCCTGCCGGAGGTCCCAGGCCCGCCTCGAGCGCCCGCCGGCCGCCCGTCTCTCCTCGCCGACCGACCGGCCACGCCCTCCCGCCCGCAGCGCCTCGCCCCTACCTGGCGGTCTCCAGCGTCTGCGGCCCCGCCGCCGTCCCTTCCCTCTCCGGCGTTGTCCGCTTCGACCTCACCGACCGTGTCCGCCCTTCCAACCTGCTCGCCTCGCCGACGTGCTCTCGCCCTGGTCTGCTTCCACTCGAACATGGTCCCAGCTTTTTGGCAAGTATGTTGATGGCGTGGAGATGTTGGTGTTGCTGATCGAGACCTCGGGGTGAACAAGCACAAAGTTTAGGCAATGGTAACGATGCTGCTCGGGCCCCATGCCAAGATCTTCCGAAGAACATGCCATCCGACAAGTTCGTCATCGACCACCATGACGCCAAGGTCGTCTACACGGACCGCAAGACCGTTCCCCGAAGCCGAAGATAGATCCCGAACCCGGTGCCGCGCCAAGATCTCCTTCACAGACGCGGAATCGATGCCCCGTTCACGGAGTCCGAAGACCGATACCGCCGAACCCGAGCGCCAAGGTCGCCTTCCCGGACCCCCGAAGATCGATCCGAAGCGCCAGGACTCGAACCTGAAGAACGCCAAGATCGCCGACACGGTTACGCCAAGTTCATCTACCCCGGACACCGTGCGACAATATCTACCTCACGGACCCGAAGACCACGGAGACGATAGGAACGACACCGACCCGGAAGAACCCGATGCGCCCCCGACGCCGAACCAAGTCCTGATTCCCGGTTGCGACAAGACCCCTTCCCGCACCGATCCCGATCCTGTCGAGCCGTTCCCCGTCGAACCCTGAGACCGATCCCCGAACCCGAACCCCGGAACCCCAAGATCTGCCGAACCCTAACGTGTGATTCCCTTCCCGAGCCCTATTTTATAAAATGGAATATAAACTGTCGCATATTAATTGATCATGCATGCATACTTGTCTGTGGTTTGGGGGCCTTATGCCGATTCACCTAATAATTAAATATGGGCCCCATATGCGGGCAAATCTCGTCTCATATTGGCCTCATTTAAATTTGTGTAGCGAACCGGTGATATCTTTTGTCTTGATAATGCAACATTTAAAATGCGGGGTATCTAAATAACTTGAACCGTTTAATTAATTGTCGGGACCCCGGTTTCGCTTAATATGGCTTAATTGCATCGCAGCTTTGCCATGTCATACCTCATACATGCATCATGCCCGATCTTCTGCCGTTGTATTAAATAGTGCATCCGGTGTTTATTCTAGTGTTTTGCTTCTTCGCGGATAAGGCCGTTGAGTCGATGTGAGCTTCGACCCGATCTTCGGATGAACCTCCGTCAATGTTTTTCAGGCGAGCACCTCCCCCTTTTCTACCTATCTTACTTTTATAGTATTTATTCCCTCCTGTTGATCTATTGCTACCTGTGTTGCGATGCTCTAGCTTTCGTACCCGTGATATCCTTTGCAGCCTTATATTGCCTTGGACACACCCTATTACCTGTTGTTTGGTAGATAATTGGACTTGCGCGTCGTAGTCGCTTGCTCAAGTGCTGTTGCGCGTCGTCAAGTGCCACAGTTGTTGGTGTATTGCCGTATGGTTGATGTTGGAGATGATTATGGCTTTACTTTCCGTCACTTTAATTCCTGTTTAACAACTAAAATTGAAGTAAGTAAGCAGAGGCATCGGTGGGTGATAGATAATATTTGGTTTCCGACCGCCCACTTGTGTCCCGTAGGACCCCGAGTACTTGATACCTGTTCCTTGATTTATCGCGCTATCCACATACGGGAATTATGGGCCCTTAGCGAGCTTGATTGATCTTATTTCTTGGGGCCACAAACTAGTTTGAGGTTTTATTTACGATCCTGTACTTATGCCATGTTTCTTCGCTTTATTTACGATTGTGCGAGGAGCACACTGCATCGCTTTAGGTAAGCGGAGTGTTTTCGCGTATCTACAAGCCCGCTTTGGGGTTCCTCGTTCTGACCATTGACGCAAACCTTGAGTCCGTCTCGGAGCTAGCTTACTTCGTTGCGGGTCTACTCAATGGGGTGGCCCCCTGAAATATCTCTGAATCCTGTGATTGCTTTGTCGTGAAAGCCTCGTTGGGTTTTGATTTGGTTTTTCCGAGGTTGATCGTGTGTGTGTTGCTATTTGTGCACCCCGGCCGGGTTAAAACTTTCTGAAAGCCGTGTCCGCGGTTATGGACGACTTTTTTTTTTTTTTGAACGAGGATAGGCCCCGAAGGACCTAGATACTGCGATTAACCAAAGCGGTGGGTACAATTACAGAAAGGACCAGAAAAGAAAAGACAATACAACAAGGTCCCTCAACTTTGCACAAAGCACCCTGCAGGAAAGCTCCCAAACGCGATCGAGTCCTGCACACCGCAACAATCTCGCCTCCAGCCACGGCCGCCGTCGTTGGAACCGGGGACGAACCACTTGGGCCGACGTCGACGCATGATGCCGCGAGGAGGGAGAGAAAAGGCCGCCGATGGCGGTTAAAGAAGCTCAGGCACAGAGGCCGTTCGAGCTCGGCGTGGCCATCTTCTTGGCCAAAGATAGCGGGTGGCTTAAAGCTTCCGCTTGGGGAACGCCGGAGAAGTCGCAGCATCGCCGCCTGGGAACACCAGGCAGCCCCATCCTTCTCCAAAGATCAACAGGCCCTCCTTCCTTCTTTCCCTCGCCACCACGGCAGGCCGAGATCTGGAAGGGGAGCTTGTCGCCGTCAACGCCTTGAAGGAGCACTCGAACTTTATGCCCGAGCCACCAAGATTGCTCCACCCTCTAGTGAATGCATCCACTGCAGCCGCACGGAGGGGGAAGCTTGGCGACCTCCTGGCGCCGCTCGAAAACGCCAGAGTAGCTCGAAGACGACGATTCAGCCGCCACCCAAACCTGTGCCATCTCCCCGCCACCACGGCCGCCGAGAGAGGACCTCGACCGGGCGCTCACAGACCGTCAACGCAGCTTTATTGAGGAGAACGGTGGTCGCCGCCGTCGCCATCCATCCACCATGGACAAGGAGGAGACCACAAGCAACCCTAAGATGCTAAGGATCTGGCCTGAGCCCTAGCACCGCCTCCGACTACGGGCATCCAGCCCAAGACCGCACAAGGCCGGACCACCTACAACTATGCTATAACGGCAAGATCGCTCCCCATCCACTCCAGCCAGAGCCGGAGGAGAGGGGGAGGGGAGCCGGCGACGCTGAAGCGACTCTCAAGGAAGAAGACGAAGAGGAGAGGAGAGGGGGAGAGGGGAGACACCCTCCGTCCCACCTTCTCCTTTTTTTTCAACAAATTGTGTGTTTATGGACGACTTGGAGCACAGTATCTCGATCATAGACAACTATCACTAAAGTAGTGCTATAAACTTGACTTTATAATGACTAGTAATCAGCTTCACTATAATGGAATGGCTAAATAAAACTTCCAACAATTGCTTGTTTGGGTGTCGCTTGCGACCATTGTACCTGACTAGTAAGTATTGCAACTATAACGGAATGGCTAAATAAAAGAACCAACAACTGCTGGGTTTTGGGATATCTCATGCTAATTATATCTGATTAGTAAGTGTTGCAACTACAACGGAATGGTTAACTAAAACGGCCCACTGCTTATTTTATCAGGATGATTATCTACACCTGACTAGTAATCGCTGCAACGATAACCGAATAAATAAAACTGCCAACTGTGTGAGTTCCCCGGTGGACTTCCTCGATTGGTCTCGAGGGGGAAATACTAGGATGGGATTGTTTGGTGTTAGCTTCACGTGGGATCCGGATAGGTTTTTCTTACCCCTGTCTGATAGCCGCCAGTTTTATCGAGTCTCTATAGGTTGTTTAGTGCATGCTGCCTCTGCCGCTTCAGTCCACCATACCTATATAGGCGAGGACCGCCGAATTCTAGCCTCGCCGTGTACTGGCCTCAGTACTGACGCTCCTCTTTTTCCTTTGCCCTTTGTCGGCGCCCCTTTTGTTTAAGCAGGTTTGAGATCGACGTCGTTAGCAGGGTTACCCTTCCGGCTTGGCCTGGTGTAACACCCTCAGAATCGGACCTATGCAAGTTTGAGCAAAATTCGCCAAACCCGCATAGAAACGATTCAAAGGTGCCCACCAGGCACTTTCGATGGGTGGAAAGAAGTAATAACATTACACAACAGTCCTCGATGGGACCCACGAGCAGATATACATACGGCGACTCAATGAGTCAAGATGCAGATATAATATACAAAGATCCAAATCACCTTGAAAGACGGAGTCCGACTACGGACAAGATGCAAATGGGGCTAAGAGCCTGAAGAATAACCAATGGCGTCCATAACCCCTGAGCCAAGCGGAAGGGTAACCACGCTAACGCGCCGATCTCAAAACCTTAAACAAAAGGGTGCCGACAACGGGCAAAGGAAAAAGAGGAGCGTCGATCGAGGCCATACGGCGAGGCTAGAATTGCGGTCCTCGCCTACATAGGTATGGTGGATCAAGCGCAAGCAAGATGCACTAAACAACCTATAGAGACTCGATACAAGGCGGTTATCGAGAGGGGTAAGAATGACCTATCCGGATCCAACACAAACTAACACCAAACAAACCCATCACGGTGTTTCTCGAGACCAAACGAGGAAGTCAACCGAGGAACTCACACAGTTGGCAGTTTTATTTATTCAATTGTAGTTGCGACAATTACTAGTCAGGTTTAGATAATCATCCTGATAAAATAAGTAGTGGGTCATTTTGGTTAACCATTCCGTTATAGTTGCAGCGATTACTAATCAGATACAGATGGCATGATATAACCCCAAAACCCAGCAGTTGTTTGTACTTTTATTCAGCTATTCCGTTGTAGTTGCAATACTTACTAGTCAGGTACAATGGTCGCAAGCGACACGCCAAACAAGCAGTTGTGGGCAGTATTAATTAGCCATTCCATTATAGTGAAGCTGATTACTAGTCATTATAAAGTCAAATTTATAGCAATAAACTTTAGTTATGCTTGTCTATGATCGAGATACTGTGCTCCAAGTCGTCCATATCCGCGGACACGGCTTTCAGAAAGTTTTACCCGGCCGGGGTGCACCAATAGCAACACACGCTCGATCAGCCTCGGAAAAACCAAATCAAAACCCAACGAGGCTTTCACGACTGAACAATCACAGGATTGAAATATTTTGGGGCCACCTTAAGTAGATCCCTAGCAACGTGACCGACTCGAGACGGGCTCAAGGTTTGGGTATACGTTTGTGAACGATCGGGAACCCGAAAGTGTGGCTGGGCTTGTCGACACGCCAAATCGTGTCCCGATCCTAATAGTACAAAGGTGCTCTCGCACAAATTAAATACGTAAAAGTAGCATGGCATAAGTACAGATCGTAAATAAAACCTCAAACTAGTTTGTGGCCCCAAGAAATAAGAATGAATCAAGCTCGCTCGGGGTCCCATATACCTCCGGATGTGGATAGCGATAAATCAAGGAACAGGTATCAAGTACTCGGGGTCTTACGGGACACAAGTGGGCGTTCGGAAACCAAATATTATCTATCACCCACCGATGCCTCTACTTATTTCAATTTTAGTTGTTAAACAGGAATTAAAGTGAACAATAAGTAAAGCTATGATCATCTCCAACAACAACATGTGGCAAGGCTCCAACAAGCGGGCATTTGACAACACATAAAGACTTGAGCAAGCGGCTACGACGCGCAAGTCCCACTATCTACCAAACAACAAGTAATAGGAGGTGGCCATGGCAATATAAGGCTGCAAGGGATATCTCGGGTACGAAAACTAGAGCATCGCAACACAGATAGCAATAGATCAACAGGCGGGAATAAATACTATAAAAGTAAGATAGGTAGAAAGGGGGGATGCTCGCCTGAAAACATTGCCGAAGGTTCAACCACCGAAGATCGGGGCGAAGCTCACATCAACTCAACGGCCTTATCCGCGAAGAAGCAAAACACTAGAAGACACACCGGATGCAATATTTAATTCAACGGCGGAAGATCGGCATGATGCATGTATGATGCATGGCATGGCAAGGTGCGATGCAATTAGGTCAATATTAAGTGGAACCGGGGTCCCGACAATTAATTCATAGGTTCAAGTTGTTTAGCTACCCCGCATTTAAATGTTATCATAACAAGGCAAGATAAGATACCGGTTCGCTACACAGATTTAAATGAGGCCGATATGAGACTAGATTTGCCCGCATATGGGCCCCATATTTAATTATGAGGTGAATCGGCATAAGGCCCCCAAACCACATGGCAAAATATGCATGCATGAACATTTAATATGCGACAAGTTGTTATTTTGTAACATAGGGTTTTCGGGAAGGGATTCACACATTAGGGGTCTCGACGATCTTGGGGTTCCGGGGTTCGGGTCTCGTGGTCCGTGGTTCGACGGGTTCGGTCTCGACGGAACATTCTCGGACTCGGTAGATCTTGTCGCATCGGGTCTGTGTCCGGTGAAGTTCATGTCGTGCCCGTGTGATCTTGGCGCCCGAGGAAGATCATGTCGAGCCATCGGGTTTGGTTCGGGTCTTGTCTGGTGGCGTCATCGGCGCTCCCTGAACAACTTGTTGTCCCGACGCCACCGGATCCTCGGCTTGGCATGCATCACCCCTCGATCACATATCGGCGTACTTGAGGTTCCGTGAGGAGAACTTGCATCCGCTAGGCGATATTGTCGAATCCTTGTCGGCCATGGCGTTGGTGACGAACTCGGTCTGTGATTTGAGTACTTGGCGTCGCGAGGGAGTACTTGGTTCGGCCGGTTCGGTCTTCGCCTCCGGAACGGGTCTCGTGGTCTCGACAAACTTGATGTTTCCGCATCTCCAGTCGAGGATCCGGGCATCCGGGTTCTCGGTCTCTGTCGTTGATGACGATCTTGGTTAGTCCTCTAGTGACCTCGCTTCATCGGTGCAACCAACAACCTTGGTCGGGTTAGCTCACACAAGCACATCCCTACACCTGTATATGCATACCCAACAGAGGTACAGGACCCCAAACGGCAGGAACAGGAGACGTGCACAGGGAAAAACAGGGCATGGGCTTGGGCACGCGCGACGCTGCAGACGGAGGTGGCGGCTGGACGAGGCCGACGCAGCCGGGAGGAGATCGGGCAGAGGAGGAGACGGCGCGGGTGGTCTGGCGAGGTGGGCCCCGACGTGGGCGAGGAGACCCCGGCGACACGCTGGCGAGAGAAGAGCCAGCTGCCGCCGGGACGCGCCACGCAGGCGGGCTCGGCCGCGGCGAGGGGTCTCTTTGAGGCGGGCCGAGGGCGGCGCTCACGGGGCGGCGGCAGACGCGAGGCGGCGGAGACAGCGCCAGGAAGGGGAGGAGCGGAGGCGGGCGGCGCTGACGGAGGCGGGCTCGCGACGCGGCAGAGCGCGCTCAGCGCGAGGGGAGAGGAGGAGCGCAGACGGGCGAGATCGGGAAGGGCCGACGCCGTGACGGAAGACGGAGGCGCAGAGCGCGGCTCGGCTTGAGCGAGGGTCGGGACGGGCGGCAGGCGGCCGAAGCTAGGGAGGGCGGAGCAGTCCGCGAGGAGGCAGGGGGGCCTGAGACACGCGGGCGGCAATGAGGGATGGGGCGAGGACGGAGAGGAGGGAGGAGCGCCGGGCGGTGTTGGGAGGGGAGGAGGGGCGAGCCGAGGAAGAGGATCAGGGCGCGTGGGGGAGGCAGTCGTGGTGGGCCAGGGGGACAAGCGGCCAGGGGAGGCGGGTCCCGACTGGGCCTGAGCGCAGGCGCGGGAGCGTGGTGGGTGGTTCTTTGTGTGGTGAGAGCGGAGAGATAGAGAGTGGGGTGGGGATTTGGGGTAGGATTAGGTGGCGAGGTGATTGGGTGAGGGAGAGGGAGATGAGGTGGCGAGGTCGATAGGCTAGGGTGAGGTGGAGGCAAGGGTGGGTAGACTAGGTTGGGTGAACTTAGGATTTAGAGGGCTGGTTTGGTGGACCGATCTGTTTATCTGAGGGTCGTCGGGTCGGGTTGGCCTGTTCGAACCCCACTAATTAATAAATATTTTTATTTAATTTAAAAGCACCTTTTGCAGATATAGCGTCCAAACAAAAATAATCCGGAGACCGGGCTTTGATATTTGAATAGAGGTGGGGCGTTTTAGAAAACAAAATGGGCTTCGCGAAATAGTTTAATGCAAACAATGCATGCTGATGACGATGCAATGCACAAATTCAACGCGATTTTCTAGTAGTGGTTTTATGGGATGCCACACAGGCAGGGTTATGGACGCCATTGGTTATTCTTCAGGGCTCTTAGCCCCATTTGCATCTTGTCCGTAGTCGGACGCCGTATCATTTTCAAGGTGATTTGGATCTATGTATATTATATCTGCATTCTTGACTCATGGAGCCGTGTTGTATATATATATCGCTCATGGGTCCCATCGAGGACTGTAATGTTATTACTTGTTTTCACCTTGCGCAAGTGCTGGTGGGCACCTTTGAATCGCTTTCTATGGGTTTGGCGGGTTTCGCTATAACTTGCATAGGTCCGATTCGAGGGTGTTACACAAATACTTGGAAACCATAAAGTTAGCATAATAAACATACCAAGGACTCTCATGCGGACTTACCATTATTGCAGCCAACTACTCATTTGGAAAACTATCATTAACAAGCAAAGGGTCAAAAGAAATGTTTTCCAAACGAGATAAATTGTCGGCAATCGGATTTTCAAAGACATTTCCTATCTACAATATGCAAATCAAACTCTTATAAAAGCAACACCCATCTAATAATCCTAGGCTTAGCGTCCTTATTTGTCATAAGGTACTTAATAGTAGCATGATCAGTATGAATAGTAACCTTTGAATCAACAATACAGGGTCCAAACTTATCACAGGCAAAGATTACAACTAAGAATTATTTTTCAGTAGTAGCATAATTCTTTTGAGCAGCGTCTAGAGTCTTGCTAGCATAATGAATAACATTCAACTTCTTATCAACACGTTGCCCAAGGACAACACCCACAAAAAAATCACTAGCATCACACATAATTTCAAAATGTAAACTCCAATCAGGCAGTTGAATAATAGGAGTAGTAGTCAAAGCTTTCTTCAAAGTTTCAAAAGCTTCCTTACAATCATCATCAAAAACAAAAGGTGCATATTTTTTGAAGAAGATTGGTAAGGGGCTTTGAAATTTTGGAGAAATCTTTAATAAACCTCCTATAGAAACCATCATGACCAAGGATACTACGAATACCTTTTATATCTCTAGGGAAAGGCATCTTCTCAATTGCTTCAATTTTGGCACCGTCAACTTCAATGCCTCTTTCAGAAATTTTGTGTCCAAGAACAATCCCTTCATTAACCATGAAATGGCATTTCTCCCAATTAAGAACAAGGTTGGTTTCTTCACATCTCTGCAAAACTTTATCAAGGTTGTGCAAACAGTTATCAAAAGAAGTTCCATAGACGGAGAAATCGTCCATGAAAACCTCCACAATTTCTTAAACCATGAAAGATAGCAGACATACATCTCTGAAAGGTAGCAGGAGCATTACATAAACCAAAATGCATACGCCTGTAAGCATAAGTGCCATAAGGACAAGTGAAAGTGGTTTTATCTTGGTCTTTGCTTTCACAGCAATTTGAGAGAACCTAGAATAACCATCAAGAAAACAAAAGTGGGTCTTTTTAGACAACCTCTCAAGCATTTGATTAATAAAGTGTTGGAATTATGCCCTAGAGGCAATAATAAAGATGTTATTATTATAATTCTTGTTCATGATAATGTTTATATTCCATGCTAGAATTGTATTAAGCGGAAACTTTAATACTTGTGTGGTTTGTGAACAACACCGTGTCCCTAGTACGCCTCTATGGACTAGCTCATTGATCAATGATGGTTAAGGTTTCCTAACCATAGACATGAGTTGTCAATTGATAATGAGATCATATCATTGGGAGAATGATATGGTGGACAGACCCAAACTAAGCGAAGCAATTAGATCGTGTCATCGTGTTCGTCTTTGCGAAGCTTTTCTTATGTCAAATATTGTATTCCTTAGACCATGAGATAATACAACTCCCTGGTATCGGAAGAAAGATTTGAGGTCATCAAACGTCATCCTATGAGAGGGTGATCATAAAGGTGTCTCTCAGGTGATCGGAAAGTATCTGTTGGGTTGTATGTATCGAGATGGGATTTTTCCCTCCCAAGTTGGAGAGATATACTTCGGGCCCACTCGTGTCGATATCAACACCTTGCAAGCATGTGGTTAAGGATTTAATCACAAAGTGATATTGGATTACGAACGAGTAAAGTACTTTGTGAGCGAGATTGAACTAGGTATGTGATGCAAGACGATCAAATCTCGGGCAAGTAAAATATCGCGAGACGAAGGGAATATATATGGGATTGATTGAATCCTGGCATCGTTGTTCATCCGATATGATCATCGATGAATGTGTGGGAGTCAATATGGGTGCCGAGACCCCGCTGTTGATTATTGATAGAAGATCATATGCGCATATTCTCGAACCCAGGTCACACACTTAACGTGTCTCGACTCTAGGATAGATTGGATAATTAGTTTATGAGTTTTTGTTGAGTCTCGGATGGGATCCGAGACATCACGAGAGGTTCCGTGGTCCGAGAATAAGATTCATATAAGGCGGCAGTTTTTGGAGTTGAATTGTTCGGGTTAATCGGTATTGTCTTGGAAGCTTCTAGAACCTTCGGAAGGGGACCAACGTGGCCCCACCTTCCGGGAGGGGCATGGGTCTATGAGGGAGTGCCCTGGCCGCATTGGCCCAGGGCACAAGGCCCCATAGGGCCAGCCAAGAGAGGTTTAAACTCGAGATAGACCTTCTAGAAGGGGTTTCCTTGCCCCCACTCCTTATCCTTTGGGGCCGCGGTTTGGGATTGGGGAGGGCTAGCTGCGCCCCCTCTATAAAGAGGGGTGGGGCGCACCAACCCCCACACCTTCCTCCAACCCTAGCCTGCTGCCTCCTCTCTCCTCCCGATCGCTTGCTTGCGAAGCCCTGCTGCAGAAATTCTCCACCAATTGCACCGCGTCGTCGCGTTGTAGATCCAACCCATCTCTCCACCATACTTGCTGGACCGAGGAAGGAGGATACGTCGAGGTGCTGCACGTGTGCATCTCACGGAGGCACCGCCACTTGTGGTGCTAGATCGGATCGGGTCGCGAGGAGGAGAAGCGAGTACGACTACATCACCCACGCGTTCAGAGCGTTCATGTCTGAATCTTCAAGGGTATGAAGATCTAATCCAATCTCTCTCGTTGTTTGCATCTCCTAGAGTAGATCTTGGCTTTCCCTCTGTTCGCATCCGTAGAAAATTTTGATTTACTATGCCGTGAAACCCTTCAGTGGTATCAGAGCTAGATCTATGCGTAGATGTGTTTCACGAGTAGAACGCAACATGGTTGTTGCGGGCGTTGATGTTTTCTGTTGCAAGCCTCTTGTTTGTGTTCTTCTTATGACGCGGGATAGTGAGATTGAAGCGGTCCAGGCCAACCTTACGCGACGTCGTTCGCGAGACCGGCTCCGCACTTGACGTGTGGCTTGTTCCACACATGCGGCTGGTGGATGTCAGTTTCTCTCACTATAGTTGTCATGGGATTAACACCGGAGTTTGGCAACCATAATATCACCGTTGTGGCTTTCCGTAGGTAAGAATCGTTCTTAGCATCTACTCCAATAATCCACGTAAAACATGCAACAACAAAGTAGAGGCATCTAACTTGTTTTTGCAGGGAGTGTTTTCTGTGATATGGTATGGCCCAAGATGTGATGTGTATAATGTATGCGATGATCATGTTTTGTAATGTTTCACGACTTGCATGTCGATGAGTACACAACCGGTAGGAGCCATATGGTTGTCTTTATAATTGTGTATGACCTGTGTGTCAACTTCTTATACGCCATGTAATAGTTTCACTTTATCGCTAAGTAGTTAGCAATAGTTGTAGTTGCTATTCGTGGTGGAGGCAATCATGGTGGAGTGATGGAGATCATGCCGGCACGCACAAGATGGAGATCGTTGCGCGAAGATTGGCTATACCATGTCACATTAAAGTTATATGCATGTGATGTTTATCCCTTTGTGTATCTTATTATGCTTAGATCGCGACGGTAGCATTATAAGATGATTCCTCACTTAAAGATCAAGATAAAACTGTTCTCCCGAGTATGCACCGTTGCGAAAGTTCGTGTCCAAGCATCACGTGATGATCGGGTGCTATAGACTCTACGCTCACATACAACGGGTGCAAGCAGTTTTACACGCGGAAATACTTGGGTCTAACTTGACGAGCCTAGCATGTACAGACATGGCCTCGGAACACATGAACCGAAAGGTTAAGCATGAATCATATGAATGATATGATCGACACTTCGTTGTCCACCATTGAAGCCACATATCTTCTCGTGATGATCGGATTAGGTGTGGTGAATTTGGATCATGTTCACTAAACAACTTGAGGGATGTTGAATTTAGTGGGAGTTCATCTAGTAATTTGATTAAGTTGAACTATTTATCATGAACATAGTCTAAATTGTACTTGCAAATACTGTAGATCACATGGCCAAGTCCAACTTCAACTTTAACGTTTTTGCTGAGAAGGAAAAGCTTAGAAACAATGGGTCTAACTTCACCAATTGGTTCCGCAATCTAAGAATCATTCTTTCTGGCGGTCAAAAGGACTATGTCCTTGGGAAAGAGTTAGGTGACCCCCCTGCTGCAACTGCGTCGGCTGATGAGAAAGCTGTCTATCAGTCGCGCAAATATGATTATGGTGTGATTAAGAGCACCATGTTATTTGCTATGGAACCGGTGTTTGACACGAGAAAAACGTTCTGGAAAAGTCGAACGTGGGCTACTCGAGGGGAGAAGAATGGTAGCGTGTTTTCTCATGCGCCGGGGTAAAGAAAAGAAGTGCGGGCGTGCCAGTGTACCGTAGTACACAAGAAAAGGTAGGGAAGATGCATTTCATTAATCTCTCATGGAGAAACAAAGTACAAATCCCTAATACAGTGCGCTCTGTGGCCTGCTCGCGCGGCCAGCCTGACTATGGCGATTGCGATCTCATGGTTCCCGGGGCCTCGGAAGGCACCCGGTTAATTACTCCCGCGGGTTACGCCGCGAGACACCTCCGATTAAGCCGTGTGGTCGGCTTCGTCGTCTTCGCTTCGCGTTCTCCATGCATGATGTGGTGGTGGTGTGTGTGTGGGCGGCGGCAGAGCCCGTGTCCTCGTCGGTACACGCGTCGCGAGTAGCATGGCCTTTGCTCCGGCCATGCCCGCCCTCGCCATCGTGCCTCGTCGGTCTTGACGGCGTCGATGTAGTTGAAGTTGGAGTAGCATGGGTCCGCTCAGCTGGGACTTCTCGACGACCAGCAGCCTCGTCGGGGTGCGCAAGGGGTATGCCTCGCAGGAGTAAGCGTTGGTGGAGATCAGCGTCGGTGCAAAACCGACACGCGCCTACAAGTCGGTGCAGCCAACGTGGTCGACACCTCGTCTCGGTCCGACGCCGAGTTCACGGCTGTCGTCCTAGACAAGAGCGTCGTCTCACGGGCTCGTGGAGATGGGAATGGCGCCGACTTGCATACTAACAGCCCGTCATCACTCGTCTTGACGCCGCCGGAGTGAAGAAGGCACCGGCTCGATGGGAGAAGAGATGGCGCCAGCTTGCATACTAGCGACTGTCATCACTCGTCTTCGGCACGCCTCGCCGGAGTGAAGAAGGCACCGGGCTCGCTGGGAGAAGAGCTGGCGCCAGGCTGCGCCAGTGCTGCGCCGCGCCGCCGTCTGTGGCGTTGGAGATAGCGTCGGGCTCACGCTGGTAGCCGCATGCCCTGAGCCGTCGTCTTGTCGACGTTGGTAGGAGGTGAAGAAAGGTTGGGCTGCACGCCAGCAGCCCCGCCGCCATCTTGGGCAGCATGGTTCGTCGAGATGGACGTGGCGCCGAATGCACGCCGGCCGCCTTATCGACGTCGTCTTCGGCACGCTTCTACGGCATGAGGAGGTACCGGGCTCCACGCCTCCATCGTCTTCGGCGCCGCTGTAGAGCATGGCTCGATGGGGAGGATATGGCGCCAGCGACGCCTCTGATCGCATGGCCGTCTTTGGCGCCACACCGAGTGGAGATGGCGATGGCGCCGGGCTGCAGCAGCGACCTCACGTCCTCGGGGCCGTCGTCTTGGTGGCGACGGAGAGGAGATGGCGCGGGCTGCCGCGGCAGCGCCCGAGACCGTCCTATTGGTGGCGGCGGAGGTGGAGATGGCGCCGTCTTGCTGCCGCCGCGCCCCAGTCGTCGACTTGGTGGCGTTGGAGATGAACGTGGCGCCGTGCTGCACGCCGGCAGCCGCGCGCCCCCGGGTCATTGACTTGGTGGCGTTGGAGATGGCACCAGGCTACACGCCGGCCGTACGCTCTCGGGTCCGTCGTCTTGCTGGAGGCACCGGCAGCCGCGCGCCCTCGAGGCTCGTGGTAGTGGAAACGGCGCCGGCTTGCACGCCGACTGCCCCACCGTCGCCCGTCGGTGTGGCTCGCTGGAGTGGGGTGACGCCGTCTTGTCCATGGGTTGGACGTATCCGCATCGGTGCGGCAGAGTGTGCATGTGTGTGTATATGCTGTAGAGAGAAAAGAGAAAAAGAGAGAGATTTAACCATGATTCTCACCATTAGAAAGCTCCATGCCACCTCCCTTCTTGCTTCCAATCGGGTATACGTGTGTGTATGGGTGCTGATCAATGGATGTTTGTAGATTTTGTAGAGCGTGTGTGTATGAGGATTGGAGATTGGAATTTAGCTAGCCGTGTGCGTGTATGGGATTTTCTGAGGGCGAGGTGCAAGAGCTCTGCCTCCGGCCGGCGAGAGAACTCTCGTCTGGGAGCTGGCGTGGTGAGTCTGGGTGTTGGCGTCGCGAGTCTGGGCCTCCCTGGTGTGCCTGGGTGTGTACCTTTTATAGGCATATAAGGGGTGGATGGATAGTGATGGAGCGGCTGCGGCGGCCATGTTTATCTCAACGCACGCACGCGCTAATTCTCCCGGGGAGTCCGCGGCCGTTCGGCGTGATCCTTATCACCTCATCGTTTGTTGAAATCAACTCGAAAAGTATATGTTCAGTTGAAGGCGAGTCGATCACGGCCATAGACGGCCCGTGCTTGCATACCACGACGCTGTGGCGGTGAGTCAACCGGCCGGAATGCACGTATACCTAAGTATTGTTTGTCTTGTACTTGTACCATGTATCATGTGCACGACCTGCTCCTTCAAGATTTCTTTGACTAGCACTTGCACTCTGCAGCAACCTGAGCCTTATAGCTTCATACCAAAAATCCATCGAACAAATGCCCCCTCGCCAAGTAGAGTTCGAGTGCAAAGCGAATCTCGGGCTCGACTTGGTGAAAAACCAGGTAGCTTGAGCAACTATTTCGTTGCAACCTTGTTCACCGCGTAGAGGCGGTGCGTGTAGATCTTCCCAAGTTCATAATAGATTAGAGAAATTTGCTGGGCCATGTACTGCTGTGGCGCCAATCAGCAAAACATCCGCAATGCACCTCCGTTGTACAGCGAAATACCATGCCGTGTCTTGGAGAAAATTTATCAAACTAGTCGCGACCGCATAGCTGTAGCAGTGTCAGCCGACTAGATCGAAGGGTTTCATGATTCGTCTTTGGCCGTGACCGCGCATCGCTCCCATATCTGCATGTGTCGATGTGTCGCTGAGACGCCGGAAAGACAACAACGTCGACACCACCCCGGTGTTGCCGCGGTAGGCTGGTGGAGGCACTTGAAGTTGAAGGCGCTTGGAGTATTGTGTACGCCCCATCGTCATTCATCTTGTAAAAGCATATGGCCGAGCATTTGCTCGAGGAATAAAACCCACAAGAGCTAGAAAACACGAAATCGAGAGAAAAACATGATTTTGGTTTTGGATTTTTAAAATGTTGGCTTTCCTGTTATACACTAGCTATATGTGTGATATTGGAAAAGGCTGCCAAAGGACTTGTCTTCGAGAATCGTCGCAAGACCATGACGATTACGCCCTTCCGTATGCGTGTGTGGAGACGCCTGTCTTGGAGATGCTTCCAAGAGGCGGTAGAGAATCATACTCTAGCCCATTCTGGTACCGAGGAGCCCCATGGCTCAGCCATGCCCCCTGCATGATACCCCGCGAACCCAGAGACTTGGGCATGGTAAAACGAGGGAGTAAGGCTTTGGGACAACAACTCTGAAACTTCCGCGCCTTATTGAGGGGTGGTGAACAGCTACCTTCCGCCTTCCCTCGAATGGTTCCCTTATGCTTGAGACGGTTTAGACTTGTGTCTTGGAGTTTATGTATTTTTGCCCTCCTATGGGGACGGCTTGCGAGGTCCACTTGGGTGACCACGAGCTTCATGAGATTGCTTGCACTCTTGGAGATACTTTTTTTGTTTTTGGCTTGAACTTCTGAGATTATCTTCTTCTTTCTTTGCTCGGGGAGCCATCTTGGGAACTTGGAAGGCACCGTTCACCTTGGTGGACTAAGGAACCCTCTGGCACTTTATCTGGAGCTTTTTGTGGCACACCCCTGGGTTGTCACGCGGTTACGCACCGAGTCGGGCAGCCTTTTCGTGATCTTTTCCTATGGTCTTCCCTAGGGTGTGAGCCTCTACGAACGCGAGGCACGCCAGGGAGCATGAGGGGCGTGGAGTCTCGATACGCTGAAGTGCCCAAGTGATCTTCTCCACTGCCTCTGGAAGCATCCACTTGGTACGTGTCATGCTTTGTGGGTGTAGGTGCCGCTCCACTTGCAACTTGGCACCTCGTGCCGCCCTCTGACAAGTCCTAAGGCAGCCAGATCTTCAATCACCAGCACAGTATGATTAGGGAAAGCCAGTTTTGTTTTGTTGTTGGGGGACAACAGACGATCCACACTATGCAAAGGAGAATGCATCATGGACATGAGCCGACTGAAGGACTCCCCATAGAAAAAAAAACAAAAGAAAAAAAGAGGAAAGGGACTAAGAAGCAAATATTTAGCAAAATATTTTTAAGAAACCTTCCGTTGATTGGAGGCATGGGCGGGCTCCTTGAGGATCGACCAGCTGGTATGCACCCCGTCGAGGCTTGCTCGATGGCGAGGGTCCTTCCCACTTTGGCTCGAACTTCCCTTAGTCTTGTGCGTGTGACGATGGGGAGCCTGAGGACAAGCACTACCTCGCCCTTCCGAAAGACGCGTTGCCTCACGAGCTTGCCGTAAGCTCTCACCATGTTTTGACGGTAAAGCTCCAAGTTCTGCAGGGCTTGGAGATGCTCCTCCTCTAGGGCGTCAAGCTCCTGGAATCGCAGTTGTACTGTTCATCTTTGTGAGTTCATCTTGGATGGCGACACAAAGAGAGGGTAGTTGGACCTCCAATGGAAGTACCGCCTCCCGTAGACAAGGGAATAGGGTGTAGACTGAGTTGGGGTACTGAATGTGTGACGCCCATAGAGACTCGAAGAGACGGTCGGGCCAGTCCTTCTATGTCTTGTCACCGTCTTCTTGAGTATCTTGCCGGCGCCTTGTTGAAGGCCTCGATTGCTCCATTGGCTTGAGGGTAGTAGCCGGAGTAGTTCCACTTGATCTTGTACTTTTCCATGAACTCATACATCTTGTTGGATTTGAATGCCTTGCCGTTGTCGGAGGTGATACGGTGTGGTATCCCAAAGGGATGTATGATATTTCGCTCTAGGAAGTTGATGACGTTGTCGCTCTTCACCTCCCGCAGCGGGACAGCCTCCGCCCACTTGGAGAAGTAGTCCGTCACTGCAAGGATGAAACGATGGCCCCTGGAAGATGGCGGGTCGATGGGTCCGATGACGTCAATCCCCAAGGCGTCGAATGGCCATGAGGGAATGGTGGGGTGTAGAGGACCTGGCGGCTGATGCTTGAAGTCGCCATGGATTTGGCAACCATGGCATGACCTGGCTACCTAGAGGCAGTCCTTCATGATGCCGGGCCAATAGTACCCAGCTAGGCGTATGGCATGGTACATCTTGGCTCCACCTTGGTGTCCACCGCAGACCCCGTGGTGCACCTCTTGTAAGATCTTTTTGGCTTCATCTTGGTTGACACACCGAAGTAGAATCTCTTGCCCGTGAGACCGTTTGTACAAGACGCCGACCTTATATACATAGGAGGGAAGTCGCCGTTGGAGTTGGCGCCTCTCGACGGGGTCGTCGGGGAGGCTGCCGTGCTTGAAGTAGTTGAGGAAGGTTTGTAGCCACTCGTCCTCCTCCACGACGTTCGTCGTGATGGTGTTGACTTATTCTTCCTCCGGGATGAGTTCTAGGACAGCGGGAAGAAGCCACCTTTCTTCCACCGTCACTTGCGTGGATTTATCACCTGGGAGCACCAGCGCCGACGCCAGTTTTGCCAAGGCATCGGCAGGTGCATTCCTGCTTCGCGGGACATGGAGAACTTCAACATGTTGGAATTTCCCCATAAGCTTCCGGGCCGCACCGTAGTATGGCACCAGTTCCGGCTTGCGTACCTCGTAGATGTCGTTGACTTGCCGAATGATGAGCTGGGAATCTCCATAGGCCCGTAAAGAACGGACCTCCATGGAGAGTGCTAGGAGGAGGCCAAAGATGAGTGCCTCGTACTCCGCCTCGTTGTTGGAGCATTCTTCTTTGAGGAGGGAGAATGAGTGATACATCACCCCTCCTTGTGGAGTCTTGAACACCAATCCTGCTCCTGCTCTCCGCTTGGGTGTGCCATCAGGGTCGGCCTCTGTGCGCGAGGCACCATCGAAGTAGAGCTCACATGGAGCCTCGACCTCCGTGGTGAAAACCTCCTCATCGGGGAGGTTGGTAATGAGCGGAGAGTCGTCGGGGACGGGATGCGCCGCAAGGAACTCCGCCAAGGCTTGGCCCTTGATCGCTTTCTGAGACACAAAGGTGATGTCAAACTCCATCACGAGCAATGCCCATTTTCCAAGTCGCCCCATTAGTGCGGGCTGACTTAGCACGTACCTTATGGGATCCGCTCTAGCAACGAGCTGGATTTGGAGTGCTAGCATGTAGTGCCTCAACTTCTTCAATGCGAATATAAGCGCCAAGCATAACTTATCTATTGGAGAGTTTCGCCAGCGCCACCATGGTGCGGCAGTAGTAGCAAGCCACCTCCTTCCCTCCCTCATTGTGCCGAGCGAGAAGAGCACCTATTGAAGTAGGTCACCGCAATGTATAGAATAAGAGGGCGCTCTTTTACAGGAGCTGCCAAAACAGGTGGGTTAAGTAAGTACTTCTTGATGTCGTCGAATCCTCTTTGACGCCCTTCATCCCATACGAACGGAGCTCCTTTCTTCATGAGACTTGAGAAGGGTTGGATGCGTCCCGAGAGGTTGGAGATGAAGCGACGGATGTACGCCAACTTCCCTTGTAAACATCTCAATTCCTTGAGATTACAAGGTGGTGGCATGTTGAGGATGGCCTTGATCTTCTTCGGTTCGATCTCTATGCCTTGATGATGGACAACGAAGCCCAGGAAGAGGCCTGATTGAACGGCGAAGGCACATTTCAACGGGTTCATCTTGAGCTGGTGTCGGCGTAGGCGCTCAAAGATGACCCGGAGGTCCTCTTGATGATCCCGGCGGTCCCTGGTCTTCACCACCATGTCATCTACGTAGCACTCCACCGAATGGTGGATCAGGTCGCCGAGGATGTATGTCATGGCCATTGGTACGTCCGTGACCAAAGATTCTTCAAACCGAATGGCATGACGGTGTAGTAGAAGTTGCCCTTCGGGGTCCTGAACGCGGTGTTGATGGCGTCATCCGGATCCATCTTGATTTGGTTGTAGCCTGACGAACCATCCATGAAGGATAGCGCACCATGGCCCGTGGTGGAGTCGACGACCATTTCCGTGATTGGCAGGGGAAAGTCATCTTTGGGTCATGCTCGATTTAGGTCACGGAAGTCTTGGCACACCCGCATTCGCCATTCTTCTTCTCCACGGGGACGATGTTTGCGAGCCACTCGGTGTATTTCGCCTCTTTGATGAAATCTGCAATGATTAATTTATCGACCTCGGCGATGACTTGGTCTTGAAACTGCGGACGCAAGCTCCGCGGAGGCTGCTTGACGGGGCGGTGTTGCGGGTCAATCGCCAGCTTGTGTGTAGCGACACGAGGGTCGATCCCCGACATCTCTTTGTAGCTCCAAGCGAAGCAATCTCGATACTCCATCAAGAAGCGTCGATAGCTTTCCCGTTCCTCTTCCGTCAGCGTGGCGCTGACAAAAGTGGGACGTGGATCATCCTCGGTTCCGAGGTTGACTTCGACAAGTTCATTGATGGTGGGCTGACCACCGTCTTCCATCTCCTGTGGAGCCAACGTGGGTTCGTCCTCTTCTTCTTCCTTGACCGTGGCCGTCGATGGAGTTTTGGCGGTGAAGGCCATGACGCAGTTCCATGCCGTCTCGTGAAGAGACAGACGTAGCATGGCACGTGACTTGTGCGACGCTATTGCGTCCTCCTTCTTCTTCATCGTCGTGGCTACCCGGGTGGGTGTACCCAATCCCGAACTTGGTCCGAGTCTTGCATTTCTGCTTGATGAGGTCCTCGGCTTGCCTCCACCATGCCTCGCAAACCGCGGGTGGCGGCGGTATTCTACTGTTTTGCCGAAGCGTGAACCCCGCCTTTTCCAGCAAGCGAGCCATCTTGGGCTCGGCCTTCATTGTGGATAGTGCTTCTTCTGTATCACCGCGAGGTTGGGGAAGCTCAAATATGGAGTCACAATGTTGTACCTGTGGAACTTTATAGAAAATGGTTTGGGTTCTAGACCCAGATGAACTTGGGATAGCCCAAACCTCCAATGGAGAAGCCGTGGATATGTAGAGGGATGGGGGCTGCATGACACGAGCTCCCCACGCAGCTTCCTCTATCTCCTTTATTCTCCTCCTAACCACCCCCGGATGAGTGGGTGCACCTTCCTCTTTTGGAGTGTTGCGCACCCGAAGTGTGATCGTAGGGGCGATCACCGCTGCCGATCAATGCCTTCGGTCCTTCACAGGCACTGCAGAGCCGCCAAGTGTTAAACAACTAGGCTCTTGTGCGCCAAGTCGATGAAGATGTAGGAGCCTCTTGTAGAGGCGTCATTGCCGACCTCAACGTGATTGGCGGCTTCGTACCTTGCCTTCAATAGCAACAGGCTACCGGGCAGTGAGAAGAGCTTGCCCCCAGCAATATCGGGGTAGAGCTCCCCATCCCGTCCTGGGGGAAGGGCTTGTAGTCGTGTTGCATAGTCGAAGAAGATCGCCTACGCCCAGGGTTCCTTAGGCTGCGAGAGGAACCCGCGTCCATGGGAGCATGGTATGATGAGCTGTGGTTCTTCGGCGACTGGAGCAACACCCGGTTTGATTAAGACATCAACCGCTGGTGTTGTCCGCCCGACATGTCGCCGCCTTCGACGGGAAGTAGTATCGATCCGCATGATGCGACTCTTGCACGGTGTAGTTGGTGTTGCCGATGATGCGTTGTTGTGTGCCGCTGCCGAGGAACTTTAGGCATTGGTGAAGGGTAGAAGGCACCACTCGATATTTGTGGATCCAAGGCCTCCCTAAGAGAGCCGAGTAGGAGGTGTTCGCTTCGATGACGAAGAACCGCACCTTGAAGTTGAATGTAGACATCTGGATCTTCACCGTGATGGCCCCTGTTGGCTTCCCTTGGTTGTCGGCCGCATATCATCACGTCGGTGGACTCCAGTCGCCCACCGTGAAACCTGCCTGCTTCAAACTCCGGACGGGCAAGATGTTCACGGCACTCGGTCGATGAGGATCCGACGAAGATGCGCGGCCCCAATGTTTCCTCCACGTAAAGTGGGCGGTTATGGGCACCATCTTCTATGAGATTGTCCTCTTCATCGAACGTGATCTCATTCATGAACAAGGGATTGGCAAAGAGACGATGCTTCGCCATGCACACTTCATAGATCTCCTGGAGCCCGGAGCCTTGATGAGGGATTCACGCAGGTTTGGCACCGCATGAGTGCATCGTGCACACTGGGAGCGCTGAATTCGCTTGAGGTGGGCGATGATGTTGTAGTCGATGTCCCGTGGTTTCACCTTCCCACCATCATGCGCTCGGTGCCTCTTCATGGTGTTGCCTCCTTCGGGCCGGCTTGTCCACTCTTGTTTGCTTGGCCTTCGTGGGTCGGGTAAGACCTTTCCCCACGCAGTTCATGTTCACCTCTTCCACTGCGGTTCTTTGTGGCACCCGGCGTGGAACGCCTCGTGCTCTTCAGAGTGAACATGTCGTCCGACTGGAGCTGGGCACGCCCTTGTAGTCGAGGACGACGCAACTCGCCATGTTTCGTGCTTGAGAGGACCGAGCCTCATCTTGTACTCCTTCGACACCCTCCGTTGGCTTGGTCCCAACCATGGGGTAGGAACCGCCAAAGTGCGAGTCCCGCCTGCCTGTCGGGGAATGACTCATCTCCCTCGGACTTGGGGACGAACCTCGGTGGGGACGGCGACTTGGATCAACTCGCCTTAGAATTGTTGGGGAGCGTGTTGATGATGTCGGACGAGGAGGTCGAGTTGGAAGGTCCCTCGGGTATGGCTTCCGACGGACCGTGCTCCAAGGCTTCTCCATGGACATGGTTGGTGTAGAATCCTGTTGAAGGAGAGGTGTTGATGCTGTCGCCAGGACGAGGTTGGATAGTTGGCCCTCAACTTGTGAGAGGGGCGCCCATCCATCTTCATATTCATCGCATTGCCTTGATGAAGAGGGCACAACTACGCTCACCATGTTCACAGCTTGGTAATCTGGATTGATAGCTTCCGGGTCCAAGTTGATCCTCTTTTCATTGATGGCTCTCTGGAGCCATTCCTTGAAGGCGACGCAGTCCTCTATGACATGTCCCACGTACCTATGATATGGGCAAAACAAAGCATTATCTGTCATCCCCAGTTGATCAGGTCTTCGAGCTTCTGGAAGGTTCAAAGCTCGATGTTCCATCAGCTGGTTGAACATGTCCTTCACCAGCTCTCTGCGGAAGATGTATTGCTTCTTGAGGAGCTCTTGCATCGTGGGTCGTTGCCTTACCACAGCTTGCTCGCCTCTTGCGCCCAACATTGGCACATTTCCTTGGGGCGTGGAGGAGAAGACCCTAGTGGCGTTTGCCTCCGCCGGTGCCTTCATCTTGGCCCCATTATTGGTTGGCTTGGATGTTGATGCGAAGCGCTTGGACGGGTTGAATATAGTGGCGTTCTTGTAGAGCTCCATGATCTGTGGTGATTTCTCGAACTCTAGCTTCGTTGCTGCCACCGCCGTGCTAAGAGCACGGAAGGTCCTAGTCTCCCGCCGAGAGACCTCGAGTGACCAATGTTGTTGCATCCCGTGGACACACATCTCGATGGCGTCCTCAAGGTGCATCTCTCGGGCGAGCCGCACATAGCTGTTGCGGAAGCGAATGACGTACTCGTCGATGGACTCATCTCGTCGATTTAACTTGTGCAAGCTCGACGACAGAGAAGTCCTTCTTCATGGCGACGAAGTGCTTCTTGAAGACCTCCTTCATGCCTGACCAACTTTCGATGGATCCAACCGCCAGGCGGCTGTACCAGTGGAAGGCAGGGCCGGTTAACGACCCTGAAAATTGTCGAAGGAGAAGTGACGCGTTGTTTGCAGTGTCCCCGCACGCCGCCTCGAAGTACGCCACGTGATCCCTTGCATCACCCGTCCCGTCGAATTGACGAAACTTTGGTGGGTGCCACCCTACAGGGAATGACACCAGGTCGTGCCATGATTCATAGGTCTTCTCCAGCTCGCTCCCCATGGTGCGTGGAGCATTATCGACCTTCAATTGCTCGAATCTTTTGTCCACCATGTATTTAAGCATGTCGTGGTAGCCTTTCAGCATGCTTTGTTGTGGCGTTGTGTCGGCTGGACCAGAGGGTCTAGCCCATTGGCGAGCATGTGTGCTTGTTTCTTCGTGTTGGCGCTCATGATGGGGTGGCGCACTTGTTACGCACCACCGCAACTCCTCCACTTGTGGGTCTACCACTCGGTGGTACGCTTTGTGGCGGACACCGTTGTTGCTGTTGTTCATCATGAGCTCGATGAACTGGTCGAGTTTTGATGTCAATTGATCAATCTTCCGCGCCGCTCCTTCATCTCTTCTTCCAGCAGCTTCTCCCGCCGATGCACTAGCTCGCGGATGCAGAGCCATCGTTCTTTCCACCGCTCACCGCCATGTGGGCAAAAGCGGTATGGAGATCTTCAAGGCCATCTTCACAACCGATAGGACCAAGGGGCGAGCTCGTGGTATGGAGGGAGTTTGTAAGTTTCTCCAACGAAGAGGTGGAAGAAGAGTCGAGAAGCTCTCTTCATCGTCGGTAGTCGCCAATCCTTCCTCTGGTTGATCTGTCCTTCACACTCCGGCGCGGACCTTAGCCGTGTCTTGGCTTCAGTCGACTTGCAACTGCAACAACTCGCCGGGATCTCGTGGGAGTCTTGAGGTGATGTCGGTGTAGAGTCGCCGAAATGTTCGGGTGATATCCTCGAGTCTCCATCGAAAGTGAGCCTTTCTCGCCATGATAGGAAGGCATGGGCAGTGGATCTTGCTCCCTCTTCCTTGTAGAAGCGTTGGCCTTGGCCTCCAAGGCTGCCCTTTGAACCATGAACGACATGGCCAAGGCGTGGCAAGAAAGCCTTCTTGAAGTCAGCTGGGTTCGCACGATCTCCTCATCCGAGGGATAGCCAAACTCGTGGGTGACTTGAGGAGGTTGCCAACCGTCATTTGGCTCAAGCCTTGGGCGCACTGCAACAGTGCCGCACAAAGCAAGGTTCTTCTTTGTTGCCTCCTTTTCCTTTCCATCCCCTTGTTGAAGGGCGTCATCTCCGATCTTCTCGTCTCCTTGCGGAGAAGTAAGTGAAGGTTTTGTGGGAGGCATCTCGTCTTTTCCCGGGCACGGAGGTTGAAGCCCCAAGATCCGCCTCGGTTGGAGGCGATTCTTTTGGAGTCTCCTCGACGCCCTCCATTGGCGTGGCTGTCGGTGTTGGTGTCTTTTGCCTTCGAGGAGGCAAAGATGACGATGTGTCCATCGCCTGTTCATCGCCTTGTTAAGGATTTGCTGAAGGAAGCGGTGGTGGAACCGCTTCGCCCTTTTGTTCGACACCCCCTAAGGGCATCTTGCGCGGTTTTGGAGCGAGGCGGCTGCGCAGGTAATTGTACCGCTCGTGCCGCTCCAGGTTTGGAGAGATGCGAAAGCCGATCCTGTCACTTTCTTGAATGACCCCACCATCGGGTCGTACCCGAACTTGGGTATGGCGGAGCACCAGGGCTTCGAGTTCTTTGTATAGAATTTGGTGATTCCTCCGGCTCCTCTCGCGCTTGTGTTGGTTCTCTGTGAGGACCTGTCGGGTTCTTGAGGGTGCTGGTGGAGTTGGTAGAAGAGGCAGCTCATGCGTTGATGTGGTAGGCACGTCCTGTAACACCCTCGATCGGACCTATGCAAGTTTTAGCGAAACCCGCCAAACCCGCATAGAAACGATTCAAAGGTGCTCACCAGCACTTTCGCATGGGTGGAAAACGAAGTAATAACATTACGCAATGCCCTCGATGGGGGACGTAATGCAGATATATATAACAGCGACTCCATGAGTCAAGAATACGATATAATATACAAAGATCCAAATCACCTTGAAAGCGATAGAGCGCCCACGGACAAGATGCAAATGGGGCTAAGAGCCCTGAAGAATAACCAATGGCGTCCATAACCAGGCCAAGCCGGAAGGGTAACGCAGCTAACGATGTTGATCTCAAACCTGTCAAACAAAAGGGTGCCGACAAAGGGTAAAGGAAAAAGGGGAGCGCCAAGATCGAGGCCAAGACACGGCGAGACTAGAATTCGGTCCTCGCCACATAGGTATGGTGGATCAAGCGGCAAAGATGCAATCGAACAACCTATAGAGACTCGATACAACTGGCGGCAATCAGAGAGGGATAAGAAAGACCTATTCGGAACCAACCTGAATCTACCATCAAACAAACCCATCCTGGTGTTTCCCCCTCGAAACCAAACGAGGAAGTCAACCGAGGAACTCACACCGTTGGCAGTTTTATTTATTCAGTTATCGTTGCAGTAATTACTAGTCAGGTATAGATTATTATTCCGATAAAATAAGAAGTGGGCACTTTTAGTTAACCAATCCGTTGTAGTTGCGACACTTACTAGTCAGATGCAATTAGCATGAGATAACCCCACAACCCAGCAGTTGTTGGTACTTTTATTTAGCCATTCCGTTGTAGTGAAGCTGATTACTAGTCAAATCGGATACCAGTCAATTTTATAACAGTAAACTTTAGTTATAGTTGTCTATGATCAAGCGCGTTTCTAAGTCGTCCATAACCGCGATACGGCTTCTAAAAAGATTTAACCTGCAGGTGCACCAAAGTATCCACAGCACTTGACCCTTTTGCCGATCGGTTAACATACACCCATCCAGATGTCGGCGGGGCCTAAGTCACGACGTTCCTGCACAAAAGCAAGTACATGGGGCCACCCACCAAGTCGAACCATAGAACGAAGTCGGCCGGTCTTGAGACGGACTTAGGGTTTGGGTAGACGGCTGTGAACGACAAATCCCCAAACGGGATCGACACCCAAATCGTGTCCCGATCCTAAACAGTACAGGTGCTATCTGTCGCACAATTTAAATAAAGCAGTAAAGCATGGCATAAGTACAGGATAGTAAATAAAACCTCAAACTAGTTTGTGGCCCCCAGTACAATACTTTGAAATCAGGTAATAATCAATGGGGGGCCCATATCTCCCCACCTGTGGTTAGCGCGCTCGATCTCGGAACAGGTGTCAAGAACTCGGGTCCTACGGGACACAAGTGGGCGGTCGGAAACCAAATATTATCTATCACCCACCGATGCCTCTGCTTAATTCAATTTTAGTTGTTAAACAGTAATTAAAGTGGACCATAAATAAAGCCATGATCATCTCCAACATCAACATGCGGCAATTCTCCAACAATTGTGGTACTTGACGACACGCAAAAAAAACACTTGAGCAAGCGACTACGACACGCGGTCCAACTATCTACCAAACAACAGGTAATAGGATGTGTCCAAGGCTATATATGGCTGCAAGGGATATCACGGGTTCGAAAACTAGAGCATCGCAACACAGATAGCAAAGATCAACAGGAGGGAATAAATACTAGAAAAGTAAGATAGGAAGAAAGGGGGAGATGCTCGCCTGAAAACATTGTCGAAGGATCAACATAAGATCGGGGCGAAGCTCACATCAACTCAACGGCCTTATCCGCGAAGAAGCAAAACACTAGAATAAACACCGAATGCACTATTTAATACTACGGCAAAAGATCGGCATGCTTATGATATGATGCATGGCATGGCAAAGGTGCGATGCAATTAGGTCATATTAAGTGGAACCGGGGTCCCGACAATTAATTAGGTGGTTCATGTTATTTAGCTACCCCGCAAATTAAATGTTGTCTAACAAGGCAAAAGATAGCACCGGTTCGCTACACAAATTTAGATGAGGCCAATATGAGACTAGATTTGCCCGCATATGGGCCCCATATTTAATTATTAGGTGAATCGGCATAAGGCCCCCAAACCACACAAATATGCATGCGAGATGAATGACAATTTAATATGCGTCAAGGTTATTATATGATAATATAGGGTTTCAGGAAGGGGTTCACACATTAGGGTTCGACGCTCTTGGTTCCGGGGTTCGGGGTCGGTCTCAGGGTCCAGGGTTCGACGGAAACGTTCTCGGATATCGGAGGTAGGTCTTGTCGCATTCGTGGTCTTCGGGTCATGTCGACGGTCATGGCGTTCGGGATGAAGCACTTGTCGCATCGGGGTCTCGGTGTCCTCGGATCCGATTGAAGATCTCGGCGTCCGACGGTCTTGACGTAATACCGAGGAATGATAGCCTGGAAGATCTTGTCGGCGACATGGTCTTGGATCGCGATGTGAAGCGCTTGAACAGAGTCGCGGTGGGGAGGTCACGCCGGCACACACGTCCAACTATGACACACAGGGGTTGGGAAAGACCCGATTTACACCTTGTCTTCAACGATCTTCTCAACACAGGGGCCGCCGGAGGGAAGGCAGGGGCGGCCGGACGCGGCAGATTTAACGGGCAGCCGACGCGGCTGCCGCAGAAGATGGCGGCCCCCAGGGCAGAGCGCCCGACGGGACGCGGCAGACGGGCCAGAGGGACGGCACGGGCTCGGGCGGATGTGGGCGAGCAATGAGGCGGGAGGAGGGCGCCCGGATGGCGGGCGTCCGCGCGGAGCGCAGAGGGGACGGGGCCGCAGACGCGACGGATGGAGGACGGGAGGAGAACCGGCGACGCCAGGCGTCGGCGCCGAGGAGCTCGAGGAGGCGACGGAAGCGGAGGACAGCGGAGGATGAGGCCGACGGGGAGCCACGCTGGGGCGGGACGCGCGGAGGCGGGCCTGCCGCAGACGAGGGTGGCGCAGAGACGAGGCGATCAAGTGAGGGTCTCAGCGCGGGAGCAGGTGGTTGGAAGCGAGCGAGCAGTGAGGACGGGCGGCGGGGTCGGGGTGGAGCTGGGCTGGGCCGCGGGTGCGGCTCGAGGGACAAGGCGCGCGAGGCCTGTGAAAGGAGGCGACGGGAAGCAGACCTAGCGACAGTCGCCGGGCCAAGGGAGCCGGGAGGAAGAGAGATGGGGAGCGCTGAGGAGAGGGGGGGTGCAGGGCGGCGCTGGGCGGGCGAGGAGCAAAGGCGGCGAGCGGATGGAGAAGAGGAGGAGGGAGAACGGGGGTCGGGAGGAGGAAGAAGGACGCGGGACAGGGGTCTCGGGGAGAGGAGAGGGAGGGGGGCTAGCGTGGGTCCCAAGGGGTGGGACCCAGGGGCTGGTGTGGTGTGTTGAGTGTGTGTGTGTCTTGTCTTGGTGGGGCCAGGAGAGAGAGAGAGGTGGCAGGAGGGTGGGACCAGTGTAAGTGGGTGTGGGGTAGAAAGCGTGTGAAAAGAGAGAGAAGGGGAGAAAAGTGGAGGATTGATGAGGTGGCGGGGTAGAGATTGGGTGAGAGGGTGAGGTGGCGGCTGCTTGAGTGGGTAGGATAGATTTGGGTGGGGATAGGGTTTAGAGGGGGCTGATTTAAAAAGTGTGTTTGTTTGGTCTTGTCTATTTTAAAACTAGGCCATTTTGCAAGCAGTTTTTAGACAAATAAAATCTCCGATGCGATCGGGGTTTTGTGTTTGAAAATAAGAGGGTATTTGTATAAATCAAAACTAGGCTTTTCAAAATAATGCAGTCAAACAATGCATGATGATGACGATGCAATGCACAAAAACAATGCGATTTTCTAGTAGTGGTTTTGCGGGATGCCACAGTCCCTTGCAGGGCGCACTTGGAGTCGCTCTCCACGCCTAGGCGGGGATGAAGGCCGTGGTGGAAGTGCATCTCGTGGAGGATCCCTAGGTCTCCACTGTTGAGTGGGACGAGGGTCCCTCTCATCATCTTGATGTCGTGACCAACGGTTCCAACGTGGGGGCATGTTAGGATGCCCCCGGTGTGCATGTCTGATGGGTGAAGGTTGGCGTCGGGGCGCCAAGGTATGGCGCTCATGTTGAGGACGATGACTAGGGGCTTGGTGCCTAATCCTGCCCCCAGCTGGTGCTGATGAAGAACTTGGCGCTCCTTGCTCATGGAGCCGCCTCTGGAGGCTATTCATTTGATCTTGCAAGCGGCGGAACTCCTGCCGTAGATCTTCTCCGTGGTGCGGTACCTCGTTCAAGAACGGAGAACCCGTTGTCGTAGATGGGCGGCCATTGATCGCCGAAGTGTGGCGGCATGGTGCACACATGCTTCTTCGAGGGTCTTCAAGGTTGATGGAGAGCGTTGGGCCCGGCAAGACGGACTCTTTTCGGGAGTACCATTTCCAGAACTCCTTCATGATGGATCTTCTCACCACCAACTTGACCTCTGATGGTTCAGTGCTAGTACATGTGAACACCTCGTTCGCGAGGTCCCTTGTGCCGAGGGACCAATCTTCCGCAAGAACCGTGCTCTTGGTGATGCGGGAGCTTAATAGCTGGTGAAGGTGTTGTACCTTACGGCACTTCCTCCTGTAGTTCCTTAGTGGATGCGGGCTTTCTGACAAACGGGCTGTTTTTGCAGGGAGTGTTTTCTGTGATATGGTATGTCCCAAGATGTGATGTGTATAATGTATGTGATGATCATGTTTTGTAATGTTTCACGACTTGCATGTCGATGAGTACACAACCGGTAGGAGCCATATGGTTGTCTTTATAATTGTGTATGACCTGTGTGTCAACTTCTTATACGCCATGTAATAGTTTCACTTTATCGCTAAGTAGTTAGCAATAGTTGTAGTTGCTATTCGTGGTGGAGGCAATCATGGTGGAGTGATGGAGATCATGCCGGCACGCACAAGATGGAGATCGTTGCGCGGAGATTGGCTATACCATGTCACATTAAAGTTATATGCATGTGATGTTTATCCCTTTGTGTATCTTATTATGCTTAGATCGCGACGGTAGCATTATAAGATGATTCCTCACTTAAAGATCAAGATAAAAACTGTGTTCTCCCCGAGTATGCACCGTTGCGAAAGTTCGTCGTGTCCAAGCATCACGTGATGATCGGGTGCTATAGACTCTACGCTCACATACAATGGGTGCAAGCCAGTTTTGCACACGCGGAAATACTTGGGTCTAACTTGACGAGCCTAGCATGTACAGACATGGCCTCGGAACACATGAACCGAAAGGTTAAGCATGAATCATATGAATGATATGATCGACACTTCGTTGTCCACCATTGAAGCCACATCTCTTCTCGTGATGATCGGATTAGGTGTGGTGAATTTGGATCATGTTCACTAAACAACTTGAGGGATGTTGAATTTAGTGGGAGTTCATCTAGTAATTTGATTAAGTTGAACTATTTATCATGAACATAGTCTAAATTGTACTTGCAAATACTGTAGATCACATGGCCAAGTCCAAATTCAACTTTAACGTTTTTGCTGAGAAGGAAAAGCTTAGAAACAATGGGTCTAACTTCACCAATTGGTTCCGCAATCTAAGAATCATTCTTTCTGGCGGTCAAAAGGACTATGTCCTTGGGAAAGAGTTAGGTGACCCCCCTGCTGCAACTGCGTCGGCTGATGAGAAAGATGTCTATCAGTCGCGCAAATATGATTATGGTGTGATTAAGAGCACCATGTTGTTTGCTATGGAACCGGTGTTTGACACGAGAAAAACGTTCTGGAAAAGTCGAACGTGGGCTACTCGAGGGGAGAAGAATGGTAGCGTGTTTTCTCATGCCGGGTAAAGAAAAGAAGTCGGGCGTGCCGGTGTACCGTAGTACACAAGAAAAGGTAGGGAAGATGCATTTCATTAATCTCTCATGGAGAAACAAAGTACAAATCCCTAATACAAAGGCGCTGTGGCTCGCACGCCAGCCGACTATGGCGATTGCGATCTCATGGTTCCGGGCCTCGGAAGGCACCCGGTTAATTACTCCGCGGGTTACGCCGAGACACCTCCGATTAAGCCGTGTGGTCGGCCATTGCCCGCCGCGTTCTCCATGCATGATGTGGTGGTGGTGTGTGTGTGGGCGGCGGCAGAGCCCGTGTCCTCGTCGGTACACGCGCCGCGAGTAGCATGGCCTTTGCTCCGGCCATGCCCGCCCTCGCCATCGTGCCTCGTCGGTCTTGACGGCGTCGATGTAGTTGAAGTTGGAGTAGCATGGGTCCGCCACTGGGACTTCTCGACGACCAGCAGCCTCGTCGGGGTGCGCAAGGGGTATGCCTCGCAGGAGTAAGCGTTGGTGGAGATCAGCGTCGGTGCAAAACCGACACGCGCCTACAAGTCGGTGCAGCCAACGTGGTCGACACCTCGTCTCGGTCCGACGCCGAGTTCACGGCTGTCGTCCTAGACAAGAGCGTCGTCTCACGGGCTCGTGGAGATGGGAATGGCGTCGACTTGCATACTAGCAGCTCGTCATCACTCGTCTTCGGCACGCCTCGCCGGAGTGAAGAAGGCACCGGGCTCGATGGGAGAAGAGATGGCGCCAGGCTTGCATACTAGCAGCCTGTCATCACTCGTCTTCGGCACGCCTCGCCGGAGTGAAGAAGGCACCGGGCTCGATGGGAGAAGAGATGGCGCCAGGCTGCGCGCCAGGCTGCCGTGCGCCCTCGGGCCGTCGTCTTGGCGTTGGAGATAGCGTCGGGCTGTACGCTGGTAGCCGCATGCCCTCGGAGCCGTCGTCTTGTCGACGTTGGTAGGAGGTGAAGAAAGGTTGGGCTGCACGCCGGCAGCCCCGCCGCCATCTTGGGCAGCATGGTTCGTCGAGATGGACGTGGCGTCGAATGCACGCCGGCCGCCTTATCGACGTCGTCTTCGGCACGCTTCTACGGCATGAGGAGGTACCGGGCTCCACGCCTCCATCGTCTTCGGCGCACCAGAGCATGGCTCGATGGGGAGGATATGGCGCCGCTACAGCACGCCTACAGTCGCATGGCCGCCGTCTTTGGCGCGCCACACCAGAGTGGAGATGGCGATGGCGCCGGGCTGCACGACGGCAACCTCACGTCCTCGGGGCCGTCGTCTTGGTGGCGACGGAGAGGGAGATGGCGCCGGGCTGCACGCCGGCAGCCGCGCGCCCCCGAGACCGTCCTATTGGTGGCGGCGGAGGTGGAGATGGCGCCGTGCTGCACGCCGGCAGCCGCGCGCCCCCCGAGTCGTCGACTTGGTGGCGTTGGAGATGAACGTGGCGCCGTGCTGCACGCCGGCAGCCGCGCGCCCCCGGGTCATTGACTTGGTGGCGTTGGAGATGGCACCGGGCTACACGCCGGCAGCCGTACGCTCTCGGGTCCGTCGTCTTGCTGGAGGCACCGGCAGCCGCGCGCCCTCGAGGCTCGTGGTAGTGGAAACGGCGCCGGCTTGCACGCCGACTGCCCCACCGTCGCCCGTCGGTGTGGCTCGCTGGAGTGGGGTGACGCCGTCTTGTCCATGGGTTGGACGTATCCGCATCGGTGCGGCAGCGTGTGCATGTGTGTGTATATGCTGTAGAGAGAAAAGAGAAAAAGAGAGAGATTTAACCATGATTCTCACCATTAGAAAGCTCCATGCCACCTCCCTTCTTGCTTCCGATCGGGTATACGTGTGTGTATGGGTGCTGATCAATGGATGTTTGTAGATTTTGTAGAGCGTGTGTGTATGAGGATTGGAGATTAGAGATTGGAGATTGGAATTTAGCTAGCCGTGTGCGTGTATGGGATTTTCTGAGGGCGAGGTGCAAGAGCTCTGCCTCCGGCCGGCGAGAGAACTCTCGTCTGGGAGCTGGTGTGGTGAGTCTGGGTGTTGGCGTCATGAGTCCGGGCCTCCTGGTGTGCCTGGTGTGTACCTTTATAGGCATATAAGGGGTGGATGGATAGTGATGGAGCTGCGCGGCCATGTTTATCTCAAACGCACGCTAATTCTCCCGGGGAGTCCGCGGCCGTTCGAGCGTGATCCTTATCACCTCATCGGTTTGTTGAAATCAACTCGAAAAGTATACGTTCAGTTGAAGGCGAGTCGATCACGGCCATAGACTGGCCCGTGCACACGTAAACGACACGCTGTGGCGGTGAGTCAGCCGGCCGGCCGGACTGCACGTATACCTAAGTATTGTTTGTCTTGTACTTGTACCATGTATCATGTGCACGACCTGCTCCTTCAAGATTTCTTTGACTAGCACTTGCACTCTGCAGCAACCTGAGCCTTATAACTTCATACCAAAAATCCATCGAACAACCGGAACTTCAAAATCGTTTTGAAGACTATCCCGGGCCCTTTGAGATTCTCGAAGAGCTGAAAACCATGTTTCAGACTCAGGCCCGTTCTGAGAGATATGAGATCTCTGATAAGTTCTTTAACTGCAAGATGGAGGAAGGGAGTTCCGTTAGTGAGCACGCCATTAAGATGACGGGCTACACTCAACGCCTTGAGCAACTGGAATGCACGATTCCAGAGGAGCTCAAGATTGATAGGGTTCTGCAATCACTCCCTCACAGCTACAAAAGTTTTGTAGTAACTCATAATCAGATTGGTTCCACTGATACGATCACCGAGCTCTTCGCAAAGCTGAAGGCCGCGGAAGTGGACATCAAAAAGGATAATCATGTGTTAATGGTCAACAAGCCCACCTTTAAGAAAGGTAAGGGTGCAAGGAAGCCCTTCAAGAAAGGCGGCGGCAAGCGTGTTGCCCCTGCTGAGAAGAAGCTCAGGTCTGGTCCTAAGCCGGACACTGAGTGCTTCTATTGCAAGGACAAGGGTCACTGGAAGTGCAACTGTCCGAAGTACTTAGCGGACAAGAAGGCTGGCACCATCAAAGGTATATTTGATATACATGTTATTGATGTTTTCCTTACTAGCCCTCGTTGTAGTGCCTGGGTATTTGATACCGGTTCAGTTGCTAATATTTGTAACTCGAAACAGGAGCTACGGAATAGACGGCTGCGAGGATGAGGTGACGATCGCGTTGCAGCGGATCAAGAGTTGATGTGATGGCCGTCGGCACGCTCTCCTTAGTTTTACCTTCGGGATTAGTTTTAAACCTCAATAAATGTTATTATGTTCCTGCGTTGAGCATGAACATTATTTCTGGATCTTGTTTATTGCAAGACGGTTATTCATTTAAATCGGATAATAATGGTTGTTCTATTTATATGAGTAACATCTTTTATGGTCATGCACCTATTGTGAATGGTTTATTTCTTCTAAATCTCGAAAGGAATGAAACACACATCCATAACTTTGAGGCTAAGAGATGCAAAGTAGATAGTGATAATACTACTTATTTGTGGCACTGTCGTCTAGGTCATATTGGTGTAAAGCGCATGAAGAAACTCCATTCTGATGGACCTTTGGAGTCTCTTGATTTTGAATCATTTGACACATGCGAACCATGCCTCATGGGCAAGATGATCAAAACCCCGTTCTCCGGTATGATGGAGCGAGCAACGGACTTGTTGGAAATCATACATACCGATGTATGCGGACCGATGAGTGTTTCGATGCGCGGTGGATATCGCTATTTTCTCACTTTTACCGATGACTTGAGTAGATATGGGTATATCTATTTAATGAAACATAAATCTGAAACATTTGAAAAGTTCAAGGAATTTTAGAATAAAGTGGAGAACCATCGTAACAGAAAGATTAAGTTTCTACGATCCGATCGTGGGGGCGAATATTTGAGTTATGATTTTCTCACGCATCTTAAAGCAAGTGGAATCGTTTCGCAACTCACGCCACCTGGAACACCACAGCGCAATGGTGTGTCTGAACGCCGGAATAGAACCCTATTAGATATGGTCCGATCGATGATGTCTCTTACTGATTTGCCGTTATCATTTTGGGGTTATGCATTAGAAACCGCTGCATTCACTTTAAATAGGGCTCCATCTAAATCCGTTGAGACGACACCGTATGAACTGTGGTTTGGTGCTAAACCTAAGTTGTCGTTTCTTAAAGTTTGGGGATGCGAAGCTTACGTCAAGAATTTGATGCCGGACAAGCTCGAACCCAAAGCGGAGAAATGCGTCTTCATAGGATACCCTAAGGAAACTATTGGGTATACCTTCTATCACAGAACCGAAGGCAAAGTGTTTGTCGCAAAGAACGGTTCCTTTCTTGAGAAGGTGTTTCTCTCGAAAGAAGTGAGTGGGAGGAAAGTAGAGCTAGACGAGGTTATTGAACCTTCTATTGAGTTGGAGAGTAGCGCAGCACCTAAAATTGTTCCAGTGCCGCCTACACCAACAATAGAGGAAGCTAATGACAAGGATCATGAAGCTTCGGACGATGCTGCTACTGAACGTCGCAGGTCGACAAGGTCACGTGCCCCTCCTGAGTGGTACGGCAACCCTGTCTTGACTGTCTTTCTAGTAGAAGACAGTGAACCTACGAACTATGAGGAAGCGATGATGAGCCCAGACTCTGAGCAATGGATAGAAGCCATGAAATCCGAATTGGGATCCATGAGCGAAAACCAAGTATGGACTTTGGTGGACCCTCCTAGCGACCGAAAGGCCGTTGAGTGCAAGTGGATCTTCAAGAAGAAAATGGACACGGATGGTAATGTTACCGTCTATAAAGCACGGCTTGTCGCGAAAGGTTTTCGACAAGTTCAAGGTGTTGACTACGATGAGAGTTTCTCTCCCGTAGCGATGTTTAAATCCATTCGGATTTTATTAGCAATTGCTGCGTTTCGTGATTATGAAATATGGCAGATGGATGTCAAGACTGCTTTCCTCAATGGCAACATTGATGAAGAGTTGTATATGATGCAACCCGAAGGTTTTGTCGATCCTAAGGATGCTGATAAAGTATGCAAACTTCAGCATTCCATTTATGGACTGAAGCAAGCATCTCGGAGTTGGAACCTTCGTTTTGATCAAGTGATCAAGAGCTTTGGATTTGTTCCAAATTGCTACGAAGCTTGTATCTACAAGAAAGTGAGTGGGATCTCAGTGACGTTTCTGGTACTATATGTGGATGACATATTGATTATTGGAAATGACATCAACATGCTTAACGATGTGAAGAGTTATTTGAACAAGTGTTTTTCAATGAAAGACCTAGGTGAAGCTGCTTATATATTGGGCATCAAAATCTATAGAGATAGACAAAAGACGCTTTGATAGCTTTAAGCGAGTACATACCTAGACAAAGTTCAAAAGGTTCGAGAATGGATAGGGCAAAGAAAGGTTCGGTGCCCATGTTGTCGTAAGATATTGAGCAAGGCTCTGTCCATTCTGTAAATGATAGGAAGCTATGAGCAAATTGCCTTATGCCTCGCCATAGGTTCCATCATGTATGCCATCTTGTGTACTAGACCGGATGTGTCCAATGCTCTTAGTTTGACGAGATATCAAAGTGATCTAGAGTGGAACATCGACACCCGTGAAGAACATCCTAAAGTACCTAAATAGGACTAAAGAAATGTTCTTAGTCTATGGGGTGATGAACACTCGTCGTAAAGGTTTAAATCGATGCTAGTTTCGACACCGACAAAGATGATTCTAAATCTCGAACGGGATACATTTATATATTGAATGGAGGAGCTGAGTGGAGAAGCTGCAAGCAAAGCGTGATCGCGGGATCTGATGAGAAGCGGAATACATGGCTGTGCAGGCGTCAAGTGAAGGAGTTTGGATCAGAACTTCATCATCGAGCTTGGCGTGGTTCCAAGTGCATTGGACCCACTCGAGATATTGTGTGACAACACTTGGCGCCATAGCACTCGCTAAGGAACCAAGATATCATCCAAAGACCAAGCATATCAACATAAGTTTCATATAATCCGAGATTATATAGCGATGGAGATCGAAGATTAGCAAAGTACATACAGATCTGAATGTCGCAGATCCATTGACTAAACCTCTTCCACGTGTAAAACATGATCAGCACCTCAGTGCCATGGGTGTGAGATTGTTGCCAAATGTAAACTAGATTATTGACTCTAGTGCAAGTGGGAGAATGTTGGAATTATGCCCTAGAGGCAATAATAAAGATGTTATTATTATAATTCTTGTTCATGATAATGTTTATATTCCATGCTAGAATTGTATTAAGCGGAAACTTTAATACTTGTGTGGTTTGTGAACAACACCGTGTCCCTAGTACGCCTCTATGGACTAGCTCATTGATAAATGATGGTTAAGGTTTCCTAACCATAGACATGATTTGTCAATTGATAATGAGATCATATCATTGGGAGAATGATATAGTGGACAGACCCAAACTAAGCGAAGCAATTAGATCGTGTCATCGTGTTCGTCTTTGCGAAGCTTTTCTTATGTCAAATATTGTATTCCTTGGACCATGAGATAATACAACTCCCTGGTATCAAAAAAAAGCTTTGAGGTCATCAAACGTCATCCTATGAGAGGGTGATCATAAAGGTGTCTCTCAGGTGATCGGAAAGTATCTGTTGGGTTGTATGTATCGAGATGGGATTTGTCCCTCCCAAGTCGGAGAGATATACTTCGGGCCCACTCGTGTCGATATCAACACCGCTTGCAAGCATGTGGTTAAGGAGTTAATCACAAAGTGATATCGGATTACGGAGCAGTAAAGTACTCTTTGTGAACGAGATTGAACTAGGTATGACGGTACCGACGATCAAATCTCGGGCAAGTAAAATATCGCGAGACGAAGGGAATATATATATATGGGATTGACTGAATCCTGGCATCGTGGTTCATCCGATATGATCATTGATGAATGTGTGGGAGTCAATATGGGTGCCCAGACCCCGCTGTTGATTATAGATAGAAGATCATGTCTGCATATTCTCGAACCCGCAGGGTCACACACTTAACGTGTCTCGACGCTAGGATAGATTGGATAATTAGTTTATGAGTTTTTGTTCGGAGTCTCGGATGGGATCCGAGACATCACGAGAGGTTCAGGAGTGGTCCGGAGAATAAGATTCATATAAGGCAGTGCAGTTTTTGGAGTTGAATTGTTCGGGTTAATCGGTATTATCTTGGAAGCTTCTAGAACCTTCGGAAGGGACCAACGTGGCCCCACCTTCCGGGAGGGGCATAGGCCTATGAGGGAGTGCCCTGGCGCATTGGGCCAGGGGCACAAGGCCCCATAGGGCCCAATGACCAAGAGAGGTTTAAACTCGAGATAGACCTTCTAGAAGGGGGTTTCCTTGACCCCACTCCTTGTCCTTGGGGCGGTTTGGGCTTGGGGAGGGCTAGCTGCGCCCTCTATATAAAGAGGGTGGGGGCACCAACCCCCACACCTTCCCTCCAATCCTAGCCGCCTGGCCTCCTCTCTCCCTCCCGATCGCTTGTGGCGAAGCCTGTCGCAGAAATTCTCCACCAATTGCACCGCCGTGGCGTTGTAGATCCAACCCATCTCTCCACCATACTTGCTGGACCGAGGAAGGAGGAGACGTCGAGGTGCTGCACGTGTGCATCTCACGGAGGCACCGCCACTTGTGGTGCTAGATCGGATCGGATCGCGAGGAGGAGAAGCGAGTACGACTACATCACCCACGTTCCGCTGTGCGAATCTTCAAGGGTATGAAGATCTAATCCAATCTCTCTCGTTGTTTGCATCTCGTAGATTAGATCTTGGCTTTCCCTCTGTTCGCATCCGTAGAAAATTTTGATTTACTATGCCGCGAAATCCTTCATAAAGGGCAAAGGATAATGATCTTTCTTAGTAACTTTATTAACCTTTCTAAAATCAATGCACATCCTATACCCAACCACTAATCTTTGGGGTATAAGCTCATTATTTTCATTAGGCACAAAGTGATTCCCCCTTTCTTTGGGACACAATGAACGGGGCTAACCCATTGACTATCAGGAATAGGGTAAATAATACCAGCATCAAGGAGTTTTAATACCTCATTTCTTACCACATCCTTCATCTTAGGATTTAAACGGCGTTGGTTCTCAACAACTGGTTTTGCATCAGGTTCTATATTAATAGCATGCTGACATATAGTAGGAGAAATTCCTTTTAAATCATCAAGAGTATAGCCCATATCTCCTCGGTGTTTCTTCAGTATCTCCAATAACCTCTCTTCTTCCTTTCCTGAAAGTTTAGAACTAATAATAACAGGATAAACTTTCTTATCATCAAGATAAGCATATTTAAGATCATCAGGTAAAGGTTTTAATTCGAAAAAAGGGTCCCCTTTAGGTGGTAGTGTGGTCTCCCAAATATTCCACAGGTAGGTTATGCTTAAGTAACTCAGGCTGACGAAGGAAAACCTCGTCAATCTCATTTCTTTCCTTCATGAAGACATCGCTTTCATGATCTTCTATGAAATGCTGCAAGGCATTGTTAGGAGCAAGAGAAATGGCAGAAAGTTGTTCAACCCTGAAATCCTCATTAGGCAGTTCATTTTCATAAGAAGTTTTAGAAAATTTGGAAAAATTAAACTCATAAGAATTTCCATCAAACTTAGTCAAAACTTTTTCCTTCCTACGAACTATGATAGCCCCACAAGTATTCAAGAAGGGTCTACCAAAGATAATATGATAGGTTTTACTAGCTTCTTTACCAAGTACTAGAAAATCAGCAGGATATTTAATCTTACCACAAAGAACCTCCACATCTCTTACAATGCCAATGGGACAAACTGTCTCTCTATTAGCAAGGTGAATAACCACATCAATGTCCTCAAGCTCACAAGGACCAATTTCATGCAAAATTTCCCTGTAAAGATCATAAGGTATGTCACTAGAACTAGCACCAATATAACATAAACCATAATAGCAATGATCACCAATTCTAACACAAAGCACATGGATACTAGCTTTTCTAGCTTTTCTAGGATGAGAGACAATATTAGAAGCGTCTTCACAGAAGACAATGTGCTCATCCTCTATATTTTTAGTGACAAGATCTTTCGTAATAGCTACCACAGGTTCAATATTTATTTGCTCATCGGGTTCCACAGTTTTCTTTGTACTTTTGCTAACCACATCAGCTTTGATAGAATGTTCCTTTACCTTAGCAGGAAAAGGAATTTTCTCAACATAAAGTTCAGGCAAAATAGGATCAATAGTACAAACTTCTATGCTATCAGGAACATGGGTAACAATGTCTTTGTAAGGAGCATGGTACTTGTCCCACTCCTTTTTTGGAATTTCAATATAAGAGGCAAAGGCCTTAAAACATTTTGCAAGAACTTGAGAATTAAGACCATACTCATTGCTAATATCACGGAAGTCATCAGTTCCCATAAAGGATCTTATGCATTCATAATCATAATTTATACCTGACTTTGTTCCTTTGTCATTCTCCCAAGCTTCAGTGTTCTCTGGAATACGGTCTAGGAGATCCCCTTTAGCTTCTTCCTTCGTACGTGTGAATGATCCAGCACAAGAAGCATCTAGTAAATCTTTACCATGAAGAGAAAGCCTAGCATAAAAGTTATTGATAATAATATTGTTAGGGAGTTCATGAATATGACATTTAAGCATTAGTAACTTCAATATCCCCCAAGCTTGATCTATACTCTCTCCATCACGAGTCCAAAAGTTATATATCAGATTCCTATCCTTATGAATTTCACTGGGAGGATAAAATTTAGAATAAAAGAGAGGTACTAGTTCCTCCCATTCCATGGATTGTCCATTCTTCAGCAGCTTGTACCATTCTTGAGCTCTTCCTTTCAATGATATAGAGATTATCTTCTTCTTTACCTGTTCAGTTGTGATACCTGCACACTTAAACAACCTGCATAATTCATGGATAAAAAGCAAGTGATCACTAGGATGGACAGTTCCATCCCCTAAATAATAATTATCCATAACACGATCAATAATACTTGTAGGTATCTTAAAAGGATCTATCTCAATAGGTGATGGTTCATCTACTACCCTAAGAGTGGCAGTAGTTTTCCCAAACAGAAAACCAAGTGGGTTATCCATATTGGAAACAAAGTAACAAACAGAAATAAAAGAAATAATACTCACAATAGAAGTTCCCTTTACCAGTTACACTCTTCAATAGCGCTTCACTCCCCGACAATGGCGCTAGAAAATAGTCTTGATGACCTACAAGTATAGGGGGTGTATCATAATACTTTCAGTAAATAGGAGTGTCAATCCCAACGAGGAGCAGAAGGTGTTGACTAGTGGTATGGAGAAGAAAATCTCTGTAAATTCTTAGCAAACGGATTTTTAGGGGTCTTCTGATAAAGCAAAGAAAAAAGTGTAAGTAATAAAGACAACGAACAACTGCAACAAGTGGCCCAATCCTTTCTTAGCAAAGGACAAGCCAGTGGAAATACTTATAAGGACCAAACGTTCTTGAGAACACATGGAAATTCTGTCAAGTGCTTTCGCTTCAAATAGCTGAGTAGCCTTCTTTGGTGTTGTAAGTATTGTGTGGGTGAACCTGTGCTAATGTACCGACCTTACTTGGACTAATACATACTTGTGATTAAACCCCCTGCAAGCATCCGCAACTATAGGAAGCAATTAAGATATAAACCTAACCACATCCTTAAACTCTGAGATCCTACGCTCCCTTGTGCAAAGGTGTCCTAACGGGGGTTCAGGTTTCTATCACTCCGGCAACCCCACAATTAGTAGCCAAATACACAATGCATTTCTCTAGGCCCATAAATGGTGAAGTATCATGTAGTTGACGTTCACATGACACCACTAGAAGAATAGCACCACAAATTAAATACTAAACCATTGAATAATATCTCAACACAAATCCACTACTAACAACATGACTTCTCCCATGTCCTCAAGAACTAAACGTACTACTCAAAAGACATCATATGGATTAAGATCAAAGATGATATGGTAATGGATAACAATCCGAACATAAACAACAATTCAATGGTTCCACTCACAAGCATCAACTACAATAGTAATCAACACCGGGAAAGTTTCCCCTAAGAACTATGCAAGTATTCAACACAATTGTTACAATGGGATGGAGTGGTGATGATGGTCTTGGTGGATATGATGGTGTGGATGATGATGATCCCGATAAAGCCTAGCTTGATGGCGGTGTTGATGGCTATGATCTCCCTCTCGGAAGGAATTTGCTGGCGAAATCTGTCACGGAGAGGCTTTCTCTCGGTATTTTCCATCCAGGCGTGGGCAGAATCTTCTGTGGTCTCCCACAGTATTAGGGTTCGAGAGGAAGATATAGGCGAGAGGGCGGAGGTTCAGTGGGCCACACTCTGTGAGGCGCGTGGCCTAGGGGGCAGCAAGTGGCCCCTGTGGCCCGGCCCAACTTCGCCTTCTTTTCGTTTTCTAGGAAAATATAATTTTCCATAATTTTTCAGTATTTTCGATCTTCACGAAATTGCATCAAAACACCTCTTTTCCATCGAATCGACTCGTGAGTTCATCTTCCAAGGATCATCCAACATGCAAAAACAGAGGAAAAGACATAAGTAACACCTTATAACCACAGTCCACAAACCACATGATCCTCTGTCATTGGAGAACATCGATGCTCATGAGTCTCGACCACAAGTCGTGACTCACAAGATGAAGCAAAATTCCTGCATTTTCTCTCAAGAAAGTTCCTTTCTTTATTTAGTCTACCGTACCTAAGCTAATTTAATCACGCGAGTATGTTTTAGTTACAAAGACAACTTATTTGAGATGGAGAAAGTAGTTTGTTGCTAATCCGTTGACGATTACGAAGCAAAATAGTACTCCCTTCGTCCAAAAATAACTGACTTAGATTTGTTCTAGATTCGCCCGATGCTTTTCTCAGGATATGTTAGGTACCAAGCGTTCTTGGGTGACTTTAGTCCCACCTCGATAGCGGGAGGAGGCCACAACCACTTATAAGGGTGTGTTCCTCTTCTCGATCCGGCTTTTGGGATGGAGTGAGCTCTCCCACGAATGTTGGGCCGTGTCTTGTAGTGGGCCAGGAAATGTCCAAACGCAACACGAGTGTGTGGAGCTGGGCTCGGGACGCTGACAATTGGTATCAGAGCCAGCACCACCATGCCCGCCTGGTGGGCTTTCTAGGGGGATGGGGTGTTAGGTACCAAGCGTTGCCGGTGACTTTAGTCCCACCTCGCTAGTGGGAGGAGGCCACGACCAACTTATAAGGGTATGTTCCTCTTCTCCCTTCAGTCCGGCATTTTGGGATGGAGTGGGATCTCCCCTGAATGTGGGCCGTGTGCGCGGCCGTGTGCTAGGAAACTTCCAAACGCAACACGAGTGTGTGGAGTTGGGCCCGGGACGCTGACATTCGTCGTGCTGGTGCTTGAGGTGAGGCGACGAGCAGCCAGCCAGCGCGCTGGACCCGGCGTGGGCGTGGGCGCTCGACAGGGCGCGCGCACGAGGGAGATAGATGCTAGCTGATCAAGGTGCTGCTCCTGCTGCAGCACGAGCGCGACAAGACGAGACGAGCGTGGCGGCCATTGGAGACTATAGGCTCGCGTATTTCTGCTCGTCGGCATCCCGTGCGCGAACGTACTCTCAGACGACGACTCGACGACGCGCTCGTCATCAATCCAAGCACGCGCGGAAGTAACAGGCAGGTCGACAGCGGAAACTGAGGGGCAATACATGTCGCTGATGCCCATCTACTACAACACTCACCGTACGTGCGTCCGTGTCGCTGATGCTCGGCCGGAAAGGTAAGGTACCTCTCGCCAGATAACATGCTGTACGGAGAAAGAGCGGCGTGTACATCGAACTCATGCTGCATGGGGCAGGGCATGCGCTGGGCTTGGCTGGGCTGGGTGGTCGTCCTCAAGATTGGTTGCTCCTGGCGCGGCCATGCGGCATGCCTAGACAGTCAGTCACAGTCAGTCAGTCACTGAGACACTGACTGGGAGCATACCGTTGGAGAGCTGATGCGCAAGCAGATGCTCCTTGGATACCTTCTCCTCCCGGCTCCCGTGAGTCCATGCCAAACGTGACACTGGTCTGGTCTGCCCACGCTGTACCGTACGTGTAGCCCATGCTGCGTCGTCGTCGCTGGTCCATGTGAGCCAGCTTCAGTGTGGTGTGGGGGCAGACTGACACCGACCGGTACCGCCGGGAGAGGTACTACGTACGTGCCACTATCTGTATCTGGCAGGCAGCAATAATGTGGCAATTAATGTGACTGGTGGAGAGAACTCCAAGCCCGACCGCGCGCAGGCAGCTCAAGCTCAAGCGTGCCGGCCGAGGCTGCTCGTGTCGTGTGACACTGGTCATTTGAGGTTCGTGACCGGCCGGGTCTGGCACCACGACCACGACGACAAACCACGCTTTGCAGCAGCCGGTGAGGTGAGTAGACGACATTCGCTAGCATCGCCACGGTTTGCATCAACATCAAGGATTCAAGATCTCGATGGACAGCGCGGCCGGTGCAAAAGCACGACCGTCCGTCAAGCCCTCCTGTTTGCTTGCTGACGGGCCGCACTTTATCTTGCTCACGCTCATACCGATCGAGGACTGGACCATACGCGCGCGCGGAGAAGAAGAAGCTGCCGTACTAACTCTAAATTGATTCTCAACTTCCCATCGTTTTACAATCATCGCAGAAAGGAAAGGGCGGAAAAACTCTCGTAGAAAGGAAAGGGCAGGAAAACTTGGCGGAAAGAGGTGGGAAATGGTGGAAAATATCTTTAGTCCCGGTTTGTGACTACAATCGAGACTAAATGGATATTATATTAATATTCATTATATTTTTCTGATAATAATAGACATATTTTTTGTTTTATTTGGATTATTACAATAAAATATATGATTTTTCAAAGTTTTTATATTTGATTTGAATTAAAAAAGAAAATTTACAAATGAAATAATTTATAAATGATGCAAACAGATAAATGGATATTATATTAAAATTCTTTATATTTTTCTGATAATTATAAACATATTTTTTGTTTTATTTGGATTATTACAATAAAAGATATGATTTTTCAAAGTTTTTATATTTGATTTGAATTAAAAAAGAAAATTTACAAATGAAATAATTTATAAATGATGCAAACAGATAAATGGATATTATATTAAAATTCTTTATATTTTTCTGATAATTATAGACATATTTTTTGTTTTATTTGGATTATTACAATAAAATATATGATTTTTCAAAGTTTTTATATTTGATTTGAATTGAAAAAGAAAATTTACAAATGAAATAATTTATAAATGATGCAAACAGATAAATGGATATTATATTAAAATTCTTTATATTTTTTTGATAATAATAGACATATTATTTGTTTTATTTGGATTATTACAATAAAAGATATGATTTTTCAAAGTTTTATATTTGATTTGAGTTAAAAAAAGAAAATTTACAAATGAAATAATTTATAAATGATGCAAACAGATAAATGGATATTATATTAAAATTCTTTATATTTTTCTGATAATAATAGACATATTATTTGTTTTATTTGGATTATTACAATAAAAGATATGATTTTTCAAAGTTTTTATATTAGTTTTGAATTAAAAAAGAAAATTTACAAATTAAATAATTTATAAATGATGCAAACAGATAAATGAATATTATATTAAAATTCTTTAAATTTTTCTGATGATAATAGACATATTATTTGTTTTATTTGGATTATTACAATAAAAGATATGATTTTTCAAAGTTTTTACATTAGTTTTGAATTAAAAAAGAAAATTTAAAAAAAAATAGTCGCGGGTCGTGGCTGGACCCGAGACTAAAGGGTGAGTGCGCGCGTGAAAACGAAGCGGCCGAAAAAACCCTTTAGTCCCAGGCCGTGGCTTAGCCCGGGACTAAAGGTGGGGTCTTTAGTCGCGGGTTAAGCCACGACCTGCGATAAAGACCCTTTAGTCACGGGCGGTGGCTTAGCCCGGGACTAAAGAGGGTCCTATATATACGGCCTGGCCCTAAACCAAAGACTTAGCACGCGACGAAGATTTAAGACGAAGACGAGGCGCCATCGACGCAGAGAGGGGAGGTGCTGCCCGCCGGCCGGCTAATTCCCGCGCCACCGCCGACCTCGTATCCGTCTGCCCAGACGTCACGGCTGCGTCACCGCCCGCCATGTCGCCTCATGTCGCATGTCATACATGCACCTCGCAAGGAGGTGGTTAATTGTTTAATTTTATAGTTAGGTTTTTTTGTATTTAGGTTTTGATTAGTAGTAGGAAATGTTAGTATTTAGGTTTTGATTAGTAGTATAAATGTTAGGAAATGTTAGTATTTAGGTTTTGATTATAATTAGTCTAGTAGTAATTAGTAGTATAATTAGTCTTGGAAATGTTATAGTTAGGTTTTTATAGTAATATTTATTATTATTATTAGTAATCTTTAGGTTTTGTATAAATGTTTAGGAAATGTTAATTAGTATTTATATTATTATTATATTATTAGGAAATGTTAGTTTTTTTTATATTTTCTTGTTATATTTTTTCTATAGTTTTTAGGATTAGTTATTGTTTTAGTTATTAGGATTAGTATTAGGATTATTATAATTAGGTTTATTAGGGTTTTTTGTTATAGTTTTTTCTATAGTTTTTTTATAGATTTTTTATATTAGGGTTTTTTGTTTTAGTATTAGGATTATTGTTTTAATTAAAATATTAGAATTAGGATTAGGATTATTGTTTTAGTGATTTTTTTGTTTTATTTATTAAGATTAGAATTAGAATTAGGGTTATTTTTTTGTTTAAGTTATTATAATTAGGATTATATTGTTTTAGTTATTAGGATTATTGTTTTTCTAACCTCTTTAACTCTCTTTTTGTTATAGATAATTAAGTCATGGATCCATCCGAAGATCCTGGTCGCATCGGTGAAGGTTTTCTTCAGGGCATGATAAGAGGTGAAATTCCTCTTAATATCACTACCGGCGCCGAAGATATTTTGCTCGAGGAAGAGATATCCTCATATCTAAATCCATCCGGTGATGGACTATAGGAAAACCAAATTTACCAAGGGGAAGACCAGATGGACGAAGAGCAAACAAATAACAACAATAATGATGGCCCCTCGACAGGATCCGACGAGGTACACACACACACACATATATATATATAAAGTCTCGTGTTACCTCTATTCATTAACTGATCTAGATATATATTAATCACTCTCTTCTTCTTTTAGCCCACCGGATTGAAGCAATCGACAGCTCGAACGAAACGAGGGCCGAACAAAAAGTTGGATGGTAATCAGAGATTCACCATCGAAGAAATAGATGATGATGGTGAATCGATTGCTCCAGAGAAGCACTGGAGGATGTTTATAAATCAATGGGGGTGCTTGTTAGGGACAACATGCCGATCACCATCGAAGAATGGAATAAGTCAAAGAAAGCCGGTGAAGAATCCAACAGCTATGTCACCGATGATGCCAAAGATGACCTTTGGCAGAAGCTCATAGCTCATTTCATACTACCTCCAGAGTATGAGGAATTTGAGGTAGATGGTATTACCCCAAGGCCGGGTGGGCTTGAAAATAGAGCGAAAGTCAAGGAGTGGGCACTAAGCAAGATGACTGAACTGTACCGGAACCACAAGAAAAATTTATACGCGAAATATGTCGCGAAAAAGAAAACTCCAGACTTCAAAGGAGTAAACGAGAAGTTGAGAGAACAGTGGCCCAATTTTGTACATTACAAGAAATCTGATAAAGCAAAGGCAAAGTCGGCAAAGAATGCGTTAAATGCTGCCAACAAGAAATACCATCATAAAATGGGGACAGGTGGCTACAAGAGTGCCGTCCCTAAGTGGAAAACTATGGAGAGGGATATGAGGGCTAGAGGCGTCACTCCTGGTACAGATAGATGGCCCGAGAGGTCAAAGCACTGGTGGTACGGGCACGGGGGATCCTTGGACCCAGAAACAGGGAAGACATTATTTCATGATAAAATTCTAAAACCCTTCCAAGACCTTATTCAAGCAATGAACAATGCTCAATTGGGATTGTTCCGTCCCGAGAGAGAGAACGACGAGCTGACACGCGCCCTAGGGAATCCTGAAAAGGGAGGACGAACACGAGGCAAAGGCGCCGGTGTCTCGTGGAAGAAAGGGTTTCCTCTGTACGATGCCAGTTACAGAAGCCGTCAGAGAAATAAGGACCGGGAGGTAGACCGGATCTCCAGGGTAGAGAAGGACCTAGCTGATCTGAAGAACCTCATGCATGAAATTAGCCAAAGGCCACCGTCGTCAACTCACCCGCGCTCTGATGATCCTGCATTGGATCTTAGCCAACGGAGAAGCAGCATGGCTTCCACGGAGGTCCGTGCTGATGATCAAGCATTGTTGGATGATGCACCGGCTCCTCACTACCCCGTGGATGATGTCCGAGAGATGGCACAATGTGAGCTACATCAGCCAATGAACAACATGTCCTTCAAGGTGGCGATCGGCACTGCTTTACCTTGTCTACCTGGAGCACTCCACCATTCACTTCCGATTCCACCAGGCTATGCTCGTGTCACGGTGGATGACACAGTGGAGGATTTTGCGGACCTAGAGATTGAAATCGCTACGCCTGAAGGCCTTACGAAACTAGGAGATGTCAAGCGCAACATCATTCTATGGAATAAGAAGTACATCAAGTTTCCAGGCTCGGCGCCAAGGCCACCGACTCCAAGGAATCCAAATCCACCCCGCATCGAATATCGTCAACCTCCAAGTCCACCCCAACCGGATTATCGCCAACCTCCAAGTCCACCCCAACCCTATTATCGCCAACCTCCAAGTCCACCCCGCCCCGCTGACGATCGCCGCAGCAGGAGTACATCAACTCGATCTCCTCCTCCGCCTCCGCCTCCGTGCAATACTACTACCTCGTCGAAGAAACGGAAGTTCGATGGTCCCCCGCGCCCCACATCGAAGAAAGGTCAAACACCGAAGATAGTCGATATCCCGCCGGCTCTTCCAAAGAGACCTTATGACAAGACCGACGAGGAAACTAACGCGGATGTGGCTGCCTAAGTTAAGGCGCATTTTGCACCCAAAAAGCCTGAGCCAAAGCCGGTATATAACGAAAAAACAAAAAAGTGGGCTAAATCCTTTCTTGAGCAACCATCCCAGATATCGATGAATCTGGAATCAGACTATGACCGGGAGATTATTAAGCAAGCACAGAAGAAAAAAATCACAAGTGCAAAAATCGGAAAGCAAGTTGCCCAGCTCGGAGCACAGAAGAATCAATCGGTCGCCCCGCTCAAAGTCATTTCAGACCTCGACAAGGCCTTCAGAGCTGAAATGAATATGTACATGCAAATAAAAAAACCCTAGAGCCCGAATAATGCCGCACTTATGGGAATCATCATCAGAGGCCAAAGGGCTTGCTACTGAAGCAAATCTCTCTTGGTCATATTTAATAGGCTATAAATAAAGATCAAATAAGGGATATCTTGTGAGCCTGTCCAGGGACAGCCTCTAGTCAGTAATGAGGAGCTCGCGCGTCTATCCACACATATGCGAAATCTGCATGAATGGTACATGTCGCAAGCAGAAAAAAACATCATAAAGATTGGTTTGCGGTGGACGTTAGAAAGGAGCATCACTTCAAACCATACTCGATACAGGTTCAAATGACCGAACTGTTTCAGTTATACAACCAGCGCGCCCTCGACAAATCTATCATTGGTTGCTACTGTTTGTAAGTTATTTATTTCTATAATTAAGTTTGTAGCTTTAGCTCGTTCATTGCATTTAATATATTATCCTAACTATATATCCTTTTGTATGATGATATTATATTCCACAGAATGAAAATGCTTGAATGCAAAAGATCTAGAAGATACGACGTTGGGTTCATTGACCCATATATCATTAATGAATATACGTTAAAGAATCACCCCAAAGACGTGGAGGAAGACATGTCCAGGTTCTTAACCGAGCATAATTTTATTAAGGAAATACTATTTCCTTACAACTTCAAGTGAGTGTTTATATCTTGTTCACATTTTATTTTTGCTTACTGGATGAGCTATGCATGTATGCTTATGTAAATGTCTGCAGATTCCACTGGATCTTGCTAAACATTCAAGTTGACAACTCCCTAGTTAAAGTCCATGACTCATTAAGTTGGGACCAAGAGAAGTGGAGCGACATGAAAGCAATGCTCCATAAGTAATTTCAATCATTATCGCATTATATCGTCCTCTTTCATTCATTTCCTAATATCAAGTAACTAATAACTCCTTTGTTCATTTTCTTTGCCGAGCAGGTGTTGGACACGTTGCATGTAAAATACCAGGTCCATTCAAAGAGGATCTAACTTATAAAATGGCGAAGAGTTTACAGCAGCCACCGGGAACTCATTTATGTGGATACTACGTCTGCGAGTACATCCGAGAGTTGACCAGTGAGCGAAAAGTTGACTCACATTATATTTATGATTTCTGGGAGAAACTAGAGCCAGAGCAACGCATAAGAGCAATTCAAGAGGAGCTGGCGGGATTTATGATGAAGGAAGTCCTTGATGTACATGGAGAGCATTATGCAGATGACGTGGAACTCGATTTGCCTTAGTCATCTCCATGTAGCTCATATGATATATATATTCATCAATGACCATGTAATTTCAAAACATTTCTTCCTTTTGATATGATTGATTATATGTATGCTTGCAAGGGATCGATCTTATATAAATGCATCGACGTATAGTGTGTATGTAGTAACGTATAATATGTCTACTGAAATATATGTTCGTTATAGTGAAACACAAAACTAAAAAGGAACAAAATGGCAAAAAAAGGAAATACACAATCTCTGTCGCGGCAGAGAAATGTGGTGTTTCTCTGCTGCGGCAGGAAACCTTTTAGTCCCGGGTGGTGTTACAGTCCGGGACTAGAGGGTTTCCGACCCCCGCGGCGCTGAAACATCCACGTGGCTGTTATCAGTCGCGGGTCGTTGTGAGCCGGGACTAGAGGGGGGCCTCTAGTCCCGTTTTCGCAGTCCCGGGCCCAAAACTGGGACTAGAGCCCATTGCGGCCCGGGACTAGAGGCCCTTTTTCCACCAGTGGGTCAACCAAACAAAGCAGGAAGAGTAGTCCAATCCATACAACCACCTTTTATTTCAGACTATCAAACGGGCAGCACAACATGGCTAGCTACTCAGACGTTTAATCTAAATGGAGTTCAATTATACCAAATTTTCAGGAAGTACTACTCCATTCTAGCTACTTAGACGTTGTGGCTTGCGCCAGTCTGCGACGTACACGAGCGGCGAGGTCAGGGTTGAGGTCGGCGAGGCCGAAGCCCATCAAGAGGAGGTCGCGAAAGACTACGAGTGGGTCGTCGTAGCCATGGGGGGCACAGCGAGGCCGAAGTTGTTGTCGTCGTCGAAAAGGTCCCAATCGTCGTCGCCCTCGTCATCGTTATTGTCGGCTGCAGCGAGGTCGTCGCCGAGCACGTGGTCGTCTGCCGCGAGGACGTTGGCGAGGTCCTCGTCGCCGAGGAAGTCGTCCTCGAAGGCAGCGGCGATGGAGTAACCCTCGTCAAGTGCCTCCATCCCTGCTGCATTGGGCAAGACAGAGGAAAATCAGAGCCCAAATTCAAGGATCTGCAGCCTAGGGTTTCGTCTATCGAGAATTACAGCCGAGGTCGGACCAAGGCAAATAAATATATTTTATACTAAACATTTATATTTATTTAAACATGTACTTATGTTTCCTACTCTAGCATCGATAAGTACAATTTTATTTAGTTAGATGGCATGATTAACCATGTAACAATGTTTGTGAAAAATAGTTGTACTATTATTTGTTATTAAATTACAGTGTATCACTTAATAGTTTTCTGGAGCTAACTTAAATTCTATGTTGTAATAAAAAATCTCTTTTAGTTAATTATGCATGGTATATTAAATCATGCAGTAGATGCATAAGTCTTTGTATTTGTCTCTCTATCAGTATGTACTCCCCCGTCTCAAAATATATGTCTTATGTTTTTCAAAATTTGGATAAATCTATATGCTAAATAGTGTCTACATTCATACAAATTTTGATAAATTTGAGACATCTATTTTAAGATGGAGGAAGTATATTTTAATATCATTAAATATAAAGATAGATATATCTTTAAATATCCTAACTAGGGGTGGTTCTAGTGTATTATTTGAATATACATATCTTACAATTCTCTTGCAAAAAATTTAAATCATGCTTAAGTTTCTATAATTTTTAGAAAAATCTCACAAACCTAAAGGTTTCAAAATTTCAAAAAATCTCAAGTATCGAAGAGTGAATTGAAAAATTACAACACCATTAAAGAATGATGTTTAAACAAATAGAGAAACTTTCCCAAAATTGAACTTTAAGAAAAAAGAATAATAACATATGAGTACATATGAACGTACTTATAAAAAAGTAAATATTTTATGTGTCTAGATATTAAGTGGAAACTTAGTGTTGAGCAATTTTCTTAAAATATATGGCTATCAATGATCCGTGTAAACATCTCAAAATAAGTTACCATACAAAAGGAAAAATAGTTACGAGTTTGGTTTGATTTTTAGATTTTTGTATAAACTCTCTTGCTTGTTCGTGGCTTAAACCTTCTGATATCCATTTACATAGTCAAACTTTAGGAAAACACTTTTCATGCCATGAATAAATAAAAGAATAGTAAACTTATTTAATAGGTTGCATGTGTGTTGTTTAAGTAGTATTAAGAAGTAAAAAACACATGTCAACCCAAACGAAGGCACGCTAAGTGAAGATTTAAATACGAATAATTAGAAATTTACTGAATGGAACAAGATACACACTAGCCTACAATCTAATCAATGTAGTACATGGTTTGTGGCTCTTGTTGCTTGATATGTCGTAAACGTATCTATAATTTTTTATGTTTCATGCTTGTTTAGTATCTACTTTGCTATGCTTTGTCTAAACTTTGAGGTGTTTTTATACAATTTTTAGAACTAACCTATTGACAAGTTGACACAGTGTCAGTTGCCTGTTTTCTGCTATTTTGGTTTCAGAAAAGCTAAAAAATGAATATTTTCGAAATTGGACGGGACAAAAGCCCAAAGTTACTATTTTTTCGGAGCAACACGGAAACACGAAGCAAAGACGAAGTTAGACACCAGGGGTGGCCACACCCTAGGATGGCGCGGGTCCACCCTGGTCGCGCCACCAGGGGGTGTGGGCCCCCTGGGCCTCCACCGACCTTGCCCTTTTGCCTATATATAATCGTACTGCTGCTTGTCTGCTCTTAATTACAGCGGAACTGAAGGTTACAGGGGTATGCATATATAATCTGGCGTGGAGATGTATATGAGGTGAGTTGAGAGAGCCTTCTCGTCGTACCCTCCTGGCCTTTATATAGATAGACAGGTTTCGGGATAGGTCGAGTCAGTTATAAATTAGGGTTGATATTCTTTGAAATTCTATCTAATCTAGACTTGTCCTCCAAGGATTCGAAACCGTCACGGGCTTGGGCCACTGGAAGTCTTCATGGGTTGCGTGTCCTGACGTGGACCTTCCTTGGACTGGACCAGGTATACTAATGTTGTGCACCCGTAGGGTATATCCATGTCAACTTCCCGCAGTGGTGCCGAATCAGACTTCGCCCCCAAATCTTCCATTCGGTGGCGGCGGCGCTGTGGGACTTTTTGTGGATTTCCGCCCGTGTTACGGGGGGGCTGAACCTAGGGAAATCCGGTGTCCCTGTGTTGCTTGTCTGTTAACCGTTCCGCGACTTCCAGCATCCCCATCTTTTCCAAAACCCAAGTCCATGATAGAAACGGAGAGCATGCAAGATCACAAACAACACAAACATGATAGAATCAATAAGATAAAACCATTAATCAATCTGACATAGTAATCTCAATATCCATCGGATCCCCGCAAACACAGCATGCATGATTACTAATAGATGATCTTGATCATGAACGGAGCTCACAAGATCTAAATATGGTAGCACAAAGGAGGATATATAACCATCTAGCTACTACATGGACCCGTAGTCCAAGGTGGAACTACTCACACTTTATACCGGAGGCTGGCATGATGAAGAAGAAGGCCTCCGGGATGATCTCCCCTCCGGCAGGGTGCTGGGAAGAGCTTCAGAGCCCCCCGATCTAGGGACGATGGTGGCGGCGGCTATAGACGGTTTCGTGGAATATTGATCGGGTTCTTAGGATTTCTGTATCGGGGGGTCTTTATAGGCGAAGAGGCGAGGCAGCAGCTGTGGTGGCCGCACTTCAGCGCGAGCCCACCCAGTCGCATGTGGGTGTGGCCCCCTGGTGGCTCTCCTCCATCTCGTACTCTCCCTTCGTGTTCCCCACGGTAAAATATTGACTTTGTCTTTTGTCCCGTCCAATTCCGAGAATATTAATTTTCTGCATTTTCTGGAACAAAAAACAGAAGAAAACAAGCAACTGGCACTGTGGCATCTTGTTAATAGGTTAGTATCAGAAAATATATAAAACACCTTAAAGTGAAGACAAAGCAAAGCAAAGTAGATACTAAACAAGTACGGCATATAAAAACTATAGATACGTTTCCGACATACCAGTGAGTAGTCAACGTCAAGTCAGGCGGTGGGACCCACGATCGTCTCATCGCATCATCTCTGCTGTCGTAGACGGTTGAGATCACCAATCGTCAGCACTTCCGTCATCAAGGCAAAGCCAGCAACGGCTCGAATATTTCGACTGATCATACAAGTATTTACCCGAATCTACGATTCGAGAAACTACTCGGGGGCTACTCCTATCAAGAGCGCTGGCCGCACACTTGAGAAATTGCTAAGGTAACATGACTTCGAAATTATCTTCGAGTCCTACGTCGAGTCTGCGACTCCACTACGGACTCGGGGCTACTCTCATAGGAAGCGTTGGCTGAGCATCCGGAAAAAAATTGTGTCCTTCGGACGATACTGAAAATGACTGAATTAAAGTCTCTACTCGAGTCTACAACTCAAACAGACACTCGGGGCCTACTCCCATAGGGAGCGCTGGCCGCGCACCCTATGAACTCTTTGACTGCGATCCTTCAGATCAATTACGACAAAATATTTTTGGCAACTTTGCCCAAACCAACGCTAAGTGAGACACGGTATCCTTGGCCACCTGAAACACCTACGCGGTGATAAAATTTCGGATGTTGTGTCTAGGAAGCAAAGATAAATCCTACGAATATCATCTGATGGCCTGGTAATGCACCTGACTGCGCTCTGCCAGTAAAACTACCGTGTCAACAGGCACGATGAAAATCCCGACGGACGCGTTGGGTACATCACTTGAAAATCACTGGGATTCGACTCCTGTAAGACCACAGCGGCCTGAGTCGAATCACACCAGCAATCATTCCGAATTCGAGTCCAGAGACTCGAGTTTGATGAATATCCTGTTGTTTTGTCCTATGACAGTTAACTGGCCCTGATCCGTCAGGTGAGCCAGGCAAACGCATCAACAATCCCTAAGAACTAAACATTTCTCATTATCAAGCAGGATCAACTGCACCCGAAAGATTTAAGAGTCTCCAGCTGAATCTACGATTCGACTGAACACTCAGGGGATACTGGCATGGATATACCCTACGGGTGCACACCATTAGTATACCTGGTCCAGTCCAAAAAAGGCCCACGTCAGGACACGCAACCCATGAAGACTTCGGGTGACCCAAGCCCGTGACGGTTTCAACTCTTTGGATAACAAGTCTAGATTACATAGAATTTCAAAAGGTATCAACCCTAATTTGTAACCGACTCGACCTATCCCGGGACCTTTCTATCTATATAAAGGCCAGGAGGGTACAACGAGAAGGTTGTCTTAACTCCCCAACATCCTCCGCGCCCTCGCTCCAGCGAAGCAACAAATCCTTCCAGAAAAAATCACCGGAAACATGTATCTCGCTGATCCGAGACCATGGGGAAATTCTAAAGGGGGGAGAGAGATCTTTCGCGAGGAGGTGTGTTTTGAGAGGAGAAGAGGGGCGTATTTTATAGGGATAGGGGGGGCACCCCAAGGGGCATGGCGCCTGGCCATGGTGGCTGCCCCCACCTCTTCCACATTCATGTGGGTGGAGCTCCCACTCAAAATGAAATGCCTCCACTCCCATAAAAGAGCCTCCACTCAAAAATCCACTCACATGCATTAAATTTTCACAAAATTAATGGAAGCTCTCATTTAAATAAAACTCTTTTATTTATTTATTCAGAATTTTGTTAATTACTTTAATTAAGAAACATTCATATAAAACCCCTTGCTAGTATTCAATTTCACATGCAGAACCACATTCAATAATTTCAACCGAAACAGTTTTGGTGTCTAGTGAAAATAAATTCCTGCGCTTTCCTTTTTATTTCTCTGACATTTTATTTGCTAAAATGGTGCCGGTATTCCTTAAGTGTGTCACCCTACGATTCGCGAATAATGTAGACATAATCGAGACCCCTCTCCGATCAATAATCAGCAGCAGGACCTGGAGATCCGCACTGACTCCCACATATTCAATGATGACTTCTGTGATCGTGTGAACCTTATACGCATGTAACTCAATCCCTTTGTCTCGCGATATATTACATGTCCGAGATTCGATCATCAGTATCCCCATACCTAGTTTGATCTCGTTACCGACATGTATCTTTTTCTTGTTCCCGTGATATAATATTCTAGTGAACAAATCACTTGCTTGCAAGCTAACTAACATGATATCACCAAGAGGGTCCAGAGTATATCTCTCCATCATCGGGATGGACAAATTGCACTCTTGATACATGAACTTCAACATAACACCTTCGTAGCACTGAACACATATTTATTGTCACCCTATTACGGTGTGATGTTTGATGTTATCAAGATACTCTTCTAGTGTTAGTGATTGACATGATCTCATAGTCTAAGGACTAAGATTATCGTATGATGTTATAGCAATATAAACACAATGACTTTGATCGTAATGCTATACTTCGAGATTACTTCGGATGAATGTCCATCACACCATTCCAATAATATTGTGACCTCGTTATTAACAACATCCATTGTCCATGATCAGGAAACCTTTGATGATCTTGTTAATCAACGAGCTAGTTTATAAGAAAGGCATAACTAGGAACTTCCTTTTTGTTTAGTAAACATACATGTATTAACGTTTCCGTATTAATACAATTATAGCATGCAAAATAAATTTTTGTCATAAATAAGGAATACGATAATAACCACTGTATTATTGCCTCTCGGACATATTCCCTTCAACATTTTCATGACAGTCGGTGTAGCTTCGATATCATCTATCGTCTATGGAAATATGTTACACGTTGTGGTCCAGTGATCATCGCCACTGTCACCTCCCTCTCCATCGACTCCCTCATTTTCCCTTCCTCTTAAATAGAATAGTCTTGAAATAAAGGGTAGTGTAACGTTATGGAATGCTGGCTTAATAATTACATGGGGAGTGGGTACATGCAAATATCTAGGAGCGAAAATGTATATTCTAGATGTGTTTGGAAGTCTCTGCAAATTTTCAGGCCGGCTAGTCTCCTGTAAGTGGGAGCTGCGTCCATGTGTCATCCGCATCAGCTCAAATTCGACAACAAATATGCGTTTGAGATAAATCAAGTCCAATTGCCAAGTACATGGGTTAAATTATGCAACTTCTAAGTACGATGACTAAATCGAGCTATCCGGACAAGTATAGGGACTAATGTTGTATTTTGCAACATATATGGTTGTTTTTTGCATTTTTCTCATATGCGGGAGGGTGTTTTTGTAAGATTTCAGCCCACATGTCAGTTCAAATTTGATGGCAAACATTAAATTGGTTTAAATCGAACACAATTTACAAGTACAGAAACAAAATTCAGTAAATTTCAAGTACGAAAACTAAATCGAGTCAGCCCAGCAAGTAGAGGGGCTCTTACTGTATTTAACTCGCAGCTCGGTGACCCCGTGCTCCGCGACCGAGCTGTGGCTCTTCGCACCCTAGTGGCCTCCAAGTGCAGGACTGTGAATGGTTCCAAATACTGTACTGTATTAAAATCGATACTGCTCCTCGTGACTCTGCATCAATGTCCAAAGCAGAGACCATAGACGTTGGGAGGAGGTAGATACTACAGAGCAGAGCATACGCTCTTTGGATGCTCTCTAGTCGCAGGAGCTACTCCCTCCATCCCATATTAGTTTGCGCATAATTTTGCGTGCTAGTCAAACTATACAAAGTTTGAATAAATTTATAAAATATAAAAATAATATTATTAAAATTAAATTAGTATATACTTTCATATTATATAAATTTTATAGTATACAAATTTATATTATTTTATATAATCTTGGTCAAACTTTATATAGTTTGACTAGCATGTAAAATTATGCGCAACCTAATATGGAACAAAGGGAGTATCTTCAATTTTCTTCCTTGGAAGCTCATGAACCCGTGCAGCTAGCCACTAGTAGTATTGTGCAGCCGGTGTACCACCAAAATTCTTGGTTTGATGGCGCGCGCGGCGCCGAGCTGCTACAAACAACGAGTATTCTTTGTGGTGTGAGCCTGAGAGCATCTCTCCGACGTCTCAAATGGCTACTTGGCGTACTCTCTCTTTTTTTAACAGAATACTTGGCCGTACTCGGGCGCCCTAAGGCCGTCTAAAATGTGGTGGATGCTCAAAAAGTGAAAAGTTTGCCACCCAATCATGGATGCTCTGAAAAATTAGTTGGGCGTTGGTCTCACAGCGTTTAGGAAAACTGTCGATGCCTAAAAACAAATTGCGGGTCCTACCTCTCCACACGCCTCTTTGCCGGCGCGCCGAACAGAAGCTGTCGACGAAGCGGCGAAGCATGGATCCGTCATATCATTGATAGAACGGTTGGTCAGCATTATTTATGGCTGTCGCCTATCTTCTTGCGGCTATTTAATGGTGGCGGAATGGGCGATTGACCTATCATGATAAGTCCATGGACACCGCAGAGTGCTGATAGGGGCTTGTTGGCAATAGGCAAGGCCTTTGAGCCCTGAGGCCCATTGATTCGTGCAATACACAACACCTAGGGTTTCAAAAAGAATCACAACCGGACTCACTCTCCACAATCACCTACGATTCCACAAACCCGAGAATGATTCCCATTTCAGCGAGCGAGCTTCTCGACTTATCGGGAGCCCTCGTCGTAACTTGCACTATATTGTCCATATATTACAATCAAAAGTAGGGTTAAGCCTTTTTTTTTGCCATCCGCGGATGGAGGATGTTGGCATAGAGAGAACGTACACACCCTCCGAGTTTGAGGAGAAGCGGAAAGAAGACAATGTATGTGAAAAGGTGGTTCATCATTTGTTGCAACTCGCTCTCTATCTCTCCCTTTGTCTATCTATCTAAACCCAACAAATTTGTATATATGTAGGATGTTGCAATCGGTGATCCGTTTGTGTTGCAATCGGTGATCCGTTTGTGTAGGAACTTTAATGTCCGGTGTCGCAAATGCAGCACGGCCTCTTCTCAACAACCAACTCGCAGATGAAGGATGCCTAGACTACTCTCTCGACATCAACTTAGAGCAGAATGGGCAATTGACCTATTGGGATAAGTCCATGAACACATCGAAGCTAATAGAAAATGCCCATCAGGGGCTTGTCAATAATATATAATGCTAGCCCGTGCCTCTGCGACATACACACAAGTACCCACGATAGGCATGTCCTTTGAGCCCTCTATGAGGCCCATCGATCCGTACAAAACACAACACCTAAGGTTTGTAGAATAATTGCAACCGGATCGATCGATGAGAAGGAAGGATATCTCCCATCAACTCGCAACACTTTAGTGGAACCCTGCACGTATACAAACGGGATGCCTACAACGTGATCTCAAAAAGGGTGGGAGGAGGTTAGACGAAATCGAGGCATCGCTCTCCACGGTCACCTGCGACGACATCCGCAAACCCTAGACCGTTTCCCATTCCGGCGAGTGAGCTTCTCGACTCACCGAGAACCCTTAGTGTAATTCTCTCTACATGGTCCATATAGTAAAATCCCTCGAAAGTAGGATTAAGGCCTTGTTCCCATCCACGGGACTCTCGACTCTTAGGTAGGAACATCGTGTAGTCTACTCCGTTGCATTGATCATCCGTACCCGTGCGGCCCTTCCCTTCACTCGCCGAACCCGCCCAAATCTTAAAGAAAATTCGTATGTTTCCAATTTTTTGCAGTCCTTCTCCCGAATCAATCTTAAAGAAAATAGTACGTACTAATATAAGCAATATCTTAGATATTATTGTAAATGTAAACAATATCTCAGATTTTGCAAGTGGATGATGGAGTAGCTGCTGGGAGGTGGCCGTTGGAGCGTGAGAGAGAGACAACGAGCTGAAGTGACCAAGGCAGGTGAGGTTATGCTGTCTCGTCTCGTGTGCCCACGCTGTAGCGGGTGACAAAAAACACATAATTAACCTAATGACGAAAAGAAAACACAAAATAACTTGTTTTAGAAAGATTTCATTATCTAACCTATTTTCTTGGCGCCCTACTAGACGGCTTTATGGTCAATAGGACGACGCCGTCTAAAACGGCGCCATGGTGCCCATGACGCTCCAGTCAACAGAGTCATATATCGGTCCGACGTGGCGGTCGTCGTGAGGCTCAGACCCACCTCGATAGGATGGCTCTACGGTAGATCTTGTTGGAAATATAAGCAATAATCCATATGATTTAATCCGAATAATAAACTGATAAATCATGATTATACAAACTGATAAATATAAATAATTATGATTTAAATTTTGGATAAATCTATATACTAAATAGTCTCTAGATTTATTTAAATTTCTTAAGTTTTTTTATTTGCTACCCGCAAAAAAAAAGCTTTTTTTATTTGTGGTTTTCTTTTTAGCTTATTTTACCGACCTTGTTAAAAATATGCAAGGCGTCCACCACACCGAGCACGTGGTACTTATGCACGGGACTGCCGACCAGTAGACGCTGGGGAGTGGAGTCCACTTGTTGACGTCGTGATGTCGATCGTATACGTGCACCGGCAGGGCTGGCACGACGACAAAGCGGCCGGTGCAGGTGAGCTGAGTTCGCTAGCTGGCATTGGCACGGTTGCATCCACATCAAGAATTCAAGATCTCGATGGAGGAGAAGGCGGTGAACAGCACAGAAGCAGGGAGAAGAAGAAGTTGGCGTGCTAACTCTCATTGCTTCTCAACTTCCCATCGTTTTACAAACATCGCAGCAGAGCATGTGGCTGGGTTATTGTCAACGCGTTCTGCGCAGTCAAAACGTTTCTCTGCCTTCACTCTTCCGGGGAAAAGGATACTATTTTCCCAGGGATCGTTTCGATCGATCTCCCGGATCGTTGCACCGACGTGCGACACCTGTCTCACGCATGTTCCTCTCCTCTGCCTTCTTCCTCCCGCAGACGTCCACTGTCAGACAGCTACACCGCCGTGCGCGCGACCACTGCAGCTTTGGCCGCTTCAAGACCGTCCCTCGCAGCCTGCCGGGCGCCGCCATGGCCTCCTCTGCCGCTGCTCGGCAACTCCGACCGCCGTACACGCACTACCGCAGCCTCGCCACGCGCCATGGGCCTCCACCCCAAGCCGGCCGCTACTACCCTAGCACCATAGAAGCCGCTTGCTCCGCCACCTCCCATGGTGTCGCTCATGAATCTGCGCTCCTCCCCAACGTTGGCAGCATTGCTATGTGCGGACGGTGGTGCTACACACCATGACCGAACTGTAGGGTTCGCAGCATAGAAAACAAAAATTTTCCTACGATGGGAACTATGTACCAAGATCTATCTACTAGATACAAACAACGGGCGGATGTATATCCGTAGAGAACATACCCTTGAAGACCGACAAAGCTTAACGAGTTTAACTCGTGGTTGATGTAGACGATCTCTTGCCGATCACAAGATCGAGAGGAAGTCCTAGCGTCGCAAATCGCTAGCAAGATCCGCTTTCGCACACACGCTCGAGGCACCGAGCAACCTCCGCCTCCTCGCTCAGTGATGCAGCGGAAGCACAACTCTTTCTTGCCGAATAGCCACCGGAACATGTATCTCGCTAGTCCGAGACCATGGGGGTAAATTCTAGAGGAGAGAGATCCTTCACGAGGAGGTGTGAGAGACAAGTGAGGAGGGGCTCCTTTTAGGAGGAGGGGAACCCCAAGAGGGTGGCCGCATGGGGCTGCCCCTTGCCCTCCCTCTTCATGTGGGTGGACACTCCACTCACAAATCTCCTTTAAATTCCCTCCACTCAAAAGTCCACTCAAATTCCCATTAAATTTCCACCAAATTTAATGCAAACTCTCATTAAATAAAACTTTTATTTTATTCAGAATTTTGTCAATTACTGTAATGACAAACATTCACAAATAACCCTTGCTAGAATTCCATTTCACATGCATAACCACTTTATGCAATTTCACCCAAAACCTGTTTGTATCTAGTGAAATAAATTCCTGCGCTTGTTCATTCTTTCGGCATGAAACATTTGCTCCAATTGGATGTCGGTGTCTCTTAAGTGTGTCACCCTACGGTTCGTGAATAATGCGGACATGATCGAGACCCTCTCGGATCAATAATCGAAGGGACCGAGACCCATACCGACTCCCACACATTCAACGATGACTTTCTTGTGATCGTCGGAACCTTTACGCTAGTATCTTAATCCCTTTGTTTCACGATATATTACATGTCCGAGATTCGATCATCGGTATCTCCATACCTAGTTTGATCTCGCATCGACATGCACTCTTTTCTCGTTCTCGTGATATAACATTCTAGTGATCAAATCACTTGCTTGCAAGCTAATCAATGTGATATCACCGAGAGGGCCCAGAGTATATCTATCCGTCATCGGATGAACAAATTCCACTCTCGATCCATGAGCCTCAACATAACACTTTATTAGTTGAATCCATCTTTATAATCACCCCATTACGGTGACGCTTGATGTTATCAAGAAACTCTTCGGTGTTAGTGATTGACATGATCTCATGGTCTAAGGATTAGGATCACTTCGTAAGTTGTTATAGCAATATAAACTCAATGACTTTGATCGTAATGCTATACTGGATGAATGTTCATCACATCATTACACTAATGTTGTGATCCGTTATTAACAACATCCAATGTCTATGATCGTGAAACCTTGATCATCTTGTTAATCAACGAGCTAGTTTATGAGAGAGGCATAACTAGGAACTTTCTGCTTGTTTATTAAACACACATGTATTAACGCTTCGTATTAATACAATTATAGCATGCAAAATAAACATCTATCATATACTTGGAATACACATAATAAACACTTTATTATTGCCTCCGTGACATATTCCCTTCCCTCCCACTTGCACTAGAGACAATAATCTAGTTACGTAGTGATAAATCTAACACCCATTGAGTTCGTGTTGATCATGTTTTGCTCTAGGGAGAGTTTTAGTCAATAGATCCGCTACATTGAGATCCGTATGTACTTTAAATCTTTATATTCCATCCTTGACATGCTCGGATGGAGTGAAACCGCGCTAATATGCTTGGAATGCTTGTGAGACCTTGGCTCTTTGGCATTGGCAATGGCACCATTGTTGTCACAATAGATCACCATTGGGTCCAACGCGTTTGCCACCACTCCTAGTTCGGATATGAACTCCTTCATCCAAATCGCTTACGAGCCGCGAGCAAAGAACATATTCGCCTCCGTTGTTGATCCCGCTACCACAGGTTGTTTGGAGCTCCTCCAACTAACGCTCCGCCATTCATGAGAAATACGATCCGGATTGAGACTTAGAGTCATCCGGATCGGTGTCAAAGCTAGCGTCGACATAACACTTAGCGACGAGCTCTTCTTCACCTCAGATACAAGAAACATATCCTTAGTTCTTCGTAAGTACTTAAGGATATTCTTGACCGCTATCCGATGTTCGAACACGGATCCGATTGGTACCTACTAGTCAAACTAATAGCATGTGCCACATCCGTCCTGTACATAGCATGGCGTACATTATAGAGCCTATGGTGAAGCATAGGGACTTTGTCCATTATCTCTTTCTTCCGCCGGCCGGACTTTGAGTCTTACTCAATCTCTTGCCTTGCAACATAGGTAAGAACCCCTTCTTACTTCCGTCCATTTTAAACTTCTTTAAAATCTTATCAAGGTATGTACTTTATGATAGCCCTATTAGGCGCCTAGATCTATCTCTATAGATCTTTATGCCTAATATGTATGACGCTTCACTTAGGTCCTTCATTGAAAATTTGTGTTAGATAACTTTTAACACTGTTAAAGATCTATATCATTTCCGATCAATAATATGTCATCCACATATAATATCAGAAATGCCACATTGCTCCCACTCACTTTCTTGTAAATACAAGCTTCTCCATAAGTTTGGAAAAATCCAAACTCTTTGATCACCTCATCAAAGCGGAGATTCCAACTTCGTGATGCTTGCTTCAATCCATAGATGGATAGATGAAGCTTGCACACCTTGTTAGCATCCTTAGGATCGACAAAACCCTTTGGTTGTATCATATACAACTCTTCTTCAATATTACCATTGAGAAACGCGGTTTTGACATCCATCTGTCATATCTCATAATCGAAATATGCAGCAATTGCTAACATAATCCTAACTGACTTTAGCATCGCTACGGGAGAGAAAGTCTCATCGTAGTCAACTCCTTGAATTTTTCGAAACCCCTTTGCGACAAGTCGAGCTTTATAGACGGTCACATTACCATCAGCATCAGTTTTCCTTTTGAAAATCCATTTGTTCTCCACGGCCTTTCGGTCGTGAGGTAATTCCACCAAGTTCCAAACTTGATTTTCATACATGGATTCCATCTCGGATTTCATGGCTTCTAACCATTTGTTGGAATCCGGGCTCATCATCGCTTCTTCATACGTCGCAGGGTCATCATTTTCATCAACCATGAAATTCATGACAGGATTTCCGCATCGGGGAGCTGCACGCTGCCGTCTGCTTTGACTGCGAGGTTCGGTAGTACTGCTTTGAGTTTCATGATCATTATCATTAGTTCCCTCTTCAACAGGTGGAGCCAACTCGAACAACTTTCTTGCGCTACTCGCCATACTTTGAAGAGAAGGTTCCACAACCTCTTCGAGTTCTACCTTCCGACTACTCACACCTTTCGCGAGAAACTCTTTCTCTAGAAATGATCCATTCTTGGCAACAAAAACGTTGCCCTCGGATCTGTGATAGAAGGAATACCCAATAGTTTCTTTAGGGTATCCTATGAAGACGCATTTTTCCGCTTTGGGTTCGAGTTTATCCGGTTGAAGTTTCTTCACATAAACATCGCATCCCCAAACTTTAAGAAATGACACTTAGGTTTGTTTCAAACCACAATTCATACGGTGTCTTTTCAACGGATTTAGATGGTGCCCGATTTAAAGTGCATGCAGCAGTTTCTAGTGCATAACCCTAAATGACAACGGCAAGTCCGTGAGACATCATAGATCGAACCATATCTAATAAAGTACGATTACGACCCGACACACCATTTAGCTGTGGTGTTCGGCAGTGTGAGTTGTGAAACAATTCCACACTCTTTTCATGTGAGTGCTAAACTCGTAACTTAGATACTCACCTCCACGGTCGGACCAGAGAAATTTGATCTTTTATTACGATGATTTTCCACTTCATTCTGAAATTCCTTGAACTTTTCAAAGGTTTCAGACTTGTGTTTCATCAAGTAGATATAACCGTATCTACTCAAATCATCCGTGAATGTAACAAAATAACGATATCCACCTCGTGCCGACACACTCATTGGACCACATACATCGAATGTATGATTTCCAATAAATCCGCCTGCTCCATTGAACCGAAAACGGCGTTCTAGTCATCTTGCCCATAAGGCATGGCTCACATGTATCAAATGATTCATAATCAAGTGATTCCAAAAGTCCATCCGAATGGAGCTTCTTCATGCTTAACGCCAATATGACCTAGACGGCAAAGGCCACATATATGCGGATATATCATCATTAAGTTTAATCCTTTTAGCATCAACATTATGAATATGTGTAACATTATCATCGAGATCTAATAGAAATAAACCATTCATCATCGGTGCATGACCATAAAAGATTTCATTCATATAAAAGAACAACCATTGTTCTCGATTTAAATGAATAACCACTTCGCATCAAACACGATCCAGATACAATGTTCATGCTCGGTGCACCAGATAACATTTATTCAAGTTTATAACTAATCCCGATGGCAAGTGGAGAGGCAGGCCCGACGGCAATCACATCAACGCTTGATCCATTGCCGACACGCATCTTGACCTCACCCCTTGCTAGCGGTCGCTTGTTCCGACCTCGATTCGAGTTACAAATATTAGCAACCGGTATCAAATACCCAGTGCTCTGCGAGCACTAGTCAAGTACACATCAATAACATGTATATCATATATACCTTTGTTTGCCTTGCCTTCTTATGCGCCAGATACTTGGGGCGCTTATGCCCAAAGGCGATCCCTTACAATAGTAGCACTCGGAATCGACTTAGGTCCAACTCGGGTTTCTTTCAGCGCGCAACAGCTTGCCGCCTTACTTCCTTCCGCTTTCCTTCTTGTCTTTCTTGAAACCAGTGTTCCTATTGATCATCAACACTTGATGTTCCTTTTGATCTCCACTTCGCAGCTTTTAAGCATCGAAGCTCGGGAGATACTTCTTCATGCCTTGCATATTATAGTTCATCACGCTCTTATAGCTAGGTGGCGAGACCGCAACACGATGGATGCCTAAGTCAATGGGAATCGATATTCCAAGGACACAAGCTTATCGGCGTAACCCGACATCTTGAGTACATGCTCACTAACGAGTTGTGCTCTTCCATCATGCAACTAAAGAACTTTTCAGGCGTTGTAGCTCTCACAGAAAGATGTGTGTCGAAAATCATTTTCAACTCACCCATTGTATCAAATGCATTGCCGTTTGAAATGCTTTCCGCTCTAGCCCATACAATATGCCGCAATGAACTAAGTTGTGGTCCTCCTGACGAGTCTGATAGACATTCTTCTCCTCGTCAGGGGCATCATCAAAAGGTGGGGGGCCTAACGGCGCTTCTAGCACATATTGTTTTTGTGCAGCAGAGAGGAGAATCCTCAAATTCATGGCCCATTTGGTAAAGTTGCTACCGTTCGTTGCTAGTTTCTCTTTCTCCATGAACACATTGAAATTAAAAGCAGGTGGTGCCATCTACAACAGAATTTGTAAAGTTTAGACTAAGTGTATGATAGATTGAGTTCAACTAATCCATATTACGAATGAACTCCCACTAAAAAACGACATCCCTCATGCCTTTTTGGTGATTACATGAACCAAATCCACTACACCAAGTCTGATCATCACGTGAGTCGGTATAACTTCAAAGGCGAGCATCAAATGGGCATCATATCAACTATATGACTCATGCTTCACCTTTCGGTCCGTGTTCCGAGGCCATGTCTGTACATGCTAGGCTCACCAAGTTAGAACCTTAGTATTCGCGTAACTGCTTTTACACAAATATGGTCGTGGATCCAAGAACACCCGATCATCACGTGATGTCTTGGAGCGACGAAAACATAATCGGTGCATACTAAAGGAAGAACACATTCTTATCTTGATATTTAAATGAGGGATCATCTTATTATGCTAACAAAGCGCTAAACAAGCAATATAAGATGCTATCAAACATCATATGTTTATTAGTGAAATGATATGGTTCACGCAGATGATCTCTATCATGTGCATCGTGGTATGATCACTATCATACCTATATGTGTAAATCCAAGGTCTATGGATTTTACACGCTATGTGTTTTGTAAGAGTATCATCTCATACTTATACTTACAACACTACCATATCATAACACTAGCCCAGCAACAATCTAAACTAGACGCCTCTAATTTATCCATTGCAAGTTTTACGTGGCTTAGGGCTTTCGAGATAGAACCGTTCTTACCTACGAACATGAACCACAACGAGGATAACCAAATTGTTGACAACTCGCTTGCAAAATAGATATTGACTATAGTAGGAGAGACAGACACCCGCTAGCCACTTATGCAAACTAGTTGCATGTCAAGCGTGGAACAGGTCTCATGTGCGAGGACATGTAAAGTTTGTCCGGACTGCTTCATCCCACTATGCCACCAATATCCAAAATTACAACAAAGGAGCAACAACATGATCATCATCGCCCACATACTCATATGTGTACTACCCGTGTAAAGTATCTACGCATAGATCCGGCTCTGATACCACTGTAGGGTTCGCAGCATAGAAAACAAAAAATTTCCTACGATGGGAACTATGTACCAAGATCTATCTACTAGATACAAACAACAGGCGGATGTATATCCGTAGAGAACATACCCTTGAAGACCGACAAAGCTTAACGAGTTTAACTCGTGGTTGATGTAGACGATCTCTTGCCGATCTCAAGATCGAGAGGAAGTCCTAGCGCCGCAAATCAGCAGCGCATCCGTGCTCGCACACACGTTCGAGGCACCGAGCAACCTCCGCCTCCTCGCCGGCGCAGCGAAGCACAACTCTTTCTTGCCGAATAGCTACCGGGAACATGTATCTCGCTAGTCCGAGACCATGGGGGATAAATTCTAGAGGGGGAGAGAGATCCTTCACGAGGAGGTGTGAGAGACAAGTGAGGAGGGGGGCTCCTTTTATAGGAGGAGGGGGGGAACCCCAAGGGGGTGGCCGGCGCATGGGGCTGCCCCCTTGCCGTCCCCTCTTCATGTGGGTGGACACTCCACTCACAAATCTCCCTTAAATTCCCCCCACTCAAAAGTCCACTCAAATTCCCATTAAATTTCCACCAAATTTAATGCAAACTCTCATTAAATAAAACTCTTTTATTTTATTCAGAATTTTGTCAATTACTTTAATGACAAATATTCACAAATAACCCCTTGCTAGAATTCCATTTCACATGCATAACCACTTTATGCAATTTCACCCGAAAACCTGTTTTGGTATCTAGTGAAATAAATTCCTGCGTTTGTTCATTCTTTCGGCATGAAACATTTGCTCCAATTGGATGTCGGTGTCTCGTAAGTGTGTCACCCTACGGTTCGTGAATAATGCGGACATGATCGAGACCCCTCTCGGATCAATAATCAGAAGCGGGACCTAGAGACCCATACTGACTCCCACACATTCAACGATGACTTTCTTGTGATCGTCGGAACCTTTTACGCTAGTATCTTAATCCCTTTGTTTCACGATATATTACATGTCCGAGATTCGATCATCGGTATCTCCATACCTAGTTTTATCTCGTTACCGACATGCACTCTTTTCTCGTTCCTGTGATATAACATTCTAGTGATCAAATCACTTGCTTGCAAGCTAATCAATGTGATATCACCGAGAGGGCCCAGAGTATATCTATCTGTCATCGGGATGAACAAATTCCACTCTCGATCCATGAGCCTCAACATAATACTTTATTAGTTCTGGATCCATCTTTATAATCACCATGTTACGGTGTGACGTTTGATGTTATCAAGAAACTCTTCCGGTGTTAGTGATTGACATGATCTCATGGTCTAAGGATTAGGATCACTTCGTAAGTTGTTATAGCAATATAAACTCAATGACTTTGATCGTAATGCTATACTTCGGATGAATGTTCATCACATCATTACACTAATGTTGTGATCCCGTTATTAACAACATCCAATGTCCATGATCAGGAAACCTTGATCATCTTGTTAATCAACGAGCTAGTTTATGAGAGAGGCATAACTAGGAACTTTCTGTTTGTTTATTAAACACACATGTATTAACGTTTCCGTATTAATACAATTATAGCATGAAAAATAAACATCTATCATATATTTGGAATACACATAATAAACTCTCAGGGCATATTCCCTTCACGAACATGCTACATACGACTTCTGGTGTTGCTACCTATGGCGACAGTCGTTGCTACCCTATGGTGAGCGGCGGTGCTACCTTCGGCGAGAGGTCCTGCTACACATGGCGACTGGCTCTGCTACGTACGATTTCTGGTGTTGCTACCTGCGACGAGCGGCATGAAATGGGTGCCAAAGTATAAGTTGACGAGGCATGCTCTATATGTTGATCTGTGATGAAATGGGTGCCAAAGTATAAGTTTAAAATATAAGTTGAATGAAAGATGAGTTCAAGGGGGAGAATGTTAGTTTGATCTCCTCACGGTTCGTCCCAACGGCCGAACGGATTGGTCTCACGCCCTGATCGGGGGCGCCCAACGTCGCTATCGTTGGTGGGCCCTTGTCGCGCAACGCATAATATAAAGAGGTGGGGGCGGGGGCACGCACGCTAAGGTTCGTCGTGTCCACTCACCCCACCAAAAACTCCAAGCCTAGAGCCACCGATCAGGCCAGCGCTATAGCGGCGGGAAGCACCCACCTCACCGCCGCTACCACTCCGTCGAGCTCGATGGCGAGCTCCTCGTCAACCACGAAGGCCGACGGTATGACTCTCTCACACATACTCACTAGATCGACACCTAGAGATCATCCTATTAGATCTAACAAAATGCTCTGCTTTTATCGGTGGTTACCTCTTTTCCCAATGATTTTTTTCCAGTTCATTCTGTTCTTGTCTGAAGTTCATTTCTTCTCACCCCAGCTCCATCTCTGAAGTCTAAATTGCAGCACGCTTGGCACTCCGTATAATAATTTCTTGATTTGTTTCCCTCAAAAAAGGACAAATGTATTTGATGAAAAGTGATTAGTTTCTTGTTGACTTGTTCTCCATGGTTTGTGTTGGAATTTGGGTGTGGGCCTTGGCCCATAGCCTAATACAAATTCTGAAATTCTCATGGCCCATTCATGCCTAGCAAGGGGTGGCACCAAAGTTTAGTCCCACCTTGCTAGTTTAGAGGGAGTTGGACCAATATATATAGTGGAGTGTTTCACTACCTCCTAAAGAGAGTGAAGAGGAGTGGCATACACGCGCGCTCCTCCTCCTCCGCCGCCTGCCTCGCCACGCCTCACCAGGACGCGCGCGCACCGCGGTTTGCGAAATTGTGCCTCTCTCTGCCTCCAGAACCTTGCGCCGCCGCTACACCTTCTCCATCCCCTCTTCCGGTGTGCACCGGACGACAGGACAGTAGGCCTTGTTTTTGGGGAGCGCGTCTGCGCGACTACTGATGGCATCACGTCGACCGACCACTCCTTCCTCGACGAGGACTTCTTTCCGGACATCATCAGACTCTACATCGACGCCATGGCTGACGACACTGGTGTCAACGCGAACCTCAACCCCAACCTGAACGCGAACCCGATTCCTCCTCCAGCACCGTACGTAATCTGTTCCTATCTAGTTCAGTTTCTTGTACTAGCTCTTGGAACAGGTGTGATCTGCTTATTCTGGTTGAATATGATCTATTCGTCTATTCTGCTAGTATACATGATTAGATTAATTCCAGCACTTATAGTCATGATTTATTATTACTTATTTCGGATTAAATGTTATGGTAATTTGCTTATGTTTTCAACAATCCAAAAACCTGATTATAGGCAACTGAATTCAACTGGTTTAGCCGCGGCTACAAGGCCGCCTCCTTTTGACGGTGTCAATTATAAGAGATGACGCACGAGAGCAGTTCTATGGTTGAAAAACCTAGGCTCTATAGCGCCACTCTTGGCAAACCTGAGGGAGACCTTTCTCCTGTTCAGGAGGAAGCGTTTCAGAAAGTCGACACCATGTTTATGGGGGCTTTGATCAATATTCTTGGTGACAACATTGTTGACACCTATATGTCATTTGATAATGGCAAGGATGCGTGGGATGCAGTGGACGCCAAGTTTGGTGTTTCGGATGCTGGCACTGAACTGTATATCATGGAGCAATTCTATGACTACAAGATGACTGATGACCGTCCCATCGTGAATCAGGCTCATGAGATACAGTCCCTTGCCAAAGAACTCGAGCAGTTCAAGTGTAACTTACCGGACAAGTTCGTGGCCGGAGGCATTATTGCCAAGCTTCCTCCTTCTTGGTGGAACTTTAGCAGTTCCTCATTATTGACAAGCTGATGTGAATCACACCGGTGATGTGAACTACAGTTCACTTAATTATTTTAGCAGTTCAGACCGTAAATTATGGTAGTTCATCAAAAAATGTTGACCAGAGAGAAGCATACAAAATAGAAGTTTAGTATTAAAAAATTCCAAAGTTCACAATATAAAATTTGGAAGTTCACTCTCAAATTCACTTTTTGTGAAAAGTTAACTTTGACTGTGACAAAAAAATTACTATTTATATTAGGCAGTTCACAACTAGCGGATGAGCAATTGACGGCTCGCAAACGGGTAGTTCATTAAGTTCAAAATTCATACACGAGAAAAACTATAACAAAAATTACAAATAAAATGAGAAGTTCTCTCTTCAGATTTTAAATATTCAATGTACACAACCTTGTAGTCCACTTAATATGAAAAACCAAGTTAAAAAGACACAAACAAATTTCGCGATCGGAAGTGACTAACATGTAAGTGGAAGGTTCACATCCATGTCAGGGATAGTTTGGTTTTCTGTTTTTCACGGGCAGAAATTCTATGTACTAAAATCGTCCCTACGATGTTGGATTGCCCCAATCGATCTTATCTTTTAGTTATTGACACCAATATAAACCTAATTTCACTCTACCGCTGTCACGCCTCAATGCCTCATCCAACTATCATTGCGCGTCAATTTCAAACTGTTGGCAACTTGGCATGACGCCAATCATCTTTTTTCAATATAGTTAAAATTACTCTAAAACCATTATAAATTTGGAAAAACGTTTGGAATGAAATGGTTACGCATTTTCCACATGATTTCAGTGGTATATTACACAAGTTGATCGTACGAGCGGTTTGAAAATAAGACCAAATAACAGTAAAACCGGAAAATATTCACGAAAAAGGATTTTGGTATATTTAAAACTGCTCTTAAACCATAAATAATTTGGGAAAGCTTGTAACACAATAAAGTTATGCAATTTTCATACCTTTGAATGGTATATAGCATGGATTAAATCGATGAGACGTTTGAAAATCGCGGCCAAAACACCGTACGAAAACGGCAAAGTTCGCGAAATTGCGTTTAGTATATTTAAAATTACTTTAAACCGTAATTTTTTTGGCAAAACTTTCTGAACATAAAAGATTTAAAATTTCCATATCTATTTAACGGTATATTACGTGCATCGTTTCGATTAACGGTTCAAAAACTGCGTTTAAAATACTGTCCGCAAAAACGTAGATTCTCGGTAGTCTGTCAGGAAGTTCACTGTCGTGTCGCATGAAGTTGTCGGGTGTGAAGTTCATAAACGTTTACAACAGTTCATATATATATATATATATATATTAAAAACAAAAACACTAAGTGTATTCCTATATCAGAATTTACAACAGTTCCTTAAAGAAGAATTTACAACCATTGACACGATTAATAGGACAAGCTGCTCTTGTTCATAGAGATGGATGCAAGGAAGCGTTGGAGCAATGGCTCGATCTTACATTTGTGAAGATTTAGGTTAAGGTGTCATACCTCGTTGGAGGCACACCATGCGTGTTAAATAGAGGGTTTAACCAACAACCCAAAAAGGGATTTACATGGAAGTTGTTACAACAAAGACTCTAGAAGAATCTATCTAACCACCATAGTCTTTATCTTATTAGACCGGTGAGATTACAACTTAATACACACGCACACCTCGTGCTCATTGGCACGTTACAATTGACACACTAACACACCCCCTCAATCACAATTTATTAAGTTGAGATTGTTTCTAAAAACTTCTAGCTGTCTAATTGTAAGAGGTTTGGTAAATCCATCTGCAACTTGATCTCCTGTTGGAATAAATTTAATATCCAATAATTTTCTAGTTACTCTTTCTCTAACGAAATGATAATCAACTTCTATATGTTTAGTTCTCGCATGAAAAACTGGATTAGCTGAAAGATAGGTTGCACCCAAATTATCACACCATAACCGTGCTGAAGGAGGATGTTGTATCCTTAGTTCAGTAAGCAGAGTTTGTACCCACATAACTTCTGCTGTAGCGTTTGCAAGGGACTTGTATTCTTCCTCAGTGCTTGATCTTGATACAGTGGCTTGTTTTCTAGCACTCCAAGATATCAAATTGGGACCAAGAAAAATAGCAAAGCCACCTGTAGATCTTCTATCATCTGGGCATCCTGCCCAGTCTGCATCAGAAAAGGCACTTACCAGCATAGATGGAGACTTACTGAGTTTTAGTCCAAGACTAGATGTATCTTTTAAATACCTCAAAATTCTCTTCACAGCTGTCCAATGCAAGTTGGTTGGTGCATGCAAATACTGACAAACCTTGTTGACAGAAAATGAAATGTCTGGCCTAGTAAGTGTTAAGTACTGCAATGCACCAACAATACTTCTATACCTCGTGGCATCCTCTATTTGAAGAGGATCTCCTTCATGTGCAGACAGTTTCTCACTAGTTGACATGGGTGTATTGGTAGATTTACACTGTAGCATACCTACTCGCTTGAGTACATCTGTTGTGTACTTTTCTTGTGATAGTAGTAATCCATCTTTCAGCTTCTTCACTTCTATACCGAGAAAGTAGTGGATATCTCCAAGATCTTTTAGAGCAAACTCCTTCTGAAGATCTCGAAGAAGAACTGAGGTCGCATTCTGACAGGAACTAGCAACAATTATATAATAGTAATATTCTCTTTAGAGTAAAAGAATAATGACGTGTCTGCCTTGGAAGCACAGAAACCAAGAGCTTGCAGCTTCATGCTCAACTTTGAGAACCATGCTCGTGGTGCCTGTTTTAAGCCATACAAGGCTTTGTCAAGCTTGCAGATATATTGGTTTTTTTCTTTTTTTCATAGCCAGGTGGTTGCCTCATATAGACACTCTCCTCCAGAACACCATGAAGAAACGCGTTCTTCACATCCAGCTGTCGAAGACTCCACCCCCTGGAAACTGCAACAGATAGCACAATACGAATAGTAGCTACCTTGACTACTGGACTAAAAGTGTCCTCGTAGTCAATGCCATATCTCTGTTTAAAACCTTTAGCAACTAGACGTGCCTTATATCTATCTATACTACCATCAGCTTTGCGCTTAATCTTGTAAACCCACTTGCAGTCTATTACATTTTTTCCTGCTTGTTGAGGTGGAACTAAATGCCACGTTTTATTTTCCATTAGTGCTTCATACTCCTCATCCATAGCTTTCTTCCAATTTTTATTTACTAAAGCATCTTCTAAATTTTCAGGTTCTCCTGTGGTGGTAAGATGCGCATACCTGATCATATTTTTGTATTGGCGAGGCTGGATTTTTCCTGTTTGCAACCGCGTGCTCATGCGAGGTACAGGGGAGGCAGCGGATCCGTTGTCTGCGGAAGATCCAGCACCACCTGGGGAGGATCCCGAGGTGGATCGTGTCGGTGCGGAGTCGGACTCCTGCGTTGTATCGTCCTCGGGTCCTGGAGCCTCCGCATCCGATCTGAACGAGCTCGTGTGGCTTGACGCAGGCGTGGGAGTAGCCGCAGGGGATCCCGCGGTCGGCTCCTCGGCACGTGGGCGGGTCCCGCTTCCGGTCGGGCGCGTATGCGTGGCACGCGTGGATTGGAGGCGTAGCTGTCCAGCGGATCCGCGCGACGCGTTTTCCCCGATCCGAGGCGCGCCGCCACCTGTTGGCCCCGCGGTGGGTCCCGCGTGACCCTGGGCTTCCGTGTCGAGCATGCGATGACGATCTGAGTCTGTTTCCAACAGATTTTGGCCATCATTTTCATCGCCATTTTCTATAATAAAATTTGCTGCACTTTCACCATCATTGTCAGCATCATTAGTATGAATATTAGACACAATTGGATCAGATCCATTATCGCCCCCATGATCAAATTGATGTGGATTCAAAAGATGAGATGGCAGAAGAAGAATTTCAGATTGGAGACGCACTCCTGCGTTGGTATGAAGTTTGGCGAATGGAAAAATCGTTTCATCAAATATGACATCACGGGAGATGTATATGCGACCAGATTTTATATCAAGGCACTTGAAGCCTTTGTAAAGATTGATATATCCTAGAAAAGCACATTGAGTGGATCGATATTCTAGTTTTCTAGCATTGAAGGGTCTGAGATTAGGATAGCATGCACATCCAAAAATGCGCATAGACTTATAATCTGTTTGAGCTTGCTCAAGAACTTCTAAAGGTGTTGAAAAATTAAGGAGTTTAGAAGGGAGAGATTGATGAGATATACTGCAGTAATGAAAGCTTCATCCCAGTATTTTAGAGGCATGGATGCTTGAGCAAGTAGAGACAGACCAACTTCGACAATGTGTCGATGTTTTCTCTCAGTGGCACCATTCTGTTGATGGGCATGAGGACAAGAAACATGATGGGTGATGCCAATTTGTTTAAAAAAGGAGTTTAGTCGTTCATATTCACCTCCCCGGTCAGATCATGAGTTGGAATAATGGTTTTACCAATGTGAGTAATATCCATACCTGTGCCATTTGCGGCATGCACCTGATCATTGCCATGGTAGCGTTCATGAGCATGGAGCCTCTCTAGCTCGCTCGTGATGTGGTCTGTAGCGCCAGTGTCGATGTTCCAGCCGCCACCGCCATTGTTGTTGTAGTTGATGTTGGCTGCCGTCCTTTTACGAGGGACGAAGTCCTGGTCGAAGCGGTACCAGCAGTTCATGACGGTGTGGCCTGAAACGTTGCAGAGCTGGCACCGTGGGAGGTCACCGCTGCCATGGTTGTTGTAGTTGCGACCGCGGCCATTGTTGTTGTAGTTGCCGCGGCCACGACCGTTGTTGCCGCCGTTATGGTAGCCGCCACCGTTGCCACCATTGTGGTAGCCTCCTTGGCCACCGTTGCCACCTCCTTGAGGGTTGCCGCGACCTTGATCACCACGGCCTCCACCACCACGACCGCCAAAGCGACCGCGGCCACCGCGAGTAGCGGCGTTGACAGAGGATTGGGAGACGCCACGAAGCATCTGCTGGCGACTTTCATAAGACAAAAGTTGCGAATAAAGTTCGCTCACCGTGATCGGCTCAGTCCTGGCGAGGATGGCAGCGACGAGGCCGGTGTAGCAGTCGTCCTTCAGGCCGGCGAGGATGTAGGAGACCATGTCTTCGTCTTCGAGGGTCTTCCCGGCGCATATCATCTCGTTCTCCAGTGATTTCATCATGGTGACGTATTCACCCATCGACTTGTTGCCCTTCTCTGCAGATGCGAGGGCGATGCGGGTGTTGGTGGTGTGCGCACGCGATCTTGCCGCGTACATATCCTGGATGATCTCCCAGAGCTCGGCCGCCGTCTTGACTCCAGCGGCGTAGGGAAGTACTTCCCGTGAGAGAGAACTCACAAGAAAGCTAAGGACCTTCTGGTCCAACGCCACCCAGTCCTCATAGGCCGGGTTGGGCTCGGTGATGGTGTCTTCACCTTTCTTGACGCTGATCTCTTCATCGGGTGCCTCAATGGAGCCATCGAGGTAGCCCATGAGACGAGCACCCCTCACTGCCGGCAGTACTTGGGTCTGCCAGAGGATGAAATTGCCCTTGCCGAGCCTCTCTGTCACGGCCGCCCCGAAGGTGGAGCGATCCGGGGGGTTTGTCGAGGAAGGTGGTGTGGCCATGGTGTTTGGAGATTGGAGGCCGGCGAGAGGGAAAGGTAGATCGATCTCGGGGTGGTTTTTTTCGCTAGATGTGTTTGGGAGGAACTGGCTCTGATACCATGTGAAGATTTAGGTTAAGGTGTCATACCTCGTTGGAGGCACACCATGCGTGTTAAATAGAGGGTTTAACCAACAACCCAAAAAGGAATTTACATGAAAGTTGTTACAACAAAGACTCTAGAAAAATCTATCTAACCACCATAGTCTTTATCTGATTAGACCGGTGAGATTACAACTTAATACACACGCACACCTCGTGCTCATTGGCACACGCTAACAACATTTACACTAGGAAGTCCTGATTCCTCAAGGGCCATTGTCAACTGGAGTGAACTTAAAAAAAAAAAGGATTGATAATTTCCACATGTGGCTGCAATTGAGTTGATGCTGCCTTTTCTGATCGCAAGTTAGACGTGTTGCAGCAGGTCGGCTCTCTTGCGGGACGGCAAGGCTTGGCGATGTTTATGTGGTATAAACGGTAGGGTGTCAGGTGGGATCCCATCTAAATTTCATTTTTAGTTTATTTGCCAAATTCTAGTGTAAATTTTAAGCAAAAATTTTACACTAGATTTTGAGAAATGAACTAGAAGTGGGATTTAGGCGGGATCCCACACACCCTAATAAACGGTTCTATCGCAAGACGTAATTTGTGACCAAAAAATTCATTAGCGTGGTGCGTGTTATTCATCGTCCGGTGACATGATTTTGACGAAGACTTTGGTTTTTTAGACCCCGTTCCTTTAGTATGGTCTAGTAGATACTGTTAGGGCTTTGACTGCAGTGGTATGTCATTGCGATGGTGGAAGCGCCGTTTAGGCAAATAAATCTGTCTCAATTCTATTTCCACACGGGCGGCGACCTTTACGACATATGCATCGTTGCGTGCAGCAAGCATGTTCGTCGACTCATAAAGCATTTTTGGCGAAGTGTATTTTTTCGATCTCGCATTGGTGGAGGTTTGGCGTGCATCTTAACGACGCTAGATCTCTTCAGCTGAATCTTCAGGTCCTCGATCACTTGTGCTTTCTTTGAGCAGTCCGACGTATTACACTTCAAACCTTGTTGGAGCAGCAGGGAGTCTGTTTCAAACACTGCTCGGACAATCCCCAATTCCGCAGCAAAACTAATCCCCTCCTCCATCGCCCGCAGCTCCGCTGTAAAAGGATCCGTCACAAACATAGATCTACCAGCTTTTACCGCGACGACTTCACCTTTTGAATCAAGCGCTACCACTCCCCAAACTCCATGATCCTGGCCATGTGTGTACGCTCCATCAACAATGAGTTTGATAATTCCATCCAAGGGGACTATCCACTGTTGCGTCGTATCTTTATTTTTATATTTTCCTTTTCTAAAGAAATGCAAATACTCTGCCGTCATGCATTTAGCCTTGTGAGTAATGTCCAGGGGTTCCAAAGGTTTCTCTCCTTCTCTTGCTTTATTCCGTTGGTTTCACCATAGCCACCCTATGGGTTTGGATATTTTGGCAACTAGTAGCTGCAATACAAGGATATTGCAATACAGGAGGCTTTGGATATTTTGGCTTTAGGGCAACCCTATGGGTTTCTTTATATTACTCCATTAGTGTATGTAGATGTTGATAATAAATAAGCAGTCTGAGGAGGAAAATCCCAGGATAAAATGCAACAACCATTGAGTAAAAATAATTTGGTTTCTTAGCAATAATTTCCAACCAACACTTCAAGTCATACAAAACAACCAACACTCCTCATAGCCAAATTGAAAGACACGATCAGAACTTAGACAGAAATATTAATAAGAGACGATCGATCAGAGTTGGTTCCTTGTAATCCAGCAGAACCATAACTTCATTACAAGTACTTTCTTAAAATCGGAAGTGAAGCCTTAACAAGGGGCGCATATGCATGTTCAAACTGTTCCTAACCCCGATCTTATGCCTCCTTGACCGCGGGTATCTGTCACCTCGCTGGCGGCTGTATGCACACTCCTCCATGCACGCTGGCTTCTCGTGCAGGTATATGTCCTTCAGATTGACTGCTGCTTCCATGACAGTTGTGATATAATCCACAAACTTGACTTCTGACTGAAACCCAAAGATCCTGAGCACGGAAAGATTGCGGTGCTTGAAATCACATGCTTCCCATTTTGCATCCTTGTCCTTCCTCTCCTTGCTATACGCATGCTTCTCTCTTTCTTCCGCATCCCGTATCCCAAAACAATGAAACCTGCAATGCTTGCCCACCAGGCAAACATTGGCATTCAACAATGTAAGAGCAGGAACTACCACTGGAAGTTTGAGACACTAGTAAATTAAACTTCAACATGCACAACGAAAAAAGATGACTTTACCCTGATACATAGCTCCTCAAGGGAAGGTGCACCTTGCAGAACGAACATCGTCCAAGTTAGATCACATTCCTCTGAAATGGCAGCCAAATTCACAAGCCTTAGTTTGCTGAACACCTGCGACAATTCTCTCGGATCTTCAGGTTCTACCCAAATCTGCAAAAAGATAAAAGAGGATGCAAAATACGTTAACCAAACTATAGTCTACAACCTCCAAAAGGAATGACCAGGGAAAACTAAGTGCATCATCAACAAGACTATAACCTTCACTAACCCTTTCACATTCAAAGCCCAGATGCAGGTTGCTAACGCTGGCTTCGCCAAGAAATTCACTTAACTTGATCATCTTGTGCCATGAAAGAGCTGTATTTCTGATGCTCACGGTGTGGAGCAGTGGGACATGACCAAAAGACAACGGATCATGCAGAGACATCCAAGAAGAAAATGATAGCGTTGTGAGCTCTGGCAGCCAGTTCAGATCAACCCTCTCAAAATCACTCCTGAAAATATCAAGCTCACGGAGCCCGGGGTGTTCAACCTCCAGCAAGGACCGAAACCCGTTGTCACAGTTGTCCAGATGGAGGAACTCCAGTCGTTTGCATGTTCTGAATAATTTACGGAAAAAATCTGATTTGCCTAGTCTCAAATTCTCTAGCTTGAGTCGTGTTAGAAAACTGAATGCATCTGGACAATCGTTAATAAGTGAGTCGATCTGCCCCCCGTACGCGATCATATCGGCACGTGTGCATCGTTTGCCTTCCTTCTCTGTCAAAATTGTGAACTCCACCACACCAACCTTTTGTGTTGGGATGGTGTTGGCAGAAGCCTGGGCAATTCTAATGGATCCATCTCCCAAGAAGAATTGGATGCACAGGTGGGCAATTGTAATGGATTCATCCCCAGTGCCGCCGCCGCTCCTGCTTTCCAGAAGGCTCCGGGTTGCTCCAAGCACGCTTGCATTGGCCCGAGCAACATCATAGGTCCTCTCTTGCACACTGTCAGTGGAACCAACCATTATAAGAATTTTGGAGAGCATAGTAGGGATCAGCTTCCACCGTCTGGAAAGAATGCTGGTTCTCATGGCATCTGCAACATCAAGTCGCTCTATGATATCGAGTAACAGGTTATCAGGTAAATTGCTGAGCCAATCACATTGCAAGGTGCTTTCATCTCCTTCCTGTATTTGGCAAAGAAAGAAACCATAGTTTATTTCTTACAGTATTCAGGATGATATGTTTATCCATATATTCCCAGAAAAATATAGTTTTTCAAAAGAAGCAACTTTAACTAGAGGAAGGCTTCTCTATGAAAACAAAAGATGTACTAGAGGAAAATACAAGGCAAGGAACTCACCCCCATGGCTCGCGCTGTAGATTTTGTCGAGGCCCGAGAAGAACTTCAAGATCAAGAGCCTGGTAATAACCGTAAATCACGCAGCTGATGGCTCAGAAATCGCTGTTCTCCTGCGAAATCTGATGACTGCCGGGAAGGAGAGATCTCCTGCGCAGATATACAGCGGCTTGGGTTCCGCCTCCGGTGGCGACACGGAGATTGAAATCGAGAAGGAATCAATATCCTTCTGTGATCTAAACCGAAAGGGGGCCGAATTGGGACTGCTGCTTTGATTGCCGGATGCGGCTCCGGATTCGAATCCGGATTGGGAGCCGCTTATTTGGTCGCCTACGCTGACACACGGCTCGATCCTCGCTGCAGAGCTGCTGTCTGTCATGTCCGTAACTTGTACCTCGCTGCCGCCGGTGATCGCCGGGACGTTGAGGTAGAGAGGAACTACGCCTAGTATATTGGAAGAAGAAGATCCAGAGAATGAGAGAAGAACAGAGGAAGGACAGAGCAAGGTGAGTAGGTGACACGTTCGATTTGTTCCTGTTGTGTGTCGCTGATTTTGTAGCCACCATCTGTAATCTGTTCCATGTACGATTGGGTCCACGGCCACCAAGCCTAGCAAGGTTTAAATATGGACATGACAGTGGCGTTGCTCGTTCCAGGACAGTGTGAGTGTGAGAGAATTCTAAAAAAAGAAGGGGAATCTATTTTCCGACCGTTTTGAAACTGGCCAAACTTGGTGGACTAACAGGAACCGTCGGATCGGTATCCAACCATCTGGAACCAAACCGTGCGGTGGGTGGAGGTTTTAACGTTGCACACTTGATCCGGACACCCTTTTCACTTGGGTCCCCACGCGCGAGCCTCTCTCTTCCTCCCTACTTCTGACGATCGTTTCGTGCTTTCCTAGGCAGAGGGTGCATGACCTTTGCACGATCAGTGTCGTCAGCAACAGGTGGTCCCTTCCCCTTGTCCGGTGTTGTAGGCGGAGCTCGTCCGGGTTGATCTTCATCCATCGTCGTCCCAATGGTGACGAACACCTCTCGAGACGTGACGGCATTGTTGGTTTGCTCGTCGTGCGTGTACTCCTCCTCCATCTCCTGCATAGCAGAGTCTAGTTCTTCTGGACTGAAATCTATCTCCTCTGATTCTGCACTGAAGTCGGCGTAAAGCGCATCAATCACAAAGTCGGAGGGTGCCATGACTTCCTCGATGATGGGAGTGGAGGTGCAACAGGTGCGACGATGACTAGAGGTGGTGGCGCAGCTGCGGCGATGGCGGCCAGAGGCGGCGGTGGTGGTGGCTGAATCGGAGGGGCTCCGTCAATGAGCGCAAGCGCTGTCTGAGCTGCCGCTTCAACCTCCGCGTAGTTGTTGACGGTATTCACCATGCCTTCGAAGTTAAGGCGTCCCGACGCCTGCTGCCGTCTTAGAGAATGCCGAAGAAGTGTACCATGGTCCAGTCATTCCACAAAGTGATACATAGCATCATCATTGGGGTAGTGGGCCAGATCATCTCGTATACGGAGCCACCTGGCCAGGTAATCGCGGGGGTTTTCACCCGCTCTCCGAACGCAACATGCCAGATCGAAGATGGTAACCACGCCGACGAACTTGGATCTCTGCTGTCTAGACGCATGGATGAAGCCGGCTGACTTGCAGTGATCTTCCACCGTTATATCCTGCACAGGGGCGGTTTGGGTGGGCCTTGAATTTTTCCGATCTTTGCCGGCAAACTCCGAAGAGAGATCCGAAATTGATCCTTCCGCGAACGTATCCTGCCCGTAGGCGGTCCGTGCGGGCCTTGATGCTCCTCCGACTCCCATGGAACTAGTGCCCGAGTCGGTTTCGCCAATGAAGAGGTGGATGTCTCCGATAGGAACGATCGAACACCGCGTAGGGTTCGTCTTCGCCGGGATCCAGAACTCGTCGGGAGGGACGATCGGAACATTGCCGGAGAAGAGAACACGACCGATGGCTACGGTTTCACCGATTCCTACGAAGATCTTGGTCCTCGCCCAACGAAGAGCCTGAAGCGCCTCTTGCCCCATGGTGGGCACCAACTGTCGTGGTATTACCGACGAGTACGCCATGGAGGGGCCCTCACAGGCGTGTTTAGAGACGTGGGGGAAGGCGGACGGTTGACGGGTACGAGGTAACACATCTTATCCAGGTTCAGATCACGGTGGCAGAATCCTACTCCTGCTATAAATCACTATAATGGCAATATGTCTGTTGAGTTCTGTAGATAGGTTCGTTGTGCGAGGTGTATGCTAATCGCTACTTGGTCGTCTGAAGTTGTGCCCTAAAGGCTCCCATAGGCCCGACTTATATAGTCACCAGGTCCTAGGGTTACAGGGAAAAGTCCTAGCCGGATAGGGTACAGGTCCTACACCGTATATTACTAGTCTTGCGTGTCTTGTATTCCAAGGCTCCGGGTACGTCGGTGACTCCACCGTAGCCTTCCTTTATCCGGCATGGGCCTCCCTTCTGGATCCATCTAACTGGGCCGCCTAGCAGGCCATGGGCCATGCTACCAACTGTGGGCCACCCGGGTTATCCGGATAGGAGACATGCTATGAGGATACCCATATAGCTTATCCCCAACAGCCTTGAACTTCTTTTATCTGCACCTTCCCATCCTTGAGAATCAACTCCTTGGGATGAATTTTCAACTCATACATGTACGGGTTGATAGCATTTGAGGAGGAATCCTCTATGGGTGATCCAGAGGAAGACATTGTAGCTCCAAAACTGAGAATTTGCTTCGAACAGATCGAAACAAAAACACGATACACGAACCTCGGGGGATCCGGGGGGTTATATATTATAAAGTTTCAATGCATAAGAAAGGTACAGGTGCGAACACGAGGCGGAGACGAAGGTCAGGGGGCTCACACCCCTCCAGGTGCGGCTAGTTGGGGCCCGCGCCTGGGTGGGTTTGGCCACCCTAGCCTCCGTTTCCTTCTTTATTTCGTCTCGTAACCTTCCGTACATAATAAAAACATCAAAAATATAAAAAGATAAGGATTTCACGAACCTTCTGTTTTCACCACTTTTACCTATTCAAAGACGGACTCTGCAGATTCTGGTGTTTGGTTTTTTATAAATTACTCTAGAGTCACCATTTGAATAACATCCACATCTTCGTTATAAGAATCTCCAGAAATATAATGTTTTACTCTTTGACCATTCACCACCTGTGTTGTGTCATCTTTCAAAGAAGATATTTTGATAGCACCTGAACGATATACCTCCTTAATAACAAAAGGTCCTTCCTATTTTGAGATTAGTTTCCCTGGAAAAAATCTGAGACGAGACCTATACAAAAGAAATTTCTCACCAACATGGAACTCCCTTTTGAGAATTCTCCTATCATGCCATCTTTTTACTTTTCCTTAAAGAGTCTAGCATTTTCATAAGCTTCACTTCTCCACTCATATAAGGTACTCAAGTCAAGCAATATTTTCTCACCAGCAAGTTTTAAATCTCTATTCAATTCTTTCACTGCTCAATAAGCTTTGTGTTCTCATTCTAAAGGCAAGTGACAAGCTTTCCCATAGACCATTTTGTAAGGAGACATCCCCATATGATTTTTATAAGCAGTTCTATAGGCCCATAAAGCGTCATTCAACTTTTTAGCCCAATTTTTCCTAGATCTATTAACAGTCTTCTACAAGATAGATTTAATTTCCCTATTGGAAAGTTCTACTTGCCCACTGGTTTGGGGGTGATAAGCTAAAGCAATTTTATGGTTAACATCATATTTAGCGAGAGTTTTCCTAAAACCACCATGAATAAAATGAGAGCCTCCATCAGTCATGAGATATCTAGGCACACCAAACCTAGGAAAAATAACATCTTTAAGCATTTTTAAAGAGGTCTTACCATCAACACTATTTGTAGGTATGGCTTCTACCCACTTTTCAACATAATCAACAACAACAAGAATATGAGTGTACCCTTTTGAAGGAGGAAAAAGACCCATAAAGTCAAAGCCCCAACAATCAAAAGGTTTAATAACAAGAGAATAATTCATAGACATTTCATTGCGTCTAGAAATGTTACCAACTCTTTGACATTCATCACATGATAAGACAAACTTCCTTGCATTGAAAAGGGTAGGCCAATAAAATCCATATTGTAAAACCTTTTGTGCAGTCCTATCACCGGCATGGTGTCCTCCATAAGCACTACCATGACATTTTCTCAATATCTCTTGTTGTTCAAATTCTGGAACACATCTTTGCATAATACCATCTACTCCTTCTTTATATAAGTGTGGGCCATCCCAAAAGTAATGCCTTAGATCATAAAGAATTTTCTTCTTTGCTGGGTTGTAAAGGTTGGAGGCAAATTGTGGCATCCCACAAAACCACTACTAGAAAATCGCGTTGTTTTTTTGTGCATTGCATCATCGTGACCGCATGCTCATGTCATCATGCCACATTGCACTTGAGCATCGTCAACATCATGCATATTAATTTGCCTAAAAACTATTTGCGAAAGACAATCGTTTTCTAAAATTAGCCCTCCTTCTATTTCAAATTAAACCCCTGGATGTTTCCAGATGATTTTAATTTGTCTAAAAACTAATTACAAGAGTTATTATAAAATTAAATAAAAAGTTATAATATTTTAGGGGGCAGTCGAACGGGCCGATTCGACCCAGTCGACCACCCCCGTACAAAAACTAATCGGTCCACCAGAAATCCTAAAACTACCCAACCTAACCTACCCACCCCTCCGACCACCTCACCCGGACCAATTCCTGGCTGCCACCTCACCCTCTCCTCCCCTCTAACCAATCCTCAACCGCCACATCACCCCACCCGCGCCTGGACCCACTCTCCTCTTCCCTCAGCAGCACACACTCACCCACCAGCCTCACCCCACGCGACCCTCTCTCCCCCGGCGCGTCTTCCACCTCGCCAGCAAGCTCGCTCGCTCACCGCCCCGGCCCCGGCCCCTTCCCCCTCCTCGGGATCCTCTCTTCCCCACCACCTCGCCTCTCTGCCTCGCCTGACCCCTCCGCCGCCTCTGTTCCTCCTCCCCGCCCTAGCGCCGCCCGCCTCCTCTTCTCCGGCGCCGCCTCGGCTCCCGCCTGCGCCTCGCCTCCGGCCAGCCCACTCCACGCCTCCACATGACCCGGCCCCTTAGCCTCCCGCCTCTCCGGACCCTCCCCTCCGGCCCTCGCCTCCTCCGCCACCCGCCCGTCGCCTCGTCTCGGCCGCGCCTCCCCTGGACCACGGCGCCTTGGGATCCCCACTGTCCCGCCCGGCCTTCACCACGCGGGGACCTCGCCGCCTCGCCTTCAACTGCGTCCGTGTGATGGCCGCCGCCCGCCGTCTGTCGCCCTGCACCTCCCTCCGCCTCGGCCTGACGACCCCACTCGGCCCCTCGTCCTTCCTCGCTGCCGGAGGTCCCCAGGCCCCGCCTCGGCGCCGCCCGGCCGCCGCGTCTCTCCCTCTCGCCGACCCGCCACGTCCTCCGCCGCAGCGCCTCGCCCCATTGCGGTCTCCAGCGTCTGCGGGCGCGTCCCCGGCCGCCGTCCTTCCCCTCTCCGGCGTTGTCCGGCTTGTAGACCTCACCGACCTGCGTCTGGCCCTTCCAACCCTGGCTCGGCCCTGTCGACGTGCTCCTGTCCCGGTGGTCTGCTTCCACTCGAACATGGTCCCAGCTTTTTGGCAAGTATGTTGATGGCGTGGAGATGTTGGTGTTGCTGATCGAGACCTCGGGGTGAACAAGCACAAAGTTTAGGCAATGGTAACGATGCTGCTCGGGCCCCATGCCAAGATCTTCCGAAGAACATGCCATCCGACAAGTTCGTCATCGACCACCATGACGCCAAGGTCGTCTACACGGACCGCAAGACCGTTCCCCGAAGCCGAAGATAGATCCGAACCGGTGCCGCCAAGATCTCCTTCACGACGCGAATCGATGCCCCATTCACGGAGTCCGAAGACCGATACCGAACCCGAGCGCCAAGGTCGCCTTCCGGACCTCAAGATCGATCCGCGCCAGACTCGAACCTGAAGAACGCCAAGATCGCCGACGCGGTTACGCCAAGTTCATCTACCCCGGACACCGTGCGACAATATCTACCTCACGGACCCGAAGACCACGGCGACGATAGGAACGACACCGACCCGGAAGAACCCGATGCGCCCCCGACGCCGAACCAAGTCCTGCTTCCCGGTTGCGACAAGACCCCTTCCCACACCGATCCCGATCCCGTCGAGCCGTTCCCCGTCGAACCCTGAGACCGATCCCCGAACCCGAACCCCGGAACCCCAAGATCTGCCGAACCCTAACGTGTGATTCCCTTCCCGAGCCCTATTTTATAAAATGGAATATAAACTGTCGCATATTAATTGATCATGCATGCATACTTGTCTGTGGTTTGGGGGCCTTATGCCGATTCACCTAATAATTAAATATGGGCCCCATATGCGGGCAAATCTCGTCTCATATTGGACTCATTTAAATTTGTGTAGCGAACCGGTGCTATCTTTTGTCTTGATAATGCAACATTTAAAATGCGGGGTATCTAAATAACTTGAACCGTTTAATTAATTGTCGGGACCCCGGTTTAATATGGCTTAATTGCATCGCAGCTTTGCCATGTCATACCTCATACATGCATCATGCCCGATCTTCTGCCGTTGTATTAAATAGTGCATCCGGTGTTTATTCTAGTGTTTTGCTTCTTCGCGGATAAGGCCGTTGAGTCGATGTGAGCTTCGACCCGATCTTCGGATGAACCTCCGTCAATGTTTTTCAGGCGAGCACCTCCCCCTTTCTACCTATCTTACTTTTATAGTATTTATTCCCTCCTGTTGATCTATTGCTACCTGTGTTGCGATGCTCTAGCTTTCGTACCCGTGATATCCTTTGCAGCCTTATATTGCCTTGGACACACCCTATTACCTGTTGTTTGGTAGATAGTTGGACTTGCGCGTCGTAGTCGCTTGCTTAAGTGCTGTTGCGCGTCGTCAAGTGCCACAGTTGTTGGTGTATTGCCGTATGGTTGATGTTGGAGATGATTATGGCTTTACTTTCCGTCACTTTAATTCATGTTTAACAACTAAAATTGAAGTAAGTAAGCAGAGGCATCGGTGGGTGATAGATAATATTTGGTTTCCGACCGCCCACTTGTGTCCCGTAGGACCCCGAGTACTTGATACCTGTTCCTTGATTTATCGCGCTATCCACATACGGGGAATTATGGGCCCCCCTTAGCCAGAGCTTGATTCAGTCTTATTTCTTGGGGCCACAAACTAGTTTGAGGTTTTATTTACGATCCTGTACTTATGCCATGTTTTACTGCTTTATTTACGATTGTGCGAGGAGCACACTGTACTGTTTAGGTAAGCGGAGTGTTTTCGCGGTATCTACAAGCCCCGTTTTGGGGTTCCCAGTCGTTTACAGCCATTGACGCAAACCTTGAGTCCGTCTCGGAGCTAGCTTACTTCGTTGCGGGTCTACTCAATGGGGTGGCCCCCTGAAATATCTCTGAATCCTGTGATTGCTTTGTCGTGAAAGCCTCGTTGGGTTTTGATTTGGTTTTTCCGAGGTTGATCGTGTGTGTGTTGCTATTTGTGCACCCCGGCCGGGTTAAAACTTTCTGAAAGCCGTGTCATGGTTATGGGCGACTTGGAGCACAAGATCTCGATCATAGACAACTATCACTAAAGTAGTGCTATAAACTTGACTTTATAATGACTAGTAATCACTTCACTATAATGGAATGGCTAAATAAAACTGCCAACAATTGCTTGTTTGGGTGTCGCCAGACCATTGTACCGACTAGTAAGTATTGCAACTATAACGGAATGGCTAAATAAAAGAACCAACAAGCTTTGGGTTTTGGGATATCTCATGCTAATTATATCGATTAGTAAGTGTTGCAACTACAACGGAATGGTTAACTAAAGCCCATCGCTTATTTTATCGGGATGATTATCTACACGACTAGTAATCGCCGCAACGATAACCGAATAAATAAAGCGCCAGTGTGAGTTCCCGGTGGACTTCCTCGATTGGTCTCGAGGGGGAAATACTAGGATGGGATTGTTTGGTGTTAGCTTCACGTGGGATCCGGATAGGTTTTCTTACCCCTGTCTGATAGCCGCCAGTTTTATCGAGTCTCTATAGGTTGTTTAGTGCATGCTGCCTCTGCCGCTTCAGTCCACCATACCTATATAGGCGAGGACCGCCAATTCTAGCCTCGCTGGTGTCTTGGCCTCGATCGACGCTCCTCTTTTCCTTTGCCCTTTGCCGCCTTTGTTTAAGCAGGTTTTGAGATCGACGTCGTTAGCAGGGTTACCCTTCCGGCTTGGCCTGGTGTAACACCCTCAGAATCGGACCTATGCAAGTTTGAGCAAAATTCGCCAAACCCGCATAGAAACGATTCAAAGGTGCCCACCAGGCACTTTCGTGCGGGTGGAAAACGAAGTAATAACATTACACAACAGTCCTCGATGGGACCCACAGAACAGATATACATACAGCAGCGACTCAATGAGTCAAGAGTACAGATATAATATACAAAGATCCAAATCACCTTGAAAAGACGGAGCGTCCGACTACGGACAAGATGCAAATGGGGCTAAGAGCCCTGAAGAATAACCAATGGCGTCCATAACCCTGCCCAGGCCAAGCCGGAAGGGTAACCCTGCTAACGGCGTCGATCTCGAAACCTGCTTAAACAAAAAGGGGTGCCGACAACGGGCAAAGGAAAAAGAGGAGCGTCGATCGAGGCCGATGCAGCGAGGCTAGAATTGGCGGTCCTCGCCTACATAGGTATGGTGGATCAAGCGGCGGCAGCATGCACTAAACAACCTATAGAGACTCGATACAACTGGCGGTTATCAGAGAGGGGTAAGAATGACCTATCCGGATCCAACCTGAAACTAACACCAAACAAACCCATCCTGGTGTTTCCCCCTCGAGACCAAACGAGGAAGTCAACCGAGTAACTCACACAGTTGGCAGTTTTATTTATTCAATTGTAGTTGCGACAATTACTAGTCAGGTTTAGATAATCATCCTGATAAAATAAGCAGTGGTTCATTTTGGTTAACCATTCCGTTATAGTTGCAGCGATTACTAATCAGATACAGATGGCATGATATAACCCCAAAACCCAGCAGTTGTTGGTACTTTTATTCAGCTATTCCGTTGTAGTTGCAATACTTACTAGTCAGGTACAATGGTCGCAAGCGACACGCCAAACAAGCAGTTGTGGGCAGTATTAATTAGCCATTCCATTATAGTGAAGCTGATTACTAGTCATTATAAAGTCAAATTTATAGCAATAAACTTTAGTTATGCTTGTCTATGATCGAGATACTGTGCTCCAAGTCGTCCATATCCGCGGACACGGCTTTCAGAAAGTTTTACCGGGGGTGCACCAATAGCAACACACGCCGATCAGCCTCGGAAAAACCAAATCAAAACCCAACGAGGCTTTCACATTGAACAATCACAGGATTCAGAAATATTTGAGGGGCCACCTTAAGTAGATCCCGCGAACGGCGGTGACTCGAGACGGGCTCAAGGTTTGGGTATCTGGTACTGAGCATTTGGGAACCGAAAGTGTGGCTGGGCTTGTCGACACCGCGAAATCGTGTCCCGATCCTAATGATGCAAAGTGTGCTCCTCGCACAAATTAAATACGAAAGTAGCATGGCATAAGTACAGATCGTAAATAAAACCTCAAACTAGTTTGTGGCCCCAAGAAATAAGAATGAATCAAGCTCTGGCTCAGGGGGGTCCCATATACCTCACGGATGTGGAGAGCGTGATAAAGCAAGGAACAGGGATCAAGTACTCGGGGGCTTACGGGACACAAGTGGGCTCGAAACCAAATATTATCTATCACCCACCGATGCCTCTGCTTATTTCAATTTTAGTTGTTAAACAGGAATTAAAGTGAACAATAAGTAAAGCTATGATCATCTCCAACAACAACATGTGGCAAGGCTCCAACAACTGGGGCATTTGACAACACGCATAAAGACTTGAGCAAGCTACACGACGCGCAAGTCCCACTATCTACCAAACAACAAGTAATAGGAGGTGGCCATGGCAATATAAGGCAAAGGGATATCTGCACGAAAACTAGAGCATCGCAACACGTATAGCAATAGATCAACAAAGCGGAATAAATACTATAAAAGTAAGATAGGTAGAAAGGGGGGATGCTCGCCTGAAAACATTGCCGAAGGTTCAACCACCGAAGATCGGGGCGAAGCTCACATCAACTCAACGGCCTTATCCGCGAAGAAGCAAAACACTAGAAGACACACCGGATGCAATATTTAATTCAACGGCGAAGATCGGCATGATGCATGTATGATGCATGGCATGGCAAGAAGCGGCAATTAGGTCAATATTAAGTGGAACCGGGTCCCATAATTAATTCATAGGTTCAAGTTGTTTAGCTACCCCGCATTTAAATGTTATCATAACAAGGCAAGATAAGATACCGGTTCGCTACACAGATTTAAATGAGGCCGATATGAGACTAGATTTGCCCGCATATGGGCCCCATATTTAATTATGAGGTGAATCGGCATAAGGCCCCCAAACCACATGGCAAAATATGCATGCATGAACATTTAATATGCGACAAGTTGTTATTTTGTAACATAGGGTTTTCGGGAAGGGATTCACACATTAGGGGTCTCGACGATCTTGGGGTTCCGGGGTTCGGGGTCGGTCTCAGGGTCCAGGGTTCGACGGGTTCGGTCTCGACGGAACATTCTCGGACTCCGGGTAGATCTTGTCGCATCGGGGTCTCGGTGTCCGGGGTGAAGTTCATGTCGTGCCCGTGTCGGTGATCTTGGCGTCCCCTGAGGAAGATCATGTCGAGCCATCGGGTTTGGTTCGGTCTTCGGGTCTGTGGTGGCGTCATCGGCGCTCCCTGAACAACTTGTTGTACCGACGCCACCGGATCCTCGGCTTGGCATGCATCACCCCTCGATCACATATCGGCGTACTTGAGGTTCCGTGAGGAGAACTTGCATCCGCTAGGCGATATTGTCGAATCCTTGTCGAAGGCCATGGCGTTGGTGACGAACTCGGGTCTGTGACGGAGTACTTGGCGTCCGCGAGGGAGTACTTGGTTCGGCGTCGGGTTCGGTCTTCGCCTCCGGGAACGGGTCTTCAGGGTCTCGACAAACTTGATGTTTCCGGCATCTCCGAGTCGAGGATCTGGGCATCCGGGTTCTCGGTCTCTGTCGTTGATGACGATCTTGGTTAGTCCTCTAGTGACCTCGCTTCATCGGTGCAACCAACAACCTTGGTCGGGTTAGCTCACACAAGCACATCCCTACACCTGTATATGCATACCCAAACAGAGGTACAGGACCCCAAACGGCGGAACAGGAGACGTGCAGGGGAAAAACAGGCATGGGCTTGGGCACGCGACGCTGCAGACGGAGCGGCTGCCGGAAGGGACGAGGCCGACGCAGCCGGGAGGAGACTGGCAGGAGGAGACGGGTCGGCGGGTGGTCTGGCGAGGTGGGCCCCTGACGGCGAGGAGACCCGGCGGCGGACACGCCTGAGCAGAGAGGAGCCCGCTGCTGCGGCGGGACGCGCCACGCTGTGGCGGGGGCCGGGCGGCGAGGGGTCCCGGAGGCGGCCGAGGCGGCGGCGGGAGGCGGCGCCGGAGCGCGGGCGGGCGGCGCAGACGCGAGGCGGGCGGAGACAGCGCCAGGAAGCGGGAGCCGAGGCGGCGACGGAGGCGGCTCGCGACGCGGCAGAGGCGCGGCTCCGGCGCTGAGGGGAGAGGAGGAGCGCGGCCGGACGGGCGAGAAGGCTGACGCCGCGACGGGAAGACGGGGAGAGGCGCAGGCGCGGCTCGGGCTTGGCGAGCGAGGTCGGGACGGGCGGCCTGGCGGGCGGCCGCCAAGCTTGAGGAGCGGCGGAGCAGGTCCGCGAGGAGGCGCAGGGCGCGGCGAGGACACGGGCGGCCGGTGCAGGGCGGAGGGGCGAGGACGCGAGAGGAGGGGAGAGCGGGCGCCGCGGTGGTTGGGCGTGAGGAGGGGCGAGCCGAGGAAGAGGATCAGGGCGCGTGGGGGAGGCAGTCGTGGTGGGCCAGGGGGACAAGCGGCCAGGGGAGGCGGGTCCCGCGTGGGGCCTGGGGCCACGCAGGCGTGCGGTGGGAGCGTGGGTGGGTGGTTGCTGTGTGGTGAGAGCTGGCAGGAGAGATAGAGAGTGGGGTGGGGATTTGGGGGTAGGATTAGGTGGCAGAGGGTGATTGGGTGAGGGAGAGGGGGGAGATGAGGTGGCGAGGTCTGATAGGCTAGGGTGAGGTGGAGGCAAGGGTGGGTAGACTAGGTTGGGTGAACTTAGGATTTAGAGGGCTGGTTTGGTGGACCGATCTGTTTAATACGGGGGTGGTCGTTCGGGTCGGGTTGGCCCGTTCGACGCCCTACTAATTAATAAATATTTTTATTTAATTTAAAAGCACCTTTGCACCGATAGGCCCAAACAAAAATAATCCGGAGACCGGGCTTTGATATTTGAATAGAGGTGGGGCGTTTTAGAAAACAAAACGGGCTTCGCGAAATAGTTTAATGCAAACAATGCATGCTGATGACGATGCAATGCACAAATTCAACGCGATTTTCTAGTAGTGGTTTTGCGGGATGCCACAATTCGACACCACCAACAATGGATCTCGCCCTCGAGATCCGCCTCATGGTACCGGAAGGAAGGTCGGCGATCTTAAACTTCGCGCTTCGTGTAGATCCTCGCGACACCACTAACAAGAGGTCGTTGTCCGTGATCGTCGAGAGAACACTCCGGAAACAAAAGGTCGAAGGTAGAGGTATCAACAAATAAAGCCACCTCTAGCTTCGATGAAAAAGGGGAACCGATGCATTCTCGTCCACTTCAATGTACAAAAACGAATAGGAAGGGTAGTCGGCATGGGGGCCAATCCATCACGCACCCAAACTATTACTCTGCACAAACAGTAGAAAAGAGTATAACCATTCTCGGAATCAGACTGAAGATCTCGACAAGCGAGGTTCGGAACAAAGGAGTGATGCAGACTCCGCATCGGATCTGGCGTAGATGATGTCGTCGCGTCGGAAAACACCGGAAAGCGCAAACAAGGAACAAAGAATGGTAACACCGTAGACGGATTCATCAGGCAGCTTGAACACCGGATGGTAGAACACCGTTATCCAGGAAGGAAGCGAAACCCTAAAGGTACGACAGAAACCCAACCACGAGAATTCCTGGACTCGAAGAAAAGATAAGAGGTGGATTCAACATGCGTAGAGGTAAGAGGAGATTAGCAGAGGGGTAAGGAGTAAAATCAGACCTAATCAGAACTATCCAACCGATTTTTCAAAATAATTTTGACACTCTACTTCGGCCGTTAGCTAGGTTATCCTACAGGCTGGACTTGTGGGGTATCGCAATCTTGAGCTCGATACCACTCAGAACACCCTCGAATCGGACCTATGCAAGTTTGAGCAAAATTCGCCAAACCCGCATAGAAACGATTCAAAGGTGCCACCAGCACTTTCGCAATGGTGGAAAACGGTAATAACATTACACAGTCCTCGATGGGACCCACGTACAGATATACATACAAAGAACTCAATGAGTCAAGAGTAGATATAATATACAAAGATCCAAATCACCTTGAAAGACGGAGCGTCCGACTACGGACAAGATGCAAATGGGGCTAAGAGCCTCAAGAATAACCAATGGCGTCCATAACCCGCCTGAGCCAAGCCGGAAGGGTAACCTCGCTAACGGCGTCGATCTCAAAACCTGCTTAAACAAAAGGGGTGCCGACAACGGGCAAAGGAAAAGAGGAGCGTCAGTACTGAGGCCAGTACACGGCGAGGCTAGAATTCGGTCCTCGCCTACATAGGTATGGTGGATCGGCAGCGGCAAAGATGCACTAAACAACCTATAGAGACTCGATACAACTGGCGGTTATCAGAGAGGGGTAAGAATGACCTATCCGGATCCAACCTGAAACTAACACCAAACAAACCCATCCTGGTGTTTCCCCCTCGAGACCAAACGAGGAAGTCAACCGAGGAACTCACACAGTTGGCAGTTTTATTTATTCAATTGTAGTTGCGACAATTACTAGTCAGGTTTAGATAATCATCCTGATAAAATAAGCAGTGGGTCATTTTGGTTAACCATTCTGTTATAGTTGCAGCGATTACTAATCAGATACAGATGGCATGATATAACCCCAAAACCCAGCAGTTGTTGGTACTTTTATTCAGCTATTCCGTTGTAGTTGCAATACTTACTAGTCAGGTACAATGGTCGCAAGCGACACGCCAAACAAGCAGTGGGCAGTATTAATTAGCCATTCCATTATAGTGAAGCTGATTACTAGTCATTATAAAGTCAAATTTATAGCAATAAACTTTAGTTATGCTTGTCTATGATCGAGATCTTGCTCCAAGTCGTCCATATCCGCGACACGGCTTTGAAAGTTTTACCCGGCCGGGTGCACCAATAGCAACACACGCCGATCAGCCTCGAAAACCAAATCAAAACCCAACGAGGCTTTCACGATCGAACAATCACAGATTCAGAATATTTCAGGGGCCACTTAAGTAGATCCCACAACGAAGCCACCGACTCGAGACGGGCTCAAGGTTTGGGTATACGGTGTGAACGATCGGGAACCCAAAGTGTGGCTGGGCTTGTCGACACCGGAATCATGTCCCGATCCTAAATAAAGCAAGGTGCTCCTCGCACAAATTAAATACAGAAAGTAGCATGGCATAAGTACAGGATCGTAAATAAAACCTCAAACTAGTTTGTGGCCCCAAGAAATAAGAATGAATCAAGCTCTGGCTCAGGGGGGGTCCCATATACCTCCCGGATGTGGATAGCGCGATAAATCAGAACAAGTATCAAGTACTCGGGGTCTTACGGGACACAAGTGGGCGTTCGGAAACCAAATATTATCTATCACCCACCGATGCCTCTGCTTATTTCAATTTTAGTTGTTAAACAGGAATTAAAGTGAACAATAAGTAAAGCTATGATCATCTCCAACAACAACATGTGGCAAGGCTCCAACAACTGGGGCATTTGACAACACGCAACAGCACTTGAGCAAGCGGCTACGACGCGCAAGTCCCACTATCTACCAAACAACAAGTAATAGGAGGTGGCCATGGCAATATAAGGCTGCAAGGGATATCTCGGGTACGAAAACTAGAGCATCGCAACACAGATAGCAATAGATCAACAGGCGGGAATAAATACTATAAAAGTAAGATAGGTAGAAAGGGGGGGATGCTCGCCTGAAAACATTGCCGAAGGTTCAACCGAAGATCGGGGTGAAGCTCACATCAACTCAACGACCTTATCCGCGAAGAAGCAAAACACTAGAAGACACACCGGATGCAATATTTAATTCAACAGCGGAAGATCGGCATGATGCATGTATGATGCATGGCATGGCAAGGTGCGATGCAATTAGGTCAATATTAAGTGGATCCGGGGTCCCGACAATTAATTCATAGGTTCAAGTTGTTTAGCTACCCCGCATTTAAATGTTGTCATAACAAGGCAAGATAAGATACCGGTTCGCTACACAGATTTAAATGAGGCCGATATGAGACTAGATTTGCCCGCATATGGGCCCCATATTTAATTATGAGGTGAATCGGCATAAGGCCCCCAAACCACATGGAAAAATATGCATGCATGAACATTTAATATGCGACAAGTTGTTATTTTGTAACATAGGGTTTTCGGGAAGGGATTCACACATTAGGGGTCTCGACGATCTTGGGGTTCCGGGGTTCGGGGTCGGTGTCAGGGTCCAGGGTTCGACGGGTTCGGTCTCGACGGAACATTCTCGGACTCCGGGTAGATCTTGTCGCATCGGGGTCTCGGTGTCCGGGGTGAAGTTCATGTCGTGCCCGTGTCGGTGATCTTGGCGTCCCCTGAGGAAGATCATGTCGAGCCATCGGGTTTGGTTCGGTCTTCGGGTCTGTGGTGGCGTCATCGGCGCTCCCTGAACAACTTGTTGTACCGACGCCACCGGATCCTCGGCTTGGCATGCATCACCCCTCGATCACATATCGGCGTACTTGAGGTTCCGTGAGGAGAACTTGCATCCGCTAGGCGATATTGTCGAATCCTTGTCGAAGGCCATGGCGTTGGTGACGAACTCGGGTCTGTGACGGAGTACTTGGCGTCTGCGAGGGAGTACTTGGTTCGGCGTCGGGTTCGGTCTTCGCCTCCGGGAACGGGTCTTCAAGGTCTCGACAAACTTGATGTTTCCGGCATCTCCGAGTCGAGGATCTGGGCATCCGGGTTCTCGGTCTCTGTCGTTGATGACGATCTTGGTTAGTCCTCTAGTGACCTCGCTTCATCGGTGCAACCAACAACCTTGGTCGGGTTAGCTCACACAAGCACATCCCTACACCTGTATATGCATACCCAAACAGAGGTACAGGACCCCAAACGGCAGGATGGGAGACGTGCAGGGAAAACAGGCATGGGCTTGGGCACGCGACGCCGGCAGACGGAGGTGGCGGCCGGAAGCGACGAGGCCGACGCAGCCGGGAGGAGACTGGGCGAGAGGAGACGGTCGGGTGGTCTGGCGAGGTGGGCCCGACGGTGGGCGAGGAGACCCGGGCGGACACGCTGAAAGCAGAGGAGCCAGCCGCTGCCGGGACGCGCCACGCCAGGGCTCGGGCCGCGGCGAGGGGTCTGCCGGAGGCGGTCGAGGCGGGGCGGGCGGCGGGAGGGCGGCGCCAGCGGGCGGGCGGGCGCAGACGCTTGAGGCGGGCGGAGACGGCGCCAGTGAAGCGAGGGAGCCGAGGCGGCGGGCGCGCGACGGAGGCGGGGCGCGACGCGCAGAGGCGCGGCTCCGCTGAGGGGAGGAGGAGCGCCGGACGGGCGAAGCTCGGGAAGGCGACGCCGCGACGGGAAGACGGAGGCGCAGGCGCGGCGCTCGGGCTTGGCGAGCGAGGTCGGGACGGCCTGGCCGGGCGGGCGGCCAAGCTTGCAGGGAGTGGAGCAGGTCCGCGAGGAGGCGCAGGGGGGGCGCGGCGGAGGACACGCGGCGGCCGGGGGCGGAGGGGCGGGCGAGAGGAGAGGGAGGAGCGGCGCCAAGGTTGCGTGTTGGGAGGAGGAGGCGAGCCGAGGAAGAGGATCAGCGCGTGGGGAGGCGTGTGGTGGGCTGGGGGACAAGCGGCGGGGAGGCGGGTCCAGCAGGCCTGGGGCCACGCAGCGTCCGTGGGAGCGTGGTGGGTGGTTCTTTGTGTGGTGAGAGCCGGGCAGAGATAGAGAGTGGGGTGGGGATTTGGGGGTAGGATTAGGTGGCAGAGGGTGATTGGGTGAGGGAGAGGGGGGAGATGAGGTGGCGAGGTCTGATAGGCTAGGGTGAGGTGGAGGCAAGGGTGGGTAGACTAGGTTGGGTGAACTTAGGATTTAGAGGGCTGGTTTGGTGGACCGATCTGTTTAATACGGGGGTGGTCGTTCGGGTCGGGTTGGCCCGTTCGACTGCCCCCACTAATTAATAAATATTTTTATTTAATTTAAAAGCACCTTTTGCAGACCGATAGCGTCCAAACAAAAATAATCCGGAGACCGGGCTTTGATATTTGAATAGAGGTGGGGCGTTTTAGAAAACAAAACGGGCTTCGCGAAATAGTTTAATGCAAACAATGCATGCTGATGACGATGCAATGCACAAATTCAACGCGATTTTCTAGTAGTGGTTTTGCGGGATGCCACACCTGGGCAGGGTTATGGACGCCATTGGTTATTCTTCAGGGCTCTTAGCCCCATTTGCATCTTGTCCGTAGTCGGACGCCGTATCATTTTCAAGGTGATTTGGATCTATGTATATTATATCTGCATTCTTGACTCGTGGGGCCGTGTTGTATATATATCTGTTCTGTGGGTCCCATCGAGGACTGTTGTGTAATGTTATTACTTCGTTTTCCACCCGCACGCAAGTGCCTGGTGGGCACCTTTGAATCGTTTCTATGCGGGTTTGGCGGGTTTCGCTATAACTTGCATAGGTCCGATTCTGAGGGTGTTACACAAATACTTGGAAACCATAAAGTTAGCATAATCAACATACCAAGGACTCTCATGCGGACTTACCATTATTGCAGCCAACTACTCATTTGGAAAACTATCATTAACAAGCAAAGGGTCAAAAGAAATGTTTTCCAAACGAGATAAATTGTCGGCAATCGGATTTTCAGCACATTTCCTATCTACAATATGCAAATCAAACTCTTATAAAAGCAACACCCATCTAATAATCCTAGGCTTAGCGTCCTTATTTGTCATAAGGTACTTAATAGTAGCATGATCAGTATGAATAGTAACCTTTGAATCAACAATACAGGGTCCAAACTTATCACAGGCAAAGATTACAACTAAGAATTATTTTTCAGTAGTAGCATAATTCTTTTGAGCAGCGTCTAGAGTCTTGCTAGCATAATGAATAACATTCAACTTCTTATCAACACGTTGCCCAAGGACAACACCCACAAAAAAATCACTAGCATCACACATAATTTCAAAATGTAAACTCCAATCAGGCAGTTGAATAATAGGAGTAGTAGTCAAAGCTTTCTTCAAAGTTTCAAAAGCTTCCTTACAATCATCATCAAAAACAAAAGGTGCATATTTTTGAAGAAGATTGGTAAGGGGCTTTGAAATTTTGGAGAAATCTTTAATAAACCTCCTATAGAAACCATCATGACCAAGGATACTACGAATACCTTTTATATCTCTAGGGCAAGGCATCTTCTCAATTGCTTCAATTTTGGCACCGTCAACTTCAATGCCTCTTTCAGAAATTTTGTGTCCAAGAACAATCCCTTCATTAACCATGAAATGGCATTTCTCCCAATTAAGAACAAGGTTGGTTTCTTCACATCTCTGCAAAACTTTATCAAGGTTGTGCAAACAGTTATCAAAAGAAGTTCCATAGACGGAGAAATCGTCCATGAAAACCTCCACAATTTCTTAAACCATGAAAGATAGCAGACATACATCTCTGAAAGGTAGCAGGAGCATTACATAAACCAAAATGCATACGCCTGTAAGCATAAGTGCCATAAGGACAAGTGAAAGTGGTTTTATCTTGGTCTTTGCTTTCACAGCAATTTGAGAGAACCTAGAATAACCATCAAGAAAACAAAAGTGGGTCTTTTTAGACAACCTCTCAAGCATTTGATTAATAAAGTGTTGGAATTATGCCCTAGAGGCAATAATAAAGATGTTATTATTATAATTCTTGTTCATGATAATGTTTATATTCCATGCTAGAATTGTATTAAGCGGAAACTTTAATACTTGTGTGGTTTGTGAACAACACCGTGTCCCTAGTACGCCTCTATGGACTAGCTCATTGATCAATGATGGTTAAGGTTTCCTAACCATAGACATGAGTTGTCAATTGATAATGAGATCATATCATTGGGAGAATGATATGGTGATGACCCAAACTAAGCGAAGCAATTAGATCGTGTCATCGTGTTCTTCTTTGCGAAGCTTTTCTTATGTCAAATATTGTATTCCTTAGACCATGAGATAATACAACTCCCTGGTATCGGAAGAAAGCTTTGAGGTCATCAAACGTCATCCTATGAGAGGGTGATCATAAAGGTGTCTCTCAGGTGATCGGAAAGTATCTGTTGGGTTGTATGTATCGAGATGGGATTTGTCCCTCCCAAGTCGGAGAGATATACTTCGGGCCCACTCGGTAATCGATATCATCACCGCTTGCAAGCATGTGGTTAAGGATTTAATCACAAAGTGATATTGGATTACGGAACGAGTAAAGTACTTGCTGTGAACGAGATTGAACTAGGTATGACGGTACCGACGATCAAATCTCGGGCAAGTAAAATATCGCGAGACGAAGGGAATATATATGGGATTGATTGAATCCTGGCATCGTTGTTCATCCAATATGATCATCGATGAATGTGTGGGAGTCAATATGGGTGCCGAGACCCCGCTGTTGATTATTGATAGAAGATCATGTCTGCATATTCTCGAACCCGCAGGGTCACACACTTAACGTGTCTCGACTCTAGGATAGATTGGATAATTAGTTTATGAGTTTTTGTTCGGAGTCTCGGATGGGATCCGAGACATCAGGAGAGGTTCCGGAGTGGTCCGGAGAATAAGATTCATATAAGGCAGTGCAGTTTTTGGAGTTCGGAATTGTTCCGGGTTAATCGGTATTGTGCCGGAAGCTTCTAGAACCTTCCGGAAGGGGACCAACGTGGCCCCACCTTCCGGGAGGGGGCATGGGTCTATGAGGGAGTGCCCTGGCCGCATTGGCCCAGGGGCACAAGGCCCCATAGGGCCCAGCCGGCCAAGAGAGGTTTAAACTCGAGATAGACCTTCTAGAAGGGGGGGTTTCCTTGCCCCCCACTCCTTATCCTTTGGGGCCGCCGGTTTGGGATTGGGAGGGCTAGGCTGCCCCTCTATATAAAGAGGGGTGGGGGCACCAACCCCACACCTTCCTCCAACCCTAGCCGCCTGCCTCCTCCTCTCCCTCCCGACCGCCAGGCGAAGCCTGCTGCAAAATTCTCCACCAATTGCACCGCGTGGCGTTGTAGATCCAACCCATCTCTCCACCATACTTGCTGGACCGAGGAAGGAGGATACGCCGAGGTGCTGCACGTGCATCTCACGGAGGCACCGCCACTTGTGGTGCTAGATCGGATCGGGTCGCGAGGAGGAGAAGCGATGCGACTACATCACCCACGCCCGATTTAACGCTCATCTGCGTAATCTTCAAGGGTATGAAGATCTAATCCAATCTCTCGTTGTTTGCATCTCCTAGAGTAGATCTTGGCTTTCCTCTGCTCGCATCCGTAGAAAATTTTGATTTACTATGCCGTGAAACCCTTGATGGTATCGAGCTAGATCTATGCGTAGATGTGTTTCACGAGTAGAACGCAACATGGTTGTTGCGGCGTTGATGTTTTCTGTTGCAAGCCTCTTGTTTGTGTTCTTCTTATGACGGGATAGTGAGATTGAAGCGGTCCAGGCCAACCTTACGCGACGTCGTCGCGAGACCGGCTCCGCACTTGACGTGTGGCTTGTTCCACACATGCGGTGGATGTCGATTTCTCACTATAGTTGTCATGGGATTAACACCGGAGTTTGGCAACCATAATATCACCGTTGTGGCTTTCCGTAGGTAAGAATCGTTCTTAGCATCTACTCCAATAATCCACGTAAAACATAAAACAACAAAGTAGAGGCATCTAACTTGTTTTTGCAGGGAGTGTTTTCTGTGATATGGTATGGCCCAAGATGTGATGTGTATAATGTATGCGATGATCATGTTTTGTAATGTTTCACGACTTGCATGTCGATGAGTACACAACCGGTAGGAGCCATATGGTTGTCTTTATAATTGTGTATGGCCTGTGTGTCAACTTCTTATACGCCATGTAATAGTTTCACTTTATCGCTAAGTAGTTAGCAATAGTTGTAGTTGCTATTCGTGGTGGAGGCAATCATGGTGGAGTGATGGAGATCATGCCGGCACGCACAAGATGGAGATCGTTGCGCGAAGATTGGCTATACCATGTCACATTAAAGTTATATGCATGTGATGTTTATCCCTTTGTGTATCTTATTATGCTTAGATCGCGACGGTAGCATTATAAGATGATTCCTCACTTAAAGATCAAGATAAAAACTGTGTTCTCCCCGAGTATGCACCGTTGCGAAAGTTCGTCGTGTCCAAGCATCACGTGATGATCGGGTGCTATAGACTCTACGCTCACATACAACGGGTGCAAGCCAGTTTTGCACACGCGGAAATACTTGGGTCTAACTTGACGAGCCTAGCATGTACAGACATGGCCTCGGAACACATGAACCGAAAGGTTAAGCATGAATCATATGAATGATATGATCGACACTTCGTTGTCCACCATTGAAGCCACATCTCTTCTCGTGATGATCGGATTAGGTGTGGTGAATTTGGATCATGTTCACTAAACAACTTGAGGGATGTTGAATTTAGTGGGAGTTCATCTAGTAATTTGATTAAGTTGAACTATTTATCATGAACATAGTCTAAATTGTACTTGCAAATACTGTAGATCACATGGCCAAGTCCAACTTCAACTTTAACGTTTTTGCTGAGAAGGAAAAGCTTAGAAACAATGGGTATAACTTCACCAATTGGTTCCGCAATCTAAGAATCATTCTTTCTGGCGGTCAAAAGGACTATGTCCTTGGGAAAGAGTTAGGTGACCCCCCTGCTGCAACTGCGTCGGCTGATGAGAAAGCTGTCTATCAGTCGCGCAAATATGATTATGGTGTGATTAAGAGCACCATGTTATTTGCTATGGAACCGGTGTTTGACACGAGAAAAACGTTCTGGAAAAGTCGAACGTGGGCTACTCGAGGGGAGAAGAATGGTAGCGTGTTTTCTCATGCGCCGGGGTAAAGAAAAGAAGTGCGGCGCGTGTACCGTAGTACACAAGAAAAGGTAGTGAAGATGCATTTCATTAATCTCTCATGGAGAAACAAAGTACAAATCCCTAATACATGCGCCTGTACTGCTCGCTGCTGCCACTGACTATGGCGATTGCGATCTCATGGTTCCCGGCCTCGGAAGGCACCCGGTTAATTACTCCGCTGGTTACGCCGCGAGACACCTCCGATTAAGCCATGTGGTCGGCTGCCGTCGTCTTCGCGTTCTCCATGCATGATGTGGTGGTGGTGTGTGTGTGGGCAGAGCCGTGTCCTCGTCGGTACACGCGTCGTAGTAGCATGGCCTTTGCCCGCCATGCCGCCCATCGCTCGTGCCTCGTCGGTCTTGACGGCGTCGATGTAGTTGAAGTTGGAGTAGCATGGGTCCGCCACCTGGGGACTTCTCGACGACCAGCCTCGTCGGTGCGCAAGGGGTATGCCTCGCAGGAGTAAGCGTTGGTGGAGATCAGCGTCGGAGCAAAACCGATACGCGCCTACAAGTCGGTGCAGCCAACGTGGTCGACACCTCGTCTCGGTCCGACGCCGAGTTCACGGCTGTCGTCCTAGACAAGAGCGTCGTCTCACGGGCTCGTGGAGATGGGAATGGCGCCGACTTGCATACTAGCAGCCCGTCATCACTCGTCTTCGGCACGCCTCGCCGGAGTGAAGAAGGCACCGGGCTCGATGGGAGAAGAGATGGCGCCAGGCTTGCATACTAGCAGCCTGTCATCACTCGTCTTCGGCACGCCTCGCCGGAGTGAAGAAGGCACCGGGCTCGATGGGAGAAGAGATGGCGCCAGGCTGCGCGCCAGGCTGCCGTGCGCCCTCGGGCCGTCGTCTGTGGCGTTGGAGATAGCGTCGGGCTGTACGCTGGTAGCCGCATGCCCTCGGAGCCGTCGTCTTGTCGACGTTGGTAGGAGGTGAAGAAAGGTTGGGCTGCACGCCGGCAGCCCCGCCGCCATCTTGGGCAGCATGGTTCGTCGAGATGGACGTGGCGCCGAATGCACGCCGGCCGCCTTATCGACGTCGTCTTCGGCACGCTTCTACGGCATGAGGAGGTACCGGGCTCCACGCCTCCATCGTCTTCGGCGCCGCTGTAGAGCATGGCTCGATGGGGAGGATATGGCGCCGCTACAGCACGCCTACAGTCGCATGGCCGCCGTCTTTGGCGCGCCACACCAGAGTGGAGATGGCGATGGCGCCGGGCTGCACGACGGCAGCCTCACGTCCTCGGGGCCGTCGTCTTGGTGGCGACGGAGAGGGAGATGGCGTCGGGCTGCACGCCGGCAGCCGCGCGCCCCCGAGACCGTCCTATTGGTGGCGACGGAGGTGGAGATGGCGCCGTGCTGAACGCCGGCAGCCACGCGCCCCCCGAGTCGTCGACTTGGTGGCGTTGGAGATGAATGTGGCGCCGTGCTGCACGCCGGCAGCCGCGCGCCCCCGGGTCATTGACTTGGTGGCGTTGGAGATGGCACCGGGCTACACGCCGGCAGCCGTACGCTCTCGGGTTCGTCGTCTTGCTGGCGGCACCGGCAGCCGCGCGCCCTCGAGGCTTGTGGTAGTGGAAACGGCGCCGGCTTGCACGCCGACTGCCCCACCGTCGCCCGTCGGTGTGGCTCGCTGGAGTGGGGTGACGCCGTCTTGTCCATGGGTTGGACGTATCCGCATCGGTGCGGCAGCGTGTGCATGTGTGTGTATATGCTGTAGAGAGAAAAGAGAAAAAGAGAGAGATTTAACCATGATTCTCACCATTAGAAAGCTCCATGCCACCTCCCTTCTTGCTTCCGATCGGGTATACGTGTGTGTATGGGTGCTGATCAATGGATGTTTGTAGATTTTGTAGAGCGTGTGTGTATGAGGATTGGAGATTAGAGATTGGAGATTGGAATTTAGCTAGCCGTGTGCGTGTATGGGATTTTCTGAGGGCGAGGTGCAAGAGCTCTGCCTCCGGCCGGCGAGAGAACTCTCGTCTGGGAGCTGGCGTGGTGAGTCTGGGTGTTGGCGTCGCGAGTCTGGGCCTCCCTGGTGTGCCTGGGTGTGTACCTTTTATAGGCATATAAGGGGTGGATGGATAGTGATGGAGCGGCTGCGGCGGCCATGTTTATCTCAACGCACGCACGCGCTAATTCTCCCGGGGAGTCCGCGGCCGTTCGAGCGTGATCCTTATCACCTCATCGGTTTGTTGAAATCAACTCGAAAAGTATATGTTCAGTTGAAGGCGAGTCGATCACGGCCATAGACTGGCCCGTGCGCACGTACACGACACGCTGTGGCGGTGAGTCAGCCGGCCGGCCGGAATGCACGTATACCTAAGTATTGTTTGTCTTGTACTTGTACCATGTATCATGTGCACGACCTGCTCCTTCAAGATTTCTTTGACTAGCACTTGCACTCTGCAGCAACCTGAGCCTTATAGCTTCATACCAAAAATCCATCGAACAAATGCCCCCTCGCCAAGTAGAGTTCGAGTGCAAAGCGAATCTCGGGCTCGACTTGGTGAAAAACCAGGTAGCTTGAGCAACTATTTCGTTGCAACCTTGTTCACCGCGTAGAGGCGGTGCGTGTAGATCTTCCCAAGTTCATAATAGATTAGAGAAATTTGCTGGGCCATGCACTGCTGTGGCGCCAATCAGCAAAACATCCGCAATGCACCTCCGTTGTACAGCGAAATACCATGCCGTGTCTTGGAGAAAATTTATCAAACTAGTCGCGACCGCATAGCTGTAGCAGTGTCAGCCGACTAGATCGAAGGGTTTCACAGATTCGTCTTTGGCCGACCGCATCGCTTTGCTCCCATATCTGCATGTGTCGATGTAGCTGAGACGCCGGAAAGACAACAACGTCGACACCACCCCGGTGTTGCCGCGGTAGGCTGGTGGAGGCACTTGAAGTTGAAGGCGCTTGGAGTATTGTGTACGCCCCATCGTCATTCATCTTGTAAAAGCATATGGCCGAGCATTTGCTCGAGGAATAAAACCCACAAGAGCTAGAAAACACGAAATCGAGAGAAAAACATGATTTTGGTTTTGGATTTTTAAAATGTTGGCTTTCCTGTTATACACTAGCTATATGTGTGATATTGGAAAAGGCCGCCAAAGGACTTGTCTTCGAGAATCGTCGCAAGACCATGACGATTACGACTTCGTCCTTCCGTGTACGTGTGTGGAGACGCCGTCTTCGGAGATGCTTCCAAGAGGCGGTAGAGAATCATACTCTAGCCCATTCTGGTACCGAGGAGCCCCATGGCTCAGCCATGCCCCCTGCATGATACCCCGCGAACCCAGAGACTTGGGCATGGTAAAACGAGGGAGTAAGGCTTTGGGACAAAAGCTCTGAAACTTCCGCGCCTTATTGAGGGGTGGTGAACAGCTACCTTCCGCCTTCCCTCGAATGGTTCCCTTATGCTTGAGACGGTTTAGACTTGTGTCTTGGAGTTTATGTATTTTTGCCCTCCTATGGGGACGGCTTGCGAGGTCCACTTGGGTGACCACGAGCTTCATGAGATTGCTTGCACTCTTGGAGATACTTTTTTTGTTTTTGGCTTGAACTTCTGAGATTATCTTCTTCTTTCTTTGCTCGGGGAGCCATCTTGGGAACTTGGAAGGCACCGTTCACCTTGGTGGACTAAGGAACCCTCTGGCACTTTATCTGGAGCTTTTTGTGGCACACCACAGGTTGTCACGCTCTGCCACGCAGTCGGGCAGCCTTTTCGTGATCTTTTCCTATGGTCTTCCCTAGGGTGTGAGCCTCTCTGAGCCTTGAGGCACGCCAGGGGAGCATGAGGCGTGGAGTCTCGATCTGTTGAAGTGCCCAAGTGATCTTCTCCTTTGCCTCTGGAAGCATCCACTTGGTGCGTGTCATGCTTTGTGGGTGTAGGTGTCGCTCCACTTGCAACTTGGCACCTCGTGCCTCGACAAGTCCTAAGGCAGCGGATCTTCAATCACCAAAGACAAGTATGATTAGGGAAAGCCAGTTTTGTTTTGTTGTTGGGGGACAACAGACGATCCACACTATGCAAAGGAGAATGCATCATGGACATGAGCCGACTGAAGGACTCCCCATAGAAAAAAAAACAAAAGAAAAAAAGAGGAAAGGGCAACGGAAGAAGCAAATATTTAGCAAAAATATTTTTTAAGAAACCTTCCGTTGATTGGAGGCATGGGCCGGGCTCCTTGAGGATCGACCAGCTGGTATGCACCCCCGTCGTAGGCTTGCTCGATGGCGTAGGGTCCTTCCCACTTTGGCTCGAACTTCCCCTTAGTCTTGTGCGTGACGACGATGGGGAGCCTGAGGACAAGCACTACCTCGCCCTTCCGAAAGACGCGTTGCCTCACGAGCTTGCCGTAAGCTCTCACCATGTTTTGACGGTAAAGCTCCAAGTTCTGCAGGGCTTGGAGATGCTCCTCCTCTAGGGCGTCAAGCTCCTGGAATCGCAGTTGTACCTGTTCATCTTTTGTGAGTTCATCTTGGATGGCGACACGAAGAGAGGGTAGTTGGACCTCCAATGGAAGTACCGCCTCGCTCCCGTAGACAAGGGAATAGGGTGTAGACTGAGTTGGGGTACGGACTGTAACGCGGTACGCCCATAGAGACTCGAAGAGACTCGAAGAGACGGTCGGGCCAGTCCCTTCTATGTCTTGTCACCGTCTTCTTGAGTATCTTGCCGAGCGTCTTGTTGAAGGCCTCGATTGCTCCATTGGCTTGAGGGTAGTAGCCGGTGGAGTAGTTCCACTTGATCTTGTACTTTTCCATGAACCTGTACATCTTGTTGGATTTGAATGCCTTGCCGTTGTCGGAGGTGATACGGTGTGGTATCCCAAAGGGATGTATGATATTTCGCTCTAGGAAGTTGATGACGTTGTCGCTCTTCACCTCCCGCAGCGGGACAGCCTCCGCCCACTTGGAGAAGTAGTCCGTCACTGCAAGGATGAAACGATGGCCCCTGGAAGATGGCGGGTTGATGGGTCCGATGACGTCAATCCCCAAGGCGTCGAATGGCCATGAGGGAATGGTGGGGTGTAGAGGACCTGGCGGCTGATGCTTGAAGTCGCCATGGATTTGGCAACCATGGCATGACCTGGCTACCTAGAGGCAGTCCTTCATGATGCCGGGCCAATAGTACCCAGCCAGGCGTATGGCATGGTACATCTTGGCTCCACCTTGGTGTCCACCGCAGACCCCGTGGTGCACCTCTTGTAAGATCTTTTTGGCTTCATCTTGGTTGACACACCGAAGTAGAATCTCTTGCCCGTGAGACTGCATACAAGACGACCTTATATACATAGGAGGAAGTCGCGTTGAGTTGGCGCCTCTCGACGGGTCGTCGGGAGGCTGCCGTGCTTGAAGTAGTTGAGGAAGGGTTGTAGCCACTCGTCCTCCTCCACGACGTTCGTCGTGATGGTGTTGACTTATTCTTCCTCCGGGATGAGTTCTAGGACAGCGGGAAGAAGCCACCTTTCTTCCACCGTCACTTGCGTGGATTTATCACCTGGGAGCACCAGCGCCGACGCCAGTTTTGCCAAGGCATCGGCAGGTGCATTCCTGCTTCGTGGGACATGGAGAACTTCAACATGTTGGAATTTCCCCATAAGCTTCCGGGCCGCACCGTAGTATGGCACCAGTTCCGGCTTGCGTACCTCATAGATGTCGTTGACTTGCCGAATGATGAGCTGGGAATCTCCATAGGCCCGTAAAGAACGGACCTCCATGGAGAGTGCTAGGAGGAGGCCAAAGATGAGTGCCTCGTACTCCGCCTCGTTGTTGGAGCATTCTTCTTTGAGGAGGGAGAATGAGTGATACATCACCCCTCCTTGTGGAGTCTTGAACACCAATCCTGCTCCTGCTCTCCGCTTGGGTGTGCCATCAGGGTCGGGCTCTGTGCGCGAGGCACCATCGAAGTAGAGCTCACATGGAGCCTCGACCTCCGTGGTGAAAACCTCCTCATCGGGGAGGTTGGTAATGAGCGGAGAGTCGTCGGGGACGGGATGCGCCGCAAGGAACTCCGCCAAGGCTTGGACCTTGATCGCTTTCTGAGACACAAAGGTGATGTCAAACTCCATCATGAGCAATGCCCATTTTCCAAGTCGCCCCATTAGTGCGGGCTGACTTAGCACGTACCTTATGGGATCCGCTCTAGCAACGAGCTGGATTTGGAGTGCTAGCATGTAGTGCCTCAACTTCTTCAATGCGAATATAAGCGCCAAGCATAACTTCTCTATTGGAGAGTAGTTTCGCTCAGCGCCCACCATGGTGTGGCTCAGGTAGTAGCAAGCCACCTCCTTCCCTCCCTCATTGTGCTGAGCGAGAAGAGCACCTATTGAAGTAGGCTGCGCTGCAATGTATAGAATAAGAGGGCGCTCTTTTACAGGAGCTGCCAAAACAGGTGGGTTAAGTAAGTACTTCTTGATGTCGTCGAATCCTCTTTGACGCCCTTCATCCCATACGAACGGAGCTCCTTTCTTCATGAGACTTGAGAAGGGTTGGATGCGTCCCGAGAGGTTGGAGATGAAGCGACGGATGTACGCCAACTTCCCTTGTAAACATCTCAATTCCTTGAGATTACAAGGTGGTGGCATGTTGAGGATGGCCTTGATCTTCTTGGTTCAATCTCTATGCCTTGATGATGGACAACGAAGCCGGAAGAGGCCTGATTGAGCGAAGGCACATTTCAACGGGTTCATCTTGAGCTGGTGTCGGCGTAGGCGCTCAAAGATGACCCGGAGGTCCTCTTGATGATCCCGGCGGTCCCTGGTCTTCACCACCATGTCATCTACGTAGCACTCCACCGAATGGTGGATCAGGTCGCCGAGGATGTATGTCATGGCCCGCTGGTACGTCGCACCAGCATTCTTCAAACCGAATGGCATGACGGTGTAGTAGAAGTTGCCCTTCGTGGTCCTGAACGCGGTGTTGATGGCGTCATCCGGATCCATCTTGATTTGGTTGTAGCCTGACGAACCATCCATGAAGGATAGCGCACCATGGCCCGTGGTGGAGTCGACGACCATTTCCGTGATTGGCAGGGGAAAGTCATCTTTGGGGCATGCTCGATTTAGGTCACGGAAGTCTTGGCACACCCGTACCTGGCCATTCTTCTTCTCCACGGGGACGATGTTTGCGAGCCACTCGGTGTATTTCGCCTCTTTGATGAAATCTGCAATGATTAATTTATCGACCTCGGCGATGACTTGGTCTTGAAACTGGACGCAAGCTCATGAGGCTGCTTGACGGGGCGGTGTTGCGGGTCAATCGCCAGCTTGTGTGTAGCGACACGAGGGTCGAGCCCCGACATCTCTTTGTAGCTCCAAGCGAAGCAATCTCGATACTCCATCAAGAAGTGTCGATAGCTTTCCCGTTCCTCTTCCGTCAGCGTGGCGCTGACAAAAGTGGGACGTGGATCATCCTCGGTTCCGAGGTTGACTTCGACAAGTTCATTGATGGTGGGCTGACCACCGTCTTCCATCTCCTGTGGAGCCAACGTGGGTTCGTCCTCTTCTTCTTCCTTGACCGGCGCGTCGTCGATGGAGTTTTGGCGGTGAAGGCCATGACGTGACAGTTCCATGCCGTCTCGTGAAGAGACAGACGTAGCATGGCACGTGACTTGTGCGACGCTATTGCGTCCTCCTTCTTCTTCATCGTCGTGGCTACCCGGGTGGGTGTACCCAATCCCGAACTTGGTCCGAGTCTTGCCTTTCTGCTTGATGAGGTCCTCGGCTTGCCTCCACCATGCCTCGCAAACCGCGGGTGGCGGCGGTATTCTACTGTTTTGCCGAAGCGTGAACCCCGCCTTTTCCAGCAAGCGAGCCATCTTGGGCTCGGCCTTCATTGTGGATAGTGCTTCTTCTGTATCACCGCGAGGTTGGGGAAGCTCAAATATGGAGTCACAATGTTGTACCTGTGGAACTTTATAGAAAATGGTTTGGGTTCTAGACCCAGATGAACTTGGGATAGCCCAAACCTCCAATGGAGAAGCCGTGGATATGTAGAGGGATGGGGGCTGCATGACACGAGCTCCCCACGCAGCTTCCTCTATCTCCTTTATTCTCCTCCTAACCACCCCCGGATGAGTGGGTGCACCTTCCTCTTTTGGAGTGTTGCGCACCCGAAGTGTGATCGTAGGGGGCGCATCACTGCTGCCGATCAATGCCTTCGGTCCTTCCTGGGCACCTGCAGAGCCGCCAAGTGTTAAACAACTAGGCTCTTGGTGCGCCGAAGTCGATGAAGATGTAGGAGCCTCTTGTAGAGGCGTCATTGCCGACCTCAACGTGATTGGCGTGGGCTTCTGGTACCTTGCCTTCAATAGCAACAGGGCTACCGGGGCAGGCGTAGAAGAGCTTGCCCCCAGCAATATCGGGGTAGAGCTCCCCATCCCGTCCTGGGGGAAGGGCTTGTAGTCGTGTTGCACAGTCGAAGAAGATTGCCTACGCCCAGGGTTCCTTAGGCTGCGAGAGGAGGAACCCCGTGCGTCCGCGGGGGAGCATGGTATGATGAGCTGTCGTGCTTCGGCGACTAGAGCAACACCCGGTTTGATTAAGACATCAACCGCTGGTGTTGTCCGCCCGACATGTCGGTCGCTGTCTTCGACGGGGAAGTAGTACTTCGCATCTGCATGATGCGACTCTTGCACGGTGTAGGGGTTGGTGTTGCCGATGATGCGTTGTTGTGTGCCGTTGCCGTCGAGGAACTTTAGGCATTGGTTAAGGGTAGAAGGCACCACTCGATATTTGTGGATCCAAGGCCTCCCTAAGAGAGCCGAGTAGGAGGTGTTCGCTTCGATGACGAAGAACCGCACCTTGAAGCTGAATGTAGACATCTGTATCTTCACCGTGATGGCCCCCAGTGTTGGCTTCCCTTGGTTGTCGAAGCCGCATATCATCACGTCGGTGGACTCCAGGTCGTCCACCGTGAAACCTGCCCGTTTCAAACTCCGGACGGGCAGTATGTTCACGGCAGACCCTGGGTCGATGAGGATCCGACGAAGATGCGCGGCCCCAATGTTTCCCTCCATGTAAAGTGGGCGGTTATGGGCACCATCTTCTATGAGATTGTCCTCTTCATCGAACGTGATCTCATTCATGAACAAGGGATTGGCAAAGAGACGATGATTCGCCATGCACACTTCATAGATCTCCGGAGCCTGGAGCGCCTTGATGAGGGATTCACGCAGGTTTAGCACCAGCATGAGTGCATCGTGCACACTCAGGAGCGCTGGAATTCGCTTGAGGTGGACGATGATGTTGTAGTCGATGTCCTGTGGTTTCACCTTCCCACCATCATGCGCTTCTGGTGCCTCTTCATGCGGTGTTGCCTCCTTCTGGGCCGCCGGCTTGTCCACTCTTGTTTGCTTGGCCTTCAGGGGGTCGGGTAAGACCTTTCCCCCACGCAGGTTCATGTTCACCTCTTCCACCTGCGGGTTCTTTGTGGCACCTTCGGCGTGGAACGCCTCGTGCTCTTCAGGAGTGAACATGTCGTCCGACTCGGAGCTGGGCACGTCCTTATAGTCGAGGACGACGTTGCAACTCGCCATGTTTCGTGCTTGAGAGGACCGAGCCTCATCTTGTACTCCTTCGACACCCTCCGTTGGCCCTTGGTCCCAACCATGGGGTGAGCTGCGCCAAAGTGCGTAGTCCCATACAGTCGGGGAATGACTCATCTCCCTCGGACTTGGGGACGAACCTCGGGGGACGGCGTTGACTTGGATCAACTCGCCTTAGAATTGTTGGGGAGCGTGTTGATGATGTGGACGAGGAGGTCGAGTTGGAAGGTCCCTCGGGTATGGCTTCCGGACCGTGCTCCAAGGCTTCTCCATGGACATGGTTGGTGTAGAATCTGTTGAAGGAGAGGTGTTGATCTTGTCGCCAGACGAGGTTGGATAGTTGGCCCTCAACTTGTGAGAGGGGCGCCCATCCATCTTCATATTCATCGCATTGCCTTGATGAAGAGGGCACAACTACGCTCACCATGTTCACAGCTTGGTAATCTGGATTGATAGCTTCCGGGTCCAAGTTGGTCCTCTTTTCATTGATGGCTCTCTGGAGCCATTCCTTGAAGGCGACGCAGTCCTCGATGACATGTCCCACGTACCTATGATATGGGCAAAACAAAGCATTATCTGTCATCCCGATTGATCGGTCTTGAGCTCGGAAGGTTCAAAGCTCGATGTTCCATCAGCTGGTTGAACATGTCCTTCACCAGCTCTCTACGGAAGATGTATTGCTTCTTGAGGAGCTCTTGCATCGTGGGTCGTTGCCTTACCCCAGCTTGCTAGCCTCTTGCGCCCAACATTGGCACATTGCCTTGGGGCGTGGAGGAGAAGACCCTAGTGGCGTTTGCCTCCGCCGGTGCCTTCATCTTGGCCCCATTATTGGTTGGCTTGGATGTTAATGCGAAGCGCTTGGACGGGTTGAATATAGTGGCGTTCTTGTAGAGCTCCATGATCTGTGGTGATTTCTCGAACTCTAGCTTCGTTGCTGCCACCGCCGTGCTAAGAGCACGGAAGGTCCTAGTCTCCCGCCGAGAGACCTCGAGTGACCAATGTTGTTGCATCCCGTGGACACACATCTCGATGGCGTCCTCAAGGTGCATCTCTCGGAAAGCCGCACATAGTCGGGAAGCGAATGACGTACTCGTCAATGGACTCATCTCGCCGTGACGAACTTGTAAGCTCGACGGAGAAGTCCTTCTTCATGGCGACGAAGTGCTTCTTGAAGACCTCCTTCATGCCTGACCAACTTTCGATGGATCCAACCGCCAGGCGGCTGTACTAGTGGAAGGCAGGGCCGGTTAACGACCCTGAAAATTGTCGAAGGAGAAGTGACGCGTTGTTTGCAGTGTCCCCGCACGCCGCCTCGAAGTACGCCACGTGATCCCTTGCATCACCCGTCCTGTCGAATTGACGAAACTTTGGTGGGTGCCACCCTACAGGGAATGACACCAGGTCGTGCCATGATTCATAGGTCTTCTCCAGCTCGCTCCCCATGGTGCGTGGAGCATTATCGACCTTCAATTGCTCGAATCTTTTGTCCACCATGTATTTAAGCATGTCGTGGTAGCCTTTCAGCATGCTTTGTTGTGGCGTTGTGTCGGCTGGACCAGAGGGTCTAGCCCATTGGCGAGCATGTGTGCTTGTTTCTTCGTGTTGGCGCTCATGATGGGGTGGCGCACTTGTTACAGCGCCCGCCTGCAACTCCTCCACTTGTGGGTCTACCACTCCTGGTGGTACGCTTTGTGGCGGGACACCGTTGTTGTTGCTGTTGTTCATCATGAGCTCGATGAACTGGTCGAGTTTTGATGTCAATTGATCAATCTTACGCGCTGCTCCTTCATCTCTTCTTCGGTGCAGCTTCTCTCCCTTGATGCACTAGCTGCAGCGGATGCAGAGCCATCGTTCTTTCCACCGTCTACCGCCATGTGGGCTGGTGCGGTATGGAGATCTTCAAGGCCATCTTCACAGTCCGATAGGACCGAAGGGGCGAGCTCGTGGTATGGAGGGGAGTTTGTAAGTTTCTCCAACGAAGAGGTGGAAGAAGAGTCGGAGAAGCTCTCTTCATTGTCGGCGTAGTCGTCAATCCCTTCCTCTCGGTTGATCATCCCTTCACACTCCGGCGGACCTTAGCCGTGTCTTGGCTTCAGGTCGACTTGCAACCTGCAACAACTCGTCGGGATCTCGTGGGAGTCTTGAGGTGATGTCGGTGTAGAGTCGCGGCGAAATGTTCGGGTGATATCCTGAGTCTCCATCAGAAAGTGAGCCTTTCCCTGCCATGATAGGAAGGCATGGGGCAGTGGATCTTGCTCCCTCTTCCCTTGTAGAAGCGTTGGCCTTGGCCTCCGCGTCAGTGCCCTTGAACCATGAACGTACATGGCCAAGGCGTGGCAAGAAAGCCTTCTTGAAGTCAGCTCTGGGGTTCGGCACGATCTCCTCATCCGAGGGATAGCCAAACTCGTGGGTGACTTGAGGAGGTTGCCAACCGTCATTTGGCTCAAGCCTTGGGCGCACTGCAACAGTGCCGCACAAAGCAAGGTTCTTCTTTGTTGCCTCCTTTTCCTTTCCATCCCCTTGTTGAAGGGCGTCATCTCCGATCTTCTCGTCTCCTTGCGGAGAAGTAAGTGAAGGTTTTGTGGGAGGCATCTCGTCTTTTCCCGGGGCAACGGAGGTTGAAGCCCCAAGATCCGCCTCAGGGTTGGAGGCAGTTGCGGCTGGAGTCTCCTCGACGCCCTCCATTGGCGTGGCTGTCGGTGTTGGTGTCTTTTGCCTTCGAGGAGGCAAAGATGACGATGTGTCCATCGCCTGTTCATCGCCTTGTTAAGGATTTGCTGAAGGAAGCGGTGGTGGAACCGCCGCCTTTGTTCGACACCCCTAAGGGCATCTTGCGGTTTTGGAGCGAGGCGGTACAGGTAATTGTACCGCTCGTGCCGCTCCAGGTTTGGAGAGATGCGAAAGCCGATCCTGTCACTTTCTTGAATGACCCCACCATCGGGTCGTACCCGAACTTGGGTATGGCGGAGCACCAGGGCTTCGAGTTCTTTGTATAGAATTTGGCGATTCCTCCGGCTCCTCTCGCGCTTGCGTTGGTTCTCTGTGAGGACCTGCCGGGTTCTTGAGGGTGCTGGTGGAGTTGGTAGAAGAGGCGGTGCAGCTCGCGGCGTTGATGTGGTAGGCACGTCCCTGTAACACCCTCAGAATCGGACCTATGCAAGTTTTAGCGAAACCCGCCAAACCCGCATAGAAACGATTCAAAGGTGCCCACCAGGCACTTTCGTGCGGGTGGAAAACGAAGTAATAACATTACGCAACAGTCCTCGATGGGACGCACAGAACAGATATATATAACAGCGACTCCATGAGTCAAGAATACAGATATAATATACAAAGATCCAAATCACCTTGAAAACGATAGAGCGTCCAGCTACGGACAAGATGCAAATGGGGCTAAGAGCCCTGAAGAATAACCAATGGCGTCCATAACCCTGCCCAAAGGCCCGGAAGGGTAACCCGCTAACGTCGATCTCAAACCTGCTCAAACAAAAGGGTGCCGACAAAGGGCAAAGGAAAAAGAGGAGCGTCGATCTTGAGGCCAAGACACGCGAGACTAGAATTCGGCGGTCCTCGCCTACATAGGTATGGTGGACTGAAGCGGCAGCGGCAGAATGCACTGAACAACCTATAGAGACTCGATACAACTGGCGGCAATTAGAGAGGGATAAGAAAGACCTATTCGGAACCAACCTGAATCTACCATCAAACAAACCCATCCTGGTGTTTCCCCCTCGAAACCAGACGAGGAAGTCAACCGAGGAACTCACACCGTTGGCAGTTTTATTTATTCAGTTATCGTTGCAGTAATTACTAGTCAGGTATAGATTATTATTCCGATAAAATAAGAAGTGGGCACTTTTAGTTAACCAATCCGTTGTAGTTGCGACACTTACTAGTCAGATGCAATTAGCATGAGATAACCCCACAACCCAGCAGTTGTTGGTACTTTTATTTAGCCATTCCGTTGTAGTGAAGCTGATTACTAGTCAAATCGGATACCAGTCAATTTTATAACAGTAAACTTTAGTTATAGTTGTCTATGATCAAGCACTGTGCTCTAAGTCGTCCATAACCGCGGATACGGCTTCTCGAAAAGATTTAACCCTGCAGGGGTGCACCAAAGTATCCACAGGCACTTCGACCCTTTTGCGGATCGGTTAATATACACCCATCGGTATGTCGGCGGGGCCTAAGTCACGGCGTCCTGCACCCAAAGCAAGTACATGGGGCCACCCCACCAAGTCGAACCAGAACGAAGTCGGCCGGTCTTGAGACGGACTTAGGGTTTGGGTAGAGGCTGTGAACGACAAGAAATCCCCAAACGGGACTGTCGACACCAGCGAAATCGTGTCCCGATCCTAAGCAGTGCAGGTGCTATCTCGTCACAATTTAAATAAAGCAGTAAAGCATGGCATAAGTACAGGATAGTAAATAAAACCTCAAACTAGTTTGTGGCCCCCAGTACAATACTTTGAAATCAGGTAATAATCAATGGGGGTCCCATATCTCCCCACCTGTGGTTAGCATGCTCGATCTCGGAACAGGTGTCAAGAACTCGGGTCCTACGGGACACAAGTGGGCGGTCGGAAACCAAATATTATCTATCACCCACCGATGCCTCTGCTTAATTCAATTTTAGTTGTTAAACAGTAATTAAAGTGGACCATAAATAAAGCCATGATCATCTCCAACATCAACATGCGGCAATTCTCCAACAATTGTGGTACTTGACGACACGCAAAAAAAACACTTGAGCAAGCGACTACGACACGCGGTCCAACTATCTACCAAACAACAGGTAAATAGGATGTGTCCAAGGCTATATATGGCTGCAAGGGATATCACGGGTTCGAAAACTAGAGCATCGCAACACAGATAGCAAAGATCAACAGGAGGGAATAAATACTAGAAAAGTAAGATAGGAAGAAAGGGGGAGATGCTCGCCTGAAAACATTGTCGAAGGATCAACAGAAGATCGGGGCGAAGCTCACATCAACTCAACGGCCTTATCCGCGAAGAAGCAAAACACTAGAATAAACACCGAATGCACTATTTAATACTACGGCAAAAGATCGGCATGCTTATGATATGATGCATGGCATGGCAAAGGTGCGATGCAATTAGGTCATATTAAGTGGAACCGGGGTCCCGACAATTAATTAGGTGGTTCATGTTATTTAGCTACCCCGCAAATTAAATGTTGTCTAACAAGGCAAAAGATAGCACCGGTTCGCTACACAAATTTAGATGAGGCCAATATGAGACTAGATTTGCCCGCATATGGGCCCCATATTTAATTATTAGGTGAATCGGCATAAGGCCCCCAAACCACACAAATATGCATGCGAGATGAATGACAATTTAATATGCGTCAAGGTTATTATATGATAATATAGGGTTTCGGGAAGGGGTTCACACATTAGGGTTCGACGCTCTTGGTTCCGGGGTTCGGGGTCGGTCTCAGGGTCCAGGGTTCGACGGAAACGTTCTCGGATATCGGAGGTAGGTCTTGTCGCATTCGTGGTCTTCGGGTCATGTCGACGGTCATGGCGTTCGGGATGAAGCACTTGTCGCATCGGGGTCTCGGTGTCCTCGGATCCGATTGAAGATCTCGGCGTCCGACGGTCTTGACGTAATACCGAGGAGTGATAGCCTGGAAGATCTTGTCGGCGACATGGTCTTGGATCGCGATGTGAAGCGCTTGAACAGAGTCGCGGTGGGGAGGTCACGCCGGCACACACGTCCAACTATGACACACAGGGGTTGGGAAAGACCCGATTTACACCTTGTCTTCAACGATCTTCTCAACACAGGGCCGGAGGCAGGGCGCCGGGACGGGCAGATTTAACTCGGGCGGGCCGACGCTGCTGCAGGGGAAGATGGCGGCCCCAGCGGCAGCAGCTACCGACGGGACGCGGCAGACGGGCCAGGGACGGCACGGGCTCGGATGCGGGCGAGCAGCGGAGGCGGTGGAGGAGGCGCGCAGTGGCCGCGGGCGGAGCTGCAGAGGGGACGGGGGCCGCAGACGGCGACGGACGGAGGACGGGGAGGAGAACCGAGCGACGACGCGGCATCGACGGGCGGCCAGAGGAGCTCGAGGAGGGGCGACGGGAAGCGGAGGACGGCGGAGAGGATGATGCCGACGGGGAGGAGCCACGCGGGGCCGGCGGGACGCGGCCGGAGGCGGGGCCTGCCGCAGACGGAGGGTGGCGCAGGAGACGAGGCGACGGCGTGAGGGTCTCAGCGGAGCGGTGGTTGGGCGGAAGCGAGCGAGGAGGACGGGCGGCGGGTCGGTGGAGCCAGGGCTGGCATGCGCAAGGGCTCGGGGAGAGGGACTGGCCGCGAGGCCAGAAAGGAGGCGACGGGAACAGCCCTAGCGACAGAGAGCTGCCACGGGAGCGGGAGGAAGAGAGATGGGAGCGGCATGGAGGAGAGGGTGTCTTGCAGGCGGCGCACTGGGCCGAGGGAGGGCGGCGTGGAAAGGATGGAGAAGAGGAGGAGGGAGAAGCATGGGGTCGGGAGGAGGAAGAAGGACGCGGGGACAGGGGGTCTCGGGGGAGAGGAGAGGGAGTGGTGGGGCCAAGCGTGGGTCCCGCGGGGTGGGACCCAGGCGGCAGGGGCTGGTGCGGTGTGGTGTTGAGTGTGTGTTTTGTGTGCTGCGGGTGGGGCCAGGGGAGAGAGAGAGGAGGTGGCCAGGAGGGTGGGACCAGGCTGTAAGTGGGTGTGGGGTAGAAAACTGTGTGAAAAAGAGAGAGAAGGGGGAGAAAAAGTGGAGGATTGATGAGGTGGCAGGTGGGTAGAGATTGGGTGAGAGGGTGAGGTGGCGGCCTGCGGTTAGTGGGTAGGATAGATTTGGGTGGGGATAGGGTTTGGAGGGGGCTGATTTAAAAAGTGTGTTTGTTTGGTCTTGTCTATTTTAAAACTAGGCCATTTTGCAAGCAGTTTTTAGACAAATAAAATCTCCGATGCGATCGGGGTTTTGTGTTTGAAAATAAGAGGGTATTTGTATAAATCAAAACTAGGCTTTTCAAAATAATGCAGTCAAACAATGCATGATGATGACGATGCAATGCACAAAAACAATGCGATTTTCTAGTAGTGGTTTTGCGGGATGCCACAGTCCCTTGCAGGGCGCACTTGGAGTCGCTCTCCACGCCTAGGCGGGGATGAAGGCCGTGGTGGAAGTGCATCTCGTGGAGGATCCCTAGGTCTCCACTGTTGAGTGGGACGAGGGTCCCTCTCATCATCTTGATGTCGTGACCAACGGTTCCAACGTGGGGGCATGTTAGGATGCCCCCGGTGTGCATGTCTGATGGGTGAAGGTTGGCGTCGGGGCGCCAAGGTATGGCGCTCATGTTGAGGACGATGACTAGGGGCTTGGTGCCTAATCCTGCCCCCAGCTGGTGCTGATGAAGAACTTGGCGCTCCTTGCTCATGGAGCCGCCTCTGGAGGCTATTCATTTGATCTTGCAAGCGGCGGAACTCCTGCCGTAGATCTTCTCCGCGTGGTGCAGGTACCTCGTTCCGAAGAACGGAGAACCTGTTGTCGTTGGGGATGGGGCGGCCATTGATCGCCGAAGTGTGGCGGCATGGTGCACACATGCTTCTTCGAGGGTCTTCAAGGTTGATGGAGAGCGTTGGGCCCGGCAAGACGGACTCTTTTCGGGAGTACCATTTCCAGAACTCCTTCATGATGGCTCTTCTCACCACCAACTTGACCTCTGATGGTTCAGTGCTAGTACATGTGAACACCTCGTCCGCGAGGTCCCTTGTGCAGAGGGACCAATCTTCCGCAAGAACCGTGCTCTTGGTGATGCGGGAGCTTAATAGCTGGTGAAGGTGTTGTACCTTACGGCACTTCCTCCTGTAGTTCCTTAGTGGATGCGGGCTTTCTGACAAACGGGCTGTTTTTGCAGGGAGTGTTTTCTGTGATATGGTATGGCCCAAGATGTGATGTGTATAATGTATGCGATGATCATGTTTTGTAATGTTTCACGACTTGCATGTCGATGAGTACACAACCGGTAGGATCCATATGGTTGTCTTTATAATTGTGTATGACCTGTGTGTCAACTTCTTATACGCCATGTAATAGTTTCACTTTATCGCTAAGTAGTTAGCAATAGTTGTAGTTGCTATTCGTGGTGGAGGCAATCATGGTGGAGTGATGGAGATCATGCCGGCACGCACAAGATGGAGATCGTTGCGCGAAGATTGGCTATACCATGTCACATTAAAGTTATATGCATGTGATGTTTATCCCTTTGTGTATCTTATTATGCTTAGATCGCGACGGTAGCATTATAAGATGATTCCTCACTTAAAGATCAAGATAAAAGCTGTTCTCCCGAGTATGCACCGCTATGAAAGTTCGTCGTGTCCAAGCATCACGTGATGATCGGGTGCTATAGACTCTACGCTCACATACAACGGGTGCAAGCCAGTTTGCACACGCTGAAATACTTGGGTCTAACTTGACGAGCCTAGCATGTATGAGACATGGCCTCGGAACACATGAACCGAAAGGTTAAGCATGAATCATATGAATGATATGATCGACACTTCGTTGTCCACCATTGAAGCCACATCTCTTCTCGTGATGATCGGATTAGGTGTGGTGAATTTGGATCATGTTCACTAAACAACTTGAGGGATGTTGAATTTAGTGGGAGTTCATCTAGTAATTTGATTAAGTTGAACTATTTATCATGAACATAGTCTAAATTGTACTTGCAAATACTGTAGATCACATGGCCAAGTCCAACTTCAACTTTAAGGTTTTTGCTGAGAAGGAAAAGCTTAGAAACAATGGGTCTAACTTCACCAATTGGTTCCGCAATCTAAGAATCATTCTTTCTGGCGGTCAAAAGGACTATGTCCTTGGGAAAGAGTTAGGTGACCCCCCTGCTGCAACTGCGTCGGCTGATGAGAAAGCTGTCTATCAGTCGCGCAAATATGATTATGGTGTGATTAAGAGCACCATGTTGTTTGCTATGGAACCGGTGTTTGACACGAGAAAAACGTTCTGGAAAAGTCGAACGTGGGCTACTCGAGGGGAGAAGAATGGTAGCGTGTTTTCTCATGTGCCGGGGTAAAGAAAAGAAGTGCGGGCGTGCCAGTGTACCGTAGTACACAAGAAAAGGTAGGGAAGATGCATTTCATTAATCTCTCATGGAGAAACAAAGTACAAATCCCTAATCTGATGCGCTCTGTGGCTTCATGCCAGCCGGCTGACTATGGCGATTGCGATCTCATGGTTCCGGGCCTCTAAGGCACCGGTTAATTACTCCCCAGGTTACGCCGCGAGACACCTCCGATTAAGCCGTGTGGTCGGCATTGCCCGTCTTCTGCTCTCCATGCATGATGTGGTGGTGGTGTGTGTGTGGCGGCGAGCCCGTGTGTCCTTGTCGGTACCGCGAGTAGCATGGCCTTTGCTCCGGCCATGCCCGCCCTCGCCATCGTGCCTCGTCGGTCTTGACGGCGTCGATGTAGTTGAAGTTGGAGTAGCATGGGTCCGCTCAGCTGGGACTTCTCGACGACCAGCAGCCTCGTCGGGGTGCGCAAGGGGTATGCCTCGCAGGAGTAAGCGTTGGTGGAGATCAGCGTCGGTGCAAAACCGACACGCGCCTACAAGTCGGTGCAGCCAACGTGGTCGACACCTCGTCTCGGTCCGACGCCGAGTTCACGGCTGTCGTCCTAGACAAGAGCGTCGTCTCACGGGCTCGTGGAGATGGGAATGGCGTCGACTTGCATACTAGCAGCCCGTCATCACTCGTCTTCGGCACGCCTTGCCGGAGTGAAGAAGGCACCGGGCTCGATGGGAGAAGAGATGGCGCCAGGCTTGCATACTAGCAGCCTGTCATCACTCGTCTTCGGCACGCCTCGCCGGAGTGAAGAAGGCACCGGGCTCGATGGGAGAAGAGATGGCGCCAGGCTGCGCGCTAGGCTGCCGTGCGCCCTCGGGCCGTCGTCTGTGGCGTTGGAGATAGCGCCGGGCTGTACGCCGGTAGCCGCATGCCCTCGGAGCCGTCGTCTTGTCGACGTTGGTAGGAGGTGAAGAAAGGTTGGGCTGCACGCCGGCAGCCCCGCCGCCATCTTGGGCAGCATGGTTCGTCGAGATGGACGTGGCACCGAATGCACGCCGGCCGCCTTATCGCCGTCGTCTTCGGCACGCTTCTCCAGCATGAGGAGGTACCGGGCTCCACGCCTCCATCGTCTTCGGCGCCGCCGTAGAGCATGGCTCGATGGGGAGGATATGGTGCTGGGCTGCGTGCCTACAGTCGCATGGCCGCCGTCTTTGGCGCGCCACACCTGAGTGGAGATGGCGATGGCGCCGGGCTGCACGACGGCAGCCTCACGTCCTCGGGGCCGTCGTCTTGGTGGCGACGGAGAGGGAGATGGCGCCGGGCTGCACGCCGGCAGCCGCGCGCCCCCGAGACCGTCCTATTGGTGGCGGCAGAGGTGGAGATGGCGCCGCGTCGCACGCCGCAGCCGCGCCCGAAGTCGTCGACTTGGTGGCGTTGGAGATGAACGTGGCGCCCGTCTTTGCACGCCGGCAGCCGCCCCGGTCATTGACTTGGTGGCGTTGGTGATGGCACCGGCTACACGCCGGCACGCGTCTCGGTCCGCCGTCTTCTTGTGGCACCGGCAGCAGCGCCCTCGAGGCTTGTGGTAGTGGAACGGCGGCTTGCACGCCGACGCACCATCGCCTGGTCGGTGTGGCTCGCTGGAGTGGGTGACGCCGTCTTGTCCATGGGTTGGACGATATCCGCATCGGCAGCGTGTGCATGTGTGTATATGCTGTAGAGAGAAGAGAAAAGAGAGATTTAACCATGATTCTCACAATTAGAAAGCTCCATGCCACCTCCCTTCTTGCTTCCGATTGGGTATACGTGTGTGTATGGGTGCTGATCAATGGATGTTTGTAGATTTTGTAGAGCGTGTGTGTATGAGGATTGGAGATTAGAGATTGGAGATTGGAATTTAGCTAGCCGTGTGCGTGTATGGGATTTTCTGAGGGCGAGGTGCAAGAGCTCTGCCTCCGGCCGGCGAGAGAACTCTCGTCTGGGAGCTGGCGTGGTGAGTCTGGGTGTTGGCCATGAGTGGGCCTCCTGGTGTGCTGGTGTGTACCTTTATAGGCATATAAGGGGTGGATGGATAGTGATGGAGCGGCGCGCCATATGTTTATCTCAACGCACGACGCGCTAATTCTCCCGGGAGTCATGACGTTCGGCGTGATCCTTATCACCTCATCGGTTTGTTGAAATCAACTCGAAAAGTATACGTTCAGTTGAAGGCGAGTCGATCACGGCCATAGACTGGCCCGTGCACACGTAAACGACACGCTGTGGCGGTGAGTCAGCCGGCCGGCCGGACTGCACGTATACCTAAGTATTGTTTGTCTTGTACTTGTACCATGTATCATGTGCACGACCTGCTCCTTCAAGATTTCTTTGACTAGCACTTGCACTCTGCAGCAACCTGAGCCTTATAACTTCATACCAAAAATCCATCGAACAACCGGAACTTCAAAATCGTTTTGAAGACTATCCCGGGCCCTTTGAGATTCTCGAAGAGCTGAAAACCATGTTTCAGACTCAGGCCCGTTCTGAGAGATATGAGATCTCTGAGAAGTTCTTTAAGCGCAAGATGGAGGAAGGAGTTCCGTTAGTGAGCACGCCATTAAGATGTCGGGCTACACTCAACGCTTGAGCAAGCTGGATGCAAGATTCGGAGGAGCTCAAGATTGACAGGGTTCGCAATCACTCCTCCCGGCTACAAAAGTTTTGTAGTACTCAATCAGATTGGTTCCACCGATTTATCACCGAGCTCTTCGCAAAGTGAAGGTTGCAGTGGACATCAAAAAGGATAATCATGTGTTGATGGTCAACAAGCCCACCTTCAAGAAAGGTAAGGGTGCAAAGAAGCCCTTCAAGAAAGGCGGTGGCAAGCGCGTTCTCGCCGAGAAGAAGCTCAAGTCCGGACCCAAGCCGATAATCGAGTGCTTCTATTGCAAGGACAAGGGTCACTGGAAGTGCAACTGTCCGAAGTACTTAGCGGACAAGAAGGCTGACACCATCAAAGGTATATTTGATATACATGTTATTGATGTTTTCCTTACTAGCCCTCGTTGTAGTGCCTAGGTATTTGATACTGGTTTAGTTGCTAATATTTGTAACTCGAAACAGGAGCTACGGAATAGACGGCAGCTTGCGAGGGATGAGGTGACGATGCGCGTTGGCAACAGATCAAGAGTTGATGTGATGGCCGTCGGCACGCTCTCCTTAGTTTTACCTTCGGGATTAGTTTTAAACCTCAATAAATGTTATTATGTGCCTGCGTTGAGCATGAACATTATTTCTGGATCTTGTTTATTGCAAGACGGTTATTCATTTAAATCGGAGAATAATTGTTGTTCTATTTATATGAGTAACATATTTTATGGTCATGCACCTGTTGTGAATGGTTTATTTCTTCTAAATCTCGAAAGGGATGAAACACACATCCATAACATTGAGGCTAAGAGATGCAAAGTAGATAGTGATAATACTACTTATTTGTGGCTGCTCGTCTAGGTCATATTGGTGTAAAGCGCATGAAGAAACTCCATTCTGATGGACTTTTGGAGTCTCTTGATTTTGAATCATTTGACACATGCGAACCATGCCTCATGGGCAAGATGATCAAAACCCCGTTCTCCGGTATTATGGAGCGAGCAACGGACTTGTTGGAAATCATACATACCGATGTATGCGGACCGATGAGTGTTTCGACGCGCGGTGGATATCGCTATTTTCTCACTTTTACCGATGACTTAAGTAGATATGGGTATATCTATTTAAAGAAACATAAATCTGAAAAATTTGAAAAGTTCAAGGAATTTCAGAATGAAGTGGAGAACCATCGTAACAGAAAAATTAAGTTTCTACGATCTGATTGTGGAGGTGAATATTTGAGTTATGATTTTCTCACGCATCTTAAAGCAAGCGGAATCGTTTCGCAACTCACGCCACCCGGAACACCACAGCGCTATGGTGTGTCTGGACGCCGGAATCGAACCCTATTAGATATGGTCCGATCGATGATGTCTCTTACTGATTTACCGTTATCATTTTGGGGTTATGCATTAGAAACCGCTGCATTCACTTTAAATAGGGCACCATCTAAATCCGTTGAGACGACACCGTATGAACTGTGGTTTGGTGCTAAACCTAAGTTGTCGTTTCTTAAAGTTTGGGGATGCTTTACGCCAAGAAGTTGATGCCGGACAAGCTCGAACCCAAAGAGGAGAAATGCGTCTTCATAGGATACCCTAAGGAAACTATTGGGTATACCTTCTATCAGAACCAAGGCAAAGTGTTTGTCGAAGAACGGTTCCTTTCTTGAGAAGGAGTTTCTCTCGAAAGAAGTGAGTGGGAGGAAAGTAGAGCTAGACGAGGTTGTTGAACCTTCTCTTGAATTGGAGAGTAGAAGCACCTGAAATTGTTCCAGGTCTGCACCAACAACGGAGGAAGCTAATGACAAGGATCATGAAGCTTGGACGATGTCACATCTTGAACGTCGCAGTCGACAAGGTCACGTGCCCTCCCGAGTGGTACGGCAACCTGTCTTGATTGTCTTTCTAGTAGAAGACGGTGAACCTACGAACTATGAGGAAGCGATGATGAGCCTGGACTCGAGAAATGGATAGAAGCCATGAAATCCGAATTGGGATCCATGAGCGAAAACCAAGTATGGACTTTGGTGGACCCTCCTAGCGGCAAGAAAGGCCGTTGAGTGCAAGTGGATCTTCAAGAAGAAAATGGACACGGATGGTAATGTTACCGTCTATAAAGCACGGCTTGTCGCGAAAGGTTTTCGACAAGTTCAAGGTGTTGACTACGATGAGACTTTCTCTCCCGTAGCGATGTTTAAATCCATTCGGATTTTATTAGCAATTTGCGTTCGTGATTATGAAATATGGCGATGGATGTCAAGATGCTTTCCTCAATGGCAACATTGATGAAGAGTTGTATATGATGCAACCCGAAGGTTTTGTCGATCCTAAGGATGCGATAAAGTATGCAAACTTGCATTCCATTTATGGATCAAGCAAGCATCTCGGAGTTGGAACCTTAGTTTTGATCAAGTGATCAAGAGCTTTGGATTTGTTCCAAATTGCTCTGAAGCTTGTATCTACAAGAAAGTGAGTGGGAGCTCTGACGCTTTACGGTACTATATGTGGATGACATATTGATTATTGGAAATGACATCAACATGCTTAACGATGTGAAGAGTTATTTGAACAAGTGTTTTTCAATGAAAGACCTAGGTGAAGCTGCTTATATATTGGGCATCAAAATCTATAGAGATAGACAAAGACGCTCGATAGCTTTAAGCGAGTACATACCTAGACAAAGTTACGAAAAGGTTCGAATGGATAGGGCAAAGAAAGGTTCAAAGGCCCATGTTGTCGTAAGATATTGAGCAAGGCTCGGGTCCATTCTGATGTAAATGATAGGAAGCTATGAGCAAATTGCCTTATGTCTCGCCATAGGTTCCATCATGTATGCCATCTTGTGTACTAGACCGGATGTGTCCAATGCTCTTAGTTTGACGAAAGATATCAAAGTGATCCAGAGTGGAACATGGACACCGTGAAGAACATCCTAAAGTACCTAAATAGGACTAAAGAAATGTTCTTAGTCTATGGGGGTGATGAACATGTCAGTAAAGGTTTCACGATGCTAGTTTCGACACCGACAAAGATGATTCTAAATCTCAGACAGGATACATTTATATATTGAATGGAGGAGCTGTGAGCTGGAGAAGCTGCAAGCAAAGCGTGATCGCGGGATCTACAGTAGAAGCGGAATACATGGCTGCTGCAGAAGCGTCAAGTGAAGGAGTTTGGATCAGGAACTTCATCACTGAGCTTGGCGTGGTTCCAAGTGCATTGGACCCACTCGAGATATTGTGTGACAACACTGGCGCCATAGCACTCGCTAAGGAACCAAGATATCATCCAAAGACCAAGCATATCAACATAAGTTTCATATAATCCGAGATTATATAGCAGATGGAGATCGAAGATTAGCAAAGTACATACAGATCTGAATGTCGCAGATCCATTGACTAAACCTCTTCCACGTGTAAAACATGATCAGCACCTCAGTGCCATGGGTGTGAGATTGTTGCCAAATGTAAACTAGATTATTGACTCTAGTGCAAGTGGGAGAATGTTGGAATTATGCCCTAGAGGCAATAATAAAGATGTTATTATTATAATTCTTGTTCATGATAATGTTTATATTCCATGCTAGAATTGTATTAAGCGGAAACTTTAATACTTGTGTGGTTTGTGAACAACACCGTGTCCCTAGTACGCCTCTATGGACTAGCTCATTGATAAATGATGGTTAAGGTTTCCTAACCATAGACATGAGTTGTCAATTGATAATGAGATCATATCATTGGGAGAATGATATGGTGGACAGACCCAAACTAAGCGAAGCAATTAGATCGTGTCATCGTGTTCGTCTTTGCGAAGCGTTTCTTATGTCAAATATTGTATTCCTTGGACCATGAGATAATACAACTCCTGGTATCGAAAAAAGCTTTGAGGTCATCAAACGCGTCATCCTATGAGAGGGTGATCATAAAGGTGTCTCAAGGTGATCGGAAAGTATCTTGGGTTGTATGTATCGAGATGGGATTTGTCCTCCCAAGTCGGAGAGATATACTTGGGCCCACTCGGTAATCGATATCAACACCGCTTGCAAGCATGTGGTTAAGGAGTTAATCACAAAGTGATATCGGATTACGGACAGTAAAGTACTTTGTGAACGAGATTGAACTAGGTATGGCGGCATCGACGATCAAATCTCGCAAGTAAAATATCGCGAGACTAAGGGAATATATATATATATGGGATTGATTGAATCTCGGCATCGTGGTTCATCCGATATGATCATTGATGAATGTGTGGAGTCAATATGGGTGCCTGCACCCATTGTTGATTATTGATAGAAGATCATGTCTGCATATTCTCGAACCCGCAGGGTCACACACTTAACGTGTCTCGACGCTAGGATAGATTGGATAATTAGTTTATGAGTTTTTGTTCGGAGTCTCGGATGGGATCCGAGACATCACGAGAGGTTCAGGAGTGGTCCGGAGAATAAGATTCATATAAGGCAGTGCAGTTTTTGGAGTTCGGAATTGTTCCGGGTTAATCGGTATTGTACTGGAAGCTTCTAGAACCTTCCGGAAGGGGACCAACGTGGCCCCACCTTCCGGGAGGGGGCATGGGCCTATGAGGGAGTGCCCTGGACGCATTGGGCCAGGGTAACAAGGCCCCATAGGGCCCAGCCGACCAAGAGAGGTTTAAACTCGAGATAGACCTTCTAGAAGGGGGGGTTTCCTTGACCCCCACTCCTTATCCTTTGGGGCCGCCGGTTTGGGCTTGGGGGAGGGGCTAGGGCTGCGCCCCCCCTCTATATAAAGAGGGGTGGGGGCGCACCAACCCCCCACACCTTCCCCTCCAATCCTAGCCGCCCTGCTGCCCTCCTCTCTCCCTCCCGACTGCTTGTAGGCGAAGCCCTGCTGCAGAAATTCTCCACCAATTGCACCGCGCCGTCGCGTTGTAGATCCAACCCATCTCTCCACCATACTTGCTGGACCGAGGAAGGAGGAGACGTCGAGGTGCTGCACGTGTGCATCTCACGGAGGCACCGCCACTTGTGGTGCTAGATCGGATCGGATCGCGAGGAGGAGAAGCGAGTACGACTACATCACCCACGTTCCGCTGTGCGAATCTTCAAGGGTATGAAGATCTAATCCAATCTCTCTCGTTGTTTGCATCTCGTAGATTAGATCTTGGCTTTCCCTCTGTTCGCATCCGTAGAAAATTTTGATTTACTATGCCGCGAAATCCTTCATAAAGGGCAAAGGATAATGATCTTTCTTAGTAACTTTATTAACCTTTCTAAAATCAATGCACATCCTATACCCAACCACTAATCTTTGGGGTATAAGCTCATTATTTTCATTAGGCACAAAGTGATTCCCCCTTTCTTTGGGACACAATGAACGGGGCTAACCCATTGACTATCAGGAATAGGGTAAATAATACCAGCATCAAGGAGTTTTAATACCTCATTTCTTACCACATCCTTCATCTTAGGATTTAAACGGCGTTGGTTCTCAACAACTGGTTTTGCATCAGGTTCTATATTAATAGCATGCTGACATATAGTAGGAGAAATTCCTTTTAAATCATCAAGAGTATAGCCCATATCTCCTCGGTGTTTCTTCAGTATCTCCAATAACCTCTCTTCTTCCTTTCCTGAAAGTTTAGAACTAATAATAACAGGATAAACTTTCTTATCATCAAGATAAGCATATTTAAGATCATCAGGTAAAGGTTTTAATTGAAAAAGGGTCCCTTTAGGTGGTAGTGTGGTCTCCCAAATATTCCAGGTAGGTTATGCTTAACTCAGTGACGAAGGAAAACCTCGTCAATCTCATTTCTTTCCTTCATGAAGACATCGCTTTCATGATCTTCTATGAAATGTCGCAAAGGCATTGTTAGGAGCAAGAGAAATGGCGAAAGTTGTTCAACCTGAAATCCTCATTAGGCGCTTCATTTTCATAAGAAGTTTTAGAAAATTTGGAAAAATTAAACTCATAAGAATTTCCATCAAACTTAGTCAAAACTTTTTCCTTCCTACGAACTATGATAGCCCCACAAGTATTCAAGAAGGGTCTACCAAAGATAATATGATAGGTTTTACTAGCTTCTTTACCAAGTACTAGAAAATCAGCAGGATATTTAATCTTACCACAAAGAACCTCCACATCTCTTACAATGCCAATGGGACAAACTGTCTCTCTATTAGCAAGGTGAATAACCACATCAATGTCCTCAAGCTCACAAGGACCAATTTCATGCAAAATTTCCCTGTAAAGATCATAAGGTATGTCACTAGAACTAGCACCAATATCACATAAACCATAATAGCAATGATCACCAATTCTAACACAAAGCACATGGATACTAGCTTTTCTAGCTTTTCTAGGATGAGAGACAATATTAGAAGCGTCTTCACAGAAGACAATGTGCTCATCCTCTATATTTTTAGTGACAAGATCTTTCGTAATAGCTACCACAGGTTCAATATTTATTTGCTCATCGGGTTCCACAGTTTTCTTTGTACTTTTGCTAACCACATCAGCTTTGATAGAATGTTCCTTTACCTTAGCAGGAAAAGGAATTTTCTCAACATAAAGTTCAGGCAAAATAGGATCAATAGTACAAACTTCTATGCTATCAGGAACATGGGTAACAATGTCTTTGTAAGGAGCATGGTACTTGTCCCACTCCTTTTTTGGAATTTCAATATAAGAGGCAAAGGCCTTAAAACATTTTGCAAGAACTTGAGAATTAAGACCATACTCATTGCTAATTTCACGGAAGTCATCAGTTCCCATAAAGGATCTTATGCATTCATAATCATAATTTATACCCGACTTTGTTCCTTTGTCATTCTCCCAAGCTTCAGTGTTCTCTGGAATACGGTCTAGGAGATCCCCTTTAGCTTCTTCCTTCGTACGTGTGAATGATCCAGCACAAGAAGCATCTAGTAAATCTTTACCATGAAGAGAAAGCCTAGCATAAAAGTTATTGATAATAATATTGTTAGGGAGTTCATGAATATGACATTTAAGCATTAGTAATGTAACACCCTCAGAATCGGACCTATGCAAGTTTGAGCAAAATTCGCCAAACCCGCATAGAAACGATTCAAAGGTGCCCACCAGGCACTTTCGTGCGGGTGGAAAACGAAGTAATAACATTACACAACAGTCCTCGATGGGACCCATGAGAGAGATATATATACGACTCAAAGAGTCAAGAATACAGATATATTATACAAAGATCCAAATCACCTTGAAACGATATAGCGTCCCGCTACGGACAAGATGCAAATGGGGCTAAGAGCCCTGAAGAATAACCAATGGCGTCCATAACCCTGCCCAGGCCAAGCCGGAAGGGTAACCCTGCTAACGACGTCGATCTCAAACCCTTAACAAAAGGGTGCCGACAGGGCAAAACAGAAAACAAAGAAGGAGCCAAGATCGAGGCGATACAGCGAGGCTAGAATTATGTCCTCGCCACATAGGTATGGTGGCGAAGCGCAAGATGCATTAAACAACCTATAGAGACTCGATACAACCGGCGGTTATCGGAAGGGGTGAGAATGACCTATCCGGATCCAACACAAGCTAACACCAAACAAACCCATCTGGCGTTTCCCCTCGAGACCAAACGAGAAGTCAACCGAGGAACTCACAGCTTGGCGCTTTTATTTATTCAGTTATAGTTGCGGCACTTTACTAGTCAGGTTTAGATAATCGTCCTGATAAAGTATGCAGTGGGCACTTTTAGTCAACCATTCCGTGATAGTTGCAACAATTACTAATCAGGTACAGATAGCATGAGATAAACCCAAAACCCAGCAGTTGTTGGTACTTTTATTCAGCCAAATCCGTTATAGTTGCCATACTTACTAGTCAGGTACAATGGTCGCAAGCGACAATCCAAACAAGCAATTGTGGGCAGTATTATTAGCCATTCCGTTATAGTGAAGCTGATTACTAGTCATTATAAGTCAAATTTATAACAATAAACTTTAGTTATGCTTGTCTATGATCGAGATACTGTGCTCCAAGTCGTCCATATCCGCGGACACGGCTTTCAGAAAGTTTTTACCCGGCCGGGGTGCACCAATAGCAACACACGCTCGATCAACCTCGGAAAAACCAAATCAAAACCCAACGAGGCTTTCACGACTGAACAATCACAGGATTCAGAAATATTTCAGGGGCCACCTTGAAGTATACCAACGGAGTAAGCAAGCTCGAGACGGACCCAAGGTTTGCGACAATGGTCAGAACGACAGGTCCCCAATCGGGACCTGTCGATCACGAAAACATTACGCTTTAAACAAAGATGCGGTGCTCTTCGCACAAGCGTAAATAAAGCGAGCATGGCATAAGTACAGGATCGTAAATAAAACCTCAAACTAGTTTGTGGCCCCAAGAAATAAGAATGAATCAAGCTCGCTCGGGGTCCCATATACCTCCCGGATGTGGATAGCGCGATAAATCAAGGAACAGGTATCAAGTACTCGGGGTCTTACGGGACACAAGTGGGCGTTCGGAAACCAAATATTATCTATCACCCACCGATGCCTCTGCTTATTCAATTTTAGTTGTTAAACAGAAAGTAAAGTGACGATAAGTAAAACTAGAATCATCTCCAACTTCAACATGCGGCAATACATCAGCAACTGTGGCATATGGCGACACACATCAGCACTTGAGCAAGCAACTACGACGCGCAAGTCCAACTAACTACCAAACAACAGGTGATAGGGTGTGTCCAAGGCAATATACGGCTGCAGGGGGATATATCGGGTACGGAAACTAGAGCATCGCAACACAGGTAGCAATAGATCAACAGGAGGGAATAAAGACTATAAAAGTAAGATAGGTAGAAAGAGGGAGATGCTCGCCTGAAAACATTGTCGAAGGTTCAACCGAAGATCGGGACGAAGCTCACATCAACTCAACGGCCTTATCCGCGAAGAAGCAAAACACTAGAAGAAACACCGGATGCAATATTTAATACACGGCAGAAGACCGGCATGATGCATGTATGATGGATGGCATGGCAAAGTGCGATGCAATTAGGTCAAGATTAAGCGGAACCGGGGTCCCGACAATTAATTAAATGGTTCAAGTTATTTAGAGGACCCGCAATTTAAATGTTGTTTTAACAAGGCAAGATAAGATACCGGTTCGCTACACAAGTTTAAATGAGACCGATATGAGACTAGATTTGCCCGCATATGGGCCCCATATTTAATTATTAGGTGAATCGGCATAAGGCCCCCAAACCGATGATATGCATGAGAGAATGACAATTTAATATGCAATCAAGTTGTTATTATGCATTTATAAAATAGGGTATCGAGGGTCACACATCAGAGGGGGCTCGACGATCTTGGGGTTCCGGGGGGTTCAGGGTTCGACAGGGTCCAGGGTCCGGTCTCGGGGTCCAGGGTTCGACGGAAGCGTTCTCGGTCACGGCAGATCTTGTTGCATCGGGGCCTCGCTGGACTCGGTGTCCGGGGTGAAGATCTTGGCGTCCTCCAGGCATCGCTCGGTGTATCCGTGTCGGCGAACTTGGCGTTCAGGGGGAAATTCCCGGTGTCCGAGGAGCAGATCTTGTCGGTTCCACTCAAGTCCTCGATCCACGCCATCGGTCCCTCGTAGGTCTTGGGTTTGCGGCTCTCCGGAATCGGTCTCGGGGTCCAGGTCAAGCACTTGGTGTCCGGAAGGCCTTGGCGTTCGTGGTAGGTCTTGCCTCCCCGGCGGTGTTCTCCATGTTCCGCTGCGGCTTGGGTTTTGGGGTCGGGCAGTCGCCGGGCGGCGCTGGAGGACGTGGAGCGGTCTGGCTGCAAGGGCTCAGGAACAGCTCGGAGGGGCCACCGGGCGCGGTGGCTCGCGCGGTCGGGCGACGGAGGGTCATGGGCGCTGCAGGGCTCTCGACGGGCCGACCGGGGCACGGCGCGCTATGAGCTCGAGGAAGAGGCCGAGGCGGCTCCCAGCGGCGGCGCGAAGCGGCCGGGCGGCCGGTGAAGGCGGCGCCCCGGCTGGTGTGGCGAGGCGCGGAGAGGCGGCGCAGAGGGGCGACGGAGGACAGGCCATGGTCGCGGGCGGCCGGGCCGGGACGCTGGTCCGGAAAGGGTGGTCGTTGCCGGCCGAGGCGAGGCCTGGCGCGGGCGGAGGCGGCTTGGGACGGCGCTACCGAGCTGCAGTGTGGCGCGGCTCGCGCGCGAGGAGGGAGGCGCTCTTGGCCGGGCCACGGGCGGCCGGGAAGCCTGGGCTAGGGGCGGAGGTAGGCGGAGCCGGAGCGGAGGCGGGCATGCGCGACGCTGGGGAGGAGGTTGGAGGCGTAGGCTCGGAGGGCGGCGGTTGCCTTGGGTGAGGCGACGGGCGGGCGAGGCCAGCGAGCGAGCGAGAGAGAGAGTGGCGGTGAGGAGCGGCCGGGCCATGGCGGGCGGAGCTGTGGTGCTCATGAGCACGGGAGCGCGGGCAGTCCGCAGTGGGGCGAGCTGGCGGTAGTGGCGCTTGACGGCGCCGACGGAGGCGCGGCTGACGGGCCTGGAGGAAGGAGCTGCAGAGGAGGTCGGGCGGGACGCAGCTGGCTGGTGCGAGCCACGGCCATGGAGAGAGGTGGGGCCTGGGCGGAGCATTGGGAGGAGGAGGCGAGGGAGGCGTCTGTGGTGGTGGAAAGTGAAGAGGAACAGAACATGCGGGGAGGAGAGAGGAAGTGGGGCCTGGGGTGGAGCCAAGGGGCGGTTGGTGGCTGAGTTTTGGTGAGAGAGAGGGGGTGTGACGGGTGGGGTCAGGGCGGTGAGGGCCCCAGCGGCAGAGAGAGGGTAGGGGGCGGCCGGTCCAGGCGTGTGTGCGTGTAACGCATGGGAGGGTGTGGCTATGTGCTGTGAGAGAGGGAGAGAGAATAGAGAGGGAGGGACACGTGGCATGATAGGATAGGTAGAGGGAGGGGAAAAAGGTGATGTGGCGAGAGCCCATTGGTCAGTGAGGTGGCGAGGTGGGTTGGGTAGACTAGTGGGTGAGTTTAGGATTAGAGGCGTGTGGTGGACCGATTTTATGTATCTGAGGGTGGTCGTCGGGTCGGTTGGCCTTCCCCACTAAAAATTAATAAAACTTTTATTTGTTTTAAACGGGCTGCAAACCGATAGCGCCAAATAAAATATTCCGGGACCCGTGTTTGACATTTGAATAGAGATGGGGCGTTTGGAAAACAAAACGGGGTTTTCGAAAATAGTTTTGGCAAACAATGCATGATGATGACGATGCAATGCACAAATTCAACGCGATTTTCTAGTAGTGGTTTTGCGGGATGCCACAAGTAACTTCAATATCCCCCAAGCTTGATCTATACTCTCTCCATCACGAGTCCAAAAGTTATATATCAGATTCCTATCCTTATGAATTTCACTGGGAGGATAAAATTTAGAATAAAAGAGAGGTACTAGTTCCTCCCATTCCATGGATTGTCCATTCTTCAGCAGCTTGTACCATTCTTGAGCTCTTCCTTTCAATGATATAGAGATTATCTTCTTCTTTACCTGTTCAGTTGTGATACCTGCACACTTAAACAACCTGCATAATTCATGGATAAAAAGCAAGTGATCACTAGGATGGACAGTTCCATCCCCTAAATAATAATTATCCATAACACGATCAATAATACTTGTAGGTATCTTAAAAGGATCTATCTCAATAGGTGATGGTTCATCTACTACCCTAAGAGTGGCAGTAGTTTTCCCAAACAGAAAACCAAGTGGGTTATCCATATTGGAAACAAAGTAACAAACAGAAATAAAAGAAATAATACTCACAGTAGAAGTTCCCTTTACCAGTTACACTCTTCAATAGCGCTTCACTCCCCGACAATGGCGCTAGAAAATAGTCTTGATGACCCACAAGTATAGGGGGTGTATCATAATACTTTCGGTAAATAGGAGTGTCAATCCCAACGAGGAGCAGAAGGTGTTGACTAGTGGTATGGAGAAGAAAATCTCTGTAAATACTTAGCAAACGGATTTTTAGGGGTCTTCTGATAAAGCAAAGAAAAAAGTGTAAGTAATAAAGACAACGAACAACTGCAACAAGTGGCCCAATCCTTTCTTAGCAAAGGACAAGCCAGTGGAAATACTTATAAGGACCAAACGTTCTTGAGAACACATGGAAATTCTGTCAAGTGCTTTCGCTTCAAATAGCTGAGTAGCCTTCTTTGGTGTTGTAAGTATTGTGTGGGTGAACCTGTGCTAATGTACCGACCTTACTTGGACTAATACATACTTGTGATTAAACCCCCTGCAAGCATCCGCAACTATAGGAAGCAATTAAGATATAAACCTAACCACAGCCTTAAACTCTGAGATCCTACGCTCCCTTGTGCAAAGGTGTCCTAACGGGGGTTCAGGTTTCTATCACTCCCAAGAACCCCACAATTAGTAGCCAAATACACAATGCATTTCTCTAGGCCCATAAATGGTGAAGTATCATGTAGTTGACGTTCACATGACACCACTAGAAGAATAGCACCACAAATTAAATACTAAACCATTGAATAATATCTCAACACAAATCCACTACTAACAACATGACTTCTCCCATGTCCTCAAGAACTAAACGTACTACTCAAAAGACATCATATGGATTAAGATCAAAGATGATATGGTAATGGATAACAATCCGAACATAAACAACAATTCAATGGTTCCACTCACAAGCATCAACTACAATAGTAATCAACACCGGGAAAGTTTCCCCTAAGAACTATGCAAGTATTCAACACAATTGTTACAGCGGGATGGAGTGGTGATGATGGTGCTGGTGGATATGATGGTGTGGATGATGATGATGATCCCGATGAAGCCTAGCTTGATGACGGTGTTGATGGCTATGATCTCCCCTCTCCGGGAAGGAATTTGCCTGGCAGAAATCTGTCTGCCGGAGAGCTCTTTCTCTCTCGGTATTTTCCATCCCGCAGAGGCGGCAGAATCTTTCTGTGGTCTCCCCTGGTATTAGGGTTCTGAGAGGAAGATATAGGCGAGAGGGCGGAGTCGGAGGCCGGCCAGGTGGGCCACACCCTCTGTAGGCGTGGCCTAGGGGGCCCGCGCCTGGGGGTGTGGGCCCCCTGTGGCCCAACTCGGCCTCCCCTTCTGGCTTCTTTCGTTTTCTAGGAAAATATAATTTTCCATAATTTTTCTGGTATTTTTCTGATCTTCACGAAATTGCATCAAAACACCTCTTTTTCCATCAGAATCCTGACTCCGGCAGTTCATCTTCCAAGGATCATCCAACATGCAAAAACAGAGGAAAAGACATAAGTAACACCTTATAACCACAGTCCACAAACCACATGATCCTCTGTCATTGGAGGAACAGATCAGTGCTTCGCGAGTCTCGACCCTGAAGCTGTGACTCACAGCATGAAGCAAAATTCCTCTGTTTTCTCTCCGGCAAAGTTCCTTTCTTTATTTAGTCTACCGTACCTAAGCTAATTTAATCACGCGAGTATGTTTTAGTTACAAAGACAACTTATTTGAGATGGAGAAAGTAGTTTGTTGCTAATCCGTTGACGATTACGAAGCAAAATAGTACTCCCTTCGTCCAAAAATAACTGACTTAGATTTGTTCTAGATTCGCCCGATGCTTTTCTCAGGATATGTTAGGTACCAAGCGTTGCCGGTGACTTTAGTCCCACCTCGATAGCGGGAGGAGGCCACAACCAGCTTATAAGGGTGTGTTCCTCTTCTCCCTTCAGTCCGGGCTTTTGGGATGGAGTGAGCTCTCCCCTGAATGTTGGGCCGTGTGCGCGGCCGTGGGCCAGGAAATGTCCAAACGCAACACGAGTGTGTGGAGCTGGGCTCGGGACGCTGACAATTGGTATCAGAGCCAGCACCACCATGCCCGCCTGGTGGGCTTTCTAGGGGGATGGGGTGTTAGGTACCAAGCGTTGCCGGTGACTTTAGTCCCACCTCGCTAGTGGGAGGAGGCCACGACCAACTTATAAGGGTATGTTCCTCTTCTCCCTTCAGTCCGGCATTTTGGGATGGTGTGGGATCTCCCCTGAATGTGGGTCAGGCGCCGTGTGCTAGGAAACTTCCAAACGCAACACGAGTGTGTGGAGTTGGGCCCGGGACGCTGACATTCGTCGTGCTGGTGCTTGAGGTGAGGCGACGAGCAGCCAGCCAGCGCGCTGGACCCGGCGTGGGCGTGGGCGCTCGACAGGGCCGCGCGCACGAGGGAGATAGATGCTAGCTGATCAAGGTGCTGCTCCTGCTGCAGCACGAGCGCGACGAGACGAGACGAGCGTGGCGGCCATTGGAGACTAGGCTCGCGTATTTCTGCTCGTCGGCATCCCGTGCGCGAACGTACGTCTCAGACGACGACTCGACGACGCGCTCGTCATCAATCCAAGCACGCGCGGAAGTAACAGGCAGGTCGACAGCGGAAACTGAGGGGCAATACATGTCGCTGATGCCCATCTACTACAACACTCACCGTACGTGCGTCCGTGTCGCTGATGCTCGGCCGGAAAGGTAAGGTACCTCTCGCCAGATAACATGCTGTACGGAGAAAGAGCGGCGTGTACATCGTACTCGTGCTGGTGTTGGATGTACTGAGCGGCCAGCGCGCTAGCTGGGCCTGGTCACTGTCAGCGTCCCGGGTTCAGCTCCACACATTCGTGTTGCGTTTGGACGTTTCCTGGCCCACGGTCACGCACACGGCCAATATTCAGCGGAGAGCCCAGTCCATCCCAAAAGCCTGGACTGAAGGGAGGAGAGAAACACACCCTTATAAGTTGGTCGTGGCCTCCTCTCGCTAGCGATGTGGGACTAAAGTCACCGGCAACGCTTGGTACCTAACACCCCATCCCCCTAGAAAGGCCAACAGGCGGGCATGGCGGTGCTAGCTCTGAGCTATTTTTTTAAATAATATATTTTTTTATTCAATTTCACAAATAATACACGAAATCCAAAAATTGCAAATCTAACAGACCGTCGTCCGTTGAAAAGACGAAGGGGGTGGTTCGTCCGTCCAAAAGACGAAGGGGGTGGTTCGTCAGTCCAAAAGACGAACGTGGTGACTGGGACAGGTTCATTCACACGTACACGTTCATCTTTTAAACGGACGAACCACCCCCTTCGTCTTGAACCACCATCTTCGTCTTTTCAACGGACGACGGTCCTTTAGATTTACAATTTTTGGATTTCGTGTATTATTTGTGAAATTGAATAAAAAAATGTATTATTTTAAAAAAAATAACTAGCTCTGATACCAATTGTCAGCGTACCGGGCCCAACTCGTGTTGCGTTTGGACGTTTCCTGACCCACGGTCGCGCACACGGCCCAACATATTCATCGGAGAGCCCACTTTATCCCAAAAGCCTGGACTGAAGGAAAAAAGAGAAACTCTCCCGTATAAGCTGTCGCGGCCTCGTCCCGCTAGCGAGTTGGGACTAACACTTGGTACCTAACAACGAAGCTCTTCTTTTCTCCATGAGCTGCCCCTACACCACGTACTCCGGCCGGCAGCGGCGAGGGGTAGTCGTCGGGCATCGCCTGTTGTGAGGTGCCCGCCCGCCCCACGTGGTCGCCCCGGCCCGCGGTGCTCGCCCCAAGTCCGGAAGGCGCTTCGCCGCCGCCGCGTGTCGCCGACACGACGCGCCCGGCATGGTGGGGCGGCACGCCGCGATGTGCATGCACGTTACTCCGACGTCGATGAGCACGAAGGCCGCCACGCTCATCTCGCTGGCGCGCGGCGCTGACGAGCCGGACGGGTCGGCCAAGTCCAGGCTCCAGCAGCAGCACGGCGCTCTTCACCGTGAGCTTCATCCCGTTCTCTTTCGAGAGAACTTCTCCATGGCCGCCACGCGCACCTCCTTGGCACGCCCGGACGGGTCCAGCGCGCTGGCTGCTCCTTCTCGTCGCCTCCACCACCACTGCTCCTTCTCGTCTTCTCTTCTGCGCGAGGCGAGGGGTAGCCGTCCGTGCATGTCGATCGTCAGGTGCGACTGCCCATCCCAAGTCCCGTCCCAAGTCCGGCAGGTGCGCCCGCATGTACTTGCGCGTCCACGACTATGTAACGTCCCGCGACCCACACACATAAAAAACGGTTCGTCCACAAGACAAATAAAAAAGACAGATCTCGTCGGAGACCTCGCCAGAGACTATGTAGCATAATATTTATGCTAATGTAGCAAAACTAACTCCGTCTTACACTCGTCGGAGATCTCACCGGAGACCTTGTAGAAGAAGTTTACGATATTGTAGCAAAATCAGATAACATATATAGCAAAATAATTATGCTAATGTAGCAAAAGCCGACTTCGCCGGAGACATCGTCGGAGCAAAAACTTGTAGCGAAAAAATATCATTATAGTAGCTCTGCTCGCCGAAGGTAGAAACACCATAGGGCGTGTGTAGCAGGGTCGCTCTCCGTGTGTAGCAGTGTCGTTAGCCGCAGGTAGCAATTCCGGATGCCGCAGATAGCAACAATTTGCGCCGTAGGTAGCAAACGATGCCGCCGCAGGGAGCAACGATGGACGCCTTCGAGGCAGCGTCATCGGTGCGGCCATGGCTGTGGGTAGCGACACGGGCCATGGGACGAGGGGATCTCAGATGCGTAACGCGAGGCCATGGCGGCAAGAAGAACGAGGGTCGTGGCGGCGGAGGGCGTGGGGACAGGAGGCAGCACACGAGGCCATGACGACAGCGGAGCGACAACAGAGGGTCATGGCTGGCGGCGGTGCTTCACGGGAGGACGTCTGACAGTAGGCTGGGGGCACGCGGCGAAGGAGAAGGGGAAGACGAACGGAGGCAGCAAGGGAGAGGAGAGGTGGCGCGACACTGGAGAAGAAGGAGTGCGGAGGTACGCTCTTCGGCCAGCGGCGAGCGGAGGCTCTCGAGAAATTTTCTGATTCGATCTGTGAAGAAGAAGACGAAAAGATGACATTAGGGTCCACAGCGGGAGAAAAGGTCGTGTGAGACGGACCCGGGGATGGAACGGTTCCATCCCCTCAGATGATGTGTATCATTTTCCTATTTTTTTTGGTGTCCAGCTTTCCGGGATGTCCGAATAGACAACAATTTGCGTCAGCCTGTTGGAGATGGCCTTATAGGCAATGTCACGAAGAATCAATTTCGCAATTGCTTGGAACGATATATACTCGCTGTGAATTAGCCATGGCGATGCAAACTTCATATAACGCAAGCAAAGTTAAGTTTACTCTGAACTCTTACTGTTTGTCTAATAGCTTCAGGCTCCACCTCCAGAAATTGAGGGATTGCATGGCTGAGCATGTAACGCATCACGCTGTTTTGATAGTACTATTTGATTCCCGTGTGTCTGTTTTGCTTATTGTAGATCGATGGGGAAGTTTCGAGTTAATTGGATAAAACTACTACAATTGGGGCTGTCGGACGGCCAAGTCTACTTTTAATTTTGCACGTGCATCAATTTTGCAGACAAGCGTTGCGAATCGGACTAATTCGCCGCTAAGAGCATTTTGACAGTAACCTGACTGTTGGAGCCCATATGTAAGGATGACTTGGCGGTATACGTGGCGGCCACACTGCCATGTAATCGGTGGAACGTGTATCCTTTATTTTTTTCCTTTATTTTTATCCTCTCTCTTTCCCAAAAAATATTTTTCCCACCGGACCTGTTGACCAAATCAGTTGGACGTGGACCTGTTGACCAATATTTTTCACGCGGTCGTCCATCGCACGCGTATTCTCCGCCGCCGCCGCAGCTGCTACTTGGCCGCCGCCTCGGACGCTCCCCGCCGCCGCCATGTAGCACGCGTGAAGTAGCTCGCCGGCCGCCGCCACGAACTGCTGCGCCGGCCGCCGCCAAGAACTGCTGCTCCGGCCATCACCATGAACGCGCTGGGCGACCTCAGCGCCCGTGAGGCTCGCCGCGAAGCCACTTACGACGTGGTAGAAGGAGGGGCGACCTCAGCGCCCGTGAGGCTCGCCGCGAAGCCACTGGCGACGTGGTAGAAGGAGAAGACAAGGCGCAGGCGGGCGGCGTTGAGCGCGTCAAGGAGGAGCAAAGCTAGCAGCGAGGCGTACCACTCGATCAGCTTGTCCCCGTCCTTGGGCCCGTTGGTGCGGCACAAGATCACCAGGTACGTCTTCAGGGCGCCGGCGGTTGTGCACGGAACTGTATGCGTGCGGCGGAGCTGGTGCGCAGCAGGCGGCGTGGCGGCGCTGTAGGCGCGGTGCGGGGCCGGCAGCAGAGCGGCAAGCACGACGGCGCTGTGGGCGCGCGGCGGGACGGCGCAGCGGGATGAAGTCCGACGCGGCCAAGCCCGTCGGCGAGGACCGCACCGCCGTGCTGCAGGTGACGGAAATCGTGCCGGCGGACATGGACGAGAAGGACATGTTCCCGTCATCGTCGGGGCCCGCCCGCTCCCAGTACGCCACCCGCTCGTGGTCGGCACACCCGAGCCAGGCAAGAAGGCCGCGCCAAGGAGGGGCTCGTGGGTGCCTGAGAACCATGCCGTTAGGGTGCTCGTGTCGCCCAAGGTCTTCAGGCCCACCACACTTGATTTTGGGGATAGGACACCGGTCAAGGAGAGGCGTCGCCCGGCGCAGCTCGGCGTCGGTGAGGAAGAGCACCAGCGGCATCCCCAGGCTGGTCCAGGCGCCGGAGCATCGTCGGCTGTGGCCTCGAGAGCGTGCGGTAGTTGGCCGTTGGCAGCGGTAGCGAGCAAGAAGAGGACGGCGGCGACAATGAGGAAAAAGGGAGGCAGACGGGTGGGACCCATGGGCTAAAATATGTGAGAAAAATAAAAAATATATAAGATATGTCTGACAGGTGGGCCCCACTTCCACATCAGCTTCTTCTAGACATCGCGCCAACTCAGACTCAGCTACCGAGCTGTCAGAAAGCGTGTCAAAATGCTCTTAGCGACGAATTAGTCCGATTCGCAACGCTTGCACCCCAAAATTGGTACGGACGTGCCAAAATTACCGAAAGTGGTACTGACCCGTCCTGACAGCCCTAATTGTGGTAGTTTTATCCAATTAACTCGGAAGTTTCAGTTGGTTGACGTAAAGATGCTTTCAGAGGAATTAATGTACGGAAGAGCCACACGTACGTAGGAATCATCAAGGAAAGAATAAAATGAGCAAGTCCATCCAAGCAAACTGAGGCCAGTCGATTAACAGGTCTAAACACGTCTACTCCCTCCGTTCTAAATATAAGATGTTTTAGGTTTGTGAAGAAAATGAATCTAGACTTCTTTTAATGTGTAGATTCACTCCAAAGTTATGTGAACCTACGTACTAAAACAAGTCTAGATTCATTTTCTTCACAAACCTAAAACATCTTATATTTTGGAATGGAGGGAGTATGTCTTAACATGACCTGCGTACACGAAATTAGTCTTGAACTCGGGACATGTTTAGTATACGTGAAGCACGATATGATCTACTTCCTCCGTTTCAAAATATAAGATATTTTAGGTTTATGAAGAGAATGTATCTAGACTTGCTTTAGTTTGTAGGTTCACTCATGTTTGGAGTGAATCTAGATACTAAAACAAGTCTAGATACATTTGGTTCACAAAACGAGTTGATAGCATAAAACTACCATTTTGTATGTCAAATTTCCCTTCATACCAGTCGTTCTCGAATACCACATTTGACTCTGATTGTAGCAATATGCACTGATTGCACTCTGATAGCGAATTGACACTGCCTAAGACGCGCGGGCCCACCTGTCAGGATGACGTGGCAGCGTGAGACGGCGTACCGTCTGCCGTTTTGCATGCAGGTCCTCAAGTTTTGATAGAAAATTACGCAGAAGTCCCTGGCACTATTAAAACCTTCATAACTTTTGATACGAATTCAAATGGAAAAGTTTAAATACGAAAAGTGCTCAAAATTGTTTGTATCTTTTTTTACAAACTTTATTTATTATTTTATATAATTAAAATATACAAAAATATACAAATTATTTTATTAATTATAAGAAATTATTTTATTAATTATACAAAAACTTTGGAAATTCATAACTTTAACTATATAACTCCAAATAATATAAATAATATGTCTAAATTTATTAGAAAAATCCAAGGAATCCATTTCTTATATTTATAATGCATGAATCATAACTGTTCCTCTTGGATATTTTGATTATGCAAGTAATCATAATAATAAATGTGTGCCGTTTTATTTATTTCTTGCATAATAATATGTGTGCCGTGAGGTAGTGATAGGTTACTGAGGAGCACCAGTAGTGCAAATCTTCACAAGTGCCAATGCAGTGTGACCTCTTCTTGCTAATTCGTGCAGCTCTCTTTCATTTGCAGTGCCGGATAGCCTCCAGTAGGATTGGATGTACCGGTAGCCTGTCGTCGAGTCGGTGAATGCAACAGCAAGCCCGGCCGCCGCGCTGTCTGAAGACGATGTAGCGATGGAGCGAGCCGTTGGGCATGTTGTACTCAGCTCCATCCGTCAATGAACAAGATTGATTTCAACCGGCGCGCCGTTGGGCATGGTGGGGCGGCACGCCGCGATGACCACGTCGACGAGCTACTCCGGCACATCCGCGTCACCCTCAGCGCCCCGGGCGAGCACGAACCTCGATCTCCATGGTGCGCACAGGTGACCGTGGCGATCACCTCCCTGGCGCGCCTGCCCGGCCGGCTCCGATGAGTGCCCAAGACCAGTCGGTGACCAGCACCACCAGAGACTGGTCCGCCAGGTACGTCCAGGGCGCCCCGGCCGGCGAGCACCAGCCACACGGACGCACGGTGATCGAGTGTTGTAGATGGACATGTCGACGCAACCGCGCGGGGCCTGGCCGGGTCTTGCCCCTCAGTTTCCGCTGTCGACCTGCCTGTTACTTCTGCGCGTCGCCTTGATCGGCTAGCATCTCCCTGGTGCGCGCGGTCCACGCCCACGCCGGGTCCAGCGCGCTTGCTGCTCTTCACCTCACCTCAAGCACCAGCACGACGAAGCTGTCTGTACACGTCGTCGCTCTTCTCTTCTCCATGAGCTGCCCCTACACCGCGTGCTCCGGCCGGCGCCGGCGAGGGGTAGCTGTCGCCTGTCAGTGCGTACTGCCCGTTGTGAGGTGCGACTGCCCGTCCCACGTGGCCGTCTCGGCTCCGCGGTGCCTGTCCCAAGTCTGGCTGGCGCCCCCGGCATGGTGGGGCGCGTCAATGAACAAGATTTCAAGTTTTCAACCGGCGCGCCCGGCATGGTGGGGCGGCACGCCGCGATGTGCATGCACATCTCCTCGCTGGCGCGCGCGGCCCAGTCATTGACCAGCACAGCCCCGGACGGGTCGGCCAGGTCCAGGCTCCAGCAGCAGCAGCACGTCGCTCTTCACCGTGAGCTTCATCCCGTTCTCTTTCGAGACAACTTCTCCATGGCCGCCACGCGCACCTCCTTGGCACGCCCGGACGGGTCCAGCGCCTTCTCGTCGCCTCCACCACCACTGCTCCTTCTCGTCTTCTCTTCTGCGTGACTTGTCCTTACAACGCGTGCTCCGGCAACGCGTGCTCCGGCGAGCCGTCCGTGCATGTCGATCGTCAGGTGCGACTGCCCATCCCAAGTCCGGCAGGTGCGCCCGCATGTACTTGCGCGTCCACGACTACGTCCCGCGACCCACACACGCACGCGCGCGCGGCACGCCCGGGGATATTCAGCCTTTTTTCACAGGCACCAAATAATCTCGCTCTTTTAAGAAAAAATAATTTAAATTCCATTTTTTTTTGGAATGTAGCCCGTGATTTAAAACACAAACGTGAAAATCTCAATTCGAAATAACGTGTATTTTAACCTACATAAAAAAAAGACAAAATTGTAGATCTATATTATAGTGATTTCAAATCACAAAAAAAAAATCACGCTTTGCCATTTTTATGTAGCTCGGAATACAAAACATTTTTGAACCGAAATTTTGCATGTTTATGGGATATATCATTAGCAACTTTTAGGATTTTGTTTTAAGAATTTTTGAAACTTATAAATATACAGACCAGAGCTCGGGTGCCAAAAGAACTTTCCGTGTATTTCTGTTTCCGAGTATAGAGAGCTTCTGATTTTGTGTTGAAAACATTGCGAGACGGAAAATTGGAAGCTCTCCTTTAGAAGCTCGTATGGCACAACCGAAAATGTTGGATGAGAGGTAGAGGGCTGGTATATATAGATCTTAGAATATCACGGGACTGCTTGGTGGGCCCATGGATTTTTAGAATCGGCTCGCTGCTTGGAGACGTGTCCTTTGCCTGTCAGCCACAACTGTAGCTTACATATTGCTTAAAAATTTCTGAATAATAAATCCTACAGTATAATGAACGGCATTGAGATTAAAGACATCGTATCTGTAAAAAAAATACTCATTGTTCACGCTAGCACTATTATGCATATGCAATCCTCCGCTGCCCGCGTGTGCTCCCATTGTAGTGCCATTTTGATCTTGTTAGCATTTCTTTCGCCATTTTAGCCAACTTGATCTTGGCCACTTGTTGCTCCATTTCAGCACACAACTAGTAAAATAATCTAATAAATAAAATAAGATAAATATCAAGTGATCACTTGTCTAGTTTGTACATCATCTTTCTCCTTTTCTCGAACCAAGCCCTTTGCACCGGAGCCGTCTAGCTCAAATCAGTCGCCATGACCCACTTCTCCTATGTGAGTAGCTTGATCTCAACTTTCCTCATCTTAATCTTATACTCCTTAGCAATCTGATGGACATGGAGCTCAACCTCTTTTGTCGTTTCATTAGGCGTTGAACCTAGTGAGTCATTAGCCTTATGCGTCATGTTTGTAAAGTTTTGATCAGATAGATTATTTTGGTCTACTCGGATAGTCCGAGCCTGTAGGATCGTTAGTTTATATATATATGCACATTGTGATGCATGGTGTACAAGAGTTGAACCTAAATACAACTTGTATAGAAACGTACTACGTTCAGGAAACTACTCTATGTCTAACACCCTCTTTTAATCACAACTTTAGTTAAGTTAAGACTATACTTGAACTCTTCAAAGTTACGAACAGGAAGGGGCTTAGTGAACCCATCTGCTACTTGATCCTTGGAAGGAACAAATCGAATTTCTAGTTTCTTGTTGAGAACTCTCTCTCGAACAAATAAAAATCTATCTCAATGTGTTTGGCTCTTGAGTGGAACATTGGATTTGCTGGCAGATACGTTGCACCCATATTATCACACCATAAACACGGTGGCTGCATAGTCTTGACTTCAAGTTTAGCAAGGAGTGATTGTACCCAAATTATCTCTGCTGTTGCATTTGCCACAGATTTATACTCTGCTTCGGTACTAGATGTGGAGACTGTGGCTTGCTTCTTAGCACTCCAAGAGATGATATTGGGTCCAAAGAAGACAGCAAAACCTCCAGTTGACCGATGATCATCTACACATCCTGCCCAATTAGCATCCGAAAAAGCACTAACAAAAGTAGAGTCTGAATTTTTGAATGTCAGTCCAAGATCAATTGTATGCCTTAACGTATCTCAGAATACGTTTTGCGGCTATCCAATGCAACGTAGTGGGAGCATGTAAATACTAGCAAACTTTATTGACTGCAAAGGAAATATCAGGTCTCGTGAGAGTAAGATATTGTAGAGCACCTACCATACTTCTCTATTTGGTGCTATCCTCTGGACCCAACAATTCCTCTTCACCTGCTGTAATTTTTTCTGAAGAAGATAACGGAGTAGGCGAACCTTTACAATTTGTCATCCCAACACGTGCAAGGACATCTCATGCATATTTTGCTTGACAGAGAACTAGTCCATCTCCAGTTTTATGTACTTCAATTCCAAGAAAGAAGTGAAGATCTTCCAAATCTTTTAAAGCAAACTGCTTTCTCAAATCTTCTAACAGAGCATCTGTTGCAACTTTTGATGAGCTAACCACTATAATATCATCAACATAAATGAGCATGTAGACGGTGACACTGTTCTTGTGATAAATGAATAAATATGTATTGGATTTTGATGCAACAAAGCCAAGGCGAATTAGATGAGAACTCAACCTTGAATACCATGCTCGAGGTGCTTGTTTCAGTCCATATATGGCCTAACATAATTAAGTTTGTCAAGTTTGCAAGGCCGTTACCTTTTGCATCGGCTCCTGAATATGGATGCGGAGGATTGGTTGGTGGATACAGAGCGAAAGTCGAAGACTATAGGGTGTAATGATGAGGAGAAATTATGGTATGCAACCTATCTTCTAATCGGACCTGCAGCATCTTGGTGGGAGAATCAGTTAGCAATGCAGCCTCCGGGTAGGGAGTATACTTGGGAGGAGTTCAAGCAGAGATTCCATGAATATCATGTTCTAGAAAGTGTGATTGAGCTGAAGCATGCGAAGTTTGAGGAGTTGCAGCAAGGTTATACCAGTGTCATGAAGTACATCCGGGAGTTCAGTCAATTGTCTCGCTATGCTGAGGATGAGGTGAACACCAAGGAGAAGAGAAAGAAGCGGTTTCTACGTGGTTTGAATCCATTCGTGAAGATGCAGATGAGCCTTGCCAATAAGCGGACTTTCCAGCAGTTGCTAGATGCAGCCATCACTTTTGAGGATGATTACAAGAACGTTCAGGAGGACAGAAGGAAGAGGGTGAAGAAGAAAACTAAGAGGATCCAAGCAAGTAATGAAGGGAATATGCCCGAGAGGCAATAATAAAGTGGTTATTATCGTATTCCTTATTTATGATAAATGTTTATTTTGCATGCTATAATTGTATTAATACGGAAATGTTAATACATGTGTGTTTAATAAACAAAAATGAAGTTCCTAGTTATGCCTCTCTTATAAACTAGCTCGTTGATTAACAAGATGATCAAAGGTTTCCTGATCATGGACATTGGATGTTGTTAATAACGAGGTCACAACATTATTGGAATGGTGTGATGAACATTCATCCGAAGTATAGCATTACGATCAAAGTCATTGAGTTTATATTTCTATAACAACTTACGAAGTGATCCTAATCCTTAGACCATGAGATCATGTCAATCACTAACACCGGAAGAGTTTCTTGATGACATCAAACGTCACACCATAACTGGGTGATTATAAAGATGGCTTCAGAACTACTAAAGTGTTATGTTGAGGCTCATGGATCAAGAGTGGAATTTGTTCATCCCGATGACGGATAGATATACTCTGGGCCCTCTCGGTGATATCACATTGATTAGCTTGCAAGCAAGTGATTTGATCACTAGAATGTTATATCACGGAAACGAGAAAAGAGTGCATGTCAGTAACGAGATCAAACTAGGTATGGAGATACCGATGATCGAATCTCGGACATGTAATATATCGTGAAACAAAGTGATTAAGATACTAGCATAAAAGGTTCCGACGATCACAGGAAAGTCATCGTTGAATCTGTGGGAGTCAGTATGGATCTCCATGTCCCGCTTCTGATTATTGATCGGGGAAGGGTCTCGATCATGTCCGCATTATTCGCGAACCGTAGGGTGTCACACTTAAGGGACACCAACATCCAATTGGAGCAAAAGTTTCATGCCGGAAAGAATAACAAGCGCGGGAATTTATTTCACTAGATACCGAAACAGGTTTTTGGGTGAAATTGCAGAAAGTGTTTCTCCATGTGAAATGAAATACTAGCAGGGGGTTATATGTGAATGTTTGTCATTAAAGTAATTGACAAAATTCTAAATAAATAAAAGGAGTTTTATTTAATGAGAGTTTGCATTAAATTTGGTGGAAATTTAATGGGAATTTGAGTGGGTTTTTGAGTGGAGGAAATTGAAAGCCATTTGAGTGAGTGTAGTGTCCACCTACATGAATGAGGAAGAGGTGGGGCAGCCCCATGTCTGGGCACCATGCCCCTTGGATGCCCCCTCTCTCCTATAAAAGACCCCCCTCTTATCCTCTCAAAGCACACTTCCTCGTGAAGGATCTCTCTCCCCCTCTAGAATTTATCTCCCATGGTCTCAGACTAGCGAGATACATGTTGTGGCATCCCGCAAAACCACTACTAGAAAATCGCGTTGAATTTGTGCATTGCATCGTCATCATCATGCATTGTTTGCCAAAACTATTTTCGCAGAGCCCGTTTCGTTTTCTAAAACGCCCCATCTTTTATTCAAACCTCAAAACCGGGTCCCCGGAATATTTTGTTTTGTTTAAATATGTTGTGCAACGGTCCGTTTAATTAAACAAAACATTTAGTTAATTTTTAGCGGGGCAGTCGAACGGGCCGTTTTGACCCGAACGACCACCCCTAAAATCTAAATCGGTCCACCTACACCTGCCCTTTAAAATCCTAGAGCTACCCGAAAGCCTACCCAGCCCCCCTCTCCACCTCACCCCCTCCAATCCCTGCTCGCCACCTCAGCTCCCCTCTCTCCCCAACCAACCAGAGCACGCCACATGGACCTCCCCAGCTAACCCTCTCTCTCTCCCAGCAGCCCCCTGGACACGCTGCCACACGGCCCTGCCAGCCCCACCCCGGATCCACCACAACCCCGCCGACCCGCAAGACGCGACCCCACGCACGCACCACACGCAACCCACGCGCCTCCTCCTCCCACCTCGCCCCCACGACGCACCCGCCGGCGACCTCCCGCCGACGCCGCCGCCCCGCCCGCCGGCGCCTCCGCCTCGACGCTTCCTTCATGCCCGCCAGTTCGCCACCGCCGCCGCCTGCCGCCTTCGCCTCGCTCAACTCCCTCGCGGACCCGAGCCCTTCTCGCTCGCAGCGCCGCCGCCCCACGCCGCCTCCTCCACCGCCGCCGGGCGCCGCGGTGCCCGCAGCCCCGTGGCCCTTGCTCGCCCGCCTCCGGCCTCGCCCGCCAAGCCCGCTCTCGCCGCCGCAGCAAAGAAGCTCGCCGGAGCCGTCACCCGCTCGGCTGCCGCCAGGCTCCTCCGTGCCTGCCTCGGCCGACCCGGCCGTCCGGGCGCTGCCCCGCTGGAGCGACCAGCGTCCACCTCTGCTGCCCGCTCGCGCCCCGCCGGCCTCTCCTCCGCCTCGAGCTCCTCCATTGTCTGCGGCGCCGCCGCCTCTGCATCGCGCTGCCCTGCCCCCGAAGCGCCGCGTCGGCCTCTTCGCTGGCTGCTCCATGGCGCAGCAAAGCGCAGCGCCGCGGTCCTAACGCCTCGCCCGCCGTCCTCGCCCGTCCTCAAGCCGCCCAAGGGCCCGGCCGCCTCTCCTGCAGAACCCTGCGAGCCCCGCAAGCCGCAGCACGCGCCCACCTTCGCCGCACGGCATCGCCGATGCGCCCGACGCGTGCACTCACGGGCCCAAGTTTTGCCGTGATGCATGGTCTCCACAATGCAAGGGTGCGACACCTCTTCGTTGGCAAGGTTTCCCCCGGAGAAAGAACATGGTGTCGCCAAGGGACCATGCCGGATCCGCACCACCCAAAGAGCCACCAACAAGACCTTGACCGGGGACGTCCCAACCGCTTCACAAAACGCCGAAGTTTTCCGGTGCCGAGACCACGAGTCCTCCTTCACGGAAACCCCGAGATCTCCGTCCGTAACCCGACGAACCAGCGGCAAGTGGATCCGAGTCCGTCGCCAACGCTATGCCTTTCGGAAAGGACCCGACGAGATCGTCGCCCGTGCATAAAGTTCTCAACCCCGCAGCCGGACCCGTGGACCGACAAGTGCTTCTGCACGGATACGACAAGAACCGCCATGGAATCGCCAAGAGCCACCGCGCCATAACCAAGACCGACAGCCACCCGAGAACTCCGACATGGAACACCAAGACCTCGTTCACGGATGCCATGATCTTCGCCACGGACGCCAAGACCCTGAACCGAAGACCACATGCGACAAGTACTCCTCGGATGCGATGCTCGAGAACACGGACGGTACGGACATCGACGCAGAACGCCAAGTTCTCCACCTCGAACGCCAGGATCGTCAACATGACCCGAAGACCGCGAATGCGACAAGAACGGCACCGACAAGGGTGGACCCGACGCGCCCGACACCTAACCAAGTCCTGCCACCCGGACGCAACAAGACCTACCCCCGTTTTCCGAGAACGATCCCGGAGTCCGAACCTTGACCCGCCGAACCCTGGACCCCGAGACCGACCCCGAACCCCGGCAACCCCAAGATCGTCGAGACCCCTAATGTGTGCCCCTTTTCCTCGATACCCTATTTTATAAATGAAATATAACCTTGTCGCATATTAAATTGACATTCATATCGCATGCATACATTCATGTGGTCTGGGGGCCTTACGCCGATTCACCTAATAATTAAATATGGGGCCCATATGCGGGCAAATCTAGCCTTACATTGGCCTCATTTAAATTTGTGCATCGAACCGGTACCATATCTTGCCATGTTAAAACAACATTTAATTTGTGGGGAATCTAAACAACATGAACCTATTAATTAATTGCCGGAACCCCGGTTCCGCTTAATATGACCTAATTGCATCGCACCGTGCCATGCCACGCATCATACATGCATCATGCCGATCTTCTGCCGTGTATTAAATATTGCATCCGATGTTTCTTCTAGTGTTTTGCTTCTTCACGGATAAGGCCGTTGAGTTGATGTGAGCTTCGCCCCGATCTTCGGTTGAACCTTCCGCAATGTTTTCAGGCGAGCATCTCCCTCTTTCTACCTATCTTACTTTTATAGTATTTACTTCCCTCCTGTTGATCTATTGCTATCTGTGTTGCGATGCTTTAGTTTCCGTACCTGTGATATCCCCTGCAGCCCTATATTGCCTTGGACACATCCTATTACCTGTTGTTTGGTAGATAGTTGGACTTGCGCGTCGTAGTCGCTTGCTCAAGTGCTGTTGCGTGTTGTCAAGAGCCACAGTTGCTGATGTATTGCCGCATGTTGATGTTGGAGATGGTGCTAGTTTTACTTATCGTCACTTTAAATTTCTGTTTAACAACTAAAATTGAATAAGCAGAGGCATCGGTGGGTGATAGAAAATATTTGGTTTCGAGCCCACTTGTGTCCGTAAGACCCAGTACTTGATACATTCCTTGATTTATCGCGCTATCCACATCCGGGAGGTATATGGCCCCCCGAGCGAGCTTGATTCAGTCTTATTTCTTGGGGCCACAAACTAGTTTGAGGTTTTATTTACGATCTGCTTATGCCATGTTTTTGCTTTATTTACGATTGTCGAGGAGCACCTTTGTACTGTTTAGGATCATGGCACGATTCAGCGGTGTCGACAAGCCCAGCCACACTTCGGGTTCCCGATCGTTCTGCCGTCCCCATAACCTTGAGGCCGTCTCGAGCTTGCTTACTCGTTGGATTCTACTTAAGGGTGGCCCCTGAAATATTTCTGAATCCTGTGATTGTTCGATCGTGAAAGCCTCGTTGGGTTTTGATTTGGTTTTTCCGAGGCTGATCGGCGTGTGTTGCTATTGGTGCACCGGCGGGTAAAACTTTCGAAAGCCGTGTCCGCGGATATGGACGACTTGGAGCACAAGATCTCGATCATAGACAAGCATAACTAAAGTTTACTGCTATAAATTTGACTTATAATGACTAGTAATCAGCTTCACTATAATGGAATGGCTAATTAATACTGCCCACAATTGCTTGTTTGGATGTAAACTTGCGACCATTGTACTGACTAGTAAGTATTGCAACTTCTAGCGGAATGGCTGAATAAAAGTACCAACAAGCTGCTGGGTTTAAGGGTTATCTCATGCTATTCATATCGATTAGTAAGTGTTACCACTATAACGGAATGATCAATTAAAAGTGCCCTTGCTTACTTTATCGGGGCGATTATCTAAACGACTAGTAAAGTGCAACTATAACTGAATAAATAAAACGCCAACCGTGTGAGTTCCTCGGTTGACTTCCTCGTTTGGTCTCGAGGAGAAACACGAGATGGGTTTGTTTGGTGATAGCTTGGTTGGATCCGGATAGGTCATTCTTACCCTCTCGATAATCGCCATTGAATCGAGTCTCTATAGGTTGTTTAGTGCTGTTGCTGCCGCTTGATCCACCATACCTATGTAGGCGAGGACCGAATTCTAGCCTCGCCGTGTCTTGGCCTCGATCGACGCTCCTCTTTTCTTTTGCCCTTTCGGCACCTTTTGTTTAAGCAGGTTTTGAGATCGACGCCGTTAGCAGGTTACCCTTCCGGCTTGGCCTGGGCAGGGTTATGGGCCATTGGTTATTCTTGAGGCTCTTAGCCCCATTTGCTTCTTGTCCGTAGTCGGACGCCCTACCGTTCAGGGTGATTTGGATCCTTGTCTATTATCTGTATTCACGGCTCGTGAGTCATTGTTATATATATCTCTACATGGGTCCCATCGAGGACTGTTGTGTAATGTTATTACTTCGTTTTCCACCCGCACGAAAGTGCCTGGTGGGCACCTTTGAATCGTTTCTATGCGGGTTTGGCGAATTTTGCTAAAACTTGCATAGGTCCGATTCTGAGGGTGTTACACATGTTTCCGGTGGCTATTCGGCAAGAAAGAGTTGTCCTTCCGCTGCATCGCTGGAGCGAGGAGGCGGAGGTTGCTCGGTGTCTTGTACGTGTGTGCGAGCACGGATACGCTGCTATTTTGCGACGCTAGGACTTCCTCTCGATCTTGAGACTGGCAAGAGATCGTCTATATCAACCACGAGTTTGGACTCGTTAAGCTTTGTCGGTCTTCAAGGGTATGTTCTCTACGGATGTATATCCGCCCGTTGCTTGTATCTAGTAGATAGATCTTGGTACATAGTTGTTTCCATCGCAGGAAATTTTTTCTTTTCTATGCTGCGAACCCTACAAGTAAGCCAAAAACCAATTTGGAGTTCAAACCCAGAAATAGACCTTACAACAACAACAATCAAGGTCAATTTAACCCTAGGAAGAATATCATATGCAATAATTGTGGACTTCCAGGGCATGTATGGAGGGAATGCAAGAGTCCAATAGTCATTTGTTATGGGTGTGGTCAAAAAGGACATATCAAGCCGGATTTTCCAAACAAACCACCAGGTGGTTTACCCACAACAGGTGGAGGTCAAACTAGTGGATGAGGTGGACGCCTAATAGGGGTGGAAGTTATGCTAAGAACAATAACGACAAACGGAGCAGGCCTATTGGAAAGCTGAACTGTGCAACCTTGGAGGAGGTGGATAACTCGGAGAACATAGTGATAAGTACGCTTAACATTTTTACCAACCCCGGAAAAGTTTTATTTGATACATGTGTAACTACTTCCTTCATATCTGAGCAATTCTATGATCAATTTGGGATTAGAAGGGCACCGTTAGAAAGTCCAATGACCGTAATAACGGACGGGGGCACCGTAGTAGTACGCCACATTAAACAAGATCAAGTTATCTCAATTTGTGGTTGTACCTATTTTGCGGATCTATATGTGATTCCGTTAAGAGAAATAACCCTAGTTCTGGGAATGGACTGGATGACCGAACATGGAGCCTAGATAAACTGCGAGGATAAAACTGCTTCGGTTAAGTCTCCAAGTGGAGGAAGCACATTATATCAGGCAAAAAACACACTCATATTATGGTAGACCTTTAACTAAACTAAGGAGGTCAAGTTGGACCGTTGGAGGATATTCCTGTAGTAAAAGAGTTTCAAGATGTATTTCTAGCAGAATTATCAAGAATGCCACATGATCGGAAAATAGAAAAAACACTTCAAATTTGAGATTTTGCATATTTGTGGGATATATCATTAGTAACTTTTAGGATTTTGTTTCAATTTCTTTTGATTTATAACTATAATTTTTATTTTTTTAATAAGCAGGAAGCACTTGAGCTCGGGAGTTGAAGGACTGCGAATTTACTTACTTGCTCCGACCCATATTAGTTGACTTTAATTTGGATGTATCTAGACAAGTTTTTATAATAGATACATCTAAATTGGAGTGATAGATACATCTAAATTGGAGCTCGAGCTGTGCAACCAGGTGATTACCATGCATACAATTCACTCTACTCTCTTCACAAATCAATTAAGGTGAAAGTAGATACACAAAGCAAAGGATGCTTGAGTTGGTACAATTAGGGCGCAAGCATGATGTTGACCTGGGATTCTGGATCATTAGATAGGTGAATTTGTAAGCTGGGTGGCGTTATTTTTATTACATAGCAGCCTGATATTGTTTCTTAGTTGTGTTTTGAGACATAGGTAAATATTGGAGGTAATATGCTATTTGAGTCTATCGTTAATGTTCTTTGGGTACTTCTGTTCGCCAGTAAATTAAAAGCTGAATACTTATGTTGCATCAGTTGTTCTGTCTGAGAGTTTTTGCTTCCAATTTACTCCTCTTGAGACACAACGTACTGTTATTCATTGATGCTTTCTTATGGGATATATCTGCACACTAGACCTGGACATTGTTCATTGTTCAAGCCGGGCCCTCCGCGGAGGTCCTATACTTGATAGTATGTTCCTACCTGAAACTCAATATCTTCTTTCCACATTCATCAAACTTTTATATTAACTTCACATAGTAAATAAAATGTGTGTGAAATTAATAGGCTCCGTCTGTTTACTATGTCCTATGACATGCAGGTGTGCGGTCACCTGTGTAAAATCGAAACGAACGAGGAGAGCATTCTTGTTTACCAATGAGAGTGGTGTACAACTCAAAAAAATGAGAGTGGTGTAGAGTGGAGTCTTCTGCATCTGTTCTACAGCGCCACTGGCTATCGTTCTGAGGAGTTCACGGCAGCATAGCCGGGCGTGTAAAAATATGATCGGAATTATGATAGCTTTTGAAACAGATAGTTTAGAATCCAATTAAGTCCCCGAGTTGCCCCTTTTAATTCCTACTTGTTAAAATGCATCTCTTATTTTGTCTGTCAATTTTTTGTTACTGTCTCCGCCCTCTTGGCATTTCTTTTAACGTGAAACGTATGGTTGAGTAAAAAAAGTTTGTTGCTGTTTGTAGGGTGATCCAATGCTGCGTAAGAAAAGGCAGGGGTTGACTACAAATCGGCTTAATGAATCCCTAAAAAAGAAGGCTCTGGAACTCTGCAAGATGATGGGTGGATTTGGCATCTGAAGACCCAAGAAGCACCCTTGGAGTAGGGTTGTCAACGAGCCGAACTCGAGCGAACATTGTTAGTCTCGGCTCGAGCTCGATAGAAGCGCGATCCGAGCTCGAGCGAGCCTAGGTTGACCTTCGAGTCTACATCTAAGCTCGAGTTTGGCCCGACCAAAGCTCGAGTAGGCTTGAGCTTGGTTCGTTGAAGCTCGGTAAGAAAATTTTAGTACATCGATATGCAACTACATAGCAAAAAAATAGTAAAGCTTGAAAACGGAATAGCAGAAATGGCTTGGAGTTTCATATAATAGTAATACAGTGCCAACATGCCAGCATAATTATTTTAGCGGTCTTACAACAGATGGAATAATAATAGCAGTCTCAATTTTGCGACTGTACAAAAATAACGAGCTTTATCGAACTGTTTGAGTTCGGCTCGACTAAGATAATTATGTTCCTTTACTACACAGAAACTTAATAAGTGTATCACGTTTGGACAAAGTTAATTATGAGTGTCATTTTGGACATGGACAGTGTCCATTTGGTGTAATAAAGATTACGTGGGTGTTGTTTTCCTTCACAATGAGCTTTATTTGTTATCCATCCGTAAACAAGTATATTCTGCGTGTAATGTGAATGAGCATGTTTCCGCGTCGGATAAATATCAAAAGAAAAGAAAGAGAACTCATGACTCATCAAAATCATGGCATTGTCGTTTAGGCCATATTTCGAGAATAGAAAGACTAGTAAAAAATGATATTCTTCCTCCATTAGAGTTCTCCGACATAAAGCAATGCATAGATTGTGTTAAAGGAAAGTATATAAAGAAAATCAAAAAGGGTGCAAAACGAATCACCGAAACACTAGAAATTATTCACACTGACATTTGTGGACCGTTTCCTATGAAAAGTGTGGATGGTTAAGACTCGTTCATAACATTCACAGATGACTACTCCCGTTATGGTTATATTTATCCAATTAAATAAAGATCATAAGCGTTGGATAAATTTAAAATATTCAAAGCTGAAGTTGAGAATCAGCACAGTAAAATAATAAAGATAGTAAGGTTTGACCATGGAGGGGATTACTATGGTCTATACAACCCATATGGCAAGTCCCTGGACCTTTTGCAAGGTTCTTGCAGGAGACCGGCATAGTATCCCAATATTCGATGTCGGGCAGCCTCAACAAAATGGAGTAGCTCAAATGCGTAACTGTACACTTATGGATATGGTGCGCAACATGATGAGTTACTCCACCTTGCCATTGAGATTATGGATGGAGGCGTTAAAAACCGCTATTCATATTCTCAATAGAGTACCAAGCAAGTCGGTGCCCAAAACACTTTATAAATTATGGACGGGAAGAGTTCCCTCACTACAACACTTAAGGGCGTGGGGGAGCCTAGATGAGGCTAAAGTATTTAATCCAACTATTGCAAATGTTAACCCTAAAACAGTCAATTGTCATTTCATTGGTTATCCTGAAAAATTAAAAGGTTTTTGTTTCTACTGTCTAGACAGATATACAAAGTTTATAGAAATAAGACATGATGTATTCTTAGAGGACGGAATGATGAGGGGGAGAATGGTAGCTCGGAAAATTGATCTTGAGGAGAAGAGGGTGCATGCACCTAATCCAATGACTTAGGAGCCATTCTTCTCGATACCTGTTGTTCCTGCATCAACAAACCCAGAGATTGTGGTGCAAGCACCTGTTGTAACTCCACCCATGACAACAATGGGTGAGGATCCGGAACCTATCCGACAGGAGCCGACTTAACCCACTGTTAAGCATGAAAGGGAGCAACCACCACCTCTGGAAAATACGCCACATGTTGAGACACATGATGAGCCGGTTCGTGAGGCCCCTAGAAGGTCTCGAAGAGTTAAAAGATCAGCAATTCCTACTGACTATAAAGTTTATAACACATAAAGAGTTCATATAGAGAATGATCCCACTTCATAAAGAAGCCATGAGTACCCTCACTCATAGAAGTGGCTAGGGGCCATGGAAGACGAGATGAGGTCGATGAGTTCCAACGAAGTTTGGGACTGAGGAAATTCCTAAAGGAGCCAAAATAGTAGTCTATAAATGGGTCTACAAAACAAAGTATGACTCTAGAGGGAACGTGGAGAAGTACAAAACACGACTTGTGGCAAAAGGATTTACACAAAGAGGAGTAGATTAAAATGAGACTTTTTCTCCAGTATCATGTAAAGATTCCTTCAGAATCATAATAGCATTAGTTGTAGATTTTGATTTAGAGCTGCATCAAATGGATGTAAAGATGATATTTCTAAATGGGGATTTAGAAGAAAGAGTCTACATGAAACAACCCAAGGGTTTTGTCATGGGAGGCAAGGAAAACATGGGATGCCGCCTAAAGATATCTATTTATGGATTAAAGCAAGCTCCAGGATAGTTGTATCTAAAGTTTAATGAGATTGTTAATAAATTCGGATTTAAAGAGAATGTTGAGGACAACCGTGTTTACGCTAAGTTTAAAAGTGGGAAATATATTTTCCTAATTCTGTATGTGGATGATATCTTGCTTGCTAGCAGCGATGTCAGTATACTACTAGAAATGAATAAGTTCTTGTCCTCAAATTTTGATATGAAAGATCTTGGTGAAACTTCATATGTTTTGGGCATAGAAATTCACCGAGATAGGAAAAATGGGGTTCTAGGACTATCGCAAAAGGCATACCTAGAGAAGATTCTAAAGAAATATAGAATGCATACACGCAATGTCACACCTGCTCCTATAGTCAAGGGCAACAACTTTGGGAAATTTCAATGTCCCAAGAGTCAATATGAGATCAATCAAATGAAAGCAGTACCATATACTTTGGTTGTTGGAAGCTTACAGTATGCACAAGTGTGCACTTGCCCTGACTTAGCTTTTAGCATCGGGGTACTCGATAAATATCAAGAGAATCCTGGCATAGAACACTGAAAGATGGTAAAGAAAGTTTTGTGTTATGTGGAAGGCACAAAAGACCTCATGCTAACATATAGAGGGTCTGATTCCCTAGAGATAAGAGGGTATTCAGATAGAGATTTTGCAGGAGACAGAGATGATAGAAAATCCACGACAGGATATGTCTTCACTCTCGCAGGAAGGGCTATTTCGTGGAGAAGATCCAAACAGTCAATAGTTGCATTATCCATGATGTATGTGGAGTTTATAGCATGTTATGAGGCCACAAGGCAGGCAATATGGTTAAATAAATTTATACCCGACTTGAAAGTGGTAGATTGCATTGACAAACCACTAAAGATGTACTGTGACAACGAGCCCGCAGTATTATATGCTCACAACAATAGTTCAAGTAATGCTTTCAAACCAATAGAGATAAAATATTATGTTGTGAAAGATAAAATCCAGTATCACACTATAAGTCTCGAGCACATAAGGACAAAGGATATGCTTGCGGAACCGCTAACGAAAGGCTTACCACCCAATGTGTTCAAGGAAGACTTAGCCGGCATGGGTTTAAAGGAAAGCCTATGATTCCTGGATCATAAGAGGTCCAAAAAGGAACATAATTTATTTCAAAACAGAGAGGTATATTGTAGCTATCCGATTCTATCGGCAATTGAGCTATGACGATGAAACATGCTCTATGTACTGATCCGTGATGAAATGAGTAAATGTTATCACCGTATTTTGGCCAGAGACGGAGATGGGCCGTGATCAAGATGGGCTTGGAAGATACATATATTCAACGTATTGTTGGATCGGCCTAGTGCGTGGATTTGGGCTAAATTGCCCGTGTATCTTGTATCATAGTAGGATTCGTGTTTGTTTAGGTTCCGTTTATGTTTAGGTAGAGATAGAATTGTAGAGTTATTCCAAAAGTAGAGAGTCTCCGGACTATAAATATGTACCTAAGGTTATCGAGAAAGGAGGACAACCACGTTCACAACAAACACAATCTCGGCGCATCGCCACCCCTTGTTTCTAGGGTTTCTTTCGGGTAAGTGCCATGCTGCCTAGATCGCATCTTGCGATCTAGGCGATATCTACTATCGTTACCTGGTTTTACTCGTACTGAAGCGTTGTTGATGGCGAGTAATACCATTATCATAGATTGTTTGAGGCTAGCATCGGTGCTTTTTCTTTACTATCGCCGAAGTTATGCTACCTCTAGCTATCTCGCTACCCTTGCACCTTTTCCCAAAGTGCAAGGGTAGCACCTTTGATCTTTATTTAGTCGATTCGATCTGTTATAGTTGTGCCTTGTTCGCCAAGGTTTAGTTTAATATCTACGTAATCAGGCCTTACAAGCGGGTTGAACGATCCAAGAATGCATAAGGACGTGGCTTATTCGTTCTAGAGAAGATGTTCCGTAATTGGCTTTACGTTGGTTATTAGGCCTCCTCTAGGGTTAATATTCTTCATCTTTGTGCGTGCAGGGCTCAATCACGCGTGGACGTTCGATTACGTGGTGAAAACATTAGACTATCGTAGATCGATTTAACTTGTAGTGATCAAGCAAAACCCCATGTTATCATAAATCTAACGCAGAACCATGGGGCAATCGGCTTTAGGAGCCGATTCTGAAACTGGGAGCCGATTACGCTCGAATTTTACGTATACTTGTTTACCATGGAAATCAATCGAGCAATCCTTCACCTTCGACTGTATAGGTCGGTGCATCCCTCGAACCAAGCCGGGGCGTGTCGCGAGCTTTTATGCGTCGCCGAGGGGACGATGTAACACCCTCGAGAATCGCCTATGCAAGTTTTAGCAAAATTCGCCAAACCCGCATAGAAACGATTCGATGGTGCCCACCGAGCACTTTCGTGCGGTGGAAAACAAAGTAATAACATTACACAACAGTCCTCGATGGGACCCACGAACAGTTATACAGCGACTCAAAGAGTCAAGAAGAGATGTAGTGTACAAGATCCAAATCACCTTGAAAATGGTAGAGCGTCCGACTACGGACAAGAAGCAAATGGGGCTAAGAGCCCCAAGAATAACCAATGGCGCCCATAACTCGCCTGTGCCAAGCCGGAAGGTAATCACGCTAACGGCGTCGATCTCCAAAACCTTTAATGTAAAGGCGCCGACAAAGGGCAAAAGTAGAAAACAAAGAAGGAGCGTCAAGATCGAGGCGATGCACGGCGAGGCTAGATGGCGGTCCTCGCCTACATAGGTATGGTGGGGTGGCGGCAGCATGCACTAAACAACCTATAGAGACTCGATACAACTGGCGGCTATCAGAGAGGGGTAAGAAAGACCTATTCGGATCCAACCTGAGACTAGCATCAAACAAACCCGTCCTGGCGTTTCCCCTCGAGACCAAACGAGGAAGTCAACCGAGGAACGCACACAGTTGGCAGTTTTACTTATACAGTTATCGTTGCAGCAATTACTAGTCAGGTTTAGATAATCGTCCTGATAAAGTAAGCAGTGGGCACTTTTATTTAGTCATTCCGTTTTAGTGGCATCACTTACTAGTCAGATTCATTTAGCATGAGATAAACCCAAAAACCCAGCAGTTGTTGGTACTTTTACTTAGCCATTCCGTTGTAGTGAAGCTGATTACTAATCATATCGGAAACAAGTCAATTTTAAACAGTAAACTTTAGTTATAGTTGTCTATGATCAGACACTGTGCTCCAAGTCGTCCATAACCGCGGACACGGCTTCTCGAAAAGATTTAACCCTGCAGGGGTGCACCAAAGTATCCACAAGCACTTCGACCCTTTTTGCCAGATCAGTTAACATACACCCATCGGTATGTCGGCGGGGCCTAGGTCACGACGTTCCCAGACCCAAAGCAAGCACTGGGGGGCCACCCCACTAAGTACACCCGCAACGAAGTCGGCCGGTCTCCGAGACGGACTCAGGGTTTGCGTCGATGGTCAGTAACGATGCAGATCCCCAATCGGGGACTGTCGATACCGTGAAAACATCCCGCTTCCAAAGCGATGCAAAGTGTTACCTGCTGTCGTAAATAAAGCAAGAAAGCATGGCATAAGTACAGGATAGTAATAAAACCCCAAACTAGGTTGTGGCCCCAAAGACAATACTTTGAAATCGGTAATTATCAATGGGGCCCATATCTCCCCACGTGGTTAGCGCTCGATCTCGGAGCAGTGTCAAGAACTCGGGTCCCGGGACACAAGTGGTGATCGGAAACCAAATCTTACCTATCACCCACCGATGCCTCTGCTTAGCAATTTTAGTTGTTAAACAGGAATTAAAGTGGAACAATAAGTAAACCATGATCATCTTCAACGTCAACATGCGGCAATTCTCCAACAAAGGTGGTACTTGACGACAAACAAAACACTGGGTCAAGCGGCTACGACACGCGGGTCCAACTATCTACCAAGCAACAGGTAATAGGATGTGTCCAAGGCTATATATGGCTGCAAGGGATATCACGGGTACGAAATCTAGAGCATCGCAACACAGATAGCAAAGATCAACAGGAGGGAAGTAAATACTATAAAAGTAAGATAGGTAGAAAGGGGAGATGCTCGCCTGAAAACATTGTCGAAGGGTTCAACCAAGATCGGTGACTCACATCAACTCAACGGCCTTATCCGCGAAGAAGCAAAACACTAGAATAAACACCGGATGCAATATTTAATACCAGGAAGATCGGCATGATGCATGTATGATGTATGGCATGGCAAGGTGCGATGCAATTAGGTCAAGATTAAGCGGAACCGGGGTCCCGACAACTAGTTACATGGTTCAAGTTGTTTAGAAACCCCGCATTTTAAATGTTGTTTATCAAGGCAGAAAGCTTCACCGGTTCGCTACACAAGTTTAAATGAGGCCAATATGAGACTAGAATTGCCCGCATATGGGCCCCATATTTAATTATTAGGTGAATCGGCATAGGGCCCCCAAACCAATGATATGCATGCGAGAATGACAATTTAATATGTGACAAGTTGATATGTTATAAAATAGGGTTCGGGAAAAGGGGTCACACATTAGAGGGGCTCGACGATCTTGGGTTCCGGGGTTCGGGGTCGGTCTCAGGGTTTCGGGTCCGGGCTCGGGATCCAGGGTACGACGGAAGCGTTCTCGGTCACGGGGCAGATCTTGCGTTCCGGGAAGAAGTACTAGGCGCTCTGCGTCGGTGCCGTCCTTGTCGCATTCGCGGTCTTCGGGTCATGTCGACGATCATGGCGTTCGGGTCGAGGCACTTGCCGCCACGGGGTTCTCGGTGTCCGGGATGAAGTACTCGGCGTCTCCGCGTCGGCGATCTCGGCGTATCCCTGGCGTGGTCCTTGTCGGGGGGTTCTCGGCTCCGGGCGCCGGGGTCGGCTTCGGGGTGAAGAACTTGGTGTCCGAGCGGAGTGCTTGGCGTTCGGGTCACGGTGTCCTCGATTCCGTATAGACGATCGTGGCGTCCCGAGGAGAAGATCTCGTCTCTCCCGGAGATCTTGGGGTTCCTTGTAGATGACCTTCGGATCCTTGAGGGCGATTTGTCGTCGATGGAGAACTTGAAGCTAGGGTCAGGTCAACGGAAGTTCTTGACACCGGGAACGGTCCTTGTTAGTGGTCCTTCCGTTCAGCATCGTCGCCTTCTGGGGCGTTGTGGTTCTTCATGTGACCCTATACCATATCCTTCGAGATGTCACCAGGACTCCTCAAAAGAACACCAGGTACTAGCAGCCATGAGCAGCCTTGACGCTGGAAGGAAGCAGGCAGGGACACTGGCGATGGAGCACCAGCCAGCAGAGCAGAGAGGCCGCTGTGGCCGAAGCAGAGCGGAGGTGCTAGGGGATGCGACAGGCGGTGGAGGTCGAGGCCGGAAGGAGGCGCGGCCGGCGACGGAGGTTGGGGCTCGCCGAGATGCAGGAGAGCGCAGCAAGGCTGGGCGAGGAGGAGGCCGACGCGACATGGCGGGGAGGCGGGGGTCGGCCAAGGAGAGGAGCTTGAGCTTGAGGCCGCAAGACGCTGCAGAGGTGGCGTGGCGGTTGCAGAGGCCAGGGAGGGCGGCTGCGAGGTGAACCGGCGGCCAGGGGGAGGCGGGGACCACGTGGCGAGGCCGCTCACGAGACGAAGGCGAAGGGAGGAGAGGAGCTCTGGAGGCGGGGAGGCCTCGGCGGGAAGGAAGGACTGGGCGGGGCAGGGGTCGGGAGGTAGGATGAGGCGGGCGGAGGCAGTGGGAGGCGGGGGTCATGAGGCGGCGGGCGACTCCGGTGGGCGGAGGCAAGGCGGCGGAGGCCATGAGGCGGGTCCGCAGGCCGGCTTGGGAGGCGGAAGCTATGCAGGCGGTGGTGTGGGGGAACTTGCGGGGAGGAGGGAGAACCCGGACGGAGGAAGGCACCGTGGCGACGGGCTGAAGTGAGGCGGTAAGGGCAGGGAAGAAGAGGAGAGGGAGGGAGGAGGCGCGGCAGGGGTGGGTCCCGCGGGGGGCCCAGGGGGGGTTGGTGGCTGGGGAGAAAAGGTGGGATCTGGTGTGGGGGGGGTTCTCGCGTGCGTGTGTGTGTGTGTGATTGGTGTGCTGGGGGTGGGGTGTGTGGGATGAGGGGTAGAGAGGGTGTGAGGGAGAGGTTGGCCACATGGCAGGTGGGGATAGGTAGAGGGAGAGAGGAGGGGTGAGGTGGCGCGCTCTGATAGGCTAGGGTGAGGTGGAGGGTTGGTTTGGGTAGAATCCTGGGTAGCTATAGGATTAGCAGGGTGGTTGGGTGGACCGATTGTTTTTAAACTGGGGGTGGTCGTTCGGGTCGGGACGGCCCGTTCGACTGCCCCCGCTAAAAATAAAATAAATTTTTATTTGTTTAATTGGACCGTTTGCAATTCGCTCGCGGCCAAAACAAAAATAATCCGGCGGCCCGGGCTTTGCGTTTGAATTAGGATGGGGCGTCTTAGAAAATAAAACAGGTTTTTGCGAAATAGTTTTAGACAAACAACATGATGATGCCGATGCAATGCACAAATTCAACGCGATTTTCTAGTAGTGGTTTTGCGGGATGCCACAATTCGACACCACTAACAAGGGATCTCGCCCTCGAGATCCGCCTCATGGTACCGGAAGGAAGGTCGGCGTTCTGCGTCTTCTCGCTTCGTGTAGATCCTCGCGACACCACTAACAAGAGGTCGTCATCCCTGATCGTCGAGAGAACACTCCGGATAAACAACGAACGAGGTTAAAGGTAAGGCCACCTCTAACTTCCATGGAAGGAGTGAAATTGCATCGATCCACCATTCAATATACAAAGCAAATGATAAGAGTAGTGGTATGGTCGCGACTCCATCCCGCACTCAAAGCATTACTCTGTACCCGAATAGACAGATTATGCAACCAACCCTCGGATTCAGACTGAAGATCTCGACAAGCGAGGTTCGGATCAAAGGAGTGATGCAGACTCTGCATCGGATCTGGCATAGAGGATGTCATCGCGTCGGAAAACACCGGGAGGCACAAACAAAGAACAAAGAATGGTACCACAGCAGACGGATTCCTCAGATAGCATGAACACCGGATGGTGGAACACCGTTATCCAAGAAGGCGAAACACGAAGTGCAGAACCCGACCACGGAAATCCTGGACTCAAGAAAGAGACGAGCGGATTCAAAACACGAGAGGTAAGGAGAACAACAAAGGTAAGGAGTAAAATCAGACCTAATCGAACTATCCAACCGATTTTCAAAATAGTTTTGACACTCTACGGTGACGTTAGCTAGGTCATCCTCAGTTGGACTCGTGTATCGCAATCGCCGAGCTCGATACCACTCAGTAACACCCTCGTAATCGGCCCTATGCAAGTTTTAGCAAAATTCGCCAAACCGCATAGAAACGATTCGACGGTTTCACCAGCACTTTCGTGCGGGTGGAAAAACAAAGTAATAACATTACACAAGTCCTCGATGGGACCCACGAACAGATTTATACAAATGACTCAAAGAGTCAAGAAGACAGATGTAGTGTACAAGATCCAAATCACCTTGAAAATGGTAGAGGCGTCGACTACGGACAAGAAGCAAATGGGGCTAAGAGCCACGAAGAATAACCAATGGCGTCCATAACCCCGGAGCCAAGCGGAAGGGTAATCCTGCTAACGGCGTCGATCTCCAAACCTGCTTATGTAGAAGGGCCCAAAGGCAAAGCAGAAAACAAAGAAGGAGCGTCGATCGAGGCCAAGACACGGCGAGGCTAGAATTGGCGGTCCTCGCCTACATAGGTATGGTGGGGGCGGCGTGACGGCAAGATGCACTAAACAACCTATAGAGACTCGATACAAGGCGGCTATCGAGGAGGGTAAGAAAGACCTATTCGGATCCAACTCGAGACTAGCATCAAACAAACCCGTCTGGCGTTTCCCTCGAGACCAAACGAGGAAGTCAACCGAGAACGCATACGGTTGGCGCTTTACTTATCACGATTATCGTTGCAGCAATTACTAGTCAGGTTTAGATAATCGTCCTGATAAAGTAAGCAGTGGGCACTTTTAGTTAGTCATTCCGTTTTAGTGGCATCACTTACTAGTCAGATTCATTTAGCATGAGATAAACCCAAAAACCCAGCAGTTGTTGGTACTTTTACTTAGCCATTCCGTTGTAGTGAAGCTGATTACTAATCATATCGGAAACAAGTCAATTTTAAACAGTAAACTTTAGTTATAGTTGTCTATGATCAGACACTGTGCTCCAAGTCGTCCATAACCGCGGACACGGCTTCTCGAAAAGATTTAACCTGCAGGGTGCACCAAAGTATCCACAAGCACTTGACCCTTTTTGCGGATCGGTTAACATACACCCATCGGTATGTCGGCGGGGCCTAGGTCACGACGTTCCTGCACAAAAGCAAGCAATCGGGGCCACCCCACTAAGTACACCATAGCGAAGTCGGCGGTCTCGAGACGGACTCGGGGTTTGCGTCGATGGTCAGAACGATGAGATCCCCAATCGGGGATCGATACCGCGAAAACATCCCGCTTCAAAAGATGCGGTGTGCTACCTCGACAATCGTAAATAAAGCAGTAAAGCATGGCATAAGTACAGGATAGTAATAAAACCCCAAACTAGGTTGTGGCCCCCAGTACAATACTTTGAAATCAGGTAATTATCAATGGGGGGCCCATATCTCCCCACCTGTGGTTAGCGCGCTCGATCTCGGAACAGGTGTCAAGAACTCGGGTCCTACGGGACACAAGTGGGCGGTCGGAAACCAAATCTTACCTATCACCCACCGATGCCTCTGCTTAGCAATTTTAGTTGTTAAACAGGAATTAAAGTGGAACAATAAGTAAACCATGATCATCTTCAACGTCAACATGCGGCAATTCTCCAACAAAGGTGGTACTTGACGACAAACAAAACACTGGGTCAAGCGGCTACGACACGCGGGTCCAACTATCTACCAAGCAACAGGTAATAGGATGTGTCCAAGGCTATATATGGCTGCAAGGGATATCACGGGTACGAAATCTAGAGCATCGCAACACAGATAGCAAAGATCAACAGGAGGGAAGTAAATACTATAAAAGTAAGATAGGTAGAAAGGGGGAGATGCTCGCCTGAAAACATTGTCGAAGGGTTCAACCGAAGATCGGGGCGAAGCTCACATCAACTCAACGGCCTTATCCGCGAAGAAGCAAAACACTAGAATAAACACCGGATGCAATATTTAATACACGGCAGAAGATCGGCATGATGCATGTATGATGTATGGCATGGCAAGGTGCGATGCAATTAGGTCAAGATTAAGCGGAACCGGGGTCCCGACAACTAGTTACATGGTTCAAGTTGTTTAGAAACCCCGCATTTTAAATGTTGTTTATCAAGGCAGAAAGCTTCACCGGTTCGCTACACAAGTTTAAATGAGGCCAATATGAGACTAGAATTGCCCGCATATGGGCCCCATATTTAATTATTAGGTGAATCGGCATAGGGCCCCCAAACCAATGATATGCATGCGAGAATGACAATTTAATATGTGACAAGTTGATATGTTATAAAATAGGGTTCGGGAAAAGGGGTCACACATTAGAGGGGCTCGACGATCTTGGGTTCCGGGGTTCGGGGTCGGTCTCAGGGTTTCGGGTCCGGGCTCGGGATCCAGGGTACGACGGAAGCGTTCTCGGTCACGGGGCAGATCTTGCGTTCCGGGAAGAAGTACTAGGCGCTCTGCGTCAGTGCGTCCTTGTCGCATTCGCGGTCTTGGTCATGTCGACGATCATGGCGTTCGGGTCGAGGCACTTGCCGCCACGGGGTTCTCGGTGTCCGGGATGAAGTACTCGGCGTCTCCGCGTCGGCGATCTCGGCGTATCCCTGGCGTGGTCCTTGTCGGGGGTTCTCGGCTCCGGGCGCCGGGGTCGGCTTCGGGGTGAAGAACTTGGTGTCCGAGCGGAGTGCTTGGCGTTCGGGTCACGGTGTCCTCGATTCCGTATACGATCGTGGCGTCCGAGGAGAAGATCTCGTCTCCGGAGATCTTGGGGTTCCTTGTAGATGACCTTCGGATCCTTGAGGCGATTTGTCGTCGATGGAGAACTTGAAGCTAGGGTCAGTCAACGGAAGTTCTTGACACCGGAACGGTCCTTGTTAGTGGTCCTTCCGTTCGGCATCGCCATCAGGCGTTGTGGTTCTTCATGTGACCCTATACCATATCCTTCGAGATGTCACCAGACTCCTCAAAAGAACACTGTACTAGCGATGCAGACAGCCTTGACGGAAGGAAGCAGGCGAGACACGGCGATGGAGCACCAGCCAGCGAGAGAGGCCGTGCGAAGCTTCAGAGCCGGGCGGAGGTGCTAGGGATGCGACGCAGAAGTGGAGGTCGAGGCCGGAAGGAGGCCTTGATGCCCGGCGACGGAGGTTGGGGCTCGCCAGATGCGAGGAGAGGCGCAGCAACTGGCGAGAGGAGGCCGACGGACATGGCAGGCGGGAGGCGGGGTCGCCGGCGGAGGAGCCGGAGCTTGAGGCCAGCCGCACGCCCGAGAGGTTCTGAGGCCAGGGGCGGCTGCGAGGTGAACCGGCGACAGAGGGGGGCCGCGCGAGGAGGCGGGGACCACGCGGCGAGGCCGCTCCGTCGAGACGAAGGGAAGGCGAAGGGAGGAGAGCTCTGAGGCGGGGAGGCCTCGGCGGGGAAGGAAGGACTGGGCGGCGGGGCAGGGGTGGGGAGGTAGGATGAGGCGGGCGGAGGCAGGTGGAGGCAGGTCGCGAGGCGTGGCGACTCCGGTGGAGCGGCAAGGGGCTTGAGGCCTGCATGAGGAGGTCCTGGCGAGCTGGGCTTGGGGAGGCGAGCTATCGGGCGGTGGTGCTGGGGAACTTGCGAGGAGGAGGAGAGGGAGAACCGGCGGAGAGGAAGGCACCCAGTGGCGGTGGCGGTTGCAGGCGAGGAAGAAGAGGAGAGAGGGAGGAGGAGGCGGCAGGGTGGGTCCATGAGGCCAGGGGGTTGGTGGCTGGGGAGAAAAGGTGGGATCTGGTGTGGGGGGTTCTCGCGTGCGTGTGTGTGTGTGTTGGTGTGCTGGGGGTGGGGTGTGTGGGATGAGGGGTAGAGAGGGTGTGAGGGAGAGGTTGGCCACATGGCAGGTGGGGATAGGTAGAGGGGGAGAGGAGGGGTGAGGTGGCGCGCTCTGATAGGCTAGGGTGAGGTGGAGGGTTGGTTTGGGTAGAATCACAGGTAGCTATAGGATTAGCAGGGTGGTTGGGTGGACCGATTGTTTTTAAACTGGGGGTGGTCGTTCGGGTCGGGACGGCCCGTTCGACTGCCCCCGCTAAAAATAAAATAAATTTTTATTTGTTTAATTGGACCGTTTGCAATTCGCTCGCGGCCAAAACAAAAATAATCCGGCGGTCCGGGCTTTGCGTTTGAATTAGGATGGGGCGTCTTAGAAAATAAAACAGGTTTTTGCGAAATAGTTTTAGACAAACAACATGATGATGCCGATGCAATGCACAAATTCAACGCGATTTTCTAGTAGTGGTTTTGCGGGATGCCACAACCAGGGCCCACCAGCAGTCCTGGGAGCCTCCCGGCTCTCCGTGTTGCTCGTCGCTGCTCGCCGGTGGGTTTTGGCAGGCAACAGTAAAGTATAAAGAATAAAGTTTAAAGTAAAGTTGAGATCAAGGGAGAGTATGTTATGTTGATATCCATCCCAACTGGGCCCAACGACCCATCGACCCCTAGATCCCGCGCCCTGATCGGGGGCGCCCAACCAAACCATGGTTGGCGGGCCCCTACCGCCTGCGCTATATAAAGAGGTGGGGTCTGGCTAGCTCGCGTCACGAGGTTAGTCGTGCAGCCGCATGCCCCACTGATGTCCCTAGCCGATCTAGGTTAAGTGCAGTAGCAGCGAGAAGCTCCGCTGCCGCCAATGCTTAGCCGACGCTCTCGTCATCGCACCCATGGCCAACACCTCGGGATCTTCGAGCCAAGAACAAGGTTTGGTTCTCTCTCTCTCTCTCTCTCTAGCAAATCCGATACAAGTTGTTCAATAGCTAAAGCCACTCCCACGAGATCTACACTAATAGATCCTAAAAGAAAATTAACACGACCTTGTTGGCCGCTTCGTCATGCTCAGTGGCAACCCAGCGATCCGCCATCGCCCTCACAAAGCAGCTCCATCGCCTCCCCCCTGTCCACTGAATCCTTCAGAGGTATGCCAACCCGATCCATGACCCAACACCTGTTTGGTCACATGCCTGCCTGGTCGCGTCTCAGGGCGTCAGAAGTTCCGCAGCCGAGAGAAGGGCCAGGTGGTGACAACAGGAGCAGGCTAGAGCTCGAGCTGTGCACCAGGTGATTACCATGTATACCACTCACTCTACTCTCTTCACAAAGCAATTAAGGTGAAAGTAGATGCACAAAGCAAAGGACGCTTGAGTTGGTAGAATTAATGCGCAGGCATAATGTTGACCTGGGATTCTGGATCATTAGATACTAGGTGAATTTACAAGCTGGGTGGGGTTATTTGTTACATGGTCTATTACATAGCCATAAGTTACAATTGCATGATATTGTTTCTTAGTTGTGTTTTGAGACATAGGAAAATATTCGAGGCAATCTGCTATTTGAGTATATTGTTAATGTTCTTTGGGTACTTATGTTCTCCAGTAAATTAAAAGCTGAATACGTATGTTGCATCAGTTGTTCTCACTACTAGAAAAACGCTAATGCGCCACTGATACCAAGCCACTAAATTTCACTTTTGTGGCGCATATTGAAATGCGCCACAGAAGTCTCAAAACTTATGTGGCGCATATTGCCAATATATGCGCCATAAAAGTGTTTTTCAAAATTCAAAAAAGTGGGCAAGATCTCAAACTTATATGCGCCACCATTTTTTTTCAAAATTTAAAAAAATGGGCCAGATCTGGCCGGAGGTGGGGGTCACCTGAGGTGGGTGGAGGAGGGGGTCGGTGGAGGAGAAGGAGGCCGATGGTGGCCGAAGGAGGTGGTCGGTGGAGGAGGGGCTCTCCAGAGGAGGAGGTCATCATCAGAGTAGGAGTAGGAGAAGCTCACCGGGGTGGAGGAGGAAGAGGTCACCGTAGGAGGAGGAGGAGCTCACCGGGGTGGAGGAGGAGGAGGTCGTCGAAGGAGGAGCTCACCGGGATGGAGGAGAGGAGGAGGAGCTTACCGGGGTGGAGGAGGGGAGGAGGAGGAACTCACCAGGGTGAAGGAGGAGGGAGGAGGAGGAGAAAGTGAAAAAGAAGGGGAGGAGAAGGAGAGAAGAAGTGGAGGGAGGAGAAGTGTGGCGAAGAGGAAGAGGATAAAAGAGAGGAAGAAGGGGCGAAGGGATTCAATCCCGTCCAAGACTTCTATGGCGCATACGGGAGAAATGCGCCACAGAAGTTTCTCCTTCTTTTTATTTTTTGTAGGAAAAAAACTTTTTTTTGCCATAACTTTTTACTCTTTTTGAATTTGGAAAATCTATAAAAGCTGTTGAATTCGAGTACAAAATTTCAAGACGATCATTTTGATATATTAAACTTTTTTTTAACATCGTATGCAAAAGTTATGGCCGTTTTACCGTGTCATGATCTTTTTTTATAAATTATATCGAAATTCATGTTTTTTAATTCTGTCTACAACTATACCCTAAAATATAACTACATCTCAAAAAAATTATTTCTTTGATTTTTTTATCTTTTTTGTTTATTTTTTACAAAAGTTAAAAGACGATCCACGACACGAGAGTGGGGAGGGGGGTGGGATCTGTTTCTTCTACTCAAATTCTAGGCGCATACCTCTATATACGCCACAGAATCATTACTTCCACGTATATGGTTATATGTGCGACATAATATTGGTTCAGATCAACCAGATTTCGTGATAGAGCTCACATAGAGGTAGGACTGGATCCATGGGCCTTGACCAGAATCGATGACTGGGCTGGTAGCTACAAAAGCAGCGACGCACTACAGGTACAGGTAGGGGGCATCACAACAGAAACGAACTGAACCTGTCTCCTTCGTCTGTCCTTTTTCTGGTCTACTATTGATCTTCTTCTTCTTCTTCTTCTTCTTCCTCCTCAAGGCGTAGTTGCTCTCCATCTCACGTTCCGGCGATCACCGGCGGCAGCGAGGTCCAAGTTCGGACGTGACAGGCAGCAGCTCTGCAGCAATTTTTTCTCAGGGAAAAGCTCTGCAACTGCATGCACACTAACATCAAGCCCGCGTCGGGCCTTCTTGGCCCATCATCCAGACCATATATAATGGTTATCCCGACCTCGTCGTCCCCAACCTTAGGGTTATTAGACAGAGAAAAGCGGTTGTATACCGGAGATGCGCCGCCGCCTGCCGTGCGCCCAACAACTCCCTCCTCTCCCCGTCGCCGCTCTAGTGTTCCTCGTATGAGGATCGAGCCGTGTGTCAGCGTAGGCGCCCAAATAAGCAGCTCCTTCGGGAGCTGCAATCCGCAACCGGATCAGGTCCCTTTTGAGCTGCGATCCACAATCAAGCAGCTCTTTTTCGCTCTGCAATCCGCAACCGGATCAGGTCCCTTTTGAGCCGCGATCTACAATCAAGCATCCCTTTTTCGTGCTGTATTCCGCAATCGAAAAGCTCCTTCCCCAGCCGCAGCCCAAAATTAAAGCAGCTCGGAAACGAGCTGCACTCCGAATTCGACCTCCTTTCTGGCGAGCTGCACACCGAATTCGACCCCCTTTCGGTTTAGATTACAAAGGGAAATCGAATCCTTCTCGATTTCAACCACCTAGTTGCCACCGGAGGCGGAACCCAAGCCGCTGTATATCTGCCCAGGCGGACTCCGGGGAAGCCATCAGTTCTCAGCGGAGGCCAGCGATTCCTAGGTTAGCAGATTTCAGAGGAAACCAACAACTCGTGTGATGGCGAACTCTCATCTCCGGCGGCCGGCTGCCAAATCGATGGGCAAACCATCCGTCAAGGGCCTCAGCACTCCTAACCAATGGGCCACCATAGCCATGCTGGTGAGTTGCTTTGTCCTCTAGATCTTTCTATTTTGGGCTCTTGCAGATAAATTATACAAAGTAGGAACCATAGTACAAAAAGAGTGGTCAAAATTACTCTTTTTTTTTTTGTGTGTGGAAAACAACACAATTGCATTTTTGCTGGTGGAAAGTAGCAAACTTACATCTTTTTCTCGGAACATATAGATAAACATAGCTTCCCGACTATAACTCTAATTTCCTTCGATGCCAAATACAGGGAGAAGATGAAAGCGCCTTGCAACATGATTGGCTCAGCAATTTACCTGATGACCTGTTACTCACCATCATAGAGCGACTTGATGCTGCAGACGCCATGAGAACCAGCATCCTCTCCAGACGTTGGAAGATGCTCCCTACTATGCTGTCCCAAATTCTTATAATGGTTGGTTCCACTGACAACATCCAACAGAGGACTTGTGCTGCTGCTTGGGCCAATGCAACCGTGCTTGGAGCGACGAGGAGCCTTCTGGAAAGCAGGATTACAAGTCCATACACCATACACCGCCTGTGCATGCAATTCTTCTTGGGAGATGGATCCATTAAAATTGGCCAGACTGTTGCCAACACCATGGCAACACATAAGGTTGGCTTTGTTGAGTTCACAATCTTGACAGAGAAGGAAGGTACACGATGCAGCTCTGATGAGAGGATCTTTTACGGGAAGCAGCTAAAGTTATTCATCGTTACTTGTCCGTATGCATTCTATTGTCTCGCACGACTCAATCTAGAGAATTTGATGCTACGTGAAACAGATTTCCCTAAAATTTTCAGATTATGCAAACGACTGGAATTCCTCCGCTTGGACAACTGTGACATGGGGTTTCGGTCCTTGCTAACAATGGAACACCCACGACTCTGTGAGCTTGAGATTGTCAGGTGTAATTTTGAAAGGGTTTATCTGAACTGGCTGCCAGAGCTCACAACGCTGACTCTTGTTTCTTGGATGTCTCTTGATGATCCTTTGTCTTTTGGTCATGTCCCACTGCTCCACACCGTGAGCATCAGTAATGCGGCTCGTTCATGGCACAAGATGCTCGAGTTGAGTGAATTTCTTGGCAAAGCCACCATAAGCAACCTCCATCTGGGCTTCCAAAGCGAAAAGGTTAGTGAAGGTTACAATCTTGTCGTTGATGAAGGTAGTTATCTTTAGTTTGGTTAACATTAACATGTTTTGCGTTCTCTCTTATGTTCTGCAGATTTGGGTTAAACCTCAAGATCCGAAAGAATTGTCGCAGGTGTTTAGCGAACTAAGGCTTTTGAATTTGGCTGCAATTTCAGAAGAATGTGATCTGAGATGGACGTTGTTTGTTCTGCAAGGTGCACCTTCCCTTGAGGAATTATGTGTCAGGGTATGTTTTCTCCAAATAATTTTTCCTTGTGCATGTTAAAGTTAGATTTAGTACTGTCTCAAACTTCCAGCGCTATGATAAAATGCGTGATAGTTAGGTAAAACAGTTTCCTCTTTTACTGTCTTACATTGTTGAATGCGAATGTTTGCCTGATGAGTAGCATTGCAGGTTTGCGATTGTCTGAAGGTAAGGGATGAGGAAGAGAGGAAGAAGCACGAGTTTAGCGAGGAGAGGAAGGACGCGGGTGCAAAATGGGAAGCATCTGATTTCAAGCACCACAAACTTTCGGTGCTCAGGATCTTTGGGTTTCAATCAAAACTCAAGTTTTTGGATTATATCACAACTGTCATGGAAGCAGCAGTCAATCTGGAGGACATATACCTGCATGAGAAGCCAGCGTGCGAGGAGAAGTGTGCATACAGCCGCCAGCGAGGTGACAGATTCCCGAAGTCAGGGAGGCAGAAGATCTTGGTTAGGAACAGCTTGGATATGTATATGCGCCCGCTATTAAGGCTTCACTTCCGATTTTAAGAAATAAAGTTATGATTGCTACATAACAGGGCAACATGTAGTATGTGTTTAGCTATTTTATCGTGTCTTTACATTTTGGTGACAAAGACTGCTGGTTTAGTATCTCAGTAAGGAAGTGAGTGCATGTTGTGTTTAGTAGTTATCTATTGCTAAGAAACTAAATAGCCTTGCTAAGAGTTGTTGCATTTTATCCTCGAAATTTGTTTGCCCAAGCTGCTTATTTATATTTAGTATTAGTATATATACTCTTTAGCCAGGATTATGGGTGTTCAAAGCCAGTTTGAGTTTTTTTTTGAAAGCCAGTTTGAGTTTAAACGAGAGAAACCGGCAAATCTCCTTCGCTGGTTAAAGGCTAGAACAAAATGAATTGGTGGTTTTCATGGTTTTAACTCAACCCATTTTCATGGTCAGGGCAATGAATGTGCTTGATGCTTCAAGCTAACACTGGCAAGAGACATGTAATAAGAAACATCCCAGCAGGCGGTTATACTACTTAGTATTTTGAGTTGCCACCGGAGGTGGAACCCAAGACGCTGTATATCTGCCCAGGCGGACACATCCTCTTCTAAAGATACACTTTCCGATTTAAAGAACCTGAAGGATGCACGGATGTTATCTGAATATTTGTATGTCCCTTTCTGACATTCCTCGAGATGTTAATGAAATTTATGATAGGGAGCTCTTCTAAGAGCTTGAGCTTGTTTATTTATTATTTATTATCAGTGTTTGCAAGATATATGTAACACACTAATCTTCATTGAGGTTGCATGAATGTGCTTTTTTTGCATTATCTAGTACTTCATCCGTTCTAAAATATAAGATGTTTTAGATTTTTGAAGCGAATGCACTCCTTCCATTCTAAAATATAAGACGTTTTAGATTTTAGAATGCACTCCTTCCATTCTAAAATATAAGACGTTTTAGATTTTAGAACGGAGGGATTACTACTTCAGAATCTTCTACTGTATTGGTTTGGTTAGCAATTCGTTCAGTTTGCATACTGTTTGTTATATTGTTGTTGCCTGTAAAATAAATAGTTTGTGCTCGAAAAAAACTCCGATTGTGCATGCAATTCTTCTTGGGAGATGCATACACTAAAATTGGCCAGACTGTGACATGGGATTTCGGTCCTTGCTAACAGTGGAACACCTACGACTCTGTGAGCTTGAGATTGTCATGTGTAATTTTGAAAGTGTTGATCTGAACTGGCTGCCAGAGCTCACAATGCTTATCTTTTGTTCTTGGATGTCTCTTGATGATCATTTGCTTTTTGGTTATGTCCTATTGCTCCACACCGTGAGCATCAGTAATACGGCTCGTTCATGGCACAAGATGCTCCAATTAAGTGAATTTCTTGGCAATGCCACCGTAAGCAACCTCCATCTGGGCTTCCAAAGCAAAAAGATTAGTGAAGGTTACAATCTTGTTGATGATGAAGGTACTTATCTTTAGTTTAATTAGTTTTACGTTCGCTCTTATCTTGTGTAGATTTGGGTTAAACCTGAAGAACCGAAAGAATTGTCGCAAGCTCCAGCAAACTAAGGCTTTTGAATTTGGCTGCCATTTCAGAAGAATGTGATCTGACATGGACGTTGTTTGTTCTGCAAGGTGCACCTTCACTTGAGGAATTATGCATCAGGGTACAAATTCTCCAAATAATTTTTCCTCTTGCATGTTAAAATTAGATTTAGTACTGTTTCAAACTTTCAGTGCCGCCTTAAAATGCTTGATTGTTAGGTAAAACTGTTTCTTCTTTTACATCGTTGAATGCGAATGTTTGCCTGATAAGAAGCATTGCAGGTTTGTGATCGTTTGCCTCATCATAGGGATGCAAATGGCAGCTAAACGGCGGCCCCAAGTTCCGTTTATTTAACTTGTTAGTTCATTTTTTTTTGGAAAAAACAAATTTTATTGTACTAGAGTATTGCTAAATGGTATTATACGAGATTAAATGGCACGCCACTTACATGCCTAGACGAGGATACAGGAAGAAGCACAGGCGTATAGTGAGGAGACGAAGGACGTGGATGCAAAATGGGAAGCATCTGATTTCAAGCACTACACTTCCCGTGCTCAGATGCCCAGCATGCAAGGAGAAGTGTTAATACAGCCGCCAGTGAGGTGACAGATTCCCAAAGTCAATGAAGCAGAAGACCTTGGTTAGGAACAGTTTGAACACGCATATGGGCTCGCTATTAAGGCTTCACTTCCGATTTTAAGAAAATAATGAATTTTTGCTTCTGGTAGTATCATGTCTTTACGTTTTGGCGACGAAGACTGTTTGTTGCTCCTCTATCACAGGAAGTGGCTGCATAATGCATCTTGTATTGCTAAGAACTATTCGATCACGTCGCCACTGTCATCGCGGTCGACAACTCTCTGAACTGCCTCATCTACTCACTCAAGATATGAAGGCCCTGGTTGAGGATGGTTGGGACTGGCAGGTGCGCCGCTTTTCGGACACGGACTTTGCAGTGGTATTCCCTACCAAGGCCAGCTTGAACCTGTGCAAGAACCTTTGTAAGAATGCAGGCGACATCAAACTCCCAGTTAGCAAGACCTCGGTGCTCTTCGCGGAAGCCAACATCAACCCCCAAGCCTGCGCCACCGTCTCCAAAGTGTGGGTTAGGCTCCTGGCTATTCCGTCGTGCCTGCGCAACGCGAAGCTGCTTATGGATGGCACCAAGATGATAGGTAGGCATTGCCTCGTTGATGATGACTCGATTGCTGATCAGGAGGGTCCGGTGCGCATGCTTTTTCACTCCCATGCCCCGGACAAACTGCCCAAACAGGTGTTGTTGTTCGCCAATGCGGTGGGTTTCCAGATCAGAGTGGAGGTGGAATTCGCCAAGAGCACAGGGATGGACCCGCCAGACGATGACAAATGTGACGAAGAGGAGGAGGCAGAGGAGACGGAGGATCAGAGCTTGACGGACAGACACTGGAAGAGGCCCAAACCTGCGGCGAAGGCCAAAGGCAAGGAACCTGATGTCTCGAGCGCTCCTCCTAAGGAGGCCCCGAAGGAGGCGGTTTTTGAGGGCGTGAGGCTGTTGCTCTGATTCCTAGCGGGTGTCCTGACCAGGGGCTCGCTCCCAAACCAGCATCCAAATCTTTGGTGGGTAGCTGCCAAGTGGCGATTGCTCCAAGCATTGATCACTCTGCGACAAAGCCAGCAACTGCCCCATCCAATCTCAACCTTCAGCCGATCCCGTTTAATCAATATGGCTCCAACATGTCTGCCTCTGGTCTGTTCTCGGATGACCCCATGATGCCTGCTGAAGCTCGCCCACACTCCTCCAAGCCCCCACATGCGCCGAACTCGGTGGTGGAGATCCCCTCTGATTCGTCTAGGGACCTGTCTTCGCTGGATACTCCTATCTCGCCATCCATCTTTAAACGCTCCAAGCTGTCCAAGGAAGACCGGGCTGAAATTGGATGGGCTAGCCCTACAGATTGGGAGTTTGACAACGAGACTTTGGCAGAGAAGATGGCAAAGTTGAAGAAGAAACAAGATGGTGAGGTGGAAAACCCCCGGCGTATGCCCCTGATAAAGTCCCCAACCTTGCACGTGAGCTGGCTGGCATCACCAAGGTTGCGAAGGCGAAGCGATCGGCGCCCATCTCCTCCCCTGTCTCTTGCTCTAGGAGAAGCACGAGGAACAAGGAGCGGAGCGTCGAGCCAGTGCTAGCTCGTGCCTCGCGCAGGGCGGCTTCGGCAGACCCAAGTACGCGCCCTGTTTCCCCTCCCCGTCCCCTCTTGCCGATTTACTAGTGCTGCCTTCCTTCTCTGATTTCCATTTGCACAAGGTAGTTTTGGACTATGGGCTTCGTTGCGATTCTTTGGTTTCCTCCCCCTCTCCCTTATTTCTCTGGTCCATGCTAAGAAAGAAACTCAAGCAGTTATTGCAGCGGCGGCGGCGGCTGCCAAAGTGGTGGGCTGGCTCAGGACTAGGGGGATTCTCTGGTGGCGCCCCTGTCGACCAGGGTGGTCATGCGCCTCAGATGGCTCCGATCACCGCAGGGGTCGGGGATTCGGTGCACGCGGTGGAAGACCCAGAGCGGATCTCCTTCGCGTCCCTGGAAGTCAGAGCCAAAAGGAAAGCCGAGTGCACTCTCAAGTGGGATCCATGCCCAATCTTAGGGTCACTCCAGCTCGCCAAGCACGAGCCGCTGCACAGTCCAAATGATTAAGGCCCTCGGTTGGAACATCCGTGGGTGTGGCAGCAAGGATCGAAGCTCACAACTCAATGACTATGTTAGGAAAGAGAGGATCAATATTGTGTTCCTTCAGGAGACTATGAAGCAGTCGTTTACTGATCAGGAAATACGCTCCCTTGTCAACGGTGAAGTGTTCCACTGGCAATGGGAAGCTGCCAACAGCCATTCGGGTGGGCTCTTGGTGGGTTGTAAAGATGCTGATTTTGAGGTTGGGGCTATTGATCAAGGGGACTTCTTTCTGAGCGTGTATTTGTATCATCGTATTTATAAGTTCAAGTTTAAATTTAATGGGGTGTATGGACCGTCCGACCATGCCAACTCGCAGACCTTACTGGAGTAGTCGGAGACAAATATATCTAACTGTCCTCTGCTAGTGCTTGTACTGGGCGATTTTAACCTCATTCGAGGCCAAAGGGACAAGAACAACTCCAATATTAACTGGCCATTGGTCAACGCCTTTAACGATTGCATTGCCAGGGTGGTTCTGCGTGAAGTTAACAGTTCGGGGGCGGCCTTTACCTAGACTAATAAACAACGCTACCCTGTCAGAAGTGTTCTGGACAGGGCACTGGTCTCTCCGGAGTGGGAAGTGCAGTTCCCTCTCACCTCTCTCAGGGCGGAAACCCGTATTGGTTCAGACCATACCCCGCTTGTGCTTACTACTTGAGAGGCGGATATCAAGAGGCAGTCGCGCTTCTTTTTTGAGGATGGATGGTTTAGTTTGCAGGGTTTCATGAGCCTGGTGCATGGGTGGTGGGGGGAGATCGATGCTTCTCTTCCCAATCCCATGGGCCCTATTGACCGGTGGCAGGCTGTGGCTGGGGGTCTCCAGCTCTCCCTCCGCGGGTGGAGCGCTAATCTGGGCAAGCAGGAGAAGCTGCTCAAAGCTAATTTGATAGCCCAAGTGCAAGCTCTTGACGCTCAAGATGATGGACTGGGCTTAGACAAGGACGGTTGGGCGCTCCGCTATTTTCTTGAAGATCAGCTGGTTCAGGTCCTAGCTAAGGAAGAGGAATATTGGAGACAACATGGCAGAAGGCAATGGGTTTTACATGGGGACTCCAATACTAAGTACTTCCACACTTTTGCTAATGGGCGGAAATGCAAATGCGCGATCGTCAGCCTTGTGGTGGAAGACCAGGTACTGTCGGACCCAGCGGCAATCCAAAAGCACATCTACAAATTCTACTTGAGTTTGATGGGCTCTGAGGAAGAAAAGCCCCTCTGCCTTTGCGTCAATGATTGGTTGGGACACACCAGGGTCACCGCGAGGGAGAATGAGGAGCTGCTATGATCCTTCTCCATGGAAGAGCTTGAGGAATTTGTCAAGGACACAAAAACTGACATTGCTCCAGGCTCTGACGGTTTCCCGGTGTTATTCTTCAAGAAATTCTGGCCAGACATCAAGCTCCTGGTCCTGCAAATTCTGAATGACTTTGCCCTGGGAATAGTGGATATATCCAGGCTAAATTTTGGTATTCTGTCTCTTATCCCAAAAGTCCTGGGAGCGGACAACGTCAAACAATTTTGCCCTATTGCCCTAATAAATGTGCTTTTTAAGTTTGTGGCTAAAGCATGTTCCTCGCGCCTCTCTCCGGTAGCACACCGGTTGATTTCTCCTGCTCAGACAGCTTTCATCAAAGGGAGACTGATCACTAAGGCCTTGTTCGGTTTAGTAGGGGTTAAAGAGGATTGGCAGGTATTTGGGTGGATTAAATCCCATACAAGTCAAAATCCACCCCAATCCACCCCATTCCACTCCAATCCTTTTGAGGAGAGGATTAACCGAACATAGCCTAATGGGGTTTTGTCCTTGCATGAGATTATACATGAACTAAAATTCAAAAACCTGCATGCGATTCTGCTTAAACTTGACTTTGAAAAAGTGTATGACAGAGTTAGCTGGAAGTTTCTGCGGGAGGTCCTGTTGCGTAAAGGTTTTGACGGGGGATATGTTCACCGTATTATGCAGATGGTCTGTGGTGGTCAGACTTCCATTGCTATCAACAGAGAGATCGGACCCTTCTTCCGCAACAAACGTGGGGTGCGTCAGGGTGACCCTCTCTCACCGTTGCTGTTTTATTTCATCGCGGATGGGCTGGACCTGATCCTAAGTAAAGCTAGGAGGGCATGCCACATCGAGGGGGTGGTCCCTCATCTGATCCAGGGCAGAGTCACGCATCTCCAATATGCGGACGATACGATGATCCTGATAAATAACAAGGCGTCTGGCATTGCTAATCTTAAGTTTCTGCCGATCTATTTCGAGTTGCTTTTAGGGCTCAAGATTACCTATCACAAGAGTGAGGTCATTGTCATGGGGGCAGTGAAAGAGGAACATGCCAGGGTGGCCAACCCGCTGAACTATGAGGAGGGCAGTTTACCCTTCACTTACCTTGGGTTCCCCATGTGTGATCACAGAATCACCATGAGTGACCTCCAACCCCTGGTGGCTACTGTGGGCAGGAGAGTGGAGCCGTGACAAGGAAGGTTTATGTACTCAACGCCAAGGTTAACTTTAATCAACGCCTGTATGTCGAGCCTCCTTACTTTCATGATGGGGCTGTTTCTCTTGGCTGATGGCACCCACGAAGGCTTCGACTCCCACCGTGGTCATTTCTTCTAGGAGGGGCAGGGGTCCAAAAGGAAATACCACTTGATAAGTTGGAAGGAGATATGCAATCCTAGATCCCAGGGGGGGCTTGGGGTGATGGACACCAAGCGCAGGAATATTGCCCTCATGTTGAAATGGGTGTGGCGCATGCTTACGAAGGACGAATCGAAGCTGCTTTGGCTGCAACTGCTTAAGGCCAAGTACCAGGTGCCCAATCTGTTCGTCTCCAACCCGGCCGGAGGATCTCAATTCTGGCACAGAATCCACAAGATCAAACATTTGTTCTGCCTAGGAGCTAAGTTTTGCCCCGGAATCAACTCCAGCGTTCGTTTCTGGACCGTCTGCTAGCAGGGTGAGGATCCGCTTAGTGGGAGGTACCTATGGTGACCCAGCATACCACTGCATGTGTAGTACACTATAGTCGTTGACATGACATCCATAGAACACCGTTCCGTAAATATCATATCCCTCAGAGTGGTACAACAGAAACATTGTGGGTCCATATTACAAACATACACACATTATTATTATTACAATACCAAAAGTTCAAGACTTCAAAAGATTCAACTTACAAACCAAAATATAAAGTGTTTCAGCGGAAATTAAAAGTAACAACTCCAACTAAGAGTTGATCTCAACAGCTTATTCTATAAAGTTCATGATGCTCGGCTCTGTTGGTTACTAAACTAGGGCAACTAAGCTGATTCGTTGCCATTTAATCCATATCGAATCTCGTAATCCACTCCTTCAACACCACCTGACAGGTCAGGCTCCTCGTAGAAGACATCTTCTTGGCATTCTGCTGCATACATTGGAGTGTCTTTGGGATCCTCAGAGTCTAAGCAGGGGGGTCAAAGGAAAAGGTGAGTAACAGCGTTACCCAGCAAGTTCATTATATCCAAGGTGGGAAGTTTGATGCTCTAACTACCACCCCAGACTATAAGTCCTTGGCACTATGCAGTTTTTGTAAGTCTTTCTTCAAAGATTTATTTTATTATTAAAAAAAACTATGCCCATCAGCCTTCACAGGTTTACCAGAACTTTCATGGAGTTCCTTTCCTACAGCGTTCGTAGCTCCTTCCCAGAACAGGGAGTAACAAGTTACAGTTTTTACACTCTGTAGAGGTGCATTACTTTACCCATGAGAGATCAACTCCTTGTTGCACAACCGGGCGTACTTTCCCGTCCACAATTCCATGATGTGGGGCCCAGTAGGTGATCCAAGCCAATCACTGCCCTCTTCGCGATCTCGCATGCCTCCTTGCTGTACACCATGCCCACCCATTGAATTACAACAATGGTTCGTACAGACTGTTTGATGCCAGAACATTCGTGGGACGATGAGGGTTCCCACCCATATGCTGCATATCCTCTACGAGTTACCAATTAATATGCACGCTACGAATGATAACACCCATGACCTACACATCCGGCTACATGCGAGAGGAAGAAGATACAGCTGACTTCTCTGTCCCATTCCAAATCTCACGGTTAACGCGTGATATACGGCGCTAGAATCATTGATGTCATGGGTTGTTAAGTTCCTAGTTGATTAACATTGTTGCAAATAGAAACCTAAGTTCTATTGCTCCTATATCATCACTTAGGATGATATCAACAATTTATTTATTTGAGAAAATAATATTTTCTTTCTTTGAAACATAGATGATAACACACAATTTGCAAATACTTTGTTAAAGACTCTTCAAAGGACACGAGCAAGTGATGAACTTGCCTTGTGATTGCAAGGTAGTGAAGTCGGATGCTTGCACTGGACCTTGAGGTTCTATGTCTACAAAACATCATTATTGCTCGGTAAGGACAATATTTAAAGAAGCAAAATGAATATGCATAGTAATGTAATGCATTATTTAGCATTTATTTTTCTTTGTGTGTGTTTACCCATTATTTCAGTTTCAAGAATTCCTTTAAGTAATAAAGGATTTCATTAAAAAAATATTTAATATTAATTGAATATTATATTTGACATTTTATAAGGTAATAATTTATTTTTTAGGATTAAAATTTAATATCAATTCCTACATTTATTCATTTAATAATTCTTTTAAGAATTAATATTTAAATAACATAATTTATTTTTATAACTTCAAATATTTATTTAGAATTTTTCTAAAATACTACAATAATAATATATAATAAAAGTGATTTTTATTTATTTCTATCCTCTTTCTATAATTTTATAAAATTCCATAAGGAATATATATCACAGAATTCTTGTCTAAAAATTATTTTCATAAAAATTCTTTCTTAATTTATTTAAATAGGTTGGGCTATTATGAATCCAAAAGTATATTTTTTTGTAATTTTTAGACTTCTATTTTGTTTTCTAGAATTTTATTAAACTCTAGGGTATTTTGGGCTTTTATTAATTATTAAAACTTTTATTTTTAAGTTTTGGGCTAGTCCTATTGGGCTTATTGATCCAATTTGGACCAAGTGATTCGACCAAAAAGGGCACCCCGAAGGGCTCTGGCCCTATTGGCCCATTCCCTCTGCCTCACTTTCTCTCTCGACCTGACTTCCTCTCCGCCTCGACCCAGTGGTCGCTGGCGCCGCCGCCGTGCTCTGCTCATCGTCGTGGTCCTCCCTTGCCACTGCCATGGTGCAGGGCGAGGTTATCCACCATGCTTCTTCATCTGCTCCGTGTCGATTTGATCCTGGGGCCTTCCTGTGGCCAGATGATGCATCGCCAGTCCAAGTGGGAGCGCTTCGTCGGGAAACCCCAAGAGCAAGGTGTGAAGCAGCACAACAGCAAGTTTTCCCTCATTTAAGAAACCGAGGTCATCGAACCAGTAGGAGGAAGGAAACGTCACACAGGTGTTGGAAGCAACCCGGAGACCTTCACAACACAAACTCAAGACTTGCCCCAATGAATCAGTGAGGTTGTCAAGCTCACCGGTCTGCTATAACAAAGGATTAAACGTATGGTGTGGAAGGTAATGGTTTGCAGCAAGTAAACAAGTAACATTGGAGGATGTATCAATGGTAAATATTGGAACGGGGTCCATAGTTCACTAGAGGTGCTCTCCTTAGATAAACAACATGGCATGAATGGTAAAAAAATTACAGCAGGGCAATTGACAGTAACTGAGCAAGGCATAACAATGCAATTACTAGTCATAAATATCCTATGAGATTCGATTGGGCAGTACAACAAGATACATAGACCGCCATCCAACTGCATCTATGACTAGAAGTCCACCTTCAGGTTATCATACAACCGCTCAAGATAAGTTGCAAGCAATGCATTGCTTTTAAGCAAAGTGTGTAAGGTAAACAGTCCACATGTTCCATGAACAAGAGACCGTTGTTTTCTCCCTAGTAGCAACATCACATCTACAACCGAAGAGATTATTGTCACTTACCTTGGAAACTAGAGGCATGAACCCACTATCGAGCATAAATACCCCCTCTTGGAGTCACTAGCAACTACTTGGCCAAGATAGCTAATAACAACGGAGAGCATGCAAGATCACAAACAACACAGACATGATAGAATCATAAAGACAAAACCATTAATCAAACCAACATAATAATCTCAATATCCATCGGATCCCCGCAAACACAACATGCATGATTACAAATAGATTAGATCTTGATCATGAACGGAGCTCACAAAATCTATACATGAAAGCACAAATGAGGAGATAAACCATCTAGATACTACATGGATCCGTAGTCCAAGGTGGAACTACTCACACATCATACCGGTGAGAAGGTCTCTGGGATGATATCCCCTCTAGCAGGGTGCCGGGAAGAACTTCATATCCCCCCCGATCTAGGGACGATGGTGGCGGCGGAAACAGATGGTTTCGTGGATATTTGATCGGGTGCCTAGGGTTCCTGCATTGGGGGCTTCTTATAGGCGAAGGGGGAGGCAGAGGCGGTGGCCAGGGGCCCTACACCCTGCCTAGGCGTGGGCCCACCCCTGGCCGCGCCTAGGAGGGTGTGGCCCCTTTGGCTCGCCTCCTCATCTCCCCTCTGGGCTTCTTGTTCCCCACGGAAAGTAATTGACTTTTTCGTTTATCCCGTCCAATTCCAAGAATATTTATTTACTAGATTTTCTGAAACCAGAAATAGCAGAAAACAGGCAACTGGCACTATGGCAACTTGTTAATTGGTTAGTACCAGAAAACATGTAAAAAGCACCTCAAAGTGTAGAAAAAGCAAAGCAAAGTAGATACTAACAAGCATGGAACATCAAAAATTATAGATATGTTTCCGATGTATCAAGCATCCCCAAGCTTAACTCCTGCTCGTCCTCGAGTAGGTAAGTGATAAAAGAATAATTTTTGAGGTGACATGCACCCTCACAATAAAGATCCAACCATTTGCAAGCATTGAAAGCTGGGATCAAAGAAATATAAACATGTGCATGAAATATGGAGTTCTAACAATAGGACATAGTAACTATGCATGCAACATGAAAGGCTACAAACAAAGATCATAAATAACATGCATTGAAAAACGTTTTTTGTTTCACATACAGAAAACATAGCATAGTGGCAATCAGCTTGTCCCTCGTAGAGTAGCAATATAGATGCATAGGACACCTTCAAAGTTCACAAGGGTGACTAGAAACAGGTAGCACAAGAACAAGTAATATCACAATATGCATCAGTCAATAAGCTTTGGAACACTGCACATAGAATGACAACTATGCTCTATTAATGGTGCCTAAAGGTAGAAGGTGGAGACTCAATAGTGGTGTGATGGCGCCCTGCACTTGTCGTGGGACGCTTCGTTGGAAACCCCAAGAGCAAGGTATGAAGCAACACAACAACAAGTTTCCCTCAGTAAGAAACCGAGGTTATCGAACTAGTAGGAGGAAGGAAACGTCACACAGGTGTTGCAAGCAACGCGGAGACCTTCACAACACAAACTCAAGACTTTGCCCCAACGAATTAGTGAGGTTGTCAAGCTCACCGGTTTGCTGTAACAAAGGATTAAACGTATGGTGTGGAAGGTGATGGTTTGAAGCAAGTAAACAAGTAACAATGGGAGATGTATCAATGTTAAAGATTGGACCGGGGTCCATAGTTCACTAGAGGTGCTCTCCTTAGATAAACAACATGGCATGAAGGGTAAACAAATTACATCAGGGCAATTGACAGGAACTGAGCAAGGCATAACAATGCAATTATTAGTCAGAAATATCCTATGAGATTCGATTGGGCAATACAACAAGATACATAGACCGCCATCCAACTGCATCTATGACTAGAAGTCCACCTTCAGGTTATCATACGAACACGCTCTAGTATTAAGTTGCAAGCAACAGACAACCGCTTTAAGCAAAGTGTGTAAGGTAAATAGTCCACATGTTCCATGAACAAGAGACCGTTGTTTTCTCCCTAGTAGCAATAACACATCTACAACCGAAGAGATTATTGTCACTTCCCTTGGAAACTAGAGGCATGAACCCACTATCGAGCATAAATACCTCCTCTTGGAGTCACTAGCAACTACTTGGCCAAGATATATACTAACAACGGAGAGCATGCAAGATCACAAACAACACAAACATGATAGAATCATAAATACAAAACCATTAATCAAACCAACATAATAATCTCAATATCCATCGGATCCCCGCAAACACAACATGCATGATTACAAATAGATTAGATCTTGATCATGAACGGAGCTCACAAGATCTATACTTGAAATCACAAAGGAGGAGATATAACCATCTAGCTACTACATGGACCCATAGTCCAAGGTGGAACTACTCACGCATCATACCGGAGAGAAGGCCTCCAGGATGATTTCCCCTCCGGCAGGGTGCCGGGAAGAACCTTAGATCCCCCCGATCTAGGTACGATGGTGGCGGCAGCTACAGATGGTTTCGTGGATATTTGATCGGGTGCTTAGGGTTTCTGCATCGGGAGCTTCTTATAGGCGAAGGGGAAGGACAAGGAGGCGACCAGAGGGGCCAAACCCTTGTCAGGCGCAGGCCCACCCCTGGACGCGCCTGGGGGGGTGGGGGGGTGGGGGTCTGGCTGCCCTAGCCCGCTTCCTCGTCTCCCTTCTGGACTTCTTGTTCCCACAGAAAGTAATTGACTTTGACGTTTGTCCCGTCCAATTCCGAGAATATTTCTTTACTAACTTTTATAAAACCAAAAACAGCAGAAAAAAGGCATCTGTCACTGTTGCAACTTGTTAATAGGTTAGTACCAGAAAACATGTAAAAAGCACCTCAAAGTGTAGACAAGTAAAGCAAAGTAGATACTAAACAAGCATGGAGCATAAAAAATTATAGATACGTTTCCGACGTATCAACATCCCCAAGCTTAACTCCTGCTCGTCCTTGAGTAGGTAAGTGATAAACAGAATAATTTTTGAGGTGAACATGCACCCTCACAATAAATATCCAACCATTTGCAAGCATTGAAAGTTGGGATCAAAGAACTCTAAACATGTGCATGAAAGGTGGATTTCTAACAATAAGACAAAGTAACTATGCATGCAACATGAAAGGCTAAAAACAAAGATCATGAATAACATGCATTGAAAAACGTTTATTTGTTTCACATACAAAAAACATGGCATAGTGGCAATCAGCTTGTACCTCATACAATAGCAAATATATGCATAGGACACCTTCAAAGTTCACAAGGGTGACTAGAAACAAATAGCACAAGAACAAGTAATATCAAATATGCATCAATTAATAAGCTTTGGAACACTGCACACAGAATGAAAACTATGCTCTCTTAATGGTGCCTAAAGGTAGAAGGTGGAGACTCAATAGTGGTGGAAAAAAGGCCTTTTTGTAAAGGAAGCAGGGATTACAAGTTTAAAAAAGAGCTTCCAAAAATTATATTACTTGTTAGCTTTCAGCCCTCATTGCCCCTATCATAAGCATCTTGAAGTGATTAAGGTTAAAGTGGCAAAGGTGGAGTATATGCTTGATGAAGTATAAATTGGCGATCTCAAGTCCCTTGAATACGAGGGCCACACCTCATGCATACTCAACTTTGGGTCCAGGTAAGTTCTTGTTATTGTAAGTATTTGCATATCATTGAGAACCGCCAACGGGGTACCCCTTGATACGTCCAAAACGTATCTACTTTCTCGAACACTTTTCTATTGTTTCTCCTCTAAACTTATGTGATTTGGATGCAACTAACACGGACTGACGTTGTTTTCAGCAGAATTACTTTGGTGTCTTGTTTTTGTGCAGAAAATGAACTATCAGGAAAACTCCTTGAAAATATGCCAAAAATTATATTTCACCAGAAGATCCACGGAGCCAGAAGGGGAGACGGAGAGGGAGCCTGGGGGGTCAACACCCACCCTAGGCGCGGGCCCACCACTGGCCGCGCCTAGAGGGGGTGCAGCCACCACAGGCACCCCCCTCGGCCTCCCTCTACGCCTATAAGTTGCCTTTTGACCTAAAAACCGAGGGGGGTTCGATAGTTTTCCAGAAAGAGTTCTGCTTCGCCGCCGCCACCAGAAACCAAGATTCGGATCCAGAAACTCTATTCTGGCACCCTGCCGAGATGGGGAATTTGGAGAGGATCATCGCCATCGTCATCACCAACGCATCTCCATCAACCACCGATTTCCCTCATCCATGAGTGAGTAATCCCCCGCAGTAGGCTTGGGGATGGTAGGGATTGGATGAGTTCTATCATGTAATTGAATATGATTATTAGGGCATAGTGCCTAGTATCTCTATTAGTGCTATTTGAGTTTGTTGCAAGTTGTTGTGCTTAATGCTTGTCACTAGGGATCGAGTGCCATGATCTCAGATCTGAACTTATTATTGAATCATTATGATAGTATTGTTTGTGATCTTATCTGCAAGTTGTGTACACATATCATTGTCCGGATCCAAAGGCCCCAAGCTGACAATAATTGGGACAACCAGAGGGGATGGCTGTGGTGTGAGGATCACATGTGTTCATGGAGTGTTAATGCTTTGCTCCGATGCTCTATTAAAAGGAGCACCTTAATTGCCAGTAGTTCCCCAGAGGCCCGACTGCCATGGGCTGGCTGGACAGAAGATGTTGTGCAAGTTCTCATTGCGAGCATGTATGACTATATTTGGAGCACATGCCTAGGATTGTTTAGTACTTGGATGCTTGTTATTATTTATCTTTAATGCCCTAGATCTTGAAGTTACATGTTTAGACTCGTCCATGCAACACCCGTCCATCCATACCTATGCCTACCGCACTCGAATCGTACTGTTACTATTACTATTGCTCTTGTTTCACTGTTGTTGTTGCTTTGTTATTGCTACTACCAAACTGTTGCTACTGATAAACTTCTATGAGCAAGAACTATTTCCAGGTGCAGCTGAACTGACAACTCAGTTGTTAAGGCTTGCAAGTATTCTTTGGCTCCCCTTGTGTCGAATCAATAAAATGGGTAATACTACCCGCGAAGACTGTTGCGATCCCCTACACTTGTGTTTCATCAAGACTATTTTCTGGCGCCGTTGCCGGGGAGCATAGCTCTATTTGTTAGTTCACTTGGATCTATTATTGTTCACTGCTACTCCTTTCATCATGGGGAAGTCTCGTGATGGAAAGTTCCCTATTTTACCATCCACTACAAGAAGAGGTACAGTCCTAAACACCTTTGTTGATCTTGATTCACCGTATGTTATAAGTAAACCTGTCACACCACCACCACATACTTCTGCTACACACACTGCTACTACTGCATAGTCTGAAACTGCTTTTGATACTCATGATGTTACTTCTACTGTGCTTGATGCAAGTGGTTCATTAGGTCCTTTTCTAGATGGTACTATGGCTAGTCTAGGAAATACCGAAACTCCTAGTGAAGACACTGTTACACCTGTTAGATCAGCTGAGTCTAGTGAGAGTTATGATATTAATGATGGTTACATTGAGCTCACTAATGATTTTGTTGAAGAGTGCCGAAACACACATGGTACTAGTGCTATTAAGAGTCTCCTTGCTAGATGCACCATTATTCCTAAGTTGTCCTCTGATCCTAAGTTTGCTGCTTCTACCATTGATATTAAAGATAAAGATTATGATTTCTCTCTTGATTTATCTTATTTAGATATTGTTGAGAAAGAACCTTTTTGTGGGACTGAAAATGAGAGTGTTGTGGCTCATATGAATGAGCTCTCTACTATGAGTGCTTTATTCTCTGATGATTTTAAGATGCGCAAGTACTTTGTTACTAAGATCTTCCCTTTTTCACTAAAAGGAGAAGCTAGGGCTTGGTTTAATAGATTACCTCCTAGTTCCATTGATAGCCCTGATTGTTTGATTGCTTCTTTCTTCCAGAAATATTTTCCTCCTAGTGCTAGACATGCTGCTCTGTAGAGACTTTTTCATTTTAAACAGGGAGAAGAAGAGAAATTGCCTGAGTCATGGACAAGGTTCTGTGCCTTGATTCATGCATATCCTGGATGTCCATTACCTAAGAATGAGCTTCTTGATATTTATTATAATGGACTAACTGATGATTCTAGGACATACCTAGATAACTTTGCTGATTGTGTTTTCAGGAAAAGAACTCCTACAGGTGCTGAAGAATTAATGTCTAAAATAAGCAAGAATTATGTTGATTGGACTTCAACTGAGCTAAATACACCTGAGCCTATTACTCCTGAACCAGATGTTCCTGAACTAGTTCCAACACCAACAACAAAGGAGAGGTATTATTGCATTGAATGATGAAGTGATGAAGGAAGCTAAGAAGTGTCGTAAGGAGAAAGGTATTAGAGCTGAAGATGTGAAGAATCTACCTCCTATAGAAGAATTATGTAAGCCAATTCCCCACTCATCTACTATTGAGGTACACTCTCTCCACTTTCATGAAGGTGATATTCCCTATAGTAAGCCTCCTGGTCAATGCTTAGAGGAACTTGACACTTTTATTGTTAAGCAAGGTAATTTTAATAAACAAGTTCAGAATCATTTATTGGAAAACTCTAGAGCTATCAATGAGTTGAAAGATATCGTGGAAAGAACTTCAAATGATATTAAAATGCTTTGTAAACACTTTCAAATGGTTCAAACCCAACTTGATCAACTTGCTAAGGTACAAAAGGATATGCTAGTTAATGCCTCAGAAGATAAACATGCTTATGGAATTAGAACTAGGAGTGGTATGGCTACTCAAGATCCTTTATATCCTGAAGGACACCCAAAAATAATAGAACAGGATTCCCAACAAGTTGAAGATAGTGGTAGTCCTCGTAGAAGAAAGAAAAAGAAACATAAAATAATTGAGGAACCACTTGAACCTGCTGTAGATCCTAATAGTATAACTGTCTCTGATGCTGAAACTGTGAGTGGTAATGATAAAAATGATACTCCTGAGGGAGAAGTTGAGGAAGAACCTGAGAAACACACTAAGAACACTAGGTACACAAAGGAAGATTTTATTGCTAATAAACATGGTAAAGAGAGAGAACCTTGGGTGTAGAAACCTATGCCTTTTCCAAGTAAGAAACACAAGTCAAAGGAGGAAGAACACTACAACAAATTTTGTGAGTGGATGAAGCCTTTATTCTTGCAAATTCCTTTGACTAGTGCTATTAAGTTGCCTCCTTATTCAAAGTATATGAAGGATATTGTCTCTAATAAAAGGAAGATTCCTAATGAAGAGATTTCTACTTTGCTTGCAAATTACTCCTTCAATGGTAAGGTTCCAAAGAAACTTGGTGATCCAGGTATACCAACTATTCCTTGATCTATTAAAAATAATTATGTTAGAACTGCTTTATATGACTTGGGAGCTGGAGTTAGTGTTATGCCTTTTTCTCTCTACAAGAGACTTCAGCGAGAAAAGTCGATACCAACTGATATATCTTTTCAAATGGCTGATAAGTCAACTACTATTCCTATTGGTATATGTGAGGATGTTCCTGTTCAAGTAGCTCATAATTGCATGGTTTTAACTGATTTTGTTGTGCTTGAAATGCCTGAAGATGATAATATGTCTATTATTCTTGGGAGACCTTTTCTTAATACTGCAGGTGCTGTCATCAATTGTAATCAAGGGAAAGTAACATTCAATATTAATGACAAAGAGCACACTGTCTATTTCCCCAAGAAGGTTGCTAAAAACTATTGCCTGAACTCCATTGAAAATATTGAGAGCATCAAGGTTGGAGAAATATATTGTCCCATTCCACAAGAAAATTTTGAAACTATTATGATTGAGACTATTTCTATCAAGTTTGTGGTAACATAATCACTTAGTGGAATACAGAGTTTTGTCTCATATAAGATTGTTTTGGTAACAAGACTTGATCAACCTTGTTAACAAAATAATTTTAATGAACAAAATAATGTGTTCACTGTGGTTATTCTTACTTTCTTTTACTTTTCTCCTTCCTAGTCTTTGCCTTAGCTTTAGTCTTGTTAGTTTTTTGCTTCTTAGAGTTTCTTAGAGATGCCGTAGTTTGGTTTTCTTTTGCTTCTTCTGAAAAAACTGTTTCTGCGAGAAAATAAATTTTCATATCCTGAAAATTGGCCAAAAATAAAGTTTCCCGAAAAATCCCAGAAAATTCAAAATAAATTTTCCTCGAAAAAAGGGGCAGAGAGGTACCTGAAGTGACCCAGGGGGCCACCCCAGGGCCCCACACTCATGGCAGGCGTGGCCTACCAGGGGGTGGCGCCTGGGGGGGGGGGGTCTGGCCCACCTGGGCCCCTCCAGGATGCCTCCTCAAAGCCATCTTCTTTCTCTCTCCCGAAAAACACCAGAAAACTTGCTCAAGTTCAAGTCTTGCTGTTCTTGCTCGCGATTTTTGATCTCCTTGTTCATCCCATCTCAAGTGCTGATTTTTTGAGGGATTGCTCCTTGGTATGTGCCTCCTCCACTTGTTCAATTAGATTTGTGATTGGTATATTGTATCTTGATTATTTTGCTACTATAGGTGTTAGGTTGTTTGATCTTGCATGCTTGTTCTATGCTTAGAGATTTCATTTTGATGCATGTGTAGTCCTCTAGCAAGTTCCTATAGTAGTTTCTCATCATTTATCAACTTAGAAATCACTTGGTTTGATGGTTGTTTAAAAATTTCAGAATAGGGAAGTCATGGACCACCACACATTTGGTGATATATTTGAGAGTGATGCACCAAGAAGGGCAAGGCTTCCAAGGTATTCTACCAGTACTAGATCCTCATACAATGAGGACCTCGTCACTCCGCGATTTGGTGGCGAGGGAGATGAAGGGGATGCGCACCCCTCCACCTTTCCTTGCCAAACTTTCTTTCGAGCTGCTGGGATTCTTAATGATTTCATGACTTTGGTTCAGAGGGATGGACTAACTGATTACATGCAGGATGAGAGTGCACAATATGCTTTGCTTACTACAACATTTGTGGAGAGCTTCTCCTTTACTAATAGTTTGTTCAAGCCTATTGTGTCTTTCAAAATTTATGGCAGGGCTCATTGTATGACTTTGAAGCAATTTTGCAAGGCCCTGGGACTTGGTACAACTGGTCATCGAAGAAGATTACAGCTCTACCCACTGATTTGTTAGAGCTTTACCGAGGAATAACCAATGATGATGACTGTAGAGCCTAGCGAGGGAAGATAAAGAATATTCAACTTCCAGCCATCAGGTATTTTGCCTACTATCTTGCCACCAGTGTTCTTGGTAGGGAGAACACTAGTAATATTTACAACTATCAATTGGCCTTCTTAGCTGCTACACTCAACAATGAAGACAAGTATAATCTTGGTTATCTCATTGCTCGTCGTTTAGCTGCTAAGGGACCCATTTATGGGGGATATTGCTACTCGTATTGCTGCTTCCTTGAACATTGCTGTTGATCCACATGATACAGTATTGGCTCCTCAGAGGCTTGATCTTGCTGCCATGAAGGCGCACCACTTTGTCACCTCTAGCTCTACCTTTGAGAACTTGGTTTATAGAATGTTGTTTAGTGACAGGGAAGAGAGAGATCCCTCTACCCCAAACCACTTTGCTCAGTATTTCTCAGGGACCTTTGTCACGCTTAAAGGCGGAGATGTACGACACACTATACTCTCTTAACTTCCACGGGCACTATCAGGAGGAAGCACCATCATACGACCCCTCCGTGTATTACACGGAGGAGGCCTCGAGATCATACTAGGACGAGGGAGCTTCCTCGACATACTACGGAGGTTCATCCTCTTGGACACCATGGGATTGAGCCCCACTTAGGACAAAAGCCTAAGCTTGGGGGGAGGTATACCGACATCACACTCATTTATATATATATCATGTTCAGTCGGTTATTTGTATATCCATTGTTCTTTTTGGATTGAGCCCCACTTAGGCCAAAAGCCTATGCTTGTTCTTTTTGGTTCTTGTTGCTTCTTTCTCAAAAACACAAAAATACCAAAAATATTTTCATTGTTTCTCTTGGTTTGTTTCTTTGCCTTTTGGTTTTGGTTTGCCTTAAAAGAGAAAAATCCAAAAAGATTTTGCTTTGTTTGTTTCTTTTGCTTTGTTTTGTTTGCTTCTTGTTTGGTTTGTTTTTCTTTGTTTGCTTGTTTCTAAAAAATCGAAAACACCAAAAATATTTGTTATTCTTCTTTGATTTTGCGAGTTCTTTGCAGGGTTCAGCCGTTCTCAATGGATTTTGGTTTCATGTTATCATTCAAGTCACACAAGTGAAGAGCAATAATGAATATTAAGACAACTTGAGGAGTGGTAAGAGGCCGGTAACGAACTCTATTTGTTTCATTTTTGTACATATACTCATCATTGTGAGCTTGCTTAGCCCGTTTGTGTAAGGTGTATGTCATTATGGATGCTTAATAGTTTTTTCTTGTCTATGATTAGCTCCATCTTGCTAATAGTTTGTAGCATGTCATATGAATGTTTGCTTGCATTGTTTTATTCATACCTTCGTATGATATTGTGGTATCCTTCTTTGATTGTTCATGTGAATCGACTTGGCACATGCTCACGCATGCATATGATTAATCAATAGTCAGTAAGCCTCGCTGATTTATTTTGCCTCAGAGTTCTTGTATCACTTTCATGCCATAATTAGTCCTGTTTTGTTGCAAGGATGATTATGACAGCTATTGCTCTCTCGTTTGTCGCTCCCTCTCTATTGCTAGCCTTCACTTGAACTGAGTATGAGCTCTACCTGTGCTTCCAACTCCCCAAAACCAATATTGCCAGCTGTTTCCACCATACCTACCTATTAGCATCATTTGCTACTTCAGTTCATATTATATATGCCGTGTTTTCTTCCAAAATAAAATGTTTGTCTGTTTTGAGAAAGTTAGTTAGTAAATCTCTCACGAACTTGATGGCACACTTTATTCTGTGCACTTAATAATCCTAAACCATTATGACTAGTCCATCAAAGTTGTACGCTTGCAAATTATATGCTGGGAGTCAGCAGAACCGTGCTGTCACGAGGAACGCTTTCAACACCTTTTAGATATATTCATATCTAGTTGATACCTTGCTCTTTTGTTTACGGATGTCGGTGATGTGAAATGAAAGGGGGAGTCGTGAGTCCATGGAGTTTGTATTATGTGTTAGAGAAACGCCTAGGCCGCTAGCCTAAGCCATTCCTAATCATGGTGGAAACTTGCAGCATCACCATAGTGAGCTATCTATGAAGCATCCTCAATAAAAAACTATTCATATAGTAAATAAAAAGATTGCTGATATGCTCATTGTCTGCTTGCCTTGTCATTTTTGTTATGGGAAGGCTCATGTACCATATGCAAGGGGTACCCCGTTGGCGGTTCTCGATGATATGCAAATACTTATAATGACAAGAACTTGCCTGGACCCAAAAGTTGAGTAGCATGCGGAGTGGCCCTCGTATTCAAGGGACTCGGGATTTCCAGTTTATGGTCTGTCAAGCATATGATTCAGAGTGGACCTCACTTTCACCTTAACCACATGAAGATGCCTATGATAGGGGCAATGAGAGCTCAAAGCTAATGAGTACCTTCCTTTCAGCATTTGGAAGCCTTTCAAACCTTTCAAAACCGTTTTCACAACCTTGTTGAGTCACCACCTATTCTATGAGCACCTTCTTGAGAGCATAGTTGTCATTCTTGTGTTTGTTCCAAAACTTGGTTAATTATGTCATGACTTTGATGCTTGTATCTCTGGTATCTTTATCTCTAGTCTTCACTTGAACTTCAGAGGTGCCTTGGAATTTATATTGTGCTCTTCAAACAAAGGCAAGCGAGATACCACTCTATCATACCTTATTACGAGCATTGTAATGTTGCTTATGTTTATGTTTCATGCTACTTATTATTCTTGAGTTGGTTTCTTTTCCTAGCTTGCAATGTCTATTGAGTAGACTTAATTGCATACTCTTTATTATGAATTGTCTAAACATTTACTCCTGTGCTGAGAATATATACATCATATGAAGCAATGTGTTCGTCAAAGTTCTTTTATCGCACTCAGTTTTCAACTGAATTGCTTGAGGACAAGCAATAAGCTAAGCTTGGGGGGAGTTGCTACGTCCAAAACGTATCTACTTTCTCGAACACTTTGCTATTGTTTCTCCTCTAAACTTATGTGATTTGGATGTAATTAACACGGACTGACGTTGTTTTCAGAAGAATTACTTTGGTGTCTTGTTTTTGTGCAGAAAATGAAATATCAGGAAAAATCCCGGAAAATATGCCAAAAATTATATTTTACCAGAAGATCCATGGAGCCAGAAGGGGAGATGGAGAGGGAGCCTGCGGGGCCCACACCCAGCCCAGGCGCGGGCCCACCACTAGTCGCGCCTGGAGGGGGTGTAGCCACCCTAGGCACCCCCTCGGCCTCCCTCCGCGCCTATAAGTTGCCTTTTGACCTAAAAACCGAGGGGGTTTCGATAGTTTTCCAGAAAGAGTTCTGCTCCGCTGCCGCCACCAGAAACCAATATTAGGATCCAGAAACTCCGTTCTGGCACCCTACCAGGACGGGGAATTTCGAGAGGATCATCGCCATCGTCATCACCAATACATCTCCATCAACCATCGATGTTTCCCTCATCCATGAGTGAGTAATCCCCTGCAGTAGGATTGGGGATGGTAGGGATTGGATGAGTTCTATCATGTAATCGAATATGATTAGGGCATAGTGCCTAGTATCTCTATTAGTGCTATTTGACTTTGTTGCAACTTGTTGTGCTTAATGCTTGTCACTAGGGCCCGAGTGCCATGATCTCAGATCTGAACTTATTATTGAAACATTATGATAGTATTTTTTGTGATCTTATCTGCAAGTTGTGTACACATATCATTATCCGGATCCAAAGGCCCCAAAGTGACAATAATTGGGACAACCGGAGGGGATGCCTGTGGTGTGAGGATCACATGTGTTCACAGAGTGTTAATGCTTTGCTCCGGTGCTCTATTAAAAGGAGCACCTTAATTGCCAATAGTTCCCTAGAGACCCCGCTGCCACGGGCTGGCTGTACAGAAGATGTTGTGCAAGTTCTCATTGGGAGCACGTATGACTATATTTGGAGCACATGCCTAGGATTGTTTAGTACTTGGATGCTTGTTATTATTTATCGGTAATGCCCTAGATCTTGAAGTTACATGTTTAGACTCGTCCATGCAACACCCGTCAATCTATCCCTATGCCTACCGCACTCGAATCCTACTGATGTTGCTTTGCTGTTGCTACTACCAAACTGTTGCTACTGATAAACTTCTGTGAGCAATAACTATTTCTAGGTGCAGCTGAATTGACAACTCAATTGTTAAGGCTTGCAAGTATTCTTTGGCTCCCCTTGTGTCGAATCAATAAATTGGGTAATACTACCCGCGAAGAATGTTGCGATCCCTTACACTTGTGGGTCATCACCCCTTGCACATGGTACAGGAGCTTTCGCATAACCAAAATGACAAGGCAAGCACACAATGAGCATCTCAGCAATCTTTTTATTTACTATATGCATAGCTTTTTTATTGAGGATGCTTCATAGATAGCTCACTATGGTGATGCTGCAAGTTTCCACCATGATTAGGCATGGCTTAGGCTAGCGGCCCAGGCGTTTCTCTAACACAAAATACAAACTCCATGGACATACAAGTTCCCTCTTTATTTCACACCGGTGACATCCATAGACAAAAGAACATGATATCAACTGAGTACAAAGTACAAGTGCAATGTTGAAAACGTTCCCCGTGGCAGCACGGTTCTGCTAATTCCAACTTATAAGTGCAAGCATATACAACATAGCGCCACAATGGTTCAAGTTTATTAGGGGCAAAGAATATAAAGTGTGCCATCAAGTTTGTGAGGGCTTTAATCACTAAGTTTTCACATAACAAAATAGTTTTTTAATTGGAAGGTAGCTGAAAACAAGAATATACTTGGAATGGTGTAACACACCATGCATAGGAGTTTATAGTGGACACTTTGGAAAAACTTGGTTTCTTGGGAGTTGGAAGCATGAGTAGAGATTACTCATACAAGTGGAGTCTAGCAAAAGACTGGGAGCAACCAACTAAGAGAGCATAATGGCCATAATCATGCAGAGCAACAAAGCATTACTAATCAAAGCATAGAGTGGTACTACAAGCCAAGGAATAAATGATCATAGAGGCTAATGGTGACTTTTCATAGTCATAACATGGTGTGAGAATGTGCCAAGTCAACCCAAGCAAAGCATCAAAGGAGAATACCACAATACTATGCTTTTGCATGCTAAAACAACGCATAATTTCTTCAAGGCACACTAAGCAATCCCAATTGTTTGGAACAAGACATGCTACAGCAATAATCACTAAGCATAAGGTCAAAACAACACCTAGCATGTAAAGCTAAAGTCTAAGTCACATTCAATGCAAGCTCCTCTTGCACTTCAAGCAAGAACTTACTACTCCTTTCCAACACCAAGCAACTTGTTTGCAAAACAACATAGTGAGAACGGGGGTCCAAACTAATTTATTCAAGCAAACTAAACAACCTAAGCAAAACAAACAAAAACTAAGACGCTCCAAGAACCACAGAACTGTGCATGAAACAATAAAAACGAAGTGTCTAGACAGACCTGGGATTTTTATTGATGAAGAAGGGGATGCCTTGGGCATCCCCAATCTTTGATTCTTGTACCTCTTGGATATTTCTTGGGGTGACACCATGGTGGCATCCCCAAGCTTGAGATTTTCTCCATTCTTCATCTCATTACATCATTCTCTCTCTACACCTGAAATTTTCCTTCATACAAAACTTCACACAATCTTCATTAGCAACATTAGTTTATTCAAAAGATATTATACCTCTGGCAAAGCTTTGGAACATAAAGACTTTTGACTAAAAACACAAGATACTGTAGTAACTCCTTCAAAAAGCTCAATTCCCCAAAAGAGAACTCAAAAAGGAATTAATAAGAAGCAAACGCACATAATTGCGTAAATCATCAATCTGAGACCAGGTGAAACCGATTTTTTCGAACATCTTCTGTTGCTCAAATCAAAAAGTGTTGAACTAACTAATGTTAGCTAACATGCTGTGGTATTTATTCGTAAATTTTGAGTTCAGTCCGAGTTACAAAGACTCCTCACGAATTTTGTTCGGTGGAGGGCAAAAATCTGTTTTGGGACAGCAACTCCCCAAATCTTACTTCCCTCTCATTAGAGGTACATCTTGGCACAAAAATCAAACAAAAAGGATAAGGAGAGGTCATTACTGAAGTAATAACTTCCAAGACTCAAGAAAACTCTTGGGTTATCTCCCAACAAGTGATTTTATTTAATGCCTTTAAGTTATGCACAAGACGCAAGAAGAATCAAGTATTTTCAAATGAGGAAGCGAGATCAATACTTGCAAAGTCTTCAACTATGAGAGGTATCTCATCCAAATGAGTTTTGGAGGATCCTTTATCATCTCTCTTTGGTTTAATACTTTCATCAAAATGATTTTCAGGAACAATCCAATCAAAATTCTTTTCAAAGGCCTCATGCATCCCAACAAGCTTAAAGGGTATGGGTATCTTAAATTCATCTCTAGGCTTTGTTTTATCTGAAGTACCCACAACATCTACACATGAGCCTAGCATATTGAAACGCTCAAAGACCTTTTTGGCTTCCCTAGCAACATCATGAAACTCTTTGAGTAAAGTTTCAAAAATAAAATCTCTCTTTTTAGCATTCTTTTCTTCTTTTAGTTTTAAGAACAGAATTTGCATCATGGGGTTAAGGCTAACAAACCTAGCCTCCAACATATGAACTAAAGAAGCCGCAGCAATCTCATAATTAGGAGCAAGTTCTGCTATAGATTTATCCTCAATGTCCTCATGCTTGCTAACATGATTAAAAAATTCTTCAATATTATCTTTCCCAATTATGGAGACACTACCTATTGCAATATCCTTAAGGGCGAACTTAGGGAACAACATGGTGAACTAGAGCAAGGTGGCAACTAGAGTACGAACTAATTTTTTTTTGGGGTTTTTTGGAAAGAGGCAAAAAAAACCAAGCAAAATAAACAAAGCAAACTAAAAACAAAGTAAAGAGAAAGGAAGTGGAGGACTCCCCTTGTGAAGACGTCCTTAGCCTCCCAGGCAATGGCGCCAGCAAAAGCTTGATGCACTACTAGTCCAAGTGGGAGCGCTTCGTCGGGAAACCCCAAGAGCAAGGTGTGAAGCAGCACAGCAGCAAGTTTTCCCTCGGTTAAGAAATCGAGGTTATCAAACCAGTAGGAGGAAGGAAACGTCACACAGGTGTTGCAAGCAACGCGGAGACCTACACAACACAAACTCAAGACTTTGCCCCAACGAACAGTGAGGTTGTCAAGCTCACCGGTCTACTGTAACAAAGTATTAAATGTATGGTGTGGAAGGTAATGGTTTGCAGCAAGTAAACAAGTAACAGTGGAGGATGTATCAATGGTAAAGATTGGACCGGGGTCCATAGTTAACTAGAGGTGCTCTCCTTAGATAAAAAACATGGCATGAAGGGTAAACAAATTACAGCAGGGCAAATGACAGGAATTGAGCAAGGCATAACAATGCAATTACTAGTCAGAAAGATCCTATGAGATTCGATTGGGCAATACAACAAGATACATAGACCGCCATCCAACTGCATCTATGACTAGAAGTACGCCTTCAGGTTATCATCCGAACCCCCTCCAGTATTAAGTTGCAAGCAACAGACAACTGCTTTAAGAAAAGTGTGTAAGGTAAACAGTCCACATGTTCCATGAACAAGAGACCATTTTTTTCTTGCTAGTAGCAACAACACATCTACAACTGAAGATATTATTGTCACTTCCCTTGGAAACTAGAGGCATGAACCCACTATCGAGCATAAATACCCCCTCTTGGAGTCACTAGCAACTACTTGGCCAAGATAACTACTAACAACGGAGAGCATGCAAGATCACAAACAACACAGACATGATAGAATCATAAAGACAAAACCATTAATCAAACCAACATAATAATCTCAATATCCATCGGATCGCCGCAAACACAACATGCATGATTACAAAAATATTAGATCTTGATCATGAACGAAGCTCAAAAGATCTATACATGAAAGCACAAAGGAGGAGATACAACCATCTAGCTACTACATGGGCCCGTAGTCCAAGGTGGAACTACTCACGCATCATACCAGAGAGAAGGCCTCCGGGATGATCTCCCCTCCAGCAGGGTGCTGGGAAGAACTTCAGATCCCCCGATCTAGGGTCGATGGTGGCAGCTATAGATGGTTTCGTGGATATTTGATCGGGTGCCTAGGGTTTCTGCATCGGGGGCTTCTTATAGGCGAAGGGGGAGGTAGAGGCAATGGCCAGGGGCCCCACACCCTGCCTAGGCACGGGCCCACCCCTGGCCGCGCCTAGGGGGTGTGGCCCCTTTGGCTCGCGTCCTCGTCTCCCCTCTGGGCTTCTTGTTCCCCACAGAAAGTAATTGACTTTGTCGTTTGTCCCGTCCAATTCCTAGAATATTCCTTTACTTGCTTTTCTGAAACCAAAAACAGCAGAAAACGGGCAACTGGCACTATGGCAACTTGTTAATAGGTTAGTACCATAAAACATGTAAAAAGCACCTCAAAGTGTAGACAAAGCAAATAAAAGTAGATACTAACAAGCATGGAACATCAAAAATTATATATACGTTTCTGACGTATCACTAGACTAGCCCCCTTCCCGAACCCTAGAGTTTGGGATGGTGCTGCTAGCGTCGCCGCCATCCTCCTGTGGTGGTGTGCGGTGCTCGTGCGCTGATGTGGTCGCCGCCGTGTCTGGTGCGGGTTGCAGTGCCCCCTGGGGTGCTCCCCGTGCCGCCATGAGCTCATCGGCCCCTCTGCTTCCTCTTCAATCCTTCAGCGAGGGCCACCGGTGAGTAATGTTTCTGTGATTACTCGTGCCTCTAGCTACCTCGAGTAACTCTGTGTATATCTAGTGGCCAATCCATATTTAGGTTTTGCACTCATTCTAGTGTGCTTGTGAATTGATGCTATGTTAATCTGATGCTAGTGTTGATCTTATGCTAGTGGCTCATTGTGTTGCCTATGATTAGTAACATGGTTGCTTAGTGTGTTTATCTTCTGTCAGTATCTTGATACTGACAGCAACACTGTTAGTGATGATTCACTGCATCAGTGATTGTTGGCATGTATGTTTATCCATAGACTAAATTTATTCAATAGAGTCTGATGATTCCTTGAAGATGAATGGATATATTGAATGATCTCTGAGTATGGTCTTAGGGAAATGATATATATTTGTCTGCTAGTATATTTATGAAAGCTAGGCTATCATATTGGCTTAGCTGTAGGATCATTTCTTGTGAAACCATCTTAGAATGGTACACAAGTTGATCTTGTTGCTGGTTTTACTTATGGTTAGTACTTGAGACTTGATAGATGCTTAATGATAAGTTGAAAAGTTCACTTAATGTTGATGCCTACGATGCTGGTATGAGGCTCTAGGAACTAAGTTCCTATGTTGTTGTCACTTTCAAAATTGGCTAAGGCATCATAGTTGCTTGGTGGATCTTGGATCCTAGTTGGTTAATTTAATTGATTGATTGGTAGCTTATGAGATGTGAGGTGCTACTCTTTCTTGGATATGTGCCCGGATCTTATAAGAACAAATGATAGAACATATAAGTTGCCTTTTTGGTGTCACCAAATCTATGAGGCTGGTCTGAGACTTTGGTGTGTTTGTTAGAGTTTGGTTTTGGTCTTTATATTTGAAATCCTCTAGGATAGGTTCACCCCACTTGGGTGATCACTGGGAGGTTGTCTTATGAAACAACACATATTTTATGTTTGGCTAAGATAAATAGATCATGTGGAGATTTATGACACTCACCACAAAAATGCATGATTGTGGTGGCTTGATGTGCTGGTGGTGTTGTTGGCCTGTTCCAATCCTTCACCTCCTGATGTTGTTCTTGTTTCCACTGGTTCCTGTTCTTGGCCTTGATCTACCCTGCTCCTCCTAGCTCCTATGAGCTTGTCCTTGCTGTCCACCTGATCCTCCCCCTCCGTATGTCACCATCTATTGATGTTTGGTTTGATCTGGTGTAAGGTTTTGTTGGCTGGTTTCTTGGCTTTGGCTAAGATGCTTGTTCTTGTGTGGTGTGAGCAATGGATAGGTGCACTAGTGCTTGCCCAGGGCTGTGCTTGTACCTTTTACTTGTTGAAGCAGTTGTGGTTGTGTCGACAACACACACATGCATTTTGGCTAGTGAGCTACTTGTGTGTCTGATGCATGGTTGTGGATATGCTCAATGAGGTGTTCTACCCTTTTATCTTGTTACTATTAATCTGCCTGGTGAAACTTGCCCCTTTTACTTGTTGTGATCATTTGACTTGTGGCTCATTTGTTATGAAAGATTGAATTCTTTCATATTGGTGAAACTTGCCCCTAAACGATTTACTCAATGATGTAAAGTTGAGCGGTGCAACTCACTATTCTCTATTGAGAATAAAAATTAATAACTTAACCTTCAATTTTCCTTTTTTTATTATTTATTTTGCAGGTACAAGATTTGAAGATTCAAGATTAGAATAGGTTCAGTTTAGACAGATGTACTCCTTTGTAATTTTATTTCATTCCTTTGTAAGGAATTTATAATAGTTTATTAATATGTAAATATTTCTATTTTTGTAATTTCACTTCTGTAAAGATTATTCATTGACTTAATGAGTTACATTTTGTAACTTATTCATGGAATAAATATATGGAATAAATATTCATTTGTTTGATTGTATTTCTTATTTAGAGTGTGATTAAATAATATTACTAAATCATAACTCTAATCTTTTAAAATATCAACTCAAATCTCAAGTTTTAATTCAAATTCCTTCCCCCCAAAATACCCTAATTCATAAAGATCATGTCAAAATTTATAACGATCACTCTCCAAAGCTATTCCTAAACTTAGAGAGTGAAAGAAACTCTGATCACTTTAAGTTTTTATTTGGCAGAAAATTTACCCACATTTTGCAGATGAATGCATGCATATGCACAATTTCCTAATCTACCCTTCGTTTGTTCCTAAATGCTGGAATGTTACAGACTTCCCCCCTTAATTAAACTTCGTCCCGAAGTTTGCTGAAGTATACCTAAATAGTTCTGGATAGGCTTTTCTTAAGTCATCTTCTTTCTCCCATGCGGCTTGTCTCTCGGGATGATGTTCCCACTGTACCATGCAGTACTTGATTGCCCTATTTATCAACCTTTTCCAGTTTTCTTCCAGAATTTGACAGGGTTGCCAACATAAGTCAGGTCTGCTTGTAATTATATCTCTTGATGTGTGATTGCATCATCAGGAACTTTAAGACATTTTCGGAGTTGTGACACATGGAAAACATTATGAACTTGAGCCAATCTTGAGGGTAGCTCTAAAGCATAAGCTATTGTCCTGTTATGACTAAGTACTTTGAATGGTCTTATATATCTTGGACTTACTTTTCCTTTAACTCCGAACCTCTTAACTCTTTTCATTGGGATTACTTTTAGATATACCATGTCTCCTACTTTAGGATGCCATGATCTTCGACTTAGATCAGCATAACTTTTCTGTCTACTTTGGGCTATCTTCAATCTATTCTTGATGATATCAATGATATCTTGTCTTTCCTTGATATAGTCGGGCGCAAATTCTTTGCTACTCCCAGGCTCATACCAACATATTGGTGATTTTCATTTCCTTCCATAAAGTACTTGGTATGGAGCTGCCTTCAGACTACTCTAATAGCTGTTATTGTAAGAAAAATCTGCCAATGGTAGATGATCTTCCCACGAACCTCCAAAATCTAATGCACAATCCCTAAGCATGTCTTCCAGTATTTGATTTGTTCTTTCAGTTTGCCTCCCAGTCTCTGGATGATAGGCGGTGCTAAAATGTAACTTTGAACCAAGTGCTTCATGTAATTGCTTCCAAAATGCCGAAGTAAACACTAATCCTTTATCAGTTACAATCTTTTTGGGCACTTCGTGCTTACTTACTATCTCCTTGATGTATACTTCTATTAACTTCTAGGCATTATCCTTCTGATTCACCGAAATAAAATGTGCACTTTTAGTGAGTCTATTAACAATCACCCATATCATATCCTTTCGTTTAGGTGTCATGGGCAATCCTGTGATGAAGTCCATACCAATTTCCTCCCATTTCCACTCGGGAATTTCCAAAGGTTGTAATGGTCCTGCTGGACTTTGATGTTCAGCTTTTACCCTTTGGCAAGTATGGCATTCTGACACATATTTTGCAATGTATTTCTTCATGTTATTCCACCAGAATAATTCTTTCAAATCCATGTATACTTCCAGGATGAATGGAATATGGTGTCTCATGTGCCTCTCGAAGGATCACTTCACAAATCTCCGGCACATCTAGAACACAAAGACAATCTTGGAACCATAAAGACTCATAATCTGCTAAGCGAAAAACTGATGTTTGTCCTTGAGATATCCTGCAAATTTCCTCAGCAATAAAAGGATCTTCTGCTTGATGTCTAAAAATTTCGTGCTTAAGATCACTATTCTGTTCTGCAACTACATGCATAGTAGCTAGTCCTCCAAGAGTTTCTGTTCTTATGAATTGAAGCTCTAATCTTTCCAAATCCATCTGTAACTCTTTCGGTAACTCCCGATTGCTAGGCTGAATATCTGCACTTTTACGACTTAAAGCATCTGCTACAACATTTGCTTTTCCAGGGTTATAGTTGTTTGTTAAATCATAATCTTTGATTAGCTCTAACCAATGCTTCTGTTTCATATTGAATTCCTTTTGAGTGAAGAAATAGTTGAGACTTTTATGTTCAGTGTATAACTCACATCTGGCTCCGTAAATAAAATGCCTCCATCCTTTCAGAGCAAAGACTACTGCTGCTAACTCCAAATCATGAGTTGGATAATTAACTTCATGTGGTTTCAGTTGTCTTGATCTGTAAGCAATTACTTTCCGATCTTGCATTAAAACACAACCTAAACCTTCTTTGGATGCATCATAGTATACTGTAAAGTCCTTCCCTGTTTCAGGAACTGCTAAGATTGGAGCGGTAGTTAATATGGTCTTTAACTCCTGAAAACTGGCTTCACACTTCTCATCCCAGATGAATGGTGTATTCTTCCTTAATAATTTGGTCATCGGTCCAGCTATTTTAGAGAAACCTTCAATGAACCTCCGATTGTAACCAGCCATTCCCAACAAACCTCGGATTTGTTTCACATTGGTTGGTGTAGTCCATTCTAATACTGATTGTACTTTGGATGTATTTACAACAATCCCATCTTTACTGATCACATGACCGAGGAATTCTACCTCATCTAGCCAGAACTCACACTTTCTGAACTTAGCATAGAGCTTATGTTCTCTTAGGATCTACAATTCTATTCTCAGATGATCAGCATGCTCTTCCTTATCCTTGGAATATATCAGAATATCATCAATAAACACTACGACAAACTTGTCCAAGTACGACATGAAGATTTTTTTCATCAGATTCATGAATATTGCTGGTATATTGGTCAAACCAAACGGTACGACAAGATATTCATGATGTCCATACCTTGAGACAAATGCTGTCTTCAGAACATCTTATGGTTTGATTTTTATTTGGTGGTATCCGGATCTTAGATCAATCTTAGAAAATATTCCAGCTCCTTTAACTTGATCAAATAGATCTTGAATTCTTGGCAATGGGTAATTATTATTTATGGTAATGTAAGGTTCCCAACCTTTAATAAGGCAGAGATCCCTGTGTTTACAATGCTAGTCCCTGGATCAATAGCTAGCATCCACAGTTAAGATGTAATATCAAGAAACAAAGGTCATAATACAACTTTATAACCAGGAATAATATAGTTCATTACATCTTACATAGCTCATTTGGCTATCACATTACATTGCAGCAGAATATCTATAAGCATGGAGTCCTTCATCTTCAAAGTGCCACAGGCAAACATGTTGGTTGTAGACTTGTAATCCTATTCAACACACTTCACTAACATCAAACAAACCTGCAACATAATAAGTTGCAGCCACAAGGGTCAATACATTTCAATTGTATTGGCAAGTTTCACTACTATGTAGATATAAGTGGATCCTATCAATACATGCATATTTGGCTAAGTAGGGTTTAGGCTCTTTTGCAGAAAGCAATATAGTTTTATCCTATCTTTTCAAAATAGCTTTTGATCTTTGTCAAATCTTTTTGAACTTCTTGGAAAACTCCAAGTGCTTCAAAATCCCTTGTTGTCACCATCAAGTTTTACTTTGAGAAATTGGAATGTCGAGATCTTCCATAGCTTCAGGCCTTAGTTGCTCAGTATTGTCCATAACTGGGGACACGGCTAAGTACTTAGAATTTGATCTTCTGCAGAAGTTGTACACTTTACCCACATGACACAATCTCATCTTGATGCCACCAGTGGCCGCTGGATAAGTACTCACCAAGATGGAGTACTGGCAGATTGAGAATGTGACAAAGTCTTTCCATAGGGTTTCAAGTTCCCTAGCACCAATGGCCGCTTGTCATCCAAGCACCAATGGCCGCTTGTAATCTTGATGCCACCAGTGGCCGCTTGTCATCCAGGCACCAATGTAGGGTTTCAAGTTCCCTAGCACAAATCTAGTTAACCTGAAGATGCCAATGCATGGGTCTTCCACTATGTAGTTGACTAAGCCAGAGCCCATTTAGCATGTGGCTGTACACGGAAGCCACTGTACGAGAAACATGTTGAATCTCTAAGTCCCTGGGTGGTTTTCTTCTAGTGCGCATCCAAAAAGATAGACATATAAACATGGTTCCCTTTGTTGCCACCTTGTCCAAAACTTAAGTATCCTCTTTCCACCCAGGTGGTTCATTGAGTATTTGTTTTATTATATAAAACATATATTTTTCAAACACTTCATATAATCATATCATGTATCCCATCCCAAATACATAGCAGGGCTAAGCATACTACAACTACATTGTTTCCACTAAGGAATATATAAGGGTATCTTATTAGGATTTAGCATAGCATAAAATATAGTAAACCTTATCATGCATGTTTCAAAAATCCACTAAGTGTACTGAAAATAGTAGGACTTGGATGATAGTGTCACTTGCCTTTTTAGTAGAGAATTTTGGTTCAATTCTTGATCTTGCAAATATCACACTCTTCTAACTTCACTACAATTCAATCAAGCAAACACATATTCAACACAACATTCAAACAATTTGTCACACATAAAATAACAAAAACAAGGTCATGCATGCAAGCATGCAGAAGGTAGTTTTATTTGCAAAGGTGGTTTCTACTAGGCTCTAAACATTGTAAGGTTCAAAATTGATCATTTACTAAAGTGGTAAAACCATTTGCAAAAAGGTTTTATCTAAAACCATTTTTAAATCAATTCATTATTTTATGTGGTTGAAAATTCTTTTTAGCAAAGCAATAATTTTATATTGTTCATCAAATAAGTTGTTAATTCACAAAACTTGGTGTTTAGGGTCAGAAGGTTTGAATCAAAACATTTCCCAAACGCTTTAACTCAAAAATCATTTCCATATCAAAATCAATATTTTTATTTGACTAGAAATGAGATAATTCAAGTATTTATTCCTAAACTTCACAAAATTCATTTTTAAAACCATGAGTTGGTTCCTAAGGTCAGTAGGTTCACAAAAAACCATTTTGCAAAGATTTCACATTAAAATTTTATCTAGAACAATTTTTATATTCAAAATAAGCCTACACATGTTTCTGCAAATTCAACCAATTTTCCAGAAGCAAATCATTAAACAAAATGCATGGTTGAAAATTACTTGTTCTACTGATTCTATTGATATAAAATTTGCAAATTTTGGACGTGTGGATCAAAAGTTATGCAATTTACAAATTTGCAATTCAATCATATTCTATTTCTGTTTTTAAACCAAACTTCGTCCACGTGGCGCAATCTAATTGGCCGGTACCGCTTCGGGTGGATCGGGCTCTCTGGATCGTTGGATCTAAGTTAAATCGCTCGGCTCTGATGCGCCCATACCCTTTCAGTTAAAATCTAATCGCAGCCATATGATTCACATCGCACGGCTCACAGCAGCTCGACCATGATCTGGCGGCGCTGGCGGTGGCAGACGGCAGCGCGCGGTTAGACGGTGGTGTCGCGGCGGTTACAGGAAGAAAGGGGAGAAGTGGAGGTGCTCACCGTGCTCACAGGGTCCTGGTGAAGCTCAAGGCGTTGATGGTTTGGCGAGGGGCGCTCAGGAACGGCGACGATTGCTCGCCGGAGTAGCCTCGGCGACGGCGACTCTTTCTTGGTGGAGGTGGGGCTGCAGGTCGCCCTAAGGCAAGGTAGGGGTATGGTTAGACGCTCACTGATCTGGGGAAGATAGCTGCATCATCGAGAGAGCTTAGGGCGGTCGGAGTTCACCTGGGATGCTCGACAGAGCAATGGCAGACGGCGGTGGCGAGTCGAGCTTGTCCTTGCCGACGCTCTGCGGCAAGCACGGGCGAACGGGTGACACGAGGAGATGCGCCAGGAGGTGGGGAACAGGCTAGTGTGCAGTGGGAGTCGAGGCGAGGATGGACGACACCGGAATTGATCGCGAATCTCGTCGGAGTCCGCGGCGGTGCAAGGGAAAATCTGGGCAGCCCTGGGGCAGAGGGGAGGCGCCGTCTGGGGAAAAAGAGAGGAGAGTGGGGCGATTTAACGAGCGTGGTCACTGCGAGGAATTAAGGCTGCCATCAACGCGTATTCATCGCCGGAATTACTCGGCTGCAACGGCAGGGCGACGAGGTCGCGAGATTAAAGACGACCGTGTGGCAGTGGGGTCCATCTGGCAGTGAGGGAGAGAGAGAGGGCGTTGGGTCCACCTGTATGTGTCTCTGCGGGTTGTTATCTACGTAGAAAACGTTTCGCCGTGGGGAAGATCTGGTGGGCTGGACTGGGCCTTGATGGGCTTGCTTAGTTGGGTTGTGTTGTTTCACTTTTTTTTATTCTGTAAGCTTTTTCTTTTTCTATTTGATTTTCTGTTTCGATTTTCAATCAAACAATTCAAACTCCAAATGAATTCAAACTTCCACCAAACTTTGTATCATTTTTAGTTCTGCTTAACAACACAATACAAAGTCCAAATCAAATAATACTTTTATTCCTTTAGGATCTATTTAATAATTAAATAAAATAGTCCTTACTTATTAATTCAAATAGGATTTGATTTATTTTTTAAAAAATTCTATTTGAAATCTAAATTAATACCAAAATCAATTCAGTAGGTTTTATTTGAAAATATAAAACACTTGGAAATATTATTTAAAATAAATTAACAAGTTTTAGTGTTTATTTAAAATAGAAAAACCTTTACTTTAATAAAATTGGATAATAATAAATCCTCATTATTTTATTTAATTAAACCTTTACTCTTTTTATCAAATAGTAATATTTCATTTCAAAAGCTTGGACAAGATTTAATTTGGCTCAATAAAATAATCTTTAATCATAATTCTACCTTTGCTTTTGAAAATCAAATCTTTTTATTAAAAGATCCAAAAATAGTAATTCCAATTATTAAAACTTTCTTTATTAATTGTTTATCTTTTTAAATCCCTTTAGGATTTTATTTGATCCAAATAGGTTTTGATGTTTCCAATTGGAATCAAAAAGTTTCTTCTCACCCTGAAAATCAACAATTGTTTATTTTGTTTATTTATTTTTCATATTTCAAAATTTAGAAAATTTTGGGATGTGACAGGCTACCACCCTTAAAATAAATCTCGTCCCGAGATTTGGGAAGGCTAAAGGTTACAAGTTGGCTTCAAGGCAACTAGGGTACTACCACCCTTAAAATAAAGTCTCATAGGTTTACATTGATGGTTCACTTGACTATGGGTTCAACACTTGATATCGAGACAAGGAATCCTTATTTTACTCTTCTGAATTAACTAATTCCTGACATCCATTTCTTCTATCTCTTCAAAGTTTCCATCCATGTCAATGTGGTTCACATGTCCTTTCTGGGTCACATTGGAGTCATTTCCATTGGCTCTTCTAGCATCCTTTTTATTTTTCTTCTCAGGGCAGTCTGATGCATAGTGCCCAAGTTCCTTACAATTATAGCATTGTAACTGGCTAATGTCTTTCTTCCTGAAAGTGTCATGTTGGTTCTGACCAAGGTCATCTCCATTGTCAGTATCATTTCCATTATTTTCACTTCCATTGTTGTTGTGGTGATGTGGTTCAGAATCTTCATTGCTCTTTTTGAATGAATGCTTCTTTTTTGATGATCCTGAGTGATTCTTGAGTTTATGCTTCCTCTTTCTGTTCTCAACTTGATTCATCTTGTTTTCCAATATAGTGGCTTTGTCACAGAGTGATTGATAAGTTGGGACATAGGCAACAACTAGCTGCAGGTTCAACTCAACATTAAGTCCTTCAAGAAATTTTTCTTTTCTCTTAGTATCTATATCAACTTCATCCGGTGCATAGCGTGCCAGATTGTTGAATTCTTCAATATATTCAGCCACACTGAGGTGACGTTGTTTCAGATTGTGAAACTCCTTTTTCTTCAAGTACATCACTCCAGGTGAGATGTGAGCGGTTCTGAATCCATCCTCAAAAATAGCCCAAGTTACATCTTCAAGGGGAGTAGTGATTTGAAAGTTGTCTCACCATGTTGCTGTTGGTCCTTCAAGCAGAAATGCTGCAAACCTTACTTTTTCTTCATCGGTGCAGCCAACAGTCACTAGGTCTTTGTTCACTGAACGTAACCAATCATCAGCTTCCATTGGATCAGTTGTTCCAGAGAACCTTGCAGGCCTAAGTTTCAGAAACTTGGTGAGCATGTCAAGTGCTGGAGGATTATTCTGATTGTTGTTGTTGTTGTTGTTGTTGTTGTTGTTGTTGTTGTTGTTGTTGTTGTTGTTGTTGTTGTTGTTGTTGTTGTTGTTGTTGTTGTTGTTGTTGTTGTTGTTGTTGTTGTTGTTGTTGTTCTAATTCTGTATGAGTGTGGTCATCTCCTGCATCAACTGTGTATTAACTTCCAACATCTGTTGTATCTCAGGGGGAATGTTGTTGTTTTGGTTGGGGTTGGCACGACGAGGAGGCATCTGTTGGTTTGATAGGGATAAGTATTGGTGGATAGTTTTTCAAGAAGTTTTAACACACAACTCAAAAACAACCAAGTTCAATCAAACAATCAACAAGCAACTATCCACTTAACAACTTATGAGCTTAACTCATGAGTTGAAGGAAACAACAAGTTTTCTTGAAAATAATAACTTAGTATAATCATACCTCATAGGTCAATATGATCCATACTCTAACTTGGTATCAATGTATTTGGTAGGCAATTCTAATGTCTCTTGGTTTTTCACTTGTAGTCCTTAGTGATGTCTAAGTTAAAATCTTTGGTGAAAATAAAGTTGAAACCACTTGAAGATGTTGAAGTCATTAGAGTTGATGAAATCTTTGGCACATGGTGAAGTATTTGGCCATGGGGTAGGCTTGTCCATCAAGTTGAAATAGAGATACGTAGAGTCAAAACCAAAAAGGTTGAGGAAAGAGTTTACAAGATTGTTTGTAAATATGTTTTGGAACAAAAACAACTCTTATTTTTCTAAGGGGTTTTGTCCAATCCTAGGGTTACAATCCTACAGGCAACACAGTGCTCTGATACCATCTGTAAGGTTCCCAACCTTTAATAAGGTAGAGATCCCTGTGTTTACAATGCTAGTCCCTGGATCAATAGCTAGCATCCACAGTTAAGATGTAATATCAAGAAACAAAGGTCATAATACAACTTTATAACCAGGAATAATATAGTTCATTACATCTTACATAGCTCATTTGGCTATCACATTACATTGCAGCAGAATATCTATAATCATGGAGTCCTTCGTCTTCAAAGTGCCACAGGCAAACATGTTGGTTGTAGACTTGTAATCCTATTCAACACACTTCACTAACATCAAACAAACCTGCAACATAATAAGTTGCAGCCACAAGGGTCAATACATTTCAATTGTATTGGCAAGTTTCACTACTATGTAGATATAAGTGGATCCTATCAATACATGCATATTTGGCTAAGTAGGGTTTAGGCTCTTTTGTAGAAAGCAATATAGTTTTATCCTATCTTTTCAAAATAGCTTTTGATCTTTGTCAAATCTTTTTGAACTTCTTGGAAAACTCCAAGTGCTTCAAAATCCCTTGTTGTCACCATCAAGTTTTACTTTGAGAAATTGGAATGTCGAGATCTTCCATAGCTTCAAGCCTTAGTTGCTCAGTATTGTCCATAACCGGGGACACGTCTAAGTACTTAGAATTTGATCTTCTGCAGAAGTTGTACACTTTACCCACATGACACAATCTCATCTTGATGCCACTAGTGGCCGCTGGATAAGTACTCACCAAGATGGAGTACTGGCAGATTGAGAATGTGACAAAGTCTTTCCATAGGAGTCCTCCCAATACACAATGCTAGCTTGTCATCCAGGCACCAATGTAGGGTTTCAAGTTCCCTAGAACAAATCTAGTTAACCTGAAGATGCCAATTCATGGGTCTTCCACTATGTAGTTGACTAAGCCAGAGCCCATTTAGCATGTGGCTGTACACGGAAGCCACTGTACGAGAAACATGTTCAATCTCTAAGTCCCTGGGTGGTTTTCTTCTAGTGCACATCCAAAAAGATAGCCATATAAACATGGTTCCCTTTGTTGCCACCTTGTCCAAAACTTAAGTATCCTCTTTCCACCCAGGTGGTTCATTGAGTACTTGTTTTATTATATAAAACATATATTTTTCAAACACTTCATATAATCATATCATGTATCCCATCCCAAATATATAGCAGGGCTAAGCATACTACAACTACATTGTTTCCACTAAGGAATATATAAGGGTATCTTATTAGGATTTAGCATAGCATAAAATATAGTAAATCTTATCATGCATGTTTCAAAAATCCACTAAGTGTACTAAAAATAGTAGGACTTGGATGATAGTGTCACTTGCCTTTTTAGTAGAGAATGTTGGTTCACTTCTTGATCTTGCAAATATCACACTCTTCTAAATTCAATCAAGCAAACACATATTCAACACAACATTCAAACAATTTGTCACACATAAAATAACAAAAACAAGGTCATGCATGCAAGCATGCAAAAGGTAGTTTTATTCGCAAAGGTGGTTTCTACTAGGCTCTAAACATTGTAAGGTTCAAAAGTAATCATTTACTAAAGTGGTAAACCATTTGCAAAAAGGTTTTATCTAAAACCATTTTTAAATCAATTCATTATTTTATGTGGCTGAAAATGCTTTTTAGCAAAGCAATAATTTTATATTTTTCATCACATAAGTTGTTAATTCACAAAACTTGGTGTTTAGGGTCAGAAGGTTTGAATCAAAACATTTCCCAAAGGTTTAACTCAAAAATTATTTCCATATCAAAATCAATATTTTTATTTGACTAGAAATGAGCTAATTCAAGTATTTATTCCTAAACTTCACAAAATTCATTTTTAAATCCATGAGTTGGTTCCTAAGGTCAGTAGGTTCACAAAAAACCATTTTACAAAGATTTCACATTAAAATTTTATCTAGAACAATTTTTATATTCAAAATAAGCCTATACATGTTTCTGCAAATTCAACCAATTTTCCAGAAGCAAATCATTAAACAAAATGCATGGTTGAAAATTACTTGTTCTACTGATTCTATTGATATAAAATTTGCAAATTTTGGACGTGTGGATCAAAAGTTATGCAATTTACAAATTTGCAATTCAATCATATTCTATTTCTGTTTTTAAACCAAACTTCGTCCACGTGGCGCAATCTAATTGGCCGGTACCGCTTCGGGTGGATCGGGCTCTCTGGATCGTTGGATCTAAGTTAAATCGCTCGGCTCTGATGCGCCCATACCCTTTCAGTTAAAATCTAATCGCAGCCATACGATTCGCATCGCACGGCTCACAGCAGCTCGACCAAGATCTGGCGGCGCTGGCGGTGGCAGACGGCGGCGCGCGGTCAGACGGTGGCGTCGCGGCGGTTACAGGAATCAAGGGGAGAAGCGGAGGTGCTCACCGTGCTCGCAGGGTCCTGGTGAAGCTCAAGGCGTTGATGGTTTGGCGAGGGGCGCTCAGGAACGGCGACGATTGCTCGCCGGAGTAGCTACTGACGACGGGCGGCTCTGTTTGCTGGTGGAGGTGAGGCTGCAGGTCTCCCTAAGGCTAGGTAGGGGTATGGTTAGACGCGCACTGATCTGGGGAAGATAGGTGCATCATCGAGAGAGCTTAGGGCGGTCGGAGTTCACCTGGGATGCTCGATGGAGCAATGGCAGACGGCGGTTGCGAGTCGAGCTTGTCCTTGCCGACGCTCTGGGGCAAGCGCGGGCGAACGGGTGGCACGAGGAGATGCGCCAGGAGGTGGGGAACATGCTAGTGTGCAGTTGGAGTCGAGGCGAGGCTGGACGGCGCCGAAATTGATCGCGAAGCTTGTCGGAGTCCGCGGCGGTGCAAGGGAAAATCTAGGCAGCCCTGGGGCAGAGGGGAGGCGCTGCCTGGGGGAAAAGAGAGGAGAGTGGGCGATTTAACGAGCGTGGTCACTGCGAGGAATTAAGGCCGCCATCAATGCATATTCATCGCCGGAATTATTCGGCTGCAACGGCAGGGCGACGAGGTCGCGAGATTGAAGACGACCGCGTGGTAGTGGGGTCCATCTGGCAGTGAGGGAGAGAGAGAGAGGGCGTTGGGTCCACCTGTCTGTGTCTCTGCGGGTTGTTATCTGCGTACAAAACGTTTCGCCGTGGGGAAGAGCTGGTGGGCTGGACTGAGCCTTGATGGGCTTGCTTAGTTGGGCTGTGTTGTTTCACTTTTTTTTTATTCTGTAAGCTTTTTCTTTTTCTATTTGATTTTCTGTTTTGATTTTCAATCAAACAATTCAAACTCCAAATGAATTCAAACTTCCACCAAACTTTGTATCATTTTTAGTTCTGTTTAAGAACACAATTCAAAGTCCAAATAAAATAATACTTTTATTCCTTAAGGATCTATTTAATAATTAAATAAAATAGTCCTTACTTATTAATTCAAATAGGATTTGATTTATTTTTTAAAAAATTCTATTTGAAATCTAAATTAATACCAAAATCAATTCAGTAGGTTTTATTTGAAAATATAAAACACTTGGAAATCTTATTTAAAATAAATTAACAAGTTTTAGTGTTTATTTAAAATAGAAATACCTTTACTTTAATAAAATTGGATAATAATAAATCCTCATTATTTTATTTATAAACCTTTACTCTTTTATCAAATAGTAATATTTCATTTCAAAAGCTTGGCCAAGGTTTAATTTGGCACAATAAAATAATCTTTAATCATAATTCTACCTTTGCTTTTGAAAATCAAATCTTTTTATTAAAAGATCCAAAAATAGTAATTCCAATTATTAAAACTTTCTTTATTAATTGTTTATCTTTTTAAATCCCTTTAGGATTTTATTTGATCCAAATAGGTTTTGATGTTTCCAATTGGAAACAAAAAGTTTCTTCTCACCCTGAAATCAACAATTGTTTATTTTGTTTATTTATTTTTCATATTTCAAAATTTGGAAAATTTTGGGATGTGACAGGTAACATTGTTCATATTTCTGTAGTCCCCAAACATCCTTCTTCCTCCATCTCTTTTATCCACAAAGATCACCGGTGTTCCCCATGGGGATACACTTTCTTGGATGAATCCTTTTCTGGCTAACTCATCAATTTGCTCTTTGAGTTCTTTTAATTCTTTTGGTCCCATTTTGTATGGTGCTTGAGCTATTGGTGTTGTACCCGGAATCAGATCAATGGTGAACTCTATTTCCCGATCTGGTGGCATTCCTGGTAATTCTGCTGGAAAAAAAATCTGGAAACTCATTTAGTATAGGAATATCTTCCAACTTGACCTCCTTCATTGATTTCAACTGAAGATCCACCATGATATGACTATGCTTATCTACTTGATAAATTATCCTTGCTCCACTCGGAGTTTTGATTGAGACAGTTTTGTCCTCACAATTAATCTGGGCCCCATGTTCAGTCATCCAATCCATACCCAGCACTACTGCAATTCCCTTCAAAGGAATCACATAAAGGTCCACAAAGTAGGTACAACCATAGATCGAGATAACTTGATCTTGTTTAATGTGGCGTACAACTACATTTCCCCCTGCCATCACCATGGTCATAGGGTTTTCTAACGTTGCCCTTCTAATCCCGAATTTATCACAGAATTCTTTAGAAATGACTACCCGGTGGTTTACTCGGATAGTCACGCTTGATATGGCCCTTCTGGCCACAACCGTAACAAATAACTACTGCCTTTGTGCATTCTCTCTGGAAATTCCCTAAAAGTCCACAATTGTTGCAGATAACATTTCTCCGGGGATTGGACTGATTTCCACCATTTCCCTTGTTATTGTTATTTTTATTGTTGTTATAGGCTTTGTTCCTGAGATTGAACTCCAAATTGGGTTTAGGTTTACTTGCATGAATCCTCTTAGTTTCCTTCTTGCCTCTCTTCCTCTTATCCTCCTGGACATTCTTGTAGTCATCTTCAAAAGTGATGGCTGCATCCAGTAACTGCTAATAGGTTTGTTTATTGGCCAACCTCAACTGCATCCTCACAAATGGATTTAACCCTCGCAGGAAACGCTTCTTTCTCTTCTCTTCAGTGTTCACTTCATCCTCGGCATAACGAGACAGTTGGCTAAACTCCCGGATGTACTTCATGACACTAGTATAACCTTGCTGAAGCTCCTCAAATTCTCTCTGCTTCAACTCCATAACACTCTATGGAACATGATACTCATGGAACCTCTGCTTGAACTCTTCCCAAGTATACTCTCTTCCTGGTTGTTGCATGGCTAACTGATTTTCCCACCATGATGTTGCAGGTCCTGTTAGAAGATCAGTTGCATACCTCGGTTTTTCCTCATCATTACAACCTACAGTCTTTAGCTTCCTCTCTGTATCTGCTAGCCAATCTTCTGCATCCATTGGTTCAGGGGCTGATGCAAAAGGTAACGGCCTTGCATTCTGGAAGTCAGAAAGACTCACTTCTCCACCTTCAGGTGCTCTCTGGTTTCCAGCTCGTCCCAACAACTCTTCCATGAAATTGTTTTGGTTTTCTTGCATCATTTGCATATACTGCATAAAATTCTGCTCCATTAACGGCCTCATTGGTGGTGGTGGTAATGTTCCTTGATTTCCGGCATGTGCATCAGCCTTCTCCTTGGCCTCACGTTCCATGCGCTGCTGCTCAGATTCAGTTTCTACACCCGTGTCCATGACCCCCTAGTCCTGTAACATAAAGCAAATACTCATAATTACATCATGCACATGTGTTCTGAGCTCAACTTTACACACAGAACTAGTCACACAATGGAAATCCAAATAAAATCCAAATATGCATTTCACATACTCCCTCTGATCCATATTACTTGTCATTGAAATGGATGTATCTAGCACTAAAACATGTCTAGATACATCCATTTTAGTGACAAGTAATATGGATCGGAGGGAGTATTATACATTACAAGCATCATAACAAAGTACAAAGTCATCATACTTGTACCCTACAAGTACCATAGTAAAATAAACATACTACTTCACTTATTTATCTACATCATTTTCTCGGATTACAATACGCAATACCCGATACTTCCTAATAAGTCGCCTGCTTCTAGTATCCATGACGCTCATCATGCATGCTTGAAGTCCAACCATGATGACATAACATCCATCGCACAGTTTGTGGAAAAATGGCCTTCTAGAAGGAACATACTCAGTATCTGAAGTATCAGTACTTGAGTCATTACTCAACCTGAGTGTATTGACTCCCTCCAACTCAGCTGAAAATTCTTCAGAAACATGTTCAACATCATCACCCTCTTGCCACTCCTGACCTTCATTCCTTGAGTTGTCAACAGAATACGCAGATTCTGTTGCTCTCCAGGTGTTGTGTTGGGCAAGATAGTTAAACACTGGATAATGTATATTCTCTGGGTTTTGAGAAGATGTTGGTGATTCAAACACTCTCTCCCCAGGATCTTCCTCCTCCTCCTAAACATCTACAAATATGGTATTTCTACTACTGTTACTAGGATTATTTCTTGCACCCATCCAACTGGATTGTCCAACATTTCTGTCTGATCCATCTATGGACATTTGATTTCCTTGGGATCCTTCAAATGATCCCATTCCCCAACCATCAGAATTCTCAATAGGAATTTCGGAATTAGACCCTTCCTCTGAACCCTATGGCACATGATACCGCATATCTAATATAGCATCATAGGTAGGTTCAGGTCTAGGTGAATAACGATATGGTGTAAAAGATTCGGAATCTATGGGTATATACTTAAAGATTGGTTTCATACTACTGCTTGCTTCTTTCTCCAACTGGAATGCTAACTTCTTTATTATTTACCGGATTAGTTAGATCATCTAACATGTCATTTTTATCTTCAACAATAACTTGATGTGTCTTATAAAAAGACGCAACAAGTGTTTGATATCGATCCATAAACTTGGAAGCTAACTTAGGATGCTTCTTTACCAAAGTAAGATGATTCGGTACTAGCTCCGAGTCTATAGGATAACGAGGAATCACAGAAAATGTGTGATACGTCGAAACATATCTATAATTTTTTATGTTCCATGCTTGTTTAGTATCTTCTTTGCTTTGCTTTGTCTACACTTTGAGGTGTTTCTATATCTTTTCTAGAACTAACCTATTAGCAAGTTGCCATAGTGTCGGTTGCTTGTTTTCTTCTGTTTTTGGTTCCAGAAAAGGCAGAAAATCAATATTCTCGGAATTGGACGGGACAAAAGCCAGTCATTATTTTCCCGGACCAACACAGAACCACGAAGCAGAGACGGAGTAGGGCACCAGGGTGGCCGCACCCCCCCAGGCGCGGGAAATCCCTGGGGCGCCTACAGGGGTGTGGCCCCCCTGGCTGCCTCCTCGCCTTGCCTATAAAAGCCACCCGAAGAGAAAACCCTTGATCATCGATCAGAAAGCCACGAAAAGTTCCGTTGCGCCGCTGCCACCGAAGGGGAGATTCGAGGACAGAAAGTCTCTGTTCCGGCACCCTGCCGGGACGGGGAAGTGCCCCCAGAGCCATCTCCATCGATCTCCACCACCATCTCCATCACTATTGTTGATTCCCATGATAAGAAGGGAGTAGTTCTTCTTCGAGGCTAAGGGCTCTACTAGCAGCTATGTGTTCATCTCTCTCTATGCATGATCTTGTGCTCATGAGCTTTGTAATCAAGTAGATCTACCTTGCTACTCAAGTGCTTCATTATATCTCTGATCTTCCCATGTGTGTGAAAGTGACAGCATTCACGCCATGGTGGCACTTAGGCTTGAGTCTACATAAATACTCTTTGTGCTTTAATAGATCTATGCTTTTCCCCATGTGTGTGAAAGTGATAGCAGGCATATCGTGTGTCACAATTTGGCTAGATTGAATATTTGTTATGAGTTATATTTGGAGTTGGATGTCTCTATGAAATTGTGGTGTTTGTTGGAACCTTCTAGCGCTCAAGGTGACAGTGTGGGGTTATCTAGATTGGGGAAGGCGGACTTTGGGGTGTGCTTTTATAGCCCTACCATGAATTAGAGTGTCCAACCGGAGAGTAGTTAAGAGTAGTATCATGAAGAGAGGATATTTATATGAGAGAGTGTTCACTAGTGAAAGTATGATCCCTAGTCCTTGTTTCTAAGCATTAAAACACCGTTTGCTACTAGATCAGTTACATGTTTGCTTGCTTCCATCCTTTTGCCTTTAGTCTTTACCTCACCGTCAAGCTATTTTTTGGCACTCACACACGTTACCCAACGTCAACAACAAGTTAGAAGCTATTTTCTGGCACCGTTACCACTTGTATTTCACTATCTCTTCGCCGAACTAGTGCACTTATACACTTGACAAGTGTATTGGGTGTGTTGGGGACACAAGTGACTTCTTGTTTCTTGATTGCAGGGTTGCTTGAGAGAGAATACCTTTGACCACTTCCTCCCCAGGTTTGATAAACCTTGGGTAATCCACTTAAGGGAAACTTGCTGCTATTCTACAAACCTCTGCACTTGGAGGCCCAACAACTGTCAACAAGAATAGAAGTGCATAGACATCAAGCTCTTTTTCTGGTGCCGTTGCCGGGGAGGTAAGGTAAAAGATACTCACATCCTCCGGTGTGAGTACCCGAAGTTATTTCATTTTGATTCTGCAATTTTGTCTTTCTGTTTCTTGTTTTCACTAGTTAGGCTTAATGGAAAACAACAACAAAAAATTAGAGAGCTCTATAGCATTTATATTGAGTTAGGACATGGAGTGTTCGAAGAGAAAATTAAAAAACCTATGGAACTTTATTTGCTTGGTCATAGCAATTTTATTAGTATGAATTCTTTGGACACCATTATTGCTAAGCTATGGAAAAGTCAAAGCTTGGGGAAGCTAGTTTTGATGAAAATGATCTTTTTAGTCCCCCATCTTTGGAATATAGCTATTCTATTGCTTATGATGATACCAAACCTCCCATATATGATGACTAAAATGATGAATATGATATTTCCAGTCCACCTACTATTGAGGAGGAAATTTATTGTGATTACAATATGCCTCCTATATTTTATGATTATGGTGATGAGAATAACAATGATAGCTATTTTGTTGAATTTTCTCCCACTATAATTAATAAGAATGACTTTGCTTATGTGGAGAGTAATAATTATTTTATGCATGTGGCTCATGATAAGAATGTTTTATGTGATAGTTATATTGTTAATTTTATTCATGTTGGTACTGAAAGTTATTATGAGAGAGGGAAACATGGTCTTATGCATCTCAATAATATTAAGTTTCTCCTCTTTATGTTGAAGATTTTGAAGTTGCACTTGTTTTGCTTTCCTATGCCTATTGCTTTGTGCTTTCATGACTTGTTTATTTACAAGATTCCTATGCATAGGAAGTGGGTTAGACTTAAATGTGTTTTGAATCTGCTTCTTGATGCTCTCTTTTACTTCAATTCATATTTCTTATGTGAGCATCTTCTTAAACTATCAATCCTAACTTAAAGGCGTTAAAGAAAAGTACTTGTTGGGAGATAATCCAAGAGTTCTATTGAGTCTTGGAAGTTATTACTTCAGTAATTACCTCTCCTTATCCTTTTTGGTTGCTTTTTGTGCCAAGAATGACCTCTAATGAGAGGGAAGTAAGATTTGGGGAGTTGTTGTCCCGAAACAGATTTATGTCCTCCACAATACAAATTCGTGAGGAGTCTTTGTAAGTCGGATTGAGCTGAAAATTTATGAACAAATCCTCCAGTATGTTAGCTAACTTTAGTTAGATCAACACTTTTTTATTTGAGCAATAGAAGGTCTTCGAAAAAATTGGTTTCTACCTGCTGGTATGTTTTGACAGATTTCTACCATTATTTGCATTTGCTTCTTATTGATTCCGTTTTGGGTTCTTTTTGGGAAATTGAGTTTTTTGAAGGAGTTGCTACAGTATCTTGTGTTTTTAGTGAAAAGTTTTGCTGTTCCAAAGCTTTTCCTAAGGGTCTACTATCTTTTGAATACACTAATGTTGCTAATGAAGATTGTCTGAAGCTTTGTATGAAGGAAAACATTTAGGTGTAGAGAGAGAATGATGTAATGAGATGAAGAGTGGACAAAATCTCAAGCTTGGGGATGCCACCTCGGTGTCACCACAAGAAATATCCAACAGGTACAAGCGTCAAAGCTTGGGGATGCCCAAGGCATCCCCTTCTTCATCAATAAAAATCTCAGGTCTTTCTAGACACTTCGTTTTTATTGTTTCATGCATTGTTGTGTTGTTCTTGGAGCATCTTAGTTTTCGTTTTTGGTTTTCGTTTGCTTATTTTTCTTGATTAAGTTGGTTGGTTATACCACACTTCTTTTGGATAGAGACACACTCTGTTTCCATTGCCTAGAACACTCTAGTTTTCACTCTTATTGTTTTGTGAGTGTTCTCTTTTGCTAGCATTGTATTTAGCCTTAGTTTTCTTGTGATTTCAGCTTAGAACTTTTTAGTTATTATTTGTGGATTTGTAAGACAATCTGAATGATATTTATTGATTATTATCTTTGTGAGTTGTTTCAAATAAGTTGATTGGTGTTGGAAAAGAGTAGGAAGCTTCATGCTTATAGTGGTACAAAAGGAAAATTGTTTTGACTGTGGCTTAGACTTTATCATGTCATTGCTAGATGTTGTTTTGATCTTATGCTTAGTGATTATTGTTGTAGCATGACTTGTTCCAAATAATTGGGATTGCTTAATGTGCCTTGAAGAAATCATGCGTTGTTTTAGCATACAAAAGCATAGTATTGCGGTATTCTCCTTTGATGCTTTGTTTGGGTTGACTTGGAACATGCTCACACCATGTTATGACTATGAACAAGTCACCATAGCCTCTATGTTCATTTAGTCCTTGACTTGTAGTACCACTCTATGCTTTGATTAGTAATGCTTTGTTGCTCTGCATCATTATGGCCATTATGCTCTCTTAGTTGGTTGCTCCTAGTCTTTTTCTAGCCTCCACTTGTATGAGTAAGCTCTACTCATGCTTCCAACTCCCAAGAAACCAAGTTATTCCAAAGTGTCCACTATAAACTCCTATGCATGGTGTGTTACACCATTCCAAGTATATTCTTGTTTTCAGCTATCTTCCAATTAAAAACTATTTTGTTATGTGAAAACTTAGTGATTAAAGCCCTCACAAACTTGATGGCACACTTTATATTATTTGCCCCTGATAAACTTGAACCATTGTGTCGTCTATGTTGTATATGCTTGAACTTATACGTTGGAATTAGCAGAACCATGCTATCATGGGGAACGTTTTCAACATTGCACTTGTACTTTGTACTCAGTTGATATCATGTTATTTTGTCTATGGATGTCACCGGTGTGAAATAAAGAGGGAACTTATAAGTCTATGGAGTTTTTATTTTGTGTTAGAGAAACTCCTAGGCCGCTAGCCTAAGCCATGCCTAATCATGGTGGAAACTTGCACCATCACCATAGTGAGCTATCTATGAAGCATCCTCAATAAAAATCTATGCACATAGTAAATAAAAAGATCGCTGAGATGCTCATTGTCTGCTTGCCTTGTCATTTTGGTTATGTGATAGCTCCTGTACCATGTGCAAGGGGTACCCTGTTGGCGGTTCTCTATGATATGCATGTACTTACAATGGTAAGAACTTACAGGTGACTGAATTTGAGTAGCATGAGGTGTGGCCCTCGTATTCAAGGGACTTGAGATTGCCAACTTATACTTTGTCAAGCATATACTCCATAGTTTGTTCACTTTAACCTTAATCACTTCAAGACACTTATGATAGGGGCAATGAGGGCTGAAAGATAACAAGTACCATAATTTTTGGAAGCTCTTTTTGAAACTTGAAATCCCTGCTTCCCTTTATGAAGGGCCTTTCTTCCACTATTATTGAGTCTCCACCTTCTACCTTTAGGCACCTTTAAGAGAGAATAGTTGTCATTCTGTGTGCAGTGTCCCAAAACTTATTGATTAATGCATATTGTGATATTACTTGTTCTTGTGCTACTTGTTTCTAGTCACCCTTGTGAACTTTGAAGGTGTCCTATGCATCTATTTGATACTCCATGAGAGACAAGCTGAATGTCACTATGCTATGTTTTCTATATGTGAAACAAACAAATGTCTTTCAATGCATTGTTATTCATGAATCTTTGTTTGTATCCTTTCATATTGCATGATTAGTTACTCTGTCTTATTGTTAGAACTCCATCTTTCATGCACATGTTTAGAGTTCTTTGATCCTAGCTTTCAATGCTTGCAAATGGTTTGATCTTGGTTTTGATGGAGCATGTCACCTCAAATATTATTGTTTTTATCACTTACCTACTCGAGGACGAGCAGGAGTTAAGCTTGGGGATGCTTGATACGTCGTAAACGTATCTATAATTTTTGATGTTCCATGCTTGTTTAGTATCTACTTTGCTTTGCTTTGTCTACACTTTGAGGTGTTTTTATATCTTTTCTGGAACTAACCTATTAACAAGTGGCCACAGTGCGAGTTGCCTGTTTTCTTTTGTTTTTGGTTCCAGAAAAGGCAAAAAATCAATATTCTCGGAATTGGACGGGACAAAAGCCAAAGTCATTATTTTTCCCGGACCAACATGGAACCACGAAGCAGAGACGGAGTAGGGCACCAGGGTGGCCGTACCCCCCCCCCCAGGCGCGGGCAAGCCCTCGTGGTGCATACAGGGGGTGCGGTTGCCACCGACAAGTGCACCGATAGTGGAAGCGTGGATCGATCCCATTGGGGTGAGATTCACCGGAGAATAAGGGAGGCCTTTTGTGGCGTTGGTGGTTTGATACCACCCCCTCTCTAAACGAGATGTACTCCATGTTGGGAGGAACTCGGTAAAATATCGGTGTCCCCGCGTGCCTCGGTTATCTCTATACCCGAGCTCTTTACTTATGCACTTTACATTGTGATAGCCTTCGTGCTTGAAGTAATATATATCTTGCTATCACTTTGTTGCTTGTATTGCTTAGCATAAGTTGTTGGTGCTCATAGGTAAACCTTAGTTGTTTCTAGGTTGTGCTTTACAAAGTAAACACTAGTTTTATTCCGCCTTTGTTGAGCCTCTCTAGGAAAAGTTTTAATCGCCTATTCACCCCCCCCTCTAGGCGTCATCCGTATCTTTTCAGAAAGTCTCTGTTCCGGCACCCTGCCGGGATGGGGAAGTGCCCCTAGAGCCATCTCCATTGATCTCCACCGCCATATCCATCACCGTTGCTGATTCCCATGATGAGGAGGGAGTAGTTCTTCTTCGAGGCTAAGGGCTCTACCGGTAGCTATGTGTTCATCTCTCTCTATGCATGATCTTGTGGTCATGAGCTTTGTAATCAAGTAGATCTACCTTGCTACTCAAGTGCTTCATTAGATCTCTGCTCTCCCCATGTGTGTGAAAGTGACAGCGTGCACGCCATGGTGGAACTTAGGCTTGAGTCTACATAAATACTCTTTGTGCTTTAATAGATCTATGCTTTTACCCACGTGTGTGAAAGTGACAGCAGGCATACCGTGTGTGGCACTTTGGCTAGATTGAATATTTGTTATGAGTTATATTTGGAGTTGGATGTCTCTATGGAATTGTGGTGTTTGTTGGAACCTTCTAGCGCTCAAGGTGACAGTGTGGGGTTATCTAGATTGGGGAAGGCGGACTTTGAGGTGTGATTTTATATCCCTACCATGGATTAGAGTGTCCAACCGGAGAGTAGTTAAGAGTATTATCATGAAGATAGGATATTTATATGAGAGAGTGTTCACTAGTGAAAGTATGATTCCCAGGCCTTGTTTCTAAGCATTTAAACATTGTTTGCTACTAGATCTGTTGCATGTTTGCTTGCTTCCATCCTTTTGCTTTTAGTATTTACCTCATCGTCAAGCTATTTTCTGGAACTCACACACGTTACCCCACGTCAACAACAAGTGAGAAGCTATTTTCTGGCACCGTTACCACTTGTATTTCACTATCTCTTCGCCGAACTAGTGCATCTATACACTAGACAAGTGTATTGGGTGTGTTGGGGACACAAGAGACTTCTTGTATCTTGATTGCAGGGTTGCTTGAGAGGGAATACCTTTGACCACTTCCTCCCTAGGTTCGATAAACCTTGGGTAATCCACTTAAGGGAAACTTGCTGCTGTTCTCCAAACCTCTTCACTTGGAGGCCCAACAACTGTCTACAAGAATAGAAGTGCATAGACATCAATGTGCTCCCTTATAACTCCTTGGCTTTATGCTCCCGGATATTAGTTATCGCCTCCACAACAGCAACATGATATGCTGCTAATTGACTCCTACCTTCACCTATAGGTAGATCATGATATAATCCAAGCTCCTCCGGAAGTTGGATACTCAATACTTGGATAACATCCGACCATCATAGTTGGTTATGGTATTCACCGGAATTTTAGTTGGACAACTAAAAATCTTTAAGAGTTGATGAAGCTGATCCGTGAATGATCGTTGGTAATCATCAAGAGTCCCCTCTTTCCTTAGAAAAGTTTGTTTTGCAAACTTTGGTGCCATAACTCTGTATATTCAAAAATATTTTGATTGGTAATGAATAATATATCGCATCATAACAAAGAATTATCGCCCTAAAAAATATATAACAAAATATTCTCATTTGAATACCCATTATACCCTTTTTAGTGAATTCTATATCGTTGCTATACCCTCCTACAAGTAATACCCTTTACTAGGTTTCCAACCTAAGGTCAAAGCAATTTGCTCTGATACCAACTGTGGTGACCTAGCATACCACTGCATGTGTAGTACACTATAGTCATTGACATGACATCCACAGAACACTGTTTCGTAAATATCATATCCATCGGAGTGGTACAACAGAAACATTGCGGGTCCATATTACAAACATACACACATTATTATTATTACAATACCAGAAGTTCAAGACTTCAAACAATTCAACTTATAAACCAAAATATAAAGTGTTTCAGCGGAAATTAAAGGTAACAACTCCAACTAAGAGTTGAGCTCAGCAGCTTATTATATAAAGTTCATGCTTCTCAGCTCCATTGGTTACTAATAACTAGGTCAACTAAGCTGAATCGTTGCCATCTACTCCATATCGAATCTCGTAATCCACTCCTTCAACAACACCTGACAGGTCAGGCTCCTCGTAGAAGACATCTTCTTGGCATTCTGCTGCATACATTGGAGTGTCTCCGGGATCCTCAGAGTCTAAGCAGGGGATCAAAGAAAAAGGTGAGTAATAGCGTTACCCAGCAAGTTAATTATATGCAAGGTGGGAAGTTTGATGCTCTATCTACCAACTCGTACTATAAGTCCTTGGCACTATGCAGTTTTCGTAAGTCTTTCTTCAAAGATTTATTTCATTATTAAAAAAAACTATGTCCATCAGACTTCACATGTTTACCAGAACTTTCATGGAGTTCCTTTCCTACCGCATTCGTAGCTCCTTCTCGAAACAGGGAGTAACAAGTTATAGTTTTTACACTCTTCAGAGGTGCGTTACTTTACCCATGAGAGATCAACTCCTTGTTGCATAACTAGGCATACTTTCTCGTCCATAATTCCATGATGTGGGGCCCAGTAGGTGATCCAAACCAATCACTGCCCTCTCCGCGACCTCGCATGCCTCCTTGGTGTACACCATGCCCACCCATTGAATTACGTCAATGGTTCGTACAGACCGTTAGATGCCAGAACTATCGTGGGACGATGAGGGTTCCCACCCATATGCTGCATATCCTCTACGAATTACCAATTAATATGCACTCTACGAGTGATAACAGCCACGACCTGCACATCCGGCTACATGCGAGAGGAAGAAGATATAGCTGACTTCTCTGTCCTATTCCAAATCTCATGGTTAACGCGTGATATACGGCGCTAGAATCACCGATGTCATGGGTTGTTAAGTTCCTAGTTGATTATAATTGTTGCAAATAGAAACCTAAGTTTTATTGCTCCATTATATCATCACTTAGGATGATATCAACAATTTATTTATTTGAGAAAATAATATTTTCTTTCCTTCAAACATAGATGATAACACACAATTTGCAAATACTTTGATAAAGACTCTTCAAAGGACATGAGCAAGTGATGAACTTGCCTTGTGATTGCAAGGTCGGATGCTTGCACTGGACCTTGAGCTTCTATGTCTACAAAACATCATTATTGCCTAGTAAGGACAATATTTAAAGAAGCAAAATGAATATGCACAGTAATATAATGCATTATTTAGCATTTATTTTTATTTGTGTGTTTTACCCATTATTTTAGTTTCAAGAATTCCTTTAAGTAATAAAGGATTTCGTTTAAAAAATAATCTTTAATACTGATTGAATATTATATTTGCCATTTTATAAGGTAATAATTTATTTTTTAGGATTAAAATTTCATATCAATTCCTATATTTATTCATTCAATAATTCTTTTAAGAATTAATATTTAAATAACACAATTTATTTTTATAACTTCAAATATTTATTTAGCATTTTTCTAAAATACTACAATAATAATATATAATAAAAGTGATTTTTATTTATTTCTATCCTCTTTCTATAATTTTATAAAATTCCATAAGGAATATATATATCACAGAATTCTTGTCTAAGAATTATATTCATAAAAATTCTTTCTTAATTTATTTAAATAGGTTGGGCTATTATGAATCCAAAACTATATTTTTTGTAATTTTTAGACTTCTATTTTATTTTCTAGAATTTTATTAAACTCTAGGGTATTTTGGGCTTTTATTAATTTTTAAAACTTTTCTTTTTAAGTTTTGGGCTAGTCCTATTGGGCTTATTGGGCCAATTTGGCCCAAGTGATTTGACCAAAAAGGGCACCCCGAAGGGCTCTGGCCCTATTGGCCCATTCCCTCTGCCTCACTTTCTCTCTCGACATCACTTCCTCTCCTCCTCGACCCCGTGGTCGCTGGCACCGCTGCCATGCTCTGCTCGCCGTCGTGGTCCTCCCTAGCCGATGTCGTGGTGCAGGGTGAGGTTGTCGACCACGCTTCTTCATCTGCTCCACCTCTATTTGATCCTGAGGCCTTCCTGTGGCCAGACTAGCCCCCTTCCCGAACCCTAGGGTTTGGGGATGGTGCTTCTAGCATCACAGCCGTCCTCCCGTGGTGGTGTGCGGTGCTCGTGCACTGCTGTGGCCGCCGCCGTGACTGGTGCGGGTTGTAGCGCCCCCTGGGGTGCTCCCCGTGCCGCCACGAGCTCGTCGGCCCTCTGCTTCCTCTTCAATCCTTCAGCGAGGACCACCGGTGAGTAATGTTTCTGTGATTACTCGTGCCTATGGCTACCTCGAGTACCTCTGTGTATATCTAGTGGGCAATCTATATTTAGATTTTGCACTGATTCAAGGGTTCATCCCTGGTTCTAGGTTCATTCCTGTGTGCTTGTGAATTGATGTTATGTTAATCTGATGCTAGGGTTGATCTGATGCTAGTGGCTCATTGTGTTGCCTCAGATTAGTAACATGGTTGCTTAGTGTGTTTATCTTCTGTCAGTATCTTGATACTAACATCAACACTGTCAATGATGATTCACTGCATCAGTGATTGTTGGCTTGTATGTTTATCCATAGACTAAATTTATTCAATAGAGTCTGATGATTCTTTGAAGATGAATGGATATATTGAATGATCTCTGAGTATGGTCTGAGGGAAATGATATATATTGGTCTGCTAGTTTATTTATGAAAGCTAGACTATCATGTTGGCTTAGCTGTAGGATCATTTCTTGTGAAACCATCTTAGAATGGTACACAAGTTGATCTTGTTGTTGGTTTTACTTATGGTCAGTACTTGAGACTTGATAGATGCTTAATGATAAGTTGAAAAGTTCACTTAATGTTGATGCCTATGATGCTGGTCTGAGGCTCTAGGAACTAAGTTCCTATGTTGCTGTCACTTTCAAAATTGGCTAAGGCATCATAGTTGCTTGCTGGATCTTGGATCCTAGTTGGTTAAATTAATTGATTGGTTTGTAGCTTATGAGATCTGAGGTGCTACTCTTTCTTGGATATGTTCCTAGATCTTATAAGAACAAATGATAGAACATATAAGTTGCCTTTTTGGTGTCACCAAATCTATGAGGCTGGTCTGAGATTTTGGTGTGCTTTTTAGAGTTTGGTTTTGGTATTTATATTTGAAATCCTCTAGGATAGGTTCACCCCACTTGGGTGATCACTGAGAGGTTGTCTTATGAAACAACACATATTTTATATTTGGCTAAGATAAACAGATCATGTGGAGATTTATGACACTCACCACAAAAATGGATGATTGTGGTGGCTTGATGTGCTGGTGGTGTTGCTGGCCTGTTCCAATCCTTCACCTCCTGATGCTGTTCTTGTTTCCCCTGGTTCCTGTTCTTGGCCTTGATCTACCCTGCTCCTCCTAGCTCATGTGAGCTTGGCCTTGCTGACCACCTGATCCTCCCCCTCCTCATGTCACCATCTGGTGGTGTTTCGTTTGATCTGGTGTAAGGTTTTGTTGGCTGGTTTGCTTGGCTTTGGCTAAGCTGCTTGTTCTTGTGTGGTGTGAGAAATGGAGAGGTGCACTAGTTCTTGCCCACGGATGTGCTTGTACCTTTTACTTGTTGAAGCAGTTGTGGCTGTGTCGACGGCACACACATGCATTTTGCTGAGTGAGCTACTTGTGTGTCTGCTGCAAGGTTGTGGATATGCTCAATGAGGTGTTATACCCTTTTATCTTGTTACTATTAATCTGCCTGGTGAAACTTGCCCCTTTTACTTGTGATCATTTGACTTGTGGCTCATTTGTTATGAAAGATTGAATTCTTTCATATTGGTAAAACTTGCCCCTAAAAGATTTACTCAATGATGTAAAGTTGAGCAGTGCAACTCACTGTTCTCTACTGAGAGTAAAAATTAATAACTTAACCTTCAATTTTCCTTTTTTATTCTTTATTTTGCAGGTACAAGATTTGAGGATTCAAGATTGGAATAGGTTCACTTTTAGACAGATGTACTCCTTTGTAATTTTATTTCATTCCTTTGTAAGGAATTTGTAATAGTTTATTAATATGTAAATAATTATATTTTTGTAATTTCACTTCTATAAAGATTATTCATTGACTTAATGAGTTACATTTCGTAACTTATTCATGGAATAAATATTCATTTGTTTGATTGTATTTCTTATTTAGAGTTTTTGTTACTATATATTATTTCTTGATTAAATAATATTACTAAATCATAACTCTAATCTTTTAAAATATCAACTCAAATCTCAAGTTTGAATTTAAATTCCTTCCCCCAAAACAACCTAATTCACAAAGATCATGTCAAAATTTATAACGATCACTCTCCAAAGCTATTCCTAAACTTAGAGAGTGAAAGAAACTCTCATCACTTTAAGTTTTTATTTGGCGAAAAATTTACCCACATTTTGCAGATGAATGCATGCATATGCACAATTTCCTAAATCTACCCTTCGTTTGTTCCTAAATGCTGGGATCTTACAGTACCCTGGCCTCTTTGCGATTAGAATCTCTATCTCGCGTGCCTTCTCCAATGACACTTGGAACATTCCGTTCAGAAGATCCTTCGGCCCTGAAGAGTTGGCAACATGGTCGCTGATGCGCCTAGAGATTACCAAGCCCCCCCCGTTGGTAACAGAGATGTGATCTCCTTGCGTATGGACCCTAGCGGCTCCTACTCCTCGAGATCCATGTACCGTGAGCTCTGCAAAGGCCTGGTGTTCCCCATCCTTGTGTCTTTGTGGAAGTCCCGTCTGCCGCTAAAATTCAAGATCTTCCTCTGGCAGATGATGAGGGGTAGGCTCCCTTCGAATGATCAAATCAAGAAGCGCAGGGGCCCGTCTAATTGGAAGTTCTCCCTATGTGGCGAGGACGAGGATGTGGATCACATCTTCTTCTCATGTGTTCTTGCCAGGTTTGCCTGGAGCAGCGCGAGGGATATGTTTCAGACTACCTGGAACCCTAATAATCGGGCTGAGTGGTTCTCTATCCTGGGAGCTTTTAAGGGCCACATGCGCAATGCGCTCTAGTCCTTCTTTGCGGCTCAGTGTTGGTCCCTCTGGACCACACGTAACAAATTTACTATTGAAAACGTTTTCCCCTAACAACCTGCTGATGTTATTTTCAAATCTATTCTTTTCCTGCAGATGTGGCGCGCCCTCCTAAGCCGCAAGCCGCCGCTGCTGTTGGAGGAACTGATCCAGATGCATAGAGCCACGTTCGCCAAGACCTACTCCCCTCCTGCGCACCTGGTGGCGATGGTCGACCCTCCCTGAAGCCTCTCCTAGTAGCTTCTTAGCGTCTCTCTCTCTTCCGGCGTTTGTGTTGTTCAGCACGTCGCGTGTTCTTTGGCCTCTGTATGCTAGGGCAGCTACCGTGGCCATGTTTTGCTTCAACGTTTGATGTGCTATGTTTGTATGAACCTTTCAGTCCTTGTGTTGGGGCTTTATTAATTTAAAGCCAGACCTGAGTGCCTTCTGTCTAAAAAAACTGGCAAATCTCCTTCGTTGGTTGAAAAGGTAGAACAAAATGACTTGGTGGTTTTCATGGTTTCAAACTCAACCATTTTTTAACACCCCTAGCCAAGATAATGCGCTTGATGTTTAAAGTACAACACTAACAAGAGACATTTAGTAGTAGTAAGAAACATCCTAGCATGCAGTTACAATATTTTGTGCTTTCTATATTTGAGAAGAGAAAGCGCAAATACTTGAATTATAATATCTACTAGGCTCTATTGATCTAAAACAAGGCTTAATTTCAAAAATTAAGAGTAAAGTTAAAAAAGGAAAATTACATCTTCATCATACTTATGTGGAACCTCGAAGCATCACCTAACCGCTACTACACCCATGTTCAGCTTAGTCGCTGTATTATTTATTTATTTTTCTATAATTCCTCATCACAAAGTGATGGGGATATGCCTACTGGGGTATCCTCAGCGGGACGTTTCCGACTGGTCCAAGGGCTGGCGAGTGGGCCTGCAGAACGGCGAGTGGATCAAAGCCCATCAGGGTGCCAAAGCATCGGAGGTCAAGGCCCAAAGTAGTAGATAGGCCCAGTGGTCCGAAAGTTAAACGATTGACAAGGTTGTAACCGAATCGGTTGAGATATGTAAACCCTAGGGAGGTAAGCCTATATAAACCTCCCTAGGGGTGAGTAGAGATCGTTCCTCATACACCCAAGCAACTCGCCGCCTAGTCGCCGAAGTTCGCCCATTGTAAACACCTCCATAATACAATCTAGCGTGAGTAGGTCTTTACCCTCCGGGGCCGAACACAGGTAAACCCTGAGTCTTCGCCTCATCTCGACCGCAGATGGCAGGCCGCCTTGCCCTTCGTTCTACTACTACTGCCGATTGCAGCATCCGCCGGTCATTCCTTCGGCGATGGCGCCCACCGTGGGCCTGGCCGGTCCGGGCCGGTGTTCTGCGAGATCCAATCTGCCCATCAACGAGACGGTCGCCACCGCCGCATGATAGCGATCGGCGAGATGCTCCAGATCTTGCCGAGCAGCTACGCCGGGCGCGACCCGTCACGCGACAGCGTGATCCCGCCAATGGCACGATCAGCCTCTTCGTCGGCTTCACCGACGCCATCACCTCGAGGACTCGCTCGCATCCGCGAAGTCGCCACCATGCGATCGGCTCTCCGAGAGCCAGATCCGCGACGATCCACCGCCTCCGAGTACGACTCGCCCACAAAGAACGTGGCCGAGAACTTCGCCGCGAAGACGCGACCACCGACGACGCCGACCGCGACCCCGCGCCACTGCGGATCCATCACCGCGCCTCGTCGCTGGGCTCCATCGCCAGTCTCCAACGCGAGATTTCGAGACCCTCCATCCCGGGATCTTCGACTTCGACTCCGGTCGGAAAACTCGCAGACCTCCACGACGGTGCGCCGCCATGCCGCGACCTACATGGCCACCGGCACCGATCCACCGGAGGACCCTTTCTCCACCCCGATCCCTCCTAACGCCACGGCGACAGAGGTCGAGGAACTCCGCCTGAAGTTGGCGGAGGCAGTACGCAAAGAGCAGGCCGAGCGCGAAAAATTTCGCCTCGGCGGTGACAGCAGAACTGCCACGCTACCACCAGCCGGATCAGGTCACGCTGATCCCACCGCTCAGGCGTGCTCGAACCCGACGATGAAAGCGACCCGCAAGATAGCCGAGCGCGATCTGCGAACGCGCCACCAGGAGGAAGCAACCGCCCGCCAGATCGACGGCGATGGGTGCCCGCCACCACCCAACCGCACCTCCTGTGATCAGCCATGATAGTCGTCTCTCACGGAGCGAGATGCGAATGGCCTTCCACGTTTCTCCACCCGATGGACAACCTCGTGGCGAGCCGCGCCGACAAAGATCACGGCGACCGCGACGGCGCCTTACGATCCGAGACGTCGGGGCCCTACTCGAAGGCCGTGGAACAGCAGAAAAGCGCCGACCGCAAGGCGAGTGTACTCGCGCTCGGAAGCGTGGCGGCCTCAGCGACCGCCCGTGGGTGGCAAACACCTCAATTGCCGCCGCCAGAGCCACCGCAGCTCCAACGACGACCCGCGAATGCGGCACTCTCCACCAACGATCCTAGGCCGGCGACCAACCTCGTCGCCGCTAATGGAGAGCCAATCGACGCTCGCACTCACATCATCAACAACCAAAGCGGCGCAAGACGCCACCGACGACTTGCGGCACACCCTAACTACACGCGATGATGGCGAGCCTATGGGGTCGCCACGACTAGGGCCCAAGTGCTTCGGGCCAATGATCCGAGGCGAAGTACCCACCCAACTTCAAGGCGCCAAGGAGATCGAAAAATACGACTCAGACGACCGCTGTCGCTTGACACATACCTCATGGCAATGGGGATCGCGGTCACACCGACCTACTACGCCTGTTACCTCCCAATCGATGATGGAGGGACGTGCAGCAATGGATCAACACGCCCCCAGTGAAGATCGACTCGGGAGGAAATGCGACGCTTCTGTGCACTTCGAGTGCTCCTACACCCGCGCCACCACCATCGAGGACCGAACGATGCGCCCAGTGGACCCCGCGAGTCGACCCGCACTGGGTCCAACGGTGGCAAGAGCTCGTATAACGCGGTCGGCATCCACCCGGACACCGCGATCCATTGCTTCAAGACCTCGTGCCACGAGCCTCTAGTCGCCAAGCTGCGACACGCCCGCACACTCGACAACATCCCGACCTCGAGATCGCCAAACGACACGCCGAGGAAGATCCCAATCAAGACGTCGACGACGAGTCCGGCGGACAACGACGACGGGCGGTAACGATGGCGCCCGAGCCGACGACGCATAGCGGCACTTTCGCCTGCAAGCGCCCGCAACGATGGGCGAAGTCGACTTGCCGCCAATGCCGGGCACGCATAACGCGACCCCAAGAGCTACCGCCGTGACGGAGGGCAACGACGCGACGGCGGAACTACAAGAACAAGCCAAGGTTCGATCCCGCCCTCCTTAACCAACCATGTGCATTTCACAGCAGGAAGGAAAGCCCGCCACGCACACCACCGCCGACCGCCACACCTCGGGAGATCGAGAAGGCACGGCACGCTGGAGGACACGACAACGACCCGCAAAATGGCGGAAAATTCGCAAAGTAGCCGGCTCGCTCCACACCTTCACCGGCTTCAACACGGCGAGAAGAAGGTCATCGCCAGCTATCGCCGTCAACGCGGTGGCCCAGACAGACGTCCCCCAGTTCCTGAACTGGTCGGAGCAGCCCATCACCTGGAGCCGGCAAGACCACTCGCCACGCATCGAGTATCCAGGACGAGTCGCCCTGGTGGTCAAGCCCGAGGTCGGCGACCATCTCCCCAAGACTCGATGGACGGCAGCTCCATCAACATCCTCTACCTCGACACCTTCAGGCGACTGCGGCTCCCGCAGTCGATGATCGAGACAACCCACACCACGTTCCACGGCATTGTCCCTGGTCGGAAGGCGTACCCGATCGGCAAGGTCACGCTACCCGTCACCTTTGGCACTCCGGAAAACTTCCGCACCGAGCGGATCATCTTCGAGCTGGTGCCCTTCGACAGCCCTTACCATTGCGTCCTGGGGCGCCAGGCGTTCGCCAAATTCATGGCGGCACCCCACTACGCGTACAACGCGATGAAGCTCCGGCCGCGGCGTCATCACCATCAACGGCGACCCGACATGGCCGCCAATGCGAGGCCAAAGGAGCCGAACTTCGCCGACGCCATCGCGGCGGAAGCTAGTCACGCCGATGAGCTCGCCAACACGCGAAAGGGTCAACAATGACGACCCACAATACTCAAGAAGCCCAACTGAGGGCGCAAACACCTCAACCTTTGAGGCCACGACGACACCGCACTGCCGAGCTGGTCCCAGCGACCCCACAGACGGTGACGATCGGGACAGGCATGAGCCCAGATAGGAAGGCGCTCATCGAGTTCCTCCGTGAGAACAGGGACATCTTCGCATGGAAACCCTCCGACATGCCCGGTGTCCCTAGGGAGCTCCGAGCACAAATTAAACGCCGACCCCAAAGTGCGACCAGTCAAGCGCACGGCCATTCAACGAAGAACGCTGGGCAATCGCCGAGGAAGTGCAGCGTCTACCGCCGACTTCATTCGCCTATTAAATACTCCAAGTGGTGGCAAACCCAGTCCTGGTCGAAAAGAAGAACGGGACTGGAGAATGTGTATCGACTACACAAACTCGAATAGCCGCCTAAAGGAGCAGTTCTCCCGCGATCGATCGATAATCGACTCCACCGCTGGCTCGAGTCGTGTTTCCTCGACGCCTACTCCGGTATAACCAGATCAAAATGGCTGTCGAGGACGAGGAGAAGACGACGTTCATCACGCCATTCGAGCCTTCGCTACACCGCCATGACCTTCGCCTCAAGAACGCCGGAGCAACGTATCAGCGGTGCATGCAAGAATGCCTCGCGAGCCAAATTGGCCGCAATATCCACGTCATAGACGACGTGGTCAAAATCCGCCGCCAAGGCGACCTACTGGCCGACCGCAGAGACCTTCGCCAACTGCGGAGGTACAAGATAAAGCTCAACCCAGGCAAGTGCACCTTCGTGTACCCGCTGGCAATTACTAGGTACGCTGCTCCAAGCGAGGGATCGAGGCAAACCCAACGAAGATCGACACGATCGCCCGGCTCGGCAAACCCGAGTGCTGCTGACGTCGAAGCTGGCCGGGCGTAGCGGCTCTCGCCGCTTCATCCCCGCTCGGGTAAAAGGCGATGCCCTATACCGCCTGATGCGCAAGAATCCCACCTTCCAAAGGGACAAGGAGGCGGACGACGGCCCGCGACCTCAAAAGGTGCTACGCCGCACCACTACTCGCCGCACCCGTCGACAAGGAGCCCATGCTGGTTTACGTCGCGGCGTCGAGCGTCGTCGTCATTGTAATGGTCGTCGAACGACGAGAAGGAAAAGAGCGCCCGAATGGCCGGTATACTACATCACGAGGTCCTAACCGAGTCGCGCCAGATACCCACGATACAAAAGCTGGTATACGCGGTCTCAGAGCTCAGCCGCGCCGCACTACTTCCGTGAGCACCCCATCACGGTCGTCTCGCTCCACTACAAGACATCATCCGAATCGCGAGGCGGCGGGGTCGCCAAGTGGGCCGAGATCGGCCCACAACATTAAGTACGAGCCAGGGCGATTAAGTCGCAGGCACCGCCGACTTCCTCGCCGACCGGGAGGAGGCCCAAGAGCCGAGAAGCCGCTGCACTCCATTATCGAGCCTGACTTCGACGGGTCCAAGAACGCGGACGGCGCCGAGGATAGTGCTGACCTCACCAAAGGCGACAAGCTCCGCTACATCCTCCGCCGAATTCACGCCTGCACGAACAACATGGCGAACACGAGGCCCTACTCCACGGCATGCGAGCAGAAAGGAGATGAGCGCCAATCGCCTTCGATGCTACGGAGACTCCGACCTCGTTGCGGGTCAAGTCGCCGCGACGCTGCCTCCCTACCATGGCGGCATACCGCCAAGAGGTGGACAAGGTGGGCGGCCACTTCACGCTACTCGCCGAGTGGATCGATAGAAGGAAAACGAGGAGGCCGACGCCTCTCGCATCGGGTCGGCTCGACCGCACCACCGCCGTGTTCCTCGACACCATCTTCACGCCGGTCTCTCCCGAAGGAGATCGACATTGAGTCCCGCCCAACCAGAGGCAACCTTGGTCGCACTTTTCACCGAGCCGACGACCGACCAAGCCCTACATCGCCTACACGAACAGTAACCTGCCCGCAGACGAGACAAGCGCCGAATGATCGCGCCGATGCAAGTCCTACACCATCATCGACGGCGAGCTACACAAGCGCAGTCACCGTAGTTCCAACGCTGCCCAACCGTGAAGGACGCAAAATCTTACACGACATCCACTCAGCGATCGCGGCCACGCCGCCGCCGCTCCCTGGTCGCCAAAGCCATGCGACACGGCTTCTCGCCCACCGCACATGCAGACGCTGCCGATATCGTCCAGCGATCGCGGTGCCGGCACGCCAACCAGACGACGCCCAAGTTCGGCGCCAAAACAATCCCCATCACCTGGCCATTCGCCGTGTGGGGCATGGACATGGTAGGCCCTTTCAAGAAGGCCCTCCTGGCTACACCCACCTGCTGGTCGCCACGACAAATTCACAAAGTGGGTAGAAGCCAAGCCTGTCCGAAATGCGACGGAAGATCGCCACTAAGTTCCTACGCGAGCTCATATACCGCCACGGTTTCCCAACAGCATCATCACGGACAACGGCACAAACTTCGCCAAGGAGCAATGGCCGAGTTCTGCGAGAGCACCACATCCGCTCGACCTCGCGTCAGACACCCGAATCCAACGGCCAGCGGAACGAGCCAACCAAAGCATCCTCCACGGCCAAGCCGACTCCAAGTACCACTCGAGCGCACACCGATGCTGGGTCAAGAGCTCCTCCGTCATCCGGGAATCCGCACCTCGGTCAACAGGTCGACGGATTCACCCCTTCTTCATGGTCTACGGCTGAAGCTGTCATGCCAACCGACCTCGAACACGACTCGCCGCGGATCGTCCACTATACGGAGGCCGAAACGAATCGCCCGCCAAAATGGGCTCGACCAACTCGACGAAGCCGCGACCGCCCGATCGCGACCGCTATCTATCGGCAAGGGCTCGTCGCTACCACAGCCGACGGGTGAAAACCCGCACCTTCCGTGAAGGCGACTTGGTGCTACGCCTCATCCAGACAAGAAGGGCATGCACAAGCTCTCCTCAATGGAAGGCCCGTCGCTATCGGGCCAGACTGCAACGACGCCTACTACCTCGTCGACGTCTGGGACGGTGAACTCGACGTCAGCGGCCGTGGAATGTAAATCTCTCCGGAAGTTCTATACCTAGAACCCCACATATGTACTCTCCAACGCTATGAATAAAAGAAACGTTCTTGCAAAATTGTCTACTCTCCATGCCTTGTGCCACTCGTGACTGTAATTAACAGATCATGCTAAAATACGAAGTCAACCCTTGGTACAATGACGGGCATAGAAAAGTGCGTAAGAGCACCGAGTCATTTCAGTCTTACATCGTCCAAAAACGCCAATCCGAGCCCCATCGAGTCGCTTAGCTCGACTGGTTTTACGAACCAAGACATCATCCTCGCTTCTCACAGCGACCTGGTCCTCCGCATCCTCGGCATAGCGACTCGAACGCTAAGTACCACGCCGGGACTGAATACCATTCGTCTCGATCGGCGTGAAAACGCCAAGTAAGAGAGCGTGCCGGGACTCGCCACGACCCATCGGGCGGCAGAGCGACGCTCACACCAACGCTGGTCCTCAACCACCCTCGAGTCGCGCTTGAACTACCAAGTACCACGCCGGACTCGGCCACCCGGCCCCGCTCACAGACGGAAAACGGTAAAGCAGAGCACTCGAGGGAGTCGCCTTTGCGATCGGCTCTCCGAGCTCAAGTAGTCGACTCAACCAACGTACACATGATAAACAACAAAACATCATATACAAGGGGAACCCCACAAAGGGCGGACGCGCTCGGGGACTCACCCAAAATCAATCCAAAACACGCAAACAAATAGCAAAATGAACACAACATTCCATTCAATCGCATATCGCATTGTCTTACATTACAACATATGCCTACTCGGCAGAACTGCTGCTAACACATTTGGGCAAACTAAACTACTCTGCAGGCTTCGACGACGAGGCGCCAGCGTCCCGGCGCTTACGGATGAACGCGGTGTACGGGTTCGATGGATACGTCCGCCGCCCGCCATCGCCGAGCGGAAAGGCTGCTCAACCTTGAAGTCGCGATGCGGCTCGGGTCGTTCGCGAACGACCGCTTCTCGGTAAGGAAGGAGGTCGCCCATCGACCGTGACGCTCCGAGTACGCGGCAAGACGCCTCGCAGCTTGAGGACCTCGGACAGATCCACCGCGCCCGATGAAGGGTATCCACTCGTCACATCATCGAGATCGAAGTCCTCGGGAAGTGGGCGAGCCCAAGGCTCAAGGCGCCGACGCTCATGACGAAACGCCGACTGGCCATGAACTCTACAACCGCTGGTGCCTTCTCCAAGTACTCCCACACCTCAACGAGGTCACCGGAATAACCTCCGTGGGCGACATCTCTTGAGGTAGGCGCGTATGCAGTCGCCGACAGCCGCCGAGTCGACGAGCATGTTCACGCACTCCTCGCCACAAGAGAATTCGCTTCTTGGCAGCCAATAACACGACCTGCGAGAAGGAGACAAGTATGAGTACAATGGAAACCACAAACAAGACAATCATAAGGCAGGAAGACGACTCACCAAGCAATGGGCGCGAGCCCCGTGATGAAACTTTGAGCGATGTATGGTCGCTCAAGCCCAACAATGAGGGCTTCAGACGCCTTTCGATCGTCTCCTCCGCGCCGCAATGGCGGCCTTCGCCTGCTCACGAGCTTGCTTCTTCTTTCGCCTCCGCAGCGATTCGGCCGAGGTCGGCGATCTTCTGCTCGGCGGTGCCCAACACGCACCGCCGCGATTCTCCAAATAGGACAAGCTCTTGGCGAGCCACCTCCGCAAGCAGCCACAACTCAAGCTCCTTGTTTGCTTCACGGAGAGCGGCGCCTTTCAAGACGCCGCAGCCAATCGCTCTGCCGACTCCAAATGCAGACCTGACATCTTCAAAGTCACACATGAAAACTCCTAAGTGCCCACCCGCTAAAATTTAGTGGTGCGCACTTCGACCGGCGGTTCGAAATTACTCGGTGCCCACCGCTACAATTTAGCGGGTGCGCACTCGGGACTGGCGGCTCGAAAATACTCAAGACCCACCGCTATAATTTAGCGAGCGCTTCGGGGACCGGACTCAACGCACAAAACAAGTAACTAAAGAATCGCCGCTGCAAAACACCGACCTGATCCTCGGGACTGGAGGTACTGGATGGCGCGCCAAGCATGTTGCAGTGCTGCGCCGTCCACGGACGCAAGCGGCCGTGTGTGCCCGCGACGTTGGTCAATCTCAGCGTCGGCGGTCTACGGAGCGGGTTCGAGTCGCAGCCGCTGTGGCCGCCTTGGTCATGAAGCGGGAAGGTAGCGATTGACGCCCGCCCCAAGGGAGCTCGCCTCCTCCGGTCTAGGCAACGAAATGCCCCCCTTCGTGGACGCGGTCGCTTCCACAGCGGGCCCAGCCGCCGCGGTCGCCGTGTCGTCAGAGACGGCGACGATGTCGTCGCCCTTGGCCTTCTTGCTGCCTTCCGTGGAGGCGGCGACCTCATCCACCTTCCTCTTACGAGAAGGGTCCTCCTCGCTAGCGGCGGAGGGCACCTTGGCCACCGTCGGGTGGCCCATCTTCTTCACTCCGGTCCTACGTATCAAGACAACTCAGTCAAAACAGTCCAAATACTAAGAGAGAAAGGTGAAGGCCGAGTGCACTCACTTGGCGATCGAATGAAACGCAGCTCAAGACGGAGGCCGGCTTCTCCAGCTCAGGGCCCAATCGGCGACTAAGCCCCAGTTCCAGGACGCCAGGGGCCCAAGATACGGAGGGCTTCTTTGACGTTGAGGTAGTGGTTGGCACCTCAGGGACGCCTTCGACGAAGGCCCCCTCGCGATGTGGAGCTGCCGCGGCCGGAGCCTCCTTGCGAGGCGAGACCGCCACACTCGGGACCTCCTTGCGAGGCGAAGTCGCCACGGTCGGAGCCTCCCCTAGCCCGGAGACCGGCGCGAAGGGCGGAGGTAGTGAAGCCAGCGGTGCCTCCATGGATGGCGCATCTAGCGCGGGTGTTGCCGAGCCGCCACACCGGCCGAGCTGTGGGCATCGGAGCTGCTCGCCGAGCGCGGCGGTGAGGCCATCCTCGGCGGCTTCGTCCTCCTTCTCAGGGGGGCCCTCGCCTCTTTCTCCTTCTTCTTCTTCGCGGGAGTGGCCTGACGGAGCGAGGTGGTCTCCGGGAGTTCCTCGTCATCGTCATGACGCTCGAGGCTCTTGCTTGCCTCGAGTTCGCGCTGACGTTGCCCGCGGGTCTTTCGGACCAGTGGGGCGATCTCCTCTTCGGATTCATCCTCATCGACCTCATTACCCTTGGCGGGAGGCTTCGGTGTCTGGGCGGATGGCCCGAGCTCACATCGGCGGTGGGAGCCACCCTTCCACCACTTGAAATAGCTGCGTTAACGTGGAACAAAGTTAGAATTGCCGCGATCGCATATGCTGCGATCGCGAACAAGATCAAATTATTACCGTTGGGCCGGACGCTCATGGTGTATGGAGGAGCCCGCTGCGCATCCGTGTATGCTTGTCTGGTGATCCTCTTCGCGCCAGAGGTAGTCCTCCGCTTCCACTCGGCGAGGCAGCCTTCGTCGAGTCTTCTCGCCCGTGCTTTGGTACATGTAGTGCTCGCGTTGGCGAGTGGAACAAGCCGCCCAAGCCAACAGTTGTACAAGTTCACCGTTCGAGCCCTTCTTCTTCGGACCACGAATGGTCGGAGCATCTCGTCAACGACCATCCTTTGGTCGTCAGGGAGCTTGACGACCTGGAGATTGCGTGGCTCGGAACGGTTGGCCGAGTACCGCGGGATCGCCGCCTCGTCCTTCGGGGTCGCCTCGGTCACATAAAACCAAGACTTTTTCCAGTCGCTCGCTGCTTTGGCCGGCAGCATCAGGTCGAAGAAGGAGGCTTTGGATTTGAGTTGGAAGGTTAGGCCGCCCGCGGCTAGCATTGGGCCGCCCGCTTCCTCGCGGCTGATCCGTCCATGGAACAGATCTTGCCACAAGGGAAAATAGGGCCGGCAGCCCAAGTAACACTCGCAGAACGCCACAAAGATGGCGAGCTGCTCGATGCTATGGGGACCCAGATCCGAGGGCTGGATCCCGTAGTAGGCGCAGAAACGCCGGAAGAACAGAGAAGTGGGAAACCCTAAGCCCCGCTCGAGGTGACTAGTGAAGCAGATGAACTCTCTCTCGCGCGGGTTCGGGGTCGTTTCTCCGGCTGCGGGGATTCGCCAGCAGCCGGCCCGCAGGATTCCGGCCTCCTCGAAGGAGGCCAGTTGCGCCCTGGTGCATTTGGATCTACCCCAAGGTTCGGTGGAGAGGGCCATGGCTGAGGATTTGCTTGGAGGTCGGAGGATTGCGGGTCGATCAGATCGCGGGATCAACGGGCGAAAGGTGTGCGTACTCGGAAGAAATGGTGGGCGGTTGGCTTTCCGATAGCCTACCATTCCTCTTATATAGCGGAAGCTGCCCGCCAAATTAGGGGGCCGTTACCGCGCGATGATTACGCCGAAAGTTACCGTTACCTTAACGGCTAGTTTGACCACGCCCGACGGTCCGCCTCCTGCCACTCGGCTCGCTAACTTACTCGCCGAGGCCGCGACCCGTTGGCTCGGTTCACCCAAGACGCAACTCGGTTCGCCGGATTTTTTCCTTCGTGCAGGAGCCCGCCGACGATTCGACTGGATGCCAACTTGAAGCCGTATACTCCGATCGCGGCAGCCACCCGCCTAATCAACGACGGCCTCGGGACTACTGATGGGGATATGCCCTCTTGGGGTATCCTCGGACGCTTCCGATGGTCCAAGGGCTGGCGGCAGAACGGCGAGTGGATCAAAGCCCATCAGTGCCAGCACTGGAGGTCAAGGCCCAAAGTAGTAGATAGGCCACCGGTCGAAAGTTAAACGATTGACAAGGTTGTAAATCAATCGGTTGAGATATGTAAACCCTAGGGAGGTAAGCCTATATAAACCTCCCTAAGGGTGAGTAGAGATCGCCTCATACACCCAAGCAACTCGCCGCCTAGTCGCCGAGTTCGCCCATTGTAAACACCTCCATAATACAATCTAGCAGGAGTAGGTCTTTACCCTCCGGGGGGCCGAACCTGGGTAAACCCCTGAGTCTTCGCCCTCATCTCGCACCGTAGATGGCAGGCCGCCCTTGCCCTTCGTTCTACTACTCGCTGCCGATTGCAGCATCTGCCGTGGTCATTCCTTCGACACAAAGTATATAAATATTTTAGATTGCAATTTGTATTAGCTGAGATGTGTATTTCACTCTACACGCTTACAAATTGCTTCTCTTTTAAATATTTTAGATACGCAATTTGTACAACTTAAAACATAGTTTGCCACATATTACAACTAAAAACATAGTTCGCCACATATTACAACTTAAAACATAGTTCGCCACATATTACAACTTAAAACATAGTTCGCCACATATTACAACTAAAAACATAGTTTCACCCGCGTTCTCTACCTCTTCGACCTCGCGCACCCCGTCCTCGCGTAGGTGCGACGCCTGTACCGAAAGTGGGACAATGAGTATCCCTGTGGCCAAATGCATTGCATAGAAAACACTGCCGAGTTGGGCCTGACCGATTCGTCCATATCATTCCGGATGCGCCTACACTGGCGTTTGCCTCTGCTTGTTCGCATTAGAGCAGGGTGTGGGATGTACTGCTTTTCACCAGGGTTCACGGTGTTGAAATTACCCATTACTCGAAATCCTGACATCTCACCCGTCCAGGTATTGACCATGATTCTTTCGTAGTAGGGAGACACAACGAGCGATATGGCGTCCACTAGCTGCCGACAAGCAAAGAAGCACATGAGAGCAAGGCAGGTGAAGCAACTTTGGTTTGTTGCAGGTGCACTCGCAGGTTGGCCATTGCTCATTACCAATCTTCACCTCATGCGTTCTTAGTTCATTACCACACCCAAACTTATCGGTGGCTAGCCGCACCTCAAACCTTCTATCCTCATTACCTATGCACACGACAGTGTGTGACATAGCCTTCGCCATCTTCTTATCCATGTACCTCATAATCTTTTCACAGAAGCGTGTGTTTGGATTGTTCATGATATGCATCTGAGCACCCTGTCGCCTGGCTCTAAAATATGAAATCGTGCCATACAGAATACCTTCGACTATGGTTGTCAGTGGAAGTGCCCTGTTACCTCTGAGGACAAAGTTATATGACTCAGCTAGGTTTGTAGTCATGACACCGTACCTAGCTCCATGTGTGTCGTGTAGAAAAGACCACCTCTCCAAAGGCTTATGCTCTATCCACTGTTGGAAGTTCTTGATCGATCTGCCGAGCCTTCTCCTTGTACCAGGTGGATCAAATCCAGGCAAGTCACAAAGCCCAACAGGATCTTCCTCCACAGGCGCAGCTCCAGTAGCTACATGTGCAGCTACTGATGCTTGATGTGCAGCTACGGCTGCGTTTTGCGCAGCTTTCCTTGCCCTCACATGTTTCTGAGTAAATTCATCGAGCTTTGCGCGTATAAAATCGTGCTTCCATTCTTGGTTCTGCTTGCACAGTTTTTTTAATAGATTCATGAGGTTCTTGTTTCTGAACTGTGAGAAGAAATTAGCACCCAAATGGCGCATGCACCAACGGTTTTGCATGTCAAGCCAAGGTGTTTGCTCTTCCATCCCTGGCTGTGTCAGCCGTTTTACGGCATTGAGTATACCAGCATGCCTATCATGAATGATGCACACATTGGGCTTGTCTTTCACAGCTGCTATTTTGAGTTGCCTGAAGAACCATGTCCAACTTTCAGTGTTTTCGCCCTCCACGAAAGCAAATGCGAGTGGGACAATCTAATTGTTGCCGTCTTGACCAATGGCGGTAAGGATCTGACCCTTGTACTTGCCAGTTAGAAAAGTACCGTCTACACATATCACTGGACGACAATAAGTGAAAGCTTGGATGCATATAGCAAAAGAGAAGAACACTCGATGAAGCACCTTCACGGGTGGATCCTCGGGTATCACATAATATTGTATGTCGACATAGGTGCCTGGGTTTCTATCCTGCAGTGTCTGAAGTTGTCGGACCACGGAGTCATACGAGTCTCTAAACGAACCAAACCTCTCCTCAAGATCCCTTTGCTTTGCCCTCCAAGCCTTGCCATACGAAATGGAGTACTTAAACCGGGTCTTTACTTTCTTTTGTATACTGGGTATTTTCATCGCTTTGCACTCTACTAAGTCCGTGTAAAGCAGCCGAGCTAGAAGTGTGGAGGAGAGATTAAGATGATCTTCAGGACACTGTGTAGCTCACATGTGTGCTGCACAAAGTCGCTCACCAACCAAGTTGTGTCATACGTAGGGACATAGGCATGCACCCTGTCTGGACAATTTATATCCACGCATTCCATTGTCAAGTATTTCTTAGAGGACACCGTTGTTTTCAAAACCCTGTGTGTTGACATTGCTCAAGCAACGACTGCATCTTGCAAATGTTGCTTGTCTTGATATCTGGCACCCTGGGAAATTTTGTTGTTGTGATATTCCCACGCAGAATCATGACCATCATCAACGGTCATTCCGGTTGACATGTTTTGATTCCATGAAGCAGGAATCGGCATGTCCTCTCCACCATTGCCTTCTCCATCAGAATCCTCAGGGTCATCAGAATCACCACTCTCGCCATCCATGTAATCCTCCTCTTCCATCATGTTCTGCATGCCTCCATCTTCCTCGTCCGCATCTGCCTCTCCACTATAGTCTTCTCCACCTCCGGCCTGACTGCTCTGCCCCGATTCATAACCACCGCCTCCTCCTCCTCCTATCTGACTGCTCTGCCCGATTCATAACCACCGCCTCCAGCACTGGACATAGAGTACATCCCGTAACTTGAATCAACACTATGGCGAGAAACATGTCCACCATCGATCTCCTTCAAGACAGGAAGCACTAATGCGACAGGGTTTACATGCCTATCTTCGCAGCCTTTTAACCACTTAAACCAGTCTCTGTCACTATCTACATGGCTTAAAGTCCAGAAAATATTTTTTTCTTGACTTTGTCCACAATGCTTGCACGCTGACGGTGTACGTCTCGATGTTATAGTCTAAACATCATGTCAACCATTCCTTCAACTGACTAACACTCCAGATTTGAAAGGCAGTCAAATCTAACTGTGTACACATGAACTCTCCCAGATCTGCTCCAAAGTCATTTGTTCGAACATTTCCAGGACCGTAATAAAACACGAACTTCACTAAATTGGTCATCTCTACTGATATAAAATAAACAACCTAATTAATTAATTATCGACAACGCGTATAACTTGGGGCAATGCTTGCAATTCTAAAAAATATGATATTGTTGCTACCGGTCAAATATTGCTACTAATCCACCGGCCAAATATTTGTGTCTAACCCATCGATCAAATATTGTTACTCATCCACTAGCCAAATATTCTAAAAAATATGATATTATTGCTACCGGTCAAATATTGCTACTAATTCACTGGCCAAATATTTGTGCCTAACCCATCGGTCAAATATTGTTACTAATCCCACTAGGCAAATATTCTAATAGACTAAGCATACCCACGTACGTAACCATATACAATAACCGTGATTATCGAGAGATTAGAGTTTACCCTTGAAGTGAGATAAGCCACTCGGTCCACCACCACAGCTCCACCACAGACAGCCTCAGCACCTCCACCACAGACAGCCCCATCTCCTCCACCACAGCTCCACCCCATTGCTTCACCACAGCTCCTCCAACAAACCAACACCAAATCGAGCTATGAGCTAACCCATCCGTAGATCAGGCTTCCACTATTTCTCTACTGGTTTTGGATTGAAATTTTTGTGGTCAAATCTAGCCAAATCGGTCAAAAATGGCAATTTTTGAAACTAGGACGACGAACAGGAGAGAGCGGAAAGGAGGCGCTGGCGACGCGGCGCCGCGTGGTCCTTATCCTGGCCTAGGTCTGGCCAATTGGGCATTCGGCCTGGCAAACTAAACTTGTCGACCTGGGTCGGTCCCATGGCCCCACTGGCTGACCTACTGTCATCCAGCTGCTGGACGAGTGCTAGTCTGTCGGCCATCCAGCTGCTGGACGAGTGCTAGCCTGTCGGCTAGGGCCTGGCCGATTGGTCCAGTCGACTTGCCCCAAGGCGACAAAGTGCTAGTTATGTAAATTCCAAAAAACGTATAATAGAACTCAAATTAATTGAATAATGCGTATTATTTAAAAAAAATCGCCCCAACTTGTAGTGAAAAGGCATGTGCGTACTGAAATAAAGTACATGGAGATAAATCCAAGAAGACTATGGTAACACCATAACAGCAGCTCCCATCCTGGGAAGGTACGTACAGTAAACTTACACCCAGCTTGCTGAAGTGCTAGCAGAAGTGGACATTAAGAAATCATTCGAAATTGATACTGATGAAGAGTTAGCAGAGGTTGACATTAAGAAGCACATGAAAGCAATCCTAATAACAACCAGGAAGTTTCTAACTAACTGTGGCCTGGCCTGGTACTGACAATGCACTAAGGTAACACCGTAACAACATCTCTGCTCCACAGAATTGAAACACTTAAACAGGGTACAGTACACACAGACAGCACGGAAATCCCATTGCACGCACCAAACACATAACATATTCCTGGAAAAATTCGGCAGTGACCAAAACTGTTTACAAGTTACCACTGAATACCGAAGCAGGTTTACACTCGATGAGCAAGTAGCATGCAACGAATTATGCCAGCAGAAATAAGAAACCATAAATCAACATTTGTTCATTGGACAGCATGTCGATCCTCGAAACCAGCATGACTGAGTACGATCCCTTATAGTGCTTCCAAAACCACGAATATAGGTCACCTGCACCAGAACCAAACAGACTATGTTAGTCCCATTTAGTAGCATACTAAACAGGAGGACCAATATTTTCCCCTTTGAAGCATCAGCTAAAACATGCAAGAGTCCAAAAAAAAAACATTCGATGGCCTAGCTACTAAATATATAATGGTAACTAAACTATCAACTAAACACATCAGCAAATGAATTCTAGAATGGTAACTAAACTTTTCGATGTGAAGTCCCAGAAAACATGTGAAGTCCAACTTATAAATAACCTACTGTGACTGTGACTGATATTATCGATACTCTCCTATATAATGCACAAGTTTTGAACTGGTTTGATTGCATCAATCCTAGCCATTGGGTTGTTAAATCCAATGGTCCAAAGCATTTGCTGCATATTATCGTTACACATATACAACAAGACATCCGACGACTAGCCAGGCATGAGTAGCATGGCACAAACATCTTGGGATAAGGTTAAGGAAGAAGTATCTAAAATAAACCAGTAAATGAGTTCAAGACATGTGCATATTTTTCTCGCTTTTTATTTTTTTCCATATCTTTGTTCACCGACCAATGGGAGTGCCCTACATTTCAAACAAAGAAGAGACTACGCTTACGTCATACTACATAATCTTGTTTTCAGATTTGTTTTTTGCAATCGCCAGCAATAATCCTATATTATGTGTCTCCCATTTCTGGATTCGCAAGGCACAGTATAATCATCTTTCTGTTATCAAATAAATAGGCTTCCTAATGTTAGGAAGTGCATTGCACGTGTAGTGTCTTTAAATGACCAGCAACACTAAAATGATGTCTTGGTACCCACTTTCATTGCTATATATTCCATGGGAAGACTACAACTACATCCAAAAATTATAGATTGAGGAGAGCCAGCAATATATTAAGAAAAGGGAAACAAAATTTCACCTAGAACTCGAATCCTGAAGGGCCGAAAGATCCGTAAACGGGAAAACCCCCACCGACCAAACCAGACTTGCGGGCGGTAGACCACTTTCGCCTCGCACGGATAGAATCACCTTTAGGGACCCAAGGAACCTCCTCATAGGAGTCATCGTCTGAAAGGAAAAGATGCACAAGTCATATTTAAAAGGATGATTACCATACAGACTTGAACAACATTAGAAAATCATATGCGTCTCTCATTTCTGGATACACAGGTTATTCATAAAGAAAATGCAGGCACGTTTCAGAAACCATTAGGAAGTTAATTATATATATAAAGGCGAAGTGCACACTACAGAAACCATTATCAAGATAATTTTAAAAGGCCTTGAGTGCAGAAAAATTACGAGGTTAAATACCAATTGGAAGCTCAATTCTGCAAACAAGAACTATTCAAATGCAGAAAAATAAACAATGCATATTCCTTACTGAAATAAAGCATGGTGGTAATTTAAACAATGGCAATATGCTAGCTCAATTCTGCAAGCAAGAACTATTCAACAGCCATTGAAAGTGTCGATCAAAGACATCAAAGGGCACGAAAACACTACCTGACTCCGTCACCTCAGCCTTCTGTCCAGGGAACTTCCTTGCAGCATGGTACACACAGTGCCCTTCAGGGCGCCCCCTGTGACGATAAGAGATTTAAAGCTCGTATAAAACTGCAGTAAGACATAGTATCCTAACGATGTTGCAGGTTGCTTAATCTGGGACTCGTATCGAACCGGTCACCGAATCCTACCAAATTGCATACCAAATTGCATCCCGTTTGGGACGATACGGGTCGAGGAACGGCCAATCAATTCCCCATCTATGTTGCAGGGATACGGCACCGAGGTGCCAAATCGGTGCAGGATACTGCACGCGAACGGGGATACGCACAGATACGTGAGGGATACTCGTATCCCAAAGTATCCCATTTTTTCGAATAAAAAAAATAAAAAAAATGGGAAAACGGCTGGGACACGCAAGGATACTTCTAGGATACGTACAGGCCTGTTTCCACTTCATCGAGAGCCCATAGAAAGGCCTGATTGATGGATTACCTAACCTAATAATCTCCTGAAATACTCTCGCCTGTAGCCAAGTAAGTCTAATTCCATTGCTCCAATCCAAGCTCTCCGTTCTTTACATTAATGCTATGGATTAGGATTTAGGGGAGTACGTAGGGCATCCATTTATCTCTTTCTCTCAATTGTTAGGAATGGCGTCTAGGTCAACCAGTCAATCGTCTTTCGTTCGTTCTGGGGGGACTGGTTCTGGGAGTACCAACGCAGATGAATCTGAGGACAACCAGTATACCAATCCAAAATACCCCCTATGGGTTCATGTTAAAAGATACAGCGCAGGTGGTAGTGAGTCTGGCCGTGGAGGCAATTCAAGATTTATATGCCGATTTTGTGATGGAGATTTCCCTGGGAGTTATTCCAGAGTTAGAGCCCATCTTTTGAAGATTACTGGTAATGGTGTGAAGATATGTACCAAAATTGCTCATCCTGTTGTTGAGCAACTTCGCAAGGAAGATCGTGAAGCTACTGAAGCTGCAACTAATAGTGCACCAAAGAATCAGTTAATCAAACTTCCTCCATATGAAAATTCAAGTTTGCCACCATCATCAAAGAAAAGAAAGGGAAATCAGAGCAACATTGCTGATAGTTTTACTGCTGAAGAGAGGCACACTGCTGATTGTAATATTGCAAGAATGTTCTATACAGGAGGTTTGCATACTAACCTTGTAATGTGTTATACTGTACTAGTGTTGTTTGCTTTTCAAGAATACTAATTTTGTCGTGTTGTTGGGCACCTCTATTTTGCAGCTCTTCCCTTCAATTTGGCAAGAAACCCAGCATACCGTGCTTCTTACAGTTATGTTGCCAACACAAAAATTAGGTGGGTACGTTCCTCCATTATATGATGCTTTGAGGACCACACTTCTGCAAAAGGAGAAGGTACATGTTGAGAAGATGCTTCAGCCTATCAAGGACACTTGGCCCTTCAAAGGAGTGAGTATTGCAACAGACGGGTGGTCTGATCCTCAAAGGCGTCCGATTCTAAATTTCATAGCTATGACAGAGGGCGGTCCAATGTTCCTAAAAGCAATCAATACCGAAGGAGAGGTTGTTTTACATTCTCTTTTAATTTATTGTGTTGTATATTGCTTGTTGTTGTTGCTGATACTTTAGTTTTTTCATTTGATAGGTGGAAAGCAAGGAATACATCTTTTGATAGGTTGAGGGAAGTAATTGAAGAGGTTGGATCGAAGAATGTGGTGCAAGTTATCACCGACAATGCATCAAATTGCAAATATGCTGGTTTGAAAATTGAAGGGCATTACAAGAACATTTTCTGGACCCCTTGTGTTGTTCACACCCTCAACCTTGCAATGAAGGACATATGTGATCCGAAGAACAACGAGGGTGGCAATGCTGAACTTACATGGATAAAACAAGCTGGAGAGGATGCCTTCTATATCAAGAATTATATCATGAATCATAGTATGAGGTTGTCCATGTTCAACGTGTTTTGCAAGCTCAAATTCCTTGCAATTGCAGAGACAAGATTTGCTAGTCTACATATCATGCTGAAGAGGTTCATGTTAGTCAAGTCATCACTTGAGAAGATGGTTCTTTCCGATGAGTGGAATAATTATAAAGAGGATGATTTGGAGAAAGCAGCATTAGTGAAGCAAATGATTCTTAATGAGGTGTGGTGGGGTAGAATCAAATTTATTCTCTCCTTCACTGAACCCATTTACTCAATGATAAGAGCTGCTGACACAGATAAGTCTTGTCTCCATCTGATCTATGAGATGTGGGACAGCATGATAGAGAAGGTGAAAGTCGCCATTTATCGGGGGGAAAGAAAGGAACAATGGGAAGATTCAACATTCCATGATGTTGTTCATGATATTTTGATAGTTCGCTGGACCAAGATTTACACCCCACTCTATTGTATGGCACACTCTGTGAACCCAAAGTACTACACTTCAAGCTGGATTGAGGAAGTCCCTGGTCGTGTAAGCCCTCATAATGATGCTGAAATCACAGAAAACAGGAATAAATTCTTTAAGAAGTATTTTACAAATCCAGATGACATGAGGAGAGTGAAGCAACAGTTTGCTGATTTCTCTCTTTGTATGAATGCCTTTGAAGATCCTGAAGCAATAGAGGATAGAGCTCACTTTGATCCAAAGCAGTGGTGGGGAACTTATGGGGTTCATGCCCCGGAGTTAAAAGATTTAGCCTTGATGCTGCTCGGGCAGCCGTCATCATCCTCTTGCTGTGAGAGGAATTGGAGCACATATTCTTTCATCCATAGCTTGAAGAGAAATAGGTTGAATCCTGAACGAGCTGAGGATTTGGTGTTTGTGCACAACAACTTGCGTCTCCTCTCAAGGAAATCCAAAGATTATGAAAATGGACCGAGCCGAATGTGGGATGTTGGTGGAGACGGTCTTGACAGCTTTGATGGTGTTGGCATTCTTGAAGGTGCGGATCTCGCACTTGATGAGCCAGAGTTTGAGCAAGAGATGGTAGGAGATGAGAGCATCTGAAGCTTGACGCCCCGGCCTTCAACTTAGACTATTTATTTCATATTTCCATTACACGTTATTTATATTTGGATCTGTAATAATGCACTATTGAAGTACTCTCGTGTGTTGCTACATGAACTACTAGACTATTTGCTGTGTGCTTCTTTGATTTTGAATGGTGTGTGCTTTGTTACTTTAACTGTGTATCACTGTTGAAATATTCAAATAAGGCAGCCATATTTCTTTGATGCTTGGGTAAGCTATACGGCTGACTAACAATGAGTGCTTCTTTTTTCCAAATGTTCAATGTCTGACTCATGCTGTTATATGATGCTTGTATTGCAAGGAACATGATGACTGAATACAACCCAGTTGGGACTTGAAAAGGCATCGACTCCTTCAGATCATCATGAATGAAAAAGATCAGGTTATTTCATTGACATCAATTTTCTCATCCTCTATAACATTTGTTATTGGTTCTAATTTTTTATAATGTATTTATGCATATACTTGGCGTATCCCCGTAAGTCTATTTTCAAGAAATGCCGTTTTCCCGTATCGCCGTATCCGTATCCCCGTACCATGTAACGTAGTTCCCCATTTCCGGCTAGTTTGTGAAGACATGGCTTAACGCTTACCTTGTTGTGCCTTGCACCAGTCTGCGATGTACACGAGCGGCTAGGTCGGGGTTGAGGTCGGCGAAGCCGAAGCCCATCAAGCGGAGGTCGCGAAAGACCACGAGTGGGTCGTCGTAGCCATGGGGGGGCACAGCGAGGCCGAAGTTGTCGGCATTGCCGAAAGCGTCCCAGTCGTCGTCCCAGTCGTCGTCGCCCGCGTCATCGTTGTTGTCGGCTGCAGCGAGTCCGTCGCCGAGCACGTGGTCGAGTGCCGCGAGGACGTCGGCGAGGTCCTCGAAGGCAGCGGCGATGGCGTAACCCTCGTCAAGTGCCTCCATCCCTGCTGCATTGGGCAAGGCAGAGGAAAATCAGAGCCCAAATTCAAGGATCTGCAGCCTAGGGTTTCGTCTATCGAGAATTACCTCGAGCCGAGGTCGGAGAACGGGGAGGGGCAGGGAGCAGCGGGCGGATCCTCGGCGGGGCGGTGGCGTCGGGGGCAGCGGGCAGGCGGATCCTCGGCGGGGCGGTGGCGTCGGGGGCAGCGGGCGGATCCTCGGCGGGGCGGTGGCGTGCGAGAGACGGAAGAAGGTGGGGGGTGGAAATGTCGCTCCCCGGTGGATTTAACTGGGCTTGGCTGGGCCGGGTCGCAGAGGAATCCCATTCCCACTCTTCTTCCTCTCGTGGGCTGCCTGATCCACAAACTGGGCCGCTGCGGTGGGGATTCGGGCTTCAACCTCCAAGGACCGCGGCTGGTTTTCTCCCAGCCTTTCCGGCCAAGACAGGGCAGGGAAAAAACCGGATTAAATAATAATCCATCGGCTTGAGAAGGGTTCAACGCTGCATGCAGACAAGGGAGAGAGGGAGGGAGGGGATTAGCCGTGCAGAAGTCGTAGGTCTGGAAATTTTGCAATTGGAAAGAACCCAGCAGCAAACATGAGAGGAGGATTAGCACTACTACTTACCTCAAGATCGACCAATCTTAACCTGCAGTGACCACCCGGTGTTCTTCCCAGCTGGAAGACATAAACATCTTGGAGAGGTCGTGGATCTGAGAGGAGCTCATCTTCGTGTTTGGTAAAAGGAAGAAGGAAGGTGGATTCCATGGTTTAGAGGCGTGGGATTGAGGTCTATGAGACATGATGGAGTTCAAGAAGCCTTGGGGTGGTGCCATGGTGAGGATGGGCAGCAAAGCTATGAACAAACAGGCTACACAAGTAGGGAGGAGCTGGAGGAGGAAGAAGGAGTATAGTACATACATACAAGACGAAAAAGGGAGAGACAGAGAAGGGTAGCGGGGGATCATCATATATGGAGACGAGAGGCAGGTAGAGGTGGTGTGTGTTTGGCCTGGCCGGTTAGTTGCCGTTCAACTTCGACCACCGAAATATAGGCTGAGAATCCGGTGACTCCACGCTAACGTCGCTGCATCGTCGAATTAATTAATAATTAATAATAGGAGGAGCACCGCCGTTTCTTATTTTTTTTTAGCAGAAGAAGATGCGATCGCTCGTGGCCAGCTCACAAGATTTGACATGATCGATGGGAACAAGACTAGTAGTAGTAGTAGTATATGTTCATCCTTTTTTGCTTGCGTCCACCGATCGCACGTAATCTTCTTTTTTACCAGCGAAATTTCAATGCTTGCCCAAATACACTAGTACTACTACTCGGCGGGCGAGAATTTCACGCGATCGACCAGCCTGAATAAAAGGAAAACGCGGGCCTTTTCAAATACTCCTACTCCGTACCATGCGACACATGGCAAGCAACCAATTTGAAACACTTGCCAAATAACGCAAAACCGTTTTAAGGATATTTACTAAAAATACTCTCACTGTTCCACAATATACCCTTTTTTATCTTAATAAGTTTATCCTCTTTATCAACTACTATTGGAGTTTAGAGATGGCGCCCACCATAGCCATGTACTATTCACGCTTGATCGAGGTAATTGATCATGTGTATAACGCGATTACGCTCTTGTGTTTGTTTACCAAGTCAGTTGAATGAGTTTTCGGCGTTTTTTTTTTTTGACTTTGTCATGACTATGATGTGCTTTTGTATGGTTCATTCAAGTTTGGTTGAGACGGGTGATCACGACAATGACGTGACAGGGCTCTCATGTATGCTCCTTGGGGTTAGAAGATTTTCGATGGTTATCTGATTTCAATATGTTTTTCCAAAGTTTTTATCTTGAATATGGTATCTGTTACCTCAGCCATTATTTGTCTGCATTCTGCCTGTTTCCTACTACTACTTATACGTTTCATATTTTTGCATGTTGGTCCAACTTGCCGCCCGGATCGCTAGCTAGAGGCCAGCTCAAATTTGGACGCGATCGCCGATCGATCGGCCAGCATGCAGCCACGGAGAAGATATCTCTCTTCAAACGTACTAACAGCTCACCACAACTAAATGAGTGTATCGTGCCGTGTGATATCTGACGTTTCTTCTCATTTATTTTTTAATAAATACTAGCATATCTCTTATCTCTAGGAGAGAATCAAAACCGCTTTTATTGTTTTCCAAATAACGCAAACGCACTTTATTGCTTTCCAAACAATACTCTGTCCCGTGCACTACACGATTCTACTACGTAGTACGTAGATATCTAGTGTATCCTACGGCCGTGTACCACCCGCCAGCCTCCACGTTGATCGACACGCAATGTGTTCTTTGTAAAATAAGTTTGACTTATGGTAACCTTAAACCCTAAACTCTAAACTCTATGTATATATATTTTTTTTACTCGATCACCAATGTTTGTTTCTATAGTAGAGGTGTCTAATGTGGCACACTTGTAGAAAAATCCTGGTTTTGTTTCATAAGAATTACACGCGCACTTCTATCGAAATATTGAACTAGCAAGACATCAAAAGAAACATTTTATCAACCATGGTAAACAATCAAATGACACGATGCACGGGTCTGGTTAAATTCCACTAAGATTAGAGTGACTCCGATAACAATGACATGGTGCTTTTTTTATTTTAGCACTTTTTAGTATAATAATGAAATAAAATATTGTTGTGTAAGTGGCCTTAGGCACCCGGATAGAATATAATGCCCAGCATGATAACCCAATGACATGTGGGACCAAAATATGCTCAAGTTAGGTCAAGAAAGGTAGGTGGTGTATGCCATGCCAGCAATCAATAAGAGCTGCTCCTATTGGACAATACATGCTTACTTTTTGCAAAGTGTTGTATTCATCATAGTCATTTGAACTTTTGGCAAATTTTCAAAACATTGTCATGAGCATGATGCTGCCCACCATAGACATGTGATGTGTGTACAATCTAGGTTTGATCTCTATCATAGCCATGTGATGCCTACAATCCAGGCTTGATCGAGGTAATTGATCATGTGTATAACGTGATTATCGGTCATGAGAAGTCTTTCATAGTTGAATGAATTTTGGCAACATCATAGTCATGTGCTCTGTATGGTCCAAATTTGGTTGAGATATGTGGTCACGACAATGGTGTGACAAACCTCTCATGTATGCTCCTTAGGGCTGAGAAGATTTTTGAATTTGATTTCAATATGTTTTCCATAGTTTTATCTTGAATGTGGTGTTTGTTACCTTAGCCATAATTTGTGTATGGTTAATTGTTGGTCTATATAGTTTAATCACCAACTTGTAACAAACATTGAACTACACATAATTTGTGTATGGTTAATTGTTGGTCTATATAGTTTAATCACCTACTTGTAAGAAAATTGAACTACACCGCGGCTCCTTTGTCGAAACATTGAAAGCAAGACATCAGAAACAATATGTTATCGACCATGAGAAACATTATAATGATAAAATACACATGTCTCGTTATATATTGCACTCAGGTTAGAGCGACTCCAATGACAATGACACAATGCCTTTTTATTTTAGGAGTTTTTAATGCAATAATGAAAGATAAATATTGTAGTGGTACAACTGTTCCCCATTTCCGGCTAGTTTGTGAAGACATGGCTTAACGCTTACCTTGTTGTGCCTTGCACCAGTCTGCGATGTACACGAGCGGCTAGGTCGGGGTTGAGGTCGGCGAAGCCGAAGCCCATCAAGCGGAGGTCGCGAAAGACCACGAGTGGGTCGTCGTAGCCATGGGGGGGTCACAGCGAGGCCGAAGTTGTCGGCATTGCCGAAAGCGTCCCAGTCGTCGTCGCCCGCGTCATCGTTGTTGTCGGCTGCAGCGAGGCCGTCGCCGAGCACGTGGTCGAGTGCCGCGAGGACGTCGGCGAGGTCCTCGAAGGCAGCGGCGATGGCGTAACCCTCGTCAAGTGCCTCCATCCCTGCTGCATTGGGCAAGGCAGAGGAAAATCAGAGCCCAAATTCAAGGATCTGCAGCCTAGGGTTTCGTCTATCGAGAATTACCTCGAGCCGAGGTCGGAGAACGGGGAGGGGCAGGGAGCAGCGGGCGGATCCTCGGCGGGGCGGTGGCGTCGGGGGCAGCGGGCGGGCGGATCCTCGGCGGGGCGGTGGCGTCGGGGGCAGCGGGCGGATCCTCGGCGGGGCGGTGGCGTGCGAGAGACGGAAGAAGGTGGGGGGTGGAAATGTCGCTCCCCGGTGGATTTAACTGGGCTTGGCTGGGCCGGGTCGCAGAGGAATCCCATTCCCACTCTTCTTCCTCTCGTGGGCTGCCTGATCCACAAACTGGGCCGCTGCGGTGGGGATTCGGGCTTCAACCTCCAAGGACCGCGGCTGGTTTTCTCCCAGCCTTTCCGGCCAAGACAGGGCAGGGAAAAAACCGGATTAAATAATAATCCATCGGCTTGAGAAGGGTTCAACGCTGCATGCAGACAAGGGAGGGAGGGAGGGAGGGTATTAGCCGTGCAGAAGTCGTAGGTCTGGAAATTTTGCAATTGGAAAGAACCCAGCAGCAAACATGAGAGGAGGATTAGCACTACTACTTACCTCAAGATTGACCAATCTTAACCTGCAGTGACCACCCGGTGTTCTTCCCAGCTGGAAGACATAAACATCTTGGAGAGGTCGTGGATCTGAGAGGAGCTCATCTTCGTGTTTGGTAAAAGGAAGAAGGAAGGTGGATTCCATGGTTTAGAGGCGTGGGATTGAGGTCTATGAGACATGATGGAGTTCAAGAAGCCTTGGGGTGGTGCCATGGTGAGGATGGGCAGCAAAGCTATGAACAAACAGGCTACACAAGTAGGGAGGAGCTGGAGGAGGAAGAAGGAGTATAGTACATACATACAAGATGAAAAAGGGAGAGACAGAGAAGGGTAGCGGGGGATCATCATATATGGAGACGAGAGGCAGGTAGAGGTGGTGTGTGTTTGGCCTGGCCGGTTAGTTGCCGTTCAACTTCGACCACCGAAATATAGGCTGAGAATCCGGTGACTCCACGCTAACGTCGCTGCATCGTCGAATTAATTAATAATTAATAATAGGAGGAGCACCGCCGTTTCTTATTTTTTTTTAGCAGAAGAAGATGCGATCGCTCGTGGCCAGCTCACAAGATTTGACATGATCGATGGGAACAAGACTAGTAGTAGTAGTAGTATATGTTCATCCTTTTTTGCTTGCGTCCACCGATCGCACGTAATCTTCTTTTTTACCAGCGAAATTTCAATGCTTGCCCAAATACACTAGTACTACTACTCGGCGGGCGAGAATTTCACGCGATCGACCAGCCTGAATAAAAGGAAAACGCGGGCCTTTTCAAATACTCCTACTCCGTACCATGCGACACATGGCAAGCAACCAATTTGAAACACTTGCCAAATAACGCAAAACCGTTTTAAGGATATTTACTAAAAATACTCTCACTGTTCCACAATATACCCTTTTTTTATCTTAATAAGTTTATCCTCTTTATCAACTACTATTGGAGTTTAGAGATGGCGCCCACCATAGCCATGTACTATTCACGCTTGATCGAGGTAATTGATCATGTGTATAACGCGATTACGCTCTTGTGTTTGTTTACCAAGTCAGTTGAATGAGTTTTCGGCGTTTTTTTTTGACTTTGTCATGACTATGATGTGCTTTTGTATGGTTCATTCAAGTTTGGTTGAGACGGGTGATCACGACAATGACGTGACAGGGCTCTCATGTATGCTCCTTGGGGTTAGAAGATTTTCGATGGTTATCTGATTTCAATATGTTTTTCCAAAGTTTTTATCTTGAATATGGTATCTGTTACCTCAGCCATTATTTGTCTGCATTCTGCCTGTTTCCTACTACTACTTATACGTTTCATATTTTTGCATGTTGGTCCAACTTGCCGCCCGGATCGCTAGCTAGAGGCCAGCTCAAATTTGGACGCGATCGCCGATCGATCGGCCAGCATGCAGCCACGGAGAAGATATCTCTCTTCAAACGTACTAACAGCTCACCACAACTAAATGAGTGTATCGTGCCGTGTGATATCTGACGTTTCTTCTCATTTATTTTTTAATAAATACTAGCATATCTCTTATCTCTAGGAGAGAATCAAAACCGCTTTTATTGTTTTCCAAATAACGCAAACGCACTTTATTGCTTTCCAAACAATACTCTGTCCCGTGCACTACACGATTCTACTACGTGACGTAGATATCTAGTGTATCCTACGGCCTAGACCGTGTACCACCCGCCAGCCTCCACGTTGATCGACACGCAATGTGTTCTTTGTAAAATAAGTTTGACTTATGGTAACCTTAAACCCTAAACTCTAAACTCTATGTATATATATTTTTTTTACTCGATCACCAATGTTTGTTTCTATAGTAGAGGTGTCTAATGTGGCACACTTGTAGAAAAATCCTGGTTTTGTTTCATAAGAATTACACGCGCACTTCTATCGAAATATTGAACTAGCAAGACATCAAAAGAAACATTTTATCAACCATGGTAAACAATCAAATGACACGATGCACGGGTCTGGTTAAATTCCACTAAGATTAGAGTGACTCCGATAACAATGACATGGTGCTTTTTTTATTTTAGCACTTTTTAGTATAATAATGAAATAAAATATTGTTGTGTAAGTGGCCTTAGGCACCCGGATAGAATATAATGCCCAGCATGATAACCCAATGACATGTGGGACCAAAATATGCTCAAGTTAGGTCAAGAAAGGTAGGTGGTGTATGCCATGCCAGCAATCAATAAGAGCTGCTCCTATTGGACAATACATGCTTACTTTTTGCAAAGTGTTGTATTCATCATAGTCATTTGAACTTTTGGCAAATTTTCAAAACATTGTCATGAGCATGATGCTGCCCACCATAGACATGTGATGTGTGTACAATCTAGGTTTGATCTCTATCATAGCCATGTGATGCCTACAATCCAGGCTTGATCGAGGTAATTGATCATGTGTATAACGTGATTATCGGTCATGAGAAGTCTTTCATAGTTGAATGAATTTTGGCAACATCATAGTCATGTGCTCTGTATGGTCCAAATTTGGTTGAGATATGTGGTCACGACAATGGTGTGACAAACCTCTCATGTATGCTCCTTAGGGCTGAGAAGATTTTTGAATTTGATTTCAATATGTTTTCCATAGTTTTATCTTGAATGTGGTGTTTGTTACCTTAGCCATAATTTGTGTATGGTTAATTGTTGGTCTATATAGTTTAATCACCAACTTGTAACAAACATTGAACTACATAATTTGTGTATGGTTAATTGTTGGTCTATATAGTTTAATCACCTACTTGTAAGAAAATTGAACTACACATGCTCCTTTGTCGAAACATTGAAAGCAAGACATCGTAAACAATATGTTATCGACCATGAGAAACATTATAATGATAAAATACACATGTCTCGTTATATATTGCACTCAGGTTAGAGCGACTCAATGACAATGACACAATGCCTTTTTATTTTAGGAGTTTTTAATGCAATAATGAAAGATAAATATTGTAGTGGTACAACTGTTCCCCATTTCCGGCTAGTTTGTGAAGACATGGCTTAACGCTTACCTTGTTGTGCCTTGCACCATCTGCGATACACGGCGGCTAGGTCGGGGTTGAGGTCGTGGCCGAAGCCCATCAAGCGGAGGTCGCGAAGACCACGAGTGGGTCGTCGTAGCCATGGGTCTGGCCGAGGCCGAAGTTGTCGGCATTGCCGAAAGCGTCCCAGTCGTCGTCGCCCGCGTCATCGTTGTTGTCGGCTGCAGCGAGTCCGTCGCCGAGCACGTGGTCGAGTGCCGCGAGGACGTCGGCGAGGTCCTCGAAGGCAGCGGCGATGGCGTAACCCTCGTCAAGTGCCTCCATCCCTGCTACATTGGGCAAGGCAGAGGAAAATCAGAGCCCAAATTCAAGGATCTGCAGCCTAGGGTTTCGTCTATCGAGAATTACCTCGAGCCGAGGTCGGAGAACGGGAGAGGCGTGAGCGGATCTCGGCGGGCGGTGGCGTCGGGGGCGGCGGGCGGATCCTCGGCGGGGCGGTGGCGTCGGGGGCAGCGGGCGGATCCTCGGCGGGGCGGTGGCGTGCGAGAGACGGAAGAAGGTGGGGGTAAATGTCGCTCCCCGGTGGATTTAACTGGGCTTGGCTGGGCCGGGTCGCAGAGGAATCCCATTCCCACTCTTCTTCCTCTCGTGGGCTGCCTGATCCACAAACTGGGCCGCTGCGGTGGGGATTCGGGCTTCAACCTCCAAGGACCGCGGTTGGTTTTCTCCCAGCCTTTCCGGCCAAGACAGGGCAGGGAAAAAACCGGATTAAATAATAATCCATCGGCTTGAGAAGGGTTCAACGCTGCATGCAGACAAGGGAGAGAGGGAGGGAGGGGATTAGCCGTGCAGAAGTCGTAGGTCTGGAAATTTTGCAATTGGAAAGAACCCAGCAGCAAACATGAGAGGAGGATTAGCACTACTACTTACCTCAAGATTGACCAATCTTAACCTGCAGTGACCACCCGGTGTTCTTCCCAGCTGGAAGACATAAACATCTTGGAGAGGTCGTGGATCTGAGAGGAGCTCATCTTCGTGTTTGGTAAAAGGAAGAAGGAAGGTGGATTCCATGGTTTAGAGGCGTGGGATTGAGGTCTATGAGACATGATGGAGTTCAAGAAGCCTTGGGGTGGTGCCATGGTGAGGATGGGCAGCAAAGCTATGAACAAACAGGCTACACAAGTAGGGAGGAGCTGGAGGAGGAAGAAGGAGTATAGTACATACATACAAGATGAAAAAGGGAGAGACAGAGAAGGGTAGCGGGGGATCATCATATATGGAGACGAGAGGCAGGTAGAGGTGGTGTGTGTTTGGCCTGGCCGGTTAGTTGCCGTTCAACCGACCACGAAATATAGGCTGAGAATCCGGTGACTCCACGCTAACGTCGCTGCATCGTCGAATTAATTAATAATTAATAATAGGAGGAGCACCGCCGTTTCTTATTTTTTTTTAGCAGAAGAAGATGCGATCGCTCGTGGCCAGCTCACAAGATTTGACATGATCGATGGGAACAAGACTAGTAGTAGTAGTATATGTTCATCCTTTTTTGCTTGCGTCCACCGATCGCACGTAATCTTCTTTTTTACCAGCGAAATTTCAATGCTTGCCCAAATACACTAGTACTACTACTCGGCGGGCGAGAATTTCATGCGATCGACCAGCCTGAATAAAAGGAAAACGCGGGCCTTTTCAAATACTCCTACTCCGTACCATGCGACACATGGCAAGCAACCAATTTAAAACACTTGCCAAATAACGCAAAACCGTTTTAAGGATATTTACTAAAAATACTCTCACTGTTCCACAATATACCCTTTTTTATCTTAATAAGTTTATCCTCTTTATCAACTACTATTGGAGTTTAGAGATGGCGCCCACCATAGCCATGTACTATTCACGCTTGATCGAGGTAATTGATCATGTGTATAACGCGCTCTTGTGTTTGTTTACCAAGTCAGTTGAATGAGTTTTCGGCGTTTTTTTTTGACTTTGTCATGACTATGATGTGCTTTTGTATGGTTCATTCAAGTTTGGTTGAGACGGGTGATCACGACAATGACGTGACAGGGCTCTCATGTATGCTCCTTGGGGTGAGAAGATTTTCGATGGTTATCTGATTTCAATATGTTTTTCCAAAGTTTTTATCTTGAATATGGTATCTGTTACCTCAGCCATTATTTGTCTGCATTCTGCTTGTTTCCTACTACTACTTATACGTTTCATATTTTTGCATGTTGGTCCAACTTGCCGCCCGGATCGCTAGCTAGAGGCCAGCTAAAATTTGGACGCGATCGCCGATCGATCGGCCAGCATGCAGCCACGGAGAAGATATCTCTCTTGAAACGTACTAACAGCTCACCACAACTAAATGAGTGTATCGTGCCGTGTGATATCTGACGTTTCTTCTCATTTATTTTTTAATAAATACTAGCATATCTCTTATCTCTAGGAGAGAATCAAAACCGCTTTTATTGTTTTCCAAATAACGCAAACGCACTTTATTGCTTTCCAAACAATACACTGTCCCGTGCACTACACGATTCTACTACGTAGTACGTAGATATCTAGTGTATCCTCTGACCTAGACCGTGTACCACCCGCCAGCCTCCACGTTGATCGACACGCAATGTGTTCTTTGTAAAATAAGTTTGACTTATGGTAACCTTAAACCCTAAACTCTAAACTCTATGTATATATATATTTTTTACTCGATCACCAATGTTTGTTTCTATAGTAGAGGTGTCTAATGTGGCACACTTGTAGAAAAATCCTGGTTTTGTTTCATAAGAATTACACGCGCACTTCTATCGAAATATTGAACTAGCAAGACATCAAAAGAAACATTTTATCAACCATGGTAAACAATCAAATGACACGATGCACGGGTCTGGTTAAATTCCACTAAGATTAGAGTGACTCCAATAACAATGACATGGTGCTTTTTTTTATTTTAGCAGTTTTTAGTATAATAATGAAATAAAATATTGTTGTGTAAGTGGCCTTAGGCACCCGGATAGACTATAATGCCCAGCATGATAACCCAATGACATGTGGGACCAAAATATGCTCAAGTTAGGTCAAGAAAGGTAGGTGGTGTATGCCATGCCAGCAATCAATAAGAGCTGCTCCTATTGGACAATACATGCTTACTTTTTGTTAAGTGTTGTATTCATCATAGTCATTTGAACTTTTGGTAAAATTTCAAAACATTGTCATGAGCATGATGCTGCCCACCATAGACATGTGATGTGTGTACAATCTAGGTTTGATCTCTGTCATAGCCATGTGATGCCTACAATCCAGGCTTGATCGAGGTAATTGATCATGTGTATAACGTGATTATCGGTCATGAGAAGTCTTTCATAGTTGAATGAATTTTGGCAACATCATAGTCATGTGCTCTGTATGGTCCAAATTTGGTTGAGATATGTGGTCACGACAATGGCGTGACAAACCTCTCATGTATGCTCCTTAGGGCTGAGAAGATTTTTGAATTCGATTTCAATATGTTTTCCATAGTTTTATCTTGAATGTGGTGTTTGTTACCTTAGCCATAATTTGTGTATGGTTAATTGTTGGTCTATATAGTTTAATCACCAACTTGTAACAAACATTGAACTACACATAATTTGTGTATGGTTAATTGTTGGTCTATATAGTTTAATCACCTACTTGTAAGAAAATTGGACTACACCGCGGCTCCTTTGTCGAAACATTGAAAGCAAGACATCAGAAACAATATGTTATCGACCATGAGAAACATTATAATGATAAAATACACATGTCTCGTTATATATTCCACTCAGGTTAGAGCGACTCCAATGACAATGACACAATGCATTTTTATTTTAGGAGTTTTTAATGCAATAATGAAAGATAAATATTGTAGTGGTACAACTGTTCCCCATTTCCGGCTAGTTTGTGAAGACATGGCTTAACGCTTACCTTGTTGTGCCTTGCACCAGTCTGCGATGTACACGAGCGGCTAGGTTGGAGTTGAGGTCGGCGAAGCCGAAGCCCATCAAGCGGAGGTCGCGAAAGACCACGAGTGGGTCGTCGTAGCCATGGGGGTCACAATGAGGCGAAGTTGTCGGCATTGCCGAAGCGTCGACTGCCGATCGTCGTCCGCCCGCGTCATCGTTGTTGTCGGCTGCAGCGAGTCCGTCGCCGAGCACGTGGTCGAGTGCCGCGAGGACGTCGGCGAGGTCCTCGAAGGCAGCGGCGATGGCGTAACCCTCGTCAAGTGCCTCCATCCCTGCTGCATTGGGCAAGGCAGAGGAAAATCAGAGCCCAAATTCAAGGATCTGCAGCCTAGGTTTTCGTCTATCGAGAATTACCTCGAGCCGAGGTCGGAGAACGGGGAGGGGAGCGTGGCGGATCTCGGCGGGCGGCGTCGGGCAGCGGGCGGGCGGATCCTCGGCGGGGCGGTGGCGTCGGGGGCAGCGGGCGGATCCTCGGCGGGGCGGTGGCGTGCAAGAGACGGAAGAAGGTGGGGGGTGGAAATGTCGCTCCCCGGTGGATTTAACTGGGGTTGGCTGGGCCGGGTCGCAGAGGAATCCCATTCCCACTCTTCTTCCTCTCGTGGGCTGCCTGATCCACAAACTGGGCCGCTGCGGTGGGGATTCGGGCTTCAACCTCCAAGGACCGCGGCTGGTTTTCTCCCAGCCTTTCCGGCCAAGACAGGGCAGGGAAAAAACCAGATTAAATAATAATCCATCGGCTTGAGAAGGGTTCAACGCTGCATGCAGACAAGGGAGAGAGGGAGGGAGGGGATTAGCCGTGCAGAAGTCGTAGGTCTGGAAATTTTGCAATTGGAAAGAACCCAGCAGCAAACATGAGAGGAGGATTAGCACTACTACTTACCTCAAGATCGACCAATCTTAACCTGCAGTGACCACCCGGTGTTCTTCCCAGCTGGAAGACATAAACATCTTGGAGAGGTCGTGGATCTGAGAGGAGCTCATCTTCGTGTTTGGTAAAAGGAAGAAGGAAGGTGGATTCCATGGTTTAGAGGCGTGGGATTGAGGTCTATGAGACATGATGGAGTTCAAGAAGCCTTGGGGTGGTGCCATGGTGAGGATGGGCAGCAAAGCTATGAACAAACAGGCTACACAAGTAGGAAGGTGCTGGAGGAGGAAGAAGGAGTATAGTACATACATACAAGACGAAAAAGGGAGAGACAGAGAAGGGTAGCGGGGGATCATCATATATGGAGACGAGAGGCAGGTAGAGGTGGTGTGTGTTTGGCCTGGCCGGTTAGTTGCCGTTCAACTTCGACCACCGAAATATAGGCTGAGAATCCGGTGACTCCACGCTAACTTCGCTGCATCGTCGAATTAATTAATAATTAATAATAGGAGGAGCACCGCCGTTTCTTATTTTTTTTTAGCAGAAGAAGATGCGATCGCTCGTGGCCATCTCACAAGATTTGACATGATCGATGGGAACAAGACTAGTAGTAGTAGTATATGTTCATCCTTTTTTGCTTGCGTCCACCGATCGCACGTAATCTTCTTTTTTACCAGCGAAATTTCAATGCTTGCCCAAATACACTAGTACTACTACTCGGCGGGCGAGAATTTCACGCGATCGACCAGCCTGAATAAAAGGAAAACGCGGGCCTTTTCAAATACTCCTACTCCGTACCATGCGACACATGGCAAGCAACCAATTTGAAACACTTGCCAAATAACGCAAAACCGTTTTAAGGATATTTACTAAAAATACTCTCACTGTTCCACAATATACCCTTTTTTTATCTTAATAAGTTTATCCTCTTTATCAACTACTATTGGAGTTTAGAGATGGCGCCCACCATAGCCATGTACTATTCACGCTTGATCGAGGTAATTGATCATGTGTATAACGCGATTACGCTCTTGTGTTTGTTTACCAAGTCAGTTGAATGAGTTTTCGGTGTTTTTTTTTTGACTTTGTCATGACTATGATGTGCTTTTGTATGGTTCTGTTGTCTGCCAAAACCCACCGGCGAGCAGCGACGAGCAACACGGAGAGCCGGGAGGCTCCCAGGACTGCTGGTGGGCCCTGGTCCCTCGGGCGACGGCCCGCAAAAGCTCCGGCACACGTCCTGGCTTGGTTCGAGGGCGTGCCACCTGACCTATACCTGGTCAGGAAGGTGAAGGATTGCTCCGATTGATTTCCTGCATGGTAAACAAGTATACGTAAAATTCGAGCCGTAATCCGCTCCCAGGTTTCCCTGTAAATCGGCTCCTAAAGCCGATTGCCCCATGGTTCTGCGTTAGATTTATGATAACATGGGGTTTTGCTTGATCACTACAAGTTAAATCGATCTACGATAGTCTAATGTTTTCACCACGTAATTGGAACGTCCTACGCGTGATTGAGCCTGAATGCATACAAAAGATGAAGAATATTAACCCTAGAGGAGGCCTTATAACCAACGTAAAGCCAATTACCGAACATCTTCTCTAGAACGAATAAGCCACGCCTTATGCATTCTGGATCGTTCAACCCGTTTGTAAGGCCTGATTACGTAGATATTAAACTAAACCTTGGCGAACAAGGCACAACTATAACAGATCGAATCGACTAAATAAAGATCAAGCAAGGTGCTACCCTTGCACTTTGGGAAAAGGTGCAAGGGTAGCGAGATAGCTAGAGGTAGCATAACCCGACGATAGTAATGAAAAGCACCGATGCTAGCCTCAAACAATCTATGATAATGGTATTACTCGCCATCAACAACGCTTGACGAGTAAAACCAGGTAACGATAGATATCGCCTAGATCGCAAGATGCGATCTAGGCAGCATGGCACTTACCCGAAAGAAACCCTAGAAACAAGGGGTGGCGATGCGCCGAGATTGTGTTTGTTGTGAACGTGGTTGTCCTCCTTTCTCGATAACCTTAGGTACATATTTATAGTCCGGAGACTCTCTACTTTTGGAATAACTCTACAATTCTATCTCTACCTAAACATAAACGGAACCTAAACAAACACGAATCCTACTATGATACAAGATACACGGGCAATTTAGCCCAAATCCACGCACTAGGCCGATCCAACCATACGTTGAATATATGTATCTTCCAAGCCCATCTTGATCACGGCCCATCTCCGTCTCTGGCCAAAATACGGTGATAACACATGCCCCCCTGGTTTTGGCAATGATAATTCCAAAACCACTCTGTGTGTTTTTTCCTTCATCTCCTCCCCCCCCTTTTTTTTGTCGGGCGTCGGCTGCATCGCGAAACAGTAACCGCCACGCTACCCTTCATCATGATGCCTGTCTTCTCAACTCTGCAAAGGCATGATTTGACGATTTTGGCGGTAATCTAGGGAACCGCTATGGCATTGAACCGTCTCCACTATTCCCTTATTTAAATTCGCTGAACAGTTCACAATCCCCATCTTCCTCCGGTTGCGAAAACCCTCTTCCTTCGAAAAAACCCTCTTTCTTGCCATGGCCTCCTCTGCTTCCTCCGGTGTCTTCCCACGCCCAATTCGATTAGCGACAGAGCCGACGCCAGAGCACCCACCCACGGCGTATAGTACTTTCGCCCACGATGGTGGGACGAAGGGATCGACTTCGCCGTCTGGTCGAGGACGGCGATCGTCCCGACGACGGTGAAGAGAGCCTCTGATTCCTCGTTGACGGGAACCGGAGGCGAAGAGCGACGACGCTGGTCGTGGACGGCGTCGAGTCCTCGACGGAAGAGGAATCGGAGGAAACCTCCTCCGAGCAGTATCCGCCGACGAAGCGCTTCGCCGGGTCCAGTAAGACATCGAAGATGACGAGGAGGACGAAGAGGTCCCGCTGGTTTCTTGTATAACAATGAGGATGACGCCGCAGCAATGACAGCGAAGAGGACGGGCGGCGACAATGACGATTTATCTCGCCTTTAGATTAGTAACCGAGCGACAATGTAGTAGTAGGCTCCCTTTTGTAATCAGTCGTCCTTTGTAAGTAATCATCTTTTGAATGAATGAAAATCTATTTCCCGAAGATTGCCTTGTTCGCCCCTGATCTTGCCGATAGCCACGATAGGTCAATGTCCTAGAAGTCGATGATACTGCATCGGCTCTCAACATACTGCACACATACAGTTAAACAAGTCAAATCGCAAAGAGCCGATGACTATCCATCGGCTTCTCCCAAAAATGTTGACAGGGTCAAACTTTGGTCGCATCTTTAGGCACATTAAAACGGCCACTTCTTGATTTCAAACGATGACCCGCGACCTTTCTCAAAACGGGCGACCCAAATCTCCAATTGCCCATCGAAAAACGTGCCCTACACAAACGACCAGTGACAAGTAAAGATGAAGATGACGAAGCTGAGATTCGCCGAGGTGGATCGTGTCCATGCTGGCGCCCTCCACGCCCTCGAAGCATTTCCTCAGCAGCTTGTATGCGCGAACTGGCACCTGTTTGTAACATGTGTGAACCTCTAGAGTCGATGGCCGTGCATCGGCTATATATTTCGTTTTTTTATTCGGCCGATTTTCAGCATCGGCCCCCATATTTTTATTCGGCCGATTTTCAGCATCGGCCCCCATATTTTTACTGTCCATCGTTTCACGTGCATTTACCTAGCCGATTTCATGTATCGGCCCCTCAAGTTTTACTGTCCAACATCCCACATGCTTGGGAAATATTTCTTGAGATGTTGTCCGTTGACTGCCACTGGGAACTTTACTCCATCCAACTGCTCGAGCATGTATGCGTTTCCTCTTAAAACTTGGTCGACCCTGTACGGACCGTGCCAATTTGGAGACCATTTACCATATGTTGCATCCTTAGTCCCCAAGGGCAACACAGCTTCCCATACCAGGTCACCAACGTGGAACTCCTTTGGCTTCACTTTCTTGTTGTATGCACGAGCTACTTTGGCCTTGTTCTCTTTGATTTTCTCCAGTGACCATAGCCTGAGCTCGGTTAAATCCTCCACACTGTCACTCATCGTGGTTGCGTATTCTTGATTGTTAGATCGTCCTGAAAAGTGACGCGTCTCGATCTAGCCGTAATTTCCCAAGGTAGGACGGCTTCTTGCCCATATACTAGATGGTATGGTGAGGTTTTGATTGCTCCATGGCATGACATGCGATAAGCCCATAACGCCTCTGACAAAACCTCGTGCCAACGCCTTGGGTGCTCATCGACTTTTCTCTTGATCAGCTTGATGAGGCTCGTTGACGCTTCCTTGCCCATTTGCTTGAGCATAGTATGGAGATGATCTAATCAGCTTGATCCCCATGTCCTCGCAGAATTTTCTAAACTCCTGAGAAATAAAGACCGAACCCCCATCGGTCGTGATAGTTTGGGGAATCCCGAATCTATGGATGACATGTTCTTTCACAAAATTGATAACATCCTTCGAGTTTACTGACTTCATTGGGACAGCCTCCACCCATTTTGTGAAGTAGTCAGTGATAGCCGTAATCCACATGTGGCCTTTGCTTGATGGAGGATTGATTTTGCCGATCATATCCATGCCCCAACCTCGGAATGGCCAAGGCTTGATGATGGGGTTCATTGTCGTGGTACCATCTGGATTTTTCCAAATTTCGACATGCTTGACACCCTTTGTAGTAGTTGAAACAGTCCTCAAGCATGGTGGGCCAATAAAACCACGATCGCTCGATCAACCATTTCATCTTATGAGCCGATTGGTGAGTTCCACAGCGCCTTCGTGTACCTCATGTAGGAGCTGATTGGCCTCGGCTAACCCTGCATTTGAGCAATAGCCCTTCCAGTCTGTAAAACATGTCATCCCCAATAAGCACGTACTTCATGGCTTTGTACCTTATCCGTTTAGGTGCCCTTGCGAATCTTTCAAGTAATTGAAGATATCGGCTCTCCGTCCGCCTGTGAACTGCACGAACGTCGGCTCCTTCTACCACGCCCTTGTATCCCGAAGCCATCTGCGCAAGATCGTCGCCTCGGTATTCTGCGATCGTGGGATCCAAGTGAAGTTTATGTACCGGAATTGCGTCATCACCGGCAAGGCAGCCATAATGGGAAGAGGGACTCGCTCGCACTTGTAGTCCTCCGTGAGCTGGGAAAGCACCAACTTGGAGTCTCCAAAATTTCCATCGCTTCGCTCCGAGGAGTAACTCCATCCCTTGCATATCGCCTCGTACTCGGCTACATTGTTGGTGCGAGAGGTAGACAATCTGATGGAGAAGGAAAACGTTGCCCCCCGGGGCGACACGAGTAAAATGCCGATGCCGCAGCCATCGTCACAAACTGATCCGTCGAAAAACATAGCCCATGCTCTTATGGACGGTCGGCTATGTTAGTGTTGATCCTTTCAGATAAGATCGCCGCCATTGTCCCTTAATCGCTTTCGCAGGTTGATACCGGATGTCAAACTCGATAATGCAAACATCCATTTGCCCTCGGCCTTTTAACATAGGAGCCGACATGTGCTTTATGACGCCGACGGTATATGATGATGATCTCTCACGATAGCAAAATGTGGCGCAACTTGGTGCAGGTGAAAACAGCAGAGGCACAACTTATCGATATCGTGGTACCTCGCCTCTGCCCAAAGATCCTCCTCGCTTATGTAAAGACGACCCGCCCAGCCCATCATAAACTTGCACCACTACCGAGGCGATGGACGTGTACCATCGACAAGTAAATGTAGAATGGCTGTCGGTCGAGGTGGAATTAACACTGGCGGCTTTGTCAAATATTCTTTGATCTCGTCAAAGGCTCGTTGTTGTTCTGCCCCCTAGCGGAATTCCTCGTCAGATTTGATTTTTACTAGTCCCATGAACGGCTCAATCCTTCCTGACAGATTGGAGATGAATCGTCTGACGAAGTTGATCTTGCCGATAAGGGACTGTAGTTCTTTCTTCGTGGTGGGTGGCTTCATTGTCCGTACTGCCTCCTGACTTTTTAGGCCGATCTCAATTCCGCGTTCATGGACCAAAAAACCCAAGAACTGACCGTCCGTCACCCCGAAAGCACACTTCTTTGGATTCATCCGTAGGCCGAATTTTCTTGTTCGGTCCAGGACGCTGCAAGTGTCCGTCGTGTCCGTAAGCAAGACTTGACCACCACGTCATTGATGTAGATTTCAACCAGTTTGCCGATCGATCATGGAAAATATAATTCATGGCCCTTTGGTACGTGGCGCCGCATTTTCAGTCCAAACGTCATGACTACATATTCAAATAACCCCACGGACCTGGACTCGAATGCAGTCTTGTGTATGTCTTCCGGAGCCATGAAGATCTGGTTGTACCGGCATTGCCGTCCATGAAGCTCAAAATTTTATGACCATGCTGCATTGATTAATGTTTCGCCACCGCATCGGATACTCATCCTTTGGGGTAGTTCATTGAGATCTCGAAAATCTATAGCAACACGCCATTGGCCACCCTTCTTCTCTACAGTACGATACTAGAAATCCACCAAAGATACCGCATGGTCCGATTAACTTGGCTGTCAACATTTTCTCGACCTCTTTCTTGACTTCTTCCGAATTTCGCCTTCATTTGTCGTGCTCGCTTTGAAATGGCGAAATCCTTTTTGAGCGGAGTCGATGCTCGATGATGCTCTGTCCAACCCAGCATCTCTGTAGTCCCAGCGGCGATGCGGATATTGTTTCAACAGGGCTATCATCGGGCCCAGACTCGGCTCTAACTTTCTGATAAATGTTGGTCGTGGCTTATCCCGGGACCAATGTCGATCTCTTCTAGCTCATCACGGATGTAAACCCGTACCTAGCTTTCCGTCACCGTCAAATCGACGCTAAACACAGGGCAAACGGTGGGTGAGGACAACAAAATAATTTGGGCCGATCGCTGAATCGCCCCTTTCGCTTGCATCACCAAGGACGGTTTACACCTCATTATTTTACATGGCGAGCATCTCTCTGTTACGACTACATGAGCTGCTTGTCGTATGATCGCTGCTTTTTATTTTTTGTGGCCGATCGCAGGGATCGGTCGTACCACGGATGATCGTGGGCTTTTCTACTCTGTAAGGCGATGGATAAGACCAGCCTCACCCCGCTTTTGTAGCTTCAATACGCCGCAGCCGTCTAGATTGATTCCGAGATCGGCTCTTGGTCTTCGCTTCCCGCGTTCATGCCAGCTATGGAGATCTCGATAGAATCCTGCGTGGATGACCTCCACTTCGTCTCCATCCCATCGGATCGGCATCGATGCATTGTGGACGGATGCAATTAGCGTGAATCCAATCCCTTCCTAGCAAGACAATGTAAGTGCTCTTGCTGTCCACGACGAAGAATGACGTGGGTACGGTTTTCCTGCCCACTGTCAAGTCCACGTTCAGTACGCCTTGCGTTCCCGAAGACTGACCGTTGAAGTCGCTCAACGTGACGTTGGTTTTGATCAGATCTGCAGTGGAGCGTCCCAAACGTCGTAGCATGGAGTATGGCATGATGTTGACTGCCGCTCCGGTGTCCACCAACATCTTGCTGACAGGTTGCCCATTGATGTAACCTCGCAGGTATAGGGCTTTCAGATGTTTGTAACCCTTCTCACGTGGCTTCTCAAAGATAACCGGCCGCGGGACGCAGTCAAACTGTGCCACGGGTAGCTCATCGGTTCTTGGCGCGCAGAATTCTGACGGGAGTACGAACACCATGTTTGTGCCAGCCGATGTCTTTGCATCGGCTTTACCGGTTTGGCGCCACTCTTTCCTGGTCGGTCTTCCGCTTCCACACCGCTCACTTTGACGGCCAGATCAGGCCGTGCTTTCTTCAAAGCGTGGAGATACTGCGCTTCAGCTTCCTCTAAGTTACGCAGCCGCTGCACTCTACGCTTCTGGGTGTGTCTGAGTCCGTCGGGGCACCACCTTGGACGGTGATACCTGTCTTCGTCCTTGTCATCCTTTGGCTTCTCGAGGTCTTCTGCTCGAGCGGACTCCCTGTGACGGCCCTGGGGCTGAAGAGGCCCTAGACGTTTGAATACTGACACTGGCCTCGTGTCTTCCTTTTGCTGACCGCATTCCGGGCAGTTGTCGATTGTAGGCAATCGGCTCATTCCCGCGCCCCAGCAATACCTGAAGAAAGGACAATCCCAATGCCTGTCTGCGCCTTCCTTCTTTTTCGACGGCCCCCTAGCAAGGTGCTCATATCCTTCGTCGTCTCTGCCGCGCCAGCGACGTTGGTCATACTGGCGCTCATACTTGTTAAGGAGATGCGTAGAATGTGGCTTCTGATATCGCACTCTCCTCACTTGTTCCTCTGTTAAGTACCGCCTGTCATTGTGGCCGGTCGCATGGACTAGCCTCCTTTCTTTCCTTGCCCGAGAGCGACCACCGTCCTCCTTATGCGTGTCATGGTGGTACCCGACCTGCCATATTAACGCCGAACGAGAAATCCAGCTTACGCCATGGAGCGATCGAGTTCTATCATGTTGATGCCGGAAATGGGTTTGTGTCCACTTTCATGGCGAACTGCCCAAGGATCGACGGCCTTGTTCTATCGCCATTTGGATTTGGCGTGAAGCTCTTTGCACTCGTTGGTGGTGTGAGTGAACGAATGATGCCACTTGCAGTATGGTCTCCGTTCATTTCACGAGCCGTAGGGATTTTGTGGCCTTCGGGTAACCTCACCGCTTCTCCTTCAGACAGATCGAATATCCGCTCAGCTTTGCTCACATCAAGTCGAACCCTTCGCAGGCCCTTGCTTTCACCCATTTGCGTGCCACGTGATCTGCCCCGAGCCCATTCAGCACGGCCACCTCCTGGTCCCGCGTAGGATCTTCTTCTTCTACATCGACCAGGCTTATCGGACGTTTGAATTTGTCTTGGTACAACTCGTGGTGGCGCTGCTCATACATCGCCGTTACGGGCCATGTGCCAATGAGTTGTACTCTACCGAACGCCAGATCCTTGATGGGTGCCGAGACCCAACACTGCCAGCTCGACTACTTCCTTCTCGGTTAAACGAGCCGAGTAACATCGGTTCTTGACGATCTGAGCGCTGGATGTACTCGGCCACGATTTCTCCTCCGCCGCACTTGCGCTGTGTCCGCAATGCCAGCCTCGAGCCTCCGAATGGTACCGATGGAACTGCTCTTCCGATTGCTTCGGTATGAATTGAATCGTGGTAGTGAGGTGTACCACCCAAAGGCTGGTCTGCGAGATTGCGCAAAAATCTCACACGCATCGATCCGGCGTCAAATCATGCCTAGTTGTGCTGTATCGGCTTATGTGCTCGATCGAGCTCGACCCTTCTGACCCGCTGAACCTTGAGAACTCAGGGAGCTTATACTTGGGTGGCAGCGGAATCAGATCAAACTCGTTGGGGTACGGCTTTGAATAGCCGATTGTCCTTCTCTTCGGCATGAAGCCGAACTGGTCCCTCAGGATGGTACCGGTTTGCTCCACTGTTTGAGCTGTAGGGGCTAGATTCTCATGACTTGTTCAAGTGGCATACTTGGCTAGCCACGCCTGTTTGTCAGCGTCCATCCCAGCCATCGCTGCTCCGGACGCGCCTGCCCCGGAAGATCCTGCCCCAAGAACTCCTGCCGCAGAGACTCCTGCGGTTGCAATCTGTTTGGTGCGTGTCAGGCTATTGCAGTCCGGCACGTAGGCGCATATATATCCGTGTGGGATCTCCTTAGGTGGCTCAAACAGGAATTGGCACCTGGTCGCCCAGCCTTGTAGACGACGTAAGACGCTGCCCCTGGCGGTTCTGGAGCGGCAAGTGAGAACGGGAGCTGTGGCCTGGTCTGGAGCGGTCTTTCTCCCTGGTGAGTCCCTAAAGTAGGTCCCGACGGAGAGTACTGATGTTTCATGATCTCCTGGACTACGCGAACTGCGACCCGCTCAAAAGCGTTCACCAGGCTCTCAGAATGGCGGTGCAGAGAATGAGCCACCATGTAGTTGACTTCCTGTCGTAGAGCTCTGGTGCGCTCCTCCGAAGGGAGAGACAGATCCACCTCATTGAGAGCGCCCTCAGGGGAGAACCCCTTCCACCTGATGCCATGCTTACGGGTCCTCTCAAAAGAGCCGATGAGGTCTTCCTCGAAGAGAGCCTTGATCTCGTCGTACTTGGCCTTGTGCTCGTCAGGTAGATCGTCGTAAGTGACTGGTCTGTTCTCCATTGCAGCGTCGGATGTTGATGTAGATGTTGTCGAAGGTCCCACCGGGCGTGCCAGAATGTGTTGCCTGCCAAAACCCACCGGCGAGCAGCGACGAGCAACACGGAGAGCCGGGAGGCTCCCAGGACTGCTGGTGGGCCCTGGTCCCTCGGGCGACGGCCCGCAAAAGCTCCGGCACACGTCCTGGCTTGGTTCGAGGGCGTGCCACCTGACCTATACCTGGTCAGGAAGGTGAAGGATTGCTCCGATTGATTTCCTGCATGGTAAACAAGTATACGTAAAATTCGAGCCGTAATCGGCTCCCAGGTTTCCCTGTAAATCGGCTCCTAAAGCCGATTGCCCCATGGTTCTGCGTTAGATTTATGATAACATGGGGTTTTGCTTGATCACTACAAGTTAAATCGATCTACGACAGTCTAATGTTTTCACCACGTAACTGGAACGTCCTACGCATGATTGAGCCTGATACGTACAAAAGATGAAGAATATTAACCCTAGAGGAGGCCTAATAACCAACGTAAAGCCAATTACCGGAACATCTTCTCTAGAACGAATAAGCCACGTCCTGATGCATTACTGGAGCTTTCAACCCGTTTGTAAGGCCTGATTACGTAGATATTAAACTAAACCTTGGCGAACAAGGCACAACTATAATAGATCGAATCGACTAAATAAAGATCAAGGTGCTACCCTTGCACTTTGGGAAAAGGTGCAAGGGTAGCGAGATAGCTAGAGGTAACATAACCCGACGATAGTAATGAAAAAGCACCGATGCTAGCCTCAAACAATCTATGATAATGGTATTACTGCCATCAACAACGCTCAAGACGAGTAAAACCAGGTAACGATAGATATCGCCTAGATCGCAAGATGCGATCTAGGCAGCATGGCACTACCGAAGAAACCCTAGAAACAAGGGGTGGCGATGCGCCGAGATTGTGTTTGTTGTGAACGTGGTTGTCCTCCTTTCTCGATAACCTTAGGTACATATTTATAGTCCGGAGACTCTCTACTTTTGGAATAACTCTACAATTCTATCTCTACCTAAACATAAACGGAACCTAAACAAACACGAATCCTACTATGATACAAGATACACGGGCAATTTAGCCCAAATCCACGCACTAGGCCGATCCAACCATACGTTGAATATATGTATCTTCCAATCCCATCTTGATCACGGTCCATCTCCGTCTCTGGCCAAAATACGGTGATAACAGGTTCATTCAAGTTTGGTTGAGACGGGTGATCACGACAATGACGTGACAGGGCTCTCATGTATGCTCCTTGGGGTGAGAAGATTTTCGATGGTTATCTGATTTCAATATGTTTTTCCAAAGTTTTTATCTTGAATATGGTATCTGTTACCTCAGCCATTATTTGTCTGCATTCTGCCAGACTGTTTCCTACTACTACTTATACGTTTCATATTTTTGCATGTTGGTCCAACTTGCCGCCCGGATCGCTAGCTAGAGGCCAGCTCAAATTTGGACGCGATCGCCGATCGATCGGCCAGCATGCAGCCACGGAGAAGATATCTCTCTTCAAACGTACTAACAGCTCACCACAACTAAATGAGTGTATCGTGCCGTGTGATATCTGACGTTTCTTCTCATTTATTTTTTAATAAATACTAGCATATCTCTTATCTCTAGGAGAGAATCAAAACCGCTTTTATTGTTTTCCAAATAACGCAAACTTTATTGCTTTCCAAACAATACTCTGTCCCGTGCACTACGATTCTACTACGTATGCGTAGATATCTAGTGTATCCTACGGCCTAGACCGTGTACCACCCGCCAGCCTCCACGTTGATCGACACGCAATGTGTTCTTTGTAAAATAAGTTTGACTTATGGTAACCTTAAACCCTAAACACTAAACTCTATGTATATATATATTTTTTTACTCGATCGCCAATGTTTGTTTCTATAGTAGAGGTGTCTAATGTGGCACACTTGTAGAAAAATCCTGGTTTTGTTTCATAAGAATTACACGCGCACTTCTATCGAAATATTGAACTAGCAAGACATCAAAAGAAACATTTTATCAACCATGGTAAACAATCAAATGACACGATGCACGGGTCTGGTTAAATTCCACTAAGATTAGAGTGACTCCAATAACAATGACATGGTGCTTTTTTTATTTTAGCAGTTTTTAGTATAATAATGAAATAAAATATTGTTGTGTAAGTGGCCTTAGGCACCCGGATAGACTATAATGCCCAGCATGATAACCCAATGACATGTGGGACCAAAATATGCTCAAGTTAGGTCAAGAAAGGTAGGTGGTGTATGCCATGCCAGCAATCAATAAGAGCTGCTCCTATTGGACAATACATGCTTACTTTTTGCAAAGTGTTGTATTCATCATAGTCATTTGAACTTTTGGCAAATTTTCAAAACATTGTCATGAGCATGATGCTGCCCACCATAGACATGTGATGTGTGTACAATCTAGGTTTGATCTCTGTCATAGCCATGTGATGCCTACAATCCAGGCTTGATCGAGGTAATTGATCATGTGTATAACGTGATTATCGGTCATGAGAAGTCTTTCATAGTTGAATGAATTTTGGCAACATCATAGTCATGTGCTCTGTATGGTCCAAATTTGGTTGAGATATGTGGTCACGACAATGGCGTGACAAACCTCTCATGTATGCTCCTTAGGGCTGAGAAGATTTTTGAATTTGATTTCAATATGTTTTCCATAGTTTTATCTTGAATGTGGTGTTTGTTACCTTAGCCATAATTTGTGTATGGTTAATTGTTGGTCTATATAGTTTAATCACCAACTTGTAACAAACATTGAACTACACATAATTTGTGTATGGTTAATTGTTGGTCTATATAGTTTAATCACCTACTTGTAAGAAAATTGAACTACACCGCGGCTCCTTTGTCGAAACATTGAAAGCAAGACATCAGAAACAATATGTTATCGACCATGAGAAACATTATAATGATAAAATACACATGTCTCGTTATATATTCCACTCAGGTTAGAGCGACTCCAAAGACAATGACACAATGCCTTTTTATTTTAGGAGTTTTTAATGCAATAATGAAAGATAAATATTGTAGTGGTACGACTGTTCCCCATTTCCGGATAGTTTGTGAAGACATGGCTTAACGCTTACCTTGTTGTGCCTTGCACCAGTCTGCGATGTACACGAGCGGCTAGGTCGGGGTTGAGGTCGGCGAAGCCGAAGCCCATCAAGCGGAGGTCGCGAAAGACCACGAGTGGGTCGTCGTAGCCATGGGGGGGCACAGCGAGGCCGAAGTTGTCGGCATTGCCGAAAGAGTCCCAGTCGTCGTCCCAGTCGTCGTCGCCCGCATCATCGTTGTTGTCGGCTGCAGCGAGTCCGTCGCCGAGCACGTGGTCGAGTGCCGCGAGGACGTCGGCGAGGTCCTCGAAGGCAGCGGCGATGGCGTAACCCTCGTCAAGTGCCTCCATCCCTGCTGCATTGGGCAAGGCAGAGGAAAATCAGAGCCCAAATTCAAGGATCTGCAGCCTAGGGTTTCGTCTATCGAGAATTACCTCGAGCCGAGGTCGGAGAACGGGGAGGGGAGGAGCAGCGGATCTCGGCGGGCGGTGGCGTCGGGGCAGCGGCGGCGGATCTCGGCGGGGCGGTGGCGCTGGGGCAGGCGGATCTCGGCGGGCGGTGGCGTCGAGACGGAAGAAGGTGGGGGGTGGAAATGTCGCTCCCCGGTGGATTTAACTGGGCTTGGCTGGGCCGGGTCGCAGAGGAATCCCATTCCCACTCTTTTCCTCTCGGGCTGCTCGATCCACAACCGGGCTTGCGGTGGGGATTCGGGCTTCAACCTCCAAGGACCGCGGCTGGTTTTCTCCCAGCCTTTCCGGCCAAGACATGGCAGGGAAAAAACCGGATTAAATAATAATTCATCGGCTTGAGAAGGGTTCAACGCTGCATGCAGACAAGGGAGAGAGGGAGGGAGGGGATTAGCCGTGCAGAAGTCGTAGGTCTGGAAATTTTGCAATTGGAAAGAACCCAGCAGCAAACATGAGAGGAGGATTAGCACTACTACTTACCTCAAGATCGACCAATCTTAACCTGCAGTGACCACCCGGTGTTCTTCCCAGCTGGAAGACATAAACATCTTGGAGAGGTCGTGGATCTGAGAGGAGCTCATCTTCGTGTTTGGTAAAAGGAAGAAGGAAGGTGGATTCCATGGTTTAGAGGCGTGGGATTGAGGTCTATGAGACATGATGGAGTTCAAGAAGCCTTGGGGTGGTGCCATGGTGAGGATGGGCAGCAAAGCTATGAACAAACAGGCTACACAAGTAGGGAGGAGCTGGAGGAGGAAGAAGGAGTATAGTACATACATACAAGACGAAAAAGGGAGAGACAGAGAAGGGTAGCGGGGGATCATCATATGGAGACGAGAGGCAGGTAGAGGTGGTGTGTGTTTGGCCTGGCCGGTTAGTTGCCGTTCAACTTCGACCACCGAAATATAGGCTGAGAATCCGGTGACTCCACGCTAACGTCGCTGCATCGTCGAATTAATTAATAATTAATAATAGGAGGAGCACCGCCGTTTCTTTTTTTTAGCAGAAGAAGATGCGATCGCTCGTGGCCAGCTCACAAGATTTGACATGATCGATGGGAACAAGACTAGTAGTAGTAGTATATGTTCATCCTTTTTTGCTTGCGTCCACCGATCGCACGTAATCTTCTTTTTTACCAGCGAAATTTCAATGCTTGCCCAAATACACTAGTACTACTACTCGGCGGGCGAGAATTTCACGCGATCGACCAGCCTGAATAAAAGGAAAACGCGGGCCTTTTCAAATACTCCTACTCCGTACCATGCGACACATGGCAAGCAACCAATTTGAAACACTTGCCAAATAACGCAAAACCGTTTTAAGGATATTTACTAAAAATACTCTCACTGTTCCACAATATACCCTTTTTTATCTTAATAAGTTTATCCTCTTTATCAACTACTATTGGAGTTTAGAGATGGCGCCCACCATAGCCATGTACTATTCACGCTTGATCGAGGTAATTGATCATGTGTATAACGCGATTACGCTCTTGTGTTTGTTTACCAAGTCAGTTGAATGAGTTTTGCGTTTTTTTGACTTTGTCATGACTATGATGTGCTTTTGTATGGTTCATTCAAGTTTGGTTGAGACGGGTGATCACGACAATGACGTGACAGGGCTCTCATGTATGCTCCTTGGGGTGAGAAGATTTTCGATGGTTATCTGATTTCAATATGTTTTTCCAAAGTTTTTTTATCTTGAATATGGTATCTGTTACCTCAGCCATTATTTGTCTGCATTCTGCCAGACTGTTTCCTACTACTACTTATACTTTTCATATTTTTGCATGTTGGTCCAACTTGCCGCCCGGATCGCTAGCTAGAGGCCAGCTCAAATTTGGACGCGATCGCCGATCGATCGGCCAGCATGCAGCCACGGAGAAGATATCTCTCTTCAAACGTACTAACAGCTCACCACAACTAAATGAGTGTATCGTGCCGTGTGATATCTGACGTTTCTTCTCATTTATTTTTTAATAAATACTAGCATATCTCTTATCTCTAGGAGAGAATCAAAACCGCTTTTATTGTTTTCCAAATAACGCAAACGCACTTTATTGCTTTCCAAACAATACTCTGTCCCGTGCACTACACGATTCTACTACGTAGTACGTAGATATCTAGTGTATCCTACGGCCTAGACCGTGTACCACCCGCCAGCCTCCACGTTGATCGACACGCAATGTGTTCTTTGTAAAATAAGTTTGACTTATGGTAACCTTAAACCCTAAACTCTAAACTCTATGTATATATATATTTTTTACTCGATCACCAATGTTTGTTTCTATAGTAGAGGTGTCTAGTGTGGCACACTTGTAGAAAAATCCTGGTTTTGTTTCATAAGAATTACACGCGCACTTCTATCGAAATATTAAACTAGCAAGACATCAAAAGAAACATTTTATCAACCATGGTAAACAATCAAATGACACGATGCACGGGTCTGGTTAAATTCCACTAAGATTAGAGTGACTCCAATAACAATGACATGGTGCTTTTTTTATTTTAGCAGTTTTTAGTATAATAATAAAATAAAATATTGTTGTGTAAGTGGCCTTAGGCACCCGGATAGACTATAATGCCCAGCATGATAACCCAATGACATGTGGGACCAAAATATGCTCAAGTTAGGTCAAGAAAGGTAGGTGGTGTATGCCATGCCAGCAATCAATAAGAGCTGCTCCTATTGGACAATACATGCTTACTTTTTGCAAAGTGTTGTATTCATCATAGTCATTTGAACTTTTGGCAAATTTTCAAAACATTGTCATGAGCATGATGCTGCCCACCATAGACATTTGATGTGTGTACAATCTAGGTTTGATCTCTGTCATAGCCATGTGATGCCTACAATCCAGGCTTGATCGAGGTAATTGATCATGTGTATAACGTGATTATCGGTCATGAGAAGTCTTTCATAGTTGAATGAATTTTGGCAACATCATAGTCATGTGCTCTGTATGGTCCAAATTTGGTTGAGATATGTGGTCACGACAATGGAGTGACAAACCTCTCATGTATGCTCCTTAGGGCTGAGAAGATTTTTGAATTTGATTTCAATATGTTTTCCATAGTTTTATCTTGAATGTGGTGTTTGTTACCTTAGCCATAATTTGTGTATGGTTAATTGTTGGTCTATATAGTTTAATCACCAACTTGTAACAAACATTGAACTACATAATTTGTGTATGGTTAATTGTTGGTCTATATAGTTTAATCACCTACTTCTAAGAAAATTGAACTACACCGCGGCTCCTTTGTCGAAACATTGAAAGCAAGACATCAGAAACAATATGTTATCGACCATGAGAAACATTATAATGATAAAATACACATGTCTCGTTATATATTCCACTCAGGTTAGAGCGAATCCAATGACAATGACACAATGCCTTTTTATTTTAGGAGTTTTTAATGCAATAATGAAAGATAAATATTGTAGTGGTACAACTGTTCCCCATTTCCGGCTAGTTTGTGAAGACATGGCTTAACGCTTACCTTGTTGTGCCTTGCACCAGTCTGCGATGTACACGAGCGGCTAGGTCGGGGTTGAGGTCGGCGAAGCCGAAGCCCATCAAGCGGAGGTCACGAAAGACCACGAGTGGGTCGTCGTAGCCATGGGGGGGCACAGCGAGGCCGAAGTTGTCGGCATTGCCGAAAGCGTCGATCGCCGTCGATCGCCGCCGCCGTCATCGTTGTTGTCGGCTGCCGAGCACGTGGTCGAGTGCCGCGAGGACGCCGGCGAGGTCCTCAAGGCAGCGCGATGGCGTAACCTCGTAAGTGCCTCCATCCTCGCTGCATTGGGCAAGGCAGGAAAATCGAGCCCAAATTCAAGGATCTGCAGCCTAGGGTTTCGTTTATCGAGAATTACCGAGCCGAGGTCGGAGAACGGTGAGGGGCAGGCGTGGCGGATCTCGGCGGGCGGCGTCGGGGCGGGCGGCGGATCCTCGGCGGGCGGTGGCGTCGAAGCGTGGCGGATCTCGGAAGAAAGGGCGCAGAGGCGGAAGAAGGTGGGGTGGAAATGTCGCCCCCGGTGGATTTAATCGGCTTGGCTGGGTCGCAGAGAATCCCATTCCCACTCTTCTTCCTCTCGTGGGCTGCCTGATCCACAACCGGGCCGCGGTGGGGATTCGGCTTCAACCTCCAAGGATCTGCTGGTTTTCTCACCTTTCCGGCCAAGACAGGCGGGAAAAACCGGATTAAATAATAATCCATCGGCTTGAGAAGGGTTCAACGCTGCATGCAGACAAGGGAGAGAGGGAGGTAGGGGATTAGCCGTGCAGAAGTCGTAGGTCTGGAAATTTTGCAATTGGAAAGAACCCAGCAGCAAACATGAGAGGAGGATTAGCACTACTACTTACCTCAAGATCGACCAATCTTAACCTGCAGTGACCACCCGGTGTTCTTCCTAGCTGGAAGACATAAACATCTTGGAGAGGTCGTGGATCTGAGAGGATCTCATCTTCGTGTTTGGTAAAAGGAAGAAGGAAGGTGGATTCCATGGTTTAGAGGCGTGGGATTGAGGTCTATGAGACATGATGGAGTTCAAGAAGCCTTGGGGTGGTGCCATGGTGAGGATGGGCAGCAAAGCTATGAACAAACAGGCTACACAAGTAGGGAGGAGCTGGAAGAGGAAGAAGGAGTATAGTACATACATACAAGACGAAAAAGGGAGAGACAGAGAAGGGTAGCGGGGGATCATCATATATGGAGACGAGAGGCAGGTAGAGGTGGTGTGTGTTTGGCCTGGCCGGTTAGTTGCCGTTCAACTTCGACCACCGAAATATAGGCTGAGAATCCGGTGACTCCATGCTAACGTCGCTGCATCGTCGAATTAATTAATAATTAATAATAGGAGGAGCACCGCCGTTTCTTTTTTTTTAGCAGAAGAAGATGCGATCGCTCGTGGCCAGCTCACAAGATTTGACATGATCGATGGGAACAAGACTAGTAGTAGTAGTATATGTTCATCCTTTTTTGCTTGCGTCCACCGATCGCACGTAATCTTCTTTTTTACCAGCGAAATTTCAATGCTTGCCCAAATACACTAGTACTACTACTCGGCGGGCGAGAATTTCACGCGATCGACCAGCCTGAATAAAAGGAAAACGCGGGCCTTTTCAAATACTCCTACTCCGTACCATGCGACACATGGCAAGCAACCAATTTGAAACACTTGCCAAATAACGCAAAACCGTTTTAAGGATATTTACTAAAAATACTCTCACTGTTCCACAATATACCCTTTTTTTATCTTAATAAGTTTATCCTCTTTATCAACTACTATTGGAGTTTAGAGATGGCGCCCACCATAGCCATGTACTATTCACGCTTGATCGAGGTAATTGATCATGTGTATAACGCGATTACGCTCTTGTGTTTGTTTACCAAGTCAGTTGAATGAGTTTTCGGCGTTTTTTTTTTTTTTGACTTTATCATGACTATGATGTGCTTTTGTATGGTTCATTCAAGTTTGGTTGAGACGGGTGATCACGACAATGACGTGACAGGGCTCTCATGTATGCTCCTTGGGGTGAGAAGATTTTCGATGGTTATCTGATTTCAATATGTTTTTCCAAAGTTTTTATCTTGAATATGGTATCTGTTACCTCAGCCATTATTTGTCTGCATTCTGCCAGACTGTTTCCTACTACTACTTATACGTTTCATATTTTTGCATGTTGGTCCAACTTGCCGTCCGGATCGCTAGCTAGAGGCCAGCTCAAATTTGGACGCGATCGCCGATCGATCGGCCAGCATGCAGCCACGGAGAAGATATCTCTCTTCAAACGTACTAACAGCTCACCACAACTAAATGAGTGTATCGTGCCGTGTGATATCTGACGTTTCTTCTCATTTATTTTTTAATAAATACTAGCATATCTCTTATCTCTAGGAGAGAATCAAAACCGCTTTTATTGTTTTCCAAATACCGCAAACGCACTTTATTGCTTTCCAAACAATACTCTGTCCCGTGCACTACACGATTCTACTAATGAGTACGTAGATATCTAGTGTATCCTACGGCCTAGACCGTGTACCACCCGCCAGCCTCCACGTTGATCGACACGCAATGTGTTCTTTGTAAAATAAGTTTGACTTATGGTAACCTTAAACCCTAAACTCTAAACTCTATGTATATATATATATTTTACTCGATCACCAATGTTTGTTTCTATAGTAGAGGTGTCTAATGTGGCACACTTGTAGAAAAATCCTGGTTTTGTTTCATAAGAATTACACGCGCACTTCTATCGAAATATTGAACTAGCAAGACATCAAAAGAAACATTTTATCAACCATGGTAAACAATCAAATGACACGATGCACGGGTCTGGTTAAATTCCACTAAGATTAGAGTGACTCCAATAACAATGACATGGTGCTTTTTTTATTTTAGCAGTTTTTAGTATAATAATGAAATAAAATATTGTTGTGTAAGTGGCCTTAGGCACCCGGATAGACTATAATGCCCAGCATGATAACCCAATGACATGTGGGACCAAAATATGCTCAAGTTAGGTCAAGAAAGGTAGGTGGTGTATGCCATGCCAGCAATCAATAAGAGCTGCTCCTATTGGACAATACATGCTTACTTTTTGCAAAGTGTTGTATTCATCATAGTCATTTGAACTTTTGGCAAATTTTCAAAACATTGTCATGAGCATGATGCTGCCCACCATAGACATGTGATGTGTGTACAATCTAGGTTTGATCTCTGTCATAGCCATGTGATGCCTACAATCCAGGCTTGATCGAGGTAATTGATCATGTGTATAACGTGATTATCGGTCATGAGAAGTCTTTCATAGTTGAATGAATTTTGGCAACATCATAGTCATGTTCTCTGTATGGTCCAAATTTGGTTGAGATATGTGGTCACGACAATGGCGTGACAAACCTCTCATGTATGATCCTTAGGGCTGAGAAGATTTTTGAATTTGATTTCAATATGTTTTCCATAGTTTTATCTTGAATGTGGTGTTTGTTACCTTAGCCATAATTTGTGTATGGTTAATTGTTGGTCTATATAGTTTAATCACCAACTTGTAACAAACATTGAACTACACATAATTTGTGTATGGTTAATTGTTGGTCTATATAGTTTAATCACCTACTTCTAAGAAAATTGAACTACACCGCGGCTCCTTTGTCGAAACATTGAAAGCAAGACATCAGAAACAATATGTTATCGACCATGAGAAACATTATAATGATAAAATACACATGTCTCGTTATATATTCCACTCAGGTTAGAGCGAATCCAATGACAATGACACAATGCCTTTTTATTTTAGGAGTTTTTAATGCAATAATGAAAGATAAATATTGTAGTGGTACAACTGTTCCCCATTTCCGGCTAGTTTGTGAAGACATGGCTTAACGCTTACCTTGTTGTGCCTTGCACCACCGCTGGCGTACACGAGCGGCTAGGTCGGGTTGAGGTCGGGCGGCCGAAGCCCATCAAGCGAGGTCGCGAAGACCACGAGTGGGTCGTCAGAGCCATGGGGGCACAATGAGGCGAAGTTGTCGGCATTGCCGAAAGCGCCCCATCGTCGCCCGTCGCCGCCATTATCGTTGTTGTCGGCCGAGTCCGTCGCCGAGCACGTGGTCGAGTGCCGCGAGGACGTCGCGAGGTCCTCGAAGGCGGCGATGGCGTAACCTCGTCAAGTGCCTCCATCCCCGCTGCATTGGGCAAGGCAGAGAAAATCGAGCCCAAATTCAAGGATCTGCAGCCTAGGGTTTCGTTTATCGAGAATTACCTCGAGCCGAGGTCGGAGAACGTGAGGCGGGAGGCAGGCGGATCTCGGCGGCGCTGGGCAGCGGGCGGATCCTCGGCGGGCGGTGGCGTCGGGGGCGTGGCGGATCTCGGCGGGCGGCGAGACGGAAGAAGGTGGGGGGTGGAAATGTCGCTCCCCGGTGGATTTAACTGGCTTGGCCGGGTCGCAGAGGAATCCCATTCCCACTCTTCTTCCTCTCGGGCTGCCTGATCCACAAACTGGGCCGCTGCGGTGGGGATTCGGGCTTCAACCTCCAAGGACCGCGGCTGGTTTTCTCCCAGCCTTTCCGGCCAAGACAGGGCAGGGAAAAAACCGGATTAAATAATAATCCATCGGCTTGAGAAGGGTTCAACGCTGCATGCAGACAAGGGAGAGAGGGAGGGAGGGGATTAGCCGTGCAGAAGTCGTAGGTCTGGAAATTTTGCAATTGGAAAGAACCCAGCAGCAAACATGAGAGGAGGATTAGCACTACTACTTACCTCAAGATCGACCAATCTTAACCTGCAGTGACCACCCGGTGTTCTTCCCAGCTGGAAGACATAAACATCTTGGAGAGGTCGTGGATCTGAGAGGAGCTCATCTTCGTGTTTGGTAAAAGGAAGAAGGAAGGTGGATTCCATGGTTTAGAGGCGTGGGATTGAGGTCTATGAGACATGATGGAGTTCAAGAAGCCTTGGGGTGGTGCCATGGTGAGGATGGGCAGCAAAGCTATGAACAAACAGGCTACACAAGTAGGGAGGAGCTGGAGGAGGAAGAAGGAGTATAGTACATACATACAAGACGAAAAAGGGAGAGACAGAGAAGGGTAGCGGGGGATCATCATATATGGAGACGAGAGGCAGGTAGAGGTGGTGTGTGTTTGGCCTGGCCGGTTAGTTGCCGTTCAACTTCGACCACCGAAATATAGGCTGAGAATCCGGTGACTCCACGCTAACGTCGCTGCATCGTCGAATTAATTAATAATTAATAATAGGAGGAGCACCGCCGTTTCTTATTTTTTTTTAGCAGAAGAAGATGCGATCGCTCGTGGCCAGCTCACAAGATTTGACATGATCGATGGGAACAAGACTAGTAGTAGTAGTATATGTTCATCCTTTTTTGCTTGCGTCCACCGATCGCACGTAATCTTCTTTTTTACCAGCGAAATTTCAATGCTTGCCCAAATACACTAGTACTACTACTCGGCGGGCGAGAATTTCACGCGATTGACCAGCCTGAATAAAAGGAAAATTGCGGGCCTTTTCAAATACTCCTACTCCGTACCATGCGACACATGACAAGCAACCAATTTGAAACACTTGCCAAATAACGCAAAACCGTTTTAAGGATATTTACTAAAAATACTCTCACTGTTCCACAATATACCCTTTTTTATCTTAATAAGTTTATCCTCTTTATCAACTACTATTGGAGTTTAGAGATGGCGCCCACCATAGCCATGTACTATTCACGCTTGATCGAGGTAATTGATCATGTGTATAACGCGATTACGCTCTTGTGTTTGTTTACCAAGTCAGTTGAATGAGTTTTCGGCGTTTTTTTTTTTTTGACTTTGTCATGACTATGATGTGCTTTTGTATGGTTCATTCAAGTTTGGTTGAGACGGGTGATCACGACAATGACGTGACAGGGCTCTCATGTATGCTCCTTGGGGTGAGAAGATTTTCGATGGTTATCTGATTTCAATATGTTTTTCCAAAGTTTTTATCTTGAATATGGTATCTGTTACCTCAGCCATTATTTGTCTGCATTCTGCCAGACTGTTCCCTACTACTACTTATACGTTTCATATTTTTGCATGTTGGTCCAACTTGCCGCCCGGATCGCTAGCTAGAGGCCAGCTCAAATTTGGACGTGATCGCCGATCGATCGGCCAGCATGCAGCCACGGAGAAGATATCTCTCTTCAAACGTACTAACAGCTCACCACAACTAAATGAGTGTATCGTGCCGTGTGATATCTGACGTTTCTTCTCATTTATTTTTTAATAAATACTAGCATATCTCTTATCTCTAGGAGAGAATCAAAACCGCTTTTATTGTTTTCCAAATAACGCAAACGCACTTTATTGCTTTCCAAACAATACTCTGTCCCGTGCACTACACGATTCTACTACGTAGTACGTAGATATCTAGTGTATCCTACGGCCTAGACCGTGTACCACCCGCCAGCCTCCACGTTGATCGACACGCAATGTGTTCTTTGTAAAATAAGTTTGACTTATGGTAACCTTAAACCCTAAACTCTAAACTCTATGTATATATATATATTTTACTCGATCACCAATGTTTGTTTCTATAGTAGAGGTGTCTAATGTGGCACACTTGTAGAAAAATCCTGGTTTTGTTTCATAAGAATTACACGCGCACTTCTATCGAAATATTGAACTAGCAAGACATCAAAAGAAACATTTTATCAACCATGGTAAACAATCAAATGACACGATGCACGTGTCTGGTTAAATTCCACTAAGATTAGAGTGACTCCAATAACAATGAGATGGTGCTTTTTTTATTTTAGCAGTTTTTAGTATAATAATGAAATAAAATATTGTTGTGTAAGTGGCCTTAGGCACCCGGATAGACTATAATGCCCAGCATGATAACCCAATGACATGTGGGACCAAAATATGCTCAAGTTAGGTCAAGAAAGGTAGGTGGTGTATGCCATGCCAGCAATCAATAAGAGCTGCTCCTATTGGACAATACATGCTTACTTTTTGCAAAATGTTGTATTCATCATAGTCATTTGAACTTTTGGCAAATTTTCAAAACATTGTCATGAGCATGATGCTGCCCACCATAGACATGTGATGTGCGTACAATCTAGGTTTGATCTCTGTCATAGCCATGTGATGCCTACAATCCAGGCATGATCGAGGTAATTGATCATGTGTATAACGTGATTATCGGTCATGAGAAGTCTTTCATAGTTGAATGAATTTTGCCAACATCATAGTCATGTGCTCTGTATGGTCCAAATTTGGTTGAGATATGTGGTCACGACAATGGCGTGACAAACCTCTCATGTATGCTCCTTAGGGCTGAGAAGATTTTTGAATTTGATTTCAATATGTTTTCCATAGTTTTATCTTGAATGTGGTGTTTGTTACCTTAGCCATAATTTGTGTATGGTTAATTGTTGGTCTATATAGTTTAATCACCAACTTGTAACAAACATTGAACTACACATAATTTGTGTATGGTTAATTGTTGGTCTATATAGTTTAATCACCTACTTGTAAGAAAATTGAACTACACCGCGGCTCCTTTGTTGAAACATTGAAAGCAAGACATCAGAAACAATATGTTATCGACCATGAGAAACATTATAATGATAAAATACACATGTCTCGTTATATATTCCACTCAGGTTAGAGCGACTCCAATGACAATGACACAATGCCTTTTTATTTTAGGAGTTTTTAATGCAATAATGAAAGATAAATATTGTAGTGGTACAACTGTTCCCCATTTCCGGCTAGTTTGTGAAGACATGGCTTAACGCTTACCTTGTTGTGCCTTGCACCAGTCTGCGATGTACACGAGCGGCTAGGTCGGGTTGAGGTCGGGCGAAGCCCATCAGGAGGTCGCGAAGACCACGAGTGGGTCATCGTAGCCATGGGGGGGCAATGAGGCCGGGTTGTCGGCATTGCCGAAAGCGCCCCATCGTCGTCCGCTGCCGCCGCGTCATCGTTGTTGTCACCAGCGAGTCCGCCGAGCACGTGGTCGAGTGCCGCGAGGACGTCGGCGAGTCCTCGAAGGCAGCGGCGGCGATGGCGTAACCCTCGTAAGTGCCTCCATCCTGCTGCATTGGGCAAGGCAGAGAAAATCGAGCCCAAATTCAAGGATCTGCAGCCTAGGGTTTCGTTATCGAGAATTACCTCGAGCTGAGGTCGGAGAACGGAGGCAGGGAGAAGCGGCGGATCCTCGGCGGTGGCGCTGGGGCAGCGGGGCGGATCTCGGCGGGCGGTGGCGTCGGGGCGGATCCTCGGCGGTGGCGCGGCGAGACGGAAGAAGGTAGGGGTGGAAATATCGCTCCCGGTGGATTTAACTGGCTTGGGCTGGTCGCAGAGAATCCCATTCCCACTCTTCCTCTCGTGCTGCCTGATCCACAAACCGGCCATGTGGGGATTCGGCTTCAACCTCCAAGGACATGTTGGTTTTCTCCCAGCCTTTCCGGCCAAGACAGGGCAGGGAAAAAACCGGATTAAATAATAATCCATCGGCTTGAGAAGGGTTCAACGCTGCATGCAGACAAGGGAGAGAGGGAGGGAGGGGATTAGCCGTGCAGAAGTCGTAGGTCTGGAAATTTTGCAATTGGAAAGAACCCAGCAGCAAACATGAGAGGAGGATTAGCACTACTACTTACCTCAAGATCGACCAATCTTAACCTGCAGTGACCACCCGGTGTTCTTCCCAGCTGGAAGACATAAACATCTTGGAGAGGTCGTGGATCTGAGAGGAGCTCATCTTCGTGTTTGGTAAAAGGAAGAAGGAAGGTGGATTCCATGGTTTAGAGGCGTGGGATTGAGGTCTATGAGACATGATGGAGTTCAAGAAGCCTTGGGGTGGGGCCATGGTGAGGATGGGCAGCAAAGCTATGAACAAACAGGCTACACAAGTAGGGAGGAGCTGGAGGAGGAAGAAGGAGTATAGTACATACATACAAGACGAAAAAGGGAGAGACAGAGAAGGGTAGCGGGGGATCATCATATATGGAGACGAGAGGCAGGTAGAGGTGGTGTGTGTTTGGCCTGGCCGGTTAGTTGCCGTTCAACTTCGACCACCGAAATATAGGCTGAGAATCCGGTGACTCCACGCTAACGTCGCTGCATCGTCGAATTAATTAATAATTAATAATAGGAGGAGCACCGCCGTTTCTTATTTTTTTTTAGCAGAAGAAGATGCGATCGCTCGTGGCCAGCTCACAAGATTTGACATGATCGATGGGAACAAGACTAGTAGTAGTAGTATATGTTCATCCTTTTTTGCTTGCGTCCACCGATCGCACGTAATCTTCTTTTTTACCAGCGAAATTTCAATGCTTGCCCAAATACACTAGTACTACTACTCGGCGGGCGAGAATTTCACGCGATCGACCAGCCTGAATAAAAGGAAAACGCGGGCCTTTTCAAATACTCCTACTCCGTACCATGCGACACATGGCAAGCAACCAATTTGAAACACTTGCCAAATAACGCAAAACTGTTTTAAGGATATTTACTAAAAATACTCTCATTGTTCCACAATATACCATTCTTAATAAGTTTATCCTCTTTATCAACTACTATTGGAGTTTAGAGATGGCGCCCACCATAGCCATGTACTATTCACGCTTGATCGAGGTAATTGATCATGTGTATAACGCGATTACGCTCTTGTGTTTGTTTACCAAGTCAGTTGAATGAGTTTTCGGCGTTTTTTTTTTGACTTTGTCATGACTATGATGTGCTTTTGTATGGTTCATTCAAGTTTGGTTGAGACGGGTGATCACGACAATGACGTGACAGGGCTCTCATGTATGCTCCTTGGGGTGAGAAGATTTTCGATGGTTATCTGATTTAAATATGTTTTTCCAAAGTTTTTATCTTGAATATGGTATCTGTTACCTCAGCCATTATTTGTCTGCATTCTGCCAGACTGTTTTCTACTACTACTTATACGTTTCATATTTTTGCATGTTGGTCCAACTTGCCGCCCGGATCGCTAGCTAGAGGCCAGCTCAAATTTGGACGCGATCGCCGATCGATCGGCCAGCATGCAGCCACGGAGAAGATATCTCTCTTCAAACGTACTAACAGCTCACCACAACTAAATGAGTGTATCGTGCCGTGTGATATCTGACGTTTCTTCTCATTTATTTTTTAATAAATACTAGCATATCTCTAGGAGAGAATCAAAACCGCTTTTATTGTTTTCCAAATAACGCAACCGCACTTTATTGCTTTCCAAACAATACTCTGTCCCGTGCACTATACGATTCTACTACGTAGTACGTAGATATCTAGTGTATCCTACGGCCTAGACCGTGTACCACCCGCCAGCCTCCACGTTGATCGACACGCAATGTGTTCTTTGTAAAATAAGTTTGACTTATGGTAACCTTAAACCCTAAACTCTAAACTCTATGTATATATATATTTTTTACTCGATCACCAATGTTTGTTTCTATAGTATAGGTGTCTAATGTGGCACACTTGTAGAAAAATCCTGGTTTTGTTTCATAAGAATTACACGCGCACTTCTATCGAAATATTGAACTAGCAAGACATCAAAAGAAACATTTTATCAATCATGGTAAACAATCAAATGACACGATGCACGGGTCTGGTTAAATTCCACTAAGATTAGAGTGACTCCAATAACAATGACATGGTGCTTTTTTTATTTTAGCAGTTTTTAGTATAATAATGAAATAAAATATTGTTGTGTAAGTGGCCTTAGGCACCCGGATAGACTATAATGCCCAGCATGATAACCCAATGACATGTGGGACCAAAATATGCTCAAGTTAGGTCAAGAAAGGTAGGTGGTGTATGCCATGCCAGCAATCAATAAGAGCTTCTCCTATTGGACAATACATGCTTACTTTTTGCAAAGTGTTGTATTCATCATAGTCATTTGAACTTTTGGCAAATTTTCAAAACATTGTCATGAGCATGATGCTGCCCACCATAGACATGTGATGTGTGTACAATCTAGGTTTGATCTCTGTCATAGCCATGTGATGCCTACAATCCAGGCTTGATCGAGGTAATTGATCATGTGTATAACGTGATTATCGGTCATGAGAAGTCTTTCATAGTTGAATGAATTTTGGCAACATCATAGTCATGTGCTCTGTATGGTCCAAATTTGGTTGAGATATGTGGTCACGACAATGGCGTGACAAACTGTAACACCCTCAGAATCGGACCTATGCAAGTTTGGGCAAAATTCACCAAACCCGCATAGAAACGATTCAAAGGTGCCCACCAGGCACTTTCGTGCGGGTGGAAAACGAAGTAATAACATTGCACAACAGTCCTCGATGGGACCCGACATGCAGATATACAACAGCGACTCCAAGAGTCAAGATTACAGATATAATATACAAAGATCCAAATCACCTTGGAAACGGCAGAGCGTCCGACTACGGACAAGAAGCAAATGGGGCTAAGAGCCCTGAAGAATAACCAATGGCGTCCATAACCCTGCCCAGGCCAAGCCGGAAGGGTAACCACTATGCGTCGATCTCAAAACCGCTTAAACAAAGCGGGTGCCGACAAAGGGCAAAGGAAAAGAAGGAGGCGTCGATCGAGGCCAGACAGCGAGGCTAGAATTCGGCGGTCCTCGCCTACATAGGTATGGTGGACTGAGCGGCAGCGGCAGCTTGCACTAAACAACCTATAGAGACTCGAACCAACTGGCGGTTATCAGAGAGGGGTAAGAATGACCTATCCGGATCCAACTCAGTCGACACCAAACAAACCCATCTGGCGTTTCTCGAGACCAACGAGAAGTCAACCGAGGAACTCACACGGTTGGCGCTTTATTTATTCAGTTATAATTGCGCACTTTACTAGTCAGGTTTAGATAATCGTCACGATAAAGTAAACATGGGCACTTTAGTTAGTCATTCCGTTATAGTGGCAACAATTACTAGTCGAGATACAATTAACATGAGACAACCCCAAACCCAGCAGTTGTTGGTACTTTTATTCAGCCATTCATTGTAGTTGCAATACTTACTAGTCGATACAATTGTCGAAGCGACAACCAAGCAAGCAATTGTGGGCGTATTAATTAGCCATTCCATTCTAGTGAAGCTGATTACTAGTCATTATAAGTCAAATTTATAGCGTAAACTTTAGTTATGCTTGTCTATGATCGAGATACTGCTCCAAGTCGTCCATAACCATGGACACGGCTTTGAGAAGTTTTACCCGCCGGGTGCACCAATAGCAACACGCTCGATCAACCTCGGAAAAACCAAATCAAAACCCAACGAGGCTTTCATTGAACAATCACAGGATTCAGAAATATTTCAGGGGCCACCCTTAAGTAGATTCATAGCAGCTAGCTGACTCAGACGGCCTCAAGGTTTGTGGGGCGTGATGGCATCGGGAACCCGAAAGTGTGGCTGGGCTTGTCGATACCACGTAAACGGGTCACAAATCCTAAACAGTACAGTGTGCTCCTCGCACAATCGTAAATAAAGCAGTAGCATGGCATAAGTACAGGATAGTAAAAACACCTCAAACTAGTTTGTGGCCCCTAGAAATATGACTGAATCAAGCTCTGGCTCAGGGGGGTCCCATATACCTCCCGGATGTGGATAGCGCGATAAATCAAGGAACAGGTATCAAGTACTCGGGGTCTTACGGGACACAAGTGGGCGTTCGGAAACCAAATATTATCTATCACCCACCGATGCCTCTGCTTATTTCAATTTTAGTTGTTAAACAGAAAATAAAGTGAACAATAAGTAAAACTAGAATCATCTCCAACATCAACATGCGGCAATACATCAGCAACTGGGGCATATGACGACACACATCAGCACTTGAGCAAGCAACTACGACGCGCAAGTCCAACTATCTACGAAACAACAGGTAATAGGGTGTGTCCAAGGCAATATAAGGCTGCAGGGGATATATCGGGTACGGAAACTAGAGCATCGCAACACAGATAGCAATAGATCAACAGGAGGGAATAAAGACTATAAAAGTAAGATAGGTAGAAAGGGGGAGATGCTCGCCTGAAAACATTGTCGAAGGGTTCAACCGACGATCGGGGCGAAGCTCACATCAACTCAACGGCCTTATCCGCGAAGAAGCAAAACACTAGAATAAACACCGGACGCAATATTTAATACAACGGCGGAAGATCGGCATGATGCACGTATGATGAATGACATGGCAAAGATGCGATGCAATTAGGTCAAATTAAGCGGAACCGGGGTCCCGACAATTAATTAGATGGTGCAGGTTGTTTAGCTACCCCGCAATTTAAATGTTGTTTCAACAAGGCAAGATAAGATACCGGTTCGCTACACATGTTTAAATGAGGCCGATATGAGACTAGATTTGCCCGCATATGGGCCCCATATTTAGTTATTAGGTGAATCGGCATAAGGCCCCCAAACCACAGACAAGGATGCATGCAAAACAGTTATGATGCGACAAGTCGTATTATGTTATAAAAAAAATAGGGTTTCGGGAAGGGGTTCACACGTTAGGGGTCTCGACGGTCTTGGGGTTCCGGGGTTCGGGGTCCGTGGTTTGACGGGTTCGTTTCGGGTCCGGGTCGTTCTCGGACTCGGGATTAGGGTCTTCGGATCGGGGTAGTAGATCTTGTCGCTTGGTATCCGTGAAGCAGAACTTGTAGTCCGGTGCCGGGGCGCATCGGGTCCGTCCTGGTCGGTGTTGATCTTGCCGGGCCCGCGAAGATCTTGTCGGGTCCCACCGGGTCGATCTTGAGGTTTCCGTGACGTAGGTCTTGGTGGTGCCGTCTTCGTTTGTCGATGTCGGACTTGGGTGAGTCGGTTACCGGGGTTCGGGCTTGATCTTCGGACTCCGGGTCGGGGTCGGGGCTTGGCGCTCGGGTTCGGGGTGTCGAGGCTTGGTCTCCGGGGTTCGTGAAGCGGACTTGCATTTGAGGGTTCCACCGAAAACCGTGATGCAGCTCTTGTGGTTCCTGTTGGAGGCCTTCGGGGACGATTCTTGGTACCGCACACACAAGCACCAACGCAAACACGCACGAGCGCCACGCAGGGACTGGACGGGGCGACCTCGGCGACGCCGGCGACGGCGGCTGCTCGGGGCAGATTCGGGGCAGCGGGCTCACTCGGAGGGTTCTTCCGCGGAGGAGGCAGCGAGGGCCGGAGGCGGTGTAACAGGGTAAGGTTGGCTCGCGACGGGACCGATGAAGCGGATCGGCAGTTCGCGACGACGAGGCCGTAGGGCGACGCGAGGCCACCGGCGCGAGCCGAGGGCGACGGGGTTGGCGAGCGAGGGTGGCGGGCAGGCCCGTCGGCTTGGGCTTCCGTCAGCTGAGCAGCCGTGGCGCGGGTCGGCGAGCTTGCTGGAGGTGCGGGGTTGGAGGCGGATGCGGGAGGTCGAGGACGCGTCGGACGGAGGCGGGCTCCTGGCGGTGGCGGTGGACGCCGAGACGGCAGCGGCGGGCTCATGAGGGAGGCGGTTGGCGCAGGCTCGCTGGCCGAGAGGGTCGGCAGGCGGGCTGGGGTCGGGCAGCCAGCCGGGGCGGAGAGATCTGAGGAGGAGGGGTTCTGCGACTAGAGGATCTCCCATGAGGAGGCGGCGATGAGCCGGAGGGAGCTCATCGGCTGACAGCAGGAAGAACCGAGGCGGAGGCGGACCGGGGCAGGGAGGCGTGGGCTCGAGGAACCGACAGGAGGGCGCGGGCACGCCGAGGCCTGCAGAGGGAGGGAGAGCCCCTGGCGTCGGGTCGGGGTGAAGAGGAGGGCCGCGCGGCCTCGGGGGAGAGACGAGGTGAGGGGAGGGAGGCGCGTGCGGGAGCGCGTGGGTGGGGCCCAGGGGGTCCCACAGGGCGGCAGTGGAGGTCCCAGGCGTGGGGCCCAAGGGGCTGGCCTTGGTGTAGCGAGTGGTGGGATGGTGGGCCCGGCGGGTGGAGGCAGGGTGAGTGGGTTGAGTTGTGTGGTGGGTGAGTGTCTAGGTGGCAGGGTCGGATTGGGTGAGGGAGAGGAGTGGGTGAGGTGGCGGCCTAGGATAGGTGGGGGTGATGTGGAGGGGAGGGTTGGGTAGATTTTTGGGTAGGTTTAGGAATTAGAGGGGCAGGTTTGGGGTGGACCGATTTAAAATAAACAGGGGTGGTCGTTCGGGTCAAAACGGCCCGTTCGACTGCCCCGCTAAAAATTAACTAAATGTTTTATTTAATTAAACGGACCGTTGCACAGCATATTTAAACAAAACAAAATATTCCGGGGACCCGGTTTTGGTGTGTGAAACAAGAGGGGCGTTTTAGAAAACAAAACGGGTGTTGCGGAAAATAGTTTTGGCAAACAATGCATGATGATGATGATGCAATGCACAAATTCAACGCGATTTTCTAGTAGTGGTTTTGCGGGATGCCACAATTCGACACCACTAACAAGGGATCTCGCCCTCGAGATCCGCCTCATGGTACCGGAAGGAAGGTCGGCGTTCTCCGTCTTCTCGCTTTGTGTAGATCCTCGCGACACCACTAACGAGGGTTCCTTCTTCATCTTGAAATTGGCGACACCACCAACAAAGGGTCGTTATTCCTGATCGTCGAGAGAGCACTCCGGAGAACCAAAGGACGAAGATAGAGGCATCAAACGATAAGGTCACCTCTAACTTCCATGGACGGAGTAAAACTGCTGGATCCACTGATTCGACGTACAAGAGCGAATGATAAGAGCAGTGGTAGGGTAGCTACTCCATCCCACACTCAGACCATTTCTCTGCACGCGAATAGATGGATTTTGCAACCAACTCTCGGAATTAGACTGAAGATCGCGACAAGCGAGGTTCGGAAGTTGCGTCGGAAACACCAGAAGAGACAGCAGAGATCGTATGAAAGACACAATGATTAGGTTCCGCGATGGTTCCATTGGCATGAACAACACATGCTCACGGTCGACTCCAACTTCACCAAAGCTCGTCCTTCTCATATGTTTTTCAACGACACTGATATCCGGCAAGGAACACATATGGATAAAGAGCTCAAGATTAAAAGATTGGAGGAAGGTTCAACAGAAAAGTTGCAGATTGATGATCGTAGCACCTCCGTTACAAAAGGGAGAAAGCGAAACCCTGAAGGTACGACGGAAACCCAACCACGAAATCACGGACTCGAGAGAGAAGAGAGCGGATTCAAAACACGTCGAGGTAAGAGGAGAATAGCGGAGGGTAAGGAGTAAAATCAGACCTAACGAACTATCCAACCGATTTTGCAAAATAGTTTTGACACTCTACAACCGTTAGCTAGGTTATCCTCTGATTTGGACTTGTGGGTATCGCAACCGCTGAGCTCGATACCACTCAGAACACCCTCCGAATCGGACCTATGCAAGTTTGGGCAAAATTCACCAAACCCGCATAGAAACGATTCAAAGGTGCCCACCAGGCACTTTCGTGCGGGTGGAAAACGAAGTAATAACATTGCACAACAGTCCTCGATGGGACCCACAGAACAGATATATACAATAGCGACTCCAAGAGTCAATATTACAGATATAATATACAAAGATCCAAATCACCTTGGAAACGGCAGAGCGTCCGACTACGGACAAGAAGCAAATGGGGCTAAGAGCCCTGAAGAATAACCAATGGCGTCCATAACCCCCAGCCAAGCGGAAGGGTAACCACCTAACGCGTCGATCTCAAAACCTGCTTAAACAAAAGGGGTGCCGACAAAGGGCAAAGGAAAAGAAGGAGCGTCGATCTTGAGGCGATGCAGCGAGGCTAGAATTCGGCGGTCCTCGCCTACATAGGTATGGTGGGTGGCGGCGGCAGCTTGCACTAAACAACCTATAGAGACTCGAACCAATGGCGGTTATCGAGAGGGGTAAGAATGACCTATCCGGATCCAACGAAGTCGACACCAAACAAACCCATCTGGCGTTCCTCGAGACCAACGAGGAAGTCAACCGAGGAACTCACACGGTTGGCGCTTTATTTATTCGATTATAATTGCGGCACTTTACTAGTCAGTTTAGATAATCGTCACGATAAAGTAAACAGTGGGCACTTTTAGTTAGTCATTCCGTTATAGTGGCAACAATTACTAGTCGAGATACAATTAACATGAGACAACCCCAAACCCGCAGCTTGTTGGTACTTTTATTCAGCCATTCTGTTGTAGTTGCAATACTTACTAGTCGATACAATTGTCGCAGCGACAACCAAGCAAGCAATTGTGGGCAGTATTAATTAGCCATTCCATTCTAGTGAAGCTGATTACTAGTCATTATAAGTCAAATTTATAGCAAGAAACTTTAGTTATGCTTGTCTATGATCGAGATCATGCTCCAAGTCGTCCATAACCGCGGACACGGCTTTCGAAAAGTTTTACCGGCCGGTGCACCAATAGCAACACACGCTCGATCAACCTCGGAAAAACCAAATCAAAACCCAACGAGGCTTTCACGATTGAACAATCACAGATTCAGAAATATTTGAGGCCACCCTTAAGTAGATTCCATAGCGAAGCTAGCTGACTCGAGACGGCCTCAAGGTTTGTGGGGTGATGCAGAACATCGAACCCGAAGTGTGGCTGGGCTTGTCGATACCACGTAACGGGTCACAAATCCTAACAAGACAAAGGTGCTCCTCGCACAATCGTAAATAAAGCAGTAGCATGGCATAAGTACAGGATAGTAAAACACCTCAAACTAGTTTGTGGCCCCTAGAAATATGGTGAATCAAGCTCGCTCGGGGGTCCCATATACCTCCCGGATGTGGATAGCGCGATAAATCAAGGCAATGTATCAAGTACTCGGGGTCTTACGGACACAAGTGGGCGTCGAAACCAAATATTATCTATCACCCACCGATGCCTCTTATTTCAATTTTAGTTGTTAAACAGAAAATAAAGTGAACAATAAGTAAAACTAGAATCATCTCCAACATCAACATGCGGCAATACATCGAATCTGGGGCATATGACGACACACATCAAACTTGAGCAAGCAACTACGACGCGTTAAGTCCAACTATCTCTGAAACAACAGGTAATAGGGTGTGTCCAAGGCAATATAAGGCTGCAGGGGATATATCGGGTACGGAAACTAGAGCATCGCAACACAGATAGCAATAGATCAACAGGAGGGAATAAAGACTATAAAAGTAAGATAGGTAGAAAGGGGGAGATGCTCGCCTGAAAACATTGTCGAAGGGTTCAACCGACGATCGGGGCGAAGCTCACATCAACTCAACGGCCTTATCCGCGAAGAAGCAAAACACTAGAATAAACACCGGACGCAATATTTAATACAACGGCGGAAGATCGGCATGATGCACGTATGATGAATGACATGGCAAAGATGCGATGCAATTAGGTCAAATTAAGCGGAACCGGGGTCCCGACAATTAATTAGATGGTGCAAGTTGTTTAGTACCCCTGCAATTTAAATGTTGATTCAACAAGGCAAGATAAGATACCGGTTCGCTACACAAGTTTAAATGAGGCCGATATGAGACTAGATTTGCCCGCATATGGGCCCCATATTTAATTATTAGGTGAATCGGCATAAGGCCCCCAAACCACAGACAAGGATGCATGCAAGACAGTTATGATGCGACAAGTCGTATTATGTTATAAAAAATAGGGTTTCGAGAAGGGGTTCACACATTGAGGGGGCTCGACGATCTTGTTAGGGTTCCGGGGTTCGGGGTCCAGGGTTTGACGGGTTCGTGCTCGGGTCCGGGGTCGTTCTCGGACTCCGGGATTAGGGTCTTCGGATCGGGGTAGTAGATCTTGTCGCTTGGTATCCGTGAAGCAGAACTTGTAGTCCGGTGCCGGGGCGCATCGGGTCCGTCCTGGTCGGTGTTGATCTTGCCGGGCCCGCGAAGATCTTGTCGGGTCCCACCGGGTCGATCTTGAGGTTTCCGTGACGTAGGTCTTGGTGGTGCCGTCTTCGTTTGTCGATGTCGGACTTGGGTGAGTCGGTTACCGGGGTTCGGGCTTGATCTTCGGACTCCGGGTCGGGGTCGGGGCTTGGCGCTCGGGTTCGGGGTGTCGAGGCTTGGTCTCCGGGGTTCGTGAGGCGGACTTGCATTTGAGGGTTCCACCGAAAACCGTGTCGCGTCCGTGATGCAGCTCTTGTGGTTCCTGTTGGAGGCCTTCGGGGACGATTCTTGGTACCGCACACACAAGCACCAACGCAAACACGCACGAGCGCCACGCAGGGACTGGACGGGGCGACCTCGGCGACGCCGGCGACGGCGGCTGCTCGGGGCAGATTCGGGGCAGCGGGCTCGCTCGGAGGGTTCTTCCGCGGAGGAAGCGAGGCCGAGGCGGTGTAACAGGGGTAAGGTTGGCTCGGCGGACCGATGAAGCGGGGCCAGGCGATTCGCCGCACGTAAACGAGGGCGACGGCGAGCCACCGGCGCGAGGGAGGCGGCGGGGTTGGCGAGCGACGAGGTGTGGCAGGCCGTGGGCGGCGGCAGCGGCTTCCGTCGCGCAGAGGAAGCCGGGCCGGGTCGCGAGCTTACTGGAGGTCTGAGGTTGGAGGCGGGCGGGAGGTCGAGGACGCGTCGACGGGGCGGCTCTGCGGCGGTGGCGGTGGGCCGGAGGCAGCGGCGGGCGGCTGGAGGGAGGCATGGCGGTTGGCGCAGGCTCGCTGGCAGGAGGTCGGCCGGCAGGCGGAGCTCGGGTGGCCAGCCGGCAGGCGGAGATGCGAGGAGGAGGGGTTGGGCGACTAGAGGATCTCCGGCGAGGAGGCAGCGGAGCGGAGGGAGCTCGGCCAGGCTGACAGGGAAGAACCGAGAGTGCGAGGCGGACCCGGGGCAGGCGAGGCGTGGGCTCATGGGAACCGGCAGGAGGGGCGGCAGGGAGAGGAGGAGGAGGAGAGCCCGCAAGGCGTCGGGTGAGTGAAGAGAGGGCCATGCCTCGGGAGAGACGAGATGAGGAGGAGGCGCGTGCGGGAGGCGCGTGGGTGGGGCCAGGTCCCACGGACAGGCGGTGGAGGTCCCAGGCGTGGGGCCCAAGGGGCCTGTAGCGAGTAGTGGGATGGTGGGCCGTGGTGGAGGCGGTGAGTGGGTTGAGTTGTGTGGTGGGTGAGTGTCTAGGTGGCAGGTCGGATTGGGTGAGAGAGGAGTGGGTGAGGTGGCGGCCTAGGATAGGTGGGGTGATGTGGAGGGAGGGTTGGGTAGATTTTTGGGTAGGTTTAGGAATTAGAGGGGCAGGTTTGGGGTGGACCGATTTAAAATAAACAGGGGTGGTCGTTCGGGTCAAAACGGCCCGTTCGACTGCCCCGCTAAAAATTAACTAAATGTTTTATTTAATTAAACGGACCGTTGCACAACATATTTAAACAAAACAAAATATTCCGGGGACCCGGTTTTGGTGTGTGAAACAAGAGGGGCGTTTTAGAAAACAAAACGGGTGTTGCGGAAAATAGTTTTGGCAAACAATGCATGATGATGACGATGCAATGCACAAATTCAACGCGATTTTCTAGTAGTGGTTTTGCGGGATGCCACACAAACCTCTCATGTATGCTCCTTAGGGCTGAGAAGATTTTTGAATTTGATTTCAATATGTTTTCCATAGTTTTATCTTGAATGTGGTGTTTGTTACCTTAGCCATAATTTGTGTATGGTTAATTGTTGGTCTATATAGTTTAATCACCAACTTGTAACAAACATTGAACTACACATAATTTGTGTATGGTTAATTGTTGGTCTATATAGTTTAATCACCTACTTGTAAGAAAATTGAACTACACATGGCTCCTTTGTCGAAACATTGAAAGCAAGACATCGAAACAATATGTTATCGACCATGAGAAACATTATAATGATAAAATACACATGTCTCGTTATATATTCCACTCAGGTTAGAGCGACTCCAATGACAATGACACAATGCCTTTTTATTTTAGGAGTTTTTAATGCAATAATGAAAGATAAATATTGTAGTGGTACAACTGTTCCCCATTTCCGGCTAGTTTGTGAAGACATGGCTTAACGCTTACCTTGTTGTGCCTTGCACCAGTCTGCGATGTACACGAGCGGCTAGGTCGGGGTTGAGGTCGGCGAAGCCGAAGCCCATCAAGCGGAGGTCGCGAAAGACCACGAGTGGGTCGTCGTAGCCATGGGGGGGCACAGCGAGGCCGACGTAGTCGGCATTGCCGAAAGCGTCCCAGTCGTCGTCCCAGTCGTCGTCGCCCGCGTCATCGTTGTTGTCGGCTGCAGCGAGTCCGTCGCCGAGCACGTGGTCGAGTGCCGCGAGGACGTCGGCGAGGTCCTCGAAGGCAGTGGCGATGGAGTAACCCTCGTCAAGTGCCTCCATCCTCGCATTGGGCAAGGCGGAAAATCGAGCCCAAATTCAAGGATCTGCAGCCTAGGGTTTCGTCTCGAGAATTACCTCGAGCCGAGGTCGGAGAACAGGAGGCAGGGAGCGTGGCGGATCTCGGCGGGCGGTGGCGTCGGGCGTGGCGGGCGGATCCTCGGCGGGCGGTGGCGTCGAAGCGTGGCGGATCCGGCGGGCGGTGGCGTGCGAGAGACGGAAGAAGGTGGGGGTGGAAATGTCGCTCCCCGGTGGATTTAACTGGGCTTGGCTGGGCCGGGTCGCAGAGGAATCCCATTCCCACTCTTCTTCCTCTCGTGGGCTGCCTGATCCACAAACTGGGCCGCTGCGGTGGGGATTCGGGCTTCAACCTCCAAGGACCGCGGCTGGTTTTCTCCCAGCCTTTCCGGCCAAGACAGGGCAGGGAAAAAACCGGATTAAATAATAATCCATCGGCTTGAGAAGGGTTCAACGCTGCATGCAGACAAGGGAGAGAGGGAGGGAGGGGATTAGCCGTGCGGAAGTCGTAGGTCTGGAAATTTTGCAATTGGAAAGAACCCAGCAGCAAACATGAGAGGAGGATTAGCACTACTACTTACCTCAAGATCGACCAATCTTAACCTGCAGTGACCACCCGGTGTTCTTCCCAGCTGAAAGACATAAACATCTTGGAGAGGTCGTGGATCTGAGAAGAGCTCATCTTCGTGTTTGGTAAAAGGAAGAAGGAAGGTGGATTCCATGGTTTAGAGGCGTGGGATTGAGGTCTATGAGACATGATGGAGTTCAAGAAGCCTTGGGGTGGTGCCATGGTGAGGATGGGCAGCAAAGCTATGAACAAACAGGCTACACAAGTAGGGAGGAGCTGGAGGAGGAAGAAGGAGTATAGTACATACATACAAGACGAAAAAGGGAGAGACAGAGAAGGGTAGCGGGGGATCATCATATATGGAGACGAGAGGCAGGTAGAGGTGGTGTGTGTTTGGCCTGGCCGGTTAGTTGCCGTTCAACTTCGACCACCGAAATATAGGCTGAGAATCCGGTGACTCCACGCTAACGTCGCTGCATCGTCGAATTAATTAATAATTAATAATAGGAGGAGCACCGCCGTTTCTTATTTTTTTTTAGCAGAAGAAGATGCGATTGCTCGTGGCCAGCTCACAAGATTTGACATGATCGATGGGAACAAGACTAGTAGTAGTAGTATATGTTCATCCTTTTTTGCTTGCGTCCACCGATCGCACGTAATCTTCTTTTTTACCAGCGAAATTTCAATGCTTGCCCAAATACACTAGTACAACTACTCGGCGGGCGAGAATTTCACGCGATCGACCAGCCTGAATAAAAGGAAAACGCGGGCCTTTTCAAATACTCCTACTCCGTACCATGCGACACATGGCAAGCAACCAATTTGAAACACTTGCCAAATAACGCAAAACCGTTTTAAGGATATTTACTAAAAATACTCTCACTGTTCCACAATATATCCTTTTTTTATCTTAATAAGTTTATCCTCTTTATCAACTACTATTGGAGTTTAGAGATGGCGCCCACCATAGCCATGTACTATTCACGCTTGATCGAGGTAATTGATCATGTGTATAACGCGATTACGCTCTTGTGTTTGTTTACCAAGTCAGTTGAATGAGTTTTTGGCGTTTTTTTTTGAGTTTGTCATGACTATGATGTGCTTTTGTATGGTTCATTCAAGTTTGGTTGAGACGGGTGATCACGACAATGACGTGACAGGGCTCTCATGTATGCTCCTTGGGGTGAGAAGATTTTCGATGGTTATCTGATTTCAATATGTTTTTCCAAAGTTTTTATCTTGAATATGGTATCTGTTACCTCAGCCATTATTTGTCTGCATTCTGCCAGACTGTTTCCTACTACTACTTATACGTTTCATATTTTTGCATGTTGGTCCAACTTGCCGCCCGGATCGCTAGCTAGAGGCCAGCTCAAATTTGGACGCGATCGCCGATCGATCGGCCAGCATGCAGCCACGGAGAAGATATCTCTCTTCAAACGTACTAACAGCTCACCACAACTAAATGAGTGTATCGTGCCGTGTGATATCTGACGTTTCTTCTCATTTATTTTTTAATAAATACTAGCATATCTCTTATCTCTAGGAGAGAATCAAAACCGCTTTTATTTTTTTCCAAATAACGCAAACACACTTTATTGCTTTCCAAACAATACTCTGTCCCGTGCACTACACGATTCTACTACGTAGTACGTAGATATCTAGTGTATCCTACGGCCTAGACCGTGTACCACCCGCCAGCCTCCACGTTGATCGACACGCAATGTGTTCTTTGTAAAATAAGTTTGACTTATGGTAACCTTAAACCCTAAACTCTAAACTCTATGTATATATATATATATATATTTTACTCGATCACCAATGTTTGTTTCTATAGTAGAGGTGTCTAATGTGTGGCACACTTGTAGAAAAATCCTGGTTTTGTTTCATAAGAATTACACGCGCACTTCTATCGAAATATTGAACTAGCAAGACATCAAAAGAAACATTTTATCAACCATGGTAAACAATCAAATGACACGATGCACGTGTCTGGTTAAATTCCACTAAGATTAGAGTGACTCCAATAACAATGACATGGTGCTTTTTTTATTTTAGCAGTTTTTAGTATAATAATGAAATAAAATATTGTTGTGTAAGTGGCCTTAGGCACCCGGATAGACTATAATGCCCAGCATGTAACCCAATGACATGTGGGACCAAAATATGCTCAAGTTAGGTCAAGAAAGGTAGGTGGTGTATGCCATGCCAGCAATCAATAAGAGCTGCTCCTATTGGACAATACATGCTTACTTTTTGCAATGTGTTGTATTCATCATAGTCATTTGAACTTTTGGCAAATTTTCAAAACATTGTCATGAGCGTGATGCTGCCCACCATAGACATGTGATGTGTGTACAATCTAGGTTTGATCTCTGTCATAGCCATGTGATGCCTACAATCCAGGCTTGATCGAGGTAATTGATCATGTGTATAACGTGATTATCGGTCATGAGAAGTCTTTCATAGTTGAATGAATTTTGGCAACATCATAGTCATGTGCTCTGTATGGTCCAAATTTGGTTGAGATATGTGGTCACGACAATGGCGTGACAAACCTCTCATGTATGCTCCTTAGGGCTGAGAAGATTTTTGAATTTGATTTCAATATGTTTTCCATAGTTTTATCTTGAATGTGGTGTTTGTTACCTTAGCCATAATTTGTGTATGGTTAATTGTTGGTCTATATAGTTTAATCACCAACTTGTAACAAACATTGAACTACACATAATTTGTGTATGGTTAATTGTTGGTCTATATAGTTTAATCACCTACTTGTAAGAAAATTGAACTACACCGCGGCTCCTTTGTCGAAACATTGAAAGCAAGACATCAGAAACAATATGTTATCGACCATGAGAAACATTATAATGATAAAATACACATGTCTCGTTATATATTCCACTCAGGTTAGAGCGACTCCAATGACAATGACACAATGCCTTTTTATTTTAGGAGTTTTTAATGCAATAATGAAAGATAAATATTGTAGTGGTACAACTGTCCTTAGTCACGAAGATAGACTATACTGTCCAGCATGACCACTAATGACATCCGGGACCAAAACATGCTCAACTTATGGTCATTAAAATTAGGTGGTGTATGCCAAGTCAGCAATCAATGAGAGTTGCTCTTATTGGACAATGCATGGTTAATTTTTGCTAAGTGTGTTTTCTTCCCCACGATTAAAAAATTCATAGTCTCGTCTCAATTTTCGGCGAATTTTCAAGACTTTTTCATGACCATGATGTTGGGCACCATAGCCATGTGATGTGTACAATTCAGGCTTGATCGCGGTAACAGATCATGCTTATAGTGCGGTTATGCTCTTGTATGTATGTATGAGCCACGAGAAGCCTTTCATAGTTAATGAATTTGCGGCAATTTTTTTGGTTTTTTTAACGACACGACAATGATGTCGGTAATCATAGTGATGTGCTTTGTATTGGTTCAAGTTTGGTTGACATAGGTGATCGTGGCTATGGCGTGATGGTGCTCTCGTGTATGAGCCTGGGAACCGGATGATGTCTTGGAGCTCGAGGGATACATCATGTTATTGTCGTTGTCGATAGTCGCCATACAAATAAATCTAACGAGAATTTGCTAAAAGTTAGGCAAAAACGATAAGCACTAGGCTCATGGATTGTTATTTTTCTTACCACGTAAGTGTGAGAGAAAAATATTTGGAATTAAATTAAAACAAGGAAAAATATTTGTTTTCCGGCGTCAACACGAAGCGACATGCACGAGCTAATCGCACCTAACAAAAGAGGGCTGTAAAACAACGTAGCCGCAGTCATGCCTGTTGTGACATACACCACCGGACGCCTATACTATGGCACTGACGGACGAACCCAGTTCTTCCATGGGGCCACTTGACAGTTGGGGACAGCTAGGAGAGACTCATGTTCCACCGGTGGGGAGGGTACCGGGGTAGTCTGGACCTTCTTGCACTCACCGTCTTGAAGGCTCACTGCCAGCAGCTGCATCACTAACTACGCGGGCCCACAGCCAGACTCACCGTCTCTGTTTAGACTGACCAACAAGCAATGTCAAGTACTTCCCTAGTTATAAAAGAGTTATCAGTTGTAATAATTTCTAGCAAACTACCTAAGCCGTTGTGAATATCGTCATTTGGCCAAGTGGGACCGTGCAACATTTTTGTAATTAACCGTATGACGGGTTGAGCGTTTTTTCCAGCCCGAAGTTTCATCTCGTGACGACATCGGGCCATGTTTCCCTGCCATCACTAAACTCGTGTCGGTGACTTCAACCTCACCTTGCTAGCGTCCGCTTCTCGCTTCGGGCATCACCGTTGGCCCCAACATCTCCTTGCGGCCTCATGCGACCATGACACTTTCTTTGTTGCCTCCGCAAACGCAACCCTGGAGCTTTCCGAGATGATACGGTTGATGTATCTGTTGCGGTGTCGGTGTGACAAAGGAAGATGGCGCAGAGAAAGCATGTGCATCTTCTCGTTGGCGAGTTCGGGGAGAATGGGGAGGAAGGGAGCGGATCCTGCCGGGTGAAAAACATATATTAAGAAAAAATGGCAACCAATCGACAAGTGGGTCCCACATGCAATAAAAATCTTACTCTTCTTGTGGACTCGAAGAGGCTCGAAGGCCCCGTAAGTTCCATTAAGCGGTATGACATATTATAAAGAGGACCCTAACAAGTACATAATTTATACTAGGGTCCTGCAATTTTACAAGAAGCACACATGAAGAAAAAACAAAAAAAGCGATCAAGTCCTTCTTCTCGACCATTGTAGAGACGAGATCTCAGTCCGTGCCCGCGGTCGACGAATTCGGGGACTACGCCACTTGGGTCGCCGTCAGCTTGGTTTGTTGGCGAAAGATCAAAGACCCTATGAATCGACGCTACGTCCTGGAGGAAGAAATCGCTCAGATCAATATCTCTCGAGGCGTGGAGCGGCCCCCTTGGCCGAGGATAAGCTTCCGCATTTGAGGTTCAAAGCACGTCGAGCTTCGGATCGACAGATCCAAGGGACCTTCCCAACTTCTTGCCCATCACCATGACCATAAGGAAGGGGAAGGGAACCCCGACGATCAACCACCTCTAAAGCCGGCCAGCGAACCCTTCTTCTCCATGATGTCGACGATGGCGCCCATCAGCACCCCTCCTCCTCGCCTCCATTACCTCCATGACCGCAGCGCCACTCCCCACCGCTTCCAAAACCGGACAGGAGAACACCCGTCGTGCAGAGCCTAGAGTCCACGAGAAGAACCGCGACCACTTTATTTGCGGAGACGGCAGTGTCGTCCCTCAAGTTCTGCTCCGACCAGAGGAGCACGAGCAGCAAGAACCAGCACCAAGCGCCCAATACCTGTCCGCATCGATGTGGAGCCCTACTCTAAAACACACTAAAAAGGTACAACTACTAGAAGGAAACCTAAATCGACAGCTGGCGCCTCCCCTTCGATGTCTCTTGTCGGCGTCGATGAGAGAGGCATCGGTTCGGGCCGGTGCACTTCACGACTTGCTCCGGTACACTAGCAGGAGAGGACAGCATGTCCGGGTCTCAGATTACAAGTGGGTCGTCCCACATTCAAACTTACAGGCTCGTGTATTTACGAGCCCAAGAGTGCAATCTCACTCCAAAACCTTGAAATAAACAATGCGTCTTAACCGCTCATTAATAGGTCTAAATTTCAGCCAATACGTTCACGTCTAGGTTCATGAGATTTTTGTAGAACGTCCTGCAAACCGTGAAGGAGAGAGTAAAGTATTTTAAATATATAATAAATACCTCTATGTATTAAAATACTACGTACCTTGAAATTATTAAGATTCGTATATACTAAAATATATCTAGATATGTGTAAATCTAAATAAATACAGGTTATTCATTTCTGGACGGAGGGTACTACACTTGCTTAGTTAGTGTGGCAATTGGATTTTTAGCGTGTTGTATACTACTCCGGAGTGGGATCGCGAGGGAAACTTTGACCAGGAATTTTCAGACGGTGCGTAGCCGTGCAGGGGCGCCGCGCGTATTGGTGGCGAGAGCGAGAGCGATTAGCGAGAGACAGCCCGTGGTTTGGCCACAATGGGCTCCTCGCACCATAGTGGCCACATGGCAAGTGCAGGACCGAGTATTAAATTCGATACTGCTCCTCGTGACTCTGCATCAATGGCGAAAGCAGAGAGCGTAGTATATACTCCCTCAGTTTCAAAAAATATAAGATGTTTTAGGTTTGTGAAGAAAATGAATCTAAATTTGTTTTAGTATATACTCCCTCTGAGAGCCACCAACGTCTTTATTTGGCGCAGTGGAGTGCCCCAAGCACCGGTTCTGTCCGGCGCCGCCATGTCATTGGCAAAACGACTGGTTAGCATTATTTACGACCTTCGCCTACCTCGCTGCAACAGCTTAATGGTGGCAGACCGGGTGATTCACCAACCGTGATATGTCCATGGACACCGTGGAGCGCTCATAGGAGCTTGTCTACAATATATTTGGATAAACGGTACCGCTTGGTACCCGCCATAGTCAAGGACTCTGATCCCTGACTCTGAGGCCCATCGATTTATGCAATACACAACACCTAGGGTTTCAAAATGAATCATAGCAGGATTGATCGATTAAATCAGAATGATGTGTTTTATCAACTTGGAGAACAATCGAGGAACCTTACTCGCGGTGGGGAGCTAGGACCAGACTTACTCGGGATCCCTCAATGATCCTCCATTGAAACAAGTGATGAACTAATTAGGATTAAACTTGAGGGCAAATGGTGCCGACCGTAGAGCACCCTTACTTTGCTCAGGCTCCATGTCCTCGCTAACACCGCCACTACCCACTCGTATACAAACAGGATGCATACAACGTGACCACATAAAAAGGAGGAGGTCAGACGGAATATTCCGAGAGCTCACTCTTCAATATCATTTTTTTTTATGATATCCACAAACCCTAGATCGATTCCCTTCTCGGCGAGTGAGCTTCTAGGCTTGCCAAGAACCCTCATTGTAAGTTGCACTATATTCTCCATATAATACAATCATCGGTAGGGTTAAGGCTTCCCATCCATGTGGTGCTCGGACATAGGTAAAATACATCGTGTTGTCCACTTTATTACTGAGCTGGGCACCCATACCATTTGAAATTGTTGTTGCGAGTCTCGGTTTTAGTTCCCCGAGGATCCACCGTTGCCGCTATGACTCTCCCGTGCGACCCTCCACATCTATTGTTGAACCCACATTGTAAGAAAGGAGGAGGCCCGATGGAATTGAGGGCTCGCTCTCCACAATCACCTCCGATGACATCCACAAACCGTAGAACGATTCCCATTTTGGCGAGGGAGCCTCTCGACTCATCGGGTTTCAACGTTGTAACTTGCACGATATTTTCTATATATTACAATTTAGAAGTAGGGTTAAGGCTTTTTACCATCTGTCCAATGGAGGATGTCGGCATCGAGAGCGTGTACACACCCTCTGAGGTTGAGGAGAATCGGAAAGAGGACAGTGGATGTGTGCACGCGATTTTTGATGAAAAAAGGATTCATCATATGTTGCAACTCTCTCTCTCTCTCTCCTTCAACTTAGAGCGGAATTGACCTATTGGGATAAGTCCATGAACACATCGAAGCTAATAGAGAATGCCGATGAGGGGCTTGTGGATAATATATAGGGGTAGCATGTGACTATGCGACGTACGCACAAGTATCCACGATAGGAATGTCCCTTGAGCCCTCTATGAGGCCCATCGATCCGTGCAATACACAACACCTACGGTTTGTAGAAGAATCGCAACCGGATCGATCGATCAAAGGGAAGGATATCTCCGTGTCAACTCGGAACACATTAGTGGAACCCTACTTGTATACAAATGGGGGCCTAGAACGTGATCACAAAAGGGGGGGAGGTCAGACGAAAGCGAGACCTCGCTCTCCATGATCACCTCCGACGACATCCACAAACCATAGAACATTTCCTATTCCGTCGATTGAGCTTCTCGACTCGTCGAGAACCCTCACCGTAATTTGCACTACATGGTCCATACAACAAAATCCCTTGAAAGTAGGGTTAAGGCCTTGTTCCCGTCAACGGTATTCTCCAATGTACTAGTTGACTCGAGCTTCCGTACCATTACAAATAGACACCGTTTCGAATCTATTCGGTGACTTCTCTTCAACGACAATCCACCGCCCGCTGGCCCCGACTTTCCCGTGCAGCCCTTCCCTTCGGTCGCCGAGCCTGCACCAAAGTAGAACGTGGCGCTTTTTTCAAGTAAGGTATCAAAACTCAGTCAATCAACTCACTCCACGTGACTCTTCGTAGGTGTAGGATTACCATTTTTGCAGTCCTGCTCCCGAATCAATCTTTAAAGAAAACGGTCCGGACTATTGTCAACATCTCAGATTTATCGTAAAAAAAACATCTCAGATTTTGGGTAGTATATAACATAAAAATTATACCATAAAAAAATATAGCATCTAGTGATATAAATTTTGTGTTATTATATTTATATTTTGTTTGTTAAATTGACAACCTAGTTAACCGTGCATGACCTATAATCCCAAACGGAGAGAGTACTTAGTATCCTAGTAGACAGTTTTTGTCCTGTCACATGGTTGAGCTGGTATCGGCATGGGAGTACTTAGTCCCAGTTCTTTTGGTGGCCCTACCCCCAGTTTCTGGGAAGCCGGTTCAATAATTTTGTAAGACTTTCAAATTAGTTTAACCTTAACCACTTTGAAAGCGTTATAATTTTTTTAAACGGCTTTCCTAGACAGCTAGGATAGGGTAGCTTCTCGGACAAGCCTAAAAAAAAACTGGGCCTTAGTATCCTAGTAGACGGTTTTTGTCGTGTCACATGGTTGAGCTGGTGGTATCGGCATGGGAGCGTGGTGGCGCCACGCCGGTGCGAGCTGCGAGGTCCCCGTGCCTTGGCCGCAAAGAAAGGGGGCACGCGCTCTGCGGTCGTCCTCAAGCTAGCCCTACCGGTGAAAACTGTGTGTGTGGTCTCGATCGGCGGTGGCCGGTGGGACACTACACACTATCTAGCGCCGAAAGCTTGGTCCTGCCCTGCTCGGTCCCCTGGTTTTCAGTGCATGTAGTGCTGCTGGCCCTGCTGCTCCTGGTGGTGTCCGTCCGTCACTTGTTGAAAGTGGATGGATGATGGAGCAGTTAGTGGCTGGGGGGAGGTGGCCGTTGGAGCGTGAGACGACGACGACCTTGAAGTGGTCGGCCTCGCTGGTCCATGTGAGCCCGCTTCAGACGCACCGGGAGATCAAGTCCTTAGCCTTGAGGAAGAACTACTCCCTCCTCATCATGGAAATCGACAACGTCGATGGAGATGGTGGTGGAGGTCGATGGAGATGGCTCCGGGGGCAATTCCCCATCCCGGCAGGGTGCCGGAACAGAGACTTATGTCCCCGAATCTCTTCTTCGGTGGCGGCGGTTGTGAAACTTTGCGTGGATATATGTCGATTATTTTAGGGTTTCTGCATCAGAGGTTTCTTATAGTCGAAGACACGAGGCGAGGAGGCAGCCAGGGGGGCCACACCCCCTAGTGGCGTCACCAGGGGCTACCCGCGCCACCCTAGGGTGTGCCCACCCTGGTGTCCCGCTCCGTCTCTGTTTTGCGTTTCCGTATTGCTCCGGGAAGGCACATTGGCTTTTGTTCCGTCCAATTTTAAGAATATTCATTTTTTAGCTTTTCTAAAAATAAAAACAGTAGAAAACAGGCAGCTGACTCTACGGCATCTTGTCAATAGGTTAGTTTTAGAAAGTGTATAAAAATACCTCAAAGTGTAAATAAAACATAAAATGACATGGAGCATAAAAAATTATAGATACGTTTACGACGTATCAATAATTTCACAAAACTTTATAAAAAATAAAACATATTTTATACTTTTGGTAAGAGAATTGTAACATATACACTAGAACCACCCCTAGTTCGGATAGTTTTAAAGATCTCTATCTTGACATTTAATGATATCAAAACATATACATTGACACATATACATAGGCAACCCTTATGCATTACTGCATACTTTATTCCACAATTGATAATTAATTAAATGACAAATTTTATTACAACATGTAATTTAATTTAAATTTAGAACAATTAAAATATTGAGTGATACATTACAACTTAATAAAAAATAGTATAACTAACTCACAAACATTGTTATGTGTGCCATCTAATTGAATAAAATTGTGATAATTCTAGGCGTAAAAAATATAAATTCAAATAAGTATAACAGTTTAGTACAAAACATATTACTTGATCTATATCAAAACTAGATTGGCTTCTAACGGGGCATCGGAACTAGATTTAGATCACATAGCACCTAGGGAATTCTTAGGTTTAGTTTGTTCTAAAAAACCAAACCTAAGAATCGAGACACGAATTGGAAGGAGCAGCCCCGCGCCACGGAGGGTGCAATTTTATATGGTATGGGGAAACCCTAGCGTCGGACGTACCGTGCGCTGCATATGTGGTCCACTCGATCGCTCGGCCAGTCGCGTATTGGGATGTGGCGGCCGAATACCAATGATATGCAATGTTGGGCAGAGAATGGATACCTTGATCCGGATAGTGTTGGCATGCAAAGATCGGTAGCTCATTGCCTTCTACGGTGCAACAAAAAGCTATCGGTAAATCCCATATCATCTGACAATTCCCAGAATTCCGAATTCCGCTGTACCATAAGTTTCGCCGGTCACTTTTAAAAAATGATTCACTGATCCTATTTGAAAGGCAATCGGTCCCTTTTATTGGAGTATAAATAACATGAGCTTTTTGTCTTGTTTTATTGGATCAAATCTTCACTCAAATTCTTGGGCTCAGCGGTTCCATTTCCAAAGGTGGGTCATTAGAATTTGAAGGAAGATAGACCCTGTTCTCTCCACTTGGAAGGATGAAACCTGAGATTTTTGTCTTGTTTTATTGGATCAAATCTTTACTCAAATTATAGGGATCAGCCATTCCGTTTCCGGAGGCGGGTCACTAGAATTTGAAGGAAGATAAACCCTGTTCTGTCCACTTGGAAGGATGAAACCTGAGCTTTTTGTCTTGTTTTATTGGATCAAATCTTCACTCAAATTCTAGGGATTAGTCGTTCCGTTTCCGGAGGCGGGTCACTAGAATTTTAAGGAAGATAGACCTTGTTCTCTCCACTTGGAAGGAGGGTCCTAGCACCGTGGTGGATAAACTATTGAGAGAGATAGACTCCTATGTGGTGTTTGGTGAGAAGATGAACAAACGAGCAAAGGTTTGTAGGAAGATCAAGAATAAGAAGAGGCAACAAGATTGAGAGGTGTAGAGTTGTAGTTCATGGAGAACACTTTGGGACACGGAGAAGATGGACCCTGTTGTGCCATGGTGAACTTGTTGGTGGAGGAAGAAACGGTTCAACGTAGGAACCAGAAGCACAAGGAGAAAGAAATCAACGGAGGAGAGGAGGGGTACGGGCAGGGGCAGGGGAATTATATAGATAGACAAGCTTTTTTTCTCTCGATAAAGGGCGATTTATTACTGAAATTTTAAATATTACAGTCGGTCTTTGCATAGCTAGGAGCTGTCGGCTCTCGGCCAGGAGCTGCATCGCTAAGGGCATCTCCACTCGGCTACCAAGGACGCCGAATTTTGGTCCGGACGCCGTCCAGTCGCTTAATCAGGAACCTCTTTTCGTTCGGTTTTCGGCCAACTTTGGTCCGGACTACCAGGCCATAACCAGGATCCCGGGTACGCCATGGGAACACCGGACACAGCGAATTGGCCGAGTGGACCAGCCTGTCAGCGACAAAAGTCGAGTCGTCGTCATCCTTTCTGTCGTTTTCCTTTTCCCGTCCTCGCCGCTACACCCCTCCCGTCCTCGCTGCCAAACTCGGCCTATAAAATGCGTACATCTCGCCGTCGCCCTTCACACCACTTCCAACTCCGGCGAACTCCGGATGTTCGCACCTTTCTTCCTCCTCAACTCCGCCGAAAAGCCATGGCCGAGAGATTTCCCGGCCGACGCACGATGCAGCCATGGGAAGACCGGCTGCTCCACGAGGCGGGCTATACGGCGCCGCCGGACACTCGTCTCCCCTTCGCCTGGCAACTCAGGGCCGGCGGGATCCCTATTTCACCGGTGCCGGCCGACGAGGACCTTGCCGGAGAGATCTAGGCGGCTATCGCCGCCATGCAAGACCCGGATCTCGCCGAGGATCCTGCCAACCTCATCTTCTGGAGGCAGTTCTTCGCCGACAAGCGCCTCGAGGAACTCGCCCGACACGAGGGACCGCCTGGCTCGCCGCCGCCGCGTCACAATGTGGCTTTTAGCCGCCGCTGGTGGAGCGTTTCAGGGAGAACTCTCGCCGGCGTCATAGAGCACATCCAGGCCAGTAACCAACCTTCCTCGGCCTGTAGATGCGGCGTCCGGCATCGACCACGACGGCGGCGGCCTTTTCCTAGTTATTAATAAATTCGACATAATATGTGCGTCATTGTCCTAGTTAATAAAATCCGTCTATATTCGCCCAAATTTCGCCAAGTTTAACTGAATTTTGACGAACCTAGAAACTCGATCTGAGAACGCGAGTGGTAAGCTTGGCGTTACCAGGCCGAAAAAGTTTCATCCGACAAAAAAAATCTGAATTTCGACATAAGTTGGCCCAACGAGTGGAGAGTCTAACTACGCGGGGCCATAGCCGGCCTCACCTTCTCTCTTTAGATTGGCCAACAACCAGTGGACAAGTAGTTCTTCAGTTATAAAAAAAACTGTCAGTTTTAGAGTTCGGATCTAAAAAACTTCTACTTGCCAACTACATAAACCGTTGTGAAAATATTTACTTTTACACCGCGCTATATATCGCCATTTGGCCTAGTGTGACCGTGGCAACATTTTTTAGTGAACCGTATGCTGGGTTGAGCCTTTTTTTCCGGCCTGAAATCACATCTTGCATATCCTCCTCCTAACGACCTAGCCATCGGGCCGTCACTTCGACTCCTCTCTGCCATGTTCCCCCGTCATCACAAAACTCGCGTCGGTGACTTCAACCTCACCTTGCTAGCGTCCGCTTCTCGCTTCCGGCAGCACGGTTGGCTCCAACATCTCCTTGTGGCCTCATGCGGCCATGACACTCGTTCTTTGTGGCCTCCGCCATCGCAAACCTGGAGCGGCCCCCTTGACCTAGGATAAGCTTCTGCACTTGAGCTTCACAACACGCTGATCTCCGGATCAGTGGATCCCAAGGCCCTTCCCAACTTCATGTACATCACCATGACCACAAGGAAGGGGAAGGGAACCCCGACGATCAACCACCTCCATAGCCGCCTAGCAAACCCTTCTTCTTTGTGATGTCGAGGATGGCGCCCATCAACACCCTCCTCCTCGATCGCCTCCACGGCCGGCCATGAGCACAACTACCACGCGCCTCACTAGACCGCAACGCCACTCCCCACCGCTTCCAAAGCCGGCCAGGAGAACAACTGTCGCGCGGAGCCCAGAGTCCACGAGAAGAACCGCGACCACTTTATTAGCGGAGTCAACGGTGTCGGCCCTCAAGATCTGCTCCGACCAGAGGAGCACATGCAGCAAGAACCAGCACCAAGCGCCCAAAGACCTGGCCGCATCGATCTGGTGCCCTGCTCCAAAACACACTAAAAATTTACTTCCCCCGTTTCAAAATATATATAAGATGTTTCAGATTTATGAATAAAATGCATCTAGATTTATTTTAGTACGTAGATTTACTCCAGACATGAGTAAACATACATACTATAAGTCTAGATATTTTTGTTTTACAAAATTAGAACATCTTATATTTTAAAACGAAGAAAGTACAACTACTGAAAAGAAAACATAAAAATACAGGTTTGCACCTCCCCTTCGATGTCTCTTTGTCGGCGTCGGTTCGGGACGGGGCACTTCATGACTTGCTCTGGTACTCTAGCAGGAGAGGACAGCGTGTCCCAGTCTCAGATTACAAGTGAGTCCCATGTGCAGTCTTACAGGCTCCCTCCATATTAAAATAATAAGTACTCCCTCCATATTAAAATAATTGACCTGGATTTATTTTGGACCACCCTAGTGGCCTTCAAGTGCAGGACTGTGAATGGTTCCAAATACTGTACTGTATTAAAATCGATACTGCTCCTCGAGACTCTGCATCATTGTCCAAAGCAGATACCATAGACGTTGGGAGGAGGTAGATAGACGGGTACCAGAGCATACGCTCCTCTTTGGATGCTCTCAATTTTCTTCCTTGGTATCTCGTGAGCCACTACTGTGAAGGTGCAGCCGGTGTAGTACCAAATTGTTGGTTTCATGGCGCGCGAGGCGACCTGCTACCAACAACGAGTATTCTATGTGGACTGTGGTGTGAGCCTGAGTGCGTCCCCTCAACGTCTCAAAAGGCTACGTGCCCTAAGAGCAACTCCTGCCAGCACACATAGTAAAAAAGATGGTCCTTAAGCTGGTCATAGTGCATAGTAGTACACATGTTACTATTTCAAATTACTAGTATTTTCATAGTGAGTAGCGTCATGGGAATAGTAACATAGAAAGCCTTATTTATTGTTTTATAGACTCATCTTTTATTGGTAAGTATGATGTTACACTCCGTCCTAAATTACTCTGCGTTTTAGAAATACATAGTACCATTTGAAATCATTGTTGCGAGTCTCGGTTTTAGTTCCCCGAGGATCCAACATTGACGCTAGGGCTTAATTGACGCTTTGACTCTCCAGTACCGCCATCCACATCTATTGTTGAACCCGCATTGTAATAAAGGGGGGTGCCCCTATCAAAAGGGGGAGACCCGATGGAATCGAGGGCTCACTCTCTACAATCACCTCCGATGACATCCAGAAACCGTAGAACGATTCCCAATTTGGTGAGCGAGCTTCTCGACTCATCGGGAACCTACATTGTAACTTGCATGATATTGTCCATATATTACAATTAGAAGTAGGATTAAGGCTTTTTTACCATCTGTCCGATGGAGGATGTCGGCATCGAGAGCATGTACACACCCTCCGTGGTTGAGGAGTATCGGAAAGAAGACAATGGATGTGTGCACGGATCTTTTGAAGAAAAAAGGGTTCATCATATGTTGCAACACACACGGTCTCTCTCTCTCCATCAACTTAGAGCGGAATTGACCTATTGAGATAATTCCATGAACACATCGAAGCTAATAGAGAATGCCGATGAGGGGCTTCTCGATAATATATAATGCTAGCCCGTGTCTTTGCAACCACGATAGGCATGGCCCTTGATCCCTCTATGAGGCCCATCGATCCGTGCAATACACAACACCTACGGTTTGTAGAAGAATCGCAACCAGATCATCGATCAAAGGGAAGGATATCTCCGCGTCAACTCGGAACACATTAGTGGAACCCTACTTGTATACAAATGGGGGCCTAGAACGTGATCACAAAAGGGGGGTGGGGGAGGTCAGAGGAAATCGAGACCTCGCTCTCCATGATCACCTCCGACGACATCCGCAAACCATAGAACATTTCCCATTCCGTCGATTGAGCTTCTCGACTCGCCGAGAACCCTCACCGTAATTTGCACTACATGGTCCATACAACAAAATCCCTCAAAAGTAGGGTTAAGGCCTTGTTCCCATCAACCGTATTCTCCGAGCTTCCGTACCATTACAAATAGACACCGTTTCGAATCTATTCGATGACTTGTCTTCAATGACAATCCACTGCCCGCTGGCGCCGACTTTCCCATGCGACCCTTCCCTTCGGTCGCCGAACCTGCACCAAACCTTAAAGAAAATTCTTACGGTCTCCATTTTTGCACGAGTAATGCTACACTTAGGGAAAAGGTGTTACCGAATTTTCGTACGGAGGTTGAGAATTAGTAGAACGTGGCGCTTTTTTCAAGTAAGGTATCAAAACTCAGTCAATCAACTCACTTCACGTGACTCTTTGTAGGTGTAGGATTACCATTTTTGCAGTCCCGCTCCCGAATCAATCTTTAAAGAAAACGGTCCGGACTAATGTCAACATCTCAGATTTATCGCAAAAATCGGGTAGTATATAATATAAAAAAATATACCATTAGAAAATATAGCACCTGAAGTTTCTAGTGATATAATTTTTGTGTTATTATATTTATATTTTGTTGATCAAATTGCCAACCTAGTTAACCGTGCGTGACCTATAATCTCAAACGGAGAGAGTACTTAGTATCCTAGTAGATGGTTTTTATCGTGTCACATGGTTGGGGTGGTATCGGCATGGGAGCGTGGTGGCGCCACGCCGGTGCGAGCTGCGAGGTCCCCGTGCCTTGGCCGCAAAGGGGGGGGGGGGGGCCCGTCGATTGATCGGGGTGGGACACTACACACTAGCTAGCGCCGAAAGCTTGGTCCCTGCAGCGGGGCCTTTCTCAAAGTTTTTACGCAAGCTTGGTCCTGCCCTGCTCGGTCCCTGGTTTTCGGTGCAGTGCTGCTGGCCCTGCTGCTCCTGCTGGTGTCCGTCACTTGTTGCAAGTGGACGATGGAGCAGTTATATTAGGCTGGTCATATTGGAGAGTAACTTAGAGTAGTAACATGCACATGTTACTAGTCTAAGTTACTATCTTTATAGTGAAAAATAACTTAATGTCATATTAATTAGGTCGTAGACACACTTTGCCTTGGAATGTGTGATGTTACAGTAACATAGCTAGTTAGTCAATCCATCTCTCTCTTCATTAAATCACTACCACGTAAAAAAAATGCTGTCTGGGAGGCTGGCCGTTGGAGCGTGATACGACGACGACGACCTTGAAGTGGTCGGCCTCGCTGGTCCATGTGAACCTGCTTCAGACGCACCGGGAGAGGTAGATCTGAGTTCGCTCATCGGCTTTTCTTTCCACGGTACTTTGCTCCAGTACCAATACACATCTGCGCCTGCATGGGCGGCATGGGTAGTGTGTCCTATCCTATTTTCTACCGTGCCAGCGAGATCGTGTGGTTTGGCCACATGCATGGGGCACGGCATGAGCGAGATCCCGTGGTCCGTCCTCGAGACGGCGACACGGTAGCCTACAAGACTAATTCTAATTTAGGTGAAATAATTCTAATTTAGGTGAAATAATTCTAATTTAGGTGAAATAAGTGATTCTACAAGACTAATTCTAATTTAGGTGAAATAATTTAGGTGTAATAATTCTACAAGACTAATTCTACAAGACTAATTCTAATTTTGTAGTCATATCTCACTTTTAGACTACAAGACTAATTCTAATTTAGGTGAAATAAGTGAGATAAACGGGATATGTCAATTCTAACTTATCCCACTTAATTTTGAGTTATTCTAATAGTCTAAAAATGATATCCCACTTGTCTCACTTGTCCCATTTCCATATGCCTACAACAAAGTACAGCTTGGTACCAGTAAACTACATGGCGATGTGTTCAGCTTGACTTCCCGATCCATCACACCTTGAATTGAAGACCACGCTATCACCACCCCAGCTCCACATTTTATTGCTCTTGCCATTTCCCTCCACGATCCTAGTACAGTAACGCTAAATCTACGAGCTCATCGTTGCGGAATTGGACATACGGACTCACGTGGCAGCACGGCGAGAGTTTAGAGTCCGAAAATCATGGAAGGAAGAAAAAATTGAACCAATCGGTTCTTTAAACGTCCTCCCAATATAGATTTTCCGTAAGATATATCCCGTAAGTCTAACTTTTCCGATCCTAGTAGTACTATTATGCTCCCTACACGAATCGTCCGGGCTGATTTTATGGTACAAATTACGTACTAGTACTCTCCTCCAACCAACATTGAATTCTTCCAAAATCTAGGTATTGTAGAAGACTATCTATCATTTGCTCAAGGCACTCCTTTGGTAGCCAGCTCAGGAGGGAAAAGAGTCGGGAAACTATTCTCCGGTTGGATAACTCTAATCCATGATAAGACTACAAAAACACTCCTTAAAGTTCGTAATCCATATCTAGATAACCCCACACTGTCACCTTGAGCGCTAGATAGTTTCTTCAAACATCACAATTTCATAGAGACATCCAACTCTAAATATAACTTATGACAAATATTTATATAATCTATAGGCTAAGTGCCACACGGTGTGCACTGTCACTTTCACACACGTGGGGATAGTCGAAGATTAATTAAAACACTTGAGTAGTAGAGTAGATCTACTTGATTACAAAGCTTATGATCACGCATAGAGAGAGATGAACACATAGCTACCGGTAGAGTCCTTACCCTCGAGGAAGAACTACTCCCTCCTCATCATGGAAATCAGCAATGGCGATGAAGATGGTGGTGGAGATCGATGGAGATGGCTCCGGGGGCAATTCCCCGTTCCGGCAGGGTATCGGAACAGAGACTTATGTCCCCGAATCTCTCCTTTGGTGGCGGCGGTGCTGCGGAACTTTTCGTGGATGTATGCCGATTGTTTTAGGGTTTCTGCATCACAGGTTTCTTATAGGCGAAGAGACGAGGCGAGGAGGCAGCCAGGGGGGCACACCCCTGGTGGCGTCACCAGGGGCTACCTGCACCACACTAGGGTGTGCCCACCCTGGTGTCCCCCTCCATCTCTGTTTTGCGTTTCCGTATTGCTCCGGGAAGGCAGATTGGCTTTTGTCCCGTCCAATTTCAAGAATATTCATTTTTTAGCTTTTCTGAAATCAAAAACAGCAGAAAACAGGCAACTGACACTACAACATTTTGTCAATAGGTTAATTCCAGAAAGTGTATAAAAATACCTCAAAGTGTAAATAAAACATATACAAGCATGGAGCATCAAAAATTATAGATACGTTTACGACGTATCAATAATTTTACAAAACTTTATAAAAAATAAAACATAGTTTAAACTTTTGGTAAGAGAATTATAAATATACACTAGAACCACCCAAATAGAACTACCCCTAGTTCGGATAGTACATTTAATGATATCAAAACATATACATTGACACACATACATAGGCAACCCTTATGCATTGTTGCATACTTTATTCCACAATTGATAATTAATTAAATAAGAAATTTTGTTATAACATGTAATTTAAATTTAGAACAATTAAAATATTGAGTGATACATTACAACTTAATAAAAAAATAGTATAACTAACTCACAAACATTGTTATGTGTGCCATCTAATTAAATAAAATTAAGATAATTCTAGCATACAAAATATAAATTCAAATAAGTATAACAGTTTTGTACAAAACATACTTTTATTCTGCGTGGCCACGAAAGGCATGTCTTCCCTGTCGACGACTCATTCCTTCTGCAAAAAGCGAAACCATAAAACCCTAAGGGTAACCAAATCCATGCCGAACTTTCTAGACCTGACCACAGTCCATCCTCCGTTGTGAAGGGTCATGGGTCAAGTCAGAAAAAAATATAATAATTACAGAGGGGCCGTCAAAACAGATCACTGTAGGGCTTATCACAGAGGGGTCGTCAAAACAGATCAGTGTAGGGCTTACTCATCATCTGGAGGGGCTTCCTGGTCAACGGGAGCAGCGACAGGATCCGCGAGGAGGGCGGCGGCATCGAGGAGATCGGCGACGTGCGGCGCGGCATGGAAGGGATCGGGGACGTGGGCGACGGCATTGACCGGATCGGAGACGAGCTCGGCGATAACTGTATACTTGAGCTCGGTCAGAGCCTCCTCGTCATCGTCGTTCATGAAGGGGTTGGAGATGCCCAGGTCGACGATGTCCCTGCAAGGAGCACCACCGAAGGGTCAGGAAGAAGCAGTTGAACAAAGGACGCACGACAGTAAACAACCAGAGACGTAGGAAACTTACTTCGACGGTGAGACGCGACCAGGGGTGGAAGACGAGGAGGCGAAGAGGTCCAAGTTGGTAACAGGCCTCATGGTTCGCTCGGGCTTTGGGTTGAGGTCGTCGAGGTTGAAGATCCCCCGGTCCATGGCGAGCGTGAACCAGAGGCTCCGAGGGGCGAAGATGAGATGGGATCGGGAGCGGTGGCGACGGAATCGCGAGCTGAGGGGGAGGAGGTAGGAGGCGTTGTGCCCGTCTCAGCTCCGCCTTTATATGGCCCCCTTCTAGGGTTCGGTCGTAGGACGCGGGTCGGCCGGGCCGCTGAGGCCTAGTCCGATGGACCGGACTCTTGGCCGGATCGTCCGGCGGTCCGTCTAGCATGGCCCAAGTGTTCTGTAGGATATTTTCTCCAAAAAAGAGTATGCTGGAGGAAGGCTTGTCACATTTGTTTGGAAAAACAGGTGTTTGATTGTCTCAATGGTGACAGAACACACACATTGGATTCCCATGCCAATTCCGCTTAATAAGATTATCTTTAGTAAGGATAATTCCTCGACAAAGATACCAAGCAAATATTTTGTTTTTTAGAGGTATCTTTATCTTCCAGATCATCCTATTATCTAAAATTGGTATGACTGGTTGGACTAATGCATTGTATAAGAAACTGACAGAGAATAAACCATTCTCGTTTAAGTTCCATCGAAATTCATCTGTTCCAGTTGACAATTGAACACTTTCTAACAGATAGTTCAATCCAAGATTCAAGTCTGGTTCCAATCAAATCTCTCCTAAAAGTCACGTTAGGAGGAAACGATTCCAATACGGTGGCGATTGTTTCCTCCTTATAACGGACAATAGAATACAATACGGGATATTGTTTGCGGAGTGTAGTAGTGCCAAACCACGTATCCTCCCAAAACCTTATCTGAGATTCGTCGTTAACAGAAAATGTTCCGAAGCGGAAGAAATGTTTCCTAGATGCCATCAGACCGGCCTAAAAGTGAGAGTCACCGGGTTTTCAAACCATTTGGGACAATGCTTTTGTACCAACGTATTTTCTTATAAGTAGAGTTTGCCATATCTCCTCTTCAGTTAATAACTTGAAGAGCCACTTACTAAGTAGGGCTATATTCTTGATCTCCAGATTATGAATACCCAGCCCACCCTGTTCTTTGTGTCGACATAGCACACTCTATTTAGCCAGTTTATTTTTTTTTCTCATTGTCCCCCTGCCAAAAGAATCTTGATCGGAAATAATCCAACCTTTGTAAGACACATTTTAAAAGTTGGAAGAATGATACCATATATGTCAGGAATATGCAACTTGTATTTCTATGGGGCCAAAGACCACAATATATAATACAGGTACCGGTGTAAATATGCAGAAAGCCTCCTAACATATTGGGAAACTACAATATACAAGAATATACATCTAACAATATACAGTACCATATTAATTAATACTGAGTTGATGAGTATCGGTCTTCCCCCTATAGAGACCAGTTTACCTCTACTCTACAGCTGTTCAATCTTAACTGTAGTCTTTCCTCATCACTTGCCATAGTACTTTGCCACAGCACAAGTCCGCATCGCCACGGCACGGCACCAGTTGGACGTCGACATGATGCTAGGTACGTACACGAGGTAGCATTTAGACCATTCAAAACATAAAAACGGAACAGGCCTCCGCTCCTATGAATTGACCAAAACATAGAAACGTAGATCTGAGTTGCGGCGTCCGGCGTCATGGCCCATATCGAGGCCGACAACAACCCCCGTCTTGGCCTATAGTTGCGACTTCCGGCGTCGATCATGGCGGCGTCCTTTCCTAGTTAAAACCGATGTACTATGTACCATCGTTTACTTTAATGAAATTCCGCCTATATTCGCTCATATTTCGCCGATTTTAAGTTAATTTAGCCGAACTTGGAAACGTGGCCTGGATACACGACTGGACGATTGGGCGTATCCACGCCGAAAACTAGTTTCGTCCGGCCCAAAAATGGTCCCTGAATGAGAAAATAGCACATAACACCACATCTTGGTGCCTCTTTTGCACAGAACCACAAGTTCGACTTGTTTTTGCACCAAACACCACATTTGCTTGTAATTGTTGCAAGAAACACAGAAATTATCATTAGCTTGTTTTACAACTAATTAGGAGACCGGTCCACTACACCAGGTCCATCCCCAATCAAATTGGAACATACCAAATCAGTTAGAAATACAAATTCTTTGGAAGCTATCATTCAAAAGTATACAGGACAAGATATACATACACAGGAAAAGATATAAAAAATACACAGGATAAGATATACGTACACAGAACAAGATATATACGTACACATGATAAGATTCATCCAAAAGCTTGGTACGACCAACATATCCACATATGTCAGGTTCAAGATATATCAATCCAAAAGAAAGAGTCAAAGGAGATAATTTTCTTTCTCCTCCATTCAAAAGATACGTCATCATAGGTTCTTTTTCATTACATCCAAATTTCAGTTCTAACTAATTGTCTTCCTCGTGCTCTCTCTGCCCATTACTTGCTGTGAAGTAACTATATAGTCGGCTCTCGGTGTAATGCATCCGTCCTCGTCCACGCAAAGATGTTAGTTTCTGCCTTGGTGCAGCTTGAGCGTGGCGAGGAGGCACTGTAGCGTGTGCTTGGCGAGGCGACGCTGCAGCTGGAGCTTGGCGAGGCTGCGCTACAGCTGGAGCTTGGCGAGGTGCTATAAAAGGAGCTTGCCGCGGTGGTGCAGGTTGAGGTGGTGTAGCTGAAGGCAAGGAAGGAGCCGTAGACATGTCCATGTTTCCAGGCCGCTGGCGGTTGCTCTAAAACAACATAAATTAAGCAAGTTAACTTCATGGAGGAGATTAATATAGGAAAAATATGAGTATAAATTAATTACCTTGTGTCCAGCCTTCCTAATTGCGAGATGAGGCTTCAGCAGCATGGTACATGTGGTGTACCTATGCCCTTTAAGATTACAATTTGAGCAAGTGATTGTCGTCATTTTTCTAGTTCCATCTGGCCCTTCTCCTGCACTAGGTCGTCTCTTTTTCTTTTTCCGTCCAGGCTTGCTATGAAAGATAGGAGGCTCTATATAAATTGTGTCAGTTTTTATCCAATCATGTTCACCCGGCACTGGATAAATCATTTCCTTGTAGGCGAGGGCATACATCGGCTTCTTGAAAAAATTACTAACAAAATCTCCAGGATATTGCTTTGCTTTGTCAATGGTAGATATGGCATGTTTGCATGGCATGCCTGTTAAGTCCCATTTCCTGCAGCCGCATGTCTTGTTGTGTAGGTTCACGGCATAAACATCTCTAATCTCATTGCTTGTTATCTCAACTTGCCATATATCATTTCCTGCATTTACCGGCGTGCACCACCTAGCAAACCTCTTCTCTATCTCAAGTTGTTCAACATATGTAGGTGTTATTTCCCAACGGGAAACAGCTAAACCATCTCTATTAGCTGCAAAATTAGCCATAAGTTTGGTCCTAATCTGATCTATCATAGTTACTATGGGCTTGTCCCTTTGTTCTAGGATGTAGCTATTGAAAACCTCACTTAGGTTATTGACAACTAGGTCTGTTTTACATGTGGTATCCATAGCATGGCGTGCCCAATGCTTAGTAGGAATTTTGCTAAGCCAATTCCATGCATCTAAGTTTAAGACTTTTAACTTATCCATTGCAACTACATGAACGCTATGACTGTAGGCATATGCAGCAGCATCTACTAACTTTTTTAGGTCTTCTCCCCTAAATCCAGCTATTTGAAAATTGGCATATATATGCCTAAGACAAAAAAGTTGCTCACACTCTGGAAAGACTTGGCTTACTGCTTTTAACAATCCTTTTTGTCGGTCAGACATGATAGTAAAAGGCCCGTGCTTACTTGTGCCACCACCTAGAGCATACCTGAGTTGGGATAGAAACCAACACCAAGTTGAAGTCTCCTCTTTTCCCACAACTCCAAATGCGAGTGGGAACATGTTATTATTGCCATCTCTAGCTATGGCAGCAAGTATTTGAAATCCGGTGCCAGTTTTCAAGAAACATCCATCTACACCTGCAAGTTTACATCAACTAAGTACATGGCATTGATAAAAATGGCGAACATGTGTTGTATATCCCTTACCAATAAAAGGTCTGCAACCTTCTAAGAATCCCTGAACTTGTGCATTCAGGCAATAGAACAATCCATGAAATCTTGGGTTCTTCTGTGGGATTTTATTGACAATAGTGTTCACAATGCATCGGCTGTCCGGATTTGTATTCAGCACAGTTTGAAGGTAATCTCTTATCCTATAATATTGACTCTCATGGTGTCCATCAATCACCTCTAGTGCTTTGTTCTTGGCCCTGTATGCCATGTGTGTGGAAATGGAAACCCCATGGTCCCTCTTAACCATGTCAATAAGTGCTGTGATTTTCATACTAGGATCACTTCTAATCTGATCTTCATATGTCTTGCTCACCCAAACAGCATTGATTCTTGAACTGTCATTCGTCTTTCCACATGTGTGAGGCAAAACAAGCCAGCGAATAACATGGGTAGTTTCTCCTGTGATAGTTGATGATAGAATTGCAAATGGACATGTGCCTCCAGAATTGCAGCAAACAGTGATCCTATCATGATCATTTCTTAAATATTCAAAGTCTCTTTGATTCACAATGTGGTAATTTGTTAGTGCCCTCCTGTACTGATGCACATCTGCAAAACACAACTTCACCTGCAGCAGCTCATGTGCAATGGGATTTGATTCTTCATAATAAATTCTCTTCTCTAGTCTCTTTGATCTGCTCTTCCTCTTTGTTATGGATACAGTCTTTGGATCCACATATCCGTCATCATCACTCGAATCACTTAACTCCCTGTAATCATCACTCGCTCTGTGTTATTGCTGCTATTGGAGTTGTTATTGGTGTTGGGAAGCAGTCCTCAACATCTGAATCACCTTCACAACGAACCAAAAAATCCTCATAATGCTCAGAGTCAGTTTCTCCATCCTCAACAAAGCCTACAGATTCATCACTAGAAATGGGCCAATCTCTCGTCAACAAACCAACATAATCTTCCAACCTAAACATATAGATAAGCAATAGTTATTATTATGCCCAATTCAACAAAAATGAGCTCTGTTCATATCTCCCTAGCACAAAAAAATAAGCTACGTACGAACACTTTGTTTCATGAAATTGCAGAGGCCAAAGAAGATATCCGTATCAACCAAACCAACACAATAAAATTATGGGATGAATTAGGACACTACGTCGATCAAAATCGAATTCTTCTGCCTCCAAATTAGGGTTTTCCTCTAGTCCTAGCCATGGTAAAACCAGTAAAACTGGAAACAAGCAGAGAAGAGACAGATGGAGCTTACCCACTGAATTGGCTGGGGCCATCGGAATCCATGGCCAGCGTACTCTCGGTAGACGCCACTGCTCCATCCCGCCGCCGCCTAGCTCCATCCCCTCAACTCCATCCCCGTCGTCGCCTAGCTCGTCCGTCTCCGCCATCCCCGCGGCCGGGACGCCGACCTCGCCGCCCTCTCCGGTCTCCAGGTCGCCGGACTCGAGGTCGCCGGACTCGAGGTCACCACCGGCCGACGCGGTTTGGGATGGTTGCCGCCGTCGGGAAGGACTGGGGAGTCGATGCGGTTTGGGGATAGTTGTTTTCGGTCGTAGACTCTTGGACCGGGATGCACCTGGCTTTTGTGGGCCCAGTCTCCTCTAATTTCTCTATTAACCAGCCTAATTACAATGTTTGTGTTTCTTGCAACAATTACAAGCAAATATGGTGTTTGGTGCAAAAACAAGTTGAACCTGTGGTTCTGTGCAAAAGAGGCACCAAGACATGGTGTTATGTGCTATTTTCTCTTCCTGGATACGTCCAACGAGTGGAAATGCTCTAATGCTCTTATACACGGGACTACCGACCAGTAGCGACGCACATACGCTGGGGAGTGGGGTCCACTTGTTCACGTCGTGATGTCGATCGTGTACATGCACCGGCGGGGGCTGGCACGACAGAACGGTACAGGTGAGCTGAGTAGATAAGATTCGCTAGCTAGCTAGCATTGGCACGGTTGCATTGCATCCACAGGACCACATCAAGAGTTCAAGATCTCGATGGACAGCGCGGTGCACAGCACGACCTGTGCTTCTCAGGTCAAGCCCTCCTCCTGACGGGCCGCGCTTTATCTTGGTATGATAAGTAATGAAGAAGTCGGCAGAGCCTTCCTCTCATTCCTCCTCCCCTCCGCTCTCTACTGTAGCTGAGCGCCTTCCTCTCTTCTTCTGGCCGAGCCAAGGCCCTCTCCGGCGGCGCAGTGGCGGAGGCGAGGCCCTCCCCGTAGTCTAGGTTCCTGGCTTCTCGCTGTAGGTGTCGTAGGGTTAGGTTTAGGTTTTGTGTTGGCCCATGTGGCGTTTGGCGAGATGCCGTTGGTCCTGTCCCCTCTGGCGCTCCGGCATGGCGTCGGTCGGTCGTCCTCGCGGTGGATTGGCAAGCTCCAATGGTGCTCGGCGATCTTCTTGTCGCGGATGGAGACGGTGAATAAAGTCTTCCGCCTCTGGATCTCGTAGGCTGGGTGCTCTTTCTCTTCTGGCCGCGGTGGCGAGGAGGAGGGCTGTGCTGGTGGCAGTCGGAATCACGAGGAGGTCGGGGTGTCTGATGCGCAGCTCTTCTGGCCAGAGCTGCCATCTTCTGGAGTTGATCTGCTCTGCTGCAGTGTTCCCTCGGTCGGAACCAGATCCGGCGGGAGCATCGTCTCTGGAAGCCCCATCCATAAGGTCAGTTGCTTTGGCATGCGAAAGCCTGATTCGGGTGTTCTCTGCTCCTCTCTGGCCGGCCGTGGTGGCGAGGAGAGAAGGGGTGGCGTTCCTCAAGCTCGGTCTTCGCGACTCAAGCACCTTCATATGGGTGCTATGGTTTCTTGCGGTCTTTGCGATTTGTGATCTTTCTTCGCGATGGTCCTTTGGTGGCGAAATTCTTGGGCTGCCGATTCGAAGAAGCGGTGAGTGTCAACCTCCATTGGAGGCCCTCCTCGAAGCTTGATGCGAGCTCGACGACTTGGCACCGCAAGTGGTTTGTCCCGTCATTGCCAAGAAGGTGGCGGCTTGCTTCTTCTCCGGCTCGGAACGTGAGCAAGAGACCACGACCTCGCCATGGCCGGAGGTCATGGGAGGCAGTGGTGGAGGCTCCCGAGGACTTGATTGCTTTTTATGTTTTAGTCCTAGGGTGCTTTTTGTAAGTGTTAGGCCCTTCTCTTTTTTGTCTAGCCTGGCTAGAGTTCTTAATGTTAAGGGCCTAACTGTAATTTGTACCTGCCACGTTTTTTAATTTGCAGCTTCTCGGGTCCTCTGGGCCCTTTTACTGTTCAAAAAAAAAAAAGTCGGCAGACACCTCCCTCCCCTCTCCTCTCCCTGAGTGCTATAGTCTCTGAGTGAGTTTCTTTGTCGGCCGGGTCCTTCCCGTGTCCCCTTCACCGGAATAGCCGGTCGGAGCTGGACGGGAAGTGACGCCAGGTAGTTAGGACTAGGTGTAGTGGCTTTTTGCCGGTAGTGGGTTGTTTGCCCGTAGCTAGTGACGGAGCTAGGGTTACGGCGCAGATCCCGGCATCCTAGGGCTCGTCGGTCTCCTCTTTGTCCATGGTGGATGGGAGGTGGCCATGGCGACCGTCGCCTTGCATAAAGCTACTGGATGTTGGTGTGGACTGCTTCAACCAGATCTGGAGCCTCCGCCGTGGCGGCGGGGAGTCGGCTTGGTTACGGTGGGCGGCAGCTGCATCTTCGAAGTTACTCTTGGGCGGCGGCCAGAGGTCGTTTGGCCTCCTCCTCCTTAATGCTCCAGTGGATGGAGCTGGCGGTGGGAGGAGCTGCCAGGGCGGCTCGGTCATAAAGCTCGTGCGTTTCTTCGCTGTGGCGACGTCGGCAAGATCTCCATCCTTCTCTCGGCCTGCCGTGGCGAGGAAAGAAGGAGGAGGGCCGAAAGACGAAGGCTGGCGAAGTGGCCGCTTGGTGCTCTCCTCAGGCGGCGATATTGCGTCTTCTTCGGCGTTCCCCAAGCGGAAGCTTTTCGCCACCCGCTATCTCTGGCCAAGAGGATGGCCACGCCGAGCTCGTGAGGCCTCAGAGCCTGAGCTTCTTCAACCGCCGTGGGCGGCATGTGTTCTCCCTCCCCGCGGCGTTCTTCGTCGTTGTTGGCCCAAGTGGTTCGTCCCCGGTGCCGACGCCGACGGCTGCGGATGGAGGCGAGCTGGATGCGGTTCGCAGGGACTTGATCGCGTTTTTCGCTTTCCTGCAGGGTGCTATGTGCAAAGTTGTGGGGGCTTATTGTTATTGTGTTTTTTCTTTTAGCCCTCTCTGTAAATTGTACCCACCGCTTGTTTAATCGCAGTATCTAGGTCCTCCGAGACCTTTCCTCGTTCCAAAAAAAAAGAAAGATAAGTAATGAAGAAATGAGTCTACAACGTAATCAGTTAAGTCTTGCATGACACCATACACATGTTACCATCCACTAATAACATGTGTAAGTTACTAGTCTTAATTACTTAGCACTATAACCAGCCTAACCCGTGTATCTGCATGAGGGTCCCACATTTCTACCGCGCGAGGTCCCGTGGTTTGGCCACATGGGGAACGGCACGGGCTGAGCGGTCATCCTTTTCAAGCCCTACCGGTGAACGCAGCACCATCCAGCTGGACGTCGACATGCTAGGCACACACACGAGGTAGCACAGTGACATACTACTAGCGCCGAAAAGGTTGGTTGCTCCTGCCGCGGCCATGCGCCATGCCTGCCATGCGCTCGGCCATAGAAATGGAGAGTTGGCCACTGACGACTGGCCGAGCAGACCGTTGGAGAGCTGATGCGCGGAGCCGCATGAGAGTGTTGACCAAGAGCAAGCAGATGCTCTTCGGGTACCGTCTCCTCCCGTGATGAGTCCATGCCAAACAAAGTACAGCTTGGTAGTACCAGTAAACTACTGCAAGGCGATATGCTCAGCTTCACTTCCGGATCCATCACACCTTGAATTGAAGACCGTGTTCTCACCACCCCAGCTCCGCATTTTATTTGCTCATGCCATTTTCCTCCACAATCCTAGTAGTATTATGTTCCCTACAAGAATCGTCCAGGCTGATTTTATGGGACAAATTATGTACTACTCCCTCTGTTTTAAAATATAAGACGTTTTAGGTCTGTGAAGAAAATGAATCTAGACTTAGTTTAATATATAGGTTCATTCAATTTTGGGATGAATCTACACACTAAAAAAGTCTAGATTCATTTTTCTTCACAAACCTAAAACATCTTATATTTTGAAACGGAGGGAGTAGTACTCTCGTCCAACCAACATTGAATTCTTCCAAAATCTACGTACCGTGGAAGACTCTCTCTCGTTTGCTAAAGGCACTCCTTTGGTAGCCGGCTCAGGAGGGAAAAGAGTCGGGAGACTACTCTCCGGTTGGATAATTCTAATTCACGGTAGGGATACAAATACACTTCTTAAAGTTCGCAATCCTCATCTAGATAACCCCATACTGTCACCTTCAGCGCTAGATGGTGTTGAAATTTGGTGTATATTAGGCTGTTGGCCCATTAGACAAATTTTGAAATTCTATTTGGCCCACTTGTATATAGCAGCATATTGCTGTGCTAGTGGTGTTAAAGTTTACTCCCACATTGCTAGTTGAAGGGGAGTTGGATCACCTTATATAGTAGAGTGTTGCACCACTCACTAAAATGTGACAAGAAGAGTAGCCCTCGCGCACTCCTCCTCCGACGCCGCCGCCTCGCGTCGCCACGCCTCGTCACGACGCGCGCGCGCTGCGGGTTGCAGGAATCTCGCCGAGCTGAGCTTTATTTTGCTTGTTGGAAAAACTGATTATGAGTCATTAACGGACGCTTTAATTACAGTCGTTTCCAGTTTTTATGGACGTGGGGGTTACCGACTCGGACGTGGGCTGAGCCCACGATCTTCCTAACCTGCACTATATAAGCGCACGGGCTAAACCTAATCGTCACTGAATCAATCCACACACGCGCCTACCCTCCAGAACCTTGTGCCGCCTTCTCCATCCCGGCTTGCGGCATGCACCGCAGATCGGGACAGTAGGCCTCCAGAACCCCGCCTCTCGTGAACCTGTACGGGTGAGGGGCGATCAGGTTTTTGGGGAGCGCTCAAGCGCGACTATTGGCAACCACAACGTCGTCCGACGACGAGTTCCCGAACGACGACTTCTTTCCGGACGTCAGCGACCTCGTCGACAACCTCAACATGGGCGACACTACTGCGACTTCTATTCAGCCTACATCGTATGTGATCTCAATCTCTCTCTTTCGGATTATGCTAGAGTTCTTTGTTCTAGCGTTTGGTGTAGATGTGATAGGTTTATCTCCTATAGATGTAATCTGTTCATCTATTTTGTTGATCTGCATAATTGGTTTTAGTACAGTTTGTATGATCATGCTTTATCAATTTATTATTCGGATTAAATCATATGAATTATTGCTTATATTTTCAACAATCCAAAAACCTAATTATAGGCAACTGAATTCCACTGGTGTAGTCGCGGCTACTAGGCCGCCTCCTTTTGATGGCATGCACTATAAGAGATGGCGCAATAGAGTAGTTCTCTGGTTTGAAAACCTAAACTGCTATAGCGCCACTCTTGGCAAGCCTGAAGGAGATCTTTCTGCTGAGCAGGAAGCGAACTTTAAGAAAGTCGATACCATGTTTATGGCGGCTTTGTTCATTGTTTTTGGGGACAACATTGTTGACTCTTATATGTCATTTGATAATGGCAAGGACGCGTGGGAAGCGCTGGAGGCCAAGTTTGGGGTCTCGGACGCTGACACAGAGCTGTACGTCATGGAGCAATTCTATGACTACAGGATGGTTGATGGGTGCTCTGTCGTTGAGCAAGCTCATGAGATACAATCACTTGCCAAAGAACTTGAGCAGTTCAAGTGTTCTTTACCGGACAAATTTGTGGCTGGTGGCATTATTGCCAAGCTTCCTCCTTCGTGGAGGAACTTTGCTACTTCTCTGAAACATAAGAGACAAGAGTTTTTCGTTACGGATCTCATTGGGTCTCTTCATGTGGAAGAGAAGGCGAGAGCAAAGGAAAAAACTGCTTGAGGACTTGAGGGAGGTTCTACTGCCAATTTAGTGCAGAGGAAAAACTTCCAATCCCACAAGTTTAAGAATAAGAACAAAATTGAAGGAAAATGAAAGTTCGATGGCAAGAACAAGGCCACGCACTCAACCAACTTCAAGAAGAAAAATGATAAGAGGAAAGGCTCTTTTTGCCACGTCTGTGGTGATCCTGATCATTGGGCTCCTAGCTGCCCTAATCGCTTTGACAAGCATCAACATGGGAACAGCGGCAAGACCATGAATGTTGTTATTAGCGATACTGAGATGAAGGATGTTGGGTACGGTATTTTACCTACTATCCTTTTAGTATGTCATTCTCCTGATTGGTGGATAGACACTGGTTCTAATACACATGTATGTTCTGATATTTCCGTGTTTTCCTCTTATCAGGTCTCAAGGACCTCTTCCGTGTTGATGGGAAACGGCTCACGTGCTTCAGTTCATGGTGTTGGTACGGTAAATCTGAAGTTTTCTTCGGGGAAGACCGTACAGCTGAAGAATGTGCAGCACGTTCCCTCCATCAATAAGAATCTTGTCAGCGGATCACTTTTATGTCAAGATGGCTTTAAGCTGGTTTTTGAGTCCAATAAAGTTGTAATTTCTAAGTATGTACAATTTGTTGGAAAAGGTTATGAGTGCGGAGGTCTGTTCCGCTTGTCTCTGTCAGACTCATGTACTAAAGTTATTAATCATGTTTGCAATGATAATGAGTCCAATATTTGGCATTCACGACTCTGTCATATTAACTTTGGTTGCATGACGCAGCTAGCCAATATGAGTTTAATCCTGAAATTTACCACTGTCAAAGGTTCTAAGTGCCAAGTTTGTGTGCAAGCAAAGCAACCCCGCAAGCCTTATACGACTGCGGAACTGAGAAACTTAGCACCGCTAGAACTTATACATTCAGATCTTTGTGAGATGAATGATGTGTTGACAAAAGGTGGAAAAAGATACTTTATGACATTGATTGATGACTCCACTATATACTGCTATGTTTATCTTCTGAAATCTAAAGATGAAACTTTGAACTACTTCAAAATCTATAAAGCTGAGGCAGAAAACCAACTTGATCTTAAAATCAAGCGGCTAAGGTCGGATCGTGGTGGAGAGTATTTTTCAAACGAATTTGATTTATTCTGTATGGGACACGGTATTATACATGAGAGGACGCCTCCCTACTCACCTCAGTCAAATGGGGTGACCGAAAGAAAGAACCGCACTCTAACTAATTTGGTTAACGCCATGTTAGATACATCGGTTCTTTCCAAGGAATGATAGGGGGAGGCGCTAATGACTGCATGTCATGTCCTAAACCGTATTCCTGTAAAGGATAAAACCATGACTCCATTTGAGGAATGGGAAAATAAAAGGCTTAAATTCTCTTACTTACGAACTTGGGGTTGTTTGGCGAAAGTCAATATTCCAATACCCAAGAAGCGAAAGCTTGGACCAAAAACCGTTGATTGTGTTTTTCTGGGATATGCTTTTCATAGCATTGGCTATAGATTTTTGATAGTAAAATCTGAGGTATCTGACATGCATGTTGGTACAATTATGGAGTCGAATGATGCGACTTTCTTTGAGGATATCTTTCCTATGAAAGGTATGTCTAGCTCATCAAATCAGGAGATGACTAGTTCATCTAGTCAGGAATTTTCTATAATTCCTGAACCCACTATGCCGATAGAACACTCTGATGATCCTGTGGAGAATGACAATGAATCTCCCAAAAGGATCAAGAGACAAAGGACTGCAAAGTCATTTGGTGATGATTTCATTGTGTACCTTGTGGATGATACTCCCACTTCTATTTCAGAAGCCTATGCATCTCAAGATGCTGACTACTGGAAGGAAGCTGTCCGAAGCGAGATGGAATCCATCTTATCTAATGGTACTTGGGAAATCGCTTATCGTCCTTATGGATACAACCTGTCAGATGTAAGTGGGTGTTCAAGAAAAAGCTTAGACCTGATGGTACTATTGAAAAGTACAAGACACGTCTTGTGGCTAAGGTTATACCCAAAAGGAAGGTGAAGACTTTTTCGATACCTACTCACCTGTAGCCAGATTGACCACTATTCGAGTACTACTTTCCTTGGCTGCCTCACACGGTCTTCTCGTTCATCAAATGGACGTTAAGACAGCTTTTCTAAATGGAGAGCTAGATGAGAAAATTTATATGGAGCAGCCTGACGGATTTGTGGTAGATGGTCAAGAAGGAAAGGTGTGTAAGTTAGTGAAGTATTTGTATGGTCTTAAGCAAGCTCCTAAGTAGTGGCATGAGAAGTTTGAAATAAATTTAATTGCTAAAGGCTTTGTTGTAAACGAAACTGACAAATATGTGTACTATCGCCATGGTGGGGCGAGGGAGTTATTATGTGTCACTACGTTGATGATATATTGATATTCGGGGCCAACCTCGCTGTTATCGAGGAGGTCAAAGAGTTCCTATCTCACTGCTTTGAGATGAAGGACTTGGGAGTGGCTGATGTAATCTTAAACATCAAGCTACTAAAGGATGACAATGGTGGGATTATATTGCTTCAGTCTCACTATGTGGAAAAGATCTTGAGTCGCTTCGGGTATAGCGACTGCAATTCTTCTCCAACGCCTTATGATCCGAGTGTGCTACTTCGAAAGAATCGAAGGAATGCTAAAGATCAATTGAGATACTCTCAAATCATTGGCTCTCTTATGTATTTAGCCAGCGCTACTAGACCTGACATATCCTTTGCTGTAAGCAAACTGAGTCGATTTGTGTCAAATCCTGTAGATGATCATTGGCATGCTCTTGAAAGAGTTTTGCGCTATTTGAAAGGCACTGCGAGTTAAGGTATTCACTATACTGGGTATCCACGGGTACTTGAGGGTTATAGTGATTCAAACTGGATATCTGATGCTGATGAGATTAACGCCACAAGTGGTTATCTGTTTACACTTGGTGGTGGCGCTGTTTCCTGGAAGTCTTGCAAGCAGACCATCTTAACAAGGTCAACAATGGAAGCAGAACTCACAAGATTGACACGACCATCGTTGAAGCAGAGTGGCTTCGTGAGCTCTTGATGGACTTACCTGTGGTTGAAAAACCAATACCCGCCATCCCGATAAACTGTGATAATCAAACTGTGATCGTCAAAGTAAACAGTTCTAAGGATAATATGAAGTCATCAAGGCATGTGAAGAGGAGATTGAAATCTGTCAAAAAACTGAGAAACTCTGGAGTTATTGCGTTGGATTATATCCAAACATCTAAAAACCTGGCAGATCCCTTCACAAAGGGTTTATCACGCAATGTGATAGATAATGCATCGAGGGAGATGGGTTTGAGACCCACGCTATAAGTTGATCCCAGTGGCAACCCACTCTATGTGATCGGAGATCCCGTGAATTAGAGCTAGAAGACAAGTTGTTGGTCAGCTGAGAGGAGAGTATTCCCATATTATATTTACATCTCCATAAAGATGCAATACTCTCTTAATCTGCATGGCAGGTTGATATTTATCTTAATGTGTTCCAAGTGGCTTTTTATAAGAGGAGATGTTATCCTGCAGAACATCTTTTGAGGAACACACCTATATGAGTCTGACTGTCAAACGTCGCAGTCCGTGAGAGTTGTGTGCTCTCTAATAAACTCATGAAAGGCCCTGGAGTATGACGCATAAGCTCCAAACCGCGGGGAAGCCGACGGTAGCCCTGTACCGGTCTAGATTTTGTGTGAAACTAGCACGCAGAAAACTTGTAGTTCAAGACATAGTCCACTATTCAAGTTGCTAGCTAGTGTAGCATGAAGTTTAACGTGGAAGTTCATCTTAACAGTCTCCACTACATACTGGTATATAAATCAATATTCTGGAAGGAAAATGACGTGACGTGCCAATGAGACTTTGTGGAGGATTGTTGGAATTTGGTGTATATTGGACTGTTGGCCCATTAGACAAATTCTAAAATTCTCTTTGTCCCACTTGTATATGACAGCATATGGCTGGGCTAGTGGTGCTAAAGTTTAATCCCACAATACTAGTTAAAGGGGAGTTGGACCACCTTATATAGTAGAGTGTTGCACCACTTACTAAGGTGTGACAAGAAGAGTAGCCCTCGCGCACTCCTCCTTCGATGCCGCCCGCCTCGCCTCGCCACGCCTCGCATCGTCACGACGCGCGCGCGCCGCGGGTTGCAGGAATCTCACCGAGCCGAGCTTTATTTTGCTTGTTGGGAAAACTGATTATGAGTCATTAACGGACGCTTTAATTACAGCCGTTTCCAGTTTTTATGGACGTGGCTGTTACCGACTCGGACGTGGGCTGAGCCCACGATCTTCCTAACCTGCACTATATAAGCGCACGGGCTAAACCTAATCGGCACCGAATCAATCCACACACGTGCCTACCCTTCAGAACCTTATGCCGCCGCTTTCGTCTTCTCCATCCCGGCTTGCGGCGTGCACCGCAGATCGGGACAGTAGGCCTCAAGAACCCCGCCTCTCGTGAACCTGTACGGGTGAGGGGCGATCAGGTTTTTGGGGAGCGCTCAAGCGCGACTACTGGCAACCACAATGTTGTCCGACGACGAGTTCCCAAACGAAGACTTCTTCCCGGACGTCAGCGACCTCTTCGACAACCTCAACATGGGCGACGCTACTGTGACTGCTGCGGCTGCTATTCAGCCTACACCGTATGTGATCTCAATCTCTCTCTTTCGGATTATGCTCGAATTCTTTGTTCTAGCGTTTGGTGTAGATGTGATAGGTTTATCTCCTATAGATGTAATCTGTTCATCTACTTTGTTGATCTGCATAATTGGTTTTAGTACCATTTGTATGATCATGCTTTATCAATTTATTATTCGGATTAAATCATATGGATTATTGCTTATACTCCCAGCAGATGGTTCCTTCAAACATCACAATTTCATAGAGACATCCAACTCCAAATATAAATCATGAAAAGTATTTATGTAATCTATAGGCTGAGTGTCACACGGTGTGCACATTGTAACTTTCACACAAGTGGGGATAGCCGAAGATTAATTAAACTAATTGAATAGCAGAGTAGATCTACTTGATTACAAAGCTTATGATCACAATATGATCACGCATATAGAGAAAGAGATATGAACATATAGCTACCGGTAGAGTCCTTAGCCTCGAGGAAGAACTACTCCCTCCTCATCATGGGAATTAGGAACGGAGGTGGAGATGGTGGTGGAGATCGATGGAGATGGCTCCGGGAGCAATTCTTCGTCCCGACAGGGTGCCGAAACAGAGATTTATGTCCCCGAATATCTCCTTTGGTCGCGGCGGTGCTGCGGAACTTTTCGTGGATGTATGCCGATTGTTTTAGGGTTTCTGCATCGGAGGCTTCTTATAGGTGAAGAGTCGATGCGAGGAGGCAACCAGGGGGCCACACCCCCTGGTGGCGTCACCAGGGGCTACCCGCGCCACCCTAGGGTGTGCCCACCTTGGTGTCTCCCTCCGTCTCAGTTTCACGTTTTCGTATTGTTCCGGGAAAAATAGGCAGATTGGCTTTTGTCCCGTCCAATTTCAAGAATATTCATTTTTTAGCTTTTCTAAAACCAAAAACAGCAGAAAACAGGCAACTGACACTGCGGCATCTTGTCAATAGGTTAGTTCCAGAATGTGTATAAAAATACCTTAAAGTGTATATAAAACATAAGACAAATAATATAAAACAAGTATGGAGCATAAAAAATTATAGATATATTTATGACATATCAATAATTTTAAAAATTTATAAAAAAGAAAATATAGTTTAAACTTTTGGTAAGAGAATTATAACATATACACTAGAACCACCCAAATAGAAGCACCCCTAGTTCGAATAGTTTTAAAGATCTCTATCTTAAAATTTAATGATATTAAAACATACACATCGACGCACATACATAGGCAACCCTTATGCATTACTGCATACTTCATTCCACAATTGATAATTAATTAAATGAGAAATTTTATTACAACATGTAATTTAAATTTAGAACAATCATAATATTGAGTGATACGTTACAATTTAATAAAAAATAGTATAACTAACTCATAAACATTGTTATGTGTGCCATCTAATTAAATAAAATTGTGATAATTCTAGCCTAGAAAATATAAATTCAAATAAGTATAACAGTTTCGTATAAAACATATTTTTATTCTGCGCGGCCACGGAAGGCGTGTCTTCCCTATCGACGGCTCATCGCTTCTGCAAAAAGCAAAACCATATCAAATCGCAGATCCTGTTTATAAGACAATCAATCCCTTTTTATTGGAGTATAAATTACATGAGCTTTTTGTCTTGTTTTATTGGATCAAATCTTCTCACAAATTCTAGGGATCAGCGGTTCCATTTCCGAAGGCGGGTCCGGCACCACCCCTTCGTCATCTCCCACCGGCGTCGCCAGCGGGGAGAGCTCGGGGGTGGCCCGGATTTGGTTTTTTGTCGCTCAGAAGAGGAAGGGAGGGAGAGAAACGCGTTGGTGGTGGTTACGCTAAGCTGAAAGCCAACTCACGGCCAACTCTGCCTTCACTCTTCGGAGCCGCATATTACAGAATACAAATTAGCACTTTTCTTTAAATTTTTCTGACCTGAGACGGTGTAACTTGCTGAACTATAGTTTCGTGTTAACGAACAACACAATTTTCGTGTAGAAATATTCCCGGGAATTTGGGCATACTACCTTCAAGAGCCAACCACGGTACTGTAGGATGGACTTCTCCTCTTTTTGTGTATGAGTCCTACCCAAAAAGTAGTCGTCGGGTCGTCACGTTCAGTTACTCTTACCGATGTGCGACTCATAGTGGCTGAAAATCAAAGATACCATCTCCTTGTTTCTCTCCCTTTCCTCACCTCTCCTCGTGAGAGTCTCGAGTAGGTTCTCGACTCTTCCCTCCCTGTTCTCCGACGGCCTCGCTGGTCGGAGGGGACGGGGTACGAGTCCGGCTTGTACAAAGTTGTAGTTTTAGGATCCTCGGCCATGTGCCGGTATTGGGCTTCTTGCCCATATAGGCAGGCATGGATCCAGACCTAAGCAGCCAAATCAGGAGCGGTCTAGGGTTCTTCTTCCTCCCGAGCTTTGTGATCCAGGTGGAATGGAAATCGGAGGGAGAGCCATTGCCTCAACAGTAAAGATGTGCTTCGCGACGTGCTCTTTGGATAATAGTAAGAACGTTAAATTCGTGAACAAGCCAATCAATAACTATGTTCCATCTTCTGGTACGATCTTGCCACTGGCAAGTTTACCATGAGGTCAGGTGAGCCCCTTGTACTCCCGGAGATGAAAACACCGAGACACAAGAGTATGGCATCGATAATATTTGATGGCCCCGATAAGTAACGATGGGATTAGGTTAACCATTTTTTTATTCGAAGCTATTTAACCATTTGTTTGAACGCATGCCTGCCCTTCTCAGTCTCTGGTTTTCGGTGCAGTCCTGGTCCTGTTCCTTGTGGTGTCACTTGTTGCAAGTGGATGGTGGAGCAGTGAGTCGCTGGGAGCTGGCCGTTGTGGTGTCACTTGTTGCAAGTTCATGTGTACCGTGTAGCCCATACTGCGTCGTGGAGTGACCTCGCTCGTCCATCGGTGTGGTGTGGGCCAGATGCACTGGGTCCGGGAGTCAGGGACACGACGGGAGGTAGAGCGTGGTGGACGTACACGCACGAGTGCAACTAGCTTTGCTCGCTGCTCGGCTTTTCCCGTAGTACTTTGCTCCAATTGTTCATCTGAGAAGCGTCGCTCGGTGGCTGGCTGGCTGCCCAACACTATTCTGAGCTAACTAGCAACATGAGAAGGAAAAAACGTCACTGAAAAAAAGATACTCCTTTTTCTGGCCCAGGTGGGCAGTTGAGGGCTCGTGACACTTCTTGAAAGGAAAAAAATAAAAGGCAGCCAACTGACAAGTGGGTCCCACGTGCTAGAAAATTATTCCTTGCTGAGCCCGAAGGGGTGTTAAGTTTGGCAAATTGGTATAAGTTCGGTTATTGCCATAATTTAGGGTTTTTATATTTTATTGCTTGTAGCTAGGGTGCATCTAACATAGAGTTATTTATTTACACTTTGTGGCATCTAAATTTCTAGTTACGCTATTATGGCAGCCATGATTGCCAAACTTTGGCTCAACAAACTATGGATAGGAACCAAACAGACCCTGAGTCTGCACTCCTTCTCCCTTGTGCCTTAAATAAAGCAATCTGAAAGAATTCTTTCTGATATCTCTAATTTTTAGGAAGTACCGTACTTCGTTCTAGTCTAGACGTGTCTGTCCTACCACATGAGCTGGTATATATCGTCCCGTGTATCTGCATGGGGAGTGTGTACTACAGTATCCTATTTCTACCGTGCGAGGTCCCGTGGTTTGGGCACATGCATGGATGGGGCACGGCACGGTACGTCGACATGCTAGGTAGGCGCGCGCACACACACACAAGGTAGCACAGCGACATACTACTAGCGCCGAAAGGTTGGTTGCTCCTGCCGCGGCCATGCACTGCTAGGCCACTGCACTGTCTGCACTAGCTAGATGGAGAGCAGTCAGTCAGTCACTGAGACACTGACTGGGAGCAGACCGTTGGAGAGCTGATACGCAGCTCCGCCTCCGTGTGAGACAGTTGACCAAGAGCAAGCAGATGCTCCTTGGATACCGCGTCTCCTCTCGTACTACCATGCCAACAAAGTACTCAGCTTGGAGTACTACAAGGCGATGTGCTCAGCTTCACTTCCCGATCCATCGCACCTTGAATTGAAGACCGCGCTCTCACCACCCCAGCTCCGCATTCTATTGCTCTTGCCATTTTCCTTGGGCCATTTTCCTCCGCGATCCTAGTACTCCCTCCGTTTCAAAATATAACATGTTTTAGCTTTGTGAACCAAATATATCTAGACTACATTTAGTATATAGGTTCACTCAAGTTTAGGATGAATCTAAACACTAAAACAAACCTAGATACATTTTCTTCACAAACCTAAAACATCTTATATTTTAAAAGAAGGGTATACTACTCCGGGCTGATTTTATGGGACAAATTACGTACTACTAGTACTCTCCTCCAACCAACATTGAATTCTTCCAAAATCTACGTACCGTAGAAGACTCTCTCTCTCTCATTTGCTAAAGGCACTCCTTTGGTAGCCAGACCAGGAGGGAAAAGAGTCGGGAAACTACTACTACCGGTACTAGTAGACCAACACAAGACATAATGTAAACCAACAAAGACATTATCGAAATCACTACTAGTACAAGTACTCCCTCTGATCATATTACTTGTCATTAAAATAGATGTATTTAGACATGTTTTAGTGCTAGATACATCCACTTCAAGACAAGTATTATGGACAGGAGGGATTAGTATTTTTTTTAGCGTGCACGGGAAGCTGTGCTCCACAAATATGCTATGCCCCGTCCCAAGTTTCACTTCCCATGGTTTTGTCTTGAGCCGAGCTAGTGCCGCCGTGGAGCGAGCTCGTCCCATGTGAGAAGCAGGAGCAGCCAGCTGTAGCGTGGGCCAGAGTCATCGATCTATCGTCTTGGATACGGCGAGAGCTAGGGTGGAGTGAGCTCGGCAGCTCGTGCCATGTCAAGCAGTAGAAGCTAGGCGGCTCCGTGTGGTGTGGGCCGGACAAAGACGAGAGCTAGAGTGCTCCGAGCATCCCAGGGCGATTTTTTTTTCTTACTCGCGCACCCCGTATTCCATTTTATCCGGATTTAAGCCAACATTATTTCGAGGTTCTTAGATTGATCCTAGGCTATGAAAATGTCGGACGAAGCGAAAACGGACATAGGCCAACCCTGTCGGCGGGACATCTCATTTCCCCACATGCACTCAACTCCCCTGCGGCGAAGAACTCCCCCAGCTGCCCCTGTCGCCATGGCTTTGCCGACGAAGCTCCACCACGCCGAGTCGTATCCACACCTCTAGATAGTCTCGCCACCGTCGCCGCCCCTTTCCCCTCGGCATAGGCCATCTTTCGCCGCCCAAACTTCGTCGTGGCTTGGCTTCGCTGCGAGCTCCCACTACCCCGCCTGCCAAGTGTTCGGTGTTTTGCTGGTTCGGCCATGGACTTCGAGGCAATTGCTACACATGATCTTTGGATCTGGCACTCCTTTGGCATGGCAGGATCGAACAACGACATCGACGTCCTCAACTCCTCAAATATCTTTGTCAAGCTTTTTGAGGGTCATGCTCCCCCTATAGACTCTGAGATCAACGGACACCATTACAACAAGAGATATTATCTTGCAGATGGCATCTATCAAGATGGCCCACAATTGTAAAGACTATCTCAAACCCAATGCTCTCCGAACATGCCCAGTTTGTCGAAGGAACATGAAGCTTACGGGAAGGACTTGGGGCGGGCATTTGGTATGCTCCAACAAAGGTTTGTAGTTGTCTGGTTCCCTGCTCTGACCTGGTCGAAAGATCAGATGTGGAAACTGATAAACTATTGTGTGACCTTGTACAACATGATTATTGATGATGAGAGAAAGGACCTAGAGCAGAACGAGTCATATTACATACATGGACCTCTTGCACCATGTTCCTCCAAACTAGGATGCCTTCATCGCCATGCGTCAGGAGATCCGAGATCCGATAGTACATTAACAGTTACAGAATGATCTAGTTGAGCACCTATAAATATACGGAGCAGCTAGATGCTGAACATGAGCTAGTACACTCAAAAAAGATGACATAAGGCCTTCCACAGTGTAGGCAGTCCCAAAACTTCAAAGTAGCATCAATGCCCTGACAAAATTTGTTTGGCACCGGTCACATAGCGTGGTGGATCCCTGTAAAAAAATAGTAGGACCCAATGTTAGGATAAAAAACTCTATCCACCCAGCCTTCATATCTCCTTCACGCGTGTTCTAGTTCTACTCTGAAAATGTCCCCTTTCCCTTCCCGATAATTCGTCGCTACTGAGCTTGTCTTTTCGATTCAGCAAGTTCCTAGCCTAAATCCATGCCCATCACTCCATCTATGGCGTTGTTCAGATCGAGGAAGTTCAGGCAGTATGGCGATCGATGGAGCAAGCTCCCCTCCCGTCCATGTCCATCACCGTCCGCCCGCTGCTCCCAGCTGGCCAGCCGCACGGCGACGTACAACACCGTACTCCTGGAGATGAAGGTGCCGAGACACAAGGGTTTGACACCGAGGATCCTTGATGGCCCCGATAAGGCACTCTCCACCTCAACCCTATTTGATAGCACGCAAAGTCCATGCAGACAAGTAGGCGTCCATGTGTGCAAAGGAAATCTTGAAGCACATAAAAATGGGCAACCGACAAATTGGATCCGAGGTGCTAGAAAATTCTTACGGCCTCCATTTCCTGCGAGCGCGTTCGAGAGGGTGTTTGGTTCCCGGCCACATTTCGGAAACCAAAGTTTGACGATTTAGCATATGTTTGCTTCCACCTGACATAAAGTTATTTTGTTGCCAGCTTCTACCACACTTTGTGTCATCCAAACTTTTAGCCACATTTTTTGTGGCGGTCATAATTGTTAAATTTTGACTTGGCAAACCGTGGGTAGGAACCAAACAGACCTTTGAGTTTGCACTCCTTCTCTCTCGTCTTAAATAATAAAGCAATCCGAACGAATTATTAATTGTATCTATTTTTTTAGGAAGTAATCTTTTTTTTTTGGGAGAGAACATACGAAGTACTCCATTCTAGCTAGACGTGTTTGCCCTAACACATGAGCTGGTATCGTCCCATTAGGGTTTGTGGCCACATGGGGCATGGCACGGGCTGGGCGACATGCTAGCGCCGAAAGGTTGGTTGCTCCTAGCGCGGCCATGCGCCATGCCTGCACTGCTAGTGCTAGGCCACTGCACTAGAGGGAGCAGACCGTTGGGAGAGGTGATGCGCAGCTCTCCGCGCGTGAGAGAGTTGACCAAGAGCAAGCAGCAGATGCTCCTTGGATACTTTCTCGTCTCGGGAGCCCATGCCATGTTATGCCGAACAAAGTACGTACAGCTTGCATTGGTACCAGTAAACTACCGCAAGGCGATGTGCTCAGCTTCACTTCCCGATCCATCACACCTTGAACTGAAGACCGCACTCTCGTCACCCCAGCTCCGCATTTTATTTGCTCTTGCCATTTTCCACCACGATCTAGTACAGTACGTAGTATTATGTTCCCCTACAAGAATCGTCCGGGCTGATTTTATGGGACAAATTAAGTACTCTCCTCCAATCAACATTGAATTCTTCCAAAATCTCTCGCATCTTTTCCTGGCTTTGCTGACGACGATCATCCTTTTTTATGTGGATTCTGAGGTGTAGAGATTTTTGTTTTGATTTTTCAACGGCTGAGGTGGACAGCTGTGACCGTCGCGCACGTCATAATAACATTTTGTTTCTTTTATTAGTGGATGGAATTCCTAGGCCCCACACGAGACGTGAACCTGGCCACACACACAAGGCAGCTGAAGCCTGGGCCAGAGGGAGCCACACGGGGTGGAGAACGGTAGTACTAGTAATGAATACGCGGACGCGACGGCACCCGTAATACATCATAACAGTTATGGATTATGAGTAATACATCATAACAGTTATGTATATGTAAGTTGTGTCATTTCTTTTTTAGTGGCATCACAAATGTCAGAGTTGTATGTGGTTTATATTATCACAAGCCGGATCTATGATATGTCTACAGTTTAGTAAGAGTGTAGGACATACAAAATTTGCTTAGTTAATCTTTCTTGTCAATTTAGGATTCACTTTGCTGATGAGATGGTCATTACGGTGATTTGATATGATACAAACTGGTTAAAATCAGATAATCCTATACTAGAACAATCTGGTTTGGAAGTACAATTATGTGGTTTCAATTGAAATGCTTAATGAGGCATTTCTTTTGTTCTTATCATCATCAGTCACCTTTTCTGCCATGTTAACATCCTCATAAGTATAACTAGTTTGTCTTGTCTCATGGTCACTTCATATATATGGCACCCTTGTATTATCAAATCTGAAGAAAAATGACAGCATATGTAAAATCAAGTCCTGCTGTCATGGTCATCTATTTTTCCATATTATAAAATGCCACTCGGTGATAAGTTTCCCCTTGTCATCATGTGCCACTTGATGAACTGCAACTTTAAAGTCTGCTTGTTCTTAGAGTATCTTCTTGCAAAATAAGCCTAACCTTATTTTGATTTTCAACCAGACTATAATATTTGTCATGATCTCTGCTCCTTGTTGACCCTAGATGCTGCTTCTTTTTTTTATCGCATGCCTCGTTAATGTGTGGTAACTAAGCTGTTCCTTTTTTCTTTTAGTCGTTGCGCTTTATAACGTGCAATCAGGATGGAAATGTGATTGTGAGATTTTCCAGAGCTCTGTTTGTGGAGTTGTAAATTTGTCCCAGTTTCTTATCTTTGCTTTTTTGGGCGTGTAAGGTAGCCAGGGCGTCCATGTTGTGGTGACCTATCTGTGATTGTATCACTTCTGCAGATGAAATATTTGGGTGATGGACACATATTTAAAGATCCATAACTTAGCCCCTACAAGCTGGCGCACATTCTTTGTTGAGGAGAACCAACCAAATATTATGTATTGGATGCTTTCTTGTAATTTTGTTTAGACCTTCAGGGTACGCCCTGTTCCCCTATGGTACAGTGGTCTCTGCTGGTTATTTTGATGATTAGTGTTATAGCTCGTCCTAAATTGAGAGCTTGTGGTGATGTTAGTGGCAAGGTGCTAGAATGCATGTCAATTCGTCTCGTTCTTGTTTGCACTTCTACAATATTAACTGACCAACTGAGGTAACGTCTTGATTGATTTGATGTTGTGGATGTTAGCATGGATTGCCAATGCCTCGTATTGCTTCCATATTTATTGTCCACTTTGAATTTTTTTCGGGAAAATGCAAAGACCTTGCCTTTCATTTTCATTGCAAAGAAGAGTTCAGTACAATCCTCCTAGGAGGCTGAAAGTATTTACTTTACAAAATACAATGAACATCCCAGGTCATCGGGATGACAGCGCGAAGGCCAGCAGATCCTGCTCGAGCCCAAAGGGCTGCCTCAGCTCTAATATTTTGAACCAGCCATGGGGCAGAGGACTAATCACCGTCAGAGAAGCTAGAGTTGCACTGCTTCCAGATCATCCATGCAGGTAGTAGTGTCGCAGAGGCGAGGCCCTTGCGCAAGGGCTTGGGAGTGGCTTGCCTAGCGATGAGCCACCAATCGTTGATCAAAGCCTCTCCATTAGGTGGTCTGCAGGTCATCTGAAGACAGGAGAGAGTATCATGCAAACCTGCCTCGAGAAGGAGCAAGTCAAGAGCAAATGGTGCATCGTCTCCGGCTCTTGGTCGCACAAGACGCAGTGAGGAGGGTGTTGTAGTCCTCCCTTCTGTAATCTGTCTGCAGTCCAACACCTGTCCTTATGTGCAAGCCATAGGAAAAGCTTGACGCGCTGCAGCGCCCAAGTTTTCCAGATCAGCTTCAAGGCAGTGCAGGTCATTGCCCCTTCGAACATGACGAGGTAGCAACATTTTGTCCGTGTAGACACCGTTTCAGGTCAACTGGTCTGGTTGATCGGAAAGGTGGAAGTGTTCGATTCGTCGCCACAACATGAGATACTGCCCCAACTTGTGAATTCCCACAACTCCCTGAATGTCGCGCGTCCAGTTGTGGTCCTGTAATCCGTCAGAGATTGTTTTTCTCTGTCGTTGCCTCTTGGGGATGCAGTTGCATAGCTGTGGAGCAAATTCACTGACGATCTAGCGATCCTCCCAAAATTTGCCCGTACGCCCATTGCCCGTGACTAGATATGTAGAGGCATGGAATAGATTTCTTTCCTCGGCAGAGAACCCAAGATAGTACTCCCTCCGTTTGGGATTATAAGTCCCGCGCGGATAACTAGGTTGTCAATTTGGACAACAAAACATAAATAGTATAGTATAAAAATTATATCATTAGAAACTTTAGAGGTTATATTTTCTAATGGTATAATTTTTATGATATATAAATTATGTTTTGTTAGTCAAACTAACAATCTAGGTATGCGCGTAGGACCTATAATCCCGAACAGAGGGAGTACCATTGAGATTCGACAAACATGGTCTTGTAATAAATATTGAATAAGTCGTACTATCTCTGTTCCATAGTATAGAACATTTTGGAAAACTAATTTAGTTAGCTAAATGATTATTAAGGATCGGTGGAAAACTAATTTAGTTAGCTAAATGATTATTTACCGTTTTGTTGGGTTGCCTACGAATGGGCAAAGGTATACACACATGTTGGTATGAACTTTTTTTTCTCCAATATCACTAGACTGAGTGTAAAATTCTGACTCGGTTCTCGATGTGTTTGATGCTCAGGGAACGGCCGGTGGCCTTTGGCGGACATCTGTGAGCTGACAGGTGCATCTGAAGGGCTGACTGTAAAGGACAATCGTCACTGAGTCTGGATAAAACATGCAGAAAGTTTCAGAATGCGGCTTCCATACACTGGTGCTGGCGGTAAGCCATATTGTTACGGGCGGTAAGCCATATTGTTACGGGGATTATTGTGAGCAATGTGGATGGGCCAGCCTCTCCTCAGCCAGCACCAGTGTATGGAAGCGGCTGCCGGACATGAACAAAAGGAACTGCCAATCACGGAGTGACCTCCATGCATCATTATTCATGGACAAGCTGGAGCAGCTTGCCGACTGACTGCTGCGGCCTTACTGGTCGGACACTCCAACAGAGGCACTGATGAAGATGCAGAGATCAACATCAACCACCGCTAGCTTAGCTGCATCATTTTCTCTGTCTTTCCTTTCACAACCACCTTGATAGCCTCTTGCGTTCGCATTATTGCATTTTGCGCTCCGGCCTGTTATGAAATAGGAAACTCTGAATGCTGATGGTGATGGTGAGGGTCAGAGTTTTGTCAGTTTCTTACCTCAGATCACACACCTCTGGTGCTGATGGTGAGCAGCTCTTCGACATGATGGTGAGGGTCAGAGTTTTGTCAGGTCCAGCCCGAGCTGCACGGCTGACCAATATATACCTCCGTTGCCACTACCGTACTTCAGTTTATGGATGCCGTAGAGGAGTGGAGTCGTTGTTCTAAACAGGAATGTTTGATCCCATCTCGGTGGGTGGGATAACCTGTCGCTAATAGCGTATGAGTGATAATTGATCCACCCCGGTGGATTTTGTCAACAAGAATGATCTTAGATGCCGAAGAGCTAGCATCCCCCTCCAGCATCCTCAGCGCGCCCGGAATGGTCGCCACCGCGACCTGCGTGCGTGCGTGCACAGGATGCCGACGAGCACGAAGGCCAGCCGCCACGTTCACCTCCCCGCGCTCGCGCAGCAGCGCCTCGGTGACGGTGGTGAACACCTCCTCCCTCCCTGGCGCGCCAGGCTCGCCTCGGTGACCAGGCCCAGCTAGCGCGCTGGCCTGGCCGCTCAGTACATCCAGCACCAGCACGAGTACAATGTACACGCCGCTCTTCTCCCGGGCGAGCACGAACCTCCATCTCCATGGTGCGCACAGCACAGGTGACCATGGCGATCGCGTGCTTGCCCGGCCGGCACCGATGAGCGCCCACCACCAGTCGGTGACCCTAGACTGGTCCGCCAGGTACGTCTAGGGCGTGCCCTTCCTGGCTCCGAGGTGCATTCGCTGCATGACGGATGATCAACGGCAACGTTGATGGCGTCAAAAAGTCCAGGATCACGGTCCGCCGCCCTGTCTGAACTCTCAAGATTTCACGAGCTCTGCAAGACTGCATGCAACCGGCGCGCCCGGCATGGTGGCCCGGCGGCACGCCACCGCGACGTGCGTGCATAGGACGCCGACGTCGACGAACACGAAGGCTGCCACGCCCAGTCAGTGCCCCCAGACGGGTGCCGGCCGGCCAGGCGTGACGTGAGGTGCTACTGCACTTCCGGGCTCCGCGGTGCGCGTGCCCGCATGTACTCGTACAGAGTACGTTAGCCGCCGTATTCTTCATGCCCCGGTGGTAGATCCCCGGCTTGACTACTCCGGCATGGCATAGTCACGCCACCCTCAGCGCCCCCGGCATGGTGACAGCGCCCCAGCGTGCGCGCACAGGTTGCCGACGGGCACGAACCTCTCCATGGCGCGCACAGGGTGTCAGTGGCGAGCAACTTCCTGGGTGAGTGCTCGGTGTTACCTGCGTGGCGAGCACATGTCCGTAACATCAGCGCGCGCGACACACGGACCCGCATGCCGCACGCCACACGGACGAACGGTGAGTGATGTAGATGTTTTCGCGCGTGCTTGGATTGATCGATGACGCTTCGTCGAGTCCGAGGATGCCGACGAGACGAGCACGAACCTCTCCACGACCGCCATCGCGCTCGTGCTCGTGCTCGTGCTGCAGGCTGCAGCAGCAGCGCCTCGACCGGCGAGCATCTCCCTGTCGACTGTCGAGCGCCGCCCACGCCCACTCGATGACCAGCCAGCAACACCTCGGGCGGCTCCAGCGCACCAGCACGACGAAGCTGTAAGTACACGGGTCCATGAGCTGCCCCTACACCGCGCGTACTACGGCGAGGGGTGCGCACCGGCCACGCGTGTTGTCAGGTGCGACTGCCCGTCCCCGCTCCGCGGTGCCAGTCCCATGTCCGGTCGGCAGGTGCCCCCGCCCGGCCGGCTGCCCGTGTCAGGATATCGTAACGTTCCAGATATATTCACTTCTTTTCCGCTGGCGACCTCTGCCTGACAGCCCTTGTATGTTGAGCAAACGCGGTCAAAATTCATGGAACCCAGCAGCAAGTGATGTACGTGGCCGTTTAAAAACCGGGGCCCTTCTTTGTATGCTCCTATAACTTCTTGACGCATGCATTTTTGCTCCAAATTGCCTCCATACATATCTCCGACTCTCCCTCATAAATTTGACCCAACAACAATGGATTTGTGGCTTTCTTTCAAAATGCCTTCGATCGATAAAACATTCCCGACCCATCTTTACTAAAAGGTCGCTTTTGATGTTTCCACAATCAGATGCATTTTTTTTCTTTCCAAGTGAGTCTCACGTTTAACACCTTTGAGAAATTATCCTTTAAAATTCCTTTGATGTCAAACTCGCGGAGCATTCTCTTCGGTGCACATCACATTTACATGCTCCTAAATTTTGCTTTAAACTGTTCCACGCAGAAACCCTTTCCTCGAAACAATGGATCCTCCGCAACTCGCCCCCCCCCCCACCACCACCACCACCCGCCGCGCCACTCCTCTACCCCTACCTTTCTTGGATCCATGATCAACACGCACGTACCGCTGATGTCCCAAATTACACAATGCACAATTAGCAACGACATGGCCACCTTCTTCTGGCGCGATAGATGCCTCCTCTCCGAGACCTTAACCAAAAATATGGGCAATAGCTTATGAAAATGCCCTTAGGTCGCTTCGAGCTTTTGGTCATGCTTCTCAAACATGTAGTTGGTCTCACTAGCGCTATAAATCACTCCTGAACCCCAAAACATGGGAAATAGACAATGGCAAAAATGAGAAAAACGACGATATTTTTGTGACGCGTCTCAAACATGTACTAGGTCTTATCTTCCTCGTAAATCTCCTTGGAACTCGGAAATTCTGGGCGAAATCCCATAAAAACTATAAATGCAAAAACAATGACTTTTTTTATCATGTCTCTCAAACATGTACCGGGTCTCTTAGACGCGGCCTCCGAACCATATAACTAGGCAATAGCCCATGAACAACTATTCAGCATGAAAACTACATCCTTTTTATGTCGCTCTCAAACATGTATTGCATCTTACTAGACTTATAAATGGCCTAAATACCCAAACAGTATGGGCAATAGCTCATGCAAACGGCCCTAAAACATGAAAACAACGTGTTTTTGGTCATCCTCTTAAACATGTATTGAGTCTCACGAGCCTAGTTAATCTCTCAGGAACCCCAAACTGTGGGCAATAGCTCATGAGAACATCCATAAAACGTCAAAGCAACGAGTTTTTGATTATACCTCTCAAACATGAACTATGTCTCACATGCCTTATGAATCGTCTGACCCCAAGATTGTGGGAAATAGCTCATGAAAACAGCCATAAAAAGCAAAAATACCAGTTTTTGGCCATTCCTCTCAAACATATACGAGGTCTCTCGGGCCTTATAAACTGCCCTGAAACCTTAAAACTGTGTGCAATAACTCATGAAAACGACCCTAAATTATGAAAACAAAGATTTTATTCTAACACCTCTCAAGCATGTACCATGTATTGTGCTCTTTGTGAATCACGCTAGAACCTCCAAACTGTGGAAAATAGTTCATGAAAACAACCATAAAATACAAAAACTATAAACTTTTGGTCATTACTCTTAAACATATATCGGATCTAATAGGCCTGGTAAATTGCACGGGCCCTAAAATGTGGGCAATAGCTCATGCAAATGGCCCTAAAATGTGAAAACGACGTGTTTTTCGCTATCCTCTCAAATATGTACCGGGTTTCACGGGCCTAGTCAATCTCCAGGAACCCCCAAATTTTGGACAATAACTTATGAAAACGGCCAGAAAACATGAGAACAACGGGTTTTTATTATGCCTCTCAAACAAAAACAGTGTATCAAGGGCCTTGTGAATTGCCTACAACCCCAAAATTGTGGGAAAAATAACTCGTGAAAACAGTCATAAAATTCCTCTCAAACATGTATCGCGTCGATCAGGCCTTATAAATCACCCCAAACCCAAAACTATGTGCAATACCTCATGAAAACGACCTTAAAACACGAAATTATTGATTTTTTGTTGATGCTTCTAAAGCATGTACCGTGTCTCATGGGCTTTGTGAATATCGCCGGAACATTAAAATTGTGGGAAATAGCTCACGAAAACAACCATAAAATGTCAAAACGACGAAGTTTTGTTCATTACTCTTAAACATATAGTAGGTCCAACGGGCCTTTTAAATGTGAGCAATACTTCATGAAAAATACCATCAAACGTGAAAATGGTGATTTCTTGATCATGCCTCTCAAACATGTACTAAATCTCATAGGTTTTGTGAATCGCCCCTGAACCCCAGAGTTCTTGGGACTAGCTCATGAAAATGGCCCTAATACGCGAAAAAGGCAAGTTTTTTGTCATTCCTCTTAAATATGTACAGTGTCTCATGGGCCTTGTGAATCACCCTGTAAGCCCAGAACTATGGGAAATAGCTCATGAAAACAACCAGAAAAAGTGAATGTGATGATATTTTTGTCATGGCTTTTTAAAATGTACCGTGTCTCATGAGCCTGGTGAATCTCCCCGAAATCCCAAAATTTCAGGCAATAGCTCATGGAAACGGTCTTAAATCGCAAAATGTCGAGTTTTAAGTCAAACTTTCCAAATATGTATCTGGTCTCACTAGCATTGTAAATCGCCCTAGAAACACCAAAATAAGGCAATAGCTCATGAAAACGGACAAAAAAAAAATGCTAAAACGATATTTTGGTGATGCGTCTGAAACATGTACCATGTTTTATGGTCTTAGTAAATCTCCGCGGAACTCGAAGATTCTAGGAAAAAGGTCATATAAATAACTATCAAAGCAATAACAATTAGTTTTTGGTCTTGACTCTCAAAGATGTACCAGGATGGGTGTTGGCCTCGAATCCCATAACTGTATGCAATATCTCATGAAAACGACTATTTAGCGTGAAAACTACAATTTTTTTGTGTTGCTCTCAAACATGTATTGGATCTTACTTGCCTTTAAAATGGCATGAAAACCCAAAACTGTGGGAAATAAGTCATTAAAATGGCTTGAAAACGCGAAAATGACGTGTTTTTAGTCATGCCCTCTCAAACATGTACCAGGTCTCCTGGGCTTGGTCTATCTCTCAGGAACCGAAACTATGGGGAATAGCTCATTGAAACGGCCATAATCTCAAGCATTTACCATGTCTCATGGGCATTGTAAATCTCCCTAGAACTTCAAAACCATGGGAAATACTCACAAAAACCACCATAAAACGTGAAACTACAAATTTTGGTCATTCCTCTCAAACATCTACCAGTTCTTACTAGCCTTGTAAATCGCACCAGAACCCTCAAAATATGGGGAATAACTCATGAACACAATCCTAAAATGAGAAAATGATGATTTTTTGGTGATGCCTTTCAAGCATGTATCGTGTCTCGTGAGCCTTGTAAATCACCCGAAAACCTAGAAAGTGCGGGAAATAGCTAATGAAAACAGCCATAAAACCAAAAACTATAAAGTTTTGGGCATTCCTCCCAAACATGTACCAGATGTCATAGGCCTTAGAAATCGTCCTTACCAAAAACTGTGTGCAATAGCTCATGAAAACAATCCTAAAACCCGAAAATGATGATTTTTGGTGATGCCTCTCAAGCATGTTTTGGTCATGAAAAAAGCCATAAATTACAAAAACTATGAACTTTTGGTCATTACTCTAAAACACATATCGCGCCTAATGGGCCTTGTAGATCGTGTCGGAATCCAAAAAATGTAGGAAATAGTTTATGAAAACAACCACGCAAAAATGACGATTTTTGGTCATTTCTCTCAAATATGTATCGGGTCCTAGGGGCTTTGGGTCTTATTGGCCACGCAAATAGCCTAAAATCTCAAAAGCTATGGACAATAGCTCATGAAAATGACCCTAAATGCAAAAACACCATGTTTTTGGTCATGCCTCTCAAACATGCATCTACCATGTCTCACAGGCCTGGTAAACCTCCTAGGAAGCCAAAATTTGGCCAATATCTCATGAAAACTGCTATAATATGTGAAAACGACAAGTTTTTGGTTATGCCTCCCAAGCATGTACCGTGTCTCACGCCATGCAAATAGCCCTAGAACCCCAAAATTTTGAGCAATAGCTCACGAAAATATCAAAAAACGGTGAAAACTACGAGTTTTGGTCATTCGTTTTAAACATCTATCTGGTCTTACGAGCCTTGTAAATCGCCCTGAAACCTCAAAAATATAGAAAATAACTCATGAAAACGACCTTAAAACAAGAAAATGATGATTTTTTGGTGATGCCTGTCAAGCATGTATAGTGTCTCTCGCAGATCTTGTGAAATGCCACGAAACCCCAAAGTAATGAGAAATAGCTAATGAAAACAACCAAAAAAAAATAAAAAAACTACAATTTTTCGATCATTCCTCTCAAACATGTACCGGGTCTCACGAGCCTTATAAATCGCCCCGTAACCCCAAAAGTGCTTGCAATAGCTCATGAAAATGACCGTAAGGTGCGAAAATGATGATTTTTTTGGTGACACCTCTCAAGCATTTACCGTCTCTCACGCTCTTTGTGAATTGCGCTAGAACCTCTCAAAACTATGGTAAATATCTCATGAAAAGAGCCAGAAAACATGAAAACGATGAGTTTTTGGTCTTGACTTTCAAGAATGTACTCTCACGGGCCTTCTCAATCGTCCTGAAATCCCAAAATTGTGGGCAATAGCTCATGAAAATAGCCTTAAATCAAGAAAACATCGAGTTTTTGGGTAAGTGTGGATACATCCGCCGATGAAGTGACAGATACCCGCGATCAAGGATGGAGGAGATCTTGGTTAAGAGTAGTTTGGGCATGCATATGCGCCCTCTTTTAAGGCTTCACTTCATACTTTAAGAAAATAAAATTATCCTTCTGCTGGATAGCAAGGAAACATGTTATGGTCCTCATGAAGGCTTTTAATATTTTGTGTCTAGCTAAGTTATCGTGTCTATGCAATTTGGGGACGAAGAGTGTTGGTTGTTTTGTGTCTCAAGGAAGTGACTCATATTGTATTATATATATAGTAGTAAAATATTGCGAAGAAACTAAATTATTCTTGCTCAAGGGTCGTTGCATTTTATCCAAGGAAAACTTTATTTAGAGCTCAACGTTTGTTGTACGTAATATTTACAAGAGAAACGACGGAAAACTGTCAAGCCATGATGACAACAGGGTAATTATAGAACTTTTCACCTTGAATTTAAGCAGGGTAGGGTTACTTCAAAAAAGAAAGTAGACATCCTATAAAAGTTGGTCTGATACCCTTAAAGATCCATCTATTTCTTCCATTCTTTGCTTCCTTTTTGTTTTGGCGAAATTTTCGTTCTTTGCTTCCATATACTCCAACAAGCTAGAATGACAATCTCGGTCAAGCAAGGTCCATTAAATCCTCTCTTTGCTGCAAGAAGTGCTTCAGGGGTTGATCCAGGATCCCATGATATTCTGAACGTAGGAAAATAAATACTGCTGCCCAAGTAACAAGGATCTGCTTAGCCTTAGACAAGTTGATTAAGATTTTTATTCTGGAGTCATGTCCGTACTTGGACCTCGCTGGGCTTGGTGGCCGTGGGCCCAATCAGACATGGAACAAGTGACTGGGCTGCAGCGACACACAACAGGAATGGCGTGGAACAGAAACAAAACGAACCTGTCAACTTACTCTGTTCTTCTCTCATTCTCTGGATCTTCTTCTTCTTCCTCTAGGCGATCACCGGCGATCACCGGCGGCAGCGAGGTGCAGGTTACGGACATGACAGACAGCAGCTCTGCAGCAAAATTTTTCAGGGGAAAGCTCTACAGCTGCATATATACACAAACAGCGAGCGCGCGTTGGGCCTTCTTGGCCCATCATCCATGCCAGCATCCCTCCACCGCAGGCCGCAGATACATAATGGCGATCCCGATCATCTCTTAGGGTTGGTTAGACAGGGAAAAAAGAGGCGACAGATCGGAGATGCGCCGCCGCTTGCCGTGTGCCGAGCTCCTCCCTCCTCCCGCCGTCGCTACTCTAGTGTTCCTCGTATGAGGATCGAGCCGTGTGTCAGCGTAGGCGACCAAATAAGCAGCTCCTTCGGGAGCTGCAATCCGGAACCCAATCAGGCCCCTTTTGAGCCGCGATCTACAATCAAGCATCCCTTTTTCGCGCTGTATTCCGCAATCGGAGAAGCAATCCGGCAGCTCCTTCCCGAGCCGCAGCCCACAATTAAAGCAGCTCGGAAACGAGCTGCACTCCGAATTCGTCCCCTTTTCGGGCGAGCTGCACCCCGAATTCTATCCCCTTTTGGTTTAGATTACAAAAGGAAATCGAATCCTTCTCGATTTCAAGCACCTAGTTGCCACCGGAGGCGGAACCCAAGCCGCTGTATATCTGCCCAGGCGGACTCTGGGGAAGCCATCAGTTTTCAGCGGATGCTAGCGATTCCCAGGTTATCAGATTTCAGAGGAGACCAGCAACTCGTGTGATGGCGAACGCTCATCTCCGGCGGCCGGCTGCCAGATCGATGGGCAAGCCATCCGCTAAGGGCCTCAGCAGTTCTAACCGTTGGGCCACCCTAGCCATGCTGGTGAGTTACTTGTACTCTAGGTCTTTACTTTGGGCTCTTATTTGTGTGTGGAAGATAGCATAACTGCATTTTTGCTGATGGAAAGTAGAAATCAGAAACAAATAAGCACGTACGAAACCATCAAGAAACCTGATTGTTGGTATTGGTGGGTAATTGGTGGGTAATTTGGTGCCTCGAGTGAGAGTAAAATCAGAAACAAATAAGCACGTACGAAACCATCAAGACCCTAAGCCTTTTAATACTCCCTCCGACCCATATTAGTTGGCTCAAATTTGTCTAGAATCGGATAAACATAGCATACTGAGTGTACTGTAAGAAATTAATTGTAATTTCTTTCTATGCCAAATACAGGAAGAAGATGAAAGCGTCTTGCAACGTGATTGGCTCAGCAATTTACCTGATGACCTATTGCTCGATATCATAGAGCGACTTGATGTTGCAGATGCCATGAGAACTAGCATCCTCTCCACACGGTGGAAGCTGATCCCTACGATGCTATCCAAAATTCATATAATTGTTGGTTCCACTGACAACGTGCAAGATAGGACCTGTGATGCTGCTCGGGCCAATGCATACGTGCTTGGAGCAACCAGAAGCCTTCTGGAAAGCAGGAGTACAAGTCCATACACCATCCACCGCCTCTGCATGCAATTCTTCTTGGGAGATGCATCCATTAGAATCGGCCAGACTGTTGCCAAAACCATGGCAACACAAAAGGTTGCTTTTGCTGAGCTCACAATCTTGACAGAGATGGAATTTAAACGATGCGATGAGGTCGCAAATGGGAAGCAGTTTGCTTCATTTTTTAATGCTTGTCCAAACACATTCAGTTGTCTCACACGGCTCAAGCTGGAAAATTTGAGGCTAGGAGAATCAGATTTTTTCCCTAAGCTTCTCAGATTGTGCGAGCGGCTTGAGTTCCTCCGCTTGGACAGCTGTGACATGGGGTATATGTCTTTGCTAGCAGTTGAACACCCACGACTCCATGAGATTGAGATTTTATGGTGTGATTTTGAGAGGGTTGATCTGAACTGGCTGCCAGAGCTCACAATGCTGACTTTTTCCTGTTTGAACTATCTGCATTATCCGTTGTCTTTTGGTTATGTCCCACTGCTCCACAAAGCGAGCATCAGTATTGTGGCTCGCCCAGAGCACGAGATGCTCAAGTTGAGTGAATTTCTTGGCAAAGCCACCATAAGCAACCTGTGTCTGGGATTTGGAAGAGAAAAGGTTAGTTCTCCATGGTTGTTCCTTTTTGAGGTTCTAGTCTTCAGTTTGGTTACTGAAGGTTACATTTTGTGTTCTCTCTTTATCTTTTGCAGATTTGGGTTAAACCTGAAGATCTGAGAGAATTGTCGCAGGTGTTCAGCAAACTAAGGCTTGTGCATTTGACTGCCATTTCAGATGAATGTGATCTGACTTGGACGATGTTTGTTCTGCAAGGTGCACCTTCCCTTGAGGAGCTAGGCATCAGGGTAAAGTCTTTCTACCTTTTCTCCAATCTTTTTCCTTCTGCATGTTAAATCTTTTTGATTTAGTATTGTCTCAAACTTCCAGTGCCGCATTAAAATGCTTGATAGTAAGGTAAAGTTGTTTCTTCTTTTACATCATGAATACGAATGTTTGTCTGATGAGAAGCCTTGCAGGTTTGCAACTGTTCGGGGATATCGGATGAGGATAATAATAATAGCGAGAGGAAGGATGCTGGTGCGAAATGGGAAGCATCTGATTTCAAGCACCGTAATCTCTATGTTCTCAGGATCTTTGGGTTTCAATCAGGAGACAAATTTTTGGATTATGCAAAAGCTGTAATGAAAGCAGCAGTCAACCTGGAGGACATATACCTGCATGAAAAGCCAGCGTGCAAGGTGGGGTGTGGATACATTCCCCGGCAAGGTGACAGATACCCGCGGTCAAGGAGGGAGAAGTTCTTGGTTAGGGACAGTTTGGGCATGCATATGCGCCCGTTTTTAAGGCTTTACTTTGTACATTAAGTAAATAAAGTAATGGTTCTGCTGTTTGTACTCCTGACCAAGAACTCTGCATTTTCTGACAAATCTGGCCCATGTGGGCCTCGAGGCTGCGAGAGCTCCGACAACTCTGTATTTCCTCACAAATCTCCTCACAGATCTGGCCCTTGGGCAAAACTGACATGGGATCTCCAGATCAACTATGTCGAAATCTGCAGTCGATTTTTGATTTTTGCAGGGACTATTTCGATCTGGCCCTTGGGCAAAACTATTTCGATTTTTGCAGTCGATTCTTCTTTGTTGACTCTTTACATAAAATTGTGCAATAAGAAATTTATTTATACAATCTGCTATAGCCCTTGGAAAAGATATATATATATATATATATTGAGTTTATAGCAACCTGGGGAGGGAGGGTCTAGACCATCTCATCTCGCGTGGTTCCGCTCCTCCTTAAAAATTCAGTGTCAGTTCTTGTATTGAGAAAGGTGTGCGAGCCTGAGTATCCACTTTTTCATATTTTACCATCTCTTGTCTTTGCCATCAGGAAATATGCTATGCCCCCTACAGCTACAGTAGTTGATTCTTTCAGGGCAATGTGAGCAAGATCAACCCGGTCGGTGTGTCCATGTGGTTTCGGAGCAATTCTTCAGAAACGACTGACCGATCTGTCTACTAAAAGAGCTGAATCAATTAAGTGAACCAGGCCAAGTGAACTCCATAGTACTTCGCTTGCTCTGGGGCATGCAGTTTTGCTCTGGGATGAGCCAGGGCTGCCCGTCATTTTAATAACTGATCGGTAACATTTTGTAATAAGGATATAAAAATCTATCCAGTAAATTTTAAATTTGTCGCAAAAAACACCAATTCGCATCTAAACTAGAATTAATCACGAACTGATGTCGATACTGACAAATGGGACTCACCTATAGACTGATGTGTCATATGACACTAAAACTGACAGATAGGACCCATCGGTCAGAGCCGAGGTGGCAAAAAAATGTAGTATAATTTGTGGAGTTGGGCTAGTCCCACATGTCTGCCCACTTCCGCTGCGTCGGCGGCCCTGTGTTGGAGATATGCCCAGTGAAGAGCAACTACATAGGAGATCTGCGTTCAAACTGTGGTCTAATAATCAAGCTATGGTATGGTGACTGAAATAACAAACACAATGCAAACTTCTCACTCTTAACAAACACGATGGAAAATCTCGCCAAACAGGATGCAAAATCTTGGATCACGGAGCTAGATTCTTCTCATTTCAGTTCAGTAAAACTAGACGGGAGCTTAAGCATATCCTCAGACACAGATGTGCCAAATACTTCAGGCAAGGTTAAATTCACAGGGGCTAAAATTCTCAAATACACTACATAGACAGAAATAACAGGTTCATCATAAATTGTCGACTGTTTTTTTTGTGTGCAAGGATCTGTTTAACAGTTGGCCTTCGCGACGCGCTCGATCTCATCTTCCTTTTCATTTGGGTTGCTGCACAAAACAAGACGATAGTCGCAAATTATTTTGAGTTCACATATGAAGATGAGGTCAAATTACTGAAGGGAACAATCAAGAAGTACTTTATAATGTTAAACTGTAGAATAATTATATGCAAGATATCTCTCAAAGATGTGAAAGACAACTACCTTGCTAATAATGATGTAGAGGAAGCTAAGCTAAGAAAGTACAGCAACTGAAACATATAATGTGAGATCCTGAAAAAATGTTGTTTCTGGTGCCATGATGAAGCTGGTGAGTTGGTAAAAGAATAACGAAAGAGCTTGCAAATAAGATATCCCAGGTAATACAGAATTTTGTGTAGCACAATTTCTTCTACAACCTAATCAATGTATAATCGTAACAAACAGAAATACAGCTTTGGACAAACAGTAAAATTGTGTACGTATGGATAATTATACTCATAGCACGCACAAGTTCAGACAAGAATTAATGTTGATGGACAATGAAGGAGGCTTAAAAGCGCACCTTAACTCTCATGGCCATCACGGCCATAAGAACCATATGTTATGTTGCCCGGGCCCTCCCAGGTCATGGCACTCCCGGACTTCCTAGCCATCGACCACTTCTTAATTTTGCGTAAATTCCCGCCGGACATTGGACCCCATGGGAACTCAACTTCGCAAACATGGTCTGAAATGACGAAGTGAGCTGGATTCAGCAAACACATGACAAGATAGCCCAAGAAAAAGAATCCAAAAACTACTGTACGATATGAAAGATGAGGTTTCTGCAAAGAATGCAGTGAGCAGCAAAGATGCAGTATAACAATGAGAATAAGGTCCATCATATCTCAAATCTGCCACATCCTAATCACAAGATAAAGGACAAGGTAACGTTCAGGCTTATGCAGACCTCTACAGCATGCTAATCACAACTTAACATCAAAAACAGTCATTCTTTAAGCACATAAAAGGAGTGGTAGTAGAATGCAGATTAGGGACACCCTAACTGAGCCATGTACAACAGCATGTTTAAAATCAAAACAAATTAGAACAATTAAGATCGATCAGTGGACACGAGCAGATTTATTTCGGGCACCATACCTTCAGGTAGGGTAGTGACCTCATCAGGATAACGGCCTCGCACAACCCAGTGCTTGCGGGATCTAACAAAGGTGAAACCATCCCTGCAAGTGCAGTGCAATAGTTAGATTGGCCTTTCGTTTTCTTTTAAACAGTGCTAACTAGAGACAAGATATTGCCAATACAACAATTTGGCAACTAGAAAAACAGATGAATAAAGCATTAACACGCGATGAACTAAACACACTTCAATTACGAAGAAACCATAAATGATTAATATGCATAGAAAAACAGATGAATAAAGCATTAACACGCGATGAACTAAAAACACTTCAATTACTAACTAATCATAATATGCATAGGGAGAACAGATTGTGTAGTGTGGCTTGGCTGCCCTATGGATCAACAATTAAACATGTATGTGATAAATTCACTCCTGTTCCAAAGATAAAATCATAATATATGGCGTACCCACAATGTTTGATTGAGGTGAAACTGTGGTTGGTGGAAGCAACTCTGAGATGATGTATAACATGTGTTGATCAGGTCTATATATGGAAAGATCTCACGTTGCAATTATCAGTAGACTCATATACGAATCAGTGTGGTGGTAGGTTGTAACAAAAAACATAATGCTGATAATGGCAACTGCAGTATATGTGGATTGGTATTTTGCATGACCCTTCAAATCATATAAATGCAGCAAGTGAGCTTTCCCCAATGCAGGCTAAGCCATAATAATCCAACAGGAAACCAACCAGCAGTAGTGTAACAGAAAACCGAACAATGATGATTTATACGAAGGTAAACTGCAACTGATCCCCCAAGAGTTGATACATAAATAAGCATGTACCAACAACAACAATGCCAAGCTACATGCCCATTTAAATCATGTTGTTACGCAATGTAGCGTGGGCGTTACTAGTAGACTAATATGAAAATTAGTGTTGCAGATGACGCATGGTTGTATAATCGCTGCAACAAGAAGATATAATGCTGATATAGCAACTGCTGTTTAAGTGACTTTGTCTTGGGCGTGTCGCTTTAAATGGTATATGCAACAGGTAAATTTCCCCCGGTGCAGGCTACCATTTGTTATCTAAGGAGAACACCTCTAGTGAACTATGGACCCCGGTCCAAACTTTACCATTGATACATCTTTCACTGTTACTATTTACTTGCTGCAAACCATCATCACCTTCCACATCATACAGTTAATCCTTTGTTACAGCAACTGATGAGATTGACAACCTCACTGTTTGTTGGGGCAAAGTCTTGAGTATGTGTTATGCAGGTTTCCACGTTGCTTGCAACACCTGTGTGATGTTTCCTTCGTCCTACTGGTTCGATAACCTCGGTTTCTTACTGAGGGAAGACTTGCTGCTGTGCTGCATCATACCTAGCCTTGCTCTTGGGGTTTCCCGACGAAGCGCTTGCATGCGCCATCAATTGGTAGCCAGCCTCCCACCGTTGGACCGACAGGAGGCTCCTGATCCGGCGGGGGATCTCCTCCTCCAGCCCTTTTCCCGCCTTGGGCACGGGCGGCATCGAGACACGGTCCCGGTTGAGGTGCCATCCGGTGGGGAGGGACACGTCGTTGTGTATGATGCCCCAACCCTCCCTACAGTGTCGCTCACACTCCGCGATGCGGAAGTTGTTGGGGATATGCTAAATGGGTATCACCATTGCATGTCTCTAATCCGGATAACCCGGGTGGCCCACAGTTGGTAGCAAGGCATATGGCCTGCTGGGCGGCTCAGTTAGATGGATCCAGAAGGGAGGCTCATGTCGGATAAATAAAGGTTACGGTAGAGTCACCGACATAAACAAAGACTTGGAGTGCAAGACACGTAGACTAGTTGTATCTAGTGTAGGACTCAGTGACTTGTCCGGCTAGGACTCTTCTCTGTAACCCTAGGACCTGTCACCTTTATAAGCCGGACCTAGAGGACCCTTTAGGACACGAGAACATACACACCTCGCACAGTAAACCAATCCCTATACTTGGCGTATCTCCCTTATAGTGATTTATAGCAGGATTAGGGTTCCACTACCTTCGTGGAACCTGAACCTTGGTAAGCTATGTTACCTCGTGCCCTCCAACCTTCCATCGTACTCCACATCTCTAAACATGCTTTTTGAGGACCCCTCCATGTCGTACTCGTCGGCAGTACCACGACAGTTGGTGCCCACCGTGGGGCAAGAGGCGTTCGAGGCTCTACAGGGGGCGAGGTCCAAACTCTTCGCGGGAATCGGTGAAATCGTAGCCATTGGCCGTGTTTTCTTCTTAGGCAATGTTCCGATTATCCCTCCTGACGAGTTCTGGATCCCGGCGAAGACGAACCCCACCCGTTGCTCGATTTTTCCAATCAGGGACATCCACCTCTTCATCAGCGAAACCGACTCGGACATTAGTTCCCTAGAAGTTGGAGGATCGGACATTAAGTTTTTTGAATATATACATTACAAATGTTAATAAATATTGTTACAACTAACATCTATCATCATTGCTATGTGCTTATTAGCTAAACCAAAATATATAGAAAAATAGTTAACAAATTCATCACATACAGACAATAGTTATAAAAGTATAAATGTTTAGTACAAATTCATGGTCATGAATGCAAGAAGAATGTCAATCATTTCTAGAGATTTGTCATTCACTAACAACTCTAAATTATTTCAATGCTACGTCCAATTTTGCAAGCAGAACATAGGATAAGAGGTGATAGATGTATAGTAAGGTGACAGCTGTATACACTGATGTAATGTAATTGTGTAGGCCAAGTGATACTGGGTACTACAATACAAACAAATTGATTCGCCAAAACCCAGAATATGCATGGTTGGGCTGAAAGTTGATGAAAACAAATGTGATGTACTTTGTGTATTCAGCTTTCACCGCGAGCGATCTCATCTGAAGAACCGACATGGGTTCGCTGACGATGACCGGTGTACAACTTTTTATCGACCAACTTTGTTCGGTGTGCGATCGAAGAAGAAATCGAGGATGCCTACTGATACGTATTGATCATGGATGACACTAGGTGATCGATCGATTGCCATGATTCTCAATCTCCTCGAGGTCGTCTTTGTAGTCGGGTCTGGAAATGGCGTCCGCTTCCATGAAAAGCCACACCAGGTTATTCGAGTACGCGCTCATCGGAGCCACGCCGACACAGGCACTGACGCCCTAGTCGTGGTGGCGGACGCGGTACGCGTGATGCTTGTTGGGCATGCCGATGTACTCCGGGTTCAACAAGTCGTGCAGGAAGACGTGGCGTACGATGGCCTCGCAGTCACAGAGCTAGCTCGCACGGTCATAGGATACGAGGAGTGAAGTCTGCGAGTTGAAGTGGACAGCGGCGAGACGCCGAGGCACGTAGACTAGCAAACCCAGAAACCCTGCCATCAGTGGACTCCTGTAGTTTTCCAAACAATGGCGACGTCGGCGGAGGAGCGGCTGAGTTGGCCGCCGTTGTCATGTAATAGGAAGATGCTGCTCAACGGTTCGAGGTGTCCTTTTTCTGCTTAGTCCAGAGACGGGAGAGAAGCTGAAAGGAGAGGGCTAGGACTTCAGATTGCCTTGGCACCGGGCTAGGACTTCAGTCGATCGGGGCCGGAGATGGCGTCAGCCATGATGGAGCACGCCGCCCGCTTCCAGGAACAGCCGCGTCAGGTTCTTTGAGCACCCGCTCACCGGCGCCCTGGACGTGCCGACGTTCTAGAAGACCACATCCGGGCGGCACGACGAAGGCCTCAACCTCGAACCTCTTCCTGGTCGCCTCGTGCTGCGACACACACACCGCCGACCCGGCCGTCCAACTCCGTGTCGCTCAGAACCAACACCTGCTTCACCATCGTCTCCCTGTCTAGCCCACCCGCCTTCGAGAAGCCGGCGACATCCGGCTTGTCGCGCCCCGTCCCGTTGATGTGCCCGGTGGCGGAGGCGGTACGAGCGACGCTTGTCCTGCAGGAAGACGCGGCGCACGATGCCGGGGTCATCGTGCAGTGTGCGAGTTGAAGTGGACGGCAGCGAGCGATGTCGGGGCACCTGAATAATGGAGACGACTGCTGCGGAACGACTGAGTCGGATGCCGGGGCACCTGAACAATGGAGAAGCTGCTCAACGGTTCGAGGTGTCCTTTTTCTGCCTCAGTAGTTCAGAGACAGAGAGAAGCTGAAAAGAGAGGGCCAGGACTTGAGATTGCCTTCGCATCACCGGGCTCGTTCCTTCTTCTAGCATAACCACCAGCTAGCGACATGATCCCTTCCACTGCTCCTGCCGGCTGAGCTCCGAGATGAGGAGCCCATCGCGATGGCCACCACGGCCGCCGGGGGGCTTCTCGATCGGCCAGGCTCGATCGAGAGGGCGTACATGAAGATGTTGTTGGTGTCTGAGGCGGCCCTCGACTCGACGAGATGGTGGACACCATGTGGCTCCCTTGACCACGATCTCGTGCGACAGTACCGCGTCTGAGGCGGCCCTCGACGTGATGGTGGACACCATGTGATCGTGCGACAGCACCGCGTCTGCCGGGATGTTCGCCAGGCCTGGCCCTGGGCGTACAGGCGCATCGCCAGGGACGCCACGCACGGTCGCGCGCGTAGGGGTGCTCGTCCCACCACTTGCCCTGCTCACTGACGCGCTCCAGCACCTTGCGGCGGACCCGATCGCGGACGCTTGTCGCAGACGCGGCGTGCGATGGCCTCGTGAGTAGTGCAGCCACGGGCACCGCTAGGCGTCGAGTCCGATTCGGGCAATGTCGCCCGAGCGCAGGTGAGCGACGTCCGAGTGAGCAGAACATGGCCTCCCGAAGGATGGGGAACTTCTCGTCCTGTTGAGGACGGCGCCTGCGCGTGCTCCGCCTCCGCCTCGCCACTTTAGACAGGCAACAGGTGTCCAACAGACTAACACCAATTTCAGTTATCCAACGGCGGAGAGTGAGCCGGAGCTCACAAGACAAGATCGACGGTTGGGATGGCGTGTCGGCAAGGAAACCGTTAAAACACGAGCACCTTTCATCATTCTTTTTCTTTACTTTTCATTGGCATGTCGTCGAAGCCGAAGCCAAGTCGGTGGTGCTGAACACAGTTTTGATATATATGGACTAATTTCATTTCCTCTCACGTGGCAAGTTCACTTAAACTACCAGTGTCCAAATTATCTATCCCATGTAAGTACCCTTTTTTGGGCTTCACTGACAACATAAACGTGAGGATCATTGTTTTTTTTTTTGGCCATGTAGGCTAACTCATTTACATTAGAGGAAACTTTTTTTCTTTCGTTGGTGAGTTTGTGACATTGCTACAAGTCTATAATAAAACAAAGAGTCGTGGTTTGGAATCGCTGAGTTTTGGATGCAGTGTACGACACCGTTTTGCTACCAATTGCGCCATTGCGGGATCTACAACACAAATAGAGGATCGAGCACTTCTTGTGGACTGTTTTCATCAAATTTGGTCGAAACACAAATTAAATAACAAAATAATTTTATAAAAAATCAGATGCAAGAAATCTGAATTAAAATTTCAGAAGGTTTTTTGATGTCCGAAATATAATTGTGGCACCTTGTCGGCCGTACTTGTCACAGATCAGATACATGTATATACGTAGCGTGTGAAGTGGGCCCATGGACGGATTCATTGTTGGACACGTCATCAAAACAACCATCAAACACGTCACACAACCGGAAGCCTGCTTCCCGCCAGCACGTCACGAACTCTTGCAGCCGCCCGAACAGAGAAATCCACGGCCCAGATCGTGTTGCCACGTCCCGATCGTAGACCACCTCCGGTTCGTCCACACTCCACGTGACCGCCGTCATGGCTTGCTCGTTGAGGAAGACGTCGCAGCTGCTCGGGGTGTTGTTCACGGTGCTGTCGACGAAGGCGGTGGACGCCTCGACGGCGACGAAGGGCTCCGGCGGGCCGGTGATGACCGGCATCGACCTGGGCACGACATACTCGTGCGTGCATGGGCGTGTACCGGAACGGGCACGTACGTGGAGATCATCGCCAACGAGCAAGGGAACCGCATCACGCCCTCCTGGGTGGCCTTCACCGACACCGGCGAGCGGCTCATCGGCGACGCCGCCAAGAACCAGGTCGCCGCCAACCCTCTCCGCACCGTCTACAACGCCAAGCGCCTCATCGGCCGACGCGGAGGTGCAGCGCGCGGGACATGAAGCTGCTGCCGTACAAGGTTGTGGATAAGAACGGGAAGCCGCACGCGGAGGTGGAGGTGAAGGACGGCGACGTGAGCGGTAGCACATTGACGAGGTCGTGCTCGTGGGCGGCAACACCAGGATCCCCAAGGTCCAGCAGCTCCTCAAGGACTACTTCGGCGGCAAGGAGCCCCACCGGGGTGTCAACCCCGACGAGGCGGTGGCCTACGGCGCCGCGGTGCAGGGGAGCATCGTGCACGGCGACAACGCCGGCATGGTGTGCTCGGCGTGACGCTCGGCATCGAGACGGCGGGAGGCGTGATGACGAGCGTGGTCCCGCGGAACACGCCGGTGCCGTCGAAGACGACAGAGATGTTCACGACCTACAAGGAGCGGCAGACGACGGTGTCGGTCATGGTGTTGGAGGGCGAGCGGAGCATATGACCAAGGACAACCGGCTGCTCGGCAAGTTCGACCTGACCGGGATCGCGCCGGCGCCGAGGGGCACGGCGCAGATCGAGGTGAGCTTCGAGGTGGACGTGAACAGCATCCTGCATGTGCGGGAGGCGGACAAAGGCACGGGCAGCATCACCCAGGAGGAGATGGAGCGCATGGTGCGCGAGGCGGAGGAGTTCGCCGAGGAGGACCGGATGGTGAGGGAGAAGGTGGACGCGCGGCGGAACAAGCTAGAAGATCGTCGTCTTCTGCGCCTGTTCCCCCGCCGCCCCTCTGCCCAAAAGAATTGCTGGCCATGGCATCTGACTGCCAGCTCGTGGAAGATGATGCCCGCCGACTGACGGATGCTGCCCTTGGTGCCGGACAGCCGGAGGATGCCCCATGAATACATGCCCGCTGATGCCCTGGAGGTGGCCGGACCGTCAGTTAACCAGCTTCCTCTGTCACGGTTCTTAAAAGAAAAATTCAGTTTCGTCAGATAGGACTAGGACTCACACTTCACTGCCAGTTTCGACAGACAGTTCGCAATTTCTTCAGTCAGTAAGGAATAACCTGAGCTGCAACTCAGTGTTTGTTTTCTGTTCTAGATTGGGATGGCTGCGGTCATGGCAACGATGTAGGGATCACCCCTGTTTTTCGCGGTGTTGAGTTATTAGCTTGTAATAACGACTGAATAAAATGACAAGAGAAACAGCAGGAACTCTGAAACGTTTTACACAGCTAGCGCCAGCCAAAACTCTCTCGTGTCTCTCTCTGTGATTCTTGATCAGTACTACTGATGGCCAGTGCAGTGTCAATGCCAGGCAGCAGGCCCAGCTGGACTTCCATGTACAGTCACTGGTGTGCTATCTCTAGTACGTACTAGCATGGAGTCCAGACAGCAAAAAGAATTTGTAGCGACTTTGCATGTTGCCGTCTTCATCGATCTGTCTTCCCCTAACCTCAGACCTGCATCGACCGGAATGGACAGCAAAACCGGCGGGTCTGGCTTCATCGATCAACTAGCTAGCTAGCTAGCTAGCTGCAAACACACCATGCAGTTTGCCACGCATAGGCAATCCCTAGTAGAGTTCTGACATTTGGCTGTCAGAACTATCCTGAATTTTGTTAGACCACAACACTACAGTGAGAATTCAGAAAAATATATAGTGCAATTGCGTGACGGCAAAGGCGCAAACCGTTTCCTAATCTCTCTATCTGTCAGTTAGTGTTTCTCTGAACCCGTAGCTGTTAGTTTCAGTCTTGACACCTTTTTGGTTCAGAAATAAGGCACGTTTGCCTGTGATTCAGGTAGTGTAGCACGAGCTGCAGTGCGTGTGGGTTGGCACGAGATCGATGGTCGATCACCTGCAGGTAAAACTTCCTCGGCGTCAATATAGCTTCACCTGCAAGTGTGACTGCAAATTGAGAGAACATGGATGGAAGCATCTGTGTCAGCTGATCAAGATATAGATGTGCAGTCTTGGATGCTTGTTTTTGGCTTACCCTGCCCTGCCCCTAAGGACGTGGTTCCTTTCACAGCCCAGTAGTAGAACGGCACGATCACCAGTAGTGTGAGGTACGTCCCCAGCATAACAGCCCCGGTAAGGAAGTCCCCATGACCATGACACCTTTTGGTTCAGAAATAAGGCAGGCACGTTTTCTTGTACGTAACGTAAGATGGAGAGTAGTGCTGCTGGCTGCCACTATTTGAGAACGCGGTACATCGCCACCAGCAGCCTGTCTGCAAGTTGGAGAACGAAGGTGACATCCCGGCCGACCTCGACGCCGAGAACTCCGACGGCGCCATGACGCTCCCTCCCTCCCTGCTGGGCCGGGTGCCGCGTCTTCTTCGTCCGAGCAGCGCGCGCGCCCCTTCTCCGCCATCACGCCCCTTCGTACATGCAGCTTGCGGCGCGCCCTTTGTTCTTCTACTCACTTGATGCCGCGCGCGCGGATACGCTAGGGCCGAGCGGGGTGCCGCACATCGATCAACCTCGACACGGGCTCGCGTGGGTGGTCACCGCGAGGGTCCGCTGACTGCAGCGCGGCGCCCACCTGCTGATACCTCCGAGACGCGGACATGCCGAAGAACCCGCTCCCCAGCCCAGCCCCGAGTGAGTCATCGCTAGTCTGCGTAGGAAGGAGGGGGCCATGATTCCATGAATGAGAGTCTGCTGGACCGTGCGGTGCGCTCTCAGAGAACGGGTGCCTCCCTGTGTTTGCTCCATGTCAGGGAACGGGTGCTCTGCTGCTTGTGCATGGACCAGGTGAATGGCTTTCTCAATAGCTGGAATCCGTGGCTTAATTAGACTCTAGCCTAGCACTGCCTGTGAGCAGAGGAATCAACATCCCAGAGCTGTTCCCCGACCAGACCAGCGCATCCACCATGTCCGTCAGGTCGCTGTCCGCCGTTGACAACTCGCCCGCGACGACCCATGGTGCAGCCCGAGACGGCTGGAGCGGCGCCATAAGGTGGCCGTCAACAGGGGAGGGCGCACCCACGCTCACGCTGGCTGGACGCCGCCTTGCCGATGCTAAAGGGCGTGCTGTTGTCAGGCGAAGACGGAACGGATAGAGCCTAGCCTGGCTGATAGAGCATCTTCGGCCTCGCTGGCCACGGCCAGTGTGGCCACGGTCACTGCGCGGGCCTCCACCACCGACCCAGAGATGGCAGACGGGTCCCGCGTCTCTCCTTTGCGCTCACAGTGGCCACGGTGTCCCTCGATCGCCGTGGTGCCGACCGACGGCTGCGCGAACGCTCCTGCCTGAGCCAGACTCCACGATCGCGGCCAAGCGGGGAAATGGCGGCCTGGAGGTGGCCGGACAAATAGCCGCCTGTCAGTTAACAGCTGCCTCTGTCGCACTTCTTAAAGAAAAAATTCAGTTTCGTCAGATAGGACTCACACTCACTGCCAGTTTCGACAGACAGTTAGCAATTTCTTCAGTCAGTCGGTTAGGAATAACCTGAGCTGCGACTCGGTCATTGTTTTCGTTACTAGATACGTAGATTAGATTGACGCGCCCTGGCCCTATGATGATGGGTCTGGCTTTCATGGACGACAGCAAAACATGGCAGGTCTGGCATCATCGATCAACTAGCTAGCTGCAAACACGCCATGCAGCTTGCCACGCATCGGCAATCCCTAGCATTAGCTTAGTTATGCTAAATCATGTGAAGGTTTCGAGTGACGATCTTTTGACTCCTGAGCTCCACTGCTACTGTTATTTTAAAAAAAAAAAATCGAAAATTATATTTGCGTGATTTAAAAAAGAATGAAAAAAATATATCCGGATGTAGCCAACAATATATCTTACAAACGTGCAAAATATCAATTTCAAATACTCTACTCCGTACTTTGATTGGCAGAAACTAACCAGTCCAAATGTACAAATTAGAGCGACGTACGGTGAAATTGGGGAGAAAACTAAAAGCCAAGGCACCCTAACCACACTTTGCACAACTCAACTTAACAAGGCTCAAATTCATTCGTAAGCAGCACCAAGCTACGATACCACGTTACATGGATTGGGCGTTTGCAAGGTGTAGGAGACCGCTTTGCTTACACGCACTTATCGAGAGATTGAAAGCACTCCTACTCGATGCGGTAGGCCTGCCTGTGCTTCGTCACACTGCTTCGGCGGCACCATCCCGCTCGCGCGCCTGTGGCGGAGGTGAAAATGTTAAGCACGAGCACCGGAACAAACAAGTGAAGACGATAAAAAAGTTGGAATTGAATTGGGAGATGGTTGAGTACTATATGTGCATTTGAAGTCAATGTTACACCTGTTCTCATTAAATAAGAGCGTGTGTGTTGCATGAATATTAGCCTTGCATCAGGGAAATAGTGAGAATAATATTGATGCATGTGGATATGTTTGAATTTTGGTTTGAATTTTGGAATGTACTAACAAATAACACCTTCAGAGTTTAGACTTGAGTGAGAAGAGGGCAAGGAGCTGTGCGGGTGTGGCTAGAGAGACCGAGTCAACAGAGAGTGTATCAGTGCAAGACGACCAAGAACAGACGACCCAACAGCCCAAGGGATCCACCATCTGCTAGAACAGATACTTAATTAGCAACAATACATACGACAGTGATCAATCCTGGAATCACATGTGCAAATAGACATTGCAGAAGTATTATCACTTCATATAATTTTCCCCATTATCAGCGAGTTTATACTGCTACAATAAAAGAAGTATAAGAAACGAGGTAATTAATATACCTGTCACTTTGTTTTTGACTAAATAACGCATCAAAGCAAACAATTTTATTGTCACTGTTAGAGGTTAAGGACCTAGGTGAACTGAATCTGTATAAGGTAAATGACTTGAAAGAAAATTAAATAATGAGATGTAAAAATGTTGGCAAGAAAGTTCTCATATGATACTAGGAAGACCAATCTAGTGATTGCATGTATGTTCTGTTAACATAAAAATGCGACGACAACCATGTTGAATCGAGATGACAGCAAACACTAATAACTATTTGCTACATGCGACATCTTAGATTCATTATTTACTATCAAAAACCCTATATCACATAGAAAAGATGGAACACTGTGAACAAACAGGAGGATCATATTGACAGCAACATCAAAACAGACATCCTGCAAAAAATGCACCCACCTGACTCTGAAACCTGGCACCCACCAGACTTTTAACTTGCAAATTTCCTAAGAGAATGATTTCACACTACAAGAAAATGATTTGGGTGAATAAGGTAGATATATATGTTGAAGTGTATAAGTGGATTGCACTAGCCCTTTTTATCAGTTCGGACTTTTGGTTGCGTTGGCTAGTGCATGAAGCTTGACATGGTATCAGAGCTGTAAGGTAGCTCCTCTCCTCGCAGCCGCCGCCCGCCCCGGCTTCCTGCCGCCGCTGCCTCTCCCTCGCCTCCTGCGAGCTTGCCCCGTCCTCCCCGGCCGCTGTCGTCCATTCGATCCACCCCGGTCGTCGCCTGACCGCCGTCTCACCCGCCTGGCCGTCATTGTCCGGCCGCCGCCATCGCCAGCCGCCGCCTCCGGCGACGCCGCCCGTCATTCGTGCTGCTGCGTGTTGCAGATCAGATCTGATGATCTGGTTTTCGTCCAAAAAAAAGAGAAAAAAATGTCTTCCTCGTCGGGCTATCTTATTCTGATTCCTAGCTGCCCGGTGATTTTTGATGACGCGAATTATCCTGATTTCGCTGCCTTTATGCGCGTCCACATGCGCGGTCTTCGTCTTTGGGGTGTGCTTTCTGGCGAGGTCTCCTATCCGCCGCGCCCCGCTGCTCCTACGTCGCCTATTGCCCTTGCCCCTGATGCTCCTCCGGATCTGACTGACTACACTCAGTGGATAGATGAGGATGCTCGTGCTACTTCTATTCTCACTTCCAGTGTTCTGCCTCAGTATGCTGCTGAGTTCATGGGTCTTCCCACTGCTGCTGCTGCTCAGTGGGCTTTTCTTCGTCAGCGCTATCAACCGTTTGGCGATGCTCTTTACCCGTCTGTGGTTCGCCAGGAGCATGTTCTTCAGCAGGGTGATTCTACTATTGATGAGTTCTATACTCAGAGTGCTGCTATTTGGTGTCAGCTTGATTCTCTTCGTACAGCTGTGTGTGCCACCTGTCCCTGTTGTCTGACTGTGCGCGCGGATCTGGAGTTTCAACGCGTATTTGAGTTCTTGTCGCGGCTCCGTAAGGAGTTTGAGCCGCGTCGTGCCCAGCTGCTTGCCCGTGGTCGTGTTCCGCTCTCGAGGTCGAAAGGCTTCGTCTTTGAGGAGACTCGTCTTCGTGGTGCTGGTCTTCTTGAGGTTCCCTCCTGAAAGGGCATGTATGCCCCCATGTGTGGTTTTGGTAATTAATGACAATCTCTATGGACTAATGTGTAAATTGAGTTTCACTTGTAGGTTTGTCCATTGGCATCGCTTGGGCCATGTGTTGGTCTCAAGGTTGGAAGATGAAGAAATGTCCAAGGGCTTTGTGCCCATTGGAATCATGAAGAAAGAAGGTGCTTGAAGGTTGATCAAGGCATGTGCAAAGAGTTGCATCAAGATGGATCAACCTCAAGTAAGGATGAAGAAGGACGAGCTCAAGATGCGCCATCTCGAGAAGATCTCATGCTTGAAGCTTGCCATCCTCGTGCTCATGGAATGATGAAGACAAGTTCAAAGAAGAGATTTCCCCATGGAGTATGGGCGAGCATTTTGCAAGTCTTCATCAAGCAAGAGAGAGCAAGAGCAAACAAGAAAGGTGTTCCCACTATAGAAGAACAAGACGGTCTACATCAAGTTCAAGTGGGACGCTCAAGGCAAAGGTATGTTGATAGGGCTTCTCTTTTGCCGGTCTCGTGTTGTTAGTTGGGAGACCGGGTTTAGGATAGATAGCCGTTCTATCAAGAGGGGCTCTCAAGCGGGTGTCTCGTTTGCATCGTTCGGAGAGAGCTCAAACCTTTGCATTCATATCATCATCTTTCTTGGTTATTATTTGGTTCTTGTCTATGAGAGGATCTAGAGCTTGTCACCATCATAACAAGCTCTAGCTCATCATCTAAGGATTTCACTTGCATATCTTATTGCGGTTTTTGATCTTGCGAGTTTTCCGGCTCCACACCTTAGGGGATAGATCACATATATATTCATGATATTTTCTCCCAAGGTGATATCCAATATTTTTGTTGGATTCTATTCGTCGTTATCTTTCCAAAAAAATTGGTTTCATCCCGTTTGGAGTTCGGATGCAAAAGTTATTGCGTTTCTGGTTTTCTGGTTTCTGGAATATCCCTGACCGGAAGTTCCGGCTTCCCACCGGAAGTTCCGCTAGGGCATCTTTGCCGAAGTTCGGTGGAAGTTCCGGTCTTCTTCGCTCACGCTCGGTAACCTTCTATTTTGAAGCGTTCTATTTGCCGGAACTTGCATCGGAAGTTCACCGGAACTTCCGGTCTGTTTTGACCGGAACTTCCGGTTGCGCTTCTGGAGCGGGCGTCAACGGTCTGATGACCGTTGGAGCCAGGCTGAACTTCCATGAGCCGGAAGTTCCGCCATGATTCGTTTTTCGGTTTCTCCATGATTTTCGACCGATGGTGGGTGCCACCGAACTTCCGCCTCCCGGAACTTCCGGCCAGGTGTCGCGAATGCCCATAACGGGCAGATCTGGGAGCCCTTTAAAAGGGGCTCCTCTTCCCCTTCGTGGGTACAAGCTTTTCTTCTTGGTTCTTGGCTTTCTCTCTCTCCTCCATTGTAAACCTTGAAGAAGCTTTCCCTCTCCCTTTCCCCTCCTATGATTCTTGCATCTTTTTGAGGGATTTGAGCGAGGAGATCTAGATCTACAATACCCCCAAGTCAAATCCCTTCTTTGTGAAGGAATCATTGGGATCTAGATCTTGGAGAGTTTTGTGTTCTCCTCTTGTGTTCTTCCTCCCTTATTTCCCCAATAGCTTTTGTAGCTTTGTTGGAATTTGGGAGAGAAGGACTTGCCCTTGCATTTGGTGCATAGGTTTGAGTTCTACTCTTGTGTTTTTCCTCCCTTATTCCCCAATAGCTTTTGTAGCTTTGTTGGAATTTGGGGGAGAAGTACTTGCCCTTGCATTTGGTGCATAGGTTTGAGTTCTCCTCGGAGATTCGGCGAGTTCAAGCTTGTGAGCTTGTTTCTCTTGGGTTCCTTGGAACCCTAGGCAGTTAATAATGGTTGGATTGTTGACCTTTTGTGGTCTTGTAGCCTTTTGTGGCGTTGTTGGCCTTTTGTGGCATTGTTGGCCTGTTGTGGCTTTGTTGTTGGGAGCCTCCAATTGAGTTGTGGAGTTAGCCCCAATCTTGTACGGGTTCGGTGACCGCCCTCAAGCATCCCATAGTGGAGCAAGTGCCCGCCTTTTGTGGTGCGCACTTGGGAGAATAGGGTGAGCCTTTTGTGGCGTCGGTGAGTTGCGTGCTTCCGCATCCGGGGTGAGGCCTTGTGTGGTGTTGGGTGAGCATCGAGCCACCACACCTCGAGGTGAGCCATTTGTGGCGTTCGGAGAGCATTGCGCCATCGCACCTCTCCAACGGAGACGTAGCTTCTTTGGGAGTGAACTTCGGGAAACAAATCTTCGTCTCCGCGTCCATCGGTTATCTCTCAACCGAATCCTTTACTTATGCACTTTACATTGTGATAGCCATCGTGCTTGAAGTATTTATACCTTGCTATCACCTTGTTGCTTGTATTGCTTAGCAAAGGTTGTTGGTGCACCTAGGTGAACTTAGTGGCTAGGTTTTATGCTCAATAAATTAAACGTTAGTTTTATTCCGTATTTACTTGAGCCTAAACTGTAATAATTTTAAAAGCCTATTCACCCCCCCTCTAGGCGACTTCCTTTGTACTTTCACCTCCGTACTTGCTGCTCATGGTCCTCCTGTGTCGTCGGCCTCGTTGTGGTCTCCAGTACCGCCGATACTCTCTACTCCTCCGATCCAGGGCCAGAGTCAGCCTCAGCAGCCTCGTGGTATGACATCACCTCTTCGTCCTCCCTGCGCCTACTGTGGCAAGCCTGGCCACGATGCCTCTAGCTGCTGGAGGAGGGATCCTAGCTTATGTCAACAGTACCATGCTCGTAGGCAGGCTGGTTCTTCAGGATATTCTGCTGTTGCACTGTCTGATCAGGACATTCTTCGTGGTCTACTCGCTGCTACAGGCTCTTTCTCGTCGGGTACTACTGGTTCTGTGCCTAGCTCTTCTGGCATCGCGCGACCACCACCTCCTACACAGTCAGGTACGTCATCCTCGTGGTATCTGGATTCTGGAGCTTCTTTTCATATGACTTCTGCGTCCTCTATTCTTTCTGCTCTTCGCTCTCTTATTTCTCCTGTCTGTGTTATCACGGCTGATGGTACCTCTCTTCCTGTTTCCAGTCGAGGCACCCTTTCTATTTCATCTTGACGTTTCTCATGTTCCTAGTCTTAAGATGAAGCTTGACATGGTATCAGAGCCTAAGGTCTCGAGTTTGAGTCCTGGCTTTCGCAATTTATCCTAAAATTGTTGTTGACCCCTCTATGTCCACGTATAGGCCTCTTGAGTCATACGTGAGTTTCGCGCGTTGTCGCTCTCTTCCGGTTGCACGTGCTGACTTCTCCCCATCACACGTGAGAGGGGGTGTTGAAGTGTATAAGTGGATTGCACTAGCCATTTCCATCAGTTCGGACTTTTGGTTGCATTGTCTAGTGCATGAATCTTGACAATATACATGTATCAACAACAGTTAAAACTTAAGTGTGACCTGGAACACTCTTTCATTGAAGTTCACTGAGTTAAACTCATCCATTTTGGGCTGAGCAAGATCATCCACACGTCAAAACTGAAAACTAAGGAATACTCAAGGACAGGTTGTTCTGGCTCATATATGTTTAAATACCGTCAATGACAGACCAAAGAGTACCAGTGAACTCCCTTTCTATTAGCTTTGCTTCAAACACATTCTAGTTCTCTCTCAATTGCATACATCTCTTGGTTTTCCATCTTTCTTAACCTTTTCAATGGGTAAGTGAAAGAAAGTACAAGTGTGCAGACTAAAGAGTGCATGACATAAGGTAAAAGAAAGGGAAACACACAGTGAACTTCAATAGATGCTCAACTAGAATTAAGCTAGATAAGAGCTACACCACACGAAAGCTTGGCACGGAATTTCCACGGTCGATGGTTGTGGTACCAAGTAGCAAGTAGAAGAGGAAGAAGGGTACCCGAGGAGCTCACCGGAGGGGGTGTAGCCGAGGCCGAACGTAACCACTGCCGTGGCGCGGTGTCAGACGAGGAGGTAGTCAAATCTAGGAGCCAGCCGAGACCACCACCGCGCTCAAGGTGCGGGAGGCCATGGCCAGCCCAGAGACAACATCATGTATCATCACTGCACACAGGCTAAACACACGATAAATCAAGTGCAGGAGTTCTAGTTAAACATGTAGACTACAGCAGCTGATCCACAAGTGACCTGGCCTACAGCAGCAGATGCAACATAATAGTGTAGCTCTGCTTCTATCTATCAATTAATACCTTCATGTCTAAAACGGAGAAAAATAACTCTACTTTCTCTAGGCATGAAATGATACTTCTCTGGATGTAGACAATGTAAATATATAGTTCACAAAAGGAGTAGGTCATTTTCTAGGCACGAATGTGACAATAAATCAGGAACCATCAAAGACACAAGAGCTCAGACAGATATGTATGCAACAGCACATGGAAATCATATGATTCTTCGCTGAAAAAAACTGACACGCATAATGCGGGGGTGCAAGTTTAGACAGCAGTCTGACAGAATCCACCAAGAACTATGGACATACTAGGTCTACATATTCGTCAGATTCAACATTTATATATATAGCAACCTGAAACACTACAAGCCTCCATTCTGTTTTCTAACAGTAATCAACAAAAGTATCACAAATGGCAACAGCAAGAAGCACTAGTGCACCCCCCTCTAACACCGGTTTGGAGGGCCCTCTAACAGCGGTTGTAGAACCGCTGTTGAGGGTTCCTTGTTAGAGGGCCCCCCCCTTTAACATCGGTTCTTATACGAACCGGTGTTAAAGGGTGGCGCACGTAAATGGGCGCTTCGAGGACCCCCGGTGTTAAAGGTTTTACGCGCAGAGCAGCCTAAATCTCTGCCAGAGTTACGCCTGCCGTTCTAGGCGTATTTAGCGCGCATGGGACGGGGAGGAGGGGGAATCTATCGGGAGCGATATACACATACATCGTCATCGGTACATACGAGTACATGAATAATTAAGCAACTATTATTATACACAACATCGTCATTGTGTGGTATTCTCCGTAAACGTTGAAGCATCAAGTACAAGACAAACATGTTCAAGCATATATACAACGTTTATTTTGGTGGATATCTAAAGAGTTATCCGCCAAGCGTGGCGACCTCATCAAGTATGAACCCCGCCAATTCCTCTTGAATGGCTCGTATGCGTTCAAATGGTAGGAGTTGGTCCCGCATCCGTTCGATCTGAATATATATGAAGAATGGGGTCAATATATATATAAGAATAAAACTCAATACAATTGATGGTAATAAAATAATATTGTGTACTTTGTTTACTTACTCTAAGTTGTTCTAGTGCGGCTTGGCCCGTCGCACATATCGTGTTGCGAATGACCTCGCAAACATAGTACCCACATAAGTTATTGCCATGTCCCTGATGCGCGCACTTTACGAGAATAGAGAGTTCAATCAAAATAATAATCAATAAAGCATGATATAATGGAATTGGAAGCAGAATCAAAGAGATACGCAGACCTAGCTAGCTAGTATTACTTACATTTTGGTCTACAAATTTTAGTTCTTATGACCATTCACCCACGGCCCTGCCCGTGAACCTTTTCCAAACCCTGTCCGACAAAGAAAATGGATAAAGGAGTAATTAATTACTTGTTGTCACGAAAGTTGCCGATCTAGTGCGATAATATGATTGAAATTACCTCTGGAGCATCTCTCTAAAGTCTGCCCATATCTCTTTTTCTTTTCGTAACGAGTCCATGACAAGGACTTTTCCTGAGTCGGGTTGAATGACTAGCAGAATAAAGTAGAACCTACGCACGCATAACTCATCATCGTTACACTTAACATCGAGTAAGCGAAGCAGAATGTGTACAAGAGAGGGTAATGATACTCACAGAAGTTGTCGTAATAGTATTTCCCTTTTGGTTTGTTGTCTCGGTAAAGACCTTAGCAAGTAATCTTACATTTGCCGGGTTTGTGTTTTACCATTTGTTCATGAACTCTATTTGGGTCAACGAACCCAATGTCAAAAGGGCCTCCTTTCATGCATTCCATAACCTTTTTCCTGCATAATAGTATATACATATATGGTGAGCATATATATATATATATACATGCAATTAATGAAGTGAATGAGATGAGATAGAAATTACAGAAATAGTACTTACACACAATAAAGGCTGATGGCAGCTTTGTCGAGTTCCTTCTGATTGAATAGAAAATGCAAGTCTTGAATGTTGAAGTCGATCTCGTCGTCTCCGCACAAGAAAATCTTATCTCTTATATGCGCCGTGATCGATTCTTCATTTCTCGTCTTGCAGAAATCAAGGTACCACTTGTGCAATCTTCGCATCTTTGTTGGTAGATTCTTGAGCTCCTCTTTCTTGACGAGATTCTTCCCATACTTCCATGGCTGTATGGGGTTGGCATCGCATTTGGGCAAGTTGTTTCCCATGATGTTCAAGTATGCAATGTAAGTCATCCCCATCTCATTGGCCTTTCTTTGTAGCTCTGCCTCGTAATCATTTACGGGAGGAGCGTCCCGTGTGTCGAACAGTTGGAGCGGGGCGCATGATTGGTTTTCCTGCTCTCCGAGCATGGGAACTGTTTTTTAAGTGCCGCACGATCGCTACTTTCAGTCTCCCCACGGCTCCTTGCACCCCCTTCAAAATCTAGCGCTCGTAGTCCCAAGACAAGTGGGTTTTCGTGTTTCAAAGATTATTGTAAAACTTCTCCACCACCGGATCTATTTTCTCCTTTGGCTCGGCCCGTCTAGGTGCAAAGAATTTCTTGACCTCTTCTTCCAAGATCTTATTGGTCTCCTCGTCGCTTGGATTCCACGGTAAAACCGGCAATGGCTTGGCGGAAGGCTGCGTGACGTAGTTTTTTGAACTCTTTGGCGTACGGTTTCCTGCGGATTTCTTTGTGGCAGTGCTAGTGATGCTCTTCATGGCAGTGCTCTTCCGATTATGTTGAGGAGATGGCTGAAGCGCCGGAGATGGCGACGGCAGAGATGGCTGGCCGGAGATGGCTGCCGCGAGAGAGATGGTCAAGCAGGAGATGGCTGCCGCGCAGGAGATGGCTGAAGCGGCTCAGACTGTTGACACTGTGGAGACGGCGGGGGGTGCCAGTGGCCTCCAATTTGGAAGCACGATGTGTTCCTTCTTCCAAAGAATGGTTGTTTTCACTGCAAATTTTAGTTGAGTTTCCCCTTCACCTGTAGCATGGTCAAGCTGTGCTTCCTCATATTCCTTCACAACCGCATCCACCCCGACAATAGCATAGCCATCTGGAATCGGTCGGCAGTGGTAAGTTCCACCACCTATAGGAGGTAACGCATAGACGACAACCACCTTAATGGATAAGCCCATTAATCTCACATACAGCTCAGCGTGTTCGCTCTCCGTGATCTCATCCACGGGGTATCGAGGACCCGCCATTTCAAGCGTGGGCTGCACGTTCTCCGTGGAAGCCACGCTGCTTTTCCGCGCAGAGTCTGGGCCGCCGGCAGCTTCCAATGCAGGCTCTTCGTGCCGCTGAGATGGGCCGGTAGCTTGATGGCTCTGTTGTGCATTCACTTGCGCCTGCAGCGCCACAAGTGCATGTTCTATCTGTGTCATCCGCTCTGTACGCTCTTTTTCTTTTCTGCCGCGCCATCTGTAAGAGTCGCCCCACTCGGCAAACCCATCCTTCCACGTCATACCCCCTGTGCCTCGTGCATGTCCAGGGTGTTCTTTTTTACCGATGGCGCGTGTGAGCTGGTCATTCTCTCTGTCGGGATGGAAGGTCCTGGCGGCTGTTTCCTCGTATGCCGTGATGAGTTCAGTGACGGGTTTGGCAAGGAGTGTTGGGAAGATACACATTCCTGTTTCTGGGTCCAACCTTGCCCCGATTCCGTAGAACCAAGTCTTTGCACGTAGGTCCCACCCATCTGTCTGGGGTGTGATCCCTCTAGCGCGCAGGGCCTTCTCAACTTCCTCCCACTTAGGCCTCTGAGATATGTAGCCACCTGACCCCGTCCTCTGGTGTTATTCCTTCTTCTGGGCATTTAGCGTATTGGTTTCTGACCTCTTTTTAGCTATAGCACCTTCCTTATATGCCACAAATTTTCGGGCCAGTGAGGTCTTATCTTCGCATAATATGCGTCCTCGAAATTTGGAGTCTCGCGAGCTTTGACAAATTTGTTCAATTTTGTCTTCCAGTTGCAGAAAGCGTCAGCCATCTTCTTTAGAGTCCACTCTTTGACTTTTTCCTTTATAACCGGTTTGTTTTCATCCTCCTCTGGCGGAAGGGTGAAATTTACCAACAATGAATTCCAAAGCGTTTCTTTGGATCTTTCATCGATAAAGGTACCGTCGCCCTTCTTTGGCTTATTCCAATATTCAATTATGATTGGGATTTGGTCCCTAACAAGAACTCCAGCCTGACGTACAAATTTTTCTGCAGCCTTCTTGGACTCCATCGGCCTGCCATTAACATGGACTGCTTCGATCGTGAACTTTGCACGATCTTTCAACCGATGGCTCGCGCCTCGCTTGATCTTTTTTGTAGAAGATGGTTGCTGGCTGGTCGATCCAGAGGGCTAAAAGAAGAAAGAAGCGTTAATTAATACATGTAGAAGAAGATTGTTGGTGGAAGTCAGCAGAGGCTTAATCAATGCATATACCTCGCCGGACTTTGTAATCACTAAATTGCGTTCACCGGAGTCTTCATATTCTCCATGACTACTTGAGCTGTCATCATGTCCCTCCAAGTTCAGATATTGTGAGGTGTCCTCATCGATAATGTTCTCCATTATTTCTTCTTCTTCAAGGTTTCTACTAAGTGGATCCATAGTTTCTAAAACAATAATATTATCTAGAGTAAGAGAGTAAACATTCAAGTGGACTTGGATTCATACACAAATATATATATTATTCATACAAAAATATACAAATAAATACACAAATGAAATTAAAACCCTAAGGATGCTTGATCATTTTAAACGAGTTCCGAGGGGTCCAAACCCTAATTCGGAGAAATCCCGGATACATATGAGAGGGGCTAGCTATAGTGGCTGACCGGAGGATGCTCCAGAAAGCGGCGGCTGGCGGCGTTGGAGAGCGACCTAGGGCGCGCGAGGTAGCGTGATGCGGCTTACCTAAAACGGGCGTTGTTCGAAAGAGGAGGCCGAGGCAAGCATTATAGTGGCGGCGCCGCCTGAGTATGGTCACCGGAGCGACGGCAGCGACGGCAAACAACTTGGCAGAACAGATACAATGTGGAGGGGATATCCCTTTTATAAAGCAGATCAAAATAAGCAAGAAAAACCGCGGAGAACCTAAACTTGCCACCGAAGTCAATGAGCCAAGATCAGGATGAGTCAGAGCTCCACAACGACGCACTCAAGAGGGTAACGACCAATGAGACCTATGGTAAAGGGTTTTCACCTGGAGCCCTGTGACGAAGAAGGTAGCAGCATCGGCCCCTGATAGCAGTACCGCATGCAGCATCGCCGCCGCTGAAAAACCTCCGCACCGCTCCCGTCTTCTGCCCGCCGTTGTCCCCAAGATAGGCCCAGATCGGGGAGAAGCCGACGCCGCCAAAGAGCTGCCCTTGTCCACCTTCTAAGGCCGCCACCGACATCCGCGAACTCTAGCCACCACTCCGACGACACATCGCATCACCAAAGAGAGGACGCCGTGCCGTCGTTGCCGGACACACCTGACCGAGAAGGACCATGCATACCCGACATCGCCGCATACCGCCATGGCTACCACGGAGCTCTGGTCGAGCTCGTCCTGAGCTCGCACCACCTAGGCCGCCCCTTGTGAGAGAGCCGTCCCCGTCTGCTGGCCTGGGCCATCCCCATCGCGTCGCGCCGCCAGACGCCACCGGACACTCATGCCTCCATGTGCATGCGCCGCCACCTCCATGTGCAAAATGTGCTCAGCAAGGGAAAGCAGAGGAGGACGAGAAAGCTCACCACGAAAACGCAGGCGAAGGGAGTTCTTAGGGCCCGTAGCAAGCGTCGCCGTTCACGCCGGATGGCGTGGCGGTGGCGGTGGCGGTGTTGGCGCGCGCGGGGGCGACGGCGGCTCCGATCGAGTTGGCGATGGCGGCCGACGCGAGGGCGGCGAGGGCTGGACGGCGCCGGCGGCTCTCCTCTCTGTTTTTCTCTGCGCGGCTTTCGATCTGGCTCTGGGGGAAGAAGGAAGGGGAAGGCCCGCATTTAATACCCCCCTTTAACACCGGTTCGGGGCTGGAACCGGTGTTAAAGGGGGGGATTCGTTCAGCACTTTCCCCTTTAACACGGTGTTAAGAAATGTCTTGTGCAAACATAAATGCGCCCCCCTTTAACACCGGTTCGTGGCTGGAACCGGTGTTAAAGGGGGGCATTTATTTCATGCATTAAAGGGGTGGGGGCATTTATAATTCAAAAAATAGGATATGAATTTAGAAAATTCATATCTTATTCATTTCAACTCAGAAAAATATGAATAATATATCATAATTTTCAGAAAAATAATATCTATCCATTCATGTAAAAACATTTTATATTTACTTTAGATGAAAATTTTCAAAATGATTAAAACACTTACATATAAATTTTGATTATTCAATTCAAACAAAAATAAATTGTCAAATCCTAAAACTTTGAACATAAGAAATATTAAGCATCTAAAAAGGAATTTAACCCTATTTTATTAGAGCAAATCTTACTGGATGCAGGTTCGGAAGAAATCGGCGATACCCTAGGTACACAACCTTATTACATTTATCCAAATATACACTTTCAGTCTCATCTAAACAGTGTGTGCATGCATCGTATCCCTTGTTTGTCTGCCCTGAAATGTTACTAAGAGCAGACCAATCATTGATGGTTACGAAAATCAATGCTCGTAGGTCAAATGGCTCCCCTTTGTGCTCATCCCACCTCATTACCTGGTTTGGCCCATACAGTAAAAGTTCTTCAACTAATGGCCTTAGGTACACATCAATGTCGTTTCCGGGTTGCCTCGGGCCTTGGATGAGCACTGGCATCATAATGAACTTCCTCTTCATACACAACCAAGGAGGAAGGTTATAGATACATAGAGTCACATGCCGAGTCTTTGTGGCGCAGCTCTCACCAAAAGGATTCATGCCATCTGTACTTAGACCAAAACTTAAGTTCCTGGCGTCACGTGCGAAGTCCGAGTACTCTCGCTCGACTTTTCTCCACTGTGACCCATCAGTGGGGTGTCTCAACATCGCGTCTTTCTTACGGTCTTCCATGTGCCATCGCAACAACTTGACATGCTCTTTATTTCCAAAGAGACGTTTTAACCGTGGTATTATAGGAGCATACCACATAACCTTGGTAGGAACCTTCTTCCTAGGGGCCTCGCCCTCAACATCGCCAGGATCGTCTCGTCTGATCTTATACCGCAGTGCAGTGCATACCGGGCATGCATCCAAATTCTCGTACTTCTCACCGCGGTAGAGGATGCAGTCATTAATGCAGACATGTATCTTCTGCACGTCTAATCCTAGAGGGCAGACAACCTTCTTTGCTTGGTATGTACTGTCGGGCAACTCATTATTTCTTGGAAGAAGATTCTTCATTTTTACCAACAACTTTGAAAATGTTGTCAGTCACACGTTCTCGCCTTCCATTACAACAAATTCATGTGGTACCTAGCTTTTGTGGCCATCTTCGCAAGTTGGATACAACAATGTTTTGTGATCCTTTAACATCTCGCTTCTCCTTCTCCTTTTCGGTTTCACATTCTTCCTTTGCATCAAGAATGGCCCGACCAAGATCGTCATCGGGGCCCATCTACGCCTCTTGATCTTCATTATCTACCCCGTTCTTGATTATCATCATATTCAGGATACATATTATGATAGTTATCATCATCCTCTTCTTCTTCGTTGTCTTCCATCACAACCCCTTTTTCTCCGTGCTTGGTCCAACAATTATAGCTGGGCATGAAACCAGATCGAAGCAGGTGGGCGTGAATGGTTCTGGTATTTTAGTAGTCTTTCTTGTTCTGACAACAGTGAACACACGGACATCACATAAAACCATTGTGACCACGGTTTGCATTAGCCACAACGATGAAATTTTGGAGGCCCGTAATATACTCGGAAGTGCGACGGTCACCGTACATCCATTGCCGGTTCATCTGCATTAATATATAGTATATATCAAAAATTAATAGGAAGATGACCATTTATATATATAGTACATCAATGACACATGAAAGGATAGTTGTCGACCTCGACCGAGAAAGAAAGAGCAACGAGAAAACTTATTTTGAGCTCTCGGGCATTTCACCGAACACCTCTTGTGCATATGAAAAAAACATAAACTAGCACTCTTCACACCCTCTTGCTAGGCTCCAAAATGAGATAGTGAAAAAATGGAAGAGTGGGGTGTGGGCTGCGGTGTCTTATATAGCCCCCTCTTTAACACCGGTTCAAGCCACGAACCGGTGTTAAGGGAGGGACTGCGCGGGCCACTGGTGCATGGTCTTTTAACACTGGTTCGTGCCGCACGGGCCACGCTGGTACGCCCACCCCCCTCCCCCCTTAACACCGATTCGTAGAAAAACCAGTGTTAAAGCCCTTTTTCAGGATCAACAAAAGGCCTCATTTTCAAAAGGCCTCGTTTCCACCAGTGAAGGCAGCATACTATATTGGCCATTTCGTGTCGTTGGCTCGAGCATACCGAAGACTCACATTTAGTTTGCTACTCAATTATCATTGTTGATTAAGTAGAAGTTTAGACAAACCTCAGGCAACAAACATCAAGTCACTGAAGAGCAGAATAAAATACTCGTACTGAGGTTCACTTACTAGCAAACTTCGTTCACATGTGGGAGGCAACATTACCTGGTCATTATCTTAGAATAAAATACTACTTGGACTGAAGTTATCTGGTACAGCAATCAAATACTACTCGTAAACCATATGCACTGTAATCCGGATTCGAATCCGCAGCCGCAGCCCGCAATCACAGTAGCAGTCCCGATTCGACCCCCTTTGGGTTTAGATCACACAAGGATATTGATTCCTTCTCGATTTCAATCTCCGTGTTGCCATCGGAGGCGGAACCCAAGCCGCTGTATATCTGCCAACGAGATCTCCTGATTTCGCCGGAGAAGAGCGATTTCTGAGCCATCAGCTGCGTGATTGACGGCGGCCAAGCGCAACAGGTTCTTCCCGGGCCTCATTTTCCTCTAGATCTACGCTGGAGCCATGGGGGTGAGTTCCTTGCCCTTTATTTCCCTCTAGATCTTTTATTTTCTCTAATCAAGTTTGTGACGACATAGAAATTGCATCTTTACGACTGAATGGAAATTGTAACTCTGAGAATTGAAGCAAAATTGCTGCTTTCGTAATTGCAATGCTTTGTTTGAAAAAATATACTCTATCAAGTTTGTACTACGTTGAAATTACGTCTTTGTAATCCTATAGGAATTGCATCTTTGCGACTAGTGTGAAAACAGCTCTTATTTGTCTCCATTGCCAAATGCAGAAACGCAATAATAATAGACAAGTTCTTCTCAGGCCTCGGCAGATCTACAAGGGAGCCATGGGGGTGAGTCCTTTTGTCCCTCTAGATCCATCCAATCGAAGTTGCTTCATTAATAACTCTGGGCAAAGTTTCCCCCTTAATATAAGTTACCATCCACTGATCACTTATAGTACCCCAAACATCCGACTGCATTTTCCAACTAAAATAAAAAATTGACTGCCGATACTGCATTGTACTCCCTCCGTTTGGAAATATAAGATGTTTTAGGTTTGTGAAGGAGATGTATCTAGACACATTTTAGTGTCTAGATTCATTTGAACCTATACACTAAAACGTGTCTAGATACATCTTCTTCACAAACCTAAAACATCTTATATTTCTAAACGGAGGGAGTACATAAACTTGGAGCTTATTTATGGCAAAATGTTTCTTCTGGACTATATAAAAATCGCAATCTGTAAGAAAATTGCATCTTGGAGACTGAATCAAATTTGCTTCTTTCATTATTGCAAGTATACTACTCCCTCCGTCCCAAAACAGATGTCTCAAATTTGTCAAAATTTGGATGAATCTAGACACTATTTAGTATACAGATTCATCCAAAATTTGAAAAACCTAAGACATCTATTCTTGGACGGAGGGAGTACATAAAAAATAAACATCTCTGTGACTAGTGTGAAACCAACTCTTATTTCTCTCAATGCCAAATGCAGAAAAAAAACAATACAGATGATAGGCTCAGCGCGTTGCCTGATGACATTCTGGTCAACATTCTTGACAGACTCAATGCTCCTGAGGCTGCAAGAACCAGCATCCTCTCTAGACGGTGGAGTCAGCTCTCTGCCGAGCTCTCTCGGCTTATTATAAATGCTCGGGACTTTGTGCCTGAGGGTGTGACGATTACCAACATCTCTTTTGATCACATGAATGCAGCTGCTGCTGAGGCAACGAAGAATATGCTGGCACGCAGAAATCCAGGTGAACACACCATCAGTCTCCTGTCGACGGCGTTCTTCTTGAGAGATGGTGTCTCCAAATCCATCGGACATGCTGTTGGCATTGCCATGGTGACACACAAGATTGAGAAAGTTGAATTCACAGTTCTGACAGAGAAGAAACGCCTGCAGTGCACTATTGATGAAATGGAGAAGTATGGGGCACAGTTCGTATCATTTTTTAGCGGGTGTCTGGATGCATTTTCTGGTCTGACACGGCTCTACCTGGAGAATTTGAGATTAGCTGAACGTGACTTCGTTTCCACCATTGTTGCCACTTGTAAGCAGTTAAAATATTTAGGTTTTGTCAATTGCGAGACAGAGATGTGGATGACGCACGAAGTTGAGCATGCAGAACTCAGTGAGCTCAGTTTTGAGGATTGCACTTTTGGTAAAGTGGAACTCAAGTGGCTCCCGAGACTCACTCGAGTAAAGTTTGAGATTTGGAGATTCTTCGTAGAGCTACCGCTGTCATTTGGTCATGTCCCATTGCTGGAGGCTGTGACCCTTATACACATTGCTCATAGTTGGCACAAAATGGTCAAATTAAGCACGTTACTTTTTGAGACCTCTGTAAAAGAGCTGCACTTGGGATTTAGATGCGAAAAGGTAATTTGGGATGATTGATTTGTTCTGTCTTCACTTAATTCTCTACTCATCCAATCATCATGTGTTTATTATTGATGCAGATTTGGGTTGAACCAGAGTGTCTGACCAGAAGGCTGGCATCTGCGTTCCAGCAACTTAGGATTGTCAATCTAGATTGCATTCCTGAAGGGTATGATCTCACATGGACAATGTTCATTCTGGAAGCTGCGCCATCGCTGGAGGAGTTGTACATGACGGTATGTTCAACCCAAAAGCTTGTTGTATGGTTTTCATTTTGAGCGGTTTGCTCTATTATTATTTCTGCACGTGTGCTTTCACTTGGAGTAGAGATGTCGTGGTGGGAGAATTAGCCTGTTCCATTTACCTCTGTCCTATGCAGGTAATGGATCACCCATGTGAAATGCAAATGGATGAGGAGGAAAGGAGGAGACGCCTGTATAGCGAAAATAAGGGTGTAGAGTGGGAATCAACGAGTAGTACATCAAATTTCAAGCACCACCATCTTACCAAGCTCATAATCTTCTGCTTTGAGTCTTGCATGGTGAGTTATGTGAGGCGTGTGATGAGAGCAGCGGTGAATCTGAAGGATGTCTACCTGTATGATAGACTGACATGTGATGACTGTGAAGACCTGGAACCTCTGAAGCCTACTACGTTCCCGCTGTCAAAGAAGCATAGGTGTTCAATGAGGAAGCAGATGACCCAGGGCTTCGAGTCACATGCCAGGATTCGCTTCCTCGATCATGCTGTAATGGCGGATGATCATTCCGAGATGATACTGTATTAGTGTTTTCGTTAAAGGCTGCCTGAGAAGATAGCTGAAGGCTTTTCTGCAAGTTTGTTTAATTTAATGGTCCGGTCCACATAAATGTTTGTACTCTTATGACTTGTGTCAGGTTCTGTTGTTTGATTTTGATTCTATAGCTGCAGTGCCTTGTATAATCAAAACCAGTTGGAAGAAATTGTGGCACTATTGCAAATCATTCCATGAATTCGAGGATTTCTGAATTCTCTTGTACTGTAAGTGTATTAGTTTTTCCTTTTTAGCTGGAATATCACAAGAGCTCTACAAATTCAGAGTAGCAATGTTTGAATCTTTCTGTAGGCAGGAATTTCATCTAACCAGATACATTCTCGCAAGTTCTTTATCACACAAGTGAGCTGCAGTATGTGTAGCCATATTTACATACAACTCACGCAGCAGGACAGAGTGCGGCTGTTTTCCTCAGAAAAAGGTCTTTGTACGACTCCATCTTCCATTCACATTCCCTCAATCCGGATTCGAATCAAGTCTCGCAGCAGTCCCAGTTCGACCCCCTTCCGGTTTAGATTCCTTCTCGATTTCAATCTCCGTGTTGCCACCGGAGGCGGAACCCAAACCGCTGTACTACATCGAAAACAACTCTTATTGTGATCCTATAGGAATTCCATCTTTGTGACTAGCGTGAAAACAACTCTTATTTGTCTCCATGCCAAATGCAGAAACGCAATGATTGTAGACAAGTTCTTCTCAGGCCTCGGCAGATCTGCGCTGGAGCAATGGGGGTGAGTTCCTTGTCCTTTTTTCCTTCTAGATCCATCCAATCGAAGTTGCTTCATTAAAACATGAACTTATTTGTGGCAAAATTATCAAGTTTTTATCTTCTGGATTATACATAAAATACAGAAGTGCATCTTCAAGAACGAATCAAACTTCTAATAATTGCAGTTTTATTTTCCGCAAAAGCATTTCTAGATTGTATCTAGTCCTGCATCAAAATTCTATCTTTTTTCCTAGCTTGATTTAAACCGACCCTTATTTCTGTCCATGCCAAATGCAGAAAAAAGGCAATACAGATGATAGGCTCAGCACGTTACCTAATGACATTCTGGTCAACATTCTTGACCGACTCAATGTCCCTGAGGCTGCAAGAACCAGCGTCCTCTCTAGACGCTGTAGTCAGCTCTCCGCCGAGCTCTCTCGACTTGTAATAAATGCTCAGGACTTTGTGCCTGAGGGTGTTTCAAGCCCCGAAGTCTCTGGTCATGGTTTGGTTCGGATGAATGCAGCTGCTGTTGAAGCGACAAAGAACATACTGACACGCAGAAATCCAGGCGAGCACACAATCAGCCTCCTGTCAACGACGTTCTACTTGAGAGATGCTGTCCCCGTATCCATCGGACATGCTGTTGGCAATGCTATGGCGACACACAATATTGAGAAAGTCGAATTCACTGTTTTGACAGAAAAGGAATACCAGCAGTGTACTTTTGATGGTATAGTGGACTATGGGGCACGGTTCCTGTCATTTTTTAAGGAGTGTCAGGTTGCATTTTCTGGTCTGACGCGGCTCTACCTGGAGAATTTAAAGTTTGCTGAATCTGACATGGTATCCAATATCCTCGTCACTTGCAAGCAGCTAAAATATTTAGGTTTTCTCAATTGCCAGACAGAGAGTTGGATGCCACTCCAAGTTGAGCATGCTCAACTCGGCGAGCTCAGTTTTAAGGATTGCCGTTTTGGCAATGTCGAACTCAAGTGGCTCCCGAGACTCACTCGAACAAACTTTGCGTATTGGATTAATTACAAGGACCTACCACTGTCATTTGGCCATGTTCCATTGCTTGAGGTTGTGACCCTTATAAATCGTGCTGTCAGTTGGCATGAAATGGTCGAGTTAAGTACATTACTTTTTGAGACCTCTGTAGTCGAGCTGCACTTGGGGTTTAGATATGAAAAGGTAACCGGAGATGATTGCTTTGTCCTTGCCTCACTTGGTTCTCTACTTATACTATGATGATGATGATGATGTGTTCATTGTTGATGGCAGATTTGGGTTCAACCAGAGTGTCTAACCAAAAGGCTGGCGTCTGCGTTCCACCGACTAAGGATTGCCAATCTAGATAGTATTCCTGAAGGTTACGATCTTATGTGGACAATGTTCATTCTGGAAGCTGCACCATCGCTGGAGAAGCTCTGCATGACGGTATGCTCACACCGAAAGTTTGTCCTACTGTTTTCTGTTGGACACCTGTGCTTTCACTTGGAGCAGAGATGTCTCGGTGGGAAAATTAACCTGTTCCATTTACCTCTGTCCTATGGGTGGAATAATGCAGGTAATGGATCACCCATGTGAAATGCAAATGGACGAGGAGGAAAGGAGGAAACGCCTGTATAGCGAAAATAAGGGCGTAGAGTGGGAATCAGCGAGTAGTACATCAAATTTCAAGCACCACCATCTTACCAAGCTCATCATCTTCTGCTTTGAGTCTTGCATGGTGAGTTATGTGAGGCGTGTGATGAGAGCGGCGGTGAATCTGAAGGATGTCTACCTGTATGATAGACTGACATGTGATGAGTGTGAAGACCTGGAACCTCTGAAGCCTACTACGTTCCCGCTGTCAAAGAAGCATAGGTGTTCAATGAGGAAGCAGATGACCCAGGGCTTGAGTCACATGCCAGGATTCGCTTCCTTAGCAGTGCTGAAACTCAGGAAGACCATGAAGCAATGATACTAAATTAGTGTTTTCACTAGAAAGACTGCCTGAGAAGGTAGCTCAAGGCTTTTCAGGAAGTTTGTTTATTTTAATAAAGCGGTCCAGCCCGCATAATGTTTGTACTGTATTATGATGAGTTGTGGTGGGTTTTCTTATTTGGTTTTGCTTTTATTTTATAGCTGCAGCGGCACAGTGCTTTGTATAATAGTACTAGTAATAAAAATCAGTAGTAGTAGTGTATGAAACTGCGTCTATTGCATGGATAGGAGAAGCGAGTTATTTCTGTTGTGCCGTGAGTAAATTTTAGACACAGCTTGGAGTGTCGCACAATTCTGTTTTGATCCAACAACGCAGAGGAGGTAGGACCCTGTTTTGCTCCTGAACTTCACAATTCTGTAGCCATATCGGTACAACACTCCCTCCCCGCGTCGCTCCCGGTGGTTGGCTAGGGACCCTAGATCCGCCGCCGCCACCTCCTCGTTGCCGGGCAAAGGCCACGTGGCCGGTGGTGACAGACGGCGCGGCGTGGTTTGTGGAGATGGATGTGCTATTTAGACAATCCAGCGATCTTACTCATCTAAATATATTTTACTCCTCTATTCACAATGAAACCGAGAAAGCTCTAGTGTTTTGCTCGTATTGTCACTCCATTGTAATGCATACATACATACATACATACATACATACATACATACATACATACATACATACATACATACATACATACATAATGCTTTTAAAGCGTATTGTTCCAGTCCCAGAACCTATGTTTTGTATTGGCCTAAACTGGACTGGAAAATGGAACCAATTCCTCACTGCTATGATTACTCACGCTATGAGCGCCGGCCTGCTTCCTGCTGGGTTATCGACGCTATTGATAAGCGTAGACGGGCGTTTCTCTGGGCTGGCGATGAACGATGCTCTGGCGGCGATTGCAAAGTTGCCTGGCCGGAAGTCTGCACCCCCAAAAAATTTGGCGGTCTTGGCATCTTATCTCTTCATGCTCAGAACAAGGACCTCCTGGCAAAATTCCTTACTAAGATCCACTCCACTTCTTCTGCTCCTTGGGCTTACTGGTTCTGCCGTCGCTACGGCTGGGCTGAGGATCGCGACCTTGGCGATATCCACTTCCTTGACACCCCTGTCTGGAAAAATATCGTGGCAGGTCTGGCTTCCTCCCGTAACTGCTCCACTGTCACTCTTGGAGACAGGACCTCCACCGCCTTCTGGCTCGACAGATGGCTGAATCCCCTCCCTCTCTTTGAAAGGTTCCCTGTCCTTTTTCCCACTCTACCCGTCCTAATGCTTTTGTATCTGCGATTTTCTTCGGCGGCCTAGCTGCCACTCTCACCTCTCGTCTCACCAACGCTGCCTCCACGGAGCTGACGACCCTAAACAATGATCTTCACGCTCTCGAGCTTCGGAATGCCATACATGACAACCGAGTCTGCCGCTACTCTAACAAATGTCTCTCTAACAAAGGTTTCTATGCCAACTCTTTTAGCAATCTGCAGATTGACGACCAGGCTCCAAAGATTTGGGGGAACGCCGCTCCCCTAAAATGTAAGATCTTCCTCTGGCTGCTGCACCGATGTCGCCTCCCCACCAACGACCGGAGGTTCAGGCATCAGCTCTCCTCCAGCAATGCTTGCCCTTCCTGCACTCAAATTGAAGACACCACCCACCTGTTCTTGGGGTGCACCCGCGCCAGCCAAGTCTGGGACCTCTTCTTCCCGGTCGGCTCCACCACCTTCTCCAATATTGAAGAACTCTGGGACTCCCGAGCTTGCTCTTATGCCTGTTAGGAATAGGCAACTTGTATTCCTCTGGGGGAAAAGGCCACAATATATAGTACATATACATGTGGAAATATGCAGGAAGACCCCCTAACAAGTGAGGACATACAATATACAAATATACATCTAACACCCCCCCCCTCAAACTCATGGTGGCTCCACACCACTGAGTTTGGAGAGAAAGAATGTATGCTGCGCCATGGTCTGTGCCTTCGTAAAGAAATCCGCCAACTGTAACTCTGAAGGCACATCAAGCGCAACAACCCGAAACTCGCACTGAGCACGTGTATAGAAATCATCAACACCAATATGCTTGGTAAGCTCATGCTTGACCGGATCACGTGCAATACTAATAGCACATGTACTGTCAGACAAAACCATAGTGGGTGTAGTAATAGAGACCCCAAATTCCGCAAGTAACCACCATAACCAGGTCACCTCAGCAGTCAACAAGGCCATAGCACGCAACTCAGCCTCAACACTCAAACGAGAAACCGCTGTCTGTTTCTTCGTCTTCCAAGCAATGAGCAAACCACCAAGAAACACACAGTAAGAAGAAAGTGAACGGCGATCCGAAGGATCACTCGCCCACGTAGCGTCCGAATAGCACTGGAGCTGGAGGGAGCTGGAATGAGGAAAGAAAATGCGACGAGTGATCGTACCACGAATATAACGAAGAACACGGAGAAGATGACTATAGTGAACAGTGGTAGGAGCGGAAACAAACTGACTCAGAATATGAACAGGATAAGAGATGTCAGGATGAGTGACAGCAAGATAAACAAGACTCCCAACAAGATGACGATAACGCATCGGATCAGGAAGATGATCACCATCAGTAGGGTGAAGCTTAACATTAAGCTCCATAGGGTCTCAACAGTGCGCTCATCCCCAAGAGCAGCACGAGCAAGAAGATCCTGAATATACTTTTCCTAGGAGATGTAAAAGTCATCAGAAGTGGAGGAAACCTCAATTCCAAGAAAGCATCGAAGAGGACCAAGATCAGTCATGAGAAACTGATCACGAAGAGGAGCCTTAACAAAGGCGATATACTCAGAATCATCACTAGTAATGATCATATCATCAACATAGAGAAGAAGAAGAATGCGTCCACGAGGAGAAGTGTGAACAAACAGTGCTGGATCATGAGCACTAGGAGAGAAACCAGCAGCAGTCACTACAGAGCAAAGCGCTCAAACCAAGCACGAGGGGGATGTTTAAGGCCATAAAGAGAACGTCGAAGACGACAAACCATCCCCGCGGGAACAGAATACCGAGTAGGAGGCTATATATAAACCTCCTCACTCAACTCACCATTGAGGAAGGCGTTCTGAACATCAAGCTGGGACACAGACCAGTGACGAATAGAAGCAACAACAATAAGAGTACGCACAGTGGTCATATGAGCCATAGGAGAAAAGGTCTCATCATAGTCACGACCATGCTCCTGCTGAAAACCACGAGCCATAAGACGCGCTTTATAGCGCTCAAGAGATCCATCAGAGCGGGTCTTAATCTTATAGACCCACTTACACGTGATAGGACGAACACCGGGAGGGGAAGAAACAAAATCCTAGGTGCCAGTGCGCTCAAGCGCAGCAATCTCATCAGCCATGGCCAGCTGCCATTCAGGATGATTCTCAGCATCCCGATAAGAATTCGGCTCGGAGGCAACAGAAAGACCATACTGACTAGGAGAGTAACAGTTGGGGGAACGACGCTGACGAACAGGACGAGTAGAGGGAAGCTCATCAAAGGAAGAAGACTCATGAGACGACGAGGAAGAAGGAATAGCAGAGGAAGTCTCCGGAGAACGAGGAGAACTAGGAGAACTAGACGGAGAAGAGGAGGATGGCGCCGAAGAAGAGACATCAGGGAGAGGGGGTCCTGAAGAAGACACAATAGGAGGAGAAGGAGGTGTGTCAGGAAAAAGAAGAAAAGAGATATCTTCCACCGGGTAGGTACCAACGGTGGGACGAGGATAGAAAGGACGCGTTTCATCAAAAGTAACATCACGAGAGATACGCATCTGATGACCAACGGGGTCCCAACAGTGATAACCCTTATGCTCATCATTGTATCCAAGGAAGACACACTCAACAGACTGAGCGGTCAGTTTGGTGCATTCGCGAAGAGCAAGGAGAACATAGCAAACACAACCAAACAAGCGAAACATGGAGTAGTCTGGAGAATGTCCAGATAGACGCTCAAGAGGAATACCACCCTGCAAGGCGGCAGAGGGCTGAATATTGATGAGGTAAGTCGACGTAGCGATAGCCTAAACCCAGAAATGCGGAGGAAGGGAAGAAGCAATCATCATGGCACGAGTGGTCTCAAGAAGATGGTGATGCTTACGCTTAGCAACACCATTCTGGGCATGGGCGCCAGGACAGGAGAACTGAGCAAGAGTACCCTACTCAGCAAGAACACCTCGCAACATCTGGGAGATATACTCACCAGCAGAATCAACACGAAACACACGAATGGGTGTAAAATATTGAATACGGACCATGGCCGCAAAACGCTGATATATGGAGAGCACTTCGCTGCGAGAGCACATAAAATACAACCAAGTGTACCGAGAAAAATTATCGATGAATAAAATATAGTAGCGATGGCCCCCTTTCGAAGCGAAAGGAGCTGGAGCCCAAACATCGGAATGAACTAAATCAAAAGGTCGCTGAGATACAGACGCGCTAGTAGGATAGGGAAGCTGAATCTATTTTTTCAACCTACAGCCCTGACAATGTAAAGACCCATCTCCTGAGACAGACCCCAGAAGACCACGATGAACTAATGACGACAGGCGAGAGTCACAAAGGTGACCAAGACGATGATGCCATTGCTGAAAGGAGCTGGTAGCAGAGGCGACGACCGGAGAAGAACTGGCAGATGAAGTGGCATCGGAAGGAACACAAAGCCAGTCTAACTCCCAAAGTCCAGAAGAGTCACGACTGCGAGGGCCAGCTCCAACCAGGGCCTGTGTGCGACGATCCTGGACAACACAAGAATCAACATCAAGAATGACGCGACAACCAGAGTCAGTAAGCTGGCTAGCAGAGAACAGATTCATCTTAAGACGAGGAACATGAGAAATATCAGGAACAGAAAAAGAAGAAGTAGAAAGGGTGCCCCGACTAGAAACAGGAAGAGAGGTACCATCGGCCGTGAGAACACGGACAAGAGAAGGGAGAGAACGAAGAGCGGACAGAAAAGAAGACTCAGGGGTCATATGAAAAGAAGCTCCAGAATCCAGATACCACGGAGACGTACCTGACTGTGTAGAATGTGGTGGTCGCAGGTTGCACGAAGAATCGACAGAACCAACAGCGTGGTCGAAGAAGAGCCCGTAGCAGCAAGCAGACCGCGAAGACTCCTGATAATGTCCTGATCAGAGAGAGCAACCGCTGAAGATCCGGAAGGAGCCGCTGCCCACGAGCCTGGTGCTGCTGACGTAAACTGGGATCTCGTGTATAACAGGTGGCCCAAGTGTGTCCATCCCTGTTACAGTAAGAGCAGTGACGAAGAGAACCACGACGACCCTGACCACGAGCCTGCTGGTGCTGACTCTGACCCTGAGACTGCTGGTGCTGACTCTGACCCTGACCTGGAGGAGTGGGTAGTATCGGCGGCGGCACAGAGGACCGCGGCTGAGTCAAGGGAGCAGGCGGCAGAGGAGGACCACGAGTAGCAAGCATAGACGGAACCGCAAGAAGACCAGCACCACGGAGACGAGTCTCCTCAGCCCGAAGCTCGGACAACACCTCAGAGAGCGGAAAACGACCACGAGCATTCAACTGAGCACGGCGAGGCTCGAACTCCTGGCGAAGTCGAGACAGAAACTCATAGATGCGGTGGAACTCCAAATCCGAAAGACAACTGACAAAGACGGACATGTGCCACAAACAAGTACACGGAGAGAATCAAGGTGATGCGGATAGCAAAGACTCTGCGTATAGAACTCATCAATAGTGGAATCACCTCAAGAAGAGCATGCTCTGGCGAACCACGACGGGTAAAGAGCATCCCAAGACGGTCGATAAGGCCGACGAAGATGTGCCCACCGAGCGGCAATGAGGGAGACTCATGAACTCAAGTGACAAGAACCGGGCGTAACATCGGAGGTGAGAACAATGCAGAACGAGCATCCTCATCGACCCACCGAGTGTAGCGGTCGGATCGTGGCGATAGGTCTCGATCGCAGATCGCTTGAACTTTAGGTCATAAGCAACAACAACACTATCATCGGCACTCTGAGCAGCATCCTTGGCCTCCTGATCAGAAGCATCAGCGCCGAGAACAATCGGTGTCGGCGGAAGAGGAGCCACAGGAGCAGTGGGGCACGGCGAACAGGAGACCTCGCCGGAGAGCACACCCCAAAGACGGAGACCGTGCATGTGAACGCGCATAAAGGCAGCGAAATCAGGGTAATTCATGCCATCGAAGATCACCGGGCAGCGAGGAATCACAACATAACCCGATGTAGAAGACATCTCTCTCTCTCTCTCTGAAGCAAATCTGGTCAATGGCAGCTGCAGGCAGACGCCGGCCAAATTCCAGCCAGCCGGGAGAAAAGGCGGCGCCTAAGGGGCGGGGAAGAGCAATTCAAGCCGCCGGGGATCGATTCTCGGCAGCGGTGACGGCCGGCGGCGGAGATCCGATGATCTGGAGGAGATCTGGAGTGGGCAGGGACGAGTGGCGGGGCAGAGCTTGCGGGCGCGTGCAGACGCTCCGGTGGCGGCGGATGCAAGCCGGCGGAGAGCTGATCCCGCCGCAGAAGTGCATGAGGGTGTGGAGCAGCTCGGGGGCGGCGGGCAGGTGCAGGAGGGCCCGTCGGGTGGAGCAGGAGGTGGCGGGCGGGTGCAGCTCGATCCGATCTGGAGCAGCCCCGTCGGGTGCAGCAGAGGGGTGGCGGGTGCAGCTCGATCTAGGGAGATTGATCGATCTGGAGAAGTCCCGTCGGGTGAAGCAGAGCAGGAGTCCCGTGCGTGTGAGTACCAAGACGGGATCGATCTGGACATCGATCTAGGGAGATCGATCTGGAGGAGACCGATCTAGAGAGGAACTGAACGGGCGGCGACCAATCTGGAGAGGAGACCGATCTGGAGGACACCGAGACAGCGGCAACCGGTGGCGACGGCAAGGCTGACGATGTGGAGTGGCGACTCGCAGCGAAGTTGTAAGTAGGAGGCTAACTTAGCTCTGATACCATGTTAGGAATAGACAACTTGTATTCCTCTAGGGGCCAAATACCACAATATATAGTACATGTACATGTGGAAATATACAGGAAGGCCCCCTAACAAGTGGGGACATACAATATACAAATATACATCTAACAATCCCAACGCCTCGATCTGGAAGCGACGTAATGTTGTCATCTTCAAGGGCGTGGATGAACCCCTTCTGCTGGTTAAGCGAAGATGTCTCGAAGATATTAGATTATGGGCCAACAGATGTAATGCTACCTCCCCAAGGCCTCTCTTATTAATTGGTGTAACTACTTTGATCCACCATGATCCTTCCCATTGCTCACTCTCTCTCTGTCCTCTAAAATCTTTGTAACTGAACAACTACTTTGACTGCTATAAAATCGTTTAGGCTGTCATAAGTCCACCGTAGTTCCGCTAAAAAAAAAATGGAACCAATTTTGGCCATTATTCCAGTCCCAGATCCCTATGTTTTGTATTGGCCTAAACTGGACTGGAAAAAATGGAACCAATTTTGGCCCTGCCTGCTTGTCAGAGCTGCTTGTTTTAGTGCTCTGTATCTACTGATTAGTACATGTTTTTGCATCCTTCTTTATGAACTATATATGGTTCAGGTAAACTGTCGGAGTTTAGCTGATTGAGTTCTCATTTCCTCTCAAGTTTGTGTCGTCACTCGTCAGTCACTGCTGGTTGAGTTCTGTTGGAAGCTGATGCCGAGCAAACTGCACGGTTGACCTTCCATGTCTGAGATTGAGTTTTGGTGGGAGCCGCAATCCGGATTCGAATCCGCAGCCGCAGCCCGCAATCAAAGTAGCAGTCCCAGTTCGACCCCCTCTGGGTTTAGATCACACAAGGATATGGATTCCTTTTCGATTTCCATCGGAGGCGGAACCCAAGTCGCTGTATATCTGCCAACGAGATCTCCTGATTTCGCCGGAGAACAGCGATTTCTGAGACATCAGCTGCGTGATTTACGGCGGCCAAGCGCAACATGTTCTTCCCTCCCGGGCCTCATTTTCCCTAGATCTACGCGGGAGCCATGGGGGTGAGTTCCTTGCCCTTTATTACCCTCTGGATAGATCTTTTATTTTCTCTAATAATCAAATTTGTGAAAATTGCATCTTTACAACTGTATATATGGAAATTGTATCTCTGAAAACTGAATCAAAATTGCTTCTTTCTCAATTTCATGTTTTGTATGGAAAAATATGTTACCAAGTCTGTAGTACCTCTTGTACTAGATCAAAATTTCACATTGTGATTGTATAGAAATTGCATAACTGTCCATCCATCTTTGCGACTAGTGCAGAAAGGCAGTAGAGATGACAGGATCAGCGCATTGTCTGATGACATTCTGGTCAACATTCTTGACCGACTTAATGTCGCCGACGCTGCAAGAACCAGCATCCTCTCGAGAAGGTGGGGTCGGCTCTCCGCCGAGCTGTCTCGACTGATGATAAATGCGCAGGACTTCCTGCCTGAGGGCGTGTCAAATGTCAACGTATCCGATGATGAAATGGTTAGGGTGAATGCTGCTGCTGTCGAAGCGACAAAGAGCATACTGAGGCGCAGAAGTCCAGGTGAAAACACCATCCGCTTCCTGTCTGCCGCGTTTTACTTGAGAGATGATGTTCCCATATCCATTGGACAAGCTGTTGGTCATATCATGGAGACACACATGGTTGAGATGGCCCAATTCAGTGTCATGACAGGGAAGGTTGGCATGGATGAGTTGGAAGATGATGAGCTGGTCATGTATGGCAGAGAATTCATGCTGTTCTTTGACGCTTGTCAAAATGCATTCCGTGGTCTCACTAACCTTGACATAGAGAATTTGAGATTTAGTGAATTAGACATATCCAACATCCTCATCACTTGCAAGCAGTTGAAACATCTGCGTTTGAACAATTGTGACTCGGGTGATCCCAGCACACTGGAAGTTGAACACGCTCATCTCAGTGAGCTCAGTATCGTCAATTGTTTTTTGGAGCAAGTTAAGCTGATCTGGCTCCCTCAACTCACACAGATGACGTTTGATGGTTGGATAAATTACCAAGATCCACTGGTTCTTGGTCATGTCCCATTGCTCGAGACTGTAAGCCTCTCAAATATTGGCTATAGTTTTCATAATCTTGTCAAGTTGAGTGAGTTTCTTAGCACTACATCTATACGGGATCTGAAGTTGGGATTTAACTCTGAAAAGGTACGTAAAAAATTGTTCCTTTGCTAGCTTGGCTTCTTCTTTTTTTGTTGTTCTGAGCTCATCTCAGCATTTGTTTGTTTGTTTGTTTGTTGCAGATTTGGGTGCAGCCAGAATGCCTGACGGGAAGTCTGGCATCTGTGTTCTGCCAACTTAGGTTTGTGAATCTGGTTAATATTCCTGAAGGGTGCGATCTCACGTGGACAATGTTTATTCTTGAAGCTGCGCCCTTGCTGAAGGAGCTATACATGACAGTATGTGCTTTTTCTTTTTTACCTGTAGAGATCTCTCTTTGCCACATGGGGCTTAATGTTAGGTTTTGCGAGATTATCTCATCACCAGGTACATATATTATGTGCTCATTTGACAAATATTTTTGCCTTTGTCCTGTTGCTGGCATGCAGGTATGGGATCACGCATGCATTATGGAAACAGATGAGATGACGAGAAAAGCAGAATCTTATAGCGAGAACAGGGGTGTAGACTGGGACTCGGCTTCATCTCATTTCCAACATCACAATTTGGTCACACTTATCATCTTTGGCTTTCAATCTGAAGATTACATGGTGAGTTATATCCGACGTGTGGTGGCAGCAGCGGTGAATCTAGAGGACGTGTTCCTGTATAGAATGTTGGAGTGCAACCACTGCCAAGATGATAGGCCATTCAGGTTCCCTAGGACTAAAAGGCAGAGGATGTCATTGAAGAAGAGAGTTACTGCGGGAATTGAATCCTTCGCCATAATTCATGCTCGTTCAGTATTGAGGTCTGATCATTTAGAAAAAATCGTCTACCCGGAGTGTTCACTGGAAACGTCGAGAAGAATGTTGCTAAGTCAGCAGTGATGTGTTGGGTCATGTTGGATACTTTGATTTATTTTTTTGGTCATGTTTGTTACTTTGATTAGGAGTTGTTAAGTTTTTTTGCTTTGTTGGTAAGTTACAAAATTTTATTTGGTTGTTAATTGTGATCTCTTCCTTTTTAGATATTTGGGAGTACCATTCATTTTTTAAACAATTTCGCCAGCATGGCGCAACAAGCGATCGGTGATGAACGTTTGATTTGTTGGATTCGCACGGGTTGGGGCGTGGTGTGTGTGTGTGTGTGTGTGTGTGTGTGTGTGTGTGTGTGTGTGTGTGTGGGGTGGGGGGGGGGGGTGGCGTTGGGCTCTGCGGATAAATTTACTGTTGAGGGCTCAGCGATACAACAACTGTGATGACTTTTGGAGTAAGTGCGTGAGGTGCTCGCTGAGGTTGCGTGCTGTTTCGCCATAGGGCGACTCGGTAATGCCTCCGTCAAATAGCTAGTGGGGCGTTGTTTCTTTTTTAAGAAAATTTCTTATTTGACACTACTCTTCAATATGATTTTTTATTTGACACTAAAATTTTTTCACTTCCTTATTTGACTACTTATGTAATTTTTTTTTGTCTTATATGACACTTCAGTGTATTTTGAGAGCTAATGGGATTAACTAGGGATTAAAAAAACGTTATTGCCCCTGGTACATAATATGATGGTTGACGAGAGAATTTGTTGGCTTATAATCGTGTGGCATTGATAAAAAGCATAAAAGTTACTCCCTCCGTCCTAAAATAGATGTCTCAGATTTGTCAAAATTTAGATGAATCTAGACACTATTTAGTATATAAGTTTATCCAAATTTTGACAAATCTAAGACATCTATTTTAGGACGGAGGGAGTATTATATTGTTTCGGTTCAGTTTATTTTGTAGAAATACGTTCGGCGTGGCCAACCGACCACGCGTACGTGCATCGTGTTGACTAGTGGACTTACGGACGACGAGATAAATGTGATTAATATGTTACATGCCGTAATATGCTGATTAGCAAAGCACTGTTCCATTAAAAAAAGAAATGCACAGCTCCACACGCGCACATCGTACGGATTGGGCGCGCGTATGTATAGGTGATCCGCGGTTGCATAACATGTAGGCACCCTATACGCGTGTGGCTTGCGCCGTCTAAAATTCCAAGGTTATCATACATACACATCAGAGCTATTACGATAATTTCTCATGTGAAACAGGGAGGGAATAGGGTAATTTCTCATCTGCACAAACCACGTGTATAAGTCAAACTATTAAACCAAGGATATTTAGGTCTGACCGGAAAAAATTAACGAAACCTTTTAATGGAACCGACGATAGTGTCATATAAGACAAAGAAATTTCAAAAATGTTCATGTAAGGAAGTAAAAAAAAATTAATGTCAAATAAGAAATCATATTAGGGAGCAGTCTCAAATAAGGAATTTTCTCTTCTTTTTTAGGGCATAAGGCCATGATGGCCTGTTCTTCACCGATTGTCTAGTTTGTAGTTTGTTGCGTAGTGGTTTCAAGTATTTTGATGTTTGCTCTTGTTGAAGTGTATAAGTGGATTGCACTAGTCCTTTTCATCAGTTCGGACTTTTGGTTGCATTGGCTAGTGCAGGAAGCTTGACATGATATTAGAGCCCAAGGTCTCGAGTTCGAGTCCTGACTTTCGCAATTTATTCTAAAATTGTTGTTGACCCCTCTATGTCCATGTATAGGCCTCTTGAGTCATACATGAGTTTCAAGGCTACCGCCTTCTTCCTGGTTACGCATCGACTTCTATCTGTCACACGTGAGAGGGGGTGTTGAAGTGTATAAGTGGATTGCACTAGTTCTTTCCATCAGTTCGGACTTTTGGGGCCTGTTTGTTTGGGCTGTGGCTGTGGCTGGCTGTGCTGCTGTACTGGAAAAGCTGATGTGCAGGAAAAGCCACTTCTCTGAGTTTGATTGTTTGGCAACTTGGCTGGCTGTCTGGCTGTATGCTAGGAATTGTCTGTAACGTCCCCGTAATTCATATAACACATATACTTCACTATTGAAGTGCATACATGCATATGTCTTTATCAAATACAATATTTCATATATTGTTTGTCTAAAATACATTTTTTTCTGCAGTAGAAGTATATAAAAAAGACACTTGCTGTTACATATTTTTTCTGCAAGCAGTATCACATCTGGCGAGGTGAGCCCTGTCGATATTGAGGAGCTCGGGCGACGAGGTGAGCCAGAGCGGGAGAAGCTCCAACGATTTGGGCTGGCCCGTCGATCTTGAGGAGCTCGGGGAGGGGAGGTGGAGGATCTCGAGCGGGGGAGGAATCCGGCGGGGTGGGGGTGGGGGTGGGTGGGATGCCCCGGCGGCGAGAGGAAGCTCCTACGGGGAGGATGCTCCGGCGGCAGGAGGATACTATGGCGGGGGAGGATACTCGGGAGGGAAGGATCTTGGCGGGGGAGGAAGCTCTGGCGGGGAAGGAATACGATGGGGAGGATGCTCCGGCGGCGGAGGATCATCTGGCGGGGGAGGATGCTCCGGCGGAGGAGGAAGCTCAGGCGGGGGAGGATGCTCAGGCGGGGAGGAAGCTCCGGTGGCGGCTTTTTCTCTGGCAACGGAGGAGGGGAGGACGAGCTCCAACGGGGTTGGCAGTTGGGTCGGGCTGTGTACACTCGCCGGTGGCATTTCATTGGTAATTTCGACAAAACATATGTCCAAATAAACAAAACGATTTGCTGGTGTACGGAAAGCCGCGGGAAGCGCCTACAGACGTGCTTTCCCGGGATGACCTATTCAGCGGAAGCACTACGCCGAAGCCCAACGCACAACGGTGCCCTTTGGTCCGTTTCTTCGCCTTTTTCCATTGAAAAACCACCAAAAGCCTAAACAAACACCCCGTTGGTTGCGTTGACTAGTGCATAAAGGTTGACAGCTCTCACCGGATCTTTTGTTGAATAAAATTTGAATAAAGGTGGTAAACCTCCTTTTTGGAAAAAAATGCCTAAACTCCGGATTCGCCATGGTTATAAAATAACATACTTAGTCAAATATGTAATCCAATCAAGGCTTGTGCATGATTAGAGACAAATCAAAACAAAAGAGCAGCAAGCAGTTAACTTTATCAATCTAAAACCTAGCTAAATTCTCATCCTAGTAGAAATGCAAGACAAAAATCATCCCTTATTAATTAACAATACCCAATGACAAAAAAAATGCAAGCTTGAAGATTGAAAGATTATACCTCAAGTTGGGCCTTTTTTTTCCATGTGCCCACTGTCATCCCCTTTGAAGACTTCCTGTCCACTTGCACCTACGGAAAATTCCAAGATGAATAAGAAGCAACATTTTACTCATAAAATAGTTTAGTACACCTATCAGCCAAATAAAGAAGACCATGAAGTCGCCGTCAAAAGTTTCAAACAGATCTTTTCTCAACGGTTAACATAAACAACATTTTATTCAACCCAACTTGTGCCGTTGTAAGAAAAGGCCACTGGTGCTTATATTAGCCGCGCGCATGGTTTATGTCAAACATAGTAGTTGCCCGCATGTCATCTGCCACATAGTAGTTGCTCTATACGAAATCTATCTATACCTACTTAAATACACAACTGCCTTTGGCTAGTTTGTTGGCGGAACATTTAGCATGGTTACATTCTCTGGGGATGTCCCGCCGCTGGTTTCCCACTCCGCCCATCCGAAGCACGCGCTTATGCTGGTGACCACCGGCGGCGCGGTGTTCAAGTGCGACGGCTGCAGGCAGATGGGAGGCGACGAGCGCAGATACCGGTGCGAGCAGTGCGACTTCGACCTCCACATCTGCTGCGCCCGGGCGCCGGCGGTCATCGAGCCCTACATGTTCAAGGGACGCACGCTAACCTTCTTCTACCGCCCTCCGGCGACCCCGCCTGCTGCAGGGTGCGTGGTGTACTGCGACGTGTGCGGCGACCAGGTGCTGGGCTTCATGTACCACAGCCAGGAGCACGACCTGGACCTCCACCCTTGCTGCGCCGTCCTGCCGGAGCGCATCGTCGAGGACGAGGGCCGCGTGCTGGACCTCCACGAGCCCACCGGCCACAGCTGCGGGCTGTGCGGCCAGGTCGGGCACCGCGGCGGCTACTTGTGCTACCGCCTGCGCCACCACGACGGCCGGCTTGTCTACTTCCACGTGGCGTGCGTGATGGACGCCAACTATGGCAGCGACGGTCAGGCGAACTCCGCCTCCATGGCGACAGGGACAGGGCAGGTTGTCCATGGCAGGCCGGTGAGCGCGCCGCCGCCGACAGGACAGCTGCAGAACGCGCCAAGGAGGAGGACCAGCAGCAGCTTCAGTAATTTCTTGAAAGTCGCCGTCCTTGCGGCGAGGGTCACCCACGCAGTCACCACCATGGACGCGGATGGGATTGCCACAGCGGTTACAGACTCCGCTGATCTTCTAGTCGATTATTAGCTTGTCAGATTGTTACTACTACGTGGTTTTCATACTTGTATATGCCATGGTTCTCTCCGTGTGCTTTCTCCCCTGAATGGTGGCTACCGTGTTTGTTTTTCTTCTTTTATCGCCAAACAAGTGCATAGGTATATGTGGGTCTACTAGTTGTACACCAAGCAATTCTTAAATAAGTTTCTTTTCCAGCAGTAAGTAATAAAGTACAATTCTTGATTTCTAATTTTTTTGCTAACTCATGACTAAAACTGCATTCCTCCTAGTCGCAAACTCGATTTACCGAGAATATCAAGCAATCACCGTAGGATAAGGGCATCTCCACCGGCAGCGGCGGAGCTAGAAAAGTGATGATCAGGGTGCGTAGTGGTGTCCCAGCTGAAAAATTACTTGTATTAGAGGGTGTATTAGGAGAGGGGTTCTGGCCTGTCCGGCCGACCGTGCCTAGTGGCGCCATCCATTTGTCCGCACAGGCGGGCATTGCGCCATCACTGGACAAGGATGCAAATCAGTTATCGCTGGCCAAAGATATACAGATTTACTGGCAAATAACATGGCATACGGGCGCCATCGCCAACAAGTGGTCGGTGGATCTAAAATGTACAAAAGAGAGCAATATCATACACAATGTCTAAAAGATAGCAGCTTCTCTGCCTACAAAGTTGCAACTGCCGTCTCCATTGCCCTTCAGGCATCGCGAGCACTGGTGGCCTGCTGTCTCTTCGCAACCCAAGCCTTGTGATCGGGGTCGGTGATGCTATCCAGGTCGGTGAGCATGATGGCGTTCTCCTCGACCATGATCTTGGCTTCGGGCTCCTTGGCCTTGGCTTCGGCCTCCAGCACCCTAGACCTGGCCTAGGCCTCCTTGGCATTGGCTTCGGCCTCCGTCGACTTCGCCTTGGCCTCGATCTCCATTAGCCTGGCCTTGGTGTTGGCCTCCTTCACGGACCTCGTCTGCAGCTCGACAAAGGTCTTGGCGGCAGCCTCTTTCTCTTTGCGCCGCATCTCCTCCCTATCGGCGATGGCCTCTTCCTTCTTCTCCAGGATCTGCTTCAAGGTCTCCTGGAACGCCAAGGGACCAGCCTAGCGGGCAAGGTCGGCCTTCGTGGCCTTGTGGCCACCAGGGCGATGGGCACACCCGGCAGTCCCGTCACTTGCAGAGGTGACAAAGCCTTCGTCATTGTCGGCGTCTAGGTCGACGACACCGCTGAAGCTAGTGGATGCCGGGGAGGCGGCTTTGGATGGTTATAGTACGCCGAGGCGGTGGCCTCGGACGGTATTGCAGTGTTGGTTATATGAGGTGTGGTCGTGGCCTAGCAAGGCATGGGTGGTGAATTGGTTCTGCGAGAGTAGCGAGTTCGTCAGCCCGGTCGATGCGGTCTGACGTTTGGTCTAGCTGGCATGTCGGGCGGCGGCCACGGACTTTTGGCGCAGCGTTCGTGGTCCGCGGATGGTTGTCTTGAGTAGCATGGGCTACAAGGCGTCTAGGTCGTGCGACGCTGCGGTTCAGGTCGGAGCGGTGGCTCTAAGCTTGGGGGTGTGTTGAATGCGGCAGTGGTCTGTTGTCGTGTGGGCGACGAGGTTCCGTTGTTTGTGCGATTTTTTTGTCCAGTTTCCTTATAAATTGGATCATCATTGTATGGCTTTTAGCCCAGTTTTCCATATAAACTAGGTCAACGGTTCTTTCTTCTCCTGTTGCTATGAATATAACAGTTTTCCCGTTGCTATTCGGAAAAAAACTAAGTTGATTGTTGATTTTATCCTGGAAGACAAGATGTCTGCAGATACAGCAGCTCTGTACCATTGGAACGAGAAACGACAATGTCATGTCCGTACTTTGACATAGTTGGGCTTCGTGTCCATGGCCCATGGACCACGATATTTGAGCCCAATCAGACATGGAATCGGTGACTGGGCTGGTGGCTACAAAACCAGCCATGCGCAACAGGAAAGGGCGTTATCCTTCTCCTTCCTCTCTTCTTCTCTGGATCTTCTTCTTTCTCAAGGTGCAGTTGCTCTCCACCTCACGTCCCGGCGATCACCGGCGGCAACCGGAATCGAGCAAGATCCAAGCATGGACATGACAGTCAGCAGCTCTGCACCATTATTTCCAGGGGAAAGCTCTACAGCTGCATATACACAAACAGACAGCAAGCCCCCGTTGGGCCTTCATGGCCCATCATCCATGCCAGCATTCCTCCATCGCAGTCCGCCACGCATATCTAATGGCGATCCAGGCCACGCCGCCCCCGAGCTAGGGTTAGTTAGACAGGAAAAAGAGGTTGTATACTGGAGATGCGCCGCCACCCGCCGTGCGCCGAGCAGCTCCCTCCTCTCGCCGTCATCAGGCAAGTGTTCCTCGTATGAGGATCGAACCGTCTGTCAGCGTAGGCGACCAAATAAGCAGCTCCCTCGGGAGCTGCAATCCGGAGCCGCGGCCCGCAATCAAAGCAGCTCCTTTCCGAGCTGGAGTCCGAATTCGACCCCCTTTCGGTTTAGATTACGGAAGGAAATCGAATCCTTCTCGGTTTCAATCTCCTAGTTGCCACCGGAGGCGGAACCCGAGCCGCTGTATATCTGCATGCCCAGGAGATCTCCCCGGCAGTCGTCAGATTTCGGAGGAGAGCAGCAACTCACGAAACATCACAAAACCTCTCCGGCGATGTCTCTCCTGCGAATGCCTGCCAGATCGACGGTCAAATCATGCGTCGCGAGTGCTACCCGCACCCAATGGATCTACTATATGGTGAGTTCATTGTCCTAGCTCTTATAAAAGTTGTAGTATCTTTGTTTCTGCAAGCAATCGGAATTGCATCTATCACTCACTGCACTGGGAAACTGTAAACTACTAGGAGTCTAGTCTTTGTTTGTGGATAATACCATTACTGCTCCTCTGTAATAAGAGGATGAACTCTTATTTATTTCCATGCCAAATGCAGAAAGGAGATGATTGGCTTAGCAAGTTGCCTGATGATATTCTGCTCAACATTGTCGACCGACTTGATGTTGTTGATGTCGCACGATTCAGCATCCTTTCCAGACGGTGGAAGCAGATCCCTGCTATGCTCTCCAGAATTGTTATAACCGTCGATTCGTTTGAGCGCAGATGCCAGGGGTCAAATAAAAAGATACCCTTCTATGATGCAGTTCGGCTCAATTCCACCATGATTGACACAACCAGGAGCATGCTGGGCAGAAGGAGTCCAAAACTTTACACAATTCGAGTCCTGCGCATGAAATTCTACTTGGGAGATGACTCCATTTCCATTGGCCAGACAGTTGCAAATACCATGGCAACTCAAAATGTTGGCTTTGCTGAGTTCACAATAATGACAAGGAAGAATAGTACAATATGCACCGATGAAGATCAAGTCAACTACGGCAGGCAGTTCGTGTCATTTGTTTATACTTGTCCGAATGCATTCAATGGCCTCGCAAGCCTCGAGCTACAGAATTTGAGGCTATCTGATTTTTCAGACTTCCCCCAAATTTTCAGTATATGCAAGCGATTGGAGTTCCTCCGCTTGGAGTATTGTGACAGCGGAATGTTGTCTTTCCTTGAGTTGGAACACCCGCAAATCAGTGAACTTGAAATTGTTGACTGCAATTTTGAGATGGTTGATCTGAAGTGGCTGCCGAAGCTCACACTTCTTACATTTTCTGGTTGGTGCTCTCTGCATGATCCGTTGTCTTTTGGTCACGTCCCACTGCTGCAGAATGTAAACATCTCAAACGTTGGTCTCTCTTGGCACAAGAAGCTCAAGTTAAGTCGGCTCCTTGGCGAGTCCACCATAAACGATCTGCATCTGAACTTCAAAAGCGAAAAAGTTAGTGATGGTTATATATTCTTGTTGATTATGTATGGAACTTTCCTTTGTCGTATCAATATGATGTTCTAATCTTTAATAATTTTTTCCCTTCTATCTTTGCAGATTTGGGTTGTACCTGAAGCTCCAAGAGTATTACGGCGGGTGTTCCACAAATTACAGATTCTTGAGTTGATTAACATTTCTGAAGATTGTGATCTGGCTTGGATAATGTTCATTGTACAAGGTGCACCTTACCTTAAGGATCTATGTGTCAGGGTAAAGTCTTTGCTCCTATTCTCGAAATGTCTTCTGCTTACAGCGTATACAGGCTCGTGTTATGTTCAAAGTGCACAATCCCATTTCAGAGTTTAAACTTTCTGAACCAAATTGAAATAAGCAATCACAAAAGTTGTTTCTTCTTACTGTCTTGGTATCTCTTTTTTTGTACGATCGAGTGCAGGTGTGGGATCACTTATGTGATATTGTTGGCGATGAGGGGGTGAGGAAGAAATTTGCGTTCAGCGAGGAGAAGAAGGACAAAGGATTAGAATGGGACACATCTGCATCTAATTTCACCCACCACAACCTGAATGTGCTCAGGATCTTTGGGTTTCAAACAGAAGTGAAGTTCATTAGTTTTATCAGAAATGTCATGGAAGTAGCTGTGAATCTCGAGAACATATACCTGTATAACAAGCCAGTTTGCAAAACTTGCTACCACATGGTTGGAAAGCCCTCCAAATACCCAGGTTCATGGAAGCAGAAGAATTCACTAAGGAGCAAACTCAGCAAGGGATTGTGCTCAGCTGCGGAAATTTACTTCCCTCATAAAATAACGTGTTAGTGTTATGTGCTTTATTTGCTTTTAGAGCAAGAAGATTATTGTAGACCTCTAGTGCAAAGTGCAGTTCGTGTAATGACCAGTTTATTTGCTTTTGTTTTGTATTGTCAAGAAACCTGTTCGCATGGTATTTCTGAAATGTTTGATGTGTGTTTTACCTTCATCTATCTTTTTAAGAGCTATTGTGTGGTTACTTGAAAATTTGAATTCCTCGTCTAGTTCCTCACTTCTAGGTTTGGTTTTGCCGGTTGAAGTCTGGTGAATGAGAAATGTGATTACTTGATTCCTGTGGAGAACTAAGCTAGAACCTAGGTACAAGGTGCAGATAGCCTTAGGGGAGTAATTAATTGGCAATAATGCTCATCATTAAACAATCCTAGCTATAGTAAGCGGCCGGTGAGAGTGTTGGCAAATTACTGGCTACCACCATATGCCTAGCTATGTATAAGCAAGAAGAAGACGTCTACGATACAACAACAAACAAACAAACAAACAATTCGTTATAAAATTATCACCAATATTGAAGGTCATATCAAAATGATTAAGCATCCACATACATGATTTTCATTATTTTCCAGCAGACTATCGCAACGCATGTTTTCCACCAAAAAATCATAGGATTAGCCATGCTCCACCATTAGTTGAATTTGAAACCAAGGGCATACGGACAAGTAGTAGTATGTACCGGTCGGTCGGATTGATTATTCAACTGAATTATTCGGTATGTAGTTATTCGGCTAGAATATCTTCGCTGGCTGCTTAGCTGCATCGTGCCCCCCCGCATAATAGGCGCCCAGCAGCTAGTACTCTCCTATTGCAAGGCTTGAGTATATATATAGGACAATTAATTAACCTATTGCAAGGCTTGAGTTCCGTTGAAAGGCGAGCTAAAGACAAGGGCGGGCCGGTGCTGCCCTCTCCTATCCCACAGCTCAATAATACTACCATTCATCGCCTCCTCTGTTGGTTAGTTAGAAAAACACATCAAGGATTAAGGTTTTGTTTTGTTTTAGAAATCTAATGGAATTACCTTGAACCTACAGAAAATTAATTGTGTGGGCGGACGAAACCTTTCACCCTCACTACAGGAATAAAGTCAAACGCCGACGGCCTAATTCTACGTCGATGGCAAAAGATCGGTGCCGTCGGCGTAGGTGGACGGGCCCGACAACCGGATAACGCAGCCGTCGGCGTACGATGGATAGGCCGATGGCAGCCAAATCGTCGTAGGTGATTAGCCGTGATGGTGATGCGACGGCGTCAAGTCTACACCGACGGCAATGCCATCGGAGTAGGTTTCATACCTACGCTAGACGTTTTTACTTTTTGCCACATTGATCTTACAAAAATCATAAATAAATCATTTTAATTCAGAAAAGCTCGAGCTCGGTCCAGCTCGTCGGCGAGCCAGGAAAAGCTCGAGCTTTTCCGGCCGAGCCCGAGCCAGCTCGAAGCTGCCGGCGAGCCTCCAAATGGAGCCCGACCCGAGCTTCCGAAAACTCGATCCGGATCGGAGCAGCTTGCGAGCCCGGTAGCGATGAGTCACTGATCGTGGGACTGTCTTCCACGACAGCGGTAGAGGGAGCAGCGGCGGGTCATGAGGCTGCTTGCAGGCGCCTTTGCGGCGCTGACGGGTTGGGGAGAAGAGGAGAAGCGTCGGCTATGGAGGCGCTGAGCAGATGAGGGTCGGAGGCATGGTGGCAGGTGCGGCGATGCGCTAGGATAGTACGGCCAGCGGCGGCGCGTGACCTAGCTCAGGTACACATGAAGAAGATGACTGGTCGATTTGTTTCTTTAGGTTCACCTGCAGGCCAGGCCTCACATTCCAGCCCACCTCAATCAATTCGGCCTATTTTAATTCGGAAAAAAAGTTTGACGAGCCAACGAGCTGGACCGGACGGAGCTCGAGCCAGCCCGAGAGCACGACGGTCCAGCTTTCTTGACTCGACCTAGTCTAGCACCTCCAGCGAGCCAAGCCCAGCTTGGCTCCGAGCCCACAAAGCTCGGGATGAGTCCTAAAGCCCGAGCCCACCAGCGTCCAGGTATAGTTGGGAACAACTCTGGCGACCAGCTGCCCAGCGACGGCCAAGCCACCCGTCAAGGGCCTCCCTAGCGTTTCTTGTCCTGTTTTACCACGGATAATTCTCTTAGATCAGATCGCTTTTTGTGTATGCGAAAAATAGCAGAAATCGGTGGAATGTAGCAAAATTAGTACTGTACCTTTTTTTCCAAGAAAGCGAGCGGCAAGCCGCGTTTCTACCTAGTATACAATCTAGCGGAAGGAAAAAGAGGACAAGGAACTCACTGCTACAGTGCTACGTATATCCATCGGGTAGCTTTGACGGACGACTTGCCCATCGATCAATCTGGCGGCCGGTCGCCGGAGAGGTTTTGTCCTCCAAAATCTCGTCAGTTGCTGCTCTCCTCCGAAATCTCTGATGACAGCGGCTTGGGTTGCCCCTCACAAGAGAAGCTCCTCTGAGAACTAATGTCCTGGGAATCGGTGGCGACTAGGAGATTGAAAATCGAGAAGGCGTCGACCTCCTTCTGTAATCTACACCGAAAGGGGGTCGAATTCGGACTCCAGCTCGGCAACGAGCTGCTTTGATTGCGGCTCCCGGAGGAGGAGCTGCTTATTTGGTCGCCTACGGTGACACACGGCTCGATCCTCATACGAGGAACTCCTGGCCGCCGGCGGCGGCGGCAAGAGGAGGGAGCTGCTCGGCGCACGGCAGGCGGCGGCGCATCTACGGTGTACAACCTCTTTTCCCTGCCTAACCTTCCCGAGGTGGTGGGCGGGCGTGGCCTGGATCGCCATTAGGTGGAGGAATTCTGGCATGGATGATGGGCCAAGAAGGCCCAACGCAGGCTTGCTATCTGTTTGTGTATATGCAGCTGTCTGTCTGTCGGACTCAAAAAAAAAAAAGAAAAGCTGCAGAGCTTTCGTTCTGGATGTTGATCTAATCCAGATCAGCAGCATGTCGACACGATCGGAGAGATGTTTTCTCGGTCCGATCGGCGTACAAGATGATACTTGCAACACAGGAAATGAGAGAGGCATGGCTCGATGGTCATGCGCCAGGCTTCAACACGCAGACTGTCGAGAAGTAGTGGACGGAGATTTGTCAAATCAAATGAAGGTACCATACCGTCCAAGGTGAGGACTTTCTTATGGCGACTAGCCAAACAATCCTTTCCTACTACCGTTGTGCGATGTCGGCGGAATATGGCTGACAATGACAAGTGTCAGCTCTGCGGGGAGAGAGACGCTCTGATGGACTGCTCAACGCCACGATGCGTCTGGGCGCTCGTTGACGAGGAGATAACACAACACCTCCACCACTCAGAGGATGGTGATGCAAGACTATGGCTGGCAACCACGATTGAGACTCTCAAGCATGTTGATCACTAGTATGGGTGTTCGTTACCCTCTAGTCTATTTGGCATGCGAGGAGGAAGGCGATCCACGAGCAAATTTAACAAAGTCCTATGCGAGGAGGAACTCCTGCTGGCGGCGGCGGCAAGAGGAGGGAGCTGCTCGGCGCACGACAGGCGGCGGCGCATCTCCGGTGTACAACCTCTTTTCCCGAGGTGGTGGGCGGCGTGGCCTGGATCGCCAAGAAGGCCTGCCGTGGAGGAATGCTGGGCATGGATGATGGGCCAAGAAGTCCCAACGCAGGCTTGCTGTATGTTTGAGTATATGCAGCTGCAGAGCTTCTTTTTTTTTTTAGATGAGCTGCAGAGCTTTCGTTCTTTGGTTTCGGTTTCATTGTCTGTCAAACTCAATCTGAGGTGGGGAAACTGAAAACTGCAGCAAAACTCCACCGTCTTTGGTTTGCTCCTACGCCACAACCAATGGTGATGAAAACGATGCAATTTTATTTTCGTTTCTTGGACTACAAAAAATTGCATTTATGGAAAATGCATCTCTGAGACTAAATCGAAATTGTTTTGTTTAGAAAAAAATACATCATCAAGTTTGTGCTACACTGAGATTACATCTTTGCGACACGCGTGAAACCGACTCTTATTTGTTGTCCCCATGCCAATTCCATGCCAAATGCAGAAACTCAAGCGAGAGGATAAGCTCAACACATTGCCTGATGACATTCCCGCTTGAACGTCTCGATGTTGCCTGATGACATTCACTCAGAGCAAGTTTTAGTTGCTAGATTTTTCAGTGCAATAGTAGAAAAGAAAAGACCTAGATCTAAAGTGCGTCTGCCCTATGGCCGCGCCGTTCCTCTCGATCTAGATGGGCATCCATTTTGGAGACATCTAGAAGAAGAACAAACCCCTCTGGGGCAAAGAGAAAGAAAGAAAAGAAACCCCAAAAGAACCCTAGATCCCGCATGCTAACCCTAGATCGGAGGCAAAGCAAACCCCAAAAAGACTCAAAAAAAGGGAGGTGATGAACCCACCGGCCGCCGCCGGCCAAAGGCCCTCCATCGCGCTTGACGGTGGATTTACCACGCCAAGGCGCAGAAGGGGGGCAGCTCGTCCGTCCTATCTACCTCGTCGCTCGCGGTGTGGGGAAGGGGATGGACGAAAGGGTTGGTGACGCCGGGGAAGGGAGGGGACCGTCGCCGGCAAAGCTGCCGGACGGACGATCGCCTCTCCTCCCCAACGCCGCCGAAGAAGACCTCGCCACGCCCGCTAGCCGTGGGCAACCGCCACCACCATCATGGACAAGGGAGAGGAGGCGCGCCAGCGGCCACCTCGCCTCAAGCCTTGCAGCGTCCGCCGGTGCAAAGGGAGAGGGAGGGGCACGCCGAGAGCGGCCGCCTCACCTCGGCCCAGTGGCCGCCGCCGCGAGAGGAGCGTGGGGAGGAAGGGGCAGTACCGCCTCGGCCCTCCATAGCGCCACCGCGGGATGGATGCGCCGCCGACGCGGGGCAGCCGCGGGTGGGACGCGCCGCCGACACGGGGGGGGGGGCAGACGTGTGGGGGGCAAGGGGAAATGACCTATGGTTTCAGGGAGGGGCTGAGCGCGGGTCCTTTTATTCCTCCGAGGGGCGCGGGGGGCCGTTAGATCTAGGGTAGGCCGCAGGACGCATCAGATCGAAGCGCTGGCAGCGCTGGCGGTGCCGGGTCACTGGTTGGGCGGTTGAGCCTAGCAGCAGCCTTGGCCATCGGGCCGCTTGGGCAGATATTTTTCTGTTTTCTTTTTTACAGAAACTGTTTTAAACTGTTTTTGCTTAGTTTTAAGCATTTTTCAGCATAGTTTTCTCTAGCCTTTTATTTCATGTAATTTTTGGCTAGAAAATGATTTAAAAAACAGAAAATTTTCTATAAAGTTCAAAGTATCATGAGGGTTATTATTAAGTTTCCGCTGCAAATGTATGTTTTAAATTGCAATGATGCAATAAAAGTTGTTTAAATTTTGACATAAAGATGTGACAAAGTGATTAAAGATGATTGTGTTCCATGTTATTAATTGACCAACGTTTTTAATAAACATGATCATAATCTTTTTCATTGAGTATTAAAGGTGCATTTAACTTTATTTCTACCCAACGGTGATGTAATTTTAAATAGCACAAACAATTGCATGCATAATTTATACCAACGTTGAATTAATGCATATGGTTGTTTTTCTTGGTGATCTCACATCTTTTGTGGTTTTCAGGAGGTCTCAACCTCATGGCCTGTTTGAAGGACATCCCGCTGCTACGGGGGGACAACTTGTAACACCCTCAGAATCGGACCTATGCAAGTTTGAGCAAAATTCGCCAAACCCGCATAGAAACGATTCAAAGGTGCCCACCAGGCACTTTCGTGCGGGTGGAAAACGAAGTAATAACATTACACAACAGTTCTCGATGGGACCCATGAGAGATATATATAAATGACTCAAAGAGTCAAGAATACGATATAATATACAAAGATCCAAATCACCTTGAAAGCGTTAGAGCGTCCGACTACGGACAAGATGCAAATGGGGCTAAGAGCCCAAGAATAACCAATGGCGCCCATAACCCCGCCTGTGCCAAGCCGGAAGGGTAACCGCTAACGGCGTCGATCTCAAAACCTGCTTAAACAAAAGGTGCCGAAAGGGCAAAGGAAAAAGAAGGAGCGTCGATCGAGGCCAAGACACGGCAGCGAGGCTAGAATTCGCGGTCCTCGCCTACATAGGTATGGTGGACTGAAGCGGCAGCGGCAGCATGCACTAAACAACCTATAGAGACTCGATACAACTGGCGGTTATCAGAGAGGGGTAAGAATGAACTATCCGGATCCAACCTGAAGCTAACACCAAACAAACCCATCCTGGTGTTTCCCCCTCGAGACCAAACGAGGAAGTCAACCGAGGAACTCACAGCTGGCGCTTTATTTATTCAGTTATAGTTGTGGCATTTTACTAGTCGGTTTAGATAATCATCCTGATAAAGTAAACAGTGGGCACTTTTAGTTAATCATTCCGTTATAGTGGCAACACTTACTAGTCAGATACAATTAGCATGAGATAACCCAAACCCAAAGCTTGTTGGTACTTTTATTCAGCCATTCCGTTGGAGTTGCAATACTTACTAGTCAGATTCAATTGTCGCCAGTGACAGTCAAACAAACACTTGTGGGCAGTATTAATTAGCCATTCCGTTGTAGTGGAGCTGATTACTAGTCATTATAAGTCAAGTTTATAGCAGTAAACTTTAGTTATGCTTGTCTATGATCGAGATCTTGGCTCCAAGTCGTCCATATCCGCGACACGGCTTTCGAAAGTTTTACCCGGCCGGGTGCACCAATAGCAACACACGCCGATCAGCCTCGAAAACCAAATCAAAACCCAACGAGGCTTTCACGGTGAACAATCACAAGATTCAAATATTTCAGGGGGCCACCCTTTGAGTAGAACCCGCAACGAAGTAAGCTAGCCGACGGCCTCAAGGTTAGCGCCAATGGTCATGCGATCGGGAACCCGAAAGTGTGGCTGGGCTTGTCGATACCAGCGTAATCACTCCGCCTTCCTAACAAAGTAAAGGTGCTCCTCGCACAATTTAAATACAAAGTAGCATGGCATAAGTACAGATCGTAAATAAAACCTCAAACTAGTTTGTGGCCCCAAGAAATAAGACGGAATCAAGCTCGCTGGGGGTCCCATATACCTCCCGGATGTGGATAGCGATAAATCAAGGAACAGTATCAAGTACTCGGGGTCTTACGGACACAAGTGGGCGTTCGAAACCAAATATTATCTATCACCCACCGATGCCTCGCTTATTTCAATTTTAGTTGTTAAACAGAAATTAAAGTGACGATAAGTAAAACTAGAATCATCTCCAACATCAACATGCGGCAAAACATCAAGAATCGTGGCATTTGACGACACGCGACAACACTTGAGCAAGCGACTACGACGCAAGTCCAACTATCTACCAAACAACAGGTAATAGGATGTGTCCAAGGCAATATACGTCATAGGGATATCAAAGGGTACGAAAACTAGAGCATCGCAACACAGATAGCAATAGATCAACAGGAGGGAAATAAAGACTATAAAAGTAAGATAGGTAGAAAGGGGGAGATGCTCGCCTGAAAACATTGTCGAAGGGTTCATCCGAAGATCGGGGCGAAGCTCACATCAACTCAACGGCCTTATCCGCGAAGAAGCAAAACACTAGAAGAAGCACCGGATGCAATATTTAATAAAACGGCAGAAGATCGACATGATGCGGGTATGATGGATGACATGGCAAGGTGCGATGCAATTAGGTCAATATTAAGTGGAACCGGGGTCCCGACAAATGATTATATGGTTCGAGTTGTTTAGAACCCCCGCAAATTAAATGTTGTTTTAACAAGGCAAGAATATATCACCGGTTCGCTACTCAAGTTTTAAATGAGGCCAATATGAGACTAGATTTGCCCGCATATGGGCCCCATATTAAATCATTAGGTGAATCGGCAAAAGGCTCCCAACCCACATGATAAGATGCATGCATGAACAATTTTATATGCAACAGTTATATAGGTGACATTTATAAATTAGGGTTCTCGGATAAGGGGTTCACACATTAGGGGTCTCGACGATCTTGGGGTTCCGGTTCGGGTCGGTCTCGTGGTCCAGGTCCGGATCGGTCTCAAGGGATCGTTCTCGTTCTCGTGAACGGGCATATCTTGCGTCGGAAGTTGTACTTGGCGGTCTCCGGCTCCACCTGTGTCGGGTCGATCTTGTCGCTATGCGTCTTGTCGGATCCGCGTAGACGGTCATGGCGTTCGGGATGAAGAACTCGGTGTCCTGGACGGAGTGCTTGTCGCCACGGGGTCTCGGGTCGAAGAACTGGGCGCGCCCGGGTTCGGGGTTCACCGCTCCGTGAGGTGGATCTTGTCGATTCGGCGTGGCGGCATCAGGGTTCCGCGGGCTTATGCTCCGGTAGAAGTACATGTCGTGACGGGGTCGTCGGGCATGTCGTCGGCTTTCTGGTCCGAAGCACTTGGCGTCCGGGAGCCGAACTTGGGGGGTTCGACGGGGTTCGGTTCAGTTCCGCCGGGATCGGTCTTGATGTCGCCGGAGTACTTGGGTTACCGTTGGTGCGGTCGTGGCGTCCGAAGGGGAACTTGAAGTTGTGACGGGGGTTTTGTCGGAAGCCCTGGGCTCACCTTCACGCGTTAGCTACCTTCGCCAAAGAGCATGATCCCAAACGCAGCACAACAAGGGCCACTAAGATACACATGCAACTGCACAGCGACAAGGGGTACCAGAGATGCGTCCTAGCACTGAAACAGAAGGTACCAAAACATCTCCTCCTGCACAGAGATGGACACGGGCGTGTGCACGGCCGGGGCGGCGCGGGGTCGGCCCGAGGAGGAGGAGACGGGCGGTGGCTGGCGAGGCTGGAGGCGGCGATGGAGGCCGGGACGCGAGAGCGCGGAGGCGCCGACGGCGGGCGGGAGCAGGTCGCCGGCGGCGGCGGCCGGGGAGGAGCAGGGTCGGGAAGGCTCGGTTCGGGCGGCGGAGAGGCGACGAGGGCCGGGCGACGCAGAGCGGGCGCCGAGGTCGCGCAGGCGAGCACGGCCGAGGCGACGCGGGCTCGAAGGGGAGGTGGCGAGGGCTGGGCGAGGGAGAGCGGCGGAGGGTGGCGAGGCGGCAGGGCGGCGATCGAGCCGGGCGCCGGGCGGACGCTGGGCCGGGCGGGCGAGGTTGGCGAGGAGCGGAGAGGCGGAGCGGGCGCGGGCGGTTGCCCGACGAGCGGAGAGCGGTGAGGAGGACGGGCGCGGCGGAGGGAGACGACGGAGGCGCACGGGCGGCGGCGAGGTTTCGTGGGCGGCGGGGCGAGCCCACCAGCCGCGGCGGGGCGAGCCCACAGGCCGGCAGCGCGGCGGGCTGCGCCTGAGGAAGAGGGCGACGGGTCGCGGTGGGAGGACGAGCCGGGCGAGGGCGGAGGGCTGAGCGAGGGCGCGTGGGCGATGAAGGGGAGTGGCAGCAATGAGCCGAGGAAGGGACGGCTAGGCGGAGCAGAGGGAGGAGGAAGAGAACGTGGGGGGGGGTGGGGCGCGTGCGGAACCGAGAGGAGGGAGCGTGGGAGGAGTGGTGGGGCCGGTGTGGCGGTATGGGGGCTGTGGGCTGCCAGCGTGAGGCGGTGGACCAGGCGAGGCGTGGGGCCCAGCGGCAGGGACGCGGGTCCTGGGGAGAGGGCGTGCAGGCGGGTGCGCGTGAGGGAGTGGGGACGTGGGGCTGGGCCCGCGCGTCAGGGGGGAAAAGGAGAGGCTGTGAGGGGAGAGGGGGTCGGTTGGGGGGAAGTTTTGGTGGGGTGTGGGTTGGGTAGGCCATGTGGCAGCGAGGGAGTGGTGGTGGCTTTGGGGAGGGTGAGGTGGCGCAGCGAGATAGGCCGGGGTGAGGTGGCCAGGGGGTGGGTAGGATAGAATTGGTGGGAAAGGGATTTAGAAAGGGCTGGTTCAACTTGGACCGTTTATTATTTCCTGGGGTGGTCGATCGGGTCAATCGGCCCGTTCGACTGCCCCTATTAAAATAATTTAAATTTTTATTGATTCTAATTGGGCCGTTTGCAACCCGATAGCAACAAACAAATTAACTCCGGAGACCCGGGTTTTTTGTTTGAATAAAGATGGGGCGTTTTAGAAAACAAAACGGGTGTTGCGAAAATAGTTTTGGCAAACAATGCATGATGATGACGATGCAATGCACAAATTCAACGCGATTTTCTAGTAGTGGTTTTGCGGGATGCCACAATTCGACACCACTAACAAAGGATCTCGCCCTCGAGATCCGCCTCATGGTACCGGAGGGAAGGGCGGCGATCTGATCCTTCGCGCTTCGTGTAGATCTTCGCGACACCACTAACGATGGTTCCTCCTTCATATTGAAAACGGCGACACCACCAACAAAGGGTCGTTGTCCCTGATCGTCGAGAGAACGCTCCGGAAACAAAAGGGCGAAGGTAGAGGTATCAACAAATAAAGCTACCCCTATCTCCGATGGATGGAGTAAAACTGCTGGATCCACTGATTCGATGTACAGGAGCGAATGACAAGAGCAGTGGTAGGGTAGCTACTCCATCCCACACTCAAACCATTACTCTGCCCACGAATAAGCGGATTAAGCATCCAACTCTCGGAATCAGACTGAAGATCTCGACAAGCGAGGTTCGGAAACAAGGGAGAGTTGCCAGCAGAAATCGTATGAAAGACACAATGATTAGGTTCCGCGATGGTTTTATTGGCATGAACAACACATGCTCAAGGTTAACCCCAACTTCACCAAAGCTCGTCCTTCTCATATGTTTTTCAACGACACTGATATCCGGCCAGGAACACAGATGGATAAAGATCTCAAGAACAAAAGATCGGATGAAGGGTACAACAGACAAGTTGCAGATTGATGATCGTAGCACCTCCGTTACAAAAGGAAGAAGGCGAAACCCTGAAGGTACGACGGAAACCCAACCACGAGAAATCCTGGACTCGAAGAGAGAGATGAGAGCGGATTCAAAACACGTAGAGGTAAGAGGAGAACAGCAGAGGGGTAAGGAGTAAAATCAGACCTAATCAGAACTATCCAACCGTCTTTGCAAAAATAGTTTTGACACTTCTACTCCGGCCGTTAGCTAGGTTATCCTACAGGCTGGACTTGTGGGGTATCGCAACTGCTGAGCTCTGATACCACTCAGAACACCTCAGATCGGACCTATGCAAGTTTGAGCAAAATTCGCCAAACCCGCATAGAAACGATTCAAAGGTGCCCACCAGCACTTTCGCGGTGGAAAACGAAGTAATAACATTACACAACAGTCCTCGATGGGACCCATGTACAGAATATATATATAATGACTCAAAGAGTCAAGAATACAGATATAATATACAAAGATCCAAATCACCTTGAACGTTAGAGCGTCCGACTACGGACAAGATGCAAATGGGGCTAAGAGCCTCAAGAATAACCAATGGCGCCCATAACCCTGCGCCGGCCAAGCGGAAGGGTAACCCCGCTAACGACGCCGATCTCAAAACCTGCTTAAACAAAAGGGGTGCCGAAAGGGCAAAGGAAAAAGAAGGAGCGCCAAGATCGAGGCCAAGACACGGCGAGGCTAGAATTCGGTCCTCGCCTACATAGGTATGGTGGATCAAGCGGCAGCATGCACTAAACAACCTATAGAGACTCGATACAACTGGCGGTTATCAGAGAGGGGTAAGAATGAACTATCCGGATCCAACCTGAAGCTAACACCAAACAAACCCATCCTGGTGTTTCCCCCTCGAGACCAAACGAGGAAGTAAACCGAGGAACTCACACAGTTGGCAGTTTTATTTATTCAGTTATAGTTGTGGCATTTTACTAGTCGGTTTAGATAATCATCCTGATAAAGTAAACAGTGGGCACTTTTAGTTAATCATTCCGTTATAGTGGCAACACTTACTAGTCAGATACAATTAGCATGAGATAACCCAAACCCAGCAGTTGTTGGTACTTTTATTCAGCCATTCCGTTGGAGTTGCAATACTTACTAGTCAGATACAATTGTCGCAAGCGACAATCAAACAAGCACTTGTGGGCAGTATTAATTAGCCATTCCGTTGTAGTGGAGCTGATTACTAGTCATTATAAGTCAAGTTTATAGCAGTAAACTTTAGTTATGCTTGTCTTTGATCGAGATATCGTGCTCCAAGTCGCCCATATCCATGGACACGGCTTTCGAAAGTTTTACCCGCCGGGTGCACCAATAGCAACACACGCCGATCAGCCTCGAAAACCAAATCAAAACCCAACGAGGCTTTCACGATCGAACAATCACAAGATTCAGAAATATTTCAGGGGCCACCCTTTGAGTAGAACCCAAGAACGTAAGCTAGCCGAGACGACCTCAAGGTTAGCGCCAATGGTGAAGCGATCGGGAACCCAAAGTGTGGCTGGGCTTGTCGATACCGCGTAATCACTCCGCCTTCCTAAATAAAGTGCTCCTCGCACAATTTAAATACCGAAAGTAGCATGGCATAAGTACAGATCGTAAATAAAACCTCAAACTAGTTTGTGGCCCCAAGAAATAAGACGGAATCAAGCTCGCTCGGGGGTCCCATATACCTCCGGATGTGGATAGCGCGATAAATCAAGGAACAGTATCAAGTACTCGGGGTCTTACGGACACAAGTGGGCTCGAAACCAAATATTATCTATCACCCACCGATGCCTCTCGCTTATTTCAATTTTAGTTGTTAAACAGAAATTAAAGTGACGATAAGTAAAACTAGAATCATCTCCAACATCAACATGCGGCAAAACATCAAGAATCGTGGGCATTTGACGACACGCGACAACACTTGAGCAAGCGATCACGACACGCAAGTCCAACTATCTACCAAACAACAGTAATAGGATGTGTCCAAGGCAATATACGGTCATAGGGATATCAAAGGGTACGAAAACTAGAGCATCGCAACACAGATAGCAATAGATCAACAGGAGGGAAATAAAGACTATAAAAGTAAGATAGGTAGAAAGGGGGAGATGCTCGCCTGAAAACATTGTCGAAGGGTTCATCCGAAGATCGGGGCGAAGCGCACATCAACTCAACGGCCTTATCCGCGAAGAAGCAAAACACTAGAAGAAGCACCGGATGCAATATTTAATAAACGCGTAAGATCGGCATGATGCGGTATGATGGATGACATGGCAAGGTGCGATGCAATTAGGTCAATATTAAGTGGAACCGGGGTCCCGACAAATGATTATATGGTTCGAGTTGTTTAGAACCCCCGCAAATTAAATGTTGTTTTAACAAGGCAAGAATATATCACCGGTTCGCTACTCAAGTTTTAAATGAGGCCAATATGAGACTAGATTTGCCCGCATATGGGCCCCATATTAAATCATTAGGTGAATCGGCAAAAGGCTCCCAACCCACATGATAAGATGCATGCATGAACAATTTTATATGCAACAGTTATATAGGTGACATTTATAAATTAGGGTTCTCGGATAAGGGGTTCACACATTAGGGGTCTCGACGATCTTGGGGTTCCGGGGTTCGGGGTCGGTCTCAGGGTCCAGGGTCCGACGGATCGGTCTCGGGATCGTCTCGCTCGGTAACGGGCAGATCTTGCCCGGAAGTTGTACTTGGCGTCTCCGCTCCACCTGGTCGGGGTCGATCTTGTCGCGAAGGTCTTGTCGGATCCGCCAGACGGTCATGGCGTCGGGATGAAGAACTCGTGTCCCGGACGGAGTGCTTGTCGCCACGGGTCTCGGTCGAAGAACTGGGCGCGCCTCCCGGGGTTCACCGCCCGTGAGGTGGATCTTGTCGATTCGGGCGTGGCGGCATCGGGTTCCGCGGGCTTATGCTCCGGTGAGAAGTACATGTCGTGGACGGGTCGCCGGGCATGTCGCCGCTTTCGTCCGGGCACTTGGCGTCCGGGAGCCGAACTTGGGGGGTTCGACGGGGTTCGGTTCAGTTCCGCCGGGATCGGTCTTGATGTCGCCGGAGTACTTGGGTTACCGTTGGTGCGGTCGTGGCGTCCGAAGGGGAACTTGAAGTTGTGACGGGGGTTTTGTCGGAAGCCCTGGGCTCACCTTCACGCGTTAGCTACCTTCGCCAAAGAGCATGATCCCAAACGCAGCACAACAAGGGCCACTAAGATACACATGCAACTGCACAGCGACAAGGGGTACCAGAGATGCGTCCTAGCACTGAAACAGAAGGTACCAAAACATCTCCTCCTGCACAGAGATGGACACGGGCGTGTGCACGGCCGGGGCGGCGCGGGGTCGGCCCGAGGAGGAGGAGACGGGGCGGGTGGCCAGGCGAGCGCGCGGAGGCGATGATGGAGGCCGGGGACGCGACCGGAGCGCGGAGGTGCCGACGGCGGCGGAGCAGGTCGTCGGCGGCGGGCTCGCCGCCGGGAGGAGCAGGGTCGGGAAGGCTTTGCCTGGGCGGAGAGAGGCGACGGAGGGCGGCGACGCAGGAGCGGGCGCCGAGGTCGCGCAGGCAGCACGCCGAGGCGGACGCTCGAGCGGGGAGGTGCGCTGGGCGAGGGCCTGGGCGAGGGAGAGCGGCGGAGGGTGGCGAGGCGGCAGGGCGGCGACGGAGCCGGGCTGGGCCGGGCGGGCGCTGGGCTGGCGGGCGGCGAGGTTGGCGAGGAGGGAGAGGCGGAGCGGCGGCGGGCGGTTGCCCGGGCGAGCGGAGAGCGAGGGGAGGAGGACGGCGCGGCGGGAGGGGAGACGACGGAGGCGCACGTGGCGGCGAGGTTTCGTGGCGGCGGGCGAGCCCACCAGGCCGACAGGCGAGGGCTGCGCCTGAGGGGAAGAGGGCGACGGGGTCGCGTGGGGGAGGACGAGCCGGGCGGGCTGGGCTGGCAAGGAGATGAAGGCCGGGAGGATGAAGGCGCAAGGCGCAGCTGGAGGAAGGGACGAAGGAGCAGAGGGAGGAGGAAGAGAACGTGGGGGGGGGTGGGGCGCGTGCGGAACCGAGAGGAGGGAGCGTGGGAGGAGTGGTCGCTGGGTGGGGGCCGGGACATGGCGGTATGGCGGGGTCTGGGGCTGCGTGGCTGTGAGGCGGGGTGGGCCCAGGCGAGGCGTGGGGCCCAGTGGACGCTGGGTCCTGGGAGAGGGCGCAGTGGCGTGAGGAGTGGGGACGTGGGGCTGGGCCTGCGTGGGGAAAAGGAGAGGTCAGTGAGGAGAGGGGTCGGTTGGGGAAGTTTTGGTGGGGTGTGGGTTGGGTAGGCCATGTGGCAGCGAGGGAGTGGTGGTGGCTTTGGGGAGGGTGAGGTGGCGCAGCGAGATAGGCCGGGGTGAGGTGGCCAGGGGGTGGGTAGGATAGAATTGGTGGGAAAGGGATTTAGAAAGGGCTGGTTCAACTTGGACCGTTTATTATTTCCTGGGGTGGTCGATCGGGTCAATCGGCCCGTTCGACTGCCCCTATTAAAATAATTTAAATTTTTATTGATTCTAATTGGGCCGTTTGCAACCCGATAGCAACAAACAAATTAACTCCGGAGACCCGGGTTTTTGTGTTTGAATAAAGATGGGGCGTTTTAGAAAACAAAACGGGTGTTGCGAAAATAGTTTTGGCAAACAATGCATGATGATGACGATGCAATGCAAAAATTCAACGCGATTTTCTAGTAGTGGTTTTGCGGGATGCCACACAACTACTCCGAATGGAGGAAAAAGGTCGATTTGGCGTTCGTATGCGCCGAAGTGGATTGGGTGGTTGACACCAAGCAACCAGTTAAGCCCGCTGACCCAGTCAAGGGAGATGCTGAGGAAAGTGCTGAGTTTGAGAAAAGGAAGAGGGACCATGCTCCATTGGAGCTGGCCTACTCGATTGATAACCAGAAATGGGTGAACGCCAACAAAAAGTGTTTGGCCTTCGTAAAGAACACAATTGAGAACGCAATAGTGGGCTCAATTGGAGAGTGTTATCTGGCGAATACTCGCTAAGATAAAGAGCCGCCATCGCTCTTCAAAGATGTATGCGACCGAGCTGTTAAAGCAGCTGGTGACTGAAAAGTACACGGGGGGACCCCACGGAATAAGAGAGCACATCTTGAGGATGTCAAACATGGCAGCGAAGCTCAAGCCCATGGATGAGGACCTCGATCTAAAGCCAGCACTCTTGGTGCACCTTGTGATGGCCTCCCTTCCACAGCCTTTCGAAAATTTTGTAATAAACTATGATATGTCCCCTGAAAAATGGGACATAGAAAAGACCATTGGGATGTGCTCCCAAGAGGAGAAAAGACTGAAGGCCCTTCACGGCGGTTCCCTGAACTTCGTGAAGGACAATAGGAAGAGAAGCTTCACAAACGACAACCATGGTGGCTCACCCTCCAAGCCACATGGCAAGGGTCCAATGCAGCACCAGTACCAGCATCACCAGTCCACCCTTGGGGAGAAAGACCAGTGCCATCACTGTAAAAACCCTGGCCACTACAAGAAGGACTGCCCAGTTTGGCTGAAGTACATCATGGCCAAAAATGGTAAAGATATAGTTTCTTTTGTTAATGAATCTCTGTATGAAAAGTTTACTAGATCTACTTGGTGGATTGATTCTGGTGCAACTGTTCATGTTGCCAACTCTTTACAGGGGTTCCATTCGACAAGGATCACGCCAAAAAGAGAAAGACTCGTTGAAGTGGCGAACGGGATAGAAGCAGAAGTGGAGGCCATTGGTGACGTCCCTCTGGAGCTGGCTGATGGCTCTTTTCTTTTGCTCAAAGATGTTTTTTTTGTTCCCTCATTACATAGAAATTTAATAAGTGTTTCATGTTTGGACAAAGATTCTTATGAATGTTATTTCGGAAATGGCAAGTGTGCCATTTGGTTGAAAGACAAGTGTGTGGGTGTTGCTACCTTATATGATAAGTTATATTTATTATCCCTGCATGAGAAAGTACTTTCTGTGTGTGATGTGAATGAAAACGTTCCCTTGTCGAACAAAGAACAAAAGAAAAGAAAGCGAACTCTTGACTCATCGAAACTATGTGTGGCATCCCGCAAAACCACTATTAGAAAATCGCGTTGAATTTGTGCATTGCATCGCCATCATCATGCATTGTTTGCTCAAACTATTTTCGCAAAGCCCGTTTGTTTTCTAAAACGCCCATCTTTATTCAAATATCAAAACCGGGTCACCGGATTATTTTGCTGCCCGCTATTGGTTTGCAAACGTCAGTTGAAAGCCACTAAAATATTTAATTAATTTTTTAGTGGGGCAGTCGAACGGGCCGAATTGACCCGAACGACCGCCCCAGGTTTTAAATCGGACCACCTAACCAGCCCCCTAATTCCTAAGTCCACCAAACTATCTACCCCAACCCGCTGGCCACATCACTCCCTCCAATAGCCATGTGCCACCTCACCCTCTCCCTATCCCCCAACCAACCAGGTTTTGCCACCTAGACTAACTCCCCCACCCCTCTCTCTCTCTCTCTCACCCTCTCTCTCCCCGGGCCCCACCGAGCCAGCCTCTCACAGCTCACCACGCTAGCCCCACCCCCTCCCTGCCATCAGCACACCCGCTCACCCTAACCCTCTCTCTGACCCACGCGCCCCACGCCCCTGGGCCCCACAGCCGACCCAGCTTTTCTCCCTCCACCCACCTCACCCGGTCAACTCCACTACCTCACACTGGCCGCCTGCCCCACCAGAGTGGCCCCCGTCCCCCACCTTCCGCTCCCTCTTCTCCCTCAGCGGCCCGTCCTCCTCCACCGCCTGCACTGCCTCCCAAGCCCCCCGCTGCTCGACCTGACGGCCTCACCTTGCCGGGCCGGTGGCCCTCTTCCCCGCTCGGCCCCAGTGCCTCTGTCGACCCTCCTACCTGCCCGGCTGGCACCGGCCTCTGCCGGCCCGCCTCCTCCCCGAGCTCTGTCGCCAGCCTCTGCCGCCGCCCACCGCCTCCTCTCTGCCTGGCGCTGCCCAGCCTCCGCGCCGCCACCACGACCCCCACCTCTGCCGCCGACGCGGCCGCCTCTCTGCGCGCGGCCGAGGCTCATGGTGCTCCTCGCCTCCTCCGCCTCGCTTCCTGGCCGCTGCCTCACGCCCTATCCGCCTCGACCTCCGCCCGGCCTGACCGCCTCGCGCTAGCCGCCTGTCGCGCCTCGGCTGCTCGTCGCTGGCCTCGCCAGCCGCTCGCCATGACCGCCCTCCACCGCCAAGCAGCTCGCCAGCAGGCCGCCTCGCCCGAGTCCCACGCTGCTCGCAAGGCCCTTGGCCTGTAGCATCCGTCGAGCTGCCTGCAGGGGCCGGCCGCCGCCTTTGTGCGGCCCGCCTCGGTGCCAGCTCCCTTGCTGACCCCCCCGTTTGGTGCTAGTTCCTGAAGATGTCTGGATGGGCCGTCAGTGTGGAGAGATTGGTTATCCCGACAAGATCTTCCCGGACCCGAGGCTCGATCCACAAGACCGATCCGAGGCGCCTGGACCCGAACCGGGAGTACGCCAAGTTCGCCGAGTTCAGGGACCTTCAAGATCTCCGCCACGGACACGACATGTACTTCCCTGGGACGCCATGACTGGGACCCCGGACCCGAAGACCACATGGGACGACAAGTGTTCCGACATGGACCCGTTTGAAGCAAACTCGAAGACGGCAGATGCGACAAGTACCTCTTCCCGGATCTGATGCCGAAAACGCGGACACCAAGTACTCCGTCACGGACCCGAGGATCCGGAGGCCCCTTCCTGGATCCCGAAGACCGAAACCGTGGAACCGACAAGAACGGCATCGACCCGGAAGAACCCGACGCGCCCCGACACCGACCCAAGTCCCGCACCCGGACGCGCCAAGATCTACCCCAGTAATCTGAGAACGACCCCGGAGTCCGAGAACGCTTCCGTCGAACCCTGAGACCGAACCCCGAACCCCGGAACCCCAAGATCTGCCGAACCCTAATGTGTGACCCCTTTCCTCGAGCCCTATTTTATAATATAATAACAACTTGTCGCATATTGAATTGTCATACTCGCATGCATATTGTGTGGTTTGGGGGCCTTATGCCGATTCACCTGCATAATTAAATATGGGGCCCATATGCGGGCAAATCTAGTCTCATATTGGCCTCATCTAAATCTGTGTAGCGAACCGGTGCTATCGTTTGCCTTGTTAAACAACATTTAAAATGCGGGGTTTCTAAACAACTTGAACCACCTAACTAATTGTCGGGACCCCGGTTCCACTTAACTTGACCTAATTGCATCGCATCTTTGCCATGTCATTCATCATACATGCATCATGCCGAACTTCCGCCGTTGTATTAAATATTGCATCCGTGTTTCTACTAGTGTTTTGCTTCTTCGCGGATAAGGCCGTTGAGTTGATGTGAGTCACCGATCTTGGATGAACCTTCGACAATGTTTTCAAAGCAGCATCTCCCCTTTCTACCTATCTTACTTTTATAGTGTTTTATTCCTTCCTGTTGATCTACTGCTATCTGTGTTGCGATGCTTTAGTTTCCGTACCTGTGATATACCGTGCAGCCCTATATTGCCTTGGACACATCCTATTACCCGTTGTTTGGTAGATAGTTGGACCTGCGTCAGAGACGCTTGCTCAAGTCGCTATGGGTCATCCAAAGGCCACGATTGTTGATGAATTGCCGCATGTTGATGTTGGAGCTGATCATAGTTTTACTTATCGTTCACTTTAATTCCTGTTTAACAACTAAAATTGAAAGAAGCAGTGGCATCGGTGGGTGATAGAAAATATTTGGTTTCCGAACGCCCACTTGTGTCCCGTAAGACCCCGAGTACTTGATACATTCCTTGATTTATCGCTATCCACATCCGGGAGGTATATGGGACCCCCGAGCGAGCTTGATTCATCATATTTCTAGGGCCACAAACTAGTTTGAGGTTTTATTTACGATCTGTATTTATGCCATGCTACTTATGTATTTACGTTTGTCAGGAGCACACCTTGTCTTTAGGAATTGTGACCCGTTTACGTGGTATCGATAAGCCCAGCCACACTTTGGGTTCCCGATCGTTCTGCGCCCCACAAACCTTAAGTCCGTCTAGTCAGCTAACTTCGCTATGGTTCTACTTTAAGGTGGCCCCGAAATATTTCTAAATCCGTGATTGTTCATCGTGAAAGCCTCGTTGGGTTTTGATTTGGTTTTCCGAGGTTGATCGGCGTGTGTTGCTATTGGTGCACCGGCGGGTAAAACTTTCTGAAAGCCGTGTCCGCGGATATGGACGACTTGGAGCACAGTATCTCGATCATAGACAAGCATAACTAAAGTTTATTGCTATAAATTTGACTTTATAATGACTAGTAATCAGCTTCACTATAACGGAATGACTAATTAATACTGCCCACAATTGCTTGTTTGGAGTGTCGCTTGCGACCATTGTACCTGACTAGTAAGTATTGCAACTACAACGGAATGGCTGAATAAAAGTACCAACAACTGCTGGGTTTCAGGGATATCTCATGCCAATTGTATCTGACTAGTAAGTGTTGCAACTATCACGGAATGATTAACTAAAAGTGCCCACTGCTTATTTTATCAGGATGATTATCTATACCTGACTAGTAATTGCTGCAACGATAACTGATTAAATAAAACTGCCAACTGTGTGAGTTCCTCGGTTGACTTCCTCGATTGGTCTCGAGGGGGAAACACCAGGATGGGTTTGTTTGGTGTTAGCTTCAGGTTGGATCCGGATAGGTCTATCTTACCTCTCTCTGACTATCGCCAGTTGTATCGAGTCTCTATAGGTTGTTTAGTGCATGCTGCCGCTGCCGCTTCAGTCCACCATACCTATGTAGGCGAGGACCGCCGAATTCTAGCCTCGCCGTGTACTGGCCTCAGTACTGACGCTCCTCTTTTTCCTTTGCCCTTTGTCGGCACCCCTTTTTGTTTAAGCAGGTTTTGAGATGCGACGCCGTTAGCAGGGTTACCCTTCCGGCTTGGCCTGGGCAGGGTTATGGACGCCATTGGTTATTCTTCAGGGCTCTTAGCCCCATTTGCTTCTTGTCCGTAGTCGGACGCTCTACCGTTTTCAGTGTGATTGGGATCTTGTATATTACATCTGTATTCCTAACTCTTTGAGTCGCTGTTATATATATCTGTTCTGTGGGTCCCATCGAGGACTGTTGTGCAATGCTATTACTTCGTTTTCCACCCGCACGAAAGTGCCTGGTGGGCACCTTTGAATCGTTTCTATCCGGGTTTGGCGAATTTTGCTCAAACTTGCATAGGTCCGATTCTGAGGGTGTTACAGAGTGGTATCAGAGCCCAGCAGTTGCGATACCCCACAAGTCCAGCCTGTAGGATAACCTAGCTAACGGCCGATGTAGAGTGTCAAAACTATTTTGCAAAATCGGTTGGATAGTTCTGGTTAGGTCTGATTTTACTCCTTACCCCTCTGCTATTGTCCTCTTACCTCGACGTATTTTGAATCCGCTCTCTTCTCTCTCTTCAAGTCCAGGAATTCTCGTGGTTGGGTTTCCGTCGTACCTTCAGGGCTTCGCTTTCTCCCTTTTGTAACGGAGGTGCTACGATCATCAATCCGCAACTTGTCTGTCGTACCCTTCCTCCAATCTTTTGTTCTTGAGCTCTTTATCCATATGTGTTCCTTGCTGGATATCCGTATCGTTGAAAAACATATGAGAAGGACGAGCTTTGGTGAAGTTGGAGTATACCTTGAGCATGTGTTGTTCATGCCAATGGAACCATCGCGGAACCTGATCACCGTGTCTTTCATACGATTCCTGCTGGCATCATCCCTTTGTTCCGGATACCGCCTAAGAAGGTCTTCAGTCTAAATCTCGAGAGTTGAGTTGCCTGATTCTCCTACCCATGTATAGAGTTGATAGTTGGGTCCGGGATGGACTGATCACCCTACCCGACTCTTACTGTTCGCTCTGTACATCGAACCGGTGGATCAATGTAACTTTTCCCTCTTCTAATGGAAGTTAGAGGTGGCCTTATCGTTTGATACCTCTACCTTCGTCCTTTGTTTCTCCGGAGTGTTCTCTCGACGATCAGGATCAACGACCCTTTGTTGGTGGTGTCGCCGATTTCTAGAGGAAGAAGGAACCTCGTTAGTGGTGTCGCGAGGATCTACACGAAGCGAGAAGACGCAGATCGCCGACCTTTCCTTCCGGTACCACGAGGCGGATCTCGAGGGCGAGATCCATTGTTAGTGGTGTCGAATTGTGGCATCCCGCAAAACCACTACTAGAAAATCGCGTTGAATTTGTGCATTGCATCGCCATCATCATGCATTGTTTGCTCAAACTATTTTCGCAAAGCCCGTTTGTTTTCTAAAACGCCCATCTTTATTCAAATATCAAAACCGGGTCACCGGATTATTTTGCTGCCCGCTATTGGTTTGCAAACGTCAGTTGAAAACCACTAAAATATTTAATTAATTTTTTAGTGGGGCAGTCGAACGGGCCGAATTGACCCGAACGATCGCCCCAGGTTTTAAATCGGACCACCTAACCAGCCCCCTAATTCCTAAGTCCACCAAACTATCTACCCCAACCCGCTGGCCACATCACTCCCTCCAATAGCCATGTGCCACCTCACCCTCTCCCTATCCCCCAACCAACCAGGTTTTGCCACCTAGACTAACTCCCCCACCCCTCTCTCTCTCTCTCTCTCTCTCTCTCTCTCTCTCTCTCTCTCTCTCTCACCACTCCAGCCAGCCCGCCCTCCACCACCACCTCAACCCTCTCACCTCTACCCTGGCCACTGCCCCACGCCTGGCCACCAGAGTGGCCCCCGTCCCCCACCTTCCGCTCCCTCTTCTCCCTCAGCGGCCCGTCCTCCTCCACCGCCCTCTGCCTCTCCCAAGCCCCTCGCTGACCCGGCCTTGCCTCGCCTGGCTTGGTGGCCCTCTTCCTCCCGCTCGGCCCCTGCGCCTGTCGGCCCTCTCCTACCCCTGCTCGGCCCGCTGCCCGTCCCGCCCGCCTCTGCGGCCCCCCTCCTCCCCCGAGCTCCCCCGTCGCCAGCTCCGGCCGCAACCGCCGCTCCGCCGCCTCCTCTGCCACATGGCGCTGCCGCGCCAGCCTCCTCGCGCCTCGCCACCACCCCCCACCTCACTGCCGCCGGCCGCCTCTGCTCGTGTCCGAGCGCCCAGTGCTCGCTCCTCGGCCCTCCTGCTTCCCGGCGCTCGCTGCTGCCACCGCCCTATCCGCTCGACCTCCGCTGTCCGGCTCGGCCCGGCCTTTCGCCGCCCGGCCCGTCGCGCCCTGGCGCGATCGCCGCCGCCGCCTCCAGCGCGTCGCCGCCGCTCGCGGACCGCCCCTCCACCGCCAAGCAGAGCTCGCCAGGCAGGCCGCCCTCGCCCCGGAGTCCTGCCGCTGCTCGCGCGGGGCCCCTTGGCCTGTGTAGCATCCGTCGAGCTCGTCTGCAAGGGGCCGTCCTCGCCGCCTGCCCGGCCTTCCTCGGTGCCGGCTCCTTGCGCGACCCCGTTTGGTGCTAGTTCACGAAGATGTCCGGATGGGCGTCGGTGTGTGGAGAGGTTGGTTATCCCGACAAGATCTTCCCGGACCCGAGGCTCGATCCACAAGACCGATCCGAGGCGCCTGGACCCGAACCGGGAGTACGCCAAGTTCGCCGAGTTCAGGGACCTTCAAGATCTCCGCCACGGACACGACATGTACTTCCACGGGCGCCATGATGGATCCGGACCCGAAGACCACATGGGACAACAAGTGCTCCGACATGGACCCGTTTGAAGCAAACTCGAAGACGGCAGATGCGACAAGTACCTCTTCCCGGATCTGATGCCCGAAAACGCGGACACCAAGTACTCCGTCACGGACCCGAGGATCCGGAGGCCCCTTACTGGATCCCGAAGACCGAAACCGTGGAACCGACGAGAACGACATCGACCCGGAAGAACCCGACGCGCCCCGACACCGACCCAAGTCCGCACTCGGGGCGCCAAGATCTACCCGATGTCGAGAACGACCCGAGTCCGAGAACGCCTTCGAACCCTGAGACCGAACCCCGAACCCCGGAACCCCAAGATCTGCCGAACCCTGATGTGTGACCCCTCTCCTCGAGCCCTATTTTATAATATAATAACAACTTGTCGCATATTGAATTGTCATACTCGCATGCATATTGTGTGGTTTGGGGGCCTTATGCCGATTCACCTGCATAATTAAATATGGGGCCCATATGCGGGCAAATCTAGTCTCATATTGGCCTCATCTAAATCTGTGTAGCGAACCGGTGCTATCGTTTGCCTTGTTAAACAACATTTAAAATGCGGGGTTTCTAAACAACTTGAACCACCTAACTAATTGTCGGGACCCCGGTTCCACTTAACTTGACCTAATTGCATCGCATCTTTGCCATGTCATTCATCATACATGCATCATGCCGAACTTCTGCCGTTGTATTAAATATTGCATCCGGTGTTTCTACTAGTGTTTTGCTTCTTCGCGGATAAGGCCGTTGAGTTGATGTGAGCTTCGCCCCGATCTTCGGATGAACCTTCGACAATGTTTTCAGGCGAGCATCTCCCCCTTTCTACCTATCTTACTTTTATAGTGTTTTATTCCTTCCTGTTGATCTACTGCTATCTGTGTTGCGATGCTTTAGTTTCCGTACCTGTGATATACCGTGCAGCCCTATATTGCCTTGGACACATCCTATTACCTGTTGTTTGGTAGATAGTTGGACCTGCGCGTCGTAGACGCTTGCTCAAGTGCTGTTGCGGGTCATCCAGTGCCACAGTTGTTGATGAATTGCCGCATGTTGATGTTGGAGCTGATCATAGTTTTACTTATCGTTCACTTTAATTCCTGTTTAACAACTAAAATTGAAAGAAGCAGTGGCATCGGTGGGTGATAGAAAATATTTGGTTTCCGAACGCCCACTTGTGTCCCGTAAGACCCCGAGTACTTGATACCTGTTCCTTGATTTATCGCGCTATCCACATCCGGGAGGTATATGGGACCCCCCTGAGCCAGAGCTTGATTCAGTCATATTTCTAGGGGCCACAAACTAGTTTGAGGTTTTATTTACGATCCTGTATTTATGCCATGCTACTTATGTATTTACGTTTGTGCGAGGAGCACACTGCATCTTGTTAGGAATTGTGACCCGTTCGTGGTATCGACAAGCCCAGCCACACTTCGGGTTCCCGATCGTTTACCGCCCCACAAACCTTAAGTCCGTCTCAAGTCAGCTAACTTCGCGGGTTCTACTTTAAGGGTGACCCGAAATATTTCTGAATCTGTGATTGTTCTCGTGAAAGCCTCGTTGGGTTTTGATTTGGTTTTTCCGAGGTTGATCGAGCGTGTGTTGCTATTGGTGCACCCCGGCCGGGTAAAACTTTCTGAAAGCCGTGTCCGCGGATATGGACGACTTGGAGCACAGTATCTCGATCATAGACAAGCATAACTAAAGTTTATTGCTATAAATTTGACTTTATAATTACTAGTAATCAGCTTCACTATAACGGAATGACTAATTAATACTGCCCACAATTGCTTGTTTGGAGTGTCGCTTGCGACCATTGTACCTGACTAGTAAGTATTGCAACTCCAACGGAATGGCTGAATAAAAGTACCAACAACTGCTGGGTTTCGGGGATATCTCATGCCAATTGTATCTGACTAGTAAGTGTTGCAACTATCACGGAATGATTAACTAAAAGTGCCCACTGCTTATTTTATCAGGATGATTATCTATACCTGACTAGTAATTGCTGCAACGATAACTGATTAAATAAAACTGCCAACTGTGTGAGTTCCTCGGTTGACTTCCTCGATTGGTCTCGAGGGGGAAACACCAGGATGGTTTTGTTTGGTGTTAGCTTCAGGTTGGATCCGGATAGGTCTATCTTACCTCTCTCTGACTATCGCCAGTTGTATCGAGTCTCTATAGGTTGTTTAGTGCATGCCGCTTTGCTTGATCCACCATACCTATGTAGACGAGGACCGCCAATTCTAGCCTCGCTGTCTTGGCCTCAGATCGACGCTCCTCTTTTCCTTTGCCCTTTGTCGGCACCCTTTTTGTTTAAGCAGGTTTTGAGATGCGGCCGTTAGCGAGGTTACCCTTCCGCTTGGCACAGGCAGGTTATGGACGCCATTGGTTATTCTTCAGGGCTCTTAGCCCCATTTGCTTCTTGTCCGTAGTCGGACGCTCTACCGTTTTCAATGTGATTGGGATCTTGTATATTACATCTGTATTCCTGACTCTTTGAGTCGCTGTTATATATATCTGTTCTGTGGGTCCCATCGAGGACTGTTGTGCAATGCTATTACTTCATTTTCCACCCGCACGAAAGTGCCTGGTGGGCACCTTTGAATCGTTTCTATCCGGGTTTGGCGAATTTTGCTCAAACTTGCATAGGTCCGATTCTGAGGGTGTTACACTATGGCACTGCAGACTAGGCCATATTTCGAGGGAAAGAATAGAAAGCATCGTTAAAAATGACATTCTTCCTCCGTTAGAGTTCTCCGACATAGAACAATGCATAGATTGCATTAAAGGAAAGTATGTCAAACAAATTAAAAAGGGTGCAAACCGAAGCATAGCTACACTAGAAATAATCCACACGGATATTTGTGGACCGTTTCCGGTGAAAAGTGTGGATGGATATGATTCATTCATAACATTCATGGATGATCACTCCCGGTATGGTTATATTTATCCAATTAAAGAAAGATCTGAAGCATTGAATAAATTTAAAATTTTCAAAGCTGAAGTAGAAAATCAGCATGATAAAAGAATTAAAATAGTTCGGTCCGATCGTGGAGGGGAGTACTACGGTCGGCATACTCCATATGGTCGAGTACCAGGACCCTTTGCAAGGTTCCTGCAAGAAAATGGAATAGTCGCCCAGTATTCTATGCCGGGCGAACCTCAGCAAAACGGAGTAGCTGAAAGGCACAACCGTACCCTTATGGATATGGTGCGCAGCATGATGAGCTATTCCACCCTCCCATTGGGATTGTGGATGGAGGCCCTTAAAACCGCCATTCACATTCTCAACAGAGTACCAAGCAAGTCGGTGCCCAAAACACCGTATGAATTGTGGATGTGCGAGTCCCTCTCTGCACCACTTGAGGGTCTGGGGGAGCCCAGCTGAGGCAAAAGTTTTCAATCCAAACATTGCAAAGTTAGACCCCAAAACAGTATCTTGCCATTTTATTGGCTATCCAGATAAGTCAAAAGGCTATCGTTTCTACTGTCCCGACAGATACACAAAGTTTGTAGAAACGAGACATGCAGTCTTCTTGGAGGACGAATTGATGAGGGGGAGCACGGTAGCTAGGCAAATTGATCTTGAGGAGAAGAGGGTGCATGCACCTAATCCGATGATTCAGGAGCCATTTTTCTCGCTACCTGTTGTGCCACCATCTACAACCCCTGAGGTTGTGGTGCCGGCACCTGTTGTGACTCCACACGTGACAACAATGGGCAAAAGTTCGGAACCTGTCCAACAGGAGCCACCTGAACCCACTGTTGAGCACGAAAGGGAGCCAGAACAGCCACATAGTGTAAATGTGCCTGAACCCGAGGCAAGAAATGAGCAAGAGTCTGATGAACTCAGACTGACTAAAAGAGAACGAAGACCAGCCATTTCCAAAGAAATCTACAAAGTTTACAATGTAGTTCATATGGAGGGCGATCCTACCTCATATGAAGAAGCCATGAGTAGCCCTCACTCAGCCAAGTGGGTAGAGGAAATGGAAGATGAAATGAAATCGATGAGTTCCAACAATGTTTGGGACTTAGAGGAAATTCCCAAAGGAGCCAAAACAGTAGGATGCAAATGGGTCTACAAAACAAAGTATGACTCCAATGGGAATGTAGAAAAGTACAAAGCTCGACTCGTGGCAAAAGGCTTTACGCAAAGAGAAGGCATAGATTACAATGAGACTTTTTCTCCGGTTTCATGTAAGGACTCCTTCAGAATCATCATGGCACTAGTTGCACATTTTAATTTAGAGTTACATCAAATGGATGTCAAGACGGCATTTCTAAATGGATATTTAGAAGAAAATGTTTACATGAAACAACCTAAGGGTTTTTTCATGGAGGGGAAGGAACATATGGGATGCCGCCTAAAGAAATCCATTTATGGGTTAAAGCAAGCCTCTAGGTAGTGGTATTTAAAATTTAATGATACCATTAAAAGATTTGGATTCAAAGAAAATGTTGAGGACAACTGCATTTATGCAAAGTTCAAAAGTGGGAAATATATTTTCCTAATTTTGTATGTGGATGACATTCTGCTTGCCAGCAGTGATGTTAGTCTACTACTAGAGACAAAGAAGTTCTTGTCATCAAACTTTGACATGAAAGACCTTGGTGAAGCCTCTTATGTTTTGGGCATAGAAATTCACCGAGATGTAAAGAATGGAGTGTTAGGATCATCATGAAAGCAGATTTTAAAGAAATACAATATGCATGCGAGTAATTCAACACCTGCTCCCATAGTCAAGGGATAGTTTTGGGAAATCCCAATGTCCAAAGAATCAATATGAGATCGATCAAATGAAGTCGGTACCATATGCTTCGTTGTTGGAAGCTTACAAGATGCACAAGTGTGCACTACCTCGACTTAGCATTTATCCCTGTGGTACTCGGTAGATATCAAGAGAATCCGCATAGAAACCGGAAGATGGTAAAGAAAGCTTTGCGTTATGTGCAAGGCACAAAAGGCCTCATGCTTACATATAGAAGATCTGATTCCCTAGAGATAAAAGGGTATTCAGATGCAGATTTTGCGGGAGATAAAGACGACCGAAAGTCCACGACAGGGTATGTCTTTACTCTCGCAGGAGGTGCTATTTCGTGGAGAAGCGCCAAACAGTCGATAGTTGCATCATCTATGATGTATGCAGAATTTATAGCATGTTATGAGGCCATGGGACAGGCGTTATGGTTAAAGAAATTCTTACCCGACTTGAAAGTGGTTGACTGCATCAGCAGGCCACTACAAATGTACTGTGACAACGAGCCCGCAGTATTCTATGCTCACAACAACAAGTCGAGTAATGCTACAAAGTCTATAGATATAAAGTATTATGTTGTGAAGGACAAAGTCCAGGATCAAACTATAAGACTCGAGCATATAAGGACAAAGGACATGCTTGCGGATCCGCTAACGAAAGGCTTACCACCCAATGTGTTCAAGGAACACATAGCCGGCATGGGTTTAACGGGAAGCCAATGATTCCTGGACTATAGAGGCCCAAAAGTAACAGGATTTGTTTCAGAACATGAAGGTATATAGTGGTTGTCTGATTCTATCGGCAATTGAGCTGAGACGATGAAACATGCTCTATGTATCATTCTGTGATGAAATAAGTAAAGAACAAGGTTAAAAGTAAAGTCGAGATCTAGGGGAAGAATGTTAGATAGATCTCAACGTGACTGGGCCCAACGGCCCAGCACGCCCTTAACTACGCCCAACCTTATCTGGTTGGTGGGCCCCTGTCGTGTCACACCCGGATTTTTCAATCCTAGATGCCTGTTATGCCATACATCGCAATCCCAGGATTACCATTTTTGCGAGACATAACAGAATTGGATACCATAGTACTTCATCCATTACAACGATACATAAGTTCTTACACAAATAGGGATCTCATGATCCAGTCCTTAATACAACATCAAGCAGCGGAATACGTAATAATAACGGTAGCGTAGGCGAGGCTCCATCTTCGGGGTCACAGGCAATGCTGACGATGGGAGATGATCCTAGTTGTCGTAACCTTCCTGGGGTCCATCCTCCAGGTACTCCTCTTCATAGTCTGGCCATGGGAATAGCCAGGGACAAAGCCATGAGTACTCTTTAAGTACTCGCAAACTAATACTAACAAGTAAAGAGGTTTTGGATAATAGGACACTAGGCTCTAGGGTTGTTTTGCAAAAGCCAGATTTATAACTACTAAGTTCCAAAGCTGGTCACAAATTTTATAACTACTAAGTGGGATCTTGTATTTCCGGTCACAACTCTGTTGTGGTCAATTCGAAGTCTCAAGTCGTTTCACAAGTCATTTTGAAAAGTCTGACGGGGGAACAGATATGGCCACTCAATCTGTCCATAATCATGACGCGCTATTCGAATAGTTTGACACTCTGTAGAGATTGTACACTTTCACCACAACATTCGATACATCCGCCAGGAAAAATCCTGAATTCACCATACTCAGTATGCGGATAATCAATCCTAACCTTTCAATTACACTCCCTAGTATAAGCACCTGTCCTGTGAGTTTGGCCTCCCAACCATGACCACTGTCATCTTGGGTACTGCACAGGTGGAAAATCTTCACAAGGTAGCCTCAGCTCAGACCTTGGCCGTGAGGGAACTAATACTAAGGTATATAAGTTTCCAGTCAAGCCCTACCCAATATTCGGGTATTGTGGTTGTACGATAAAATTGGAATGGTATCGCATCCAGACAACCATCAGTTTTATAAAGGGCTAAGGCTCATGCCTCAACATTTTCATCACCAAAATCATCAAGTGTTTGGAAACACATGTCCAAAACATTTCAATAGAATGATCCATCATTCCAAGGTTTTCATAACCATTTTTCCACCAAGTATTCCCATCTAAAGTTGATCAAGTTTTATGCTTAGCACTAGCAGCTACAGGTGGGGTAGTACTAATAAAGGGGGTAACTAGTGGGGTTTCAGCTAAGTCCAACCTTATATCATAAGCTGATATCAAGGTTTCTAGCTTAGGCCAAATTTTATGCTCTTTATGCAACCTTCAGCACAACTGTCTAGTATCTACCAAACCCTTAGGTAGCCTCCAAGTAAGCTTTGATAAAGAAATAAAGTAAGAAGCTTGCCATAAAACTAGGATTGGTTTAGCAAGTGGGTATGGTCACATACGCTTAAGGCATATAATAATCATATCACAAGCATAGGTTTGTGGCAACAATAGGGTATCTGGCAAGGGTTAGCTTGCACAATCACTAGTGGTATTAGGCTTGCAATCAATGTAAATATAAGCTTGCATAGGTATAGTATCTTGCAAGTGTTAGCTGGCATTGATCAACTTGGTTAGTATAGCTTGCATAGTAAAGCTTGCCTTGTGCAGAGCAGTGGTTGAAGTTTTCCTCGGCTTCCTCTTCGTAGTATCCTCCTTCCTCCTCGTATCCTTGGTCGGTACTAGCGTCTATGAATAAATACGAGGTACACAATCACCAAACAATACTTACATACTTGCAATCATCACACACAAGGGTCCTATAGATGATCTAGCATCATCTCTAACATTACAAGGTTAAGGATTGGTTTAAGTCTTTTTATTTTAGAAAGGTAATTTCTACTCATTGAAAAACTACTTAAGATTTAATATTCTCCAAACTAAACATGGGATCATGTTGACACATGTCATCACCACATATTGTAGTCCATGGGAATGTGATTTAAAGTGGTGTCACAATTTAATAAGGTTTTACCCTTTTATTTTAATGAATTAAAGTGGCTAGAAATGCTTATGAAGCATTCTTTTATTCCTTGAACATTATTTCTGCAAGTAACCTATATATATATTTATATATTCTGAAAGGTATGGTTGAATGTGATTTTTGAGAGTTGGAATCAACTCAAAAGCTATTATGGTTTAAATTTGAAAAATGTTTGAATGCAGAAAAGCTTCTGCCTTGTTATTTTTTCTATGGGTGATCTACAGATCCAAATGACTTGAATCCAACGGGCTTGGATTAAGCATTCACAGACCTTTCCAACAAAATTGGTTTCATCTAATTTGGTGCACTAAATCGATCTGGGTTGATTTTTGAAGTTGGGTACAGAAGTGTGTTTGAAATTAAAAAGAAAAGGTTTAATTTGAATTGCTGGGCTGCGCGGGAAATTCTAACGGGCCGGCCTGCTAAGCGCAGTGCTCCCGCGGGCTGCTTAAGTGGGTGTCCCCACTCGTTAGTGACACGGGGCTGGGCGAAGCGGTATGGGGCAACGTGGTTCGTTCGATCTTGTTCTAATCCAACGGCTGAGGGTCATCGTCGACGCGAGACAGCTCCGGCGAGAACGAAACCTAGCGCGACCAGTGAGGGTTGCTGGAGGCTCACCGGGGTACGAGCGAGGGTCGGCGAGGCGGGCGAACGACGAAGTCGACGACGGCGAACCTCCTGGTACTGGTGGCTTCTCCTGGGGCGGCTCCAATAGCTGGCTCCTTTCTTCTCCGGCAGCGGCAGGCTCCAGTGAAATTCCGACGAGGTGGTGCTCGTGTGTGCGCACGGTGAGGGCGGCGCGCGGTCTGTGGGTGATGGTCGAGGGTGGCACTCTGGCGCACGCTCGGCATTGTCTGGGCGTGTCTTGTGCGCGTGGTCCAGGGCTTGGCAACGCCATGGCCGAACAGTGATGGCGGTGACGCGGCTGCCTCCGCATCTTGGCTAGGCTTGCCGCTGCTCCTAGCTTGTCATCCACATTGGGGTGACATGGGCTACTCTGCTCACCATTAATGGCCATGGCAAGCTCACAGGGGTGCTAGTGCTGGTCTAACCTTGCTAGATGATCTACTGGATTGTGTGAGAGCTAACTAGGGAACAAGTTAGGCTCAAAACACTGCACACTATAGTGTTTGTGGTTTTGTTTGATTTGTGTCTGCAACCTGTTTGATGAAATGGCCGCATGAAATCAAGTTTTGAATTTTGAAATGATCTTTGGTGGGTTTTCTAGATTGGTTCTGGTGAGTCTGCAGATGCTTGGGTTTTGAAAATTGAGCTTGTTTGAGTGGGTTTTGAAAAAGTGGGATCTTCCCATATGAAGAAGATTCAATTTTGAGTTGCCATTTAAACTATGCATTTGAAAGTTTCTGGATGATCACAAAGTGGGACTTGATACTTTGTTATGAGTACATTCAAGGGGTGCAAAGATCCAGAAAAGTTTTTGTTAGGTTTTGAAAGTTTGAGACAACCAAAGTAGGCATGGGAGTTAAATTGGTCAAAATGACCATTCACTTACTATATTTGTTTTGAAATATTTTTCTTTAGGAAAAGTGTGGGGAATGTTTTAGATGATGTTCTTTTCACCTAAGAAACATTTTACAAGCAATGGATCACACAAACAAGGTGGTTTTAAAGAATTTCAAAATTCATGCATACACATATACATGCATTCATGAATTGATTTAGAAAAGTTTTTGGTTAACCCTAAACTTTAGGATTAGTGTTTTGTTGATCTAAGTTTGATATTTTTGGGATGTTACATGTCGCCAGCGCTATATAAAGAGGTGGAGGGCCGGCAGCACGCCTCACGAGGTTAGCCGTGCCCTAGCCGCCCCACCTACAAACCTATCCGATCTAGGCTAGCGCTGCGCCGACGGGAAGCTCCACCGCCGCCGCACTCAACCCTTTTCACCACCCATGGCCAACGACGGAGGATCCAGCTCCAGCACTAGCTCGGGAATCCCCTCTGGCTCATGTCTCTCGAGCCAGGGAGCAGGTAGTTCTCTCCCTCTCTCTGTTTCGATCTAGAAAGGTAAAGTACAATGCTACTGATAGATCTAGACTAGATCCATTGCAAAGGTGTATTTTAACAACATCCTCTCTAGACAATGGAGTCGGCTTTCTATCGAGCTCTCTCAACTTATAATAAATCCTCGGGACATTGAGGCCGGGGACGTGCAAAGCGCCAACTTGTCTGATGATGATTTGGTGCAGCCATTGTTGAAGCGACAAAGAACATAGTGGCACGCAGAAATCCTGGTGAACACACCATCCGCCTCCCGTCGACGATGTTCTACTTGAGAGATGATGTCCCTGTTAGCGCTTCAATGTAGATAGGCGTGCAGATTATTAGAGTTGTTAGGAGCTATTAGTATTCTACCTGTAAACGATCTAATTCAGTCTATAAGGATAAGATCGATCTCCTAAACCCTTGCAATCTGTTGTAACAAAACCCTCTGTAATCACCGCCAATGTTGGCCTATATAACACTTAGTCGAACCCGAGACAAAGGGTATCGATTACACCAAAACATATCATGGTATCATCACATGGTATCAGAGCCTCTATTCCACAAAACCAATCTATGAGCCTTCCATCCTCATCCACCACCATGGTCAATCCTCTCCCCAGTCAAGGAACGACCGAGAAGCTCACAAGGTAATGCCCTCGAGAGAAAGAGCCATAGTACATAGACCTGTCTGTGCAAGCTGCAACAACATTGACACCTTGTTCCATATTCCTGGCATACTGAACTGCTTGGTGTACTGTTGTTGGTTCCAAGGATTTTAGGAGGTGATTAATTTCCCCTCGCAGGCCATTGATGTAACACTGAATGTAGTATGCTTCCTTCACATCAGGATTTTCCTTCCTGTAATCGAGACAATGCTTGTGCCTTGCTTGATGGAGTTGAAATCTTCCAGGACTTCATAAGCATTGTTCTTAGAGAATCTGGACAATGGGATTGTACAGAATTGTTCACAAGTGAGGTTTTCATCCGAAATACCCGAATTCCTCAGCCATGTATCACCTTTGCTAGTAATATACATTTGTGCATAGTCGATTTTAGCATCTTCAGGAACATACACCATTGCAAAGTACATTTTAGTTGTTCTCAGCCACTCCTGTGGGTTGCTCCCATCAAACCTAAGAAAGTCCATCTTGGGTGCTTTTGCAATAGATTTGTAGAATTGGTCATCTCTGTCATTTTCTTGGTGCTTGTACCCCCTCTGTTGGCCTTCTCTGCCTTGTGGCTCATAGTTCCTGTTATTATGGCGATGCTGTAGGTGGTTGGGATAGGGTTGTATGGGTTGGGGATGATGGTTTGGTTGTGTGGGAATTGTGCTGGGTAAGGCTGATGGTTCAACTGTGACAAGCCCCACAATGGACAACTGTGACATGATGTTTCAGCCTTTGCTAGAAGTGGAACACCTGCGACTCCGTGAACTTGAGATTCTCAGTAGTAAATTTGAGAGGGTTGATTTGAAGTGGCTACTAAAGCTCATAATGCTGACTTTTTCTTGTTGGGTGTCTCTGCATGATCCTTTGTATTTTGGTTATGTCCCGCTGCTCCACACCGTAAGCATCAGTAATATGGCTCGTTCGTCGCACAAGATGCGCAAGTTGAGCGAATTCCTTGGAAAATCCACCATAAGCAACCTGCATTTGAACTTCCAAAGCGAAAAGGTTAGTGAATGTCATGGTATTGTTGATAATCTTAATGTGTCTTTTAGAAGAAGTCTCATCGGTCCTAGACTGGTATTATGGAACAATCTATTATTACGTTTATCCATGATACAATTGTCGGACGGTGTTGACGTGTTCAAATGGAAATTACTAGAAAGTGGTAAATTTTCTGTTGGATCACTATATAAAGCCTTGGTCCAACCTGATATCCCGGTCGATGATAATAGTAAAATTTGGAAAATAAAAATACCCCTTAAGACGAAGATATTTGCATGGTATCTACGAAAAGGGGTAATTCTAACAAAATATAATCTTGCAAAGAGGAATTGGCTTGGAAGTACACAATGTGTTTTTTGTCATCAAGATGAGACAATTCGCCATTTGTTCTTCCATTGCAAATTTGCTCGCTCTATATGGTCATTCATCCAAATAGCTTCTGGTTTATCTCTACCATGTTCTGTAACCAATGTTTTTGGTAATTGGTTGCATGGAATTGTTGATAAGTACAGAACTTTGTTTAGGGTGGGAGCGCTTGCCATTATATGGTCGCTATGGCTTTGTAGAAATGACAAGATTTTTAATAACATTGTGTCTTCTCCTCTGCAGGTTATCTATCGAGCCACGGCTATCCTTCGATCATGGAATATTCTCCAACGTATGGAGTTTCGTGACTTATTTATGGTGGAATGTACGCGATTGGAGGACACGGCAAGGAATATTTTCTCCCGACATGGATGGCCGCATGATCTAAGGATTGATCTATCTTAGATTCTAGACATTTATTTAGTTTGTGCCTTTTTGTAATGCTTGTCTACTCTCTACATTAGTTCTGTCATTCGTGTGGCTGTGTGCATCTTGGTTATGCAGAGGCCGGATGTAAGCTTTAAACAGAATTATTAATAAATGCGCCCATTTCCCAAAAAAAAATAGTTTTTCCTGGTCGTTCTTTTATGATGTTGTAGTCTTCAATTTGCCTAACACATTTCGCATTATGTCTATCTTTTGCAGATTTGGGTTAAACCTGAAGGTCCGATAGAATTGTCGCGGGTCTTTAACAAGCTAAAGATTATGAATTTGGCTGGCATTTCAGAAGAATGTGATCTGACTTGGACGATGTTCGTTCTGCAAGGTGCACCTTCCCTTGAGGAACTATGCATCAGGGTAAAGTATTTTTACCTTTTCTCCAAATCATTTTTCCTTTTTTTCTGCATGTTTAAGTTAGATTTTGTACTGTCACATCTCGGAGCTTCCAATGCGGCACTAAAATGCTTGAGTGGATAGTTAAAGTTGTTTCTTTATTTTACATTCTTTGAATGCCAATGTTTGCCTGATGAGAAGCACTACAGGTCTATGGCTGTTTGTGGACATGGGAGAAGAAGCCACTCCCGTAGAGCAAGGAGAGGAAGGACACGAGTGCCAAATGGGAAGCATCTGCATTTGATTTCAAGCACCACAATCTTTCTGTGCTCAAGATCATTGGGTTTCAATCAGAAGAAGACAAGTTTGTGAATTACGTCATGACTGTCGTGGAATCAACAGTCAATCTGAAGGACATATACCTGCATGAGAAGCCAGTATGCGAGAACTGTATGTATAATCACAGGCGAAAGGATAAGTACCCGCGGACAAAGAGGCAGAGAGCCTTGGTCAACAATAGTTTCAGCATGGATACGCGCCCGCTTTTAACTCTCCACTCCCCGAGTTTAAGAGAACAATGCTATGGTTCTTCTGGATAACCATGAAGCATATCTTTCAGTACTATTTGGCCAGGAGAATGTGCTTGATGGATTATTTATTTACTACCGTTTGACCAGCAGGATAATGTGCTTCATATGGCAAGCATGTCCTCACCAAATATCTGGATTGAGCTTTATAAAGCTTATTTGTTTCGAGTTATAGATGCTAGGAAAATTACTTTTATAATAACTATAGTTGTATGGTGAATCCATTTTTTCTGAGATAGCAGATTTCACACGAGTAAAGTGGTATAAGTGATTCAAGGTTAGTGCCAACAATGTGTACCGTTTGTATGAATGTGATGTCAATCATCTTTTTTCCATTTTCTAGTACACTAGAATCTCCTCTTGGTTAGGTCAGCAATTGGTTCAGATGTTTGCATGCTGCTAGTTACTTTGGTATCCCTATTAAGTAAATGCTACGACATGATAATAGAAAAAATTATGCAGAAAACAAGCATCTATACTGGAAAAAATTAGACAAACTGACACTGCAACAATTATACAGTTCAGAAAGGGGACAAACGACCTTCTAAATCAAATGATCAATGGCATGCTCTCACAGAACCATATAACCACAATACACAATTAAATCCAATATATATAGTTCAATCAAAATCCAAGATATCTCTACAAACTTAGCCATTAGCTGACCATATGTATAGTTAAGCTTCCAGATCGATGATAAGCTCTCAAAGGAAAGGGGACAGATGACCTTCCAGATCAATGGCATGCTCTCACAGAAACATCTAACCACGACACACAATTAAATCCAATACATATAGTTCAGTCAAAATCCAAGATATCTCTACAATGTTTATTCTTGAAGCAGCGCCCTTACTGGAGGAGTTATACATGACAGTATGTGCTTTACCAAAAGAACCCTTTTTGCATCATTTTGGGTTTAAATATTAGGTTTTGCAAGCTTTTCTCGCATGATACATATATCTACTACTAGTATTTGACAATTTATTTTTACCTTTGTCCTACTGGTGGCATGCAGGTATGGGATCATGCATGTGTAATGGTAATGGATGAGGAAAGAAGGACTGTACAGCGAGAACAAGGCTGTAGAGTGGGAGTCGGTTGCAGCTGGTTTCCAACATCACAGTTTGGTCACACTCGTCATCTTTGGCCATGTTTTTTGCACTTTTCTGGTACTTGTATCACTACAGGAAAGACTTAAGGTGCCGACGGCCGGCCGGCTACGCCGACGGCCAAATGTCGTGGCCATCGGCGTAGCAACCTTCCTGGCCAGCTGACCAGTCTGGCCGTCGGCGTAGGGACGGCCGTCGGCGTAGGTAACGGTGCCGACGGTAGCCGTCGGCGTAGCGTGGCCGTCGGCATAGTACAGAGGGTTGTGCCGACGGTGGCCCTCGGCATAGGTATAGCCCTCGGCGTAGCCCCAGTTTAGACACGGCGATGGAAACGGCGTTAGGCAGACAGGCTGGCCGTCGGCACAGCTCTTTGAAAAATTTTATTTGGTCTGTGCCGACGGCCTAGCCGTCGGCGTAGGCCTTCAGATTTTTTTCTTTTTATCTCATTATTTTTTGAAAAATTATAACTAAATCATTCTAATTCAGAAAAATACAAATAATATATCAAAATTTGCAGAAAAATAAGACCTATCTATCTACACTCAAATATTACACATTTATAAAAAAAATAAGTGAAACATAAAACATTATATATAGTTTACAACGGGTATTATAAATTCAAAAACGATCCAAACAACGTGAAACCTTCGTGTGGTGTCATATTATGTGACATAGTTAGAAGTAAAAATATCAAACTTGGTATATTGATTATGTCTAAAAAAACCTTCATAAAATGACATATCTCGTTCAAGGTTTTTTGGCTTTCGGGTCAAATGACCAATGTTATGGCTAGAATGAAGGCATAGTTTGTGATAATGTGTCCATATTATGCATATGTGTGCATCATGGGATGGCGAACAATGTTTTAGGAGGAAGTTTTCCTTTTTGTCGCACCAAAAAGCCGTTTTCCATTTACCGAGTGCAAAAAACGGACGGTTTTGTGAAGCAACCACCAAATGGCTAAATCAAAATACTACCGTCACATTTTTTAAAAATACTAGACCACCTTACATGGATAATTTCATAACACGGGGATCTTAAACATTTCCGTCTATCTCTGGTGAAAAAGACAAATTCCTGTCGAATCGGTAGGAAGTGGGTCAGATATGAACTACAGGTACATGATCGGATGCTCATGATTTTTTAAAAAAATCATTTTTAGGTTCAAAATATGTTGTTTCATCATAGATCCACTTCAAGTTTAGCGAGTCTCAGCCCCGAGCTAAGAATCTCCATGTCCGCCCTTCGACAAAGTTTAACGATAGTTTAAAACGGGCATCATAAATTTAAAAATGATCCAAACAACGTGAAACCTTCGCGTGGTGTCATATTATGTGACATAGTTAGAAGAAAAAATATCAAACTTGGTATATTGATTATGTCTCAAAAAAACCTTTACAAAATGACCTATCTCGTTCAAGGTTTCTTGACTATCGGGTCAAATGACCAATGTTATGGCTAGAATGAAGGCATAGTTTGTGATAATGTGTCTATATTATGCATAAGTATGCATCATGGGATGGCGAACAATGTTTTAGGAGAAAGTTTTCCTTTTCGTCGCACCAAAAAGCCGTTTTCCATTTACCGAGTGCAAAAAACGGACGGTTTTGTGAAGCAACCACCAAATGGCTAATTCAAAATACTACCGTCACATTTTTCAAAAATACTAGACCAACTTACATGGATAATTTCATAACACGGGGATCTTAAACATTTCCGTCTATCCCTGGTGAAAAAGACAAATTCCTGCCGAATCGGCAGGAAGTGGGTCAGATATGAACTACAGGTACATGATCGGATGCTCATGATTTTTTACAAAAATCATGTTTAGGTTCAAAATATGTTGTTTCATCATAGATCCACTTCAATTTTAGCGAGTCTCAGCCCCGAGCTAAGAATCTTCATGTCCGCCCTTCGACAAAGTTTAACGATAGTTTAAAACGGGCATCATGAATTCAAAAACGATCCAAACAACGTGAAACCTTCGCGTGGTGTCATATTATGTGACATAGTTAGAAGGAAAAATATCAAACTTGGTATATTGATTATGTCTCAAAAAACCTTCACAAAATGACCTATCTCGTTCGAGGTTTGTTGACTTTCGAGTAAAATGACCAATGTTATGGCTAGAATGAAGGCATAGTTTGTGATAATGTGTCCATATTATGCATAAGTATGTATAATGGGATGGCGAACAATGTTTCAGGAGAAAGTTTTCCTTTTCGTCGCACCAAAAAGCCGTTTTCCATTTACCGAGTGCAAAAAACGGACGGTTTTGTGAAGCAATCACCAAATGGCTAATTCAAAATACTACCGTCACATTTTTCAAAAATACTAGACCACCTTACATGGATAATTTCATAACACGGGGATCTTAAACATTTCCGTCGATCCCTGGTGAAAAAGACAAATTCCTGCCGAATCGGCATGAAGTGGGTCAGATATGAACTACAGGTACATGATCGGATGCTCATGATTTTTTACAAAAATCATTTTTAGGTTCAAAATATGTTGTTTCATCATAGATCCACTTCAAGTTAAGCGAGTCTCAGCCCCGAGCTAAGAATCTTCATGTCCGCCCTTCGACAAAGTTTAACAATAGTTTAAAACGGGCATCATAAATTCAAAAACGATCCAAACAACGTGAAACCTTCGCGTGGTGTCATATTATGTGACATAGTTATAAGGAAAAATATCAAACTTGGTATATTGATTATGTCTCAAAAAAACCTTCACAAAATGATCTATCTCGTTCGAGGTTTCTTGACTTTAGAGTCAAATGACCAATGTTATGACTAGAATAAATGCATAGTTTGTGATAATGTGTCCATATTATGAATAAGTATGCATCATGGGATGGCGAACAATGTTTCAGGAGAAAGTTTTCCTTTTCGTCGCACCAAAAAGCCGTTTTCCATTTACCGAGTGCAAAAAACTGACGGTTTTGTGAAGCAATCACCAAATGGCTAATTCAAAATACTACCGTCACATTTTTAAAAAATACTAGACCACCTTACATGGATAATTTCATAACACGGGGATCTCAAACATTTGCTATCCTCGTGAAAAGACAAATTCCTGCCGAATCGGTAGGAAGTGGGTCAGATATGAACTACAGGTACATGATCGGATGCTCATGATTTTTTACAAAAATCATTTTTAAGTTCAAAATATGTTGTTTCATCGTAGATCCACTTTAAGTTTAGCGAGCCTCAGTCCCGAGCTAAGAATCTTTATGCGTGCCGTTTTAAACGGGCAAATGAAATTATGATAAGAATCACGGCATAGTTTGTGATAAGTTGATATTGATATCATATTTGAATTCCTCTCATTTTTATAATCAATTTAGACATATTATTTGCCAAATTATGATTTACAGATTTAAAGATATTAATTATTCCATATTAAATAAAAAATACAAATAAAAATAAAATCATTATATTTTTATTTGAATTCAATAATATTTTTACTTATTCATTGTTGTTTACTTAAATAATTGCTTGTAATTTCAAAAAATACAACCATATGACATAATGATATAAGAGTTAATATGAATGATATCATAGTATTGACAACAATGAGTAAATTGCTTTGCGGGAAGAGATTCTGAAGGAACGAGGAAGTTAAGCGTGCTAGATCTGGAGTAGTGCTAGGATGGGTGACCGAACGGGAACTTTGACTAAGACTGCAATTTAATCAATTATTAACTATAAATAGTGTTAAAATGATTAAAGCTGGAGATTAAGGAGTCAAATAATTCAAAGATTAAAAAAATATAAAAAAAATATTTTAGTCTATGCCGACGGCCTGGCCGTCGGCGTAGCTCCATTCCTACGTCGGCGTAGCTCCAGGCTGAACCGTTAGTCAAGACGGCCGTTGACTGACACGTGGGACCCACTGGAAGACGCTATGCCCAGGGGGGAGGACTGTGCCGACGAGGACGTATGCCGAGGGGGCTACGCCGACGGCCACCGTTGGCACAGCCTGTGCCGACGGCAATTTGGCGTTGTGCCGACGACAGCCGGCCGTCGGCGTAGCAAATTTTTCCTGTAGTGTATGCAATATGGAAACCAAGTTTTTATATCACAGTGTGTGCTTCTACTTATCCTGTTTGTGTTCCAGTGCAGATTCTACTCCCAATTTGCAATGCTTACTTTCAGTGCTCATTATGTTTTGACTACAGTCTGATAAATGCTTACTTTCAGTGCTCATTTCAACATAAATTGTTTCATTTCAGAATCTGTCAGGTAAATGGTTTTAGTGGGTTACTGGTGCCCACTAGGTCAATGTAACACCCTCAAAATCGACCCTATGCAAGTCTTAGCGCTTCCCGCCAAACCCGCATAGAAACGATTCAAAGGTGCCCACCAGGCACTTGCGTGCGGGTGAAAAACGAAGTAATATCATTACACAATAGTCCTCGATGGAACCCACAAAACATATATATACAACAGCGACTCAATGAGTCAAGAATACAGATATACAGTACAAAGATCCAAATCACCTGGAAAACGATACAGCGTCCGAGTACGGACAAGAGGCAAATTGAGCTAAGAGAAGAATAACCAATGGCGTCCATAACCCTGCCCAGGCCAAGCCGGAAGGGTAACCCTGCTAACGACGTCGATCTCAAAACCTGCTCAAATAAAAGGGGTGCCGACAAAGGGCGAAAGAAAAAGAGAGCGGTCAGTACTGAGGCCAGTACACGGCGAGACTAGAATTCGGCGGTCCTCGCCTACATAGGTATGGTGGACTGAAGCGGCAGCGCAGCATGCACTAAACAACCTATAGAGACTCAATACAACTGGCTGCTATCAGATAGGGATAAGTAGGACCTATCCGGATCCAACCTGAAACTAACACCAAGCATACCCATCCTGGTATTTCCCCCCTCGAGACCAAACGAGGAAGTAGACCGAGGAACTCACACAGTTGGTAGTTTTAATCATTCCGTTTTAGTTGCGGCAATTACTAGTCAGACATAGATAGCATGAGTCATCCTGATATAATAAGCAGTAGGATGTTTTAGTTAACCATTTCGTTGTAGTTGCGACACTTACTAATCAGATACAATTAGCATGAGATGTCCCAAACCCAGCAGTTTTTAGTACTTTTATTTAGCCATTCCGTTGTAGTGAAGCTGATTACTATTCATATCGGATACAATTCAAATTATAATAGTAAACTTTAGTTATAGTTGTCTATGATCGAGAACTGTGCTCCAAGTTGTCCATAACCGCGGACACGGCTTCTCGAAAAGATTTAACCCTGCAGGGGTGCACCAAAGTTTCCACACGCACCTACACCCTTGTTGTCAGATCAGGTAGGTACAAGATCACAAAACATACACCCAATGGTATGTCGACGGGGTTTCGGACACGACGTTTCCCAGACCCAAAGCAAGCACGGGGGGCCACCCCACTAAGCTACCCGCAACGAAGTCGGCCGGGCTCCGAGACGGACCCAGGGTTTGTGACAATGGCTGTAAACGACTGGGAACCCGAAAGTGTGACTGGGCTTGTCGATACTGCGAAAACATTCCACGTTGGTTCCAAAACAGTACAGACGCTCCACGCGCAATCGTAAATAAAGCGGTAAAGCATGGCATAAGTACATGATAGTAATAAAGCCCCAAACTATTTTGTGGCCCCCGGTACAGTACATTGAAATCAGGTACTAATCGATGGGGGTGCCCACACACCCCACCTGTGGTTAGCGCGCTCGATCTCGGAACAGGTATCAAGAACTCGGGGTCCTACGGGACACCGGTGAGCGGTTAAAAACCAAATATTGTCTATTACCCACCGGTGCCTCTGCATTTACCTACTTTCAATTTTAGTTATTAAACGGTAATTAAATCCATGATCATATCCAACATAAAGCATATGGCAGGCTTCCAACAGCTGAGGTACTGGACGGCACGCAACAGCACTTGAGCAAGCGACTACGACGCGCAAGTCCAACTATCTACCAAACAACAGGTAATAGGATGTGTCCAAGGAAATATAAGGCTGCAAGGGATATCACGGGTACGAAAACTAGAGCATCGCAACACGGATAGCAATAGATCAACAGGAGGGAATAAACACTATAAAAGTAAGATAGGTAGAAAGGGGGAGATGCTCGCCTGGAAAACATTGCCGAAGATTCATCCGAATATCGGGTCGACACTCGCATCAACTCATCGGCATAATCCGTGAAGAAGCAAAGCACTAGCAGAAGCACCAGATGCAATATTTAATACTACGACAGAAGATCGGGCATGATGCATGTATGATGTATGACATGGAAAGGTGCGATGCAATTAGACCATATTAAACGGAACCGGGGTCCCGACAATTATTAAGTTCATGTTGTTTAGATACCCCGCAATTTAAATGTTGCATTAACAAGACAAAAGATAGCACCGGTTCGCTACACAAATTTAAATGAGGCCAATATAAGACTAGATTTGCCCGCATATGGACCCCATATTTAATTATGAGGTGAATCGGCATAATGCCCCCAAACCACATGAGATGTGTGCAAGCATGAAGAATGTAAGATGCACAAGTTTATATTACATTTTTATAAAATAGGGCTTGGGAAGGGGATCACACATAGGGGTCGACGATCTTGGTGTTCAGAGGGGTCGGGGTTCGGGTTCGGTCTTCGGATCCTAGTGGGAGGAGGACGCCGTGATCGGTCTTTAAGGGTCCGTGATCGATCTTTAGGGTTGGGGGTCTCGACGTCTTTGGGTCCGGGGAGAGGATCTTGCCAATCCGAAAAGGAGAACTCGGCCCGGGAAGGAGATCTTGTCGTATCCAAAGGGAACCTGAAGCCCGCGATGGAGATCTTGGAGGTATCGACTTCATTTGTCGGTGCCAGACTCGGGTTGCAGCACCGGTGGTTCATCGAGTTTGTCTTGGTCGGTGTCGATCATAACCGAGGTAATCGAAGCTAGGCGAAAATACACCATCCTCATTGCCCACATGCAAGCACTGCTTCAGGAGCACGTCTGCCCTTCACTGTGTAACATCAGGAGACTCGTTCACTAAACATCAACATATAGGGAAAGGCTATCTGTAACAGATGCAGCAGGCACTTCACGTGGCCTTAGGGGCAGCAGGCTTGACGATGCAGCCGCGGCTTCGGACGGCTCGCTGACGGACGACAGGGTTGGCGACGTGGGGCCCGGCGAGGTAGTTGCCGGAGGCCGGACGAGGCGGAGATGTGCTGGTCGCAGGCGAACAACGCGGAGACGCTGCTCGCGGGTAGAGGCGGTCGGCGATGGCTCAACGGCGGGGAGGCACAGGTGACGAGGAGGCCGACGCGGACGCTCTGGCGGCTCGACGGTCACAGCCGGGTCACGGCGGAGGAAGCTCAGGAACGGGCTCGAGCGGCGGCTTGCTGGCGGCAGAGGCGGGGTCGCGCGTCGTCGGGCGCAAGGAGGCGCAGTGGAGCTTGGGCCCCAGGTGGCGACGCTGCTCAGACCGGGAGGTGGCAGGAAGAGGCGTGCCGGCGCAGAGGACGAAGGAGGGCGGCGGCTTGGCTCGGGGCAGAGAAGAAGCAGCGACACGGTGCAAGGGGAGATTGAGGACGGGCCAAGGCCAACGGTGGAGGTCAGAGAAGGGGGCGCCGTCAGGGCGAGCACGGGCGAGGAGGCGGCCATCCGAGAGGGAGGGCTCGCAGGGGCGGCCGCGCGCTTGGGATATGGTCCTGGCGACGGCGGCGGGGTTGCAAGGAAGGAGGCGCTCGGTGATGGCGGGGCGATGTCGACGGCGGGGATGGGAATAGAGGAGAGGCGCCCGCGAGGACCCAGCGAGGCAGGGTAGTGGCGGCAGCAAGCTTGGAGGGAGGAGCTCTCGCAGGGGATGCCGGCGGCGGGATGCAGAGAGAGAGGGAATGAGGCGAGAGGGAGAGGATCGCGTGGAGGGGACGCGAGGCGATAAGACCGAGGAAGTGGGGTGGGGACAGAGCGATAGCAACGGGAGGAGCGTGCCGGGTTGGGGCCGAGAGAGAGAGGAGTGGCGGTCGCGGGGTGGTCGGGTCCACGCGGTGGCCCAGGCGGGGAGTGGGGATTGCGTGCGGGACTTGGGGCATGTGCAGGTGCGTTCTGCTGGTGGCGGCGGCTTACGAGGGAGGTGGGGGTTTGGGTAGGATAGATTAGGGTTAGGGTTTGAGAAGGGTATGGTCTGCCGGCTGGGCCTTTTGGGCCTGGCCGGTTTAGGTCTAGGTATTGTTTTCTTTTTAAGTTTTCTATTCTTATATTTAGAAAACATTTTGTAAATAGTTTCTCATAATTAAAATATCATTAAGTATAATTTGAAAAAAAGAAGAGATATAATATAGAAAACAAAATGTGGTTTTTGTGAAAATATTTCCAGACAAGATATGCATGATGATATCACGGTGATGCATGAATAAAAATAACACGCGATTTTCTAGTAGTGGATTTACCCGGGGTGCTACAGTCAAATTATACGACAGACTGCCGCATAAAATTTTGCCAGCATTACATGCCATATCTTTTTTTATTATAAAATAATATCCAACAACTAGGTTGAAACGTGCCTCTGTTATTTCTGAATCTAAATGGTTTAACTTGTAAATAAATGTAGTAAGCAGGTATGAGGAAAAAAAAATCCCAGAATACAATGCATCAACATTTGGGCAAGAAGAAATAAGCTTCTTAGCAATATTTTACTAGTACTATAATACAATATGTGTAGTCATTTCCTGAACAACCGACACTATTAATCGCCAAAATGTAAAGCCACGATAACAGAGCTAGACACAAAAGCCTTCGTCAGGACCATAACACATGTTTGCTTGTTATTTAGCAGAACCATAACTTTAACGAAGTGAAGCCTTAAAAGCGGGCGGATATGCATGCCCAAACTGCTCCTAACTAAGATCTTCTCCATTTTTTAGTGTGGGTATCTGTCACTTTGCAGGCGGATGTATCCACACTCCACCTTGCACGCTGGCTTCTCATGCTGGTATATGTCCTTTAGATTGACTGCTGCTTCCATGACAGCTCTTGCATAATCCACAAACTTGTCTTCTGATTGAAACCCAAAGATCCTGAGAAAATAGAGATTACGGTGCTTGAAATCAGATGCTTCCCATTTTGCATCCGCCTCCTTCCTCTCCCCGCTATAACAAAGCTTCTTCCTCTTATCCTTATCCCATATCCCCAAACAATCGTACACCTGTAATGCTTCTCATTAGACAAACATTCACGTTCAACGACGTAAAAGAAGGAAACAATTTAAGTGACTTCCAAGCATTTTAATGAGGCGCTGAAGTTTTGAGACATCACCAAACCTAACTTTAACATGCAGAAGGAAAAACATTTGGAGAAAAGGTCGAAAGACTTTACCCTGATACATAGCTCCTCAAGATAAGGTGCACCTTGCAGAACAAACATCGTCCAAGTCAGTCCGCATTCATTTGAAATGGCAGCCAAATTCACAAGCCTTAGCTTGCTGAACACCTGCGACAATTCTCTAGGATCTTCAGGTTTAACCCAAATCTGCAAAAGATAAGAGAACACAAAATATGAGAACCAAATTAAAGACGAGAACCTCAAAAAGGAATGACCAGGGAAAACTATGTGCATCATCAATAAGACTGTAACTTTCACTAACCTTTTCTCTTTCAAAGCCCAGATGCAGATTGCTAACGCCGGCTTTGCCAAGAAATTCACTTAACTTGAGCATCTTGTGCCATGAAAGAGCTGTATTTCTGATGCTCACGGTGTGGAGCAGTGGGACATAACCAAAAGACAACGGATCATGCAGAGACATCCAAGAAGAAAATCACTCCTAAAAATATCAAGCTCACGGAGTCGGGGGTGTTCCACCTCCAGCAAGGACCGAAACCCGCTGTCACAGTTCTCCAAATGGAGGAACTCCAGTTGTTTGCATATTCTGTATATTTTGGGGAAAAATCTGATTCACCTAGTCTCAAATTCTCGATCTTGAGTCGTGTGAGAAAAATTAATGCCTCTGGACAATCGTTAATAAATGAGTTGATCTGCCTCCTATACGCGATCCTATTGGCACGTGTGCATCGTTTGCCTTTCTTCTCTGTCAAGATTGTGAACTCGGCCACACCAATCTTTTTTTGTTGCTATGGCGTTGGCAACAGTCCGACCAAATTTGATTGATCCATCTCCTAAGTATAAATGCATGCACAGGTGGTGAATGGTGTATGGACTTGTACTCCTGCTTTCCAGAAGGCTCCAGGTTGCTCCAAGCATGGTTGCATTGGCCCGAGCAACATCATCGCAGCTCCTCTCTTGCACGATGTCAGTGGAACCAACCATTATAAGAATTTTGGAGAGCATAGTAGGGATCTGCTTCCACCGTCTGGAGAGGGTGCTCGTTCTTGTGGCATCTGCAATATCAAGTCGCTCTATAACATGTAGCAACACGTCATCAGGAAAATTGCTGAGCCAATCATGTTGCCAATTGCTTTCATCTTCCTCCTTTAATTTATGCATACAAAGTTAGAGTTGATTTTTTACAGTCTTCAGGAAGCTATGTTGATAGTATATGCTCTGATGGTTTGATCATCGGTTGGAACAACCGAGCCCTTGACTCGCTGCTCTCCTCAGAGAAGTGACGTCGAGGGAATCGTTGGCTTCCGCTGAAAACTAAAATACAGCAGCTCGAAGATTGAAATCAACAAGGAATCGATCTCCTTCTGTAATTCGGAAAGAGGTCGATTTGGGACTGAAGAAGCTCGGACAAGAGCCCTGGTCCATGCAGATGGGAACCGTTACCCATGGAGATCACGCTGTCGGCAATCTGTCCGCGGTTTTCGTCACCGGTGCGCCACCGCCCACGCTGCCGGGTTGCAACCTGTCGATGCTCTTGCTCTGTTCGAACCGGTCAGTCTGGATCAGCGCGTCCCCCTCCTTCTCCTCCACGCCTCGATCACCTCGCGGTCACGGCAGGCGGATAGTCCCGTGATATATTTAATTTTTTTTCCACCGGAAAAATCTCGCCCAAATGTGTTTGACAGAAAATCGCCCAAAACAGTTTAATACAGACTCGCCTAAAATGGTTCGACGATGGCAATGTCGAATATTATTACAAAAAACATGAAATTCGGTGTCACTCGTCAACAGGGATGGGCTCCTCCGCCGGTCAGCAGAGCTCGTCGACGGGTTCGAGGAGGTGGAGGCAGAGCTCGGCGATGGCGTGGTGACAGAGACGATTCGCACAAAGCTCGGCGTGTTGGCGGTGGGGATGAACACGTCTAGAATGGTGTAGCGGCGTGCCATGTACCGGGCCTTGACCTAGGGGCTCATCGTCGAGGTGTCTTCGCCGCCCATGAGGAATTGCAGGTCTATGTTCCTCTTTTTCGCAGCGAAGTTGGCCTTGAGCAGGTCAAGCTTCTTGTCTTGGTTCTGTAGCAGGTAGGTCCACCTCTCTTCGGCCTTCTCCTCCCTCTCCTCGACATGTGCCTTCGAGTCGGCGATGCACTTCTTGATCGATGCCTGAAGCCGTTTGGCAGGCGGTCCCATAGCCTTCAGCACCTTGGCCTTCTTCTGGCCTAGCTTTGGCCTTCCTTCGCCGGCAGCTAGGGGTAGGGCCTCGGGTTGTACACTCGGTCCTTGTTCTTGGAGAGGAACACACGAGTGTCCAGCTATAGGGTTCGCAGCATAGAAAACAAAAAATTCCTACGATGGGAACTATGTACCAAGATCTATCTACTAGATACAAACAACGGGCGGATGTATATCCGTAGAGAACATACCCTTGAAGACCGACAAAGCTTAACGAGTTCAACTCGTGGTTGATGTAGATGATCTCTTGCCGATCTCAAAATCGAGAGGAAGTCCTAGAGCCGCAAAGCAGCAGCGCATCCATGCTCGCACACACGTACAAGACACCGGGCAACCTCCGCCTCCTCGCTCCAGCGATGCAGCGGAAGCACAACCCTTTCTTGCCGAATAGCCACTGGGAACATGTATCTCTCTAGTCCGAGAACATGGGGGATAAATTCTAGAGGGGGAGAGAGATCCTTCACGAGGAGGTGTGAGAGACAAGTGAGAGGAGGGGCTCCTTTTATAGGAGGAGGGGGGGAACCCCAAGGGGGTGGCCGGCGCATGGGGGCTGCCCCCTTGCCCTCCCCTCTTCATGTGGGTGGACACTCCACTCACAAAATTCCTTTAAATTCCCTCCACTCAAAAGTCCACTCAAATTCCCATTAAATTTCCACCAAATTTAATGCACTCATTAAATAAAACTCTTTTATTTTATTCAGAATTTTGTCAATTACTTTAATGACAAACATTCACAAATAACCCCTTGCTAGAATTCCATTTCACATGCATAACCACTTTATGCAATTTCACCCGAAAACCTGTTACGGTATCTAGTGAAATAAATTCTTGCGCTTGTTTATTCTTTCGGCATGAAACATTTGCTCCAACTGGATGCCAGTGTCCCTTAAGTGTGTCACCCTTCGGTTCGCGAATAATGCGGACATGATCGAGACCCTTCTCTGATCAATAATCAGTAGCGGGACCTGGAGATCCATACTGACTCCCACACATTCAACGATGACTTTTCCTGTGATCGTCGGAACCTTTTACTCTTGTACCTTAATCCCTTTGTTTCATGATATATTACATGTCCGAGATTCGATCATCGGTATCTCCATACCTAGTTTGATCTCGTTACTGACATGCACTCTTTTCTCGTTCCCGTGATATAACATTCTAGTGATCAAATCACTTGCTTGCAAGCTAATCAATGTGATATCACCGAGAGGGCCCAGAGCATATCTATGCGTCATCGGGATGAACAAATTCCACTCTTGATCCATGATTCTCAACATAAAACTTTTGTAGCTTTGAAGCCATCTTTATAATCACCCAGTTACGAAGTGACGTTTGATGTCAACAATAAACTCTTCCGGTGTTAGTGATTGGCATGATCTCATGGTCTAAGGATTAGGATTACTTCGTAGTTTGTTTATAGCAATATAAACTCAATGACTTTGATCGTAATGCTATACTTTGGATGAATGTTCATCACACCATTACACTAATGTTGTGATATCGTTATTAACAACATCCAATGTCTATGATCAGGAAACCGTGATCATCTTGTTAATCAACGAACTAGTTTATGAGAGAGGCATAACTAGGAACTTTCTGTTTGTTTATTAAACACACATGTATTAACGTTTCCGTATTAATACAATTATAGCATGCAAAATAAACATCTATCATATACTTGGAATACACATAATAAACATTTTATTATTGCCTCTCAGGGCATATTCCCTTCAGTCTCCCACTTGCACTAGAGACAATAATCTATAGTGATGTATCTAACACCCATGGAGTTCTGGTGTAGATCATGTTTTTCTCTAGGGAGAGTTTTAGTCAATGGATCTGCTACATTGAGATTCGTATGTACTTTACAAATCTTTATATCTCCATCCTTGACATGCTCGCGGATGGAGTGAAACCGGCGCTTAATATGCTTGGAATACTTGTGAGACCTTGGCTCTTTGGCATTGGCAATGGCACCATTGTTGTCACAATATATCACCATTGGGTCCAACGCGTTTGCAACCACACCTAGTTCAGATATGAACTCCTTCATCCAAACTGCTTCCTGAGCCGCTTCTGAAGCAGCAACATATTCGGCCTCCGTTGTTGATCCCGCCACCACAGGTTGTTTGGAGCTCCTCCAACTAACCGCTCCGCCATTCATGAGAAATACGTATCCGGTTTGAGACTTAGAGTCATCCGGATTAGTGTCAAAGCTAGCGTCGACATAACATTTAGCGACGAACTCTTCTTCACCTCCGTATACAAGAAACATATCCTTAGTTCTTCGCAAGTACTTAAGGATATTCTTGGCCGCTTTCTAGTTTTCTGAACCTAGATCCGATTGGTACCTACTAGTCAAACTAATAGCATGTGCCACATCCGGTCTTGTACATAGCATGGCGTACATTATAGAGCCTATGGCTGAAGCATAGGGGACCTTGTCCATTATCTCTCTTTTCCATGGGCCGGACTTTGAGTCTTACTCAATGTCGTGCCTTGTGTCATAGGTAAGAACCCCTTCTTACTATCTTCCATTTTAAACTTCTTTAAAATCTTATCAAGGTATGTACTTTGCGATAGCCCTATTAGGCGCCTAGATCTATCTCTATAGATCTTTATGCCTAATATGTATGACGCTTCACCTAGGTCCTTCATTGAAAATTTGCTGTTTAGATAACTTTTAACACCGTTTAAAAGATCTATATCATTTCCGATCAATAATATGTCATCCACATATAATATCAGAAATGCCACATTGCTCCCACTCACTTTCTTGTAAATACAAGCTTCTCCATAAGTTTGGACAAATCCAAACTCTTTGATCACCTCATCAAAGCGGAGATTCCAACTTCGTGATGCTTGCTTCAATCCATAGATGGATCGCTGAAGCTTGCACACCTTGTTAGCATCCTTAGGATCGACAAAACCCTTTGGTTGTATCATATACAACTCTTCTTCAATATTACCATTGAGAAATGCGGTTTTGACATCCATCTGCCATATCTCATAATTGAAATATGCAGCAATTGCTAACATAATCCTAACTGACTTTAGCATCGCTACGGGAGAGAATGTCTCATCGTAGTCAACTCCTTGAATTTGTCGAAACCCCTTTGTGACAAGTCGAGCTTTATAGACGGTTACATTACCATTAGCATCGGTTTTCCTTTTGAAAATCCATTTGTTCTCCACGACCTTTCGGTCGTGAGGTAAGTCCACCAAGTTCCAAACTTGATTTTCATACATGGATTCCATCTCGGATTTCATGGCTTCTAACCATTTGTTGGAATCCGGGCTCATCATCGCTTATTCATACGTCGCAGGGTCATCATTTTCATCAACCATGAAATTCATGACAGGATTTCTGTACAGCTCGGGAGCTGCACGCGTCTTGCTTGACCTGCGAGGTTCGGTAGTACTCTCTTTCGGAGTTTCATGATCATTATCATTAGTTCCCTCTTCAACAGGTGGATCCAACTCCGGAACAACTTCCGGCACGGAGCTACTCGCCATACTTTGAAGAGAAGGTTCAATAACCTCTTCGAGTTCTACCTTCCGACTACTCACACCTTTCGCGAGAAACTCTTTCTCTAGAAAGGATCCATTCTTGGCAACAAAAACCTTGCCCTCGGATCTGTGATAGAAGGAATACCCAATAGTTTCCTTAGGGTATCCTATGAAGACGCATTTTTCCGCTTTGGGTTCGAGTTTATCCGGTTGAAGTTTCTTCACATAAACATCGCATCCCCAAACTTTAAGAAATGACCGCTTAGGTTTGTTTCCAAACCACAATTCATACGGTGTCTTTTCAACGGATTTAGATGGTGCCCGATTTAAAGTGAATGCAGCAGTTTCTAGTGCATAGCCCCAAAATAACAATGGCAAGTCCGTCAGAGACATCATAGATCGAACCATATCTAATAAAGTACGATTACGACGTTCCAACACACCATTTCGCTGTGGTGTTCCGACAGGTGTGAGTTGTGAAACAATTCCACACTCTTTCATGTGAGTGCTAAACTCGTAACTTAGATACTCACCTCCACGGTCGGACCGTAGAAATTTGATCTTTCTATTACGATGATTTTCCACTTCATTCTGAAATTCCTTGAACTTTTCAAAGGTTTCAGACTTGTGTTTCATCAAGTAGATATAACCGTATCTACTCAAATCATCCGTGAAAGTAACAAAATAACGATATCCACCTCGCGCCGACACACTCATTGGACCGCATACATCAGAATGTATGATTTCCAATAAATCTGTCGCCCGTTCCATTGAACCGGAAAACGGCGTTCTAGTCATCTTGCCCATAAGGCATGGCTCACTTGTATCAAATGATTCATAATCAAGTGATTCCAAAAGTCCATCCGAATGAGCTTCTTCATGCGTTTAACGCCAATATGACCTAGACGACAGTGCCACATATATGCGGATATATCATCATTTAGTTTAATCCTTTTAGCATCAACATTATGAATATGTGTAACATTATTATCGAGATCCAAAAGAAATAAACCAATCATCATCGGTGCATGACCATAAAAGATTTCATTCATATAAATGGAACAACCATTGTTCTCGGATTTAAATGAATAACCAATTTGCATCAAACACGATCCAGATACAATGTTCATGCTCAGTGCAGGCACCAGATAACAATTATTCAAGTTTATAACTAATCCCGACGGCAAGTGGAGAGGTAGCGTTCCGACGGCGATCACATCAACGCTTGATCCATTGCCGACACGCATCTTGACCTCACCCCTTGCTAGCGGTCGCTTGTTCCGCAGCCCCTGATTCGAGTTACAAATATTAGCAACTGAACCGGTATCAAATACCCAGGTGCTACTGCGAGCACTAGTCAAGTACACATCAATAACATGTATATCATATATACCTTTGTTTGCCTTGCCGGCTTTCTTGTCTGCCAAATACTTGGGGCAGTTGCGCTTCCAGTGGTCAGTCCCCTTACAATAGTAGCACTCGGTATCAGTCTTAGGTCCAACTCGGGGTTTCTTTTCAGGCACGGCAACAGGCTTGCCGCCCTTACTTCCCTTCAGTTTTCCCTTATTGTCTTTCTTGAAACTAGTGTTCCTACTGATCATCAACACTTGATGTTCCTTTTTGATCTCCACTCTGCAGTTTTAAGCATTGACAGAAGCTCGGGGAGAGACTTCTTCATGCCTTGCATATTATAGTTCATCACGAAGCTCTTATAGCTAGGTGGCAGAGACTGCATAACACGATGGATGCCTAAGTCAATGGGAATCGATATTCCCAAGGACACAAGCTTATCGGCGTAACCCGGCATCTTGAGTACATGCTCACTAACAGAGCTGTGCTCTTCCATCATGCAGCTAAAGAACTTTTCTGAAGCGTTGTAGCTCTCTCTGACATGTGTCGAAAATCATTTTCAACTCACCCATTGTATCAAAAGCATTGCCATTTTCGAAACGCTTTCGAAGTTCCGGCTCTAGCCCATACAATATGCCGCAATGAACTAAGTTGTGGTCCTCCTGACGAGTCTGATAGACATTCTTCTCCTCGTCAGGGGCATCATCTAAAGGTGGGGGGCCTAACGGAGCTTCTAGCACATATTGCTTTTGTGCAGCAGAGAGGAGAATCCTCAAATTCATGGCCCATTCGGTAAAGTTGCTACCGTTCGTTGCTAGTTTCTCTTTCTCCATGAACACATTGAAATTAAAAGCAGGTGGTGCCATCTACAACAGAATTTGTAAAGTTTAGACTAAGTGTATGATAGATTGAGTTCAACTAATCCATATTACGAATGAACTCCCACTCAAAAACGATATCCCTCGTGCCTTTTTGGTGATTACATGAACCAAATCCACTACACCAAGTCTGATCATCACGTGAGTCGGTGTAGCTTCAAAGGCGAGCATCAAATGGGAATCATATCAACTATATGACTCATGCTTAACCTTTCGGTCCGTGTTCCGAGGCAATGTCTGTACATGCTAGGCTCGCCAAGTTAGAACCTTAGTATTCACGTGTGTAACTGTTTTACACCCGGAATATGGCCGTGGATCCAAGAACACCCGATCATCACGTGATGTCTTGGAGCGACAAAAACATAATCGGTGCATACTAAAGGAAGAACACATTCTTATCTTGATATTTAAAAGAGGGATCATCTTATTATGCTAACAAAGCGCTAAACAAGCAATATAAGATGCTATCAAACACCACATATTTATTAGTGAAATGATATGGTTTCCGCATATGATCTCTATCATGTGCACCGTGGTATGATCAGTATCATACCTATATGTGTAAGTCCAAGGTCTATGGATATTACACGTTATGTATGTCGTAAGAGTATCATCTCATACTTCTACTTACAACATCACCATATCATAACACTAGCCCAGCAACAATCTAAACTAGACGCTTCTAATTTATCCATTGCAAGTTTTACGTGGCTTAGGGCTTTCGAGATAGAACCGTTCTTACCTACGAACATGAACCACAACGAGGATAACCAAATTGTTGACAATTCTTTGCAAAATAGATATTGACTATAGTAGGAGAGACAGACACCCGCTAGCCACTTTGCAAACTAGTTGCATGTCAAGCGTGGAACAGGTCTCATGTGCGAGGACATGTAAAGTTTGTCCGGGCCGCTTCATCCCACTATGCCACCAATATCCAAAATTACAACAAAGGAGCAACAACATGATCATCATCGCCCACATACTCATATGTTTACTACCCGTGTAAAGCATCTACGCATAGATCCGGCTCTGATAACACTGTAGGTTTCGCAGCATAGAAAACAAAAAAATTCCTACAATGGGAACTATGTACCAAGATCTATCTACTAGATACAAGCAATGGGCGGATGTATATCCGTAGAGAACATACCCTTGAAGACCGACAAAGCTTAACGAGTTCAACTCGTGGTTGATGTAGACGATCTCTTGCCGATCTCAAGATCGAGAGGAAGTCCTAGCGCCGCAAAGCAGCAGCGCATCCGTGCTCGCACACACGTACAAGACACCGGGCAACCTCCGCCTCCTCGCTCCAGCGATGCAGCGGAAGCACAACCCTTTCTTGCCGAATAGCCACCGGGAACATGTATCTCGCTAGTCCGAGACCATGGGGGATAAATTCTAGAGGGGGAGAGAGATCCTTCACAAGGAGGTGTGAGAGACAAGTGAGAGGAGGGGATCCTTTTATAGGAGGAGGGGGGAACACCAAGGGGGTGGCCGGCGCATGGGGGCTGCCCCCTTGCCGTCCCCTCTTCATGTGGGTGGACACTCCACTCACAAAATTCCTTTAAATTCCCTCCACTCAAAAGTCCACTCAAATTCCCATTAAATTTTCACCAAATTTAATGCAAACTCTCATTAAATAAAACTCTTTTATTTTATTCAGAATTTTGTCAATTACTTTAATGACAAACATTCACAAATAACCCCTTGCTAGAATTCCATTTCACATGCATAACCACTTTATGCAATTTCACCCGAAAACCTGTTTCGGTATCTAGTGAAATAAATTCCTGCGCTTGTTTATTCTTTCGGCGTGAAACATTTGCTCCAACTGGATGCCAGTGTCCCTTAAGTGTGTCACCCTACGGTTCGCGAATAATGCGGACATGATCGAGACCCTTCTCCGATCAATAATCGATAGCGGACACGAAGATCCATCTCGACTCACACATTCAATGATGACTTTTCCTGTGATCGTCGGAACCTTTTACGCTTGTATCTTAATCCCTTTGTTTCACGATATATTACATGTCCGAGATTCGATCATCGGTATCTCCATACCTATTTTGATCTCGTTACTGACATGCACTCTTTTCTCGTTCCCGTGATATAACATTTTAGTGATCAAATCACTTGCTTGCAAGCTAACCAATGTGATATCACCGAGAGGGCCCAGAGCATATCTATCCATCATCGGGATGAACAAATTCCACTCTTGATCCATGATTCTCAACATAACACTTTTGTAGCTTTGAAGCCATCTTTATAATCACCCAGTTACGGAGTGACGTTTGATGTCAACAAGAAACTCTTCCGGTGTTGTGATCTCGTTATTAACAACATCCAATGTCTATGATCAGGAAACCGTGATCATCTTGTTAATCAACGAACAAGTTTATGAGAGAGGCATAACTAGGAGCTTTCTATTTGTTTATTAAACACACATGTATTAACGTTTCCGTATTAATACAATTATAGCATGCAAAATAAACATCTATCATATACTTGGAATACACATAATAAACATTTTATTACTGCCTCTGAGGGCATATTCCCTTCAGCAGCCATTTCTGGCACTTCTCGGTCTTGTCAAACACATGGTGAAACTTGAACTCGGCCTTGGTGTTGTCGCGGTACATGCGGTGTGCACGGGTGAACTGCGAACAAAATGCGAAGTGTGAGTCGGAAACAGCATGAGGTCGGCATAGGATTGGCATAGGGTTAGCAAACTACCTTGTTGTCCATGCTTGCACCGCTAATTGGATGACGGTTAATTTTCTTCGAGAATGCCAAGCCATTTGTTGCACGCTTATTGCATGATTCCCCAATGATTCGTCATGGCCTTCTAGTTCAAATTTTATTTTGCAAAAAATTCCATAATACAATCAAATAATTTCAAATTTAGACAATTCAAACTAAAATCTTGTCGCTGCCCCGTAATCTGCCACTCTCCCCGCAGACTCCGGTATACCCGACGTCTTCTACTCGACCGGTAGCTCTGGTCACCGCGAGAGGAATCTAGCATGGGTCATCCCACCTGATCCTTCTCGTGGCCTGAGGGATCACGCGCGCTGGCCCTGCTCATGGTCGCTGCCCGAGATCACAAGGGTCGGCCAGGCGTGGCGGTGTCTACTTTGTTGCCTCTACATGCCTCCCTCGTCCAGTTGCCACCCTCGGCTAAGGTGGCCGATGTAGCACGGTGGAGTCGTTCAGCTGCCCTTCGTCCTATGATGCGGTTTTGGGCGAGATCACGGATGCCAACTATCATCCGCTTATAGCTCAACGGCGTCCATGGATTCACGGCACGGGATGATGGAGTCGATGCTGCGCTCCATCGTGTGATGCCGACACTAGGCCAGCTCCGTGTCCGCATGCAGCTCCTAGCCGTAAGCTCTTAGTCGTGTCTAACTTGTCAGCATCCTTGTATCTAGAGATGCAATTGAGAAATCAAAACCAAGTTAGGAAGAAAGATATTAACAACTAACTGATGCTTCATATCTCGGACATGACCATGCAGTACATTTTAGAGAGAGAGAGAGAGTACTCAGATTGATCAGTATAATAATCTGGCGATGGAGTTGTTTCACGGCCCGCTCGTGGTGATCTTGACATTGTGCGAGCTCTTGGCCGTGTCCACGTCTAGATCCTAGCCACGAGCGCTCCGCCCTTTCCAACTTGTCAGCAACCTTGTACCTAGAGATGCAATTGAGAAATCAAAACCATCACTAGTAGAAAACAGACCATCCGTCCACGCCCCCTCAGAGCACTAGTCCTGGTTGCGCCACCAACCGGGACTAATGCCGCACGTCCCGCTTGAGCGGGCACGGGGGGCACGGTCCCGTTGGTAAGGGGCGTCCGGTTGGAGCCACCAACCGGGACTAAAGGTTTGGCCACACCACGTGGCGTGGCACGCACCTTTAGTCCCGGTTCGGCTCCAACCGACCAAACCTTGCCCTCTATAATGCAACGCCTAGCCCCCGCCCACTGCTTTTTTTCGAATGGTGTAAGGTGTGAGGGTGTGCTAGTTTTTTCTCATGCATGCATTGAAGGTGTTTGTTGAAATGTTTGAGTGAAAAATCCAGTTGAATTTCTCATAGAACAAAAATATAGAAGGTGTCCGAGACGCACTTGAGCTTTCTCCTCTTTATTTCCTCGATCGAGGTTAGCAATCCTATCTTTTCTAGGTCATTGATACAATTCATGTGTCGGTGAATTGGTTATTTCACTATTTACGATGTCCTGTTTTTTGATAAACTTACTTATATGATGCGATGATGAACGGTCGGGAATGGATGTGGTGTGTGGCGGGTAGCCGGTATATCAAAGGCGTGGATAAATTTATCGATGTGGCTACGGCAAACAAAGAGAATGGATTTATCGTTGTCCATGTGTTCAATGTCGGAACAACAAGGAGTACTCTTCCTCGAAAATCATTCGCGGCCACCGATTATGAAAGGTTTCATGCCCAACTATAATTGCTGGACCAAGCACGGGAAAGAGGGGTTATGATGGAAGATGGTGAAGAAGAAGATGATGATAACAACTATCATCATATGTTTCTTGAATACGGTGATTGCTATGGAAGACAATGGAGAGGAAAAGGTGAAGAACGGGCATCGATGAGCGGTGATGAACTTGGTAGGGTCATTTCGATGCAAAGCGAGACTGTGAAAGAAAATGAGAAGTTGAAGTTAGAGGGCATGTTAGAAGATCACAAGAAATTGTTGTACCCAAATTGTGAAGATGGCAGCACAAAGCTCGATGCGACCTTTGGAATTGTTGCGATGGAAGGCAGAGTGTGGTCTAACCGACTCCTCATTTGAAAAGATGCTTGAAAATAATGAAGTCAAGTTTCCAAAACATAACGAACTTCCCGATAGTACCACGAAGCAAAGAAGACTCTCATCCTCGGGATTAGATGTGCAAAAGATACATGCATGCATTAATGATCGCATCCTCTATGCGTAAGGAGTATGAGAATTTAGATAAATGCCGGTATGCAGCGTTGCGGTATAAGATCGACGAGATGACCTCGGTGATGTTGAGGGAGAGCCTCCGGAAGAGGGTTCATGCTAAGGTTATGTGGTATGCTCCTATAATACCAAGGTTGAAACGCATGTTCAGAAACAAAGAGCATGCCAGGTTGTTGCGATGGCACAAAGAAGACCGTAAGAAAGACGGGGAGTTGAGACACCCTGTTGATGGGTCACAGTGGAGAAAATCGAGAGACTTCCCGGACTTTGCGGTGACGCAAGGAACTTATGGTTTGGTCTAAGTACGGATGGCATGAATCCTTTTGGGAGCAGAGCTGCAACACAAGACCTGGCCCGTGACTCTATGTATCTACAACCTGCCTCCTTGGTTGTGCATGAAGCGTAAGTTCATTATGATGCCAAGGTGCTCATCCAAGGCCCAAGCAACCGGCAACGACATTGATGTGTACCTTAGGCCATTAGTTGAAGAACTCTTACAGTTGTGGGGCAAACCAGGTGTACGTATGCGTGGGATGAGAACAAACAGGAGCCATTTAATCTACGAGGGTTGTTATTCAGAACCATCAATGATTGTCTGCTCTTAGTAACCTTTCGTGATGCACAAACAAAGGATATAAGGCATGCACCCACTGTTTAGATAAGAGAAGGTACATATTTGCATAAATGCAAGAAGGTTGTGTACCTAGCGAATCGACGATTTCTTCCGACCAATCATCCGTAAGAAAGAAAGGCAAGCATTTCAAAGGTGAGGCAGATCACGGAAGAAGCTGAACTCCCAGCTGGTGATGATGTATTTGGTATGGTCAAGGACATAGAAGTAATCTTTGGAAAGGGTCCCGCGGTCAATCAGTTCGAACGACGCCGCTACAGACACGCACCCATGTGGAAGAAGAAATCTATATTTTGGGAGCTGCCATATTGGAAGTCCTGCGTGTCCGCTCTTCAATCGACGTGATGCACGTGACGAAGAATCTCTGCGTGAACCTGCTAGGATTCCTAGGCGTGTATGGGAAGACAAAAGATACACCTGAAGCACGGGAGGACCAACAAATTATGAAAGACCCAAAGAACATGCATACAGATAACAAGACGGATAAAGGGCGTCACTTAAGTCGTGCCAGCTATGCTCTTACCAAAGCAGAGAAGGAAATCTTTTTTGAAGTCCTTTACAGTATCAAGGTGCCGTCGGGCTTCTCATCTAATATAAAGGGGATAATAAATATGGCAGAGAAAAAGTTCCAAAACCTGAAGTCTCATGATCACACGTGATTATGACGCATTGCTCGATTGCATTGAGGGGCTTCTACGAAAATGTTCGAGTACCCATTGTGAAGCTGTGCATTCCTCAATGCAATATCTCGTAAGGTAATCAATCTAGATATTCTGCCAAGGTTCTGAAGGATGTGGTACAATGTCTTGTTAGTTTTGAATTGGTGTTCCCACCATCCTTCTTCAATATTATGACGCATCTCTGGTTCATCTAGTGGAAGAGATTGCCATTCTCGGTCCGTATTTCTGCACAATATGTTCCCTTTGAGAGGTTCATGGAGTCTTAAAAAATATGTTCATAACCGTGCTAGACTGAAGGAAGCATCTCCAAGGGATATGGAGCAGAGGAGGTCATTGAGTTTTGTGTTGACTTTATTCCCGACCTTAAGCGATTGGTGTTTCTGACTCGCGGCATGAGGGAAGACTAAGTGGAAAAGGCACGCTGGGAAAGAAAGCACTGGTATGTAGGGACGGGGATTCTTTCACTAAAGCACACTACACAGTTCTACATAATTCCACCTTGGCAGCTCCGTATATGGAGGAACACAAGAATATTGTACGCTCCAAAAACCCGGGGAAGCCTGAATCATGGATTAGATGAACACATGAAGTCTGCCGGTGGTTGGATGCGGACACATCTCTTGAATGACACCACTGTTGGAGATCAGCTATACTTGTTGGCGTCACCATCTTCTCAGTATTGAATTTCCAAGGGTACGAAATAAACGGGAATACATTCTACCCGATCGCCCAAGATAAAAAGAGCACCAACCAAAATAGTGGTGTCCGCTTTGATGCAATAGACGAGAATGGACAAAAGGACACATATTATGGTTACATAGAGGAGATATGGGAACTAGACTATGGAGTCTCTTTTAAGGTCCCTTTGTTTCACGCAAATGGGTCAACTGAATGGGGAAGGGTAAAGATAGACTAGTTGTGCGGAATGACAACAGTGGATCTCAACAATCTTGGTTATAGAGATGAACCATTCGTCCTAGCCAATGATGTGTCTCGGGTTTTCTATGTGAAGGACATGTCCTCCGCATCAAAAAAAAAAAGAAAAATATGCAAACGAATACATCATATGATGATCCAAAGCGTCACATAGTTCTTCGTGGGAAAGAAACATCGTGGGAATCGAGGGCAAGATGACATGTCAAGATTATAATAAGTTTGATGAAATTCGCCCTTCACGGTGAAAACGACCCAAGCATTCCGTTAAGTAAAGAAGATGCTCCATGGTTACGTCGAAGCGGTCATAAGGAATGACATATGCCAAGAAGTTCATGCTCATATTATGTAACTCTAGTTCATGTCTTTCGCGGTTTGTGGCTTGACCGAAGGATATCTTTCGCGTTTGTGGCCTTTAGTCCCGGTTTTGTAGTCTCAGTTTTAATATTAATAAATGTCTTGAGTGTTAGTCCCATTTTGTGGCTGGACCGGAGTGCCTCTATGACCGTCTCGAGATGCCGGAGGACTGGGCCGCAGCATCTCCTCAAACTGGCCGCAGTGGTGTCCTCGCTCAAAACCATCTTGCAGCTTGTAACTTCACTAACTAGATCAATACGCCTCGAGCTAACTAATTTCACATATTAGGAGTGCCTCTATGACCAGTTTCTCGGAGATGCCGAGGACTGGGCTCCGGCATCTCCTCAAACTGGCCGCAGTGGTGTCCTCGCTCTCGAAAACCATCTTGCAGCTTGTAACTTCACTAACTAGATCAATACGCCTCGGAGCTAACTAATTTCACATATTAGGAGTGCCTCTATGACAGTTTCTCGGAGATGCCGAGGACTGGGCTCCGCAAGATCTCCTCAAACTGGCCGCAGTGGTGTCCCCGCTCGAAAAACCATCTTGCAGCTTGTAACTTTACTAACTAGATCAATACGCCTCGAGCTAACTAATTTCACATATTAGAGTGTTTATGACAGCTTTCGGAGATGCCGAGGACTGGGCTCCGGCATCTCCTCGAACTGCCGTAGTGGTGTCCCTGCTCTAAAACCATCTTGGAGATGCCTCAAACTGGCTGGAGGACTGGACTCACAAGGATGCATATTTATAGTACAAGCAGCTCGGCATAATGTCGACACTCACGACATAATGTCGACACTCACCCCTATTATTAGTCTTGACTCATCTTTAGTCGGTTGGTGTCTCCAACCGACTAAATTCATCTTTAGTCCCGTTGGTGACACCATCCGGACAAGGTACAAGCCGCACGACATAATGTCGACACTCACCCCTATTATTAGTGTTGTTCTGCCCACTGCCAATCCCTTTAGTCCCGGTTTGTGACTACATCCGGACTAAATGTGTGTGAACAATGATCATGTGTGTGTGGACATTGGTATGTAGAACAATGTTGCAGGAGGAAGTTTTCCTTTGTCGCATGAAAAATCCCTTTTCCATTTTCCGAGCGCAAAAAACGGGTCGTTTTATGAAGTAACCACCAAAATGCCGTTTCAGAATGCTACCGTCCTATTTTCCTAAAATACTAGACCACCTTACATGGACTATATCCCAACCGGTACAAATCGGGACTAAATAGGCATTTCCCTCTATTTATTAGGTAACACTTAAGACATTTATTAATATTAAAAACCGGGACAAATCGGGACTAGCTAACACTCAGGCCTAAAGCTGCCCCCTTTAGTCATAATCATGCCTAGTCCTATAGTACGCAGCTTCAGGGTCTTCATCGTCGTGCCATCATCATCGCCATCGCCACCGCCACTCGGGATCCTCGGCCCATCCATGGCATATACCAGGGGCCATTCCAGCCTTGGATTCACGGCGGGTGGAGAGGGTCTCGAAGACGATGCCATGCCGACAAAGGTGTGGGCGGGTGGACTCGTGGGCACCGTGGCGAGGATGGTCTCCCCGGCGATGTAGCGCATCACTGATGATAGTACGGTTCTCCCACCACAGTGACGGCCGACTTCTGTTGTTCACCGTGGCGGGCCATCACCCTCGACTGGCGAGCTCCCTTTCCCGCCTATTAGCGAAGAAGGCATTCCAGTGTCATATTTGTCGGGATCCCACTGGGATCCATCCGCTGCTGGCGTGAGCTCGTGGTAGAAGTGGTTTGTGATGGCGCTGCGGAACCTTGAGGGATGAGGGACAGAACCCCTCCAACAAAGATCCAGTACCAAGTGGACAAGGGTAGTTGGGCGAGGCGCCGGTCTCCTCGAGGGTCAGAATGGCCCGAGGGCGTGTCCATTGTTCTAAGAGAGGAAGGTGGATGTGTGGATAGCCATGACACGATCACCCTAAATATAGAGGAAAGGGCGGAAAACTTGGCGTGAAGCTTTGGGAAATGGCGGAATATCTTTAGTCCCGGTTAGTGACTACATGGGACTAAAAGCTCTAGTAGAAAGGAAAGGGCGGAAAACTTGGCGGGAAGAGGTGGGAAATGGCGGAAAGTATTTTTAGTCCCGTTTGTGACTACATCCGGACTAAATGTGTGCCGAACAATGATCATGTTTCAAAAACCTTCATAAAATTACCTATCATGTTCGAGGTTTCATGGCTTTCGGTCCAAATGACCGATGTTATGTCTGAATCACGGCATAGTTTGTGATGTTGTGCCCATATTATGCATGTGTGGACATTGGTATGGAGAACAATGTTGCAGGAGGAAGTTTTCCTTTTGTCGCACGGAAAAGCCCTTTTCCATTTTCCGAGCGCAAAAACGGGTCGCTTTTGTGAAGTAACCACCAAAATGCCGCTTCGAATGCTACCGTCCTATTTTCCTAAAATACTAGACCACCTTACATGGACTATATCCCAACCGGTACATCTCAAACCTTTTCGTCCATCCCTGGTAAAAAGGACAAATGTCTGCCGAATCGGCAGGAAGTGGGTCCGGTTTGTACTACAGGTACATGATCTATCGCCCGTGATTTTTTGAAAAAATCATTTTTAGACTCGCAATATGTGGTTTCTTCAGAGATCCAATGCAAGTTCTAACAATGTCCGTCCCCTATCTTCATGCACACCGGTTCGACCATAGTTAGAAATTCAAATAATTCAAAACGGGCATAATAAATTCAAAAAAAAATCCGAACAATGAAAATCCTTCGCGTGGTGTCATATTATGTTACATAGTTGAAAGGAAAAATACCAGACTTGGTATATTGATCATGTTTCGAAAAAACCTTCACAAAATTACCTATCATGTTCGAGGTTTCATGGCTTTCGGTCCAAATGACCGATGTTATGTGCTGAATCACGGCATAGTTTGTGATGTTGTGCCCATATTATGCATGTGTGTGGACATTGGTATGGAGAACAATGTTGCAGGAGGAAGTTTTCCTTTTTGTCGCACGGAAAAGCCCTTTTCCATTTTCCGAGCGCAAAAAACGGGTCGTTTTGTGAAGTAACCACCAAAATGCCGCTTCGAATGCTACCGTCCTATTTTCCTAAAATACTAGACCACCTTACATGGACTATATCCCAACCGTACATCTCAAACCTTTTCGTCCATCCCCGTAAAAGGACAAATGTCTTTAATCCAGGAAGTGGGTCCGGTTTGTACTACAGTACATGATCTATCGCCTGTGATTTTTGAAAAATCATTTTAGACTCGCAATATGTGGTTTCTTCAGAGATCCAATGCAAGTTCTAACAATGCCCGTCCCCTATCTTCATGCACACCGTTCGACCATAGTTAGAAATTCAAATAATTCAAAACGGGCATAATAAATTCAAAAAAATCCGAACAATGAAAATCCTTGGCGTGGTGTCATATTATGTTACATAGTTGAAAGGAAAATACCAGACTTGGTATATTGATCATGTTTCAAAAAACCTTCACAAAATGACCTATCATGTTCGAGGTTTCATGGCTTTCGTCCAAATGACCGATGTTATGTCTGAATCACGGCATAGTTTGTGATGTTGTGCCCATATTATGCATGTGTGTGGACATTGGTATGGAGAACAATGTTGCAGAGGAAGTTTTCCTTTTGTCGCACGGAAAATCCTTTTCCATTTACCGAGCGCAAAAACGGGTCGTTTGTGAAGTAACCACCAAAATGCCGCTTCAGAATGCTACCGTCCTATTTTCCTAAAATACTAGACCACCTTACATGGACTATATCCCAACCGTACATCTCAAACCTTTTCGTCCATCCCGGTAAAAGGACAAATGTCTCAAGAATCGGCAGAAGTGGGTCCGGTTTGTACTATGTACATGATCTATCGCCTGATTTTTTGAAAAATCATTTTAGACTCGCAATATGTGGTTTCTTCAGAGATCCAATGCAAGTTCTAACAATGCCCGCCCCTATCTTCATGCACACCGGTTCGACCATAGTTAGAAATTCAAATAATTCAAAACGGGCATAATAAATTCAAAAAAATCCGAACAATGAAAATCCTTCGTGGTGTCATATTATGTTACATAGTTGAAAGGAAAATACCAGACTTGGTATATTGATCATGTTTCAAAAACCTTCACAAAATGACCTATCATGTTCGAGGTTTCATGGCTTTCGTCCAAATGACCGATGTTATGTGCTGAATCACGACATAGTTTGTGATGTTGTGCCCATATTATGCATGTGTGTGGACATTGGTATGGAGAACAATGTTGCAGGAGGAAGTTTTCCTTTGTCGCACGGAAAAGCCCTTTTCCATTTCGAGCACAAAAACGGGTCGCTTTGTGAAGTAACCACCAAAATGCCGTTTCGAATGCTACCGTCCTATTTTCCTAAAATACTAGACCACCTTACATGGACTATATCCCAACCGGTACATCTCAAACCTTTTCGTCCATCCCGGTAAAAGGACAAATGTCTGCCGAATCCAGGAAGTGGGTCCTATTTGTACTATGTACATGATCTATCGCCCGTGATTTTTGAAAAATCATTTTAGACTCGCAATATGTGGTTTCTTCAGAGATCCAATGCAAGTTCTAACAATGCCCGTCCCTATCTTCATGCACACGGTTCGACCATAGTTAGAAATTCAAATAATTCAAACGGGCATAACAAATTCAAAAAATCCGAACAATGAAAATCCTTCGCGTGGTGTCATATTATGTTACATAGTTGAAAGGAAAAATACCAGACTTGGTATATTGATCATGTTTCGAAAAAACCTTCACAAAATGACCTATCATGTTCGAGGTTTCATGGCTTTCGGTCCAAATGACCGATGTTATGTGCTGAATCATGGCATAGTTTGTGATGTTGTGCCCATATTATGCATGTGTGTGAACATTGGTATGGAGAACAATGTTGCAGGAGGAAGTTTTCCTTTTTGTCGCACGGAAAAGCCCTTTTCCATTTCCCGAGCGCAAAAAAGGGTCGTTTTGTGAAGTAACCACCAAAATGCCGTTTCAGAATGCTACCGTCCTATTTTCCTAAAATACTAGACCACCTTACATGGACTATATCCCAACCGGTACATCTCAAACCTTTTCGTCCATCCCGTAAAAGGACAAATGTCTGCCGAATCAGGAAGTGGGTCCGGTTTGTACTACGTACATGATCTATCGCCTGATTTTTTGAAAAAATCATTTTTAGACTCGCAATATGTGGTTTCTTCAGAGATCCAATGCAAGTTCTAACAATGCCCGTCCCCTATCTTCATGCACACCGGTTCGACCATAGTTAGAAATTCAAATAATTCGAAACGGGCATAACAAATTCAAAAAAAATCCGGACAATGAAAATCCTTCGCGTGGTGTCATATTATGTTACATAGTTGAAAGGAAAAATACCAGACTTGGTATATTGATCATGTTTCGAAAAAACCTTCACAAAATGACCTATCATGTTCGAGGTTTCATGGCTTTCGGTCCAAATGACCGATGTTATGTGCTGAATCACGGCATAGTTTGTGATGTTGTGCCCATATTATGCATGTGTGTGAACATTGGTATGGAGAACAATGTTGCAGGAGGAAGTTTTCCTTTTTGTCGCAAGGAAAATCCCTTTTCCATTTCCGAGCGCAAAAACGGGTCGCTTTGTGAAGTAACCACCAAAATGCCGCTTCAGAATGCTACCGTCCTATTTTCCTAAAATACTAGACCACCTTACATGGACTATATCCCAACCGTACATCTCAAACCTTTTCGTCCATCCCGTAAAAGGACAAATGTCCGAATTCCAGGAAGTGGGTCCGGTTTGTACCATGTACATGATCTATCGCGTGATTTTTGAAAAATCATTTTAGACTCGCAATATGTGGTTTCTTCAGAGATCCAATGCAAGTTCTAACAATGCCCGTCCCCTATCTTCATGCACACCGTTCGACCATAGTTAGAAATTCAAATAATTCAAACGGGCATAATAAATTCAAAAAATTCGAACAATGAAAATCCTTCGTGGTGTCATATTATGTTACATAGTTGAAAGGAAAAATACCAGACTTGGTATATTGATCATGTTTCAAAAACCTTCACAAAATGACCTATCATGTTCGAGGTTTCATGGCTTTCATCCAAATGACCTATGTTATGTCTTGAATCACGGCATAGTTTGTGATGTTGTGCCCATATTATGCATGTGTGTGGACATTGGTATGGAGAACAATGTTGCAGGAGGAAGTTTTCCTTTTGTCGCGGAAAAGCCCTTTTCCATTTCCCGAGCGCAAAAAACGGGTCGTTTTGTGAAGTAACCACCAAAATGCCGTTTCAGAATGCTACCGTCCTATTTTCCTAAAATACTAGACCACCTTACATGGACTATATCCCAACCGGTACATCTCAAACCTTTTCGTCCATCCTTGGTAAAAAGGACAAATGTTTTTGAATTATTTATTTAAATCCAAACACTTTTTATGTTTAAAATTTTTCTAAATTCCAAATTAATATTCAAAATATAAGTTAATTCATTTTAAAAGGTTATATTAATTATTTTTAAAATAGAATATGTTTTTGAATTATTTATTCAAATCCATACACTTCTTATGTTTAAAGTTTTTCTAAATTCCAAATTGATATCAAAAAATATAAGTTAATTCATTTTAATTATAAATGGTTCATATTTTAAATGGTTACATTAATTGTTTTTAAAACAGAAATGGTTTTGAATTGTTTATTCAAATCCAAACACTTTTATGTTTAAAGTTTTTCTAAATTCCAAATTAATATTCAAAAATATAAGTTAATTAATTTTAAATGGTTACATTAATTATTTTTTAAAAATAGAAATTGGTTTTGGATTATTTATTCAAATCCATACACTTCTTATGTTTAAAGTTTTTCTAAATTCCAAATTAATATTTAAAAATATAAGTTATTTCATTATTAATTTTAAATTGTTCGTTGTTTAAATGGTTACATTAATTATTTTTGAAAACAGAAAATGGTTTCGAATTAGTTATTCAAATCCAAACACTTTTTATGTTTAAAGTTTTTCTAAATTCCAAAGTAATTATCATTTAAAAAAATTACAAATTTAAACCCCAAAATAAAAATAAGGCGGAAAGGAGAGAAAATAATCGAAATAATTTGAAAATAGAATACGTCCGGTTGGAGCCACCAAGGGACGAAGAGCCTCAAGGCGCCTTCAATCGCTGAAAATTTGACTATAGGTCCCGGTTGGTGGCTCCAACGGACGTATGGCCTTTAGTCCCGTTGGAGCCACGAACCGACTAAAGGCCTTTAGTTATAAGGGCGCCTCTCTTCTTCTTCCTTCCCCACTCGCTCACGCTTATCGCCGACGACGCCGCCAGTCGCTTCGCCACCGCTGCTGGCCTCGTAGCGGCTCTCGTCAACGCCTTCGCCGCCACCCGCGTCTCTTCCTCAAGGCCGACGCCGCCAGCGTATCCTTCCCGACGATCACGGCCCGCTTCTCGCCTCCGTCGACGATCGCGCTTTTCCCCACCGCTGCGTACGGGCGCCGCCTCCTCGCTTCTCTCGCCTCCCCTCCGGGCGCCATTGGTGTTGGCCGCTGCTGCTTCGCTTGCCGGGCGCTGGCCATTGGCTGGCGCCGCCAAGCCGCTGGGCGCCATGCTGGTCTTTGGTGGGCCCGCTGACGTGGCCCACGGTGGTACGGGCCCGCTGACGTGGCCCACGGTGGCTTGCTGACGTGGCCCACGGTGGCTTGCTGACGTGGCCCACAGTAATTCAATTTTAAATGATTTAATAATTCCAGAAATTGATATAAACTTGTAAATTCAATATCTTTTTATTTATAAGTCAGAAAATTACAAATAATATATCAAATTGTTCAGAAAAATGAAACCTATCTATTTAACCTATAATCATGCATTGTTCAACAATTTAAATGACAAGTATAATTATAAGAACAAATGCACCCCTCTCATATGTTAGGAGTTTCCCAGTTAGGGTTTTCACCGTCGGAACCCGATTAAATCGTCGAGCATGTCTTAGGGTTACATTCCAATGCAAATTAACTTGTCATATCATCATACTTGCTTGAGCATTGCATCGATGCCATGTGTTGATTGTTTCCTTTCTTTTCTGTTTCGATTATTAGGTTTATTATTAGTTAGGTATTATTAGGTTTATTAATTAGTTTGGTATTATTGGTCTTCGGCCCCACTGGTCACCAATGTGGGTAGCCCTGCACGATTCACATTGCCGATCCGTGGTTTGATAAGGAATCATTAATACCCCTTAGGTGCATGTGGGTTCCTCTAATATGCATCGGAGGTTTCTCGAACTAGGTTACACCCTCGAACTCCGGAATATTGATAACCGTTGATTTTAGCTAGAGTTACCTATCTACTACACGGTTTCCTTTTTGTAGCTAGGTTTAGGTTTCTCTTCATTTTATTATTGTGTATGTATATATCAGGGTTTCTCCTTAACTTTCTCCTTTAGCCGCTTTGACTTATTCGCTTTTTCCACCTATATGCGTAAAATATGGATCCACACGCCGAGACGAAGAAAAGGAAGAGTTGATCCAAGGTGTGATCCGTGGGGAAGATAATTTAGACGTATCAACGTTTCGAACAACTCCGTGAGGGTGATCCTCTTTACCGGAGTAGACAACTTGTTTGAGGTTGAAGGTGTTGCCTTCCATGAGGGAGAAGGCGATGCCTTGTGTAACGAGAAGACACCGCCCCATGAGGTGCATGTAATATAAATCAATTCATTAATTAATCATCCGCTATCTATATAGAAATAGTAACGACGATCTTTCTTCTTTTAGCCCTCCGGATCGAAGGAATCTACTGAAATGAGCGCACGAGGCCCAACCAAAAGTTGGAAGACCATGAGAGGTTCAGGATCAAGATGTCGCCAGACGGCATCGACCCGGAAGTTGTCGCAACCAAATTTGTGGCACAATGTGGAGTAATCGTTAGGGACTTAATCCCGATCACCATTAGAAATTGGAATAGGCCTGCTAATGCGGATGAAGAGGGAACATGTTTATTTGTCCCTAACCATGCCAAAGATTTACCGTGGAAGAGGCTCATGGTTAATTTCAAACTACGAAGATAGAGCTGGATCCAAATGCGGAGGATCCAGTTGAGGACGCCTTTACAACATGGGAGAGCCATGGAGGCTAAGGTCGTGGAGTGGGCTTTGAAGAAGATGGCCCAAAGGTTTCACCAACTGGAAGAAAAGATTGCACCTTGACTATGTCGTGAAAGAGAAGACTCGGATTTCAAGAAGACTCTTTGAGAAGATAAAACCATTCGGCTGAGTTTGTGGAATACAAGACATCGCAAAAAGCTAAGGAAATGTCCGAAAGAATAAGTGAATGTCGCTAACAAGAAGTATCACCATACTATGGGGCAAGGTGGCTACTGGTGGCATTCCTAAGTGGGAGAAACTTGAGCAGAACCGTGATAAAAATATCACCCCAGAGATGCATTTATTGGGTAGAACGTGCAAGGAATTGGTTTTACGGCATGGGGCACGTTGGACTCGGAAGGAGGTGTATATATACCATACGACATAAAGAAGACCCTTGCCAATCGAGAGGATGAGAAAAGCAAGAAGGCTGTTAAAGATGGGGACTTCATTCCCGATAGAGAGAATGATGAGCTCACACTCGCCTTGGAAATAAGGAACATGATGGACGAACACGAGGCACAATAGGCTCCCAATCATGGAGGACTGGGTTTCAAGAGAGGAAGAAATATCCCGATAGAAGCCGCCGAGGAGTAAGGACAGGCGGTTGAAGCAAAAAGTCGAAAGAGCGAATGCGTTTAATTGAAGAACGATTAAAGCAACAACAAGATGAAATTAACTCACTTAAAGAGCAAAGTACTAAGCGCCCATCTCAGCAAGACACCGCATTCGATGCTACCGCCTATCGAATAATCGAAAAAGCAGGTGGCTTCCACCGAGGTCCCGGTGATGACAATGGCGATGCCGATGATGCACCGACGATGGCTCCTGCTATACCCAAAGGGATGATATCACGAGATGACACATCGCGATCTACATGTCAAAGTTGTGAACATATCAATGAAGGTGGCGGTCGGCTATGCCTTACCAATTGGACCCACACCAACTTACCACACCGTCCGTTCCGTTCGAGGGCTACGCTGTTGTCGGTGGATTAAATCATGCCCACCTTTGAGGTTTTGGATCTTCACTACCCTACCGGTGAAGGGGATGATCGCTGGGTGACGCAAAAACGCCACCATTCTATGGTCAAGGATTGTATCGCTTCAAATCACACGCCAAGGCCATCATCGCCGTCCTCACCCGTCTCCGCCGAGGTCGCCGCCGCCGGCAGCCGCCTTCGCCGCTCACCCGCCCGCCTCACCCGCCTCCGTGCAGCCATCGCCATGGAGCCATCGCCGCGCCAGATAAAAGCGTAAGCGTCTGCCATCGTAAGGCCGTAAGCGATCGCCAAACGTAAACAAGAGCCTCTTCCAAAAGTACCAACGGTTCCTCCCAAGAGAGCTTATGATCATCAAGAGGAGACCGCTCGGTTTGATGCGGAACGACAGCGTTTTAAGCTAAGTCGAGGCGGCCGAAGAGCCAGAGTTCCCCAAAGACCAAAGAAGAAAAAGCCAAAGTGTTGAAAATGCTAAAGACTCTTCATCAACCCGAGCCAAAGCTGTCATCGACTATGAGCGTTCTATTCTCAAGTCACATGCGCAAAAAAGCCTCAAAAGCAAGATCGATGCAAGCGGAAATCTGTTGCCCAGCTGAGAACAAGCAACAGACTTGCGCCTCTCAAGGTGATTTCTCAAACCAATGTGGGTCGAGCAAATATGGGGTCAAGAGCAAGATGATCCAGGTAGTTGCACAACACGGAGAAGCCGCTGCTCAAGGTATGAGTATTGCCCAAGATTATCCCGCTTAGAGTTCTTCCCGTGAGTGAAGTAGCATACAAATACCAAGACGGCAAACCTCTCACAAACCCGAGGAGGTAAATAATCTTTCAACAAAATGCTAAGATTGCATAATCGGTACATGCACGCCACAAGTGCCGGGCTAATGGATAGTGCCGAGGGTTACAAAAAGCATCATGGGAAAGAAAGTGATGACATGATATCCATTGAATTTGTTGAGCTATTTCAATTATTCAATCAAGACGCCTTTGGACAAATCGCTCATCGGTGCCTATTGTCCGTAAGTACTAATTCTGTAATTAACTTAGTCTCCAGCTATCTCACTTTGTTTATTGCATGTATATAATCATACCGTAATATGCGTAATGAAGATTCTCGAATGCAGCAGAGGACAAATCTATGATATTGGCTTCATTGACCCATATTGGGTTCATGAAGCTAATCTCAAAATAAGCCCCCAGGATACGGAGGATAATATAGTACACGCGTTAAGGTTTCAAGAAACCAAAAGGGAAATACTTTTTCCTTACAACTTCGAGTGAGTGTTATTGTCTTGTATACACTTTCTATTTCGCTTACTCGATGTTAAGTATATAATTGATTAGTTATGCATTCGCAGCTTCCACTATATTCTCGTTAATCATTCAACTTGACAAAGGGCGGTACTAGTCATGGACTCAAACATAAACCCCTTGAGACGTGGAAGGACATGCAGATACTTCTCCAGCGGTAATTCTAATCATTACGACACTATATCGGCAACGCTCGTGAATTTTATGATATCAAGTACTTAATAACTTCTTTTATTCGCTTTTCTTACCGGCAGCGCTTGGAAACGGTTCACCAAGAAGGCTAGGGTGTTTGGAAAGAGGAGCTTACATTTCAACCACTAGATGTAAGCACCACTAGCTATATCCGCGCATCTCTTTGATTCTAGTTTTGATACAGTTATTATCATGCTTGATTATTATTTTGATTGAACTATGTTCTTGTGAAGTGCCCGACATGTGACCAGGTAACAATCTCTGTGGATACTATGTTTATGAGTTCATCCGCAGACGTGCGATGAGAAGGGCAGAAATTTAGAGCAACTCCACGTATGTAAACAATTTCTATAGTTTTATTTTCAAACAAATTGTGTTTAGTTTCATTCATATAGACTCCTTTTTAAATCAGATCGAACGCGTCACGGACGGTCTTCGCCAAAGGATCGCGCATTTGAGCAATTCAGGAGGAATTGGGATTCTTGGATGCGAAGTCCTAGACCAAAGGGGAATACTATTCTGCTGTGTATAGACAATAGGGATTGTAAAAATAGCAACTCGATCCGTATAGACAAGGGAATACTTTTGTATGTAGTGCATGAACTCGATCCGTGTATTGAATTTAATATTGTCATGATGATCTTGTGTAATATAAGGTTCCTTCATTGATAAGTGCAAAACACTAAATAAACAATAAAACAACCTAAATGAATTCTTCGCGGCACAAAAAGTGGCGAAAATGCTGCCGCTGCAACAAAATGTGCAAAATGAATTCTACGCATGGCAGAAATGGCCAAATCTCGCCGGCAGAAGGTTATTAGTCCCGGTTCGTGTTACGAACCGGGACTAAAGCCCCCCCCCCCTCCTCGCACGGTGCAGCTGCCACGTGTATGATCTTTTGTCCCGGTTGGTGGGGCAACCGGGACTAAAGGTTCGGGCTTTAGTCCCGATTGCCCCGTCCCGGTTGGGCAACCGGGACTAATGCCGCTTACCAACCGGGACGCATGGGGTTGTTTCCACCAGTGCATGTTTGGAAGAATAGGATTAACAACTAACTGATGCTTCAGATCTTAGACATGACCATGCAGTACATTATGTAGAGAGAGTACTCTGACTGACTATATAATTCCTGACGATTTATTTTAGTACCTATATATATAATACTAGAGTATAACAAATCACTGTAACACCCCGACAAAATTCAACCTCTTTTTGAAGGGGTCTATGTTCATTGGTTCCATTAGTCGTGGAGCATTTGGTGCCATTCTCATCACAGAGCTCTACCTCGAGAAATGACTCCGTCACCTCGAGAAATTATAAAAGAAGAATTCAGAGAACCATAATTGTGCTAGACAGTTCAAATGCAAGAGCATCCATATTGTAGAAACTAAAATGAAATGAAACATCACTCTAGGAAAGAGAACATTTATTTAACACGGGGATAATTACAAATTCAAGACATCAAGCTAAGAAATAGTATGAAACAATTATTAAACATTAACAATATAAGGATTCTCCAATGCTCCGACTATTGTTGATCAAATGAGCTAGCGGAAATATTTTGGTCCACGACCACATCCATGCACTCATACATGCATGTATGATTGGAAATTTTTAGTGCTGACGAAGCGAGGACGGAGCGGTGCTCATGCTTTGTATCCAACATCTTCGTGGTGGTATCAGTCGAGGTGCAACCGCCGCAGCACCCTTAAAGGCATACCCCATTGCAGCGGCCATCTTCTTAGAAGCAGCCTTACGGCAGCGACCTCTTCGGGCGAGTTGGCTACTGCAGCCTCTTTCATGTCCTCTTGCCGCCCGCATGTAGGCCTTGGACGAGCATTATAAGCGGCGGCAACTTTTGTATTGGCTCCGACGGCAGATATGGAGTCAGCCTCCTTGCCTTGCATGGAATCTGCAGTCGAGGTGCACCCGCTGCGGCACCCTTGAAGGCATACCCCAGCAGCGCCATCTTCTTAGAAGCAGCCTTTTGGGAAGCGGCAGCCTCTTGGGCGAGTTGGCTACTGCAGCCTCCTTCATGTCCTCTTGGCCGCCCGTATGTAGGCCTTAGACGCTGACCTTATAAGCGGCAGCATCTTTTGCCTTGGCTCCGACGGCAGATATGGTGTCAGCCTCCTTCCCTTGCATGGCATCTGCAATGAGGTGCAACCGCTGCGGCACCCTTGAAGGCATACCCCATTGCAACGGCCATCTTCTTAGAAGCAGCTTTACGGGCAACGACAGCCTCTTGGCGAGCTGGCTGCCTCGAGGCCTTAATGTCCTCTTCGCCCGCATGTAGGCCTTGGACGCGCATTATAAGCGGCAGCAGCTTTTGTCTTGGCTCGACAGCCTCTTTTCCTCCTCGGCATGGAGGGCCTCTGGTGCGTCCTTGGCCTTGACATCATATGCATTTATCTCTTGCTTTCTCGATGTTGGCCGTGCTACCACCGACACGGTTGTAAGGGCCATGAGCATCAGAGCGACAAGGAAAATCCTTCCGAATGCCATTGTGGTCTAACTTATTTGGTTGGGTACAACTTTTTGAATGTATGTTGTGTAGGTAAAGCGATGAAGACGGTGGATGGATTTATATAGGTTGTTCATGCGCATGTAGACCCATGGTGAATTTGCGGTTCGAATTCCTTGCCTCATTGCCATGGTGAATTTGCGGTTCGAATTCCTTGCCTCATTGCCGTGTCTCCCCGTCAACATAGTTTGGTGCCTACCTATATATAGAGAGGAATAAATTTAGTAAGCCCGCTTGACTTCTTTGTCCCTAGGCCAACTCGCACGTGGTGCATCGATACAATATCAAAAAAAGGTACGTTGACACCATATATTTGACATGCTTCATATACTAGTAACAATGCACCGTGTTGGCTGATGCAACTTAAATCATACTATGGACATAAAAAAACTGAACATAAAAAGTTTGCGTTTATCCAGCCAACATAACGGTTTGTTTGATAAAACACACCTGACATCTTGTCACATCATAAATTTGGTCCACGTATAAAAAGATTCAAACGATGTTGTGAAACAACTTTGTGTTCCATTGATCAATTAAGTTATTAACTAGCTGCATCCCTCCTAAGGATGACAAGGAGCGAAACTTATTATCAGGAAGGAAGTTACAAAACACTAATATATATAGTTTACTTACAGCCTACAAATTGACCCAAGTTACCGAAAAGCCACAAGAGCAAATAGCAAAACTACGGCAAGTAAGATAGCACATAAAAGATACAAACACTGTCTCCATCTGCTTCTCACCATTTGATGGGGATATGCCTACCGGGGTATGCCCAACGGGACATTTCCTATTGGCCCAAGATGCCAGCGAGTGGGCCTACAGGACGACTTATTGGATCGAGACTTGGCGTGGACTCAGGTATTCGAATCTTGAGGCCCAGAAGCATAGCTAGGCCCAGTCAGACTAGGTCAAAGACCCTCCAAATCCTTAACTAATTCGGTTGTAAATCTGTAAACCCTAGCGAGGTGAGCCTATATAAACCTTTCTAGGGTACGCATAGAGGACACGTTCTATCATACACCCTAGCAACTCGTCGCCTAGTCGTCGAGCTTGCCCTTTGTACTCTCACCATAATACAATCTAGAAGGAGTATGTCTTTACCCTCTGGGGGGACCGAACCTGGGTAAACCCTTGTGTTTCCGCCCTCATCTCGCACCACAGATGGCCGCCCGCCCTTGCCCCATGTTCTACTACTCGCTGCCGATTGCAGCGTCTGTCGTGGCCATTCCCACGATAGTGGCGCCCACCGTGGGGCCTAGCCGGTCAGGCCGATGTTCTGCGACGAGATCCAATCTGACCATAAACGAGACAATCGCCACCGGCCGCATGATAGCGATCGGCGAGATCCTTCGGATCTTGCCGAGCAGCTACGTCCCGGTGGCACGTCCCGTCACGCACAGCGTGATCATGCCGGTCGGCACGATCAGCCTCTTCGCCGGCCTCACCGACGTCATCGTCTCGGAGGACTCGGCTCGCATCCGCGAGTCGCCGCCACGCGACCAGCTCTCTGAGAGCCAGGTCCGCATGATTCACCGCCTCGCCTCCGAGTACGACTCGGCCCACATCAACGTGGCCGAAACCGCCATGGTCGCGGACGACACGGCCCTCAACGACGACGCCGACTCAGCGACCCCGGCGTCTACTGCCGGATCCATCGTCGCCGCATCACCCGCGGGCTCCATCACCCAAGTCTCCAATGTGGGAGACTGAGGATCCCTCCATCCTTGGGATCTTCGACTTTGACTCCGGGTCGGAGAACTCTACCGACCTCCACGACGGGTCTTGTCCTCCGCAGCCACACCTCCTCCTCCCCTGACGGCTCTGCTCCTCTTCTCCGTCGCAAGTGTACAGACACAGCGCGCAGCCGGCAGGGGTCACTGTGGCTGCCCGGAGGGTGGGCTCCTGCGCCGCGTGTTGGTCACCGCAGTCCGCAGTCTCCGGCCAGGTCGTCGGTACACGCACGCCTCCACCCAGTACGTCCGCTGCCGGTGGACCGTGTCGACCATGTCCGCTTCCGGTCGTCGCTTGGCCTCCCTCTCTCTCCTGACCTCGCCTGGTCGCCCCGTTCGTCCGCCCCCACACGCCTCCTCAACTCTCACCAGTGGTCAGTCGAGGCAGCCCCCGCGCGAGCCTCGTTCTCGCCTCATGGATCTACACCGCCATGACATCGGGTTGATCCACATCATCTAAATTATATACACAGTTGGATTAGCAATATACGGCTATGATTTAACGTGAGACTCAGCTTTACGTAACGCTTTCACATGTAACAGCCATGTGAATCTACAAGTCCAAATAACTAGACGTATTGCCCATCGACAGTCCAAATAACTAGACGTATTGCCGTATTGCCCGTTGACACGTAGAAAAAAGACCCCCTGTATGGACCAGGCCATCCCTCACGACTCTAGGCTGCTACCGAGTACCGATCCGTACTACTCTCCAAAAAAGATCTAGCGAACGCACCTCCTGACTGACGGAATTCCCCACCAATCTGAATCGAGTCGTTAGTGGTAGGCCGCCAGCATGAGACAAAAGTTAATCTTCTTCTCGACTGATGCTATCCCTAAAACGCTGTTTCTTTTAATTCTCCAATTCCTAGCAACTTTGGCATCGAATGCAGGGATCGGTTCTGGCCTTCTAGATCGTCAGAGCATCAGTTCAAGCGGAATAGAAGACGAGGTGAGTTTGGTATGTCTAATTGCCAATCATTACATTGTTTTAATACTCTCATCAATTGTTAATACACCAAACTTTTAATACTCCTTCCTTTTCAAATTATTTGTCTAAACATGTTTTATCTAAACATGTTTTATAACTAGATACACGCGTATTTAGACAAATATAAGACAACTAATTTTAGACGGAGGCAAATTATTATGTGTGTACAGTTTTTATTTAGATTAATTTTTCTAGCGAGAAAGAGAGTTTCGCAAAAGGCTTCGTATTTTGCCGGCTCTCTGGGTTCAAGAAACTAGAGTTGTCATTCCTGGACAATTCAAAAGAATAAAGGCTTGTGCACAAGATGGACCACTCATGGTTCTTCTCTGTGCCTGTAAAATACTTATTAGACTACTTAGAACGACATGACATTGATAATCCTAGTGGACTATAAATTGTAAACATCATACTAAACTATAAATTGTAATGTTATTGATCTATTTATAACAAACAATAAAGTGTGAATTTATTTGTTACATGTAACAAAAATATAAGAATAATCGCATGATTACACGCACCTGTTTGATAAATCGTGAGCCGAGTAAACCATGAAGTTTGTGTGGACATAAGGAGACATGTGGTTCAAGGACAGTTTCAGCCAAAAAAAAACGTAACATGGACCGGTATGTGTCCATGTCTAAACTAGGTCGTGGTAGGTACAACTCAAACAAAAGTTTAATCTAAAAATTTAGTTCTTTATCCTAGAAACTTAACCTGGCCTTCAAGCGTGCACTTAAATTCACCTCACCGCGCCTCATAGAGTTTAAAAGAAACAGTAGTGGTTAAATTCTTTTTGGATGACACCGTCTTAATTTTTTACAGTAAAAATTATAAAATTGGTAGTACATTTGAATATTTAAGTCCTTGCAAATTGAAATGTTACAAAAAATAAATCAGTACCATCCTAAAATGTTTTTCTTAGATTATTCTCGTGTTAACTAATTGAACAAAAAAGCATCAAGTATTGTCCGGTGGGTCCTAATTATTATTTTTACCAAAAACAACACATTAATGCCGCTGAGATACACACCATTGATACCTTCCATAATTGATGGGTATATAATGTTGAGCCAGACTATAAATTGCAATGTTATTTATTTATACCAAATAATAGACCGTGAATTTATTTGCTACATGAAACAAAATATTTAAATAATCAAGTGATTACACGCACATGTTCGATACATCATGAGCCGAGTAAATCATGAAGTTCGTATGCACATAAGGAGACATGTGATTCAAGAACAGTTTCATCAAAAAACTGTGTCCATGTATCCACTAGGAAGTGATAGGTAAAACTCCTACAAAAGTTTAAATTTTGATCCTAGAAACTTAATTGTTCTAAACCATGAAACTTTTGCCTCAAGCATGCACTTAAATTCACCTCTCAACACCTCATAGAAGTTAAGAGAAACCGTAGAGATTAAAATCTTTTTATATGACACCACCTAAATTTTTAACAGGAAAAATGTAAATTGGGAGTACAATTGAATATTTTAGTCCTTAAAAATCCAAATGTTACCAAGAAATAAATCAGAACCATCCGAATTTTTTATTTTTCTTAGATTAAGCATGTGTTATCTAATTTAACAAAAAACATCAAGTATTATCCGGCTGGTTTTAGATATTATTTGGTCAACAAAAAACATATTAATGCCACTGATATACACACCATTCAACCTTCGGCAATCGAAGGATACATATGTTGAACTATGTATTCCTTGCCCAAGTTTACAACTATTCTTGTCGTGGAGTACACGAGAAAAATGCTTGAAAATTCAAAGCTTTAATTCAAACAGGTTGATTACTTCAAATTTTGTTGGTTGTTGTGATAATATGAACTTAGGGAAGTTGGCTAAAACAAGGAAAGTAGGATGAGAAATGTGGATCGGCTCACAATAAACTCATATAGGTTATTGTAGTTCAATGATGAACTTTATTTGAGTATTTTAAATTGGATTTTGAGACCGAGGGAGAGAAAGAGGGCAAAATGTCGGCGGAGGTGAAAGCAAATGGTTGCATTGGCCCGAGCAACATCATCGCAGCTCCTCTCTTGCACGATGTCAGTGGAACCAACCATTATAAGAATTTTGGAGAGCATAGTAGGGATCTGCTTCCACCGTCTGGAGAGGGTGCTCGTTCTTGTGACATCTGTAATATCAAGTCGCTCTATAACATCTAGCAACACGTCATTAGGAAAATTGCTGAGCCAATCATGTTTCCAATTGCTTTCATCTTCCTCCTTTAATTTATGCATACAAAGTTAGAGTTGTTTTTTTACAGTCTTCAGGAAGCTATGTTGATAGTATATGCTCTGATGGTTTGATCATCGGTTGGAACAACTGAGCCCCTTGACTCGCTGCTCTCCTCTGAGAAGTGACGTCGAGGGAATCGTTGGCTTCCGCTGAAAACTGAAATACAGCAGCTCGAAGATTGAAATCAACAAGGAATCGATCTCCTTCTGTAATTCGGAAGGAGGTCGATTTGGGACTGAAGAAGCTCGGACAAGAGCCCTGGTCCATGCAGATGGGAACCGTTACCCATGGAGATCACGCTGCCGGCAATCTGTCCGCAGTTTTCGTCACCGGTGCGCCACTGCCCACGCTGCCGGGTTGCAACCTGTCGATGCTCTTGCTCTGTTCGAACCGTCGATGCGGATCAGCGTGTCCCCCTCCTTCTCCTCCTCGCCTCGAGCACCTCGCGGTCGCGGTAGGCGGATAGTCCCGTGATATATTTAATTTTTTTCCACCGGCAAAATCTCGCCCAAATGTGTTTGACAGAAAATCGCCCAAAACAGTTTAATACAGACTCGCCTAAAATGGTTCGGCGATGGCAATGCCGAATATTATTACAAAAAACATGAAATTCAGTGTCACTCGTCAACACGGATGGGCTCCTCCGCCGGTTAGCAGAGCTCGTCGATGGGTTCGAGGAGGTGGAGGCAGAGCTCGGCGATGGCGTGGTGACGGAGATGATTCGCACAGAGCTCGGCGTGTTGGCGGTGGGGATGAACACATCTAGAATGGTGTAGCGGCGTGCCATGTACCGGTCCTTGACCTAGGGGCTCATCGCCGAGGTGTCTTCGCCGCCCATGAGGAATTGCAGGTCTATGTTCCTATTTTTCACAGCGAAGTTGGCCTTGAGCATGTCAAGCTTCTTGTCTTGGTTCTGTAGCAGCTAGGTCCACCTCTCTTCGGCCTTCTCCTACCTCTCCTCGACATGTGCCTTCGAGTCGGTGATGCACTTCTTGATCGATGCCTGAAGCCGTTTGGCAGGCGGTCCCATAGCCTTCAGCACCTTGGCCTTCTTCTGGCCTAGCTTTGGCCTTCCTTCGCCGGCAGCTAGGGGTAGGGCCTCGGGTTGTACACTCGGTCCTTGTTCTTGGAGAGGAACACACGAGTGTCCAGCCATTTCTGGCACTTCTCGGTCTTGTCAAACACATGGTGAAACTTGAACTCGGCCTTGGTGTCGTCGCGGTACATGCGGTGTGCACGGGTGAACTACGAACAAAATGCGAAGTGTGAGTCAGAAACAGCATGAGGTCGGCATAGGATTGGCATAGGGTTAGCAAACTACCTTGCTGTCCATGCTTGCACCGCTAATTGGATGACGGTTAATTTTCTTCGAGAATGCCAAGCCATTTGTTGCACGCTTATTGCATGATTCCCCAATGATTCGTCATGGCCTTCTCAGCGCGTTCCATGTGGATCTTGTTGTACAACAGATCCAAAAGGTTGCAATCATCGAACACCATCTTGACACGCTTCCAGTATTTCTCCGAGTTTTTGTTTGCGCCGATGATGAGATCTATGCTCACCGACTTCCATGCTTCGGTGAGGCACATGTTCTCAAGGGGCGTCCACTTGACGCGGGGTTCCGGCGGTGCCACCGTCCTGCACGGTGACGAGAGGTGGCGGATGGACCATGGCTGCACGGGCGGCGCGCTCGGATGCCGACTTCGCCTCCATGATCGCATGTGCCTCCTCTTCGTCGGCGTCCTTCTTCTTCTACGCCCTCTCCTTCCGGCTCTCAGATTTGATCTGCCTCCGCCGGCAAACCTTCGCCCAGGCTGCGTCGGTCCAGCCTTCCGAGCAGTGTCACTGGTAAAAGTATACGGATGCCATGATGTTGATATTTGTATTTTATATTCTACAATAACACCAAGCCACAAATAGCCAAAACTCTAGAAACGATCCCTCAACCATGAGCAGCCACACGTGTGTTAGGCTTAAGTGGACGCTGCCCACCTGTGTCCATATTATTTAATCGGGTTTAGAGATTCAGCCCTTTTAATTATGCTCATGCTAACAGGTGTCTATTTTCCACATAAACCTGCCAACTTCCTCACGTTGGTAGCCAATCAACTTCCTTGTGCAAGTACAAAGAAAAGTGAAAAGAGCAGCCAACTTCAAGATCAGAGGAAATAGCTATCAACATTATCATAGTTAAATAAGAAGGAGCATTCTTACACAGAAAAGCTATTTATAGACCGATGGTACAAGAATCGGTACAAGAACCGCATTATTATTACAGGAACATATCTAAATGAAATTCCCTACTAATCAATAATTCCAACTGCATAATTTATCCATAAAAGATGCCGAAGATCCTCCTCCGCCTCCTAGTTCAAATTTTATTTTGCAAAAAATTCCATAATACAATCAAATAATTTCAAATTTAGACAATTCAAACTAAAATCTTGTCGCTGCCCCGTAATCTGCCACTCTCCCCGCAGACTCCGGTATACCCAACGTCTTCTACTCGACCGGTAGCTCTGGTCACCGCGAGAGGAATCTAGCATGGGTCATCCCACCTGATCCTTCTCGTGGCCTGAGGGATCACGCGCGCTGGCCCTGCTCCGCGGTCGCTGCCTGAGATCACAAGGGTCGAGCGGGCGTGACGGCGGTGTCTACTTTGTTGCCCTCTACATGCCTCCCTCGTCCAAGTTGCCACTCCCTCGGCTAAGGTGGCCGATGTAGCACAGTGGAGTCGTTCAGCTGCCCCGCTCGTCCTATGATGCCGGTTTTGGGCGAGATCACGGATGCCAACTATCTGTCCGCTTATAGCTCAACGGCGTCCATGGATTCACGGCACAGGATGATGGAGTCAGTCTGCTGCCGCGCTCATCGTGTGATGCCGACACTAGGCCTGCTCCGTGTCCGCATGCAGCTCCTGGCCGTAAGCTCTTAGTCGTGTCTAACTTGTCAGCATCCTTGTATCTAGAGATGCAATTGAGAAATCAAAACCAAGTTAGGAAGAAAGATATTAACAACTAACTGATGCTTCATATCTCGGACATGACCATGCAGTACATTTTAGAGAGAGAGAGAGAGAGTACTCAGATTGACTGTATAATAATCCTGGCGATGGAGTTGTTTCACGGCCCTGCTCGCTGTGTGATGCTCACATTGTGCGAGCTCTTGGCCGTGTCCACGTCTAGATCCTAGCCACGAGCGCTCCGCCCTTTCCAACTTGTCAGCAACCTTGTACCTAGAGATGCAATTGAGAAATCAAAACCATGTTTGGAAGAATAGGATTAACAACTAACTGATGCTTCAGATCTTAGACATGACCATGCAGTACATTATGTAGAGAGAGTACTCTGACTGACTATATAATTCCTGACGATTTATTTTAGTACCTATATATATAATACTAGAGTATAACAAATCACTGTAACACCCCGACAAAATTCAACCTCTTTTTGAAGGGTCTATGTTCATTGGTTCCATTAGTCGTGGAGCATTTGGTGCCATTCTCATCACAGAGCTCTACCTCGAGAAATGACTCCGTCACCTCGAGAAATTATAAAAGAAGAATTCAGAGAACCATAATTGTGCTAGACAGTTCAAATGCAAGAGCATCCATATTGTAGAAACTAAAATGAAATGAAACATCACTCTAGGAAAGAGAACATTTATTTAACACGGGATAATTACAAATTCAAGACATCAAGCTAAGAAATATTATGAAACAATTATTAAACATTAACAATATAAGGATTCTCCAATGCTCCCGACTATTGTTGATCAAATGAGCTAGCGGAAATATTTTGGTCCACGACCACATCCATGCACTCATACATGCATGTATGATTGGAAATTTTTTAGTGCTGACGAAGCGAGGACGGAGCGGTGCTCATGCTTTGTATCCAACATCTTCGTGGTGGTATCTGCAGTCGTAGGTGCAACCGCCGCAGCACCCTTAAAGGCATACCCCATTGCAGCGGCCATCTTCTTAGAAGCAGCCTTCTGGGCAGCGACAGCCTCTTCGGGCGAGTTGGCTACTGCAGCCTCTTTCATGTCCTCTTCGGCCGCCCGCATGTAGGCCTTGGACGCAGCATTATAAGCGGCGGCAACTTTTGTATTGGCTCCGACGGCAGATATGGAGTCAGCCTCCTTGCCTTGCATGGAATCTGCAGTCGTAGGTGCACCCGCTGCGGCACCCTTGAAGGCATACCCCAGTGCAGCGGCCATCTTCTTAGAAGCAGCCTTTTGGGAAGCGGCAGCCTCTTCGGGCGAGTTGGCTACTGCAGCCTCCTTCATGTCCTCTTCGGCCGCCCGTATGTAGGCCTTAGACGCGGCCTTATAAGCGGCAGCATCTTTTGCCTTGGCTCCGACGGCAGATATGGTGTCAGCCTCCTTCCCTTGCATGGCATCTGCAGTCGTAGGTGCAACCGCTGCGGCACCCTTGAAGGCATACCCCATTGCAACGGCCATCTTCTTAGAAGCAGCTTTCTGGGCAACGACAGCCTCTTCGGGCGAGCTGGCTGCCTCAGAGGCCTTAATGTCCTCTTCGGCCGCCCGCATGTAGGCCTTGGACGCGGCATTATAAGCGGCAGCAGCTTTTGTCTTGGCTCCGACAGCCTCTTTTCCCTCCTCGGCATGGAGGGCCTCTGGTGCGTCCTTGGCCTTGACATCATATGCATTTATCTCTTGCTTTCTCGATGTTGGCCGTGCTACCACCGACACGGTTGTAAGGGCCATGAGCATCAGAGCGACAAGGAAAATCCTTCCGAATGCCATTGTGGTCTAACTTATTTGGTTGGGTACAACTTTTTGAATGTATGTTGTGTAGGTAAAGCGATGAAGACGGTGGATGGATTTATATAGGTTGTTCATGCGCATGTAGACCCATGGTGAATTTGCGGTTCGAATTCCTTGCCTCATTGCCATGGTGAATTTGCGGTTCAATTCCTTGCCTCATTGCCGTGTCTCCCGTCAACATAGTTTGGTGCCTACCTATATATAGAGGAATAAATTTAGTAAGCCCGCTTGACTTCTTTGTCCCTAGGCCAACTCGCACGTGGTGCATCGATACAATATCAAAAAAAGGTACGTTGACACCATATATTTGACATGCTTCATATACTAGTAACAATGCACCGTGTTGGCTGATGCAACTTAAATCATACTATGGACATAAAAAAACTGAACATAAAAAGTTTGCGTTTATCCAGCCAACATAACGGTTTGTTTGATAAAACACACCTGACATCTTGTCACATCATAAATTTGGTCCACGTATAAAAAGATTCAAACGATTTTGTGAAACAACTTTGTGTTCCATTGATCAATTAAGTTATTAACTAGCTGCATCCCTCCTAAGGATGACAAGGAGCGAAACTTATTATCAGGAAGGAAGTTACAAAACACTAATATATATAGTTTACTTACAGCCTACAAATTGACCCAAGTTACCGAAAAGCCACAAGAGCAAATAGCAAAACTACGGCAAGTAAGATAGCACATAAAAGATACAAACACTGTCTCCATCTGCTTCTCACCATTTGATGGGGATATGCCTACCGGGGTATGCCCAACGGGACATTTCCTATTGGCCCAAGATGCCAGCGAGTGGGCCTACAGGACGACGACTGGATCGAGACTTGGCATGGACTCAGGCGACTGGAAACTTGAGGCCCAGAAGCATAGCTAGGCCCAGTCGGACTAGGTCAAAGACCCTCCAAATCCTTAACTAATTCGGTTGTAAATCTGTAAACCCTAGCGAGGTGAGCCTATATAAACCTTCCTAGGGTACGCATAGAGGACACGTTCTATCATACACCCTAGCAACTCGTCGCCTAGTCGTCGAGCTTGCCCTTTGTACTCTCACCATAATACAATCTAGAAGGAGTAGGTCTTTACCCTCTGGGGGGACCGAACCTGGGTAAACCCTTGTGTTTCCGCCCTCATCTCGCACCACAGATGGCCGCCCGCCCTTGCCCCATGTTCTACTACTCGCTGCCGATTGCAGCGTCTGTCGTGGCCATTCCCACGATAGTGGCGCCCACCGTGGGGCCTAGCCGGTCAGGCCGATGTTCTGCGACGAGATCCAATCTGCCCATAAACGAGACAATCGCCACCGGGATAGCGATCGGCAAGATTCTTCGGATCTTGCCGAGCAGCTACGTCCCGGTGGCACGTCCCGTCACGCACAGCGTGATCATGCCGGTCGGCACGATCAGACTCTTCATCGGCCTCACCGACGTCATCGTCTCGGAGGACTCGGCTCGCATCCGCGAGTCGCCTCCACGCGACCAGCTCTCTGAGAGCCAGGTCCGCATGATTCACCGCCTCGCCTCCGAGTACGACTCGGCCCACATCAACGTGGCCGAAACCGCCATGGTCGCGGACGACACGGCCCTCAACGACGACGCCGACTCAGCGACCTCGGCGTCTGCTGCCGGATCCATCGTCGCTGCATCACCCGCGGGCTCCATCACCCAAGTCTCCAATGTGGGAGACTTTGAGGATCCCTCCATCCTTGGGATCTTCGACTTTGACTCCGGGTCGGAGAACTCTGCCGACCTCCACGACGGGTCTTGTCCTCCGCAGCCACACCTCCTCCTCCCCTGACGGCTCTGCTCCTCTTCTCCGTCGCAAGTGTACAGACACAGCGCGCAGCCGGCAGGGGTCACTGTGGCTGCCCGGAGGGTGGGCTCCTGCGCCGCGTGTTGGTCACCGCAGTCCGCAGTCTCCGGCCAGGTCGTCGGTACACGCACGCCTCCACCCAGTACGTCCGCTGCCGGTGGACCGTGTCGACCATGTCCGCTTCCGCCGCTTGGCCTCCTCTCTCCTGACCTCGCCTGGTCGCCCCGTTCGTCCACCCCCACACGCCTCCTCAACTCTCACCAGTGGTCAGTCGAGGCAGCCCCCGCGCGAGCCTCATTCTCGCCTCATGGATCTACACCGCCATGACATCGGGTTGATCCACATCATCTAAATTATATACACAGTTAGATTAGCAATATACGGCTATGATTTAACGTGAGACTCAACTTTACGTAACGCTTTCACATGAAACAGCCATGTGAATCTACAAGTCCAAATAACTAGACGTATTGCCCATCGACAGTCCAAATAACTAGACGTATTGCCGTATTGCCCGTTGACACGTAGAAAAAAGACCCCCTGTATGGACCAGGCCATCCCTCACGACTCTAGGCTGCTACCGAGTACCGATCCGTACTACTCTCCAAAAAAGATCTAGCGAACGCACCTCCTGACTGACGGAATTCCCCACCAATCTGAATCGAGTCGTTAGTGGTAGGCCGCCAGCATGAGACAAAAGTTAATCTTCTTCTCGACTGATGCTATCCCTAAAACGCTGTTTCTTTTAATTCTCCAATTCCTAGCAACTTTGGCATCGAATGCAGGGATCGGTTCTGGCCTTCTAGATCGTCAGAGCATCAGTTCAAGCGGAATAGAAGACGAGGTGAGTTTGGTATGTCTAATTGCCAATCATTACATTGTTTTAATACTCTCATCAATTGTTAATACACCAAACTTTTAATACTCCTTCCTTTTCAAATTATTTGACTAAACATGTTTTATCTAAACATGTTTTATAACTAGATACACGCGTATTTAGACAAATATAAGACAACTAAGTTTAGACGGAGGCAAATTATTATGTGTGTACAGTTTTTATTTAGATTAATTTTTCTAGCGACAAAGAGAGTTTCGCAAAAGGCTTCGTATTTTGCCGGCTCTCTGGGTTCAAGAAACTAGAGTTGTCATTCCTGGACAATTCAAAAGAATAAAGGCTTGTGCACAAGATGGACCACTCATGGTTCTTCTCTGTGCCCGTAAAATACTTATTAGACTACTTAGAACGACATGACATTGATAATCCTAGTGGACTATAAATTGTAAACATCATACTAAACTATAAATTGTAATGTTATTGATCTATTTATAACAAACAATAAAGTGTGAATTTATTTGTTACATGTAACAAAAATATAAGAATAATCGCATGATTACACGCACCTGTTTGATAAATCGTGAGCCGAGTAAACCATGAAGTTTGTGTGGACATAAGGAGACATGTGGTTCAAGGACAGTTTCAGCCAAAAAAAAAAACGTAACATGGACCGGTATGTGTCCATGTCTAAACTAGGTCGTGGTAGGTACAACTCAAACAAAAGTTTAATCTAAAAATTTAGTTCTTTATCCTAGAAACTTAACCTGGCCTTCAAGCGTGCACTTAAATTCACCTCACCGCGCCTCATAGAGTTTAAAAGAAACAGTAGTGGTTAAATTCTTTTTGGATGACACCGTCTTAATTTTTTACAGTAAAAATTATAAAATTGGTAGTACATTTGAATATTTAAGTCCTTGCAAATTGAAATGTTACAAAAAATAAATCAGTACCATCCTAAAATGTTTTTCTTAGATTATTCTCGTGTTAACTAATTGAACAAAAAAGCATCAAGTATTGTCCGGTGGGTCCTAATTATTATTTTTACCAAAAACAACACATTAATGCCGCTGAGATACACACCATTGATACCTTCCATAATTGATGGGTATATAATGTTGAGCCAGACTATAAATTGCAATGTTATTTATTTATACCAAATAATAGACTGTGAATTTATTTGCTACATGAAACAAAATATTTAAATAATCAAGTGATTACACGCACATGTTCGATACATCATGAGCCGAGTAAATCATGAAGTTCGTATGCACATAAGGAGACATGTGATTCAAGAACAGTTTCATCAAAAAACTGTGTCCATGTATCCACTAGGAAGTGATAGGTAAAACTCCTACAAAAGTTTCAATTTTTATCCTAGAAACTTAATTGTTCTAAACCATGAAACTTTTGCCTCAAGCATGCACTTAAATTCACCTCTCAACACCTCATAGAAGTTAAGAGAAACCGTAGAGATTAAAATCTTTTTATATGACACCACCTAAATTTTTAACAGGAAAAATGTAAATTGGGAGTACAATTGAATATTTTAGTCCTTAAAAATCCAAATGTTACCAAGAAATAAATCAGAACCATCCGAATTTTTTATTTTTCTTAGATTAAGCATGTGTTATCTAATTTAACAAAAAACATCAAGTATTATCCGGCTGGTTTTAGATATTATTTGGTCAACAAAAAACATATTAATGCCACTGATATACACACCATTCAACCTTCGGCAATCGAAGGATACATATGTTGAACTATGTATTCCTTGCCCAAGTTTACAACTATTCTTGTCGGAGTACACGAGAAAAATGCTTGAAAATTCAAAGCTTGAATTCAAACAGGTTGATTACTTCAAATTTTGTTGGTTGTTGTGATAATATGAACTTAGGGAAGTTGGCTAAAACAAGGAAAGTAGGATGAGAAATGTGGATCGGCTCACAATAAACTCATATAGGTTATTGTAGTTCAATGATGAACTTTATTTGAGTATTTTAAATTGGATTTTGAGACCGAGGGAGAGAAAGAGGGAAAAATGTCGGCGGAGGTGAAAGCAAATGGTTGCATTGGCCCGAGCAACATCATCGCAGCTCCTCTCTTGCACGATGTCAGTGGAACCAACCATTATAAGAATTTTGGAGAGCATAGTAGGGATCTGCTTCCACCGTCTGGAGAGGGTGCTCGTTCTTGTGGCATCTGCAATATCAAGTCGCTCTATAACATCTAGCAACACGTCATCAGGAAAATTGCTGAGCCAATCATGTTGCCAATTGCTTTCATCTTCCTCCTTTAATTTATGCATACAAAGTTAGAGTTGTTTTTTTACAGTCTTCAGGAAGCTATGTTGATAGTATATGCTCTGATGGTTTGATCATCGGTTGGAACAACTGAGCCCCTTGACTCGCTGCTCTCCTCTGAGAAGTGACGTCGAGGGAATCGTTGGCTTCTACTGAAAACTGAAATACAGCAGCTCGAAGATTGAAATAAACAAGGAATCGATCTCCTTCTGTAATTCGGAAGGAGGTCAATTTGGGACTGAAGAAGCTCGGACAAGATCCCTGGTCCATGCAGATGGGAACCGTTACCCATGGAGATCACGCTGCCGGCAATCTGTCCGCAGTTTTCGTCACCGGTGCGCCAACGCCCACGCTGTCGGGTTGCAACCTGTCGATGCTCTTGCTCTGTTCGAACCGGTCAGTCTGGATCAGCGTGTCCCCCTCCTTCTCCTCCTCGCCTCGAGCACCTCGCGGTCGCGGCAGGCGGATAGTCCCGTGATATATTTAATTTTTTTCCACCGGCAAAATCTCGCCCAAATGTCTTTGACAGAAAATCGCCCAAAACAGTTTAATACAGACTCGCCTAAAATGGTTCGGCGATGGCAATGCCGAAAATTATTACAAAAAACATGAAATTCAGTGTCACTCGTCAACACGGATGGGCTCCTCCGCCGGTTAGCAGAGCTCGTCGATGGGTTCGAGGAGGTGGAGGCAGAGCTCGGCGATGGCGTGGTGACGGAGACGATTCGCACAGAGCTCGGCGTGTTGGCGGTGGGGATGAACACATCTAGAATGGTGTAGCGGCGTGCCATGTACCGGTCCTTGACCTAGGGGCTCATCGCCGAGGTGTCTTCGCCGCCCATGAGGAATTGCAGGTCAGTGTTCCTATTTTTCACAGAAGTTGGCCTTGAGCATGTCAAGCTTCTTGTCTTGGTTCTGTAGCAGCTAGGTCCACCTCTCTTCGGCCTTCTCCTACCTCTCCTCGACATGTGCCTTCGAGTCGGTGATGCACTTCTTGATCGATGCCTGAAGCCGTTTGGCAGGCGATCCCATAGCCTTCAGCACCTTGGCCTTCTTCTGGCCTAGCTTTGGCCTTCCTTCGCCGGCAGCTAGGGGTAGGGCCTCGGGTTGTACACCCGGTCCTTGTTCTTGGAGAGGAACACACGAGTGTCCAGCCATTTCTGGCACTTCTCGGTCTTGTCAAACACATGGTGAAACTTGAACTCGGCCTTGGTGTCGTAACGGTACATGCGGTGTGCACGGGTGAACTACGAACAAAATGCGAAGTGTGAGTCAGAAACAGCATGAGGTCGGCATAGGATTGGCATAGGGTTAGCAAACTACCTTGTTGTCCATGCTTGCACCGCTAATTGGATGACGGTTAATTTTCTTCGAGAATGCCAAGCCATTTGTTGCACGCTTATTGCATGATTCCCCAATGATTCGTCATGGCCTTCTCAGCGCGTTCCATGTAGATCTTGTTGTATAACAGATCCAAAAGGTTGCAATCATCGAACACCATCTTGACACGCTTCCAGTATTTCTCCGAGTTTTTGTTTGCGCCGATGATGAGATCTATGCTCACCGACTTCCATGCTTCGGTGAGGCACATGTTCTCAAGGGGCGTCCACTTGACGCGGGGTTCCGGCGGTGCCACCGTCCTGCACGGTGACGAGAGGTGGCGGATGGACCATGGCTGCACGGGCGGCGCGCTCGGATGCCGACTTCGCCTCCATGATCGCATGTGCCTCCTCCTCTTCGTCGGCGTCCTTCTTCTTCTACGCCCTCTCCTTCCGGCTCTCAGATTTGATCTGCCTCCGCCGGCAAACCTTCGCCCAGGCTGCGTCGGTCCAGCCTTCCGAGCAGTGTCACTGGTAAAAGTATACGGATGCCATGATGTTGATATTTGTATTTTATATTCTACAATAGCACCAAGCCACAAATAGCCAAAACTCTAGAAACGATCCCTCAACCATGAGCAGCCACACGTGTGTTAGGCTTAAGTGGACGCTGCCCACCTGTGTCCATATTATTTAATCGGGTTTAGAGATTCAGCCCTTTTAATTATGCTCATGCTAACAGGTGTCTATTTTCCACATAAACCTGCCAACTTCCTCACGTTGGTAGCCAATCAACTTCCTTGTGCAAGTACAAAGAAAAGTGAAAAGAGCAGCCAACTTCAAGATCAGAGGAAATAGCTATCAACATTATCATAGTTAAATAAGAAGGAGCATTCTTACACAGAAAAGCTATTTATAGACCGATGGTACAAGAATCGGTACAAGAACCGCATTATTATTACAGGAACATATCTAAATGAAATTTCCTACTAATCAATAATTCCAACTGCATAATTTATCCATAAAAGATGCCGAAGATCCTCCTCCGCCTCCTAGTTCAAATTTTATTTTGCAAAAAATTCCATAATACAATCAAACAATTTCAAATTTAGACAATTCAAACTAAAATCTTGTCGCTGCCCCGTAATCTGCCACTCTCCCCGCAGACTCCGGTATACCCGACGTCTTCTACTCGACCGGTAGCTCTGGTCACCGCGAGAGGAATCTAGCATGGGTCATCCCACCTGATCCTTCTCGTGGCCTGAGGGATCACGCGCGCTGGCCCTGCTCCGCGGTCGCTGCCTGAGATCACAAGGGTCGAGCGGGCGTGACGGCGGTGTCTACTTTGTTGCCCTCTACATGCCTCCCTCGTCCAAGTTGCCACTCCCTCGGCTAAGGTGACCGATGTAGCACGGTGGAGTCGTTCAGCTGCCCCGCTCGTCCTATGATGCCGGTTTTGGGCGAGATCACGGATGCCAACTATCTGTCCGCTTATAGCTCAACGGCGTCCATGGATTCACGGCACAGGATGATGGAGTCAGTCTGCTGCCGCGCTCATCGTGTGATGCCGACACTAGGCCTGCTCCGTGTCCGCATGCAGCTCCTGGCCGTAAGCTCTTAGTCGTGTCTAACTTGTCAGCATCCTTGTATCTAGAGATGCAATTGAGAAATCAAAACCAAGTTAGGAAGAAAGATATTAACAACTAACTGATGCTTCATATCTCGGACGTGACCATGCAGTACATTTTAGAGAGAGAGAGAGAGAGAGAGTACTCAGATTGACTGTATAATAATCCTGACGATGGAGTTGTTTCACGGCCCTGCTCACTGTGTGATGCTGACATTGTGCGAGCTCTTGGCCGTGTCCACGTCTAGATCCTAGCCACGAGCGCTCCGCCCTTTCCAACTTGTCAGCAACCTTGTACCTAGAGATGCAATTGAGAAATCAAAACCATGTTTGGAAGAATAGGATTAACAACTAACTGATGCTTCAGATCTTAGACATGACCATGCAGTACATTATGTAGAGAGAGTACTCTGACTGACTATATAATTCCTGCCGATTTATTTTAGTACCTATATATATAATACTAGAGTATAACAAATCACTGTAACACCCCGACAAAATTCAACCTCTTTTTGGAGGGGTCTATGTTCATTGGTTCCATTAGTCGTGGAGCATTTGGTGCCATTCTCATCACAGAGCTCTACCTCGAGAAATGACTCCGTCACCTCGAGAAATTATAAAAGAAGAATTCAGAGAACCATAATTGTGCTAGACAGATCAAATGCAAGAGCATCCATATTGTAGAAACTAAAATGAAATGAAACATCACTCTAGGAAAGAGAACATTTATTTAACACGGGGATAATTACAAATTCAAGACATCAAGCTAAGAAATAGTATGAAACAATTATTAAACATTAACAATATAAGGATTCTCCAATGCTCCGACTATTGTTGATCAAATGAGCTAGCGGAAATATTTTGGTCCACGACCACATCCATGCACTCATACATGCATGTATGATTGGAAATTTTTTAGTGCTGACGAGCGAGGACGGAGCGGTGCTCATGCTTTGTATCCAACATCTTTCGTGGTGGTATCTGCAGTCGTAGGTGCAACCGCCGCAGCACCCTTAAAGGCATACCCCATTGCAGCGGCCATCTTCTTAGAAGCAGCCTTCTGGGCAGCGACAGCCTCTTCGGGCGAGTTGGCTACTGCAGCCTCTTTCATGTCCTCTTCGGCCGCCCGCATGTAGGCCTTGGACGCAGCATTATAAGCGGCGGCAACTTTTGTATTGGCTCCGACGGCAGATATGGAGTCAGCCTCCTTGCCTTGCATGGAATCTGCAGTCGTAGGTGCACCCGCTGCGGCACCCTTGAAGGCATACCCCAGTGCAGCGGCCATCTTCTTAGAAGCAGCCTTTTGGGAAGCGGCAGCCTCTTCGGGCGAGTTGGCTACTGCAGCCTCCTTCATGTCCTCTTCGGCCGCCCGCATGTAGGCCTTAGACGCGGCCTTATAAGCGGCAGCATCTTTTGCCTTGGCTCCGACGGCAGATATGGTGTCAGTCTCCTTCCCTTGCATGGCATCTGCAGTCGTAGGTGCAACCGCTGCGGCACCCTTGAAGGCATACCCCATTGCAACGGCCATCTTCTTAGAAGCAGCTCGGGCAACGACAGCCTCTTGGCGAGCTGGCTGCCTCAGAGGCCTTAATGTCCTCTTGACGCCCGCATGTAGGCCTTGGACGCGGCATTATAAGCGGCAGCAGCTTTTGTCTTGGCTCTGACAGCCTCTTTTCCCTCCTCGGCATGGAGGGCCTCTGGTGCGTCCTTGGCCTTGACATCATATGCATTTATCTCTTGCTTTCTCGATGTTGGCCGTGCTACCACCGACACGGTTGTAAGGGCCATGAGCATCAGAGCGACAAGGAAAATCCTTCCGAATGCCATTGTGGTCTAACTTATTTGGTTGGGTACAACTTTTTGAATGTATGTTGTGTAGGTAAAGAGATGAAGACGGTGGATGGATTTATATAGGTTGTTCATGCGCATGTAGACCCATGGTGAATTTGCGGTTCGAATTCCTTGCCTCATTGCCATGGTGAATTTGCGGTTCGAATTCCTTGCCTCATTGCCGTGTCTCCCCGTCAACATAGTTTGGTGCCTACCTATATATAGAGAGGAATAAATTTAGTAAGCCCGCTTGACTTCTTTGTCCCTAGGCCAACTCGCACGTGGTGCATCGATACAATATCAAAAAAAGGTACGTTGACACCATATATTTGACATGCTTCATATACTAGTAACAATGCACCGTGTTGGCTGATGCAACTTAAATCATACTATGGACATAAAAAAACTGAACATAAAAGTTTGCGTTTATCCAGCCAACATAACGGTTTGTTTGATAAAACACACCTGACATCTTGTCACATCATAAATTTGGTCCACGTATAAAAAGATTCAAACGATGTTGTGAAACAACTTTGTGTTCCATTGATCAATTAAGTTATTAACTAGCTGCATCCCTCCTAAGGATGACAAGGAGCGAAACTTATTATCAGGAAGGAAGTTACAAAACACTAATATATATAGTTTACTTACAGCCTACAAATTGACCCAAGTTACCGAAAAGCCACAAGAGCAAATAGCAAAACTACGGCAAGTAAGATAGCACATAAAAGATACAAACACTGTCTCCATCTGCTTCTCACCATTTGATGGGGATATGCCTACCGGGGTATGCCCAACGGGACATTTCCTATTTGCCCAAGATGCCAGCGAGTGGGCCTGCAGGACGACGACTGGATCGAGACTTGGCGTGGACTCAGGCGACTGGAAACTTGAGGCCCAGAAGCATAGCTAGGCCCAGTCAGACTAGGTCAAAGACCCTCCAAATCCTTAACTAATTCGGTTGTAAATCTGTAAACCCTAGCGAGGTGAGCCTATATAAACCTTCCTAGGGTACGCATAGAGGACACGTTCTATCATACACCCTAGCAACTCGTCGCCTAGTCGTCGAGCTTGCCCTTTGTACTCTCACCATAATACAATCTAGAAGGAGTAGGTCTTTACCCTCTGGGGGGACCGAACCTGGGTAAACCCTTGTGTTTCCGCCCTCATCTCGCACCACAGATGGCCGCCCGCCCTTGCCCCATGTTCTACTACTCGCTGCCAATTGCAGCGTCTGTCGTGGTCATTCCCACGATAGTGGCGCCCACCGTGGGGCCTAGCCGGTCAGGCCGATGTTCTGCGACGAGATCCAATCTAACCATAAACGAGACAATCGCCACCGGCCGCATGATAGCGATCAGCGAGATCCTTCGGATCTTGCCGAGCAGCTACGTCTCGGTGGCATGTCCCGTCACGCACAGCGTGATCATGCCGGTCGGCACGATCAGCCTCTTCGTCGGCCTCACCAACGTCATCGTCTCGGAGGACTCGGCTCGCATCCGCGAGTCGCCGCCACGCGACCAGCTCTCTGAGAGCCAGGTCCGCATGATTCACCGCCTCGCCTCCGAGTACGACTCGGCCCACATCAACGTGGCCGAAACCGCCATGGTCGCGGACGACACGGCCCTCAACGACGACGCCGACTCAGCGACCCCGACGTCTACTGCCGGATCCATCGTCGCCGCATCACCCGCGGGCTCCATCACCCAAGTCTCCAATGTGGGAGACTTTGAGGATCCCTCCATCCTTGGGATCTTCGACTTTGACTCCGGGTCGGAGAACTCTACCGACCTCCACGACGGGTCTTGTCCTCCGCAGCCACACCTCCTCCTCCCCTGACGGCTCTGCTCCTCTTCTCCGTCGCAAGTGTACAGACACAGCGCGCAGCCGGCAGGGGTCACTGTGGCTGCCCGGAGGGTGGGCTCCTGCGCCGCGTGTTGGTCACCGCAGTCCGCAGTCTCCGGCCAGGTCGTCGGTACACGCACGCCTCCACCCAGTACGTCCGCTGCCGGTGGACCGTGTCGACCATGTCCGCTTCCGGTCGTCGCTTGGCCTCCCTCTCTCTCCTGACCTCGCCTGGTCGCCCCGTTCGTCCGCCCCCACACGCCTCCTCAACTCTCACCAGTGGTCAGTCGAGGCAGCCCCCGCGCGAGCCTCGTTCTCGCCTCATGGATCTACACCGCCATGACATCGGGTTGATCCACATCATCTAAATTATATACACAGTTGGATTAGCAATATACGGCTATGATTTAACGTGAGACTCAGCTTTACGTAACGCTTTCACATGTAACAGCCATGTGAATCTACAAGTCCAAATAACTAGACGTATTGCCCATCGACAGTCCAAATAACTAGACGTATTGCCGTATTGCCCGTTGACACGTAGAAAAAAGACCCCCTGTATGGACCAGGCCATCCCTCACGACTCTAGGCTGCTACCGAGTACCGATCCGTACTACTCTCCAAAAAAGATCTAGCGAACGCACCTCCTGACTGACGGAATTCCCCACCAATCTGAATCGAGTCGTTAGTGGTAGGCCGCCAGCATGAGACAAAAGTTAATCTTCTTCTCGACTGATGCTATCCCTAAAACGCTGTTTCTTTTGATTCTCCAATCCCTAGCAACTTTGGCATCGAATGCAGGGATCGGTTCTGGCCTTCTAGATCGTCAGAGCATCAGTTCAAGCGGAATAGAAGACGAGGTGAGTTTGGTATGTCTAATTGCCAATCATTACATTGTTTTAATACTCTCATCAATTGTTAATACACCAAACTTTTAATACTCCTTCCTTTTCAAATTATTTGTCTAAACATGTTTTATCTAAACATGTTTTATAACTAGATACACGCGTATTTAGACAAATATAAGACAACTAATTTTAGACGGAGGCAAATTATTATGTGTGTACAGTTTTTATTTAGATTAATTTTTCTAGCGAGAAAGAGAGTTTCGCAAAAGGCTTCGTATTTTGCCGGCTCTCTGGGTTCAAGAAACTAGAGTTGTCATTCCTGGACAATTCAAAAGAATAAAGGCTTGTGCACAAGATGGACCACTCATGGTTCTTCTCTGTGCCCGTAAAATACTTATTAGACTACTTAGAACGACATGACATTGATAATCCTAGTGGACTATAAATTGTAAACATCATACTAAACTATAAATTGTAATGTTATTGATTTATTTATAACAAACAATAAAGTGTGAATTTATTTGTTACATGTAACAAAAATATAAGAATAATCGCATGATTACACGCACCTTTTTGATAAATCGTGAGCCGAGTAAACCATGAAGTTTGTGTAGACATAAGGAGACATGTGGTTCAAGGACAGTTTCAGCCAAAAAAAAAAACGTAACATGGACCAGTATGTGTCCATGTCTAAACTAGGTCGTGGTAGGTACAACTCAAACAAAAGTTTAATCTAAAAATTTAGTTCTTTATCCTAGAAACTTAACCTGGCCTTCAAGCGTGCACTTAAATTCACCTCACTGCGCCTCATAGAATTTAAAAGAAACAGTAGTGGTTAAATTCTTTTTGGATGACACCGTCTTAATTTTTTACAGTAAAAATTATAAAATTGGTAGTACATTTGAATATTTAAGTCCTTGCAAATTGAAATGTTACAAAAAATAAATCGGTACCATCCTAAAATGTTTTTCTTAGATTATTCTCGTGTTAACTAATTGAACAAAAAAGCATCAAGTATTGTCCGGTGGGTCCTAATTATTATTTTTACCAAAAACAACACATTAATGCCGCTGAGATACACACCATTGATACCTTCCATAATTGATGGGTATATAATGTTGAGACAGACTATAAATTGCAATGTTATTTATTTATACCAAATAATAGACTGTGAATTTATTTGCTACATGAAACAAAATATTTAAATAATCAAGTGATTACACGCACATGTTCGATACATCATGAGCCGAGTAAATCATGAAGTTCGTATGCACATAAGGAGACATGTGATTCAAGAACAGTTTCATCAAAAAACTGTGTCCATGTATCCACTAGGAAGTGATAGGTAAAACTCCTACAAAAGTTTAAATTTTGATCCTAGAAACTTAATTGTTCTAAACCATGAAACTTTTGCCTCAAGCATGCACTTAAATTCACCTCTCAACACCTCATAGAAGTTAAGAGAAACCGTAGAGATTAAAATCTTTTTATATGACACCACCTAAATTTTTAATAGGAAAAATGTAAATTGGGAGTACAATTGAATATTTTAGTCCTTAAAAATCCAAATGTTACCAAGAAATAAATCAGAACCATCCGAATTTTTTATTTTTCTTAGATTAAGCATGTGTTATCTAATTTAACAAAAAACATCAAGTATTATCCGGCTGGTTTTAGATATTATTTGGTCAACAAAAAACATATTAATGCCACCTATATACACACCATTCAACCTTCGGCAATCGAGGGATACATATGTTGAACTATGTATTCCTTGCCCAAGTTTACATCTATTCTTGTCGTGGAGTACACGAGAAAAATACTTGAAAATTCAAAGCTTGAATTCAAACAGGTTGATTACTTCAAATTTTGTTGGTTGTTGTGATAATATGAACTTAGGGAAGTTGGCTAAAACAAGGAAAGTAGGATGAGAAATGTGGATCGGCTCACAATAAACTCATATAGGTTATTGTAGTTCAGTGATGAACTTTATTTGAGTATTTTAAATTGGATTTTGAGACCGAGGGAGAGAAAGAGGGCAAAATGTCAGCGGAGGTGAAAGCAAATGGTTGCATTGGCCCGAGCAACATCATCGCAGCTCCTCTCTTGCACGATGTCAGTGGAACCAACCATTATAAGAATTTTGGCGAGCATAGTAGGGATCTGCTTCCACCGTCTGGAGAGGGTGCTCGTTCTTGTGGCATCTGCAATATCAAGTCGCTCTGTAACATCTAGCAACACGTCATCAGGAAAATTGCTGAGCCAATCATGTTGCCAATTGCTTTCATCTTCCTCCTTTAATTTATGCATACAAAGTTAGAGTTGTTTTTTTACAGTCTTCAGGAAGCTATGTTGATAGTATATGCGGTTTGATCATCGGTTGGAACAACTGAGCCCCTTGACTCGCTGCTCTCCTCTGAGAAGTGACGTCGAGGGAATCGTTGGCTTCCGCTGAAAACTGAAATACAGCAGCTCGAAGATTGAAATCAACAAGGAATCGATCTCCTTCTGTAATTCGGAAGGAGGTCGATTTGGGACTGAAGAAGCTCGGACAAGAGCCCTGGTCCATGCAGATGGGAACCGTTACCCATGGAGATCACGCTGCCGGCAATCTGTCCGCAGTTTTCGTCACCGGTGCGCCACCGCCCACGCTGCCGGGTTGCAACCTGTCGATGCTCTTGCTCTGTTCGAACCGGTCAGTCTGGATCAACGTGTCCCCCTCCTTCTCCTCCTCGCCTCGAGCACCTCGCGGTCGCGGCAGGCGGATAGTCCCGTGATATATTTAATTTGTTTCCACCGGCAAAATCTCGCCCAAATGTGTTTGACAGAAAATAGCCCAAAACAGTTTAATACAGACTCGCCTAAAATGGTTCGGCGATGGCAATGCCGAATATTATTACAAAAAACATGAAATTCAGTGTCACTCGTCAACACGGATGGGCTCCTCCGCCGGTTAGCAGAGCTCGTCGATGGGTTCGAGGATGTGGAGGCAGAGCTCGGCGATGGCGTGGTGACGGAGACGATACGCACAGAGCTCGACGTGTTGGCGGTGGGGATGAACACATCTAGAATGGTGTAGCGGCGTGCCATGTACCGGGCCTTGACCTAGGGGCTCATCGCCGAGGTGTCTTCGCCGCCCATGAGGAATTGCAGGTCTATGTTCCTATTTTTCACAGCGAATTTGGCCTTGAGCATGTCAAGCTTCTTGTCTTGGTTCTGTAGCAGCTAGGTCCACCTCTCTTCGGCCTTCTCCTACCTCTCCTCGACATGTGCCTTCGAGTCGGTGATGCACTTCTTGATCGATGCCTGAAGCCGTTTGGCAGGCGGTCCCATAGCCTTCAGCACCTTGGCCTTCTTCTGGCCTAGCTTTGGCCTTCCTTCGCCGGCAGCTAGGGGTAGGGCCTCGGGTTGTACACTCGGTCCTTCTTCTTAGAGAGGAACACACGAGTGTCCAGCCATTTCTGGCACTTCTCGGTCTTGTCAAACACATGGTGAAACTTGAACTCGGCCTTGGTGTCGTCGCGGTACATGCGGTGTGCACGGGTGAACTACGAACAAAATGCGAAGTGAGTCGAACAGCATGAGGTCGGCATAGGATTGGCATAGGGTTAGCAAACTACCTTGCTGTCCATGCTTGCACCGCTAATTGGATGACGGTTAATTTTCTTCGAGAATGCCAAGCCATTTGTTGCACGCTTATTGCATGATTCCCCAATGATTCATCATGGCCTTCTCAGCGCGTTCCATGTGGATCTTGTTGTACAACAGATCCAAAAGGTTGCAATCATCGAACACCATCTTGACACGCTTCCAGTATTTCTCCTAGTTTTTGTTTGCGCCGATGATGAGATCTATGCTCACCGACTTCCATGCTTCGGTGAGGCACATGTTCTCAAGGGGCGTCCACTTGACGCGGGGTTCCGGCGGTGCCACCGTCCTGCACGGTGACGAGAGGTGGCGGATGGACCATGGCTGAACGGGCGGCGCGCTCGGATGCCGACTTCGCCTCCATGATCGCATGTGCCTCCTCCTCTTCGTCGGCGTCCTTCTTCTTCTACGCCCTCTCCTTCCGGCTCTCAGATTTGATCTGCCTCCGCCGGCAAACCTTCGCCCAGGCTGCGTCGGTCCAACCTTCCGAGCAGTGTCACTGGTAAAAGTATACGGATGCCATGATGTTGATATTTGTATTTTATATTCTACAATAGCACCAAGCCACAAATAGCCAAAACTCTAGAAAGGATCCCTCAACCATGAGCAGCCACACGTGTGTTAGGCTTAAGTGGACGCTGCCCACCTGTGTCCATATTATTTAATCGGGTTTAGAGATTCAGCCCTTTTAATTATGCTCATGCTAACAGGTGTCTATTTTCCACATAAACCTGCCAACTTCCTCACGTTGGTAGCCAATCAACTTCCTTGTGCAAGTACAAAGAAAAGTGAAAAGAGCAGCCAACTTCAAGATCAGAGGAAATAGCTATCAACATTATCATAGTTAAATAAGAAGGAGCATTCTTACACAGAAAAGCTATTTATAGACCGATGGTACAAGAATCGGTACAAGAACCGCATTATTATTACGGGAACATATCTAAATGAAATTCCTACTAATCAATAATTCCAACTTCATAATTTATCCATAAAAGATGCCGAAGATCCTCCTCCGCCTCCTAGTTCAAATTTTATTTTGCAAAAAACTCCATAATACAATCAAATAATTTCAAATTTAGACAATTCAAACCAAAATCTGGTTGCTGCCCCGTAATCTGCCACTCTCCCCGCAGACTCCGGTATACCCGACGTCTTCTACTCGACCGGTAGCTCTGGTCACCGCGAGAGGAATCTAGCATGGGTCATCCCACCTGATCCTTCTCGTGGCCTGAGGGATCACGCGCGCTGGCCCTGCTCCGCGGTCGCTGCCTGAGATCACAAGGGTCGAGCGGGCGTGACGGCGGTGTCTACTTTGTTGCCCTCTACATGCCTCCCTCGTCCAAGTTGCCACTCCCTCGGCTAAGGTGGCCGATGTAGCACGGTGGAGTCGTTCAGCTGCCCCGCTCGTCCTATGATGCCGGTTTTGGGCGAGATCACGGATGCCAACTATCTGTCCGCTTATAGCTCAACGACGTCCATGGATTCACGGCACAGGATGATGGAGTCAGTCTGCTGCCGCGCTCATCGTGTGATGCCGACACTAGGACAGCTCCGTGTCCGCATGCAGCTCCTGGCCGTAAGCTCTTAGTCGTGTCTAACTTGTCAGCATCCTTGTATCTAGAGATGCAATTGAGAAATCAAAACCAAGTTAGGAAGAAAGATATTAACAACTAACTGATGCTTCATATCTCGGACATGACCATGCAGTACATTTTAGAGAGAGAGAGAGAGAGAGAGAGAGAGAGAGAGAGAGAGTACTCAGATTGACTGTATAATAATCCTGGCGATGGAGTTGTTTCACGGCCCTGCTCACTGTGTGATGCTGACATTGTGCGAGCTCTTGGCCGTGTCCACGTCTAGATCCTAGCCACGAGCGCTCCGCCCTTTCCAACTTGTCAGCAACCTTGTACCTAGAGATGCAATTGAGAAATCAAAACCATGTTTGGAAGAATAGGATTAACAACTAACTGATGCTTCAGATCTTAGACATGACCATGCAGTACATTATGTAGAGAGAGTACTCTGACTGACTATATAATTCCTGACGATTTATTTTAGTACCTATATATATAATACTAGAGTATAACAAATCACTGTAACACCCGGACAAAATTCAACCTCTTTTTGAAGGGGTCTATGTTCATTGGTTCCATTAGTCGTGGAGCATTTGGTGCCATTCTCATCACAGAGCTCTACCTCGAGAAATGACTCCGTCACCTCGAGAAATTATAAAAGAAGAATTCAGAGAACCATAATTGTGCTAGACAGTTCAAATGCAAGAGCATCCATATTGTAGAAACTAAAATGAAATGAAACATCACTCTAGGAAAGAGAACATTTATTTAACACGGGGATAATTACAAATTCAAGACATCAAGCTAAGAAATAGTATGAAACAATTATTAAACATTAACAATATAAGGATTCTCCAATGCTCCCGACTATTGTTGATCAAATGAGCTAGCGGAAATATTTTGGTCCACGACCACATCCATGCACTCATACATGCATGTATGATTGGAAATTTTTTAGTGCTGACGAGCGAGGACGGAGCGGTGCTCATGCTTTGTATCCAACATCTTTCGTGGTGGTATCTGCAGTCGTAGGTGCAACCGCCGCAGCACCCTTAAAGGCATACCCCATTGCAGCGGCCATCTTCTTAGAAGCAGCCTTCGGGCAGCGACAGCCTCTTCGGCGAGTTGGCTACTGCAGCCTCTTTCATGTCCTCTTCGCCCGCATGTAGGCCTTGGACGCAGCATTATAAGCGGGCAACTTTTGTATTGGCTCCGACGGCAGATATGGAGTCAGCCTCCTTGCCTTGCATGGAATCTGCAGTCGTAGGTGCACCCGCTGCGGCACCCTTGAAGGCATACCCCAGTGCAGCGGCCATCTTCTTAGAAGCAGCCTTTTGGGAAGCGGCAGCCTCTTCGGGCGAGTTGGCTACTGCAGCCTCCTTCATGTCCTCTTCGGCCGCCCGTATGTAGGCCTTAGACGCGGCCTTATAAGCGGCAGCATCTTTTGCCTTGGCTCCGACGGCAGATATGGTGTCAGTCTCCTTCCCTTGCATGGCATCTGCAATCGTAGGTGCAACCGCTGCGGCACCCTTGAAGGCATACCCCATTGCAACGGCCATCTTCTTAGAAGCAGCTTTCTGGGCAACGACAGCCTCTTCGGGCGAGCTGGCTGCCTCAGAGGCCTTAATGTCCTCTTCGGCCGCCCGCATGTAGGCCTTGGAAGCGGCATTATAAGCGGCAGCAGCTTTTGTCTTGGCTCCGACAGCCTCTTTTCCCTCCTCGGCATGGAGGGCCTCTGGTGCGTCCTTGGCCTTGACATCATATGCATTTATCTCTTGCTTTCTCGATGTTGGCCGTGCTACCACCGACACGGTTGTAAGGGCCATGAGTATCAGAGCGACAAGGAAAATCCTTCCGAATGCCATTGTGGTCTAACTTATTTGGTTGGGTACAACTTTTTGAATGTATGTTGTGTAGGTAAAGCGATGAAGACGGTGGATGGATTTATATAGGTTGTTCATGCGCATGTAGACCCATGGTGAATTTGCGGTTCGAATTCCTTGCCTCATTGCCATGGTGAATTTGCGGTTCGAATTCCTTGCCTCATTGCCGTGTCTCCCCGTCAACATAGTTTGGTGCCTACCTATATAGAGAGGAATAAATTTAGTAAGCCCTCTTGACTTCTTTGTCCTTAGGCCAACTCGCACGTGGTGCATCGATACAATATCAAAAAAAGGTACGTTGACACCATATATTTGACATGCTTCATATACTAGTAACAATGCACCGTGTTGGCTGATGCAACTTAAATCATACTATTGAGATAAAAAAACTGAACATAAAAAGTTTGCGTTTATCCAGCCAACATAACGGTTTGTTTGATAAAACACACCTGACATCTTGTCACATCATAAATTTGGTCCACGTATAAAAAGATTCAAACGATGTTGTGAAACAACTTTGTGTTCCATTGATCAATTAAGTTATTAACTAGCTGCATCCCTCCTAAGGATGACAAGGAGCGAAACTTATAATCAGGAAGGAAGTTACAAAAAACTAATATATATAGTTTACTTACAGCCTACAAATTGACCCAAGTTACCGAAAAGCCACAAGAGCAAATAGCAAAACTACGGCAAGTAAGATAGCACATAAAAGATACAAGCACTGTCTCCATCTGCTTCTCACCATTTGATGGGGATATGCCTACCGGGGTATGCCCAACGGGACATTTCCTATTGGCCCAAGATGCCAGCCCAGTGGGCCTGCAGGACGACTTATCGGATCGAGACTTGGCATGGACTCAGCGATGGAAACTTGAGGCCCGAAGCATAGCTAGGCGGTCAGACTAGGTCAAAGACCCTCCAAATCCTTAACTAATTCGGTTGTAAATCTGTAAACCCTAGCGAGGTGAGCCTATATAAACCTTTCTAGGGTACGCATAGAGGACACGTTCTATCATACACCCTAGCAACTCGTCGCCTAGTCGTCGAGCTTGCCCTTTGTACTCTCACCATAATACAATCTAGAAGGAGTATGTCTTTACCCTCTGGGGGGACCGAACCTGGGTAAACCCTTGTGTTTCCGCCCTCATCTCGCACCACAGATGGCCGCCCGCCCTTGCCCCATGTTCTACTACCGCCGATTGCAGCGTCGTCAGCCATTCCCACGATAGTGGCGCCCACCGTGGGGCCTAGCCGGTCAGGCCGATGTTCTGCGACGAGATCCAATCTGACCATAAACGAGACAATCGCCACCGGCCGCATGATAGCGATCGGCGAGATCCTTCGGATCTTGCCGAGCAGCTACGTCCCGGTGGCACGTCCCGTCACGCACAGCGTGATCATGCCGGTCGGCACGATCAGCCTCTTCGCCGGCCTCACCGACGTCATCGTCTCGGAGGACTCGGCTCGCATCCGCGAGTCGCCGCCACGCGACCAGCTCTCTGAGAGCCAGGTCCGCATGATTCACCGCCTCGCCTCCGAGTACGATTCGGCCCACATCAACGTGGCCGAAACCGCCATGGTCGCGGACGACACGGCCCTCAACGACGACGCCGACTCAGCGACCCCGGCGTCTGCTGCCGGATCCATCGTCGCCAGATCACCGGGCTCCATCACCCAAGTCTCCAATGTGGAGACTTTGAGGATCCCTCCATCCTTGGGATCTTCGACTTTGACTCGGTCGGAGAACTCGCCGACCTCCACGACGGGTCTTGTCCTCCGCAGCCACACCTCCTCCTCCCCCGACGGCTCTGCTCTCCGCCGCAAGCGTGCAGACAGCGCAGGGGTCACTGTGGCTGCCCGGAGGGTGGGCTCCTGCGCCGCGTGTTGGTCACCGCAGTCCGCAGTCTCCGGCCAGGTCGTCGGTACACGCACGCCTCCACCCAGTACGTCCGCTGCCGGTGGACCGTGTCGACCATGTCCGCTTCCGGTCGTCGCTTGGCCTCCCTCTCTCTCCTGACCTCGCCTGGTCGCCCCGTTCGTCCACCCCCACACGCCTCCTCAACTCTCACCAGTGGTCAGTCGAGGCAGCCCCCGCGCGAGCCTCATTCTCGCCTCATGGATCTACACCGCCATGACATCGGGTTGATCCACATCATCTAAATTATATACACAGTTAGATTAGCAATATACGGCTATGATTTAACGTGAGACTCAGCTTTACGTAACGCTTTCACATGTAACAGCCATGTGAATCTACAAGTCCAAATAACTAGACGTATTGCCCATCGACAGTCCAAATAACTAGACGTATTGCCGTATTGCCCGTTGACACGTAGAAAAAAGACCCCCTGTATGGACCAGGCCATCCCTCACGATTCTAGGCTGCTACCGAGTACCGATCCGTACTACTCTCCAAAAAAAATCTAGCGAACGCACCTCCTGACTGACGGAATTCCCCACCAATCTGAATCGAGTCGTTAGTGGTAGGCCGCCAGCATGAGACAAAAGTTAATCTTCTTCTCGACTGATGCTATCCCTAAAACGCTGTTTCTTTTGATTCTCCAATTCCTAGCAACTTTGGCATCGAATGCAGGGATCCGTTCTGGCCTTCTAGATCGTCAGAGCATCAGTTCAAGCGGAATAGAAGACGAGGTGAGTTTGGTATGTCTAATTACCAATCATTACATTGTTTTAATACTCTCATCAATTGTTAATACACCAAACTTTTAATACTCCTTCCTTTTCAAATTATTTGTCTAAACATGTTTTATCTAAACATGTTTTATAACTAGATACACGCGTATTTAGACAAATATAAGACAACTAATTTTAGACGGAGGCAAATTATTATGAGTGTACAGTTTTTATTTAGATTAATTTTTCTAGCGAGAAAGAGAGTTTCTAAAAGGCTTCGTATTTTGCCGGCTCTCTGGGTTCAAGAAACTAGAGTTGTCATTCCTGGACAATTCAAAAGAATAAAGGCTTGTGCACAAGATGGACCACTCATGGTTCTTCTCTGTGCCCGTAAAATACTTATTAGACTACTTAGAACGACATGACATTGATAATCCTAGTGGACTATAAATTGTAAACATCATACTAAACTATAAATTGTAATGTTATTGATTTATTTATAACAAACAATAAAGTGTGAATTTATTTGTTACATGTAACAAAAATATAAGAATAATCGCATGATTACACGCACCTGTTTGATAAATCGTGAGCCGAGTAAACCATGAAGTTTGTGTGGACATAAGGAGACATGTGGTTCAAGGACAGTTTTAGCCAAAAAAAAAACGTAACATGGACCGGTATGTGTCCATGTCTAAACTAGGTCGTGGTAGGTACAACTCAAACAAAAGTTTAATCTAAAAATTTAGTTCTTTATCCTAGAAACTTAACCTGGCCTTCAAGCGTGCACTTAAATTCACCTCACCGCGCCTCATAGAATTTAAAAGAAACAGTAGTGGTTAAATTCTTTTTGGATGACACCGTCTTAATTTTTTACAGTAAAAATTATAAAATTGGTAGTACATTTGAATATTTAAGTCCTTGCAAATTGAAATGTTACAAAAAATAAATCAGTACCATCCTAAAATGTTTTTCTTAGATTATTCTCATGTTAACTAATTGAACAAAAAAGCATCAAGTATTGTCCGGTGGGTCCTAATTATTATTTTTACCAAAAACAACACATTAAAGCCGCTGAGATACACACCATTGATACCTTCCATAATTGATGGGTATATAATGTTGAGCCAGACTATAAATTGCAATGTTATTTATTTATACCAAATAATAGACTGTGAATTTATTTGCTACATGAAACAAAATATTTAAATAATCAAGTGATTACACGCACATGTTCAATACATCATGAGCCGAGTAAATCATGAAGTTCGTATGCACATAAGGAGACATGTGATTCAAGAACAGTTTCATCAAAAAACTGTGTCCATGTATCCACTAGGAAGTGATAGGTAAAACTCCTACAAAAGTTTAAATTTTGATCCTAGAAACTTAATTGTTCTAAACCATGAAACTTTTGCCTCAAGCATGCACTTAAACTCACCTCTCAACACCTCATAGAAGTTAAGAGAAACCGTAGAGATTAAAATCTTTTTATATGACACAAGCTAAATTTTTAACAGGAAAAATGTAAATTGGGAGTACAATTGAATATTTTAGTCCTTAAAAATCCAAATACTACCAAGAAATAAATCAGAACCATCCGAATTTTTTATTTTTCTTAGATTAAGCATGTGTTATCTAATTTAACAAAAAACATCAAGTATTATCCGGCTGGTTTTAGATTTATTTGGTCAACAAAAAACATATTAATGCCACTGATATACACACCATTCAACCTTCGGCAATCGAAGGATACATATGTTGAACTATGTATTCCTTGCCCAAGTTTACAACTATTCTTGTCGTGGAGTACACAAGAAAAATGCTTGAAAATTCAAAGCTTGAATTCAAACAGGTTGATTACTTCAAATTTTGTTGGTTGTTGTGATAATATGAACTTAGGGAAGTTGGCTAAAACAAGGAAAGTAGGATGAGAAATGTGGATCGGCTCACAATAAACTCATATAGGTTATTGTAGTTCAATGATGAACTTTATTTGAGTATTTTAAATTGGATTTTGAGACCGAGGGAGAGAAAGAGGGCAAAATGTCGGCGGAGGTGAAAGCAAATGGTTGCATTGGCCCGAGCAACATCATCGCAGCTCCTCTCTTGCACGATGTCAGTGGAACTGTAACACCCTCAGAATCGGACCTATGCAAGTTTGGGCAAAATTCACCAAACCCGCATAGAAACGATTCAAAGGTGCCCACCAGGCACTTTCGTGCGGGTGGAAAACGAAGTAATAACATTACACAACAGTCCTCGATGGGACCCACAGAACGGATATATATAACAGCGACTCAAAGAGTCGAGAAAACAGGTATACGGTACAAAGATCCAAATCACCTTGAAAAGACGGAGCGTCCGACTACGGACAAGATGCAAATGGGGCTAAGAGCCCTGAAGAATAACCAATGGCGTCCATAACCCTGCCCAGGCCAAGCCGGAAGGGTAACCCTGCTAACGGCGTCGATCTCAAAACCTGCTTAAACAAAAGGGGTGCCGACAAAGGGCAAAGGAAAAAGAAGGAGCGTCAGTACTGAGGCCAGTACACGGCGAGGCTAGAATTCGGCGGTCCTCGCCTACATAGGTATGGTGGACTGAGCGGCAGCATGCACTAAACAACCTATAGAGACTCGATGCAACTGGCGTCAATCAGAGAGGGGTAAGAGAGACCTATTCGGATCCAACCTGAGGCTAGCACCAACCAAACCCATCCTGGTATTTCCCCCTCGACACCGATCGAGGAAGTCAACCGAGGAACTCACACAGTTGGCAGTTTTACTTATTCAGTTATAGTAGCGGCACTTTACTAGTCAAGTTTAGATAGTCGTCCTGATAAAGTAAGCAGTGGGCACTTTTAGTTAATCATTCCGTTATAGTTGCAGCAATTACTAATCAGATACAGATATCATGAGATAAACCCAAAACCCAGCAGTTGTTGGTACTTTTATTCAGCCAATTCGTTGTAGTTGCAATACTTACTAGTCAGATACAATTGTCGCAAGCGACAACCAACAAGCAATTGTGGGCAGTGTTATTAGCCATTCCGTTATAGTGAAGCTGATTACTAGTCATTATAAGTCAAATTTATAACAGTAAACTTTAGTTATGCTTGTCTATGATCGAGATACTGTGCTCCAAGTCGTCCATATCCGCGGACACGGCTTTCAGAAAGTTTTAACCCGGCCGGGGTGCACCAATAGCAACACACGCTCGATCAACCTCGGAAAAACCAAATCAAAACCCAACGAGGCTTTCACGACTGAACAATCACGATTCAGAAATATTTGGGCCACCCTTAAGTAGAATCCGCAGCGGAGTAAGCAAGCTCGAGACGGCCTCAAGGTCTGCGTCGTGGGCAGCGATCGGGAACCCCAAACGGGCTTGTCGACACCGCGTAAACACTCCGCTTCCAAAAGCAGTGCGTGCGTACCTCGCACAATCGTAAATAAAGCGGTAAAACATGGCATAAGTACAGGATCGTAAATAAAACCTCAAACTAGTTTGTGGCCCCAAGAAATAAGACGGAATCAAGCTCTGGTCCAGGGGGGTCCCATATACCTCCCGGATGTGGATAGCGCGCAAAATCAAGGAACAGGTATCAAGTACTCGGGGTCTTACGGGACACAAGTGGGCGTTCGGAAACCAAATATTATCTATCACCCACCGATGCCTCTGCTTATTCAATTTTAGTTGTTAAACAGAAAGTAAAGTGACGATAAGTAAAACTGGAATCATCTCCAACATCAACATGCGGCAATACATCAGCAACTGTGGCATATGACGACACCCAACAGCAATATAGCAAGCGACGGCGACGCGCAAGACCAACTAGCTACCAAACAACAGGCAATAGGGTGTGTCCAAGGCAATATAGGGCTGCAAGGGAAATCACAGGTACGGAAACTAAAGCATCGCAACACAGATAGCAAAAGATCAACAGGAGGGAAATAAATACTATAAAAGTAAGATAGGTAGAAAGAGGGAGATGCTCGCCTGAAAACATTGTCGAAGATTCATCCGAAGATCGGGGCGAAGCTCACATCAACTCAACGGCCTTATCCGCGAAGAAGCAAAACACTAGAAGAAACACCGGATGCGATATTTAATAAAACGACAGAAGATCGGCATGATGCATGTATGATGTATGGCACGGCAAAGAGGCGATGCATTTAGGTCATATTAAGTGGAACCGGGGTCCCGACAATAATTAGGTGGTTCAAGTTATTTAGCTATCCCGCATATTAAATGTTGTATTAACAAGACAAGATAAGATACCGGTTCGCTACACAAGTTTAAATGAGGCCAATATGAGACTAGATTTGCCCGCATATGGGCCCCATATTTAATTATTAGGTGAATCGGCATAAGGCCCCCGAACCACAGATATGCATGCAAGATGACAATTAAATATGCAACAAGTTGTTATTATGTTATAAAATAGGGTTCGAGGATAAGGGGTCACACATTAGGGGCTCGACGATCTTGGGTTCCGGGGTTCGACAGGGTCCAGGGTCCGGGGTTCGACGGATTGGTCTCGGCGGAAACGTTCTCGGACTCCGGGGTAGGTCTTGGCGCATCCGGGGTCCTCGGGTCATATCGACGGTCGTGGCGTTCAGGGGAAGCTCTCGGTGTCCGTGAGGTAGACCTTGGCGTTCACGAGGGAGTACTTGTCGCTTCTACCGTCTTCGGTGTCGATGGCGAACTTGTCGTTTCCCAGGGGTTTCTCCGAGACCGTGATGCGTCCGCGTGGTAGATCTTGGGGGTACCGGTGCCGCTCTTCGGGTTCCGTGAAGACGAGTTTGTCGACCCTGGGTACGGGTAGGCGATCTTCTTGTCCATGTAGGGGAACTTGAGGTCTCTCGCGGCTCCGATCGTCGTGTCGGTGTCGACCTTGTCTTGGAGGGCGGCACCCACACCGCATCAAGGCTACCACAACATCTATGCGGGTTTGACTCCATGGTGCCACCACACCACACGATCAAAACCTGTGTCGAGCCTCTTCACACCACACCAACGGTTTGGCAACACCCTGAACAGGAGCCCGCGTCAGAGGATTTAAGCGGCGCTGATGACGGGGTCGAGGACGAGGCGCTCGTGGGGCCGGCGAGGCCTGGGAGGAGGACGCCGAGGAGCTTGCAGGTGGTGGCGCCGGACGGAACAGCAGGCGTGAGGCAGAGGCGGAGGGCGTGTAGGTGAGGCGGGCGGCCGCGGCCGGAGGCGCACGAGAGAGGTCGAGGCGGCGGCGACTCGGCGACGAGCTAGGGCAAGCGGACGGACGCGCGAGCCTGGCGCGGGACGAGGCGCGCTGGCGCTTCAAGGCTCGGCGGCGGCGCGAAAGCGGAGGCTCGGGGCAGCTCGTCCTGGCCGAGGCGGCAGGGGCCGGGCGGGCGAGCACGGGACCGGGCGAGGGGGTGTGGACCGAGGAGGAGGAGGCGCTGTGGCGAGCTGGGGAAAGCGGGGGAGAGAGAGGCCTGGCGCGGCGAAGCAGCCGGCGGAGAGGTGAGGACAGAGGCGGCGGCGACGGGCAGAGCGGCGGCGCGCTTGGCTCGGGAGGGGGGGTGCAGCGAGTGGAGGAGGAAAAGGGAGGCGAGGGGGGCGCCGCGCGGGGCCAGGCGGCTGCGGGGACGAGGAGGGGGGTAGCGTCGGGGCGAGGGTGCCAGGGGGCGGAAGCGGGAACGGGGGAGGAAGAGGGAGAAGGTGGGGAGGAAGAAGAACAGAGCCGGGCGGTGGTGGGACCCGCGGTGGGACCCGGGGCGGGGACAGGGTGGAAGGTGCTGTCGGCAGGGGGGGTTGTGGTGTGTGTGCGTGCGTGCAGGGTGTGTGGGGTGGGACTGATTGGGGAGAGAAAGGGAGGGAGAGAGAGAGAGGGGTAGGATTAGGTGGCAGGGTGTGATTGGGTGAGGGAGAGGGAAGTGCTGATGTGGCGCTCCAGGATTGGAGGGGGTGAGGTGGCCAGGGTGGTTGGGTAGACTAGTGGGTGAGTTTAGGATTTAGATGGGGTTGGTTGGGACCGATTATATTCCGAGGGTGGTCGTTCGGTCGAACGGCAGCCCGTTCGCCAAGAAAAATAATTAAATATTTTATTTAATTGAATTGGGCCGTTTGCAACCCGAATGCAACAAAACAAAAATACTCCGGAGCCCCGGGGTTTTGGCGTTTGAATAAGATGGGGCGTTTGGAAAACAATTCGGGGTTTTCGAAAATAGTTTTGGCAAACAATGCATGGTGATGACGATGCAATGCACAAATTCAACGCGATTTTCTAGTAGTGATTTTGCGGGATGCCACAATTCGACACCACTAACGATGGATCTCGCCCTCGAGATCCGCCTCATGGTACCGGAAGGAAGGTCGGCGGTCTGATACTTCGCGCTTCGTGTAGATCCTCGCGACACCACTAACAAGAGTTCATCCGCCACCTTGAAATCGGTGACACCACCAACAAAGGGTCGTTGTCTCTGATCGTTGAGAGAACACTCCGGGGAAACAAAGGACGAAGTTAAAGGTAAGGCCACCTCTGACTTCCGTTAGAAGAGGGAAAAGTTACATTGATCCACCAGTTCGATGTACAGAGCGAACAGTATGAGTCGGGTAGGGTGATCAGTCCATCCCGGACCCAACTATCAACTCTATACATGGTTAGGAGAGTCAGGCAACTCAACTCTCGAGATATAGACTGAAGATCTTCATCGGTGGTATCCGGAACAAAGGAATGCTGCCAGCAGGAAATCGTATGGAAGACACACTGATTAGGTTTCGCGATGGTTCCATTGGCATGAACAACACGTGCTCAAGGTCGACTCCAACTTCACCAAAGCTCGTCCTTCTCATATGTTTTTCAACGATACAGATATCCAGCAAGGAACACAGATGGATAAAGATCTCAAGAACAAAAGATCGGATGAAAGGCACAATGACAAGTTGCAGTTGATGATCGTAGCACCTCCGTTACAAAAGGGAGAAAGCGAAGCCAAGAATGACGGAAACCCAACCACGAGAATTCACGGACTCAAGAGAGAGAAGAGCGATTCAAAACACGCCGAGGTAAGAGGAGAATAGCGGAGGGTAAGGAGTAAAATCAGACCTAGTCGAACTATCCAACCGATTTTGAAAATAGTTTTGACACTCTACTTGACGTTAGCTAGGTTATCCTGAGGCTGGACTTGTGGGTATCGCAACCTTGAGCTCGATACCACTCAGAACACCTCGAATCGGACCTATGCAAGTTTGGGCAAAATTCACCAAACCCGCATAGAAACGATTCAAAGGTGCCCACCAGGCACTTTCGTGCGGGTGGAAAACGAAGTAATAACATTACACAACAGTCCTCGATGGGACCCACAGAACGGATATATAGAACAACGACTCAAAGAGTCGAGAAAACAGGTATACGGTACAAAGATCCAAATCACCTTGAAAGACGGAGCGTCCGACTACGGACAAGATGCAAATGGGGCTAAGAGCCACGAAGAATAACCAATGGCGTCCATAACCTGCCCGAGCCAAGGAAGGGTAACCACGCTAACGGCCGATCTCAAAACCTGCTTAAACAAAAAGGGTGCCGACAAAGGGCAAAGGAAAAAGAAGAGGCGTCGATCGAGGCCAGTACGGCGAGGCTAGAATTGGCGGTCCTCGCCTACATAGGTATGGTGGATGAGCGGCGGCAAAGATGCACTAAACAACCTATAGAGACTCGATGCAACTGGCGTCAATCAGAGAGGGGTAAGAGAGACCTATTCGGATCCAACCTGAGGCTAGCACCAACCAAACCCATCCTGGTATTTCCCCCTCGACACCGATCGAGGAAGTCAACCGAGGAACTCACACGGCAGTTTTTTTACTTATTCAGTTATAGTAGCGGCACTTTACTAGTCAAGTTTAGATAGTCGTCCTGATAAAGTAAGCAGTGGGCACTTTTAGTTAATCATTCCGTTATAGTTGCAGCAATTACTAATCAGATACAGATATCATGAGATAAACCCAAAACCCAGCAGTTGTTGGTACTTTTATTCAGCCAATTCGTTGTAGTTGCAATACTTACTAGTCAGATACAATTGTCGCAAGCGACAACCAACAAGCAATTGTGGGCAGTGTTATTAGCCATTCCGTTATAGTGAAGCTGATTACTAGTCATTATAAGTCAAATTTATAACAGTAAACTTTAGTTATGCTTGTCTATGATCGAGATACTGTGCTCCAAGTCGTCCATATCCGCGGACACGGCTTTCGAAAGTTTTAACCCGGCCGGGTGCACCAATAGCAACACGCCGATCAACCTCGAAAACCAAATCAAAACCCAACGAGGCTTTCACGATCGAACAATCACAGATTCAGAAATATTTCAGGGCCACCCTTAAGTAGAATCCGCAACGAGTAAGCAAGCTCGAGACGGCCTCAAGGTCTGCGTCAGTGGCTGTGAGCGACTGGGAACCCCAAACGGGGCTTGTCGACACCGCGTAAACACTCCGCTTCCAAAACAGTACAGTGTGCAGTACCTCGCACAATCGTAAATAAAGCAGTAAAACATGGCATAAGTACAGGATCGTAAATAAAACCTCAAACTAGTTTGTGGCCCCAAGAAATAAGACGGAATCAAGCTCTGGTCCAGGGGGGTCCCATATACCTCCCGGATGTGGATAGCGCCGCAAAATCAAGGCAGGTATCAAGTACTCGGGTCTTACGGACACAAGTGGGCGTTCGAAACCAAATATTATCTATCACCCACCGATGCCTCTGCTTATTCAATTTTAGTTGTTAAACAGTAAAGTGACGATAAGTAAAGCGAATCATCTCCAACATCAACATGCGGCAATACATCAAAGAATCGTGGCATATGACGACACCCAACAATATATAGCAAGCAATGACGCGCAAGACCAACTAGCTACCAAACAACAGGCAATAGGGTGTGTCCAAGGCAATATAGGGCTGCAAGGGAAATCACAGGTACGGAAACTAAAGCATCGCAACACAGATAGCAAAAGATCAACAGGAGGGAAATAAATACTATAAAAGTAAGATAGGTAGAAAGAGGGAGATGCTTTGAAAACATTGTCGAGATTCATCCGAAGATCGGGCGAAGCTCACATCAACTCAACGGCCTTATCATGAAGAAGCAAAACACTAGAAGAAACACCGGATGCGATATTTAATAAAACGACAGAAGATCGGCATGATGCATGTATGATGTATGGCACGGCAAAGAGGCGATGCATTTAGGTCATCTTAAGTGGAACCGGGGTCCCGACAATAATTAGGTGGTTCAAGTTATTTAGCTATCCGCATATTAAATGTTGTATTAACAAGACAAGATAAGATACCGGTTCTACACAAGTTTAAATGAGGCCAATATGAGACTAGATTTGCCCGCATATGGGCCCATATTTAATTATTAGGTGAATCGGCATAAGGCCCCGAACCACGATATGCATGCAAGATGACAATTAAATATGCAACAAGTTGTTATTATGTTATAAAATAGGGTTCGAGGATAAGGGTCACACATTAGGGGCTCGGCGATCTTGGGTTCCGGTTCGACAGGTCCGGTCCGGGTTCGACGGATTGGTCTCGGCGGAAACGTTCTCGGACTCCGGGTAGGTCTTGGCGCATCCGGGTCCTCGGGTCATATCGACGGTCGTGGCGTTGTGGGAAGCTCGGTGTCCGTGAGGTAGACCTTGGCGTTCACGAGGGAGTACTTGTCGCTTCTCTAGTCTTGTGTCGATGGCGAACTTGTCGCTTCCTGTGGGTTTCTCCGAGACCGTGATGCGTCGCGTGGTAGATCTTGGGTACCGGTGCCGCTCTTGGGTTCCGTGAAGACGAGTTTGTCGACCACAGCCGGGTAGGCGATCTTCTTGTCCATGTAGGGGAACTTGAGGTCTCTCGCGGCTCCGATCGTCGTGTCGGTGTCGACCTTGTCTTGGAGGGCGGCACCCACACCGCATCAAGGCTACCACAACATCTATGCGGGTTTGACTCCATGGTACCACCACACCACACGATCAAAACCTGTGTCGAGCCTCTTCACATCACACCAACGGTTTGGCAACACCCTGAACAGGAGCCCGCGTCAGAGGATTTAAGCGGCGCTGATGACGGGGTCGAGGACGAGGCGCTCGTGGGGCCGCGCGACGAGGCCTGGGAGGAGGACGCGGCCGAGGAGCTTGCAGGGTGGTGGCGCCGGCGGGACGGAACAGGCAGCAGGGCAAGGGGAGGCAGAGGGCGTGTAGGTGAGGCGGGCCGGAACGTAGGATCGCGGCCGGCGCCGAGAGAGAGGTCGAGGGGCGGCAGGCGACTCGGCGACGAGCTAGGGCGGGCAGACGGCGAGCTCGGGCGGGTGACTGGGAGCGCTGCTGGCGCCAAGGCAGCAGCGCGAAAGCGGAGGCTTCAGGGCAGCTCGTCTGCGGCGAGCGGGCGCGAGCAGCCGGCCAGGCGGACCGGGGCGAGGCAGGGTGAGAGGAGGAGGAGGCGCCGTGGCGAGCTGGGGAAAGCGGGGTGGGGAGAGGAGCTGGCGCGAGCGGCGGAGAGCGGAGGTCTGGCCGAGGCGGCAGCTGCCGGGCGGAGAGGCGAGGCAGGCGGCGGCAGGCGGGCGCTTGGCTCGGGAGGGGTGCATGAGTGGAGGAGGAAAAGGGAGGCGGGCGCTGGAAGGCAGTGCGGGGACGAGGAGGGGGTAGCGTCGGGCGAGGTGCAGGCGCGGGAACGGGAGGAAGAGGAAGAAGGTGGGGAGGAAGAAGAACAGAGCCGGGCGGTGGTGGGACCCGCGGTGGGACCCGGGGCGGGGACAGGGTGGAAGGTGCTGTCGGCAGGGGGGGTTGTGGTGTGTGTGCGTGCGTGCAGGGTGTGTGGGGTGGGACTGATTGGGGAGAGAAAGGGAGGGAGAGAGAGAGAGAGGGGTAGGATTAGGTGGCAGGGTGTGATTGGGTGAGGGAGAGGGAAGTGCTGATGTGGCGCTCCAGGATTGGAGGGGGTGAGGTGGCCAGGGTGGGTTGGGTAGACTAGTGGGTGTGTTTAGGATTTAGATGGGGTTGGTTGGGGCGGACCGATTATATTCCAGGGGGTGGTCGTTCGGGTCGGAACGGCCCGTTCGACTGCCCCCGCAAAAATAATTAAATATTTTATTTAATTGAATTGGGCCGTTTGCAACCCGAATGCAACAAAACAAAAATACTCCGGAGCCCCGGGGTTTTGGCGTTTGAATAAGATGGGGCGTTTGGAAAACAATTCGGGGTTTTCGAAAATAGTTTTGGCAAACAATGCATGGTGATGACGATGCAATGCACAAATTCAACGCGATTTTCTAGTAGTGATTTTGCGGGATGCCACAGGAACCAACCATTATAAGAATTTTGGCGAGCATAGTAGGGATCTGCTTCCACCGTCTGGAGAGGGTGCTCGTTCTTGTGGCATCTGCAATATCAAGTCGCTCTATAACATCTAGCAACACGTCATCAGGAAAATTGCTGAGCCAATCATGTTGCCAATTGCTTTCATCTTCCTCCTTTAATTTATGCATACAAAGTTAGAGTTGTTTTTTTACAGTCTTCAGGAAGCTATGTTGATAGTATATGCGGTTTGATCATCGGTTGGAACAACTGAGCCCCTTGACTCGCTGCTCTCCTCTGAGAAGTGACGTCGAGGGAATCGTTGGCTTCCGCTGAAAACTGAAATACAGCAGCTCGAAGATTGAAATCAACAAGGAATCGATCTCCTTCTGTAATTCGGAAGGAGGTCGATTTGGGACTGAAGAAGCTCGGACAAGAGCCCTGGTCCATGCAGATGGGAACCGTTACCCATGGAGATCACGCTGCCGGCAATCTGTCCGCAGTTTTCGTCACCGGTGCGCCACCGCCCACGCTGCCGGGTTGCAACCTGTCGATGCTCTTGCTCTGTTCGAACCGGTCAGTCTGGATCAGCGTGTCCCCCTCCTTCTCCTCCTCGCCTCGAGCACCTCGCGGTCGCGGCAGGCGGATAGTCCCGTGATATATTTAATTTTTTTCCACCGGCAAAATCTCGCCCAAATGTGTTTGACAGAAAATCGCCCAAAACAGTTTAATACAGACTCGCCTAAAATGGTTCAGCGATGGCAATGCCGAATATTATTACAAAAAACATGAAATTCAGTGTCACTCGTCAACACGGATGGGCTCCTCCGCCGGTTAGCAGAGCTCGTCGATGGGTTCGAGGAGGTGGAGGCAGAGCTCGGCGATGGCGTGGTGACGGAGACGATTCGCACAGAGCTCGGCGTGTTGGCGGTGGGGATGAACACATCTAGAATGGTGTAGCGGCGTGCCATGTACCGGGCCTTGACCTAGGGGCTCATCGCCGAGGTGTCTTCGCCGCCCATGAGGAATTGCAGGTGTATGTTCCTATTTTTCACAGCGAAGTTGGCCTTGAGCATGTCAAGCTTCTTGTCTTGGTTCTGTAGCAGCTAGGTCCACCTCTCTTCGGCCTTCTCCTACCTCTCCTCGACATGTGCCTTCGAGTCGGTGATGCACTTCTTGATCGATGCCTGAAGCCGTTTGGCAGGCGGTCCCATAGCCTTCAGCACCTTGGCCTTCTTCTGGCCTAGCTTTGGCCTTCCTTCGCCGGCAGCTAGGGGTAGGGCCTCGGGTTGTACACTCGGTCCTTGTTCTTGGAGAGGAACACACGAGTGTCCAGCCATTTCTGACACTTCTCGGTCTTGTCAAACACATGGTGAAACTTGAACTCGGCCTTGGTGTCGCGGTACATGCGGTGTGCACGGGTGAACTACGAACAAAATGCGAAGTGTGAGTCAGAAACAGCATGAGGTCGGCATAGGATTGGCATAGGGTTAGCAAACTACCTTGCTGTCCATGCTTGCACCGCTAATTGGATGACGGTTAATTTTCTTCGAGAATGCCAAGCCATTTGTTGCACGCTTATTGCATGATTCCCCAATGATTCGTCATGGCCTTCTCAGCGCGTTCCATGTGGATCTTGTTGTACAACAGATCCAAAAGGTTGCAATCATCGAACACCATCTTGACACGCTTCCAGTATTTCTCCGAGTTTTTGTTTGCGCCGATGATGAGATCTATGCTCACCGACTTCCATGCTTCGGTGAGGCACATGTTCTCAAGGGGCGTCCACTTGACGCGGGGTTCCGGCGGTGCCACCGTCCTGCACGGTGATGAGAGGTGGCGGATGGACCATGGCTGCACGGGCGGCGCGCTCGGATGCCGACTTCGCCTCCATGATCGCATGTGCCTCCTCCTCTTCGTCGGCGTCCTTCTTCTTCTACGCCCTCTCCTTCCGGCTCTCAGATTTGATCTGCCTCCGCCGGCAAACCTTCGCCCAGGCTGCGTCGGTCCAGCCTTCCGAGCAGTGTCACTGGTAAAAGTATACGGATGCCATGATGTTGATATTTGTATTTTATATTCTACAATAGCACCAAGCCACAAATAGCCAAAACTCTAGAAACGATCCCTCAACCATGAGCAGCCACACGTGTGTTAGGCTTAAGTGGACGCTGCCCACCTGTGTCCATATTATTTAATCGGGTTTAGAGATTCAGCCCTTTTAATTATGCTCATGCTAACAGGTGTCTATTTTCCACATAAACCTGCCAACTTCCTCACGTTGGTAGCCAATCAACTTCCTTGTGCAAGTACAAAGAAAAGTGAAAAGAGCAGCCAACTTCAAGATCAGAGGAAATAGCTATCAACATTATCATAGTTAAATAAGAAGGAGCATTCTTACACAGAAAAGCTATTTATAGACCGATGGTACAAGAATCGGTACAAGAACCGCATTATTATTACGGGAACATATCTAAATGAAATTCCCTACTAATCAATAATTCCAACTTCATAATTTATCCATAAAAGATGCCGAAGATCCTCCTCCGCCTCCTAGTTCAAATTTTATTTTGCAAAAAACTCCATAATACAATCAAATAATTTCAAATTTAGACAATTCAAACCAAAATCTGGTTGCTGCCCCGTAATCTGCCACTCTCCCCGCAGACTCCGGTATACCCGACGTCTTCTACTCGACCGGTAGCTCTGGTCACCGCGAGAGGAATCTAGCATGGGTCATCCCACCTGATCCTTCTCGTGGCCTGAGGGATCACGCGCGCTGGCCCTGCTCCGCGGTCGCTGCCTGAGATCACAAGGGTCGAGCGGGCGTGACGGCGGTGTCTACTTTGTTGCCCTCTACATGCCTCCCTCGTCCAAGTTGCCACTCCCTCGGCTAAGGTGGCCGATGTAGCACGGTGGAGTCGTTCAGCTGCCCCGCTCGTCCTATGATGCCGGTTTTGGGCGAGATCACGGATGCCAACTATCTGTCCGCTTATAGCTCAACGACGTCCATGGATTCACGGCACAGGATGATGGAGTCAGTCTGCTGCCGCGCTCATCGTGTGATGCCGACACTAGGACAGCTCCGTGTCCGCATGCAGCTCCTGGCCGTAAGCTCTTAGTCGTGTCTAACTTGTCAGCATCCTTGTATCTAGAGATGCAATTGAGAAATCAAAACCAAGTTAGGAAGAAAGATATTAACAACTAACTGATGCTTCATATCTCGGACATGACCATGCAGTACATTTTAGAGAGAGAGAGAGAGAGAGAGAGAGAGAGAGTACTCAGATTGACTGTATAATAATCCTGGCGATGGAGTTGTTTCACGGCCCTGCTCACTGTGTGATGCTGACATTGTGCGAGCTCTTGGCCGTGTCCACGTCTAGATCCTAGCCACGAGCGCTCCGCCCTTTCCAACTTGTCAGCAACCTTGTACCTAGAGATGCAATTGAGAAATCAAAACCATGTTTGGAAGAATAGGATTAACAACTAACTGATGCTTCAGATCTTAGACATGACCATGCAGTACATTATGTAGAGAGTACTCTGACTGACTATATAATTCCTGACGATTTATTTTAGTACCTATATATATAATACTAGAGTATAACAAATCACTGTAACACCCCGACAAAATTCAACCTCTTTTTGAAGGGGTCTATGTTCATTGGTTCCATTAGTCGTGGAGCATTTGGTGCCATTCTCATCACAGAGCTCTACCTCGAGAAATGACTCCGTCACCTCGAGAAATTATAAAAGAAGAATTCAGAGAACCATAATTGTGCTAGACAGTTCAAATGCAAGAGCATCCATATTGTAGAAACTAAAATGAAATGAAACATCACTCTAGGAAAGAGAACATTTATTTAACACGGGGATAATTACAAATTCAAGACATCAAGCTAAGAAATAGTATGAAACAATTATTAAACATTAACAATATAAGGATTCTCCAATGCTCCCGACTATTGTTGATCAAATGAGCTAGCGGAAATATTTTGGTCCACGACCACATCCATGCACTCATACATGCATGTATGATTGGAAATTTTTTAGTGCTGACGAGCGAGGACGGAGCGGTGCTCATGCTTTGTATCCAACATCTTTCGTGGTGGTATCTGCAGTCGTAGGTGCAACCGCCGCAGCACCCTTAAAGGCATACCCCATTGCAGCGGCCATCTTCTTAGAAGCAGCCTTCTGGGCAGCGACAGCCTCTTCGGGCGAGTTGGCTACTGCAGCCTCTTTCATGTCCTCTTCGGCCGCCCGCATGTAGGCCTTGGACGCAGCATTATAAGCGGCGGCAACTTTTGTATTGGCTCCGACGGCAGATATGGAGTCAGCCTCCTTGCCTTGCATGGAATCTGCAGTCGTAGGTGCACCCGCTGCGGCACCCTTGAAGGCATACCCCAGTGCAGCGGCCATCTTCTTAGAAGCAGCCTTTTGGGAAGCGGCAGCCTCTTCGGGCGAGTTGGCTACTGCAGCCTCCTTCATGTCCTCTTCGCCCGTATGTAGGCCTTAGGCCTTGACCTTATAAGCGGCAGCATCTTTTGCCTTGGCTCCGACGGCAGATATGGTGTCAGTCTCCTTCCCTTGCATGGCATCTGCAATCGTGGGTGCAACCGCTGGCACCCACCCTTGAAGGCATACCCCATTGCAACGGCCATCTTCTTAGAAGCAGCTTTCAGGCAGCGACAGCCTCTTGGGCGAGCTGGCTGCCTCGAGGCCTTAATGTCCTCTTCGCCGCCCGCATGTAGGCCTTGGGCGGCATTATAAGCGGCAGCAGCTTTTGTCTTGGCTCCGACAGCCTCTTTTCCCTCCTCGGCATGGAGGGCCTCTGGTGCGTCCTTGGCCTTGACATCATATGCATTTATCTCTTGCTTTCTCGATGTTGGCCGTGCTACCACCGACACGGTTGTAAGGGCCATGAGTATCAGAGCGACAAGGAAAATCCTTCCGAATGCCATTGTGGTCTAACTTATTTGGTTGGGTACAACTTTTTGAATGTATGTTGTGTAGGTAAAGCGATGAAGACGGTGGATGGATTTATATAGGTTGTTCATGCGCATGTAGACCCATGGTGAATTTGCGGTTCGAATTCCTTGCCTCATTGCCATGGTGAATTTGCGGTTCGAATTCCTTGCCTCATTGCCGTGTCTCCCCGTCAACATAGTTTGGTGCCTACCTATATATAGAGAGGAATAAATTTAGTAAGCCCTCTTGACTTCTTTGTCCTTAGGCCAACTCGCACGTGGTGCATCGATACAATATCAAAAAAAGGTACGTTGACACCATATATTTGACATGCTTCATATACTAGTAACAATGCACCGTGTTGGCTGATGCAACTTAAATCATACTATTGAGATAAAAAAACTGAACATAAAAAGTTTGCGTTTATCCAGCCAACATAACGGTTTGTTTGATAAAACACACCTGACATCTTGTCACATCATAAATTTGGTCCACGTATAAAAAGATTCAAACGATGTTGTGAAACAACTTTGTGTTCCATTGATCAATTAAGTTATTAACTAGCTGCATCCCTCCTAAGGATGACAAGGAGCGAAACTTATAATCAGGAAGGAAGTTACAAAAAACTAATATATATAGTTTACTTACAGCCTACAAATTGACCCAAGTTACCGAAAAGCCACAAGAGCAAATAGCAAAACTACGGCAAGTAAGATAGCACATAAAAGATACAAGCACTGTCTCCATCTGCTTCTCACCATTTGATGGGGATATGCCTACCGGGGTATGCCCAACGGGACATTTCCTATTGGCCCAAGATGCCAGCGAGTGGGCCTGCAGGACGACGACTGGATCGAGACTTGGCGTGGACTCAGGCGACTGGAAACTTGAGGCCCAGAAGCATAGCTAGGCCCAGTCAGACTAGGTCAAAGACCCTCCAAATCCTTAACTAATTCGGTTGTAAATCTGTAAACCCTAGCGAGGTGAGCCTATATAAACCTTCCTAGGGTACGCATAGAGGACACGTTCTATCATACACCCTAGCAACTCGTCGCCTAGTCGTCGAGCTTGCCCTTTGTACTCTCACCATAATACAATCTAGAAGGAGTAGGTCTTTACCCTCTGGGGGGCCGAACCTGGGTAAACCCTTGTGTTTCCGCCCTCATCTCGCACCACAGAAGGCCGCCCGCCCTTGCCCCCTGTTCTACTACTCGCTGCCGATTGCAGCGTCTGTCGTGGCCATTCCCACGATAGTGGCGCCCACCGTGGGGCCTAGCCGGTCAGGCCGATGTTCTGCGACGAGATCCAATCTGCCCATAAACGAGACAATCGCCACCGGCCGCATGATAGCGATCGGCGAGATCCATCAGATCTTGCCGAGCAGCTACGTCCCGGCGGCACGTCCCGTCACGCACAGCGTGATCATGCCGGTCGGCACGATCAGCCTCTTCGTCGGCCTCACCGACGTCATCGTCTTGGAGGACTCGGCTCGCATCCGCGAGTCACCGCCACGCGACCAGCTCTCTGAGAGCCAGGTCCGCATGATTCACCGCCTCGCCTCCGAGTACGACTCGGCCCACATCAACGTGGCCGAAACCGCCATGGTCGCGGACGACACGGCCGTCAACGACGACGCCGACTCAGCGACCCCGGCGTCTGCTGCCGGATCCATCGTCGCCGCATCACCCGCGGGATCCATCACCCAAGTCTCCAATGTGGGAGACTTTGAGGATCCCTCCATCCTTGGGATCTTCGACTTTGACTCCGGGTCGGAGAACTCTGCCGACCTCCACGACGGGTCTTGTCCTCCGCAGCCACACCTCCTCCTCCCCTGACGGCTCTGCTCCTCTTCTGCGTCGCGAGTGTACAGACACAGCGCGCAGCCGGCAGGGGTCACTGTGGCTGCCCGGAGGGTGGGCTCCTGCGCCGCGTGTTGGTCACCGCAGTCCGCAGTCTCCGGCCAGGTCGTTGGTACACGCACGCCTCCACCCAGTACGTCCGCTGCCGGTGGACCGTGTCGACCATGTCCGCTTCCGGTCGTCGCTTGGCCTCCCTCTCTCTCCTGACCTCGCCTGGTCGCCCCGTTCGTCCGCCCCCACACGCCTCCTCAACTCTCACCAGTGGTCAGTCGAGGCAGCCCCCGCGCGAGCCTCGTTCTCGCCTCATGGATCTACACCGCCATGACATCGGGTTGATCCACATCATCTAAATTATATACACAGTTAGATTAGCAATATACGGCTATGATTTAACGTGAGACTCAGCTTTACGTAACGCTTTCACATGTAACAGCCATGTGAATCTACAAGTCCAAATAACTAGACGTATTGCCCATCGACAGTCCAAATAACTAGACGTATTGCCGTATTGCCCGTTGACACGTAGAAAAAAGACCCCCTGTATGGACCAGGCCATCCCTCACGACTCTAGGCTGCTACCGAGTACCGATCCGTACTACTCTCCAAAAAAGATCTAGCGAACGCACCTCCTGACTGACGGAATTCCCCACCAATCTGAATCGAGTCGTTAGTGGTAGGCCGCCAGCATGAGACAAAAGTTAATCTTCTTCTCGACTGATGCTATCCCTAAAACGCTGTTTCTTTTGATTCTCCAATCCCTAGCAACTTTGGCATCGAATGCAGGGATCGGTTCTGGCCTTCTAGATCGTCAGAGCATCAGTTCAAGCGGAATAGAAGACGAGGTGAGTTTGGTATGTCTAATTACCAATCATTACATTGTTTTAATACTCTCATCAATTGTTAATACACCAAACTTTTAATACTCCTTCCTTTTCAAATTATTTGTCTAAACATGTTTTATCTAAACATGTTTTATAACTAGATACTGCAGCGTATTTAGACAAATATAAGACAACTAATTTTAGACGGAGGCAAATTATTATGTGTGTACAGTTTTATTTAGATTAATTTTTCTAGCGAGAAAGAGAGTTTCGCAAAAGGCTTCGTATTTTGCCGGCTCTCTGGGTTCAAGAAACTAGAGTTGTCATTCCTGGACAATTCAAAAGAATAAAGGCTTGTGCACAAGATGAACCACTCATGGTTCTTCTCTGTGCCCGTAAAATACTTATTAGACTACTTAGAACGACATGACATTGATAATCCTAGTGGACTATAAATTGTAAACATCATACTAAACTATAAATTGTAATGTTATTGATTTATTTATAACAAACTATAAAGTGTGAATTTATTTGTTACATGTAACAAAAATATAAGAATAATCGCATGATTACACGCACCTGTTTGATAAATCGTGAGCCGAGTAAACCATGAAGTTTGTGTGCACATAAGGAGACATGTGGTTCAAGGACAGTTTCAGCCAAAAAAAAACGTAACATGGACCGGTATGTGTCCATGTCTAAACTAGGTCGTGGTAGGTACAACTCAAACAAAAGTTTAATCTAAAAATTTAGTTCTTTATCCTAGAAACTTAACCTGGCCTTCAAGCGTGCACTTAAATTCACCTCACTGCGCCTCATAGAATTTAAAAGAAACAGTAGTGGTTAAATTCTTTTTGGATGACACCGTCTTAATTTTTTACAGTAAAAATTATAAAATTGGTAGTACATTTGAATATTTAAGTCCTTGCAAATTGAAATGTTACAAAAAATAAATCAGTACCATCCTAAAATGTTTTTCTTAGATTATTCTCGTGTTAACTAATTGAACAAAAAAGCATCAAGTATTGTCCGGTGGGTCCTAATTATTATTTTTACCAAAAACAACACATTAATGCCGCTGAGATACACACCATTGATACCTTCCATAATTGATGGGTATATAATGTTGAGCCAGACTATAAATTGCAATGTTATTTATTTATATCAAATAATAGACTGTGAATTTATTTGCTACATGAAACAAAATATTTAAATAATCAAGTGATTACACGCACATGTTCGATACATCATGAGCCGAGTAAATCATGAAGTTCGTATGCACATAAGGAGACATGTGATTCAAGAACAGTTTCATCAAAAAACTGTGTCCATGTATCCACTAGGAAGTGATAGGTAAAACTCCTACAAAAGTTTAAATTTTGATCCTAGAAACTTAATTGTTCTAAACCATGAAACTTTTGCCTCAAGCATGCACTTAAATTCACCTCTCAACACCTCATAGAAGTTAAGAGAAACCGTAGAGATTAAAATCTTTTTATATGACACCACCTAAATTTTTAACAGGAAAAATGTAAATTGGGAGTACAATTGAATATTTTAGTCCTTAAAAATCCAAATGTTACCAAGAAATAAATCAGAACCATCCGAATTTTTTATTTTTCTTAGATTAAGCATGTGTTATCTAATTTAACAAAAAACATCAAGTATTATCCGGCTGGTTTTAGATATTATTTGGTCAACAAAAAACATATTAATGCCACTGATATACACACCATTCAACCTTCGGCAATCGAAGGATACATATGTTGAACTATGTATTCCTTGCCCAAGTTTACAACTATTCTTGTCGTGGAGTACACGAGAAAAATGCTTGAAAATTCAAAGCTTGAATTCAAACAGGTTGATTACTTCAAATTTTGTTGGTTGTTGTGATAATATGAACTTAGGGAAGTTGGCTAAAACAAGGAAAGTAGGATGAGAAATGTGGATCGACTCACAATAAACTCATATAGGTTATTGTAGTTCAATGATGAACTTTATTTGAGTATTTTAAATTGGATTTTGAGACCGAGGGAGAGAAAGAGGGCAAAATGTCGGCGGAGGTGAAAGCAAATGGTTGCATTGGCCCGAGCAACATCATCGCAGCTCCTCTCTTGCACGATGTCAGTGGAACCAACCATTATAAGAATTTTGGAGAGCATAGTAGGGATCTGCTTCCACCGTCTGGAGAGGGTGCTCGTTCTTGTGGCATCTGCAATATCAAGTCGCTCTATAACATCTAGCAACACGTCATCAGGAAAATTGCTGAGCCAATCATGTTGCCAATTGCTTTCATCTTCCTCCTTTAATTTATGCATACAAAGTTAGAGTTGTTTTTTACAGTCTTGAGGAAGCTATGTTGATAGTATATGCTCGATGGTTTGATCATCGGTTGGAACAACTGAGCCCCTTGACTCGCTGCTCTCCTCACGAAGTGACGTCGAGGAATCGTTATTTCACCGAAAACTGAAATACAGCAGCTCGAAGATTGAAATCAACAAGGAATCGATCTCCTTCTGTAATTCGGAAGGAGGTCAATTTGGGACCGAAGAAGCTCGGACAAGAGCCCTGGTCCATGCAGATGGGAACCGTTACCCATGGAGATCACGCTGCCGGCAATCTGTCCGCAGTTTTCGTCACCGGTGCGCCACCGCCCACGCTGCCGGGTTGCAACCTGTCGATGCTCTTGCTCTATTCGAACCGGTCAGTCTGGATCAGCGCGTCCCCCTCCTTCTCCTCCTCGCCTCGAGCACCTCGTGGTCGCGGCAGGCGGATAGGCCCGTGATATATTTAATTTTTTTCCACCGGCAAAATCTCGCCCAAATGTGTTTGACAGAAAATCACCCAAAACAGTTTAATACAGACTCGCCTAAAATGGTTCGGCGATGGCAATGCCGAAGATTATTACAAAAAACATGAAATTCAGTGTCACTCGTCAACAGGGATGGGCTCCTCCGCCGGTCAGCAGAGCTCGTCGACGGGTTCGAGGAGGTGGAGGCAGAGCTCGGCGATGGCGTGGTGGCGGAGACGATTCACACAGAGCTCGGCGTGTTGGCGGCGGGGATGAACACATCTAGAATGTTGTAGCGGCGTGCCATGTACCGGGCCTTGACCTAGGGGCTCATCGCCGAGGTGTCTTCGCCGCCCATGAGGAATTGCAGGTCTATGTAATTCTTTTTCGCAGCGAAGTTGGCCTTGAGCAGGTCAAGCTTGTTGTCTTGGTTCTGTAGCAGCTAGGTACACCTCTCTTCGGCCTTCTCCTCCCTCTCCCTCTCCTTCGGCAACCAACTTCCTCACGTTGGTAGCCAATCAACTTCCTTGTGCAAGTACAAAGAAAAGTGAAAAGAGCAGCCAGCTTCAAGGCCAGAGGAAATAGCTATCAACATCATCATAGTTAAATAAGAAGGAACATTCTTACACAAAAAAGCCATTTATAGACCGATGGTACACGAATCGGTACAAGAACCGCATTATTATTACAAGAACATATCTAAATGAAATTCCCTACTAATCAATAATTCCAACTGCATAATTTATCCATAAAAGATGCCGAAGGTCCTCCTCCGCCTCCTAGTTCAAATTTTATTTTGCAAAAAACTCCATAATACAATCAAAGGGAAGTCTAGGAGGACGGCGGGGCTCACAGGTGATCGTCGAGAAGGCAGACCAGAGCGAGAGGGAGAAGAAAGGGAAGTCTAGGAGGACGACGAGCTCACCACGAGCATAATGGAGGGTTCGGTGAAGCTCGGGGAGGCCGGACGGAGGCAAATCGACGGCATGACTATCGGCGGCCGGCGGGGTGTTGAGCTCGATTCTGGCGAGAAGAGGGGTCCCAGGCTTGCATGGTTTGATGAGAACGTCGAGGAAGGAAAGGCTCTTATCCTGGGCTACTCGGCGGGGCTCGCGGTGGCCGGGAACGGTGGAGACGAACGGCACCTGCGGTAGCTAGGGTTTCGACCAGAGGGGAATACGGGGAGGAGATAAGGTAGGGTTCGTCAAGAGGTGGCACCGGGTACTTGTAGACTCTAGGGGGCGGTGGCGAGCGTCACGATGGGAACGCGCATCATGGCGCACGGAGACGGGCCCTGATGCGCCAGCGAGCTGCTTGGCCGGCGAGGAAGACGATGACGGGATGGTCTGAAGCGGTACGGGCCAGCTGTGGGCTGCCCTTGGGCCGAGAGTGGGCCACGAAAAAGGTTGAGAGATGGGCTGCTGCTGTCTACTATCTGCCGCGTGCCGCAGGAGAGAGGGAGATGGGCTGCGGCCCAGATAGGGTTTGAGAATTGTTTTTTATTCTGAAAACCTTTTCTATTTCCTGTTTTCTGTTTTCTATTTGTATCTTCAATTCCAAACTGTTTTGAGTTATTTTCGAAATGCTGGAGGGTTTAATACCTGAAAACACTAAGGGGGCCTTATAACAATGTGGGCTCCATACCTTTTTTACTTTTCAAAATTCAAAACCATTTTGAATGCTTTTACATAGAGAGAGGGATGTAGGGATTTAGGGTTTTGTGATTATTTATTGCATGCATTTTAAGATGATGCTCATTAATGCACAATCAAATCCTAATTACCATGTAATGAAACTAGGAGTCTTACATGTATGGACGGCGGTCGAGCGACTATAGTTGCAATAGTACAAGATCGTGTCCATCATGTGCTGCAGGTGCTGAAGCGTGTGAGGTCGTCATTCGTGTATATATGGGCTGCGATGTTCCCTTTGGATGCGGCTCCGTCTAGTTTCCTTGGGCTGCTGGGGAAGTTTCTAAGTGTCGATGACATCAGAGGGCTTGTACACTAGCAGCTAGTTGTAGGTGCGAAGGCGTCACTTGCGCTTGTTTGACTGCATCGTCGAGATGTAGATTTGGCGAAGATAGCGGCGGGGCCGCCCGCTCCACCGGATGGCATGGCATGGAACATGCGTCCTCATTATGAGGCAGTGTCTCACCATGTCGGGGGCATCGTGCGACTCTTTGACGACCGTACCAACGTTCTTCTCCGACATGGATGACCATTTTTTTCCTGCAAAAATTGTTTATGATAGTGTAAAATTTGTATATTGCTGCTGGGCTGTTGCTGCCCTCGTGAAATTTATAAGATTTGTTTTGCATGTAATGCTTTGTTGTTGTAAAGTTTGCATGTCTTTTTTATTAGCCTGGCGTGGTCAGCTACTCAGGTTAATGCATTGATATTTGGAGGTCGATAGAGTCGTTGGGTGAGGCGCAGCCCCCGAGCGTATTGTATGAGTGTAAAAATATGAATAAGGAGAGTTGTATTGTCTAAGGAACTTAGATTTTATTCATCGCACAATAGGTGATATAGGGTTCAGCTGAATAGTCTTATTGTAAGTAAAAACATCTAGGGGTAGAAGCGTCGCAATTGCGCAACGTTCCAAGCTTTGGAGTATAGTACTCCGGACGCGACGTCCTTGAGGCGATAAGCGCCACCTAGGATGACTTCAGTGACCACGTAGGGGCCCTCCCACGGTGACTCGAGCTTCAGGTGCCTGGTAGCTGTGAGATTCAATACATTTTTATGGTCTTTATTGATGGTTTTTTGTCTGGATTCGATGGTTTTCTACCTTTACCTAACGTTAATACTTCGACAGTGAAGATGTGGCATCCCGCAAAACCACTACTAGAAAATCGCGTTGAATTTGTGCATTGCATCGTCATCATCATGCATTGTTTGCCAAAACTATGTTTGCAAAGCCCGTGTTGTTTTCTAAAACGCCCCAACTTAATTCAAACGCAAAACCCGGGTCGCCGGATTATTTTGTTTTGGCCGCGAGCGGTTTGCAAGCGGTCCAATTAAACCAATAAAAATTTATTTTATTTTTAGCGGGCGATCGAGCAGGCGCCCGACGACCACCCCGGTTGTAAAGCGGTCCGTCCTACCAGCCCATCTAATCCTAAACGCACCCACTATCCTACCCACACCCACAGCCTCACTCCCTCCAATAGCATCTCGCCACCTCACCTTCTCTCACCCTCACCCACTCACAAACTGCCACTTGTCGCACCCTCTCTCTCTCCTGGACCCTCTCAGCCCACGCCCCACACATCCTACACTACACGCACACAACACCCCACCCAGCTCTCCCCCACCAACCATACCCACTCCCTGCTAACACCACGCCACACACGAAACCCACGCGAACCCCTCCACTCTGATCCCTCCTGGCGCTGCCCCGGCCCCACCCGGTCCCACCACCCCGCGCTGCCCCGCCTCCTACCTCCAGCCCGCGTCCCTCCTCTCTCTCCCCGTCGCTCGACCCTCTCTCTCCGCCCGCCCCTGGCCCGGCCGCTCGCCCTCCCTCTGCTGCTCGCCGACCTTCTCCCCAGGCCCCTCCTCGCGTCGCCGCCCTCGCCGGCGGGCCTCTCCAACCGCCGCCTGTGCCGCCCCCTCTCCACCGCTTCCGCGCCACCCTGCCCCACCGGACCTCACCGCGCACGTCCCCGCCCCGTCCCCAGACCACCGCCGCCGCGCGCCTTCCCCCCCGTCCCCTCTCTGCGGCCGCCCTGCAGCCAACGGCCTAGGCCCGCCGCTCCTCCCGCCGTCGCTTCCTTGTAGCCCAGCTCGCCGCTTCGCCTTGTCCGGCCCGCCGCCTTGGCCTCTGTCCCTACGCCATAGCCGCCCTCGCCCGCAAAGCTGCGCCGCCCGCCAGCCTTCCTCGCCCCCGGCCTCGGCCCCTCATGAGCGCTCTTCCTCGGCCCGCCCTCGTCGCGCCCGCCCGGCTTCGCCCCAACCTCGCGTCGGCCGCCTCGGCGCCCGGGCTCCGCCTTCCCGACGCCACCGCCTCTCCACCGCGCGTTCCCCAGGACCTCCGGCCGGCCCACGTCGTCTTCGACCCCGCCACGCCGGAGCCTCCCTGAGCCGCGTCCGCGAGCTCTGCACGTCGCCGGCGTCCCTCTGCCTCGAGCCTCGCTTCTCCCTGCGCCTCCCTCTGCTCCGATTAGGTGTCCGCTGCCAAGCCCGGCCCCTTACCTTTGTCCTTGGTGGGCCCTAGGCTGCCTTGAGCCCGCCTTGACCGCCACCTCCCGATCCCTCCTTTTCATCGAGCATCGTCGCCATCCGTTCAAGACCTCCCCGACAATGAAGTCGGAACCACTCGAAGCCGACATGAACCCGGGCGATGACTCGGGATCGATAAGATCTTCTTAGACGCCGAGAACCCACGGTACCGAAGACCGAACGGCGCCGCTCCAAGATCTCCTACCCGGAGTTGATGACCCGATGACGCCAAGATCTACATCACGGATCCGCCGGGCGAGACCTCGAAGGCCATCGACGCGTGAAGATGTAACCTCGGAATTCCGAGGAGGTCGGCAAGAACTCCTCGAGGACGCCAAGTTCTTCGCCTCGGACACCGAGACCCGGGATCGTCAAGTTCTCCTTCCGGAAGCATCGACGCCCGTGCGACAAGGTCTACTTCACGGATCCGAAGACCCTAACCCCGGATGTCGAGATCGACCCGACCCGTGAATGCGACAAGATCCGCATGCGACAAGAACGACACCGACCCAAGTTCTGCTCCCCGGATATCGAGACCCCGGATACGACAAGATCGACCCCGGAATCCGAGAACGCTTCCGCCGAACCCCGAACCCCAGATCCGTCGAACCCTAGACCTTGGACCCCGAGACCGGCCCCGAACCCCGGAACCCTAACAAGATCGCCGAACCCTAAATGTGTGACCCTTTTCCTCGAACCCTATTTTATAACATAATAACAACTTGTTGCATATTGAATTGCCATTCATCTCGCATGCATATCTGTGGTTTGGGGGCCTTATGCCGATTCACCTAACAATTAAACATGGGGCCCATATGCGGGCAAATCTAGCCTTATATTGGCCTCATTTAAACTTGAGTAGCGAATCCATACTAAAATCTTTCATTGCTAAACAACATTTAATTGCGGGGATCTAAACAACTTGAACCGTTTATTAATTGTCGGGACCCCGGTTCCGCTTAATCTTGACCTAATTGCATCGCATCCTTGCCATGCCATACATCATACATGCATCATGCCGTTCTTCTGCCGTGTATTAAATATTGCATCCGGTGTTTCTTCTAGTGTTTTGCTTCTTCGCGGATAAGGCCGTTGAGTTGATGTGAGCTTCGCCCCGATCTTCGGATGATCTTTTCGGCTATGTTTTCAGGCGAGCATCTCCCCCTTTCTACCTATCTTACTTTTATAGTATTTACTTCCCTCCTGTTGATCTTTGCTATCTGTGTTGCGATGCTCTAGATTTCGTACCCGTGATATCCCTTGCAGCCATATATAGCCTTGGACACATCCTATTACCTGATGTTTGGTAGATAGCTGGACCCGCGTGTCGTAGTCGCTTGCTCTAGTGTTTTGCTTGTCGTCAAGTACCACAAATTGTTGGAGAATGGCCGCATGTTGACGTTGGAGATGATCATGGCTTTAATTATTGTTTCACTTTAAATTCTGTTTAACAACTAAAATTGAATTAAGCAGAGGCATCGGTGGGTGATAGGTAAGATTTGGTTTCCGACCGCCCACTTGTGTCCCGTAGGACCCGAGTTCTTGACATCTGTTCCGAGATCGAGCGTGCTAACCACAGGTGGGGAGATATGGGCCCCCCATTGATAATTACCTGATTTCAAAGTATTGTACTGGGGGCCACAAACTAGTTTGGGGTTTTATTTACTATCCTGTACTTATGCCATGCTTTACCGCTTTATTCTGATTGTGCGGTCTTGCTTTGTCTTGTTAGGACTTGTGACCCGTTTACGTGGTATCGGCGGTCCCGTTTGGGAGCATCATCGTTTATCGGGCCCCTAAACCCTAAGTCCGTCTGGAGACCGGCCGACTTCGTTGCGGGTGTACTTAGTGGGGTGGCCCCGATTGCTTTGGGTGCAGGCACGTCGTGACTTAGGCCTCGCCGACATACCGATGGGTGTATGTTAGCGATCGGCAAAAGGGTCGAAGTGCCTGTGGATACTTTGGTGCACCCCTGCAGGGTTAAATCTTTTCGAGAAGCCGTGTCCGCGGTTATGGACGACTTGGAGCACAGTGTCTGATCATAGACAACTATAACTAAAGTTTACTGTTTTAAAATGACTTGTTTTCCGATATGATTAGTAATCAGCGTCACTACAACAGAATGGCTAAGTAAAAGTATCAACAATTGCTGGGTTTTGGGGTTACCTCATGATAATTGTATCTGACTAGTAAGTGTTGCCACTATAACGGAATGGTTAACTAAAAGTACCCACTGCTTACTTTAACAGGACGATAATCTAAACCTGTCTAGTAATTGCCGCAACGATAACTGAATAAGTAAAACTGCCAACTGTGTGAGTTCCTCGGTTGACTTCCTCGATTGGTCTCGAGGGGAAACACCAGGATGGGTTCGTTTGGTGATAGCTTCAGGTTGGATCCGGTTAGGTCATTCTTATCCCCCCCTCCGATATCGCCCGGTTGAGTCGAGTCTCTATAGGTTGTTTAGTGCATCTTCCGCTGCGCTCGATCCACCATACCTATGTGGCGAGGACCGAATTCTAGCCTCGTGCCTCGCCTCCTCGACGCTCCTTCTTTTTCCTTTGCCTTTGTCGGCACCCCTTTTGTTTAAGCGGTTTTGAGATCGACGTTTAGCGGTTACCCTTCCGCTTGGCACAGGGCAGGTTATGGGCGCCATTGGTTATTCTTGAGGCTCTTAGCCCCATTTGCATCTTGTCCGTAGTCGGACGCTCCCTCTTTTCAAGGTGATTTGGATCTTTGTCGAATATCGTATTCTTGACTCTTTGAGTCATTGTTGTATATCTGCTCGATGGGTCCCATCGAGGATGTTGTGTAATGTTATTACTTTGTTTTCCACCCTTGCGAAAGTGCTGGTGAGCACCGAATCGTTTCTATGCGGGTTTGGCGAATTTTGCTAAAACTTGCATAGGGCCGATTCGAGGTGTTCTGAGTGTATCGAGCTCAGCGGTTGATACCCACAAGTCGACTGTGGGATAACCTAGCTAACGGCCAAGTAGAAGTGTCAAAACTATTTTTGAAAATCGGTTGGATAGTTACGATTAGGTGATTTTATTCCTTACCCCTCGCTATTCTCCTCTTATCTCTCGTGTTTTGAATCTGCTCTCTTCTCTCTCTTGAGTCCGAGAATTCTCGTGGTTGGGTTTCCGTGTACCTTGAGGTTTCGTTTTCTCCCTTTTGTAGCGGAGGTGCTACGATCATCAATCGCAATTTGTGCATTGTATCCTTCACCCAATCTTTTGTTCTTGAGCTCTTTATCCATATGTGTTCTTCTTTGGATATCGATGTCGTTGAAAAACATATGAGAAGGACGAGTTTGGTGAAGTTGGAGTATACCTTGAGCATGTGTTGTTCATGCCAATGGAACCATCGCGGAACCTAATCGTTGTGTCTTTCATACGATTTCTGCGGCAACATTCCTTTGTTAGGATACCATCTAAGAAGATCTTGATCTAATTCGAGAGTTGGATGCTTAATCCGCTTATTCGTGTGCAGAGTAATGGTTTGAGTGTGGGATGGAGTAGCTACCCTACCACTGCTTTTATCATTCGCTCTTGTACGTCGAATCAGTGGATCCAGCAGTTTTACACCGTCCATGGGAGATAGAGGTGGCCTTATCGTTTGATACCTCTACCTCCGTCCTTTGTTTCTCCGGAGTGTGCCCTCGACGATCAGGAACAACGACCCTTTGTTGGTGGTGTCGCCGATTCCCAGATGAAGAAGGAACCCTCGTTAGTGGTGTCGCGAGGATCTACACCAAACGCGAAGGATCAGATCGCCGACCCTTCCTTCCGGTACCATGAGGCGGATCTCGAGGGCGAGATCCATTGTTAGTGGTGTCGGTGTGGCATCCATAAAACCACTACTAGAAAATCGCGTTGAATTTGTGCATTGCATCGTCATCATCATGCATTGTTTGCCAAAACTATGTTTGCAAAGCCGTGTTGTTTTCTAAAGCCCCAACTTAATTCAAGCATAAAACCGGGTCGGATTATTTTGTTTTGGCGCGGCGGTTTGCAGCGGTCCAATTAAACCAATAAAATTTATTTTATTTTTAGCGGGGCGGTCGAGCAGGCGCCCGACCGACGACCACCCCAGTTTGTAAGCGGTCCGTCCTACCAGCCCATCTAATCCTAAGCACTACCACCCTACCCACACCTCACTCCCTCCAATAGCATCTCGCCACCTCACCTTCTCACCCCTCACCCACTCACCGCCACTTGTCCCCCTCTCTCTCTCCACCCTCTCATCCCACCGCCCCATCCCTACACTACACGCACAACACCCCACCCAGCTCTCCCCACCAACCATACCCACTGCTAACACCACGCCACACAGAAACCCACGCACGAACCCCCTCCTCCTGATCCCCTCCTGGCGCTGCCCGGCCCCTGGTCCCACCACCCTTGCCGCCTCCTACCTCGGCCCGCGTCCTCTCTCTCCCGTCGCTCGACCCTCTCTCTCCGCCCGCCCGGCTCGCCCTCCCTCTGCTGCTGACCTTCTCCCAGGCCTCCTCGCGTCCGCCCTCGCCGGGCCTCTCAACCGCCGCCCCCTCTCCCAGCGCCACGCCCTGCCCACCGGACCTCACCGCCACGTCCCGCCCGTCCCGGACCACCGCCGCGCCGCCTCTTCCGTCCCTCTCTGCGGCCGCCCTGCAGCCAGCCTAGGCCGCCCGCTCCTCGCCGTCGCCCGGGCTTCGCAGCGTCTGCCCGGCTTCGCCCTGTCCAGCCGCCCGCCGCCGCATCCCTCTGCCATAGCCGCCCTCGCCCCCGCAAGCAGCCTGCGCCGCCCGCCGGCAGCCTTCCCTCGCCCGGCCTCGGCCTCCGCCTTGAGCGCTCTTTCGCGGCCCGCCCTCGTCGCCCCGAGCTTCGCCCCAACCTCGCGTCGGCCGCCTCGGCGCCAGGAGCTCGCCGGCCTTCCCGGCGCCACCGCCTCTCCGCGCGTTCCCGGGACCTCGGCCCGGCACGTCGTCTTGACCCGCCACGCCGGAGCCTCCACGGCCGCGTCGCGAGCTCTGCCGCGTCGCCGGCGTCCCTCGCCTCGAGCCTCGGCCTCCCTGCGCCTCCCTGCTCCGATTAGGTGTCCAGCTGCCAAGCCGGCCCTTCGCCTGTCCTTGGTGGGCCCTAGGCTCATGAGCCCGCCTTGACCGCCACCTCGCGGTCCTCCTTTTCATCGAGCATCGTCGCCATCCGTTCAAGACCTCCCCTGACAATGAAGTCGGAACCACTCAGGCCGCCGACATGAACCCGAAGGCGATGACTCGGGATCGATAAGATCTTCTTAGACGCCGAGAACCGACGGTACCCGAAGACCGGCGCCGCTCCAAGATCTCCTTCCGGAGTTGATGACCCGATGGCGCCAAGATCTACATCACGGATCCGCGGGCGAGACCTCGAAGGCCATCGGCGTGAAGATGTAACCTCGAATCCGGAGGTCGGCAAGAACTCCTCGAGGCGCCAAGTTCTTCGCCTCGGACACCGAGACCGGGATCGTCAAGTTCTCCTTCCGGAAGCATCGGCGCGTGCGACAAGGTCTACTTCACGGATCCAAGACCCTAACCCGGATGTCGAGATCGACCCGCCGTGAATGCGACAAGATCCGCATCGACAAGAGCGACAGACCAAGTTACGCTCCCGGATATCGAGACCCCGGATACGACAAGATCGACCCCGGAATCCGAGAACGCTTCCGCCGAACCCCGAACCCCAGATCCGTCGAACCCTAGACCTTGGACCCCGAGACCGGCCCCGAACCCCGGAACCCTAACAAGATCGCCGAACCCTAAATGTGTGACCCTTTTCCTCGAACCCTATTTTATAACATAATAACAACTTGTTGCATATTGAATTGCCATTCATCTCGCATGCATATCTGTGGTTTGGGGGCCTTATGCCGATTCACCTAACAATTAAACATGGGGCCCATATGCGGGCAAATCTAGCCTTATATTGGCCTCATTTAAACTTGAGTAGCGAATCCATACTAAAATCTTTCATTGCTAAACAACATTTAATTGCGGGGATCTAAACAACTTGAACCGTTTATTAATTGTCGGGACCCCGGTTCCGCTTAATCTTGACCTAATTGCATCGCATCCTTGCCATGCCATACATCATACATGCATCATGCCGTTCTTCTGCCGTGTATTAAATATTGCATCCGGTGTTTCTTCTAGTGTTTTGCTTCTTCGCGGATAAGGCCGTTGAGTTGATGTGAGCTTCGCCCCGATCTTCGGATGATCTTTTCGGCTATGTTTTCAGGCGAGCATCTCCCCCTTTCTACCTATCTTACTTTTATAGTATTTACTTCCCTCCTGTTGATCTTTGCTATCTGTGTTGCGATGCTCTAGATTTCGTACCCGTGATATCCCTTGCAGCCATATATAGCCTTGGACACATCCTATTACCTGATGTTTGGTAGATAGCTGGACCCGCGTGTCGTAGTCGCTTGCTCTAGTGTTTTGCTTGTCGTCAAGTACCACAAATTGTTGGAGAATGGCCGCATGTTGGCGTTGGAGATGATCATGGCTTTAATTATTGTTTCACTTTAATTCTGTTTAACAACTAAAATTGAATTAAGCGGAGGCATCGGTGGGTGATAGGTAAGATTTGGTTTCCGCCCACTTGTGTCCCGTAGGACCCGAGTTCTTGACACCTGTTCTGAGATCGAGCGCGCTAACCACAGGTGGGGAGATATGGGCCCCCCATTGATAATTACCTGATTTCAAAGTATTGTACTGGGGGCCACAAACTAGTTTGGGGTTTTATTACTATCCTGTACTTATGCCATGCTTTACCGCTTTATTTACGTTTGTGCGAGGTACTGCACACTGTACTGTTTAGGACTTGTGACCCGTTTACGTGGTATCGGCAGTCCCCGTTTGGGGGCATACTGTCGTTTACCGCCGGCCCCACAAACCCTAAGTCCGTCTCGGAGACCGGCCGACTTCGTTGCGGGTGTACTTAGTGGGGTGGCCCCCCAGTGCTTGCTTTGGGTGCAGGAGCGTCGTGACTTAGGCCTCGCCGACATCTGGATGGGTGTATGTTAAGCGATCGGCAAAAGGGTGAAGTGCTGTGGATGCTTTGGTGCACCCTGCGGTTAAATCTTTGAGAAGCCGTGTCCGGTTATGGACGACTTGGAGCACGATGTACGATCATAGACAACTATAACTAAAGTTCTTGTTTTAAAATGACTTGTTTTCCGATATGATTAGTAATCGTCACTACACAGAATGGCTAAGTAAAAGTATCAACAATTCTGGGTTTTGGGGTTACCTCATGATAATTGTATCGACTAGTAAGTGTTGCCACTATAACGGAATGGTTAACTAAAAGTACCCATTGCTTACTTTAACGGGCGATAATCTAAACTGTCTAGTAATTGCATAGCGATAAGCGAATAAGTAAAGCGCCAGCTGTGTGAGTTCCTCGGTTGACTTCCTCGATTGGTCTCGAGGGAAACACCGAGATGGGTTCGTTTGGTGATAGCTTGAGTTGGATCCGTTAGGTCATTCTTATCCCTCTCCGATATCGCCGGTTGAGTCGAGTCTCTATAGGTTGTTTAGTGCATCTTTGCCCGCGCTCGATCCACCATACCTATGTAGGCGAGGACGCGAATTCTAGCCTCGTAGTGTCTTGGCCTCGATCTTGGCGCTCCTTCTTTTTCCTTTGCCTTTGTCGGCACCCCTTTTGTTTAAGCAGGTTTTGAGATCGACGCCGTTAGCAGGGTTACCCTTCCGGCTTGGCCTGGGCAGGGTTATGGACGCCATTGGTTATTCTTCAGGGCTCTTAGCCCCATTTGCATCTTATCCGTAGTCGAACGCTCCCTCTTTTCAAGGTGATTTGGATCTTTGTACCGAATATCTGTATTCTTGACTCTTTGAGTCGCTGTTGTATATATCTGTTCAGTGGGTCCCATCGAGGACTGTTGTGTAACGTTATTACTTTGTTTTTCCACCCGCACGAAAGTGCCTGGTGGGCACCGACGAATCGTTTCTATGCGGGTTTGGCGAATTTTGCTAAAACTTGCATAGGGCCGATTCTGAGGGTGTTACAGAAGAAAACTTGGTTTTTAATGTGTGTTTCAGGTTCTGAACATCATCAGAAGGGTTTAACAACAAAAACACGATATTCAGGCAAAAACAAGCAAGTATCTTTTTGGAAGCAAACGAGGAAGGCATCTAGAAGCTCTAACGACCAACTATATGGCGGGAGCATTTTCTCCGGCCGCATAGTTGGCGTTGCCTTTGTCTTGTCAAAAGGAACAACTTTCATGAAGGGGTCGGGGTCAAAAACAGAACACAACAATCGCCATTCCATCTAGAAGGGAGAAAGAAGAGATCCGGAGAAGGAGACGTTCTTCATCTTTATCCACTATTTTCTACCTCCTAGCCACCACACCCCCATAGCCATTATTTGTACTTGAGAGAGAGATGTCTTCACCTTGCAAGATTAGGGTTTGAGATTGTTTCTTCCTACCTTGAATTGTGTTGGATTTACTTTCTATTCTTATTATGGATCTCCACGGTATTATCGAGAAGAACTTCTTTTATTTAATTATATCGATGATGCTTTCTTATCTCATGTGTGAGTAAGTTCCTTTGGGCGTAGGAGATGTAAGGGACTGGTGAGATTTGATGTGCCTATATATTTTCCATTAGTTTGTGATTGATTTTAATTACTATATTATGTGTGCTTGACTATATGTGGGACACCTAATGCTTGTTGTCCAATTAAGAGCCCAGACAACATGATGCTTTGTTCTACACAGATAAGATCTTGTTCGCTAGCAGACCGGCGACCCCCCGAGTGACACGGGGATATCAATAGGAAACTAGTTTGACTTGAGGATCACGAGGAACCACTATGCTTATTGCATTAGTCCATTCCAAGAAGCTTAATTGGTAAGCAGCCTGAAGGATCTTAATCGTCTAGTGACTGACCATGGTTTTGGTAATAGAATAGTAGAATTATTGAAGTTGGGATACAATCTACCAAGAGGAGTTCTGGATTATTATGGATTGTTCTCCTACACATATACTTATAAGATTATAATTGTTACATTTATCACTCGTCCACCTAGCACATTCACTATCACCATGAACTGTATCTCCTCGCACCTATTTTGTCATCCGCAGAAAACAAGAAACATCATTCTTTACTTTTATGTTTTTTATTTTGAGGTTTACATTTTAGTTTTATTTAAATACATTCATTCAATCCAAGTTTTATTCTTATTTCAACACTTGCAGTCAATTCACTCGAAGACCTGCGACAACTTTGAGTGCGACAGAGACTTCACCCATAAACACTTACCTTTGGACTCCCTGTGGGATCGACATCTTAACTTCAAAACTAGCTACAAATGATCTGTACACTTGCAGCCATCAAGCTATTTTCTAGCTTCGTTGTCGGGAGCACCGGATTTCCTCCGCTTGGACAACTATGACATGCTGGTTCTGCCCTTGCTAGAAGTGGAACACCCGCGACTCCATGAACTTGAGATTCTCGATAGTAAATTATGAGAGGGTTGATTTGAAGTGGCTGCCAAAGCTCACAATGCTGACCTTTTCTTGTTGGGTGTCTCAGCACGATCCTTTGTATTTTGATTATGTCCAACTGCTCCACACCGTAAGCATCAGTAATATGGCCCATTCGTTGCACAAGATGCTTAAGTTGAGAGAATTCCTTGGCAAATCCACCATAAGCAACATGCATTTGAACTTCCAAAGCGAAAAGATTAGTGAATGTTATGGTCTTGTTAATAATGCACATAGTTTTTCCTGGTCGTTCCTTTATGATGATGTAGTCTTCAATTTAGCTAACAAATTTCGCATTATGTCTATCTTTTGCAGATTTGGGTTAAACCTGAAGGTCCGATAGAATTGTCGCGGGTCTTTAACAAGCTAAGGCTTATGAATTTGGATGGGATTTCAGTAGAATGTGATCTGACTTGGACGATGTTCGGTCTGCAAGGTGCACCTTCCCTTGAGGAATTATGCATCAGGGTAAAATATTTCTACCTTTTCTCCAAATCGTTTTTCCTTTTGTCTGCATGTTAAAGTTAGATTTAGTATTGTCACATCTCAAAGCTTCCAATGCGGCATTAAAATGCTTGAGTGGATAGTTAAAGTTGTTTCTTTCTTTTACATTCGTTTGAATGCTAATGTTTGCCTGATGAGAAGTACTGTAGGTCTATGGTTGTTTGGGGACATGGGAGAAGAAGCCGCTCCCGTATAGAAAGGAGAGGAAGGACACGAGTGCCAAATGGGAAGCATCACAGTCTTTCTGTGCTCAGGATCATTGGGTTTTAATCAAAAGAATACAAGTTTGTAAATTACGTCATGGCTGTCGTGGAATCAGCAGTCAATCTGAAAGACATATACCTGTATGAGTAGCCAGTGTGCGAGAAGTGTATGTATAATCACAGGCAAAAGGATAAGTACCAGCGGACAAAGAGGCAGAAGACCTTGGTACGTAACGGTCTCGGTATGGATACGCGCCCGCTTTTAACCATTCACTTCCCAAGCTTAAGAGAACAGTGTAATGGTTCTGATGGATAACCATGAAGCATATGTTACGATCCTGACGAACACTTAATTGTGTTTAGCTATGTCATCTTGCGTTTACATTTTGCAAACGATGACTCTTGATCGTTTCATATATCCAGATCAATGACATGCTCTCGTAGAAATATGGGCTTCCCGCAATCACGTGGTCATTTTCGAGCGATGAGAATCGCGACGACAATAGAGACTGCAACTCAGACGGTACAAATGCCTATAATCGGAGTACAAGATATATTAACATTAAATTATTAGGAGTAATAAATAAATTAGTACAAAATATATGGCTAAAATTAGATGGAAAGAATAATCTGAAGGCCTACGCCGACGGCCAGGCCGTCGGCCTAGCCCGACAATCTAACGCCGTATCCGTCGCGTGTCTGAACTGGGGCTACACCAAGCGCGGGACGTACGCCGAGGGCCACCGTCGGCATAGCCCTCTGCTACGCCGATGGTCACGCTACACCGAGGGCTACCCTGGGCACCTTCATCTACGCCGACGGCCGGGCTGGACGGCTAGCCAGGGGAGGCGACATTTGGCCTTCGGCGTAGCCGGCCGGCCGTCGGCATCTCCAGTTTCTCCTGTAGTGATAAGGCCGGTGTGCCTCTCCTTCCCGTTGGTGGTGACTTGCTCGCTCTCTCTCTTCCGGTCGGCCGTGGCGGCGAGGGGAGGAGGGGACCGAGCGGGACTGCGACCGTGGGTGGAGGAGGTGAAGGATTCCGTCTTCCGGCGGATCTACGCGGCGGCAGGAGGCCGTGGGGGGGTGGTTCCCGGCAAGCTTCACAGGATGAAGACGCCGGCGGTGCTACTCCAAGCGAATCTTCTTCATAAGCGTGAGGGGAGTAGAGTAGAAAGCTGCAGACGGAGAGAACACGTAGTTTCATGGCATATTACTAATACTAGTAACAATCCGACAAGCTGATAATTAATCGACGAGTCTGTAACCGCGCGCTGTGGCAATCCCATCCGCGTCCATCCATCGTAGTGACTGCGTGGGCAAAAATGCTAGACCTCCGGGCAATTGCTACGGAAAAAGACTTACGGGATGACGTGCGCGTAGTTAGTTGTTTCTGATTTTTTCCTCTCCCGGCCGTGATTGAAGGACTCTGCTCCAACCGAGGTGACCCTCGCCGCAAGGACGGCGACTTTCAAGAAATTACTGAAGCTGCTGCTGGTCCTCCTCCTTGGCGCGTTCTGCCGCTGTCCTGTCGGCGGCGGCGCGCTCACCGGCCTGCCATGGACAACCTGCCCTGTCCCTGTCGCCATGGAGGCGGAGTTCGCCTGCACGGCCTGACCGTAGTTGGCGTCCATCACGCACGCCACGTGGAAGTAGACAAGCCGGCCGTCGTGGCGGTAGCACAAGTAGCCGCCGCGGTGCCCGAGACCTGGCCGCACAGCCCGCAGCCGTGGCCGGTGGGCTCGTGGAGGTCCAGAACGCGGCCCTCGTCCTCCACGATGCGCTCCGGCAGGACGGCGCGCGCAGAAAGGGTGGAGGTCCAGGTCGCGTGCTCCTCGCTGTGGTACCTGAAGCCCAGCACCTGGTCGCCGCACAGGTCGCAGTACACCACGCACCCTGCAGGCGAGGTCGCCGGAGGGCGGTAGAAGAAGGTTAGCGAGCGTGCGTCCCTTGAACATGTAGCTAGGGCTCGCGACGACCGCCGGCGGCCGGGCGCAGCAGATGTGGAGGTCGAAGTCGCACTGCTCGCACCGGCTGGTATCTGCGGTCGTCGCCTCCTCCCATCTGCCTGCATCATATCCGTCGCACTTGAACACCGCGCCGCCGGTGGTCACCAGCGCAGCATAAGCTCGTGCCGCGGATGGGCAGAGTGGGAAAGCAGCGGCGGAACTTAACATCCCCGCCGGAGAATGTAACCATGCTAGCTGCTACTGTTTTCTTGCTTCACCCCGCGCGCGAAATGTTTCGTATGTGTATGTCGAACAAAACGATCGACGAGCCTCGTTTTCTGTGCTCAGGATCATTGGGTTTCAATCAGAAGAAGACAAGTTTGTGAATTACGTCATGGCTGTCGTGGAATGTGCAGTCAATCTGAAATACATATACCTGTATGAGACGCCAGTGTGCGAGAAGTGTATGTATAATCACAGGCGAAAGGATAAGTCCCCGCGGACAAAGAGGCAGAGGACCTTGGTCAGTAACAGTTTCAGCATGGATACGCGCCCGCTTTTAACTCTTCACTTCCCAAGTTTAAGAGAACAATGCTATGGTTCTGCTGGATAACCACGAAGCATTATCTTTCAGTATTATTTGGTCCGGAGAATGTGCTTGATGTTTTAAGATTATTTATTTTCTAATGTTTGACCAAGATAATGTGCTTCATATGGCAAGCATGTCCTCACCAAATATCTGGATTGAGCTTTATAAAGCTTATTTGTTCTGAGTTATAGATGCTAGGAAAATTACTTTTATAATAACTATAGTTGTATGGTGAATCCATTTTTTCTATGAGATAGCGGATTTCACATGAGTAAAGTGGTATAAGTGTTTCAAGGTTAGTGCCAACAATGTGTACAAACCTTATTTATTATTACTGTTTGTATGAAAGTGATGTCAATCATCTTTTTTTCCATTTTCTAGTACACTAGAATCTCCTCTTGGTTTGGTCAGCAATTGGTTCAGATGTTTGCATGCTGCTTGTTTGGTATCCCTATTAAGTAAATGCCATGGCATGATATACTTAAATTTAAATTCATGGGGGAAGCTATGCAGAAAACAAGCATCTATACTGGAAAAACTTAGATAAACTGACACTGCAGCAATTATACAGTTCAAAAAGGGGACAGATGACCTTCTAAATTAAATGATCAATGGCATGCTCTCACCCCACGGCCTAAACCCTAAAACCCTTCTCACCGGTGATCTCCCCCACCCACTCCGATCACCAGCTTCACCACACCCCCTCTACATCCCTATAGGTTTTTTTGGCCCCCCTTTCCCTGATGGCCCCTCCAACTTGGCGATGGAAAGTCTCCTACACCATGATGAAGGATCTTGATCGTGGGCGTTTGAAGGCATATGATGGTGAGTTGCATCTCTGGAAACCTCGTGATTGGCTTGTTCTCATGAATGCCAAGGGATCTCCTTTAGGGGGAAATTCTTGGTTGATGGAGAAATAATTCGGATTGGATCTACTGTTAAGATATCGGATCACATTATTTCGGTTCATTATGGTATTTCTGAGCCTACTTCTGGAAGCACTGAACCCTCTCCGCAGAAACATATGGAACATATTTCTATGAATCTGGACTGCCCTCTAGGATATGATTTCAAAAATGATGTGAAGATCAAGTTCGCTTCAACAGTTCATCCCTTAGGAAAGTCTAACCATTTTCTGATGGTGGTGTCGTTTGGCCGATCAACGTTTAAATTGGAAGATTATTCTGTTAGTCAGGCCTTGGAATCTTGTATTGGTGGAATCAGCCAGGATCTTGCAGTCTCTCAGTTATCTGATAGGGTTTTCAGGTTCTCTGTTGCTTCTAAGTTTGTTGGTTTCATGATTTATGCGCTACGTTTGTTTTTTTGCAAACAGTTCAAATGTTTCTTTCATTTATGGAGCAATGGAGGTCCTTTATGGAGGAGGGAATTCATTGATTGGCAAAATGAATGCAATAAAGGTTGGACATTGATTAGTCCTAATAAGAAACGAACTAATCGGGCTTTAAATGCACTAAAGAAAAAGTCGGCTTCATCAAGTATATGTAAGTCATCTATTGGACATCTTAATCATCAAGTGAGGAAAAGAATCTCCTTTGCAATAGTCGAACGTTATGATGCTTGTGAAGGCTATGAATATCCGTCTAGTAAAGAAGAGGCTATTTGTTATATGGAAGTTGGATATGATTGTCCCCAAATTCGAAAAAAATCTGGTGTTATTCTGCCTACTGCCTTGCAGGGATCTTTGTCAAACATAAATTTCGGTACCATTTCTTCTGTGGAGCTAGGGGAATCTTCAAAAAGCAGCTATGATCATCTATATGTTACCAATAATAATAGCTCCGATAGGGATGTTGATTTTGAAAAAATGATTGATGGCATGGTTTATAAAGTGCTCAATTGTGGCAGATGTCTTTCCATGGGCCATATGCGGTGACCCAGCATACCACTTCATGATGTAGTATACTATAGTCGTTGATATAACACCAATGAAACACCGTTCACTAGTATTACATCCCTCAGAATGGAACAACAGAAACACAGCGGGTCCAATACATGGCTTAAAGGTTACAACTCACTCTTTACATAAGATCCAGAAAACATTCTAAGTTTAAGAGAGAGAAAGAACTTCTTTACGAAGAAGAATCAAAGATAAATAATGCAAAACTATTATACTATTAAAACTAGTATTTAATTAAGGAATTGGCATTACTGCTATTGCAACGCACTACAGAGATAGGTTCTTTGGCTAGAGATTTTATTTCTATCTAATCAGTAACTTCGTCTTCACTTGAGTTGAGTATATGTTGTCTTATTTGTCTTTATTGAAAAGCTTTAGCTCTTGACGATTCCTGGAGCATAACTTGATGTAGACATCTTCTTACTGGCTTCAGAATCTAGCAAGGGTTAAGAAGATACTTTGAGTACGAGCGTACTTAGCAGATTCACTAGAAAAGGAGTGTTTGATGCACTATAACTATATCCATAGACCCTAATGTTGGAATTATGCCCTAGAGGCAATAATAAAGATGTTATTGTTATAATTCTTGTTCATGATAAAGTTTATATTCCTTGCTAGAATTGTATTAAATGGAAACTTTGATACTTGTGTGGTTTATGAAAAACACCGTGTCCCTAGTACGCCTCTATGGACTAGCTCATTGATTAATGATGGTTAAGGTTTCCTAACCATAGACATGAGTTGTCGATTAATAATGATATCATGTCATTGGGAGAATGATATGATGGACATACCCAAATCAAGCAGAGCAATTAGATCGTGTCATCGTCTTCATCTTTGCGAAGCTTTTTCTATGTCAAATATTGTATTCCTTAGACCATGAGATAATGCAACTCCCTAGTATCGGAAGAAAGATTTGAGGTCATCAAACGTCATCCTATGAGAGGGTGATCATAAAGGTGTCTCTCAGGTGATCGGAAAGTACTTGTTGGGTTGTATGTATCGAGATGGGATTTGTCCCTCCCAAGTCGGAGAGATATACTTCGGGCCCACTCGGTAATCGATATCAACACCGCTTGCAAGCACGTGGTTAAGGAGTTAATCACAAAGTGATATCGGATTACAGAACGAGTAAAGTACTTGTTGTGAATGAGATTGAACTAGGTATGTAGATACCAACGATCGAATCTCGGGCAAGTAAAATATCGTGTGACGAAGGGAATATAAATATGGGATTAATTGAATCCTGACATCGTGGTTCACCCGATATGATCATCGATGAATATGTGGGAGTCAATATGGGTTTCCAGATCTCGTTGTTGATTATTGATAGAAGATCATGTCTGCATATTCTCAAACCCGTAGGGTCACACACTTAACGTGCCTCGACGCTAGGATAGAATGGATAATTGGTTTATGAGTTTTTGTTTGGAGTCTCGGATGAGATCCAGGACATCACGAGAGGTTCCGGAATGGTCCGAAGAATAAGATTCATATAAAGGAAAGCAGTTTTTGGATTTCGGAATGTTCGGTATTATACCGGAAGGTTCTAGAAGCTTCCGGAGAGGGACCAACTGTTGGAATTATGCCCTAGAGGCAATAATAAAGATGTTATTATTATAATTCTTGTTCATGATAAAGTTTATATTCCATGCTAGAATTGTATTAAGCGGAAACTTTAATACTTGTGTGGTTTGTGAACAACACCGTGTCCCTAGTACGCCTCTATGGACTAGCTCGTTGATCAATGATGGTTAAGGTTTCCTAACCATAGACATGAGTTGTCAATTGATAATGAGATCATATCATTGGAGAATGATATGATGGACAGACCCAAACTAAGCGAAGCAATTAGATCGTATCATCGTGTTCATCTTTGCGAAGCTTTTCCTATGTCAAATATTGTATTCCTTAGACCATGAGATAATACAACTCCCTGGTATCGGAAGTTTGAGGTCATCAAACGTCATCCTATGAGAGGGTGATTATAAAGGTGTCTCTTAGGTGATCGGAAAGTATCTGTTGGGTTGTATGTATCGAGATGGAATTTGTCCCTCCCAAGTCGGAGAGATATACTTCGGGCCCACTTTCGTGTCGATATCAACACCGCTTGCAAGCATGTGGTTAAGGAGTTAATCACAAAGTGATATCGGATTACGGGCAGTAAAGTACTTGCGTGAGCGAGATTGAACTAGGTATGATGCAAGCGATCAAATCTCGGGCAAGTAAAATATCGAGGCAGAAGGGAATATATATATGGGATTGATTTAATCCGGCATCGTGGTTCATCCGATATGATCATCGATGAATGTGTGGGAGTCAATATGGGTGCCCAGACCCTGTTGATTATTGATAGAAGATCATATGCATATTCTCGAACCCGCAGGTCACACACTTAACGTGTCTCGGCTAGGATAGATTGGATAATTGGTTTATGAATTTTTGTTCGGAGTCTCGGATGGGATCCGGGACATCACGAGAGGTTCCGGAATGGTCCGGAGAATAAGATTCATATAAGGCAGTGCAGTTTTTGGAGTTCGGAATTGTTCCGGGTTAATCGGTATTGTACCGGAAGCCTCTAGAACCTTCCGGAAGGGGACCAACGTGGCCCCACCTTCCGGGAGGGGGCATGGGCCTATGAGGGAGTGTCCTGGCCGCATTGGGCCAGGGTCACAAGGCCCCATAGGGCCCAGCCGATTCTATAGGGTTTAAATCGTTTAAACTAGGGATAGAATTTCTAGAAGGAGGGAGAGTCCTTGCCCCCCACTCCTCCCTCCCTTGGCCGCCGGCCCAAGGCTTGGAGGAGGGGCAAGGGCTGGCCGCCCCCCCTCCTCTATAAATAGAGGGCTGGTGCGCCCCCTCCCCCCTACACCTTGCCTCCAATCCTAGTTGCCTTTCTACCCTCCTCTCTCCCTCCCGACTGTTAGTAGGCGAAGCCCTGCTGCAGAAACTCTCCACCATATACACCACGCCGTCGTGTTGTAGATACCATCTATCTCTCCACCATACTTGCTGGTCCGAGGAAGGAAGCGTCGGTGCTGCGTGTGCATCTCACGAGGCACGGCCACTTGTGGTGCTAGATCGGATCGGATCGCGGAGGAGAAGCGACTACATCACCCACGTTAGGCGAACATTCCATTGCGAATCTTCAAGGGTATGAAGATCTAATCCAATCTCTCGTTGATTGCATCTCCTAGATTAGATCTTGGCTTTCCCTCTGTTCGCATCCGTAGAAAACTTTGATTTACTATGCCGCGAAACCCTTCAGTGGTATCAGAGCTAGATCTATGCGTAGATGTGTTTCACGAGTAGAACGCGACATGGTTGTTCTTGAGCGTTGATGTTTTCTGTTGCAAACCTCTTGTTTGTGTTCTTCTTATGACGGGATAGTGAGATTGAAGCGGTCTAGGCCAACCTTACGCGACGTCGTTCGCGACCACTCCGCACTTGACGTGTGGCTTGTTCCACACATGCGGCTGGTGGATGTCAGTTCTCTCACTATAGTTGTCATGGGATTAACACGGAGTTTGGCAACCATAATATCACCGTTGTGGCTTTCGTAGGTAAGAATCGTTCTTAGCATCTACTCCCATAAGGCACGTAAAACATGCAACAACAAAGTAGGCGTCTAACTTGTTTTTGGGGAGTGTTTTACGTGATATGGTATGGCCCAAGATGTGATGTGTATATTGTATCGATGATCATGTTTTGTAATGTTTCACGACTTGCATGTCGATGAGTACACAACCGGCAGAACCATATGGTTGTATTTATAATTGTGTATGACCCGTGTGTCAACTTCTTATACGCCATGTAATAGCTTTACTTTGTCGCTAAGTAGTTAGCAATAGTTGTAGTTGCTATTCGTGGTGGAGGCAATCATGGTGGAGTGATGGAGATCATGTCGAGCGCACAAGATGGAGATCATTCTTGAAGATTGGCTATACCATGTCACATAAAGTTATATGCATGTGATGTTTATCCTTTATGTATCTTATTATGCTTAGATCATGACGGTAGCATTATAAGATGATTCCTCATAAAGATCAAGATAAAACTGTTCTCCCCAAGTATGCACCGTTGCGAAAGTTCTTCGTGTCCAAGCATCACGTGATGATCGGGTGCTATAGACTCTCAGCTCACATACAGCGGGTGCAAGCCAGTTTTGCACACGCGGAAATACTTGGGTCTAGCTTGACGAGCCTAGCATGTACAGACATGGCCTCGGAACACAAGAACCGAAAGGTTAAACATGAGTCATATGAATGATATGATCGACACTTTGTTGTCCACCATTTAAACCACATCTCTTCTCGTGATGATCGGATTAGGTGTGGTGAATTTGGATCGTGTTCACTAAACAACTTGAGGGATGTTGAATTTAGTGGGAGTTCATCTAGTAATTTGATTAAGTTGAACTATTTATCATGAACATAGTATAAATTGTACTTGCAAAACTGTAGATCACATGGCCAAGTCCAACTTCAACTTCAACGTTTTTGCTGAGAAAGAAAAGCTTAGAAACAATGGGTCTAACTTCACCAATTGGTTCCGCAATCTAAGAATCATTCTGTCTGGCGGACAAAAGGACTATGTCCTTGGGAAAGCGTTAGGTGACCCCCCTGCTGCAACTGCGTCGGCTGATGAGAAAGTTGTCTATCAGTCGCGCAAAGATGATTATGGTGTGATTAAGAGCACCATGTTGTTTGCTATGGAATCGGAACTTCAAAATCGTTTTGAAACCTATCCCGGGCCCTTTGACATTCTCGAGGAGCTGAAAACCATGTTTCAGACTCAAGCCCATTCTGAGAGATATGAGATCTCTGAGAAGTTCTTTAACTGCAAGATGGAGGAAGGGAGTTCCGTTAGTGAGCACGCCATAAAGATGTCGGGCTACACTCAACGCATGAGCAAGCTGGAATGCACGATTCGGAGGAGCTCAAGATTGTGGAGTTCTGCAATCACTCCTCCCGGCTACAAAAGTTTTGTAGTGACTCACAATCAGATTGGTTCCAGATCGATCACCGAGCTCTTCGCAGGCTGAAGGCGCGGAAGTGGACATCAAAAGGATAATCATGTGTTGATGGTCAACAAGCCCTCCTTTAAGAAAGGTAAGGAGCAAAGAAGCCCTTCAAGAAGGGCGGCGGCAAGCGCAATGCTCCTGAGAAGAAGCTCAAGTCTGGTCCTAAGCGGACCTCGAGTGCTTCTATTGCAAGGACAAGGGTCCTTTGGGCATATGTCCGAAGTACTTAGCGTACAAGAAGGCTAGCACCATCAAAGGTATATTTGATATACATGTTATTGATGTTTTCCTTACTAGCCCTCGTTGTAGTGCTGGGTATTTGATCTGGGTTCGGTTGCTAATATTTGTAACTTCGAAGCAGAGCTACGGAATGAGCGGCTGCGAGGGATGAGGTGACGGCAGCGTTGGCAGCGGATCAAGAGTTGATGTGATGGCCGTCGGCACGCTCTCCTTAGTTTTACCTTCGGGATTAGTTTTAAACCTTAATAAATGTTATTATGTGCCTGCGTTGAGCATGAACATTATTTCCGGATCGTGTTTATTGCAAGACGGTTATTCATTTAAATCGGAGAATAACGGTTGTTCTATTTATATGAGTAACATATTTTATGGTCATGCACCTCTTGTGAATGGTTTATTTCTTCTAAATCTCGAAGGGGATGAAACACACATCCATAACATTGAGGCTAAGAGATGCAAAGTAGATAGTGATAATACTACTTATTTGTGGCACTGTCGTCTAGGTCATATTGGTGTAAAGCGCATGAAGAAACTCCATTCTGATGGACTTTTGGAGTCTCTTGATTTTGAATCATTTGACACATGCGAACCATGCCTCATGGGCAAGATGATCAAAACCCCGTTCTCCGGTATGATGGAGCGAGCAACGGACTTGTTGGAAATCATACATACCGATGTATGCGGACCGATGAGTGTTTCGACGCGCGGTGGATATCGCTATTTCCTCACTTTTACCGATGACTTAAGTAGATATGGGTATATCTATTTAATGAAACATAAATCTGAAACATTTGAAAAGTTCAAGGAATTTCAGAGTGAAGTGGAGAACCATCGTAACAGAAAGATTAAATTTCTACGATCCGATCGTGGAGGTGAATATTTGAGTTATGATTTTCTCACGCATCTTAAAGCAAGTGGAATCGTTTCACAACTCACGCCACCCGGAACACCACAGCGCAATGGTGTGTCTGAACGCCGGAATCGAACCCTATTAGATATGGTCCGATCAATGATGTCTCTTACTGATTTGCTGTTATCATTTTGGGGTTATGCATTAGAAACCGCTGCATTCACTTTAAATAGGGCTCCATCTAAATCCGTTGAGACGACACCGTATGAACTGTGGTTTGGTGCTAAACCTAATTTATCGTTCCTTAAAGTTTGGGGATGCGAAGCTTACGTCAAGAAGTTGATGCCAGACAAGCTCGAACCCAAAGCGGAGAAATGCGTCTTCATAGGATACCCTAAGGAAACCATTGGGTATACCTTCTATCACAGAACCGAAGGCAAAGTGTTTGTCATGAAACGGTTCCTTTCTTGAGAAGGAGTTTCTCTCGAAAGAAGTGAGTGGGAGGAAAGTAGAGCTTGGCGAGGTTATTGAACCTTCTCTTGAATTGGAGAGTAGCGCAGCACCTGAAATTGTTCGATGCTGCTGCACCAGCGATAGAGGAAGCTAATGACAAGGATCATGAAGCTTGGACGATGCTACTCTTGAGCGTCGCATGTCGACAAGGTCGCGTGCCCCTCTGAGTGGTGCAGCAACCTGTCTTGAATGTCTTGCTAGTAGAAGGCGGTGAACCTCACGAACTATGAGGAAGCAATGATGAGCCGGACTCTGAGAAATGGCTAGAAGCCATGAAATCCGAATTGGGATCCATGAGCGAAAACCAAGTATGGACTTTGGTGGACCCTCCTAGCGACCGAAAGGCCGTTGAGTGCAAATGGATTTTCAAGAAGAAAACGGACGCGGATGGTTATGTTATCGTCTATAAAGCACGGCTTGTCGCAAAAGGTTTTCGACAAGTTCAAGGTGTTGACTACGATGAGACTTTCTCTCCCATAGCGATGTTTAAGTCCATTCGGATTTTATTAGCAATTGATGCGTTTCATGATTATGAAATATGGCAGATGGATGTCTAGACTGCGTTCCTCAATGGAAACATTGATGAAGAGTTGTATATGATGCAACCCGAAGGTTTTGTCGATCCTAAGGATGCTGATAAAGTATGCAAACTTCAGCGTTCCATTTATGGACTGAAGCAAGCATCTCGGAGTTGGAACCTTCGTTTTGATCAAGTGATCAAGAGCTTTGGATTTGTTCCAAATTGCTACGAAGCTTGCATCTACAAGAAAGTGAGTGGGAGCTCGGTGACGTTTCTGGTACTATATGTGGATGACATATTGATTATTGGAAATGACATCAACATGCTTAACGATGTGAAGAGTTATTTGAACAAGTGTTTTTCAATGAAAGACCTAGGTGAAGTTGCTTATATATTGGGCATCAAAATCTATAGAGATAGACAAAGACGCCTGATAGCTTTAAGCCAGAGTACATACCTAGACAAAGTTCTGAAAAGGTTCAGAATGGATAAGGCAAAGAAAGGTTCAGTGCCTATGTTGTCAGGTAAGATATTGAGCAAGGCTCAGTGTCCAGCTACGGTAAATGATAGGGAAACTATGAGCAAAGTGCCTTATGCCTCGGCCATAGGTTCCATCATGTATGCCATGCTGTGTACTAGACCGGATGTGTCCAATGCTCTTAGTTTGACGAGATATCAAAGTGATCGAGTGGAACCTTTGGACATCCGTGAAGAACATCCTAAAGTACTGAATAGGACTAAAGAAATGTTCTTAGTCTATGGGGATGATGAGCGACTTGTCGTAAAAGGTTACGTCGACGCTAGTTTTGACACCGACAAGGATGATTCCAAATCTCGACGGGATACGTTTATATTTTTAATGGAGGAGTCGGAGAAGCTGCAAGCAAAGCGTGATCGCGGGATCTACAGTGGAAGCGGAATACATGGCTGCTGCAGAAGAGTCAAGTGAAGGAGTTTGGATCAGAAACTTCATCACTGAGCTTGGCGTGGTTCCAAGTGCATTGGACCCACTGGATATATTGTGTGACAACACTTGCGCCATAGCACTTGCTAAGGAACCAAGATATCATCCAAAGACCAAGCACATCAACCGCAAGTTTCATATAATCCGAGATTATATAGCAGATGGAGATCTGAAGATCAGCAAAGTACATACAGATCTGAATGTCGCAGATCCATTGACTAAACCTCTTCCACGTGTAAAACATGATTAGCACCTCAGTGCCATGGGTGTGAGATTGTTGCCAAATGTAAACTAGATTATTGACTCTAGTGCAAGTGGGAGACTATTGGAATTATGCCCTAGAGGCAATAATAAAGATGTTATTATTATAATTCTTGTTCATGATAAAGTTTATATTCCATGCTAGAATTGTATTAAGCGGAAACTTTAATACTTGTGTGGTTTGTGAACAACACCGTGTCCCTAGTACGCCTCTGTCGACTAGCTCGTTGATCAATGATGGTTAAGGTTTCCTAACCATAGACATGAGTTGTCAATTGATAATGAGATCATATCATCGTGATGGACAGACCCAAACTTTATCATGAGCCTCATTGGAGAATGATATGATGGACAGACCCAAACTAAGAGAAGCAATTAGATCGTATCATCGTGTTCATCTTTGCGAAGCTTTTCCTATGTCAAATATTGTATTCCTTAGACCATGAGATAATACAACTCCCTGGTATAGGAAGAAAGCTTTGAGGTCATCAAATGTCATCCTATGAGAGGGTGATTATAAAGGTGTCTCTCAGGTGATCAGAAAGTGTCTGTTGGGTTGTATGTATCGAGTTGGAATTTGTCCCTCCCAAGTCGGAGAGATATACTTCGGGCCCACTCGGTAATCGATATCAACACCGCTTGCAAGCATGTGGTTAAGGAGTTAATCACAAAGTGATATCAAATTACGGAACGAGTAAAGTACTTGCTGTGAACGAGATTGAACTAGGTATGGCTGATGCAAGCGATCGAATCTCGGGCAAGTAAAATATCGCGAGGCGAAGGGAATATATATATGGGATTGATTGAATACTGGCATCATGGTTCATCCGATATGATCATCGATGAATGTGTGGGAGACAATATGGGTTTCCAGACCCCGCTGTTGATTATTGATAGAAGATCATATGCATATTCTCGAACCTGCAGGTCACACACTTAACGTGTCTCGGCTAGGATAGATTGGATAATTGGTTTATGAATTTTTTTGAGTCTCGGATGGGATCCGGGACATCACGAGAGGTTCGGAATGGTCGGAGAATAAGATTCATATAAGGCGGTGCATTTTGGAGTTGAATTGTTAGGGTTAATCGGTATTGTCTGGAAGCTTCTAGAACCTTCTGGAAGGGGACCAACGTGGCCCCACCTTCCGGGAGGGGGCATGGGCCTATGAGGGAGTGTCCTGGCCGCATTGGGCTAGGGGCACAAGGCCCCATAGGGCCCAGCCGATTCTATAGGGTTTAAATCGTTTAAACTAGGGATAGAATTTCTAGAAGGAGGGAGAGTCCTTGCCCCCCACTCCTCCCTTGGCATGGCCCAAGGCTTGGAGGAGGGCAGGGCTGCCCCCTCTATAAATAGAGGGCTGGTGCGCCCCCTCCCCCCTACACCTTGCCTCCAATCCTAGTTGCCTTGCTACCCTCCTCTCTCCCTCCCGACTGTTAGTAGGCGAAGCCCTGCTGCAGAAACTCTCCACCATATACACCACGCCGTCGTGTTGTATATCCCATCTATATCTCCACCATACTTGCTGGTCCGAGGAAGGAGGAGACGTCGAGGTGCTGCACGTGTGCATCTCACGGAGGCACCGCCACTTGTGGTGCTAGATCGGATCGGATCGCGAGGAGGAGAAGCGAGTACCGCACCAACGTGGCCCCACTAGTCGGAGGGGTGCGTGGGCCTACGATGGAGTGCCCTGTCCGCATTGGCCTAGGGGCACAAGGCCCCATAGGCCCAGCCTGCCAAATCCTAGGGAAACCTTCTAGAAGGAAGGGGAAACTTGCCCCCCACTCCAACCCTTGGGGGCGCCGCCCTAGGGCTTGGAGGAGGGGCCAAGGGGGGCGGCCAGCCCCCTATATATAGAGGGCAGGGGCGCAACCCTCCTTCCCCACTCCTCCAACCCTAGCCGCCATCCTTCTGCCCCTCCAACTCTCTCTCTCCCGACTGCACGTAGGCGAAGCCCTGCTGCAGAAACTCTCCACCATAGCACCACGCCGTCGTGTTGTAGATCCAATCTATCTCTCCACCCCACTTGTTGGACCGAGGAAGGAGGAGATGTCGCGGCACCGTACGTGTGCATATCTCGGAGGCGCCGCCACTTGCGGCGTTGGATCGGATCGGATCGTGAGGAGGAGAAGGCGAGTACGACTACACCAACCACGTTCTGTTGAACGTTTCCGCTGTGCGATTTTTTCAAGGGTATGAAGATCTCATCTATCCCTCTCGTTGATGCATCTCCTAGATTAGATCTTGGCTTTCCCGTTCGCATCCGTAGAATTTTTTTGATTTACTATGCTGCGAAACCATAAGGTTCCCAACCTTTAATAAGGTAGAGATCCCTGTGTTTACAATGCTAGTCCCTGGATCAATAGCTAGCATCCACGGTTAAGATGTAATATCAAGAAACAAAGGTCATAATACAACTTTATAACCAGGAATAAAATAATTTATTACATCTTACATAGCTCATTTGGCTATCACATTACAATGCAGCAGAATATAACAATAGCATGGGGTCCTTCATCTTCAAAGTGCCACAGGCAAACATGTTGGTTGTAGACTTGTAATCCTATTTCAACACACTTCACTAATTTCAAACAAACCTGCAACATAACAAGTTACAGCCACAAGGGTCAATACATTTGGATTGTATTGGCAAGTGATACTATGGTAGTATAGTGGAGTCTATCATCTATATGCATTTGGCTAAGTGGAGCTTACGCTTGCTTTGCTCAAAATAGATTTTCCTTATCATTTGAAAACACTAAGTTTTTGCTTGACAAAACCACCCAAGGCATCTCCCAATAGAAATTGGTGATCCTTCAACCCTTGTTCAACCACAAGATTTTAACTTAGAAATTGGGATGAGGAGATTCTTGATAGCTTACATGTCTTGATGCTCAAATTGTCCTTTACCAGGGACATGGCTAAGTACTTAGATTTTACACTCTATAGAGGTGGTGCACTTTCCCCACAAGACTTGGTTTCACCAAGACAAGATCTTTCAGAAGCCTTCCCTTAGACCAGAATGGACGCGCTCCAACCTATCAATCCCCTACCACCAACTGTCCATTTGGCTAAGTTATTGCAACCTATATGATCCAGACAGAGCCCATAATGCCAAGTGGCTGCACTTGAAGCTTCTCAACATTTGACATCTCAAATCTCTTTGTTCCTGGGTGGACATCCACAAGTGAGATACACAAGGTAAACCATAGAAATGGGCCTTGTGAACCACTCAACACAAACCATTCCTTCCATTCCACCCAGGTGATTCATTCACTTAGTTGTTTTATTAAACAAAACACAAGTCCTTGACTTAGAAATATTCCATAGTATGAATATATATTCCACCCTTGTTTTCTACTAGCTAAGCTAAGCATGATAGTAGTACGAATCTTAACTTAGGAAATTTCTACTAAGGTTTCATCTACTAGGATTTCCCATGGCATAGTTTATACTTAGCAAAATTCCTACTTAGAAATATCACTAATGCATAGTGAAAATAATGGGACTAAAGTATGAAGCATCACTTGCCTTTTTGGTAGAGAATATAAGTTCACTCCTTGATATTTCAATATTCACACTCTTCAAATCACTACAATTCAATCAAGCAAGCAATATTTCAATCTACCATTCCAGCAACATCACATAAAATAATAGAAACAAAACAATGCATGCAAGCATGCCAAACTTTGTTTTATTTACAAAAGTGGTTTATAATAGGTTATAAACATTCTAAAACACGTAGTGGTCATTTTATAAAGTGGCAAAACTATTTGCAAAAGATTTTACCTATAAACCATTTTCAAACCAAATCATTATTTTATGTGGTTGAAAATGCCTTTATCAAAGTAGCAATCTTTATTGGGTTTACCAAATACATTTTTAAATCATAAAATTTGGTGCTTGGTGTCAGAGAGTTTAAATCAAAACATTTCCCAAAGGTTTTCCTCCAAAAGCATTTTTAATAAACAAACATTATTTTTATATGACTAGAAATGGTTTAAATCAAAGATTTATTCTTTTGCTTCACCAAATATATTTTTGAAACCACCAATTGATTTCTATGGTTAGTAGGTTCAGAACAAACCATTTTCCAAAGATTTCATCTCAAAATTCATTTTAGAACAAATTTTATATTCTAAATATGCCTACACAAGTTTCTGCAAAAACAAACAATTTAACATAAACAATTTACTAAACAAAGTGCATGGTCAGAAAGTACTTGTATTGCTAAATCCATTGATATAAAATTTACAAAATTTGTACGTGTGGTTTGAAAGTTATGAATTATTCAAATTGGAACATCAAATGGATAAGTTTCTGGTTTTTAAAACAATCTCAGGCCATGCGCCGTGTTGCTATTGGTCGGTACCGCTTCGTGCGGATCGACATATGTCAGCCGTTGGATCTAAGTGACATCGCATGGCTGAGAGGCTCTCGTACCCCTTCGGTTAAATTCTATCGCGACGCTACGATCTAGATCCGACGGTTCTCAGCGCTTTGACTAGAAACAGGCGGCGCTGGCGGCGGCGTGTGGCGGCACGCGGTCAGACGGTGGCGGTGTCGACATTACAGGAAGCGATAGAGCGAAGGGAGATGCTCACCAGAATCGCGGGGTCGTGGAGTTGCTCGAGGTGGCCGCAGGATGGACAGGGGCGCACGGAGTTAGTTCGAATCGCTCGCCAGAGTTCGTGTCCATGTCGGGCTCGTCCTGTTGAAGACGATGTCGAAGGTACGGTGCACGCCAGAGAGAAAAGGAGGTGTCGTTAGATGCGCGGGGTCACGGCGAGCATGTGCGTGTGAAGGAGAGGGGTTAGGGCGGTGATTTTTACGGAGGCTTCACGGAGAGGTGGTGAGCACGGTGGTGCTCTGTCAATACGAAAGAGAGTGTCAGGCGTGCAGCGACTGGAGCTGCTGGGATGTGCGTCTGGTTCCTGTGAGCATGCTTGAGTGGTCGAGGAAACGAGGGGAGGCGAGGAGCTGCCGGAATTGCTCGGTGAGCTCGCCGGAGACAGTGGCGGTGTAGTGTGAAATTGAGTAGCACAGGGGCACTAGGGTGAAATCTTGAGGGAAAGCAGAGAGGAGGAGAGGCGGTTAAGAGGAGAGGTCACCGACGGGGTTACTCGGCGATGTCACAATTCACCCGGCATTCAAGCAGCGATAATGGCGGAGAGGGCGATCGTCAGCGGGTGAGGATGACTGTGAGGTGGCAGTGGGGTCGCGTGGCAGCGCGAGAGAGAAAAATGAAGTGGGGTCCACTGCTTAGTGACCTTGCGGGTTCTATTCTGAGTGAAAACGTTTCACTGCTTGAGGTGGCGGTGGGCTGATGGGCTTAGTAATTTGGGCTGGCTAGATCATTTTTTTTCCTTCTCCTGTTATTTTTCTGTTTTGATTTTGTTTTGTCTATTCAAACATATATTTGAATTCAAACCTCTCTCAAATTTTGTGTGGATTCATATACTGATAATAACACATTTCAAAGTCAAATTTAGAATAATTTATTTATTCTTTTTAGGGTCTATTAATAATTAAATAGATAGTCCATAGTCTTTAATTCAAATAGGTTTTAATTTATTTTAAAACTCTTTTTGAAATCTAAATAATATCAAAATCTTTTCAGTAGGTTTCATTTGAAAAACTAAAACACTTGGAAATCTTATTTAAAATAATTTAACAAGTTTTAGTGTTTATTTAAAATGGAAAAGCCTTTACTTTAATAAAAATGGATATTAATAAATCCTCATTATTTTATTTAAATAAACCTTTACTCTTTTTATCAAATAGTAATATTTTATTTCAAAAGCTAGGCCAAGATTTAATTTGGCTCTATAAAATAATCCTTATTTATATTTCTACCTTTGCTTTATAAAAACCATATCTTTTTATTTAAAGATCCAAAAATAGTGTTTCCAACTATTATAATTTTATTTATTATTTGTTTACCTTTTTAATTCCTTTGGGATTATTTTCTCACCATTTGGTATGGATTTCTAGATGGTTGCTTCATTAGCTTTAGAAATTACTTTTCCTTACCTTATTAAATTCATAGGATTTTATTCATGGCTCCAAAGTAAGTGAAACCAATTATATGGTTTTATAATATTTCTAATAATCATTCTTGATCAATTTGAAATGTTTTTTTGACCAATTTTTATATGGATCAAATCCATAGTCTTAGAGGTAACTTGAAAATGATTTTCTTCCATTAGGGTTTCGGTTTATTTCTCAAGTGTTAAAATTTCCAGATGCATTTATGAAGAATGCATTTCACTTGATTTGAGTTTAGTTGGATTCAAACATTAACCAAAGTTTGTTCAAGATGGGATTTTAAGTTTACATTTAGAAACAAAAAGTTTCTTTTCACCCTAAATTTCAGCAATTATTTATTCTGTTTATTTATTTTTCACATTACAAGATTTGGAAAATCTTGGGATGTGATAGAAACCCTTTAGTGGTATCAGAGCTAGATCTATGCGTAGATGTGTTTCACGAGTAGAACGCAACATGCTTATTGCGGGCGTTGATGTTTTCTGTTGCAAGCCTCTTGTTGTGTACTTCTTATGACATGGGATAGTAAGATCGAAGCGGTCCAGGCCAACTTTACGCGACCCTCGTTCGCGAGACCGGCTCCGCACTTGATGTGTGGCTTGTTCCACACATGCGGCTGGTGGATGCCAGTTTCTCTCACTATAGTTGTCATGGGATTTACACCGGATGTTGGCTACCATAATATCACCGTTGTGGCTTTCCGTAGGTAAGAATCGCTCTTAGCTTGTTACTCCCATAAGCCACGTAAAACATGCAAAAACAAAGTAGAGGCGTCTAACTTGTTTTTGCAGGGAGTGTTTCTGTGATATGGTATGGCCCAAGATATGATGTGTATGTTGTATGCAATGATCATGTTTTGTAATATTTCACGACTTGCATGTCGACGAGTACACAACCGGCAGGAGCCATATGGTTGTCTTTATAATTGTGTATGACCTGTGTGTCAACTTCTTATACGCCATGTAATAGCTTTACTTTATCGCTAAGGAGTTAGCAATAGTTATAGTTGATATTCGTGGTGGAGGCAATCATGGTGGAGTGATGGAGATCATGCTGGCACGCACAAGATGGAGATCATTGCGTGGAGATTGGCTATACCATGTCACATAAAATTATATGCATGTGATGTTTATCCTTTTATGTATCTTATTATGCTTAGATCGCGACGGTAGCATTATAAGATGATTCCTCACTTAAAGATCAAGATAAAATTGTGTTCTCCCCATGTATGCACCGTTGCGAAAGTTCGTCGTGTTCAAGCACCTCATGATGATCGGGTGCTATAAACTCTACTTTCACATACAACAGGTGCAAGCCAGTTTTGCACACGCGGAAATACTTGGGTTTGACTTGACGAGCCTAGCATGTACATACATGGCCTCGGAACACACGAACCGAAAGGTTAAGCATGAGTCATATGAATGATATGATCGACACTTTGTTGTCCACCATTGAAACCACATCTCTTCTCATGAAGATCGGATTAGGTGTGGTGAATTTGGATCATGTTCACTAAACAACTTGAGGGATGTTGAATTTAGTGGGAGTTCATATAGTAATTTGATTAAGTTGAACTAGTTATCATGAACATAGTCTAAATTGTAATTGCAAATTTTGTAGATCAAATGGCTAAGTCCAACTTCAACTTCAACGTTTTTGCTGAGAAAGAAAAGCTTAAGAACAATGGGTCTAACTTCACCAACTGGTTCCACAATCTGAGAATCATTCTCGCTGGCAGACAAAAGGACTATGTCCTTGAGAAAGCGCTAGGTGACGCCCCTGCTATAGATGCGTCGGCTGATGAAAAAGTTGTTTATCAGTCGCGCAAAGATGATTATGGTGTGATTAAGAGCACCATGTTGTTTGATATGGAATTGGACCTTCAAAATCATTTTGAGGAGTTCGCCGGGCCCTTTGAGATTCTTGAGGAACTGAAAACCATGTTTCAGACTCAGGACCGTTCTGAGACATATGAGATCTCTGAGAAATTCTTTAACTGCAAGATGGAGGAAGGGAGTTCCGTTAGTGAGCACGCCATTAAGATGTCGGGCTACACTCAATGTCTTGAGCAACTGGACTGCAAGATTCCAGAAGATCTCAAGATTCACAGAGTTCCGCAATCACTCCCTCCTAGCTACAAAGGTTTCGTAGTTACTCACAATCAGATTGGTTCCACTATTACGATCACTAAGCTCTTCGCTAAGCTGAAAGCTGTGGAGGTGGATATCAAGAAAGATAATCATGTTTTGATGGTCAACAAGCCCCCTAGCTTTAAGAAAGGTAAGGGTGCAAAGAAGTCCTTCAAGAAAGGCAGCGGCAAGCGCGTTGCCACCGCTGAGAAGAAGCTCAAATCTGGACCTAAGCCGGACACTTAGTGATTCTATTGCAAGGACAAGGGTCACTGGAAGCGCAACTGTCTGAACTACACGCATGAAGAAACTCCATTCTGATGGACTTTTGGAGTCTCTTGATTTTGAATCATTTGACACGTGCGAGCCGTTCCTCATGGGCAAGATGATCAAAACCCCGTCCTCCGGTATAATGGAGCGAGCAACGGACTTGTTGGAAATCATACATACCGATGTGTGCGGACCAATGAGTGTTTCGACGCGCGGTGGATATCGCTATTTTCTCACTTTTACTGATGACTTAAGTAGATATGGGTATATCTATTTAATGAAACATAAATCTGAAACGTTTGAAAAGTTCAAAGAATTTCAGAACAAAGTGGAAAACCATCGTAACAGGAATATTAAATTTCTACGATCCGATCGTGGAGGTGAATATTTGAGTTATGATTTTCTCACGCATCATAAAGCAAGCGGAATTGTCTCGCAACTCACGCCACCCGGGACACCACAGCGCAATGGTGTGTCTGAACACCGGAGTCGGACTCTATTAGATATGGTGCGATCAATGATGTCTCTTACAGATTTGCCGTTATCATTTTGGGGTTATGCATTAGAAACCGCTGCATTCACTTTAAAGAGGGCACCATCTAAATCCGTTGAGACGACACCGTATGAACTATGGTTTGGTGCTAACCTAAGTTGTCGTTTCTTAAAGTTTGGGGATGCGAAGATTACGTCAAGAAGTTGATGCCGGACAAGCTCGAACCCAAAGCGGAGAAATGCGTCTTCATAGGATACCCTAAGGAAACGATTGGGTATACCTTCTACCACAGATCCGAAGGCAAAGTGTTTGTTGCAAAGAACGGATCCTTTCTTGAGAAGGAGTTTCTCTCGAAAGAAGTGAGTGGGAGGAAGGTAGAGCTAGACGAGGTTATTGAACCTTCTCTCGAGTTGGAGAGTAGCGCAGCACCTGAAATTGTTCCAGTGCCGTCTGCACCAACAAGAGAGCAAGCTAATGACGAGGATCATGAAACTTTGGACGATGCTACTGCTGAACATCGCGGGTCGACAAGGTCACGTGCCCCTCCTGAGTGGTACGGCAACCCTGTCTTAACTGTCTTGTTAGTAGACAATAGTGAACCTGCGAACTATGAGGAAGCAATGATGAGCCCAGACTCTGAGAAATGGCTAGAGGCCATGAAATCCGAATTGGGATCCATGAGCGAAAACCAAGTATGGACTTTGGTGGACCCTCCTAGCGACCGAAAGGCCGTTGAGTGCAAATGGATTTTCAAGAAGAAAACGGACGCAGATGGTAATGTTACTGTCTATAAAGCTCGACTTGTCGCGAAAGGTTTTCGACAAGTTCAAGGTGTTGACTACGATGAGACTTTCTCTCCCGTAGCGATGTTCAAGTCCATTCAGATTTTATTAGCAATTGCTGCATTTCATGATTATAAAATATGGGAGATGGATGTCAAAACTGCGTTCCTCAATGGCAAAATTGATGAAGAGTTGTATATGATGCAGCCCGAAGGTTTTGTCGATCCTAAGGATGCTAATAAGGTGTGAAAACTTCAGCGTTCCATTTATGGACTGAAGCAAGCATCTCGGAGTTGGAACCTTCATTTTGATCAAGTGATCAAGAGCTTTGGATTTGTTCCAAATTGCTACGAAGCTTGTATCTACAAGAAAGTGAGTGGGAGCTCAGTGACATTTCTAGTACTATATGTGGATGACATATTGATTATTGTAAATGACATTGGTATGCTTAACGATGTGAAGAGTTATTTGAATAAATGTTTTTCAATGAAATACCTAGGAGAAGCTGCTTATATATTAGGCATCAAAATCTATAGAGATAGACAAAGACGCCTAATAGCTTTAAGCCAAAGTACATACCTAGACAAAGTTCTGAAAAGGTTCAGAATGGATAAGGCAAAGAAAGGTTTAGTGCCCATGTTGTCAGGTAAGATATTGAGCAAGGCTCAGTGTCCAGCTACGGAAACGATAGAGAAACCATGAGCAAAGTGCCATATGCCTCGGCCATAGGTTCTATCATGTATGTCATGTTGTGTACTAGACCGGATGTGTCCAATGCTCTTATTTTGACGAGCAGATACCAAAGTGATCCAGGAGTGGAACACTGGACAGCCGTAAAGAACATCCTAAAGTATTTAAATAGGACTAAAGAAATGTTCTTGGTCTATGGAGGTGATGAGCAGCTCGTCGTAAAAGGTTACGTCGATGCTAGTTTCGACACCGACCCGGATGATTCTAAATCTCAGAAAGGATACGTTTATATTTTGAATGGAGGAGCTGTGAGATGGAGAAGCTACAAGCAAAGCGTGATCGCGGGATCTACAGTAGAATCGGAATACATGGCTGCTGCAGAAGCGCCAAGTGAAGTAGTTTGGATCCGGAACTTCATTACTGAGCTTGGTGTGGTTCCAAGTGCATTGGCCCCACTGGAAATATTATGTGACAACACTAGCGCCATAGCATTGGCTAAGGAACGAAGATATCATCCAAAGACCAAGCACACCAACCGCCGGTTTCATATAATTCGATATTATATAATAGATGGAGATCTGAAGATTAGCAAAGTACATACGGAATGTCGCAGATCCATTGACTAAACCTCTTCCACGAGCAAAACATGATCAGCACCTTAATGCATGGGTGTTAGATTGTTGCCATATGTAAACTATATTATTGACTCTAGTGCAAGTGGGAGACTGTTGGAATTATGCCCTAGAGGCAATAATAAAGATGTTATTGTTATAATTCTTGTTCATGATAAAGTTTATATTCCATGCTAGAATTGTATTAAACGGAAACTTTGATACTTGTGTGGTTTATGAACAACACCGTGTCCCTAGTATGCCTCTATGGACTAGCTCATTGATTAATGATGGTTAAGGTTTCCTAACCATAGACATGAGTTTTCGATTAATAATGAGATCATGTCATTGGGAGAATGATATGATGGACATACCCAAATCAAGCAGAGCAATTAGATCGTGTCATCGTGTTCATCTTTGCGAAGCTTTTTCTATGTCAAATATTGTATTCCTTAGACCATGAGATAATGCAACTCCCTAGTATCGGAAGAAAGCTTTGAGGTCATCAAACGTCATCCTATGAGAGGGTGATCATAAAGGTGTCTCTCAGGTGATCGGAAAGTACTTGTTGGGTTGTATGTATCGAGATGGGATTTGTCCCTCCCAAGTCGGAGAGATATACTTCGGGCCCACTCGGTAATCGATATCAACACCGCTTGCAAGCACGTGGTTAAGGAGTTAATCACAAAGTGATATAGGATTACGGAACGAGTAAAGTACTTGCTGTGAACGAGATTGAACTAGGTATGTAGATACCAACGATCGAATCTCGGGCAAGTAAAATATCGTGTGACGAAAGGAATATAAATATGGGATTAATTGAATCCTAACATCGTGGTTCATCCGATATGATCATCGATGAATATGTGGGAGTCAATATGGGTTTCCAGTTCCCACTGTTGATTATTGATAGAAGATCATGTCTGCATATTCTCGAACACGTAGGGTCACACACTTAACGTGCCTCGACGCTAGGATAGAATGGATAATTGGTTTATGAGTTTTTGTTCGAAGTCTCGGATGAGATCCAGGACATCATGAGAGGTTCCGAAATGTTCCGGAGAATAAGATTCATATAAAGGAAAGCAGTTTTTGGATTTCGGAATTGTTTCGGAATGTTCGGTATTATACCGGAAGGTTCTAGAAGCTTCCGGAGTGGGACTAACGTGGCCCCACTTGTCGGAGGGGTGTGTGGGCCTACGAGGGAATGCCCTGTCCGCATTGGGCCAGGGGCACAAGGCCCCATAGGCCCAGCCTGCCAAACCCTAGGGAAAACTGTAGGGAAACCTTCTAGAAGGAAGGGGAAACTTGCCCCCCACTCCAACCCTTGGGGCCGCCGCCCTAGGGCTTGGAGGAGGGGACAAGGGGGCCGGCCAGCCCCCTATATATAGAGGGCAGGGGCGCAGACCTCCTTCCCCACTCCTCCAACCCTAGCCGCCATCCTGCTGCCCCTCCAAGTCTCTCTCTCTCCCGACTGCACGTAGGCGAAGACCTGCTGCAGAAACTCTCCACCATAGCACCACGCCGTCGTGTTGTAGATCCAATCTATCTCTCCACCCCACTTGCTGGACCGAGGAAGGAGGAGATGTCGCGGAACCGTACATGTGCATATCTCGGAGGCGCCGCCACTTGCGGCGTTGGATCAGATTGGATCGCGAGGAGGAGAAGGCGAGTACGACTACACCAACCACGTTCTGTTGAACGTTTCCGCTGTGCGATTTCTTCAAGGGTATGAAGATCTCATCTATCCCTCTCGTTGATTGCATCTCCTAGATTAGATCTTGGTTTTCCCGTTCGCATCCGTAGATTTTTTTTGATTTACTATGTTGCGAAACCCTTCACCTAGGTCGTAGGCAATGCAAGTTTTCATAAACATTTCTTCAAAGGTTGCTTTTATTCTGAAAATCTATGTCCATCATCCTTCACGGGTTTACCAGAACCTTCATGGGGTTCATTTCCCGCCGCGTTCACAGCTCCTTCCCGAAACAGGGAGTAACAAGTTACAGTTCTTACACTCTGAAGAGGTGCGTTACTTTACCCATAAGAGATCAACTCTTTGTTGCACAACCGGGCAGCTTATTCCCATCCACAATTCCATGATGTGGGGCCCAGAAGATGATCCAATCCAATCACTGCCCCCTTCGCGACCCCGCATGCCTCCTTGGTGTACACCATGCCCACATAATCAATTACGACTAATGTTTAAAGAAGCAATATGCTTTTATGCATAAGTAGTGTGATTCACGTTCTAAGTGCAAATCCCGGGAATAACATTGTTCTAGGGTTTCGATTCCGAAAATGGTTACTTTGGAATGTGTGGTCCTTTCAGATAAGTTTCATCGTTGTACTTTTATCAGAGTTTATGAGTGGTTGTAAACAACATATATGTATGAGTAAAGTATACATACTTATGATATACTAGTTAGAATTACTTATACAAGGTTTCTTATTTAAAGTGGCAAAAAGGATATCCTTCGAAGAAAAGGTTTCTTTTCTAAGTTCTAAACAAACTTTGTGATTAGTTAGTGGTGGTTGATGTCATTTGTTCGCTCAAATGGTTTCACTTGAGTTGCTTTATAGTTTAACTACTTCAGACCAAAGTTAACTATAAAACATATAATAATGCCTATAGTGTTATATTAAAATTTTGTAAACTAAAGTTAACTTTAAAGTATAAATAGTTTTGAAAGTATCATACTTATACATTGGTATCTTGTATATCTGAAATGTGTTCTTTAAGTTACTTAAGAATGTTTGTTCTGTTACTTGAGTAATGGTTTCTTGATGTAAGTTGTAACACCCTCAGAATCGGGCCTATGCAAGTTTGGGCAAAATTCACCAAACCCGCATAGAAACGATTCAAAGGTGCCCACCAGGCACTTTCGTGCGGGTGGAAAACGAAGTAATAACATTACACAACAGTCCTCGATGGGACCTGAGCAGATATATATAACAATGACTCAAAGAGTCAAGAATACAGATAAAGTATACAAAGATCCAAATCACCTTGAAAGCGATAGGCGTCCGCTACGGACAAGATGCAAATGGGGCTAAGAGCCACGAAGAATAACCAATGGCGTCCATAACCCCGAGGCCAAGCCGGAAGGTAACCCGCTAACGACGTCGATCTCAAAACTGCTTAAACAAAAGGGTGCCGACAAAGGCAAAGGAAAAGAAGGAGCGTCGATCGAGGCGATTACGGCGAGGCTAGAATTCGGCGGTCCTCGCCTACATAGGTATGGTGTACTTTGCGGCAGCGGCAGCATGCACTAAACAACCTATAGAGACTCGATACAACCGGCGGTTATCAGAGAGGGGTGAGAATGACCTATTCGGATCCAACCTGAAGCTAACACCAAACAAACCCATCCTGGTGTTTCCCCCTCGAGACCAGACGAGGAAGTCAACCGAGGAACTCACACGGTTGGCAGTTTTACTTATTCAGTTATAGTTGCGGCACATTACTAGTCAGGTTTAGAGAATCGTCCTGATAAAGTAAGCAGTGGGCACTTTTAATTCACCATTCCGTTATAGTTGCAACAATTACTAATCAGATACAGATAGCATGAGATAAACCCAAAAACCCAGCAGTTGTTGGTACTTTTATTCAGCCAATTCGTTGTAGTTGCAATACTTACTAGTCAGATACATTTGTCGCAAGCGACAACCAAACAAGCAATTGTGGGCAGGATTATTAGCCATTCCGTTATAGTGAAGCTGATTACTAGTCATTATAAGTCAAATTTATAACAATAAACTTTAGTTATGCTTGTCTATGATCGAGATACTGTGCTCCAAGTCGTCCATATCCGCGGACACGGCTTTCAGAAAGTTTTACGGCGGTGCACCAATAGCAACACACTCGATCAACCTCGGAAAAACCAAATCAAAACCCAACGAGGCTTTCACGTTGAACAATCACGATTCGAAATATTTCAGGGGCCACCTTTGAGTAGAACCATAGCGGGTAGGCAAGCTCGAGGCGGCCTCAAGGTTCATGTAATGGGCGAGCGGGAACCCGAAAGTGTGGCTGGGCTTGTCGATCTGCGTAAACACTCCGCATACCTAAGCGATGCAGTGTGCTCCTCGCACAATCGTAAATAAAGCAGTAAAGCATGGCATAAGTACAGGATCGTAATAAAACCTCAAACTAGTTTGTGGCCCCAATAAATAAGAATGAATCAAGCTCTGGCTCAGGGGGGTCCCATATACCTCCCGGATGTGGATAGCGCGCAAAATCAAGGAACAGGTATCAAGTACTCGGGGTCTTACGGGACACAAGTGGGCGTTCGGAAAACCAAATATTATCTATCACCCACCGATGCCTCTGCTTATTCCATTTTAGTTATTAAACAGAAAGTAAAGTGACGATAAGTAAAACTAGAATCATCTCCAACGTCAACATGCGGCAATACATCAGCAACTGTGGCATGTGGCGACACACATCAGCACTTGAGCAAGCAACTACGACGCGCAAGTCCAACTGTCTACCAAACAACAGGTAATAGGATGTGTCCAAGGCAATATGGGGCTGCACGGTATATCACGGTGCGAAACTAAAGCATCAAATACGAGATAGCAATAGATCAACAGGAGGGAAGTAAATACTATAAAAGTAAGATAGGTAGAAAGGGAGATGCTGCTTTGAAAACATTGTCGAAGGGTTCAACCAAGATCGGTGACTCACATCAACTCAACGGCCTTATCCGCGAAGAAGCAAATCGCTAAAAGAAACACCGGATGCACGATTTAATAAAACGGCAGAAGGTCGGCATGATGCATGTATGATGGATGACATGGCAAAAGGTGCGGTGCAATTAGGTCATATTAAGCGGAACCGGGGTCCCGACAATTAGTTAAATGGTTCAAGTTATTTAGCTACCCCGCAATTTAGTTGTTGTTATAACAAGGTAAGATTAGATACCGGTTCGCTACACAAGTTTAAATGAGGCCGATATGAGACTAGATTTGCCCGCATATGGGCCCCATATTTAATTATTAGGTGAATCGGCATAAGGCCCCCAAACCATATGTTTATGCATGCAAGTATGGCAATTAAATATGCATCAAGTTGATATCATTTATAAAATAGGGTATCGAGGAAAAGGTCACACATTAGGGTTCGGCGATCTTGGGGGTTCCGGGGTTCGGGGTCGGTCTCGGGGTTTGACGGTTCGGGCTCGGCGGGATCGTTCTCAGGTTCCGGGATCGTTCTCTCGTTCTCGGTAGCGGGGCAGATCTTGCGTTCCGGGAAGAAGGGCTTGGTTCGGTGTCGGGGCGCATCGGATCTTCCGGGCCGCTGCCGTTCTTGTCGTCGCGACGGTCTTGTCGGGTTCTCGAGTCGGGTCGGTCTTGTCGTCGGGGTGAAGAACTTGGTGTCCGGGCGGAGTGCTTGGCGTCCACAGGTTCCGATAGGAGATCTTGGCGTTCATGTCGGTCTTCGGATCGGGCTTGAGGGGGTCTTGGGGTCCGTGAAGAAGTCCTTGCGGGTTTCTCCTTATGCACCGGTGGCGAACTTGGGGAACGGCGCCAGGGTCCGCGGGATCCGGGGTGAAGTACTCGGCGTCTCCGTGTCGTGGTTCTTGTCGGGGTCCTCGGCCTCGGGCGTCGGGCGTCGGTAGAACTTAGCGATTCCATGAGGGAGGCCTTGGTGCTTGATCTTGTGTCGATCCCGGGTTCGCAAGTGGCCTTGAGATCGGGGTCTTGGTTCCATGGGAAGAACGTGTGCGGTCGTCGAACGCCGGGGACAAGCGCTAGGGTTCGTGTGGCGATCATGTTTTCCATGAGGAAGAGCTCGGGGTTCGTCTTTGCTTGTCGATGGCCTCATGAAGATCTTGGCGACGGAGGCGGGCGGCCGGGCTCGGATCAGGGCGACATCGGGCGGTGCGCGAGCACGTGGACAGCAGCTTTGTAGGTGTGCAGGTCGGCGAGGGCGCCGCGCTCGGCGAGAGAGAAACCCGGCGGCGGGGGCAGCGGCCCGGCGGCAGGGCGGAGCGGTGTGCGGCGCTCGGCCTCGGCGGGCGGCGCGGGGCAGACCGGCTCGGGACCCGCAGCGGGCGGGCGGCGAGGCGCCGGCGAGGGCTCGGGGCAGCGCCACGGTGGAGGCGGAGGAGGCGGCCGACGCCGGGAGGAGGGCCGGACTCGAGAGAGGACCGGGCGGGCGGTCGCCGGTGCAGTGGGCGCGGTGTGGCGGTTGCTCGCTTGTGAGCGCCTGGGCGGCGGATCTGTGGCTGGCGGAGGAGGGCCTTGCCATGAGGCGCTGGCGGCGCGAGATGGGCGGCATGAGAGGAGGCGGCAGCCTTCTGTGAGGAAGGCAGCCAGGCGAGCTTCAGCGGAGAAGCGGCTTCGCTGGAGCAGGCCGAGCACGAGTGGAAGCGGCGTCAGCGGTGGGAAGCAGATCTGTTGGAGGAAGAGGGGAGGCGGCGGAGCTTAGCGGCCAGGCCTTGGAGCGAGGCGAGCGTAGGCGGAGGAGCACGAGGAGGGAGGAGGCCGCGGAGGCAGCGTGCGTGCTGGGAGGAGGAAGGAGACTCGGGAAGAAGCACAGGAGGCAGAGGCGTGGGGCCCAGAGGTGGGGCCCGCGTGGTGTGACTGACGGTGTGGGGGTCTGGTGGCGGTGGGTGAGATTGGGGCAGGCGTGTGGGTCAAGGGGGGGTCAGCGGTTGGTGGGGCTGGGTGTGTTTGGGTTGAGTGGGGGTGAGTGTTGGGGTGTGCTTAGCACAGGTGGAGTGTTGGGGCTGATGTGGCATGCAGGGAGTGGGTGAGGGAGAGGGGAGAGGTGAGGTGGAGAGATTTGATTGGAGGGAGTGAGGTGGAGGGGAGAGTTGGGTAGGAAGATGGGTAGGTTTAGGAATTAGAGGGCTGGCCTATCTGGACCGATTTAAAATCTGGGGCGGTCGTTCGGGTCGGGTTGGCCCGTTCGACTGCCCCTACCAAAATAATTATAAATTTTATTTGTTTTAAACGGGCCGTATGCACTCCGATAGCGGCCAAACAAAATAATTCCGGAGACCCGGTGTTTGACATTTGAATAGAGATGGGGCGTTTGGAAAACAAAACGGGGTTTTCGAAAATAGTTTTGGCAAACAATGCATGATGATGACGATGCAATGCACAAATTCAACGCGATTTTCTAGTAGTGGTTTTGCGGGATGCCACATAAGTATGGAGTAATATCATTTATCTTTTATACACAAGTGAGTATAGTTTATGAACCCAACATAGTGTTACTTAACTACTTATGGATTTATATTGTGTTGTAGTAGTTTTTGTAATTTGGTGATTAATATGGTTTAGAAAATATTTGATTATTCATAAGTTGTTCTTTAAGGATTTTATTATTAGTGGAATTATTTTTAGAGATAATCTTCATTTAAGGTTGTGGATTCTTCTAAAATAAAAACATTTATAATGTTTTAAACCTTATGGCATTAGATTATTAATATTTAATACTAATGATATTTATTAAACTTATTTAAATCATTTTAGGAATATTAATAAATTTTATTTATTTTTATATGAATTATTAATGAAGTAAATAAGTTTAAATTTGAGTTATTAAAATATTTAATTTTCTTATTTACCTCAAAAGGAGATTATTAGATTTTGAACATGTAAATAATATTTTTGTGATCATTTTGGTATATCATATTTATTTTTGTGATTTATAAACAATAAGATATGATTTTTATAATTCTTATTACTTTTATAATTATTTAATAAATAATAATATTTAATTAAGTGAAATAATAATACATGATTATAGTTTTAAATTAGAATTCTTATTTTTCTAAGATTTTTGGTATTTTTTTACCATTATTAATATTTATTATTATAAAAATATGAATTATGAAAGTTTTATTACTTATAAACTTTTATTAAATAATATTTATTTAAATAATCATCATAATAATATTTGCTAATAGTTTTAAGTTGTAAATTTTATTTTTCTGAAAAATTTCATATATTATACATATTTTTTCTGAATTATCAATCAAAAGTTATTAATTAAACAAGATTTAATCATGTATTAATTTCTGGAATAATATTAATTGGATTATAACATTTTATTTAACTCTTAACAGAAAATACTTTTTATACCACGTCCAGAGCTAGCCCCAGTCACTGACTAGTGGGTCATTGTCCACCTCAGCTCTCAGGTCTTTAGAAATGCTTTTGCTACTGACCTCCTCTCTACTCACTGTCGATGACATGTGGGCCCTGGGCCATGTCATCCACCACGCGAGGCAAAGACTAGTCAAACGACTGACGTGGCTCGATCATGAGGTAAGCATGATGTCAGCACCACCACCGCCGTCAGTGAGTGGTCACCGGCGACGATCTACGGCATCCTAGCAAACGAGATGGACCTATTTAGAATCAGCGCGACCTACGGAACCTAATAGTGGCAACGCCGCTCGGAAATGGTCCTCGGAGCCTCAGCTCCGACGAGCTCCGGCGGTGGCTTATGGTGAAACGGCGATTTACAACGAGATCAAACGATTAAAGGATGCTGTAAGATTCAGGAACTCACTCTGATGATGATTGAGTGGTTGGCGAGGACAGGCACGGCCGGAATCGAGCTTCCCGGCGAGGATTCTGACGAACTGCCACGAAGGAAAACGACCAAATTCACCCGCTCCAGTGCTCCCCTTGATGCAAGCTTCTACCTAGAGGATCTACGAAGGATGGCGCTTCTCCATGACGGCTAAGAATGGTGTGGGGTGACGTGGTTCGATGGCGAGAGATGGCTCCGGTGGGCTAGGGTTTTGGTCTCGTTCGTATCTGAGAGGATAAGGAGGGATTGGAGATAGGGATTGAGGCGATGCGTCGTGGTGGCCTTCTTATCTCCTCCTGGCAGCGGCGGCGAGTATCTTGGTACAATGGCGATGGCGACATCGGCGATGTGAGCTCACTTGGTGCTGTGTGCGTGGTGACGATGACCGTTTTGCGGATAACCCCCTGGCGATTTATTTAGCTCAACCCGCGGTCCTCTACTGACCCCACTTGTCAGTCTCAGATGGAAAAGGACAGGGCCGGTTACTGGGCCGTTATGGGCTGCACATAGGCGTTAGATAGGTGTAGAGTGTTGGGCTGCGACCAGGCTTGGTTTTTATTTGTTTTATCCTTTTCCTATTTTCTATTTTCTTATTCAGATTTGAATTTGATTTGTATTTTGAACCTTTCTTTATATAATTTGTTTGCTGGACATTTACAATAATATTTAGATATATTTGGTAACCTTTGTGAACTTTTATTATGCCTTTTTTCATTTACTTAATAAGAACTCCTTTTTAATAATTGGAAGAAACTTCTCCTTATTTTTTTCTCTTCTATTTTTAATTAGGAATTTCTTGAATGATATATTCTTATCTGTTTATAACTCAACTTTTTATGAGCTTATAGTTTGAATGGAAACTTGAGATATATGTATAATGATTCTATACCATTCTTTGATGCATGAAATATAAAGACATTGATATGATGATTATTACTCCCATTAAGTTGGAAAATAGCAATGTATATGATAAACAAAGAAGTTTAGGGTTTTGAATTATGAGTACTACCCTTGGCTTTAGGGTTTTGTATAAGCTTAAATTCCTTTTAAGAGTTAAGATTTAGTGGCTGAGCATATTGCCTTATGTATATAGTCTTTGATGAAATCTTCCTTTTTAATAGGAAGTTGTAATTAGAGTATTTTATAGAAGTAAGTATACTTAAGCACATATAGTTAGGATGTTTGGAATTAACAAAGATGTGCTTATGTAATTTGTTATAGGAAAATATTTCTATAAAGTGTTATAAGCATCAGGTGATGGATCAACAATATGAGATGGATACTATGTTTGATTTGAGATTTAGAGTTGATTGTTTACCAAGATTAAATATGAAAATGATTTATAACATATAATTATATTTCACAATCTTGGATCTCTAGTTAAGGAATTCCTTTCCTAGATAATATAATACTTCTTCCTATCCATCATCATGGTTAGTATGATGAGCTTACTTATTAAAATCTTCTTATTCACATATCATTCTTCTAAACTCATGGATAAATCCAATGAGTTTAATATAGAGGCACTTCATAGCTTTCTCATATCCTTGCTTGGTTGTATTTACTATTCTACTGTTGATAATCTTCCATCCAACAAGTAGTTCCTTCAAACTCTACTCCCAGTCTTCCTTAATCCTCCATCACTAATATTTCTCTAAAGTAAACTATCCTTAAAGATGAATAACACCACTTTTATGACTCTATGCTACACTAGCTTTATTTGAATAACACCATCTTATAATTACTTAACCCTCATGACTTAGACTTCAATCCCTGAATTATATTTATGTGGTTTGCAAAGACTTCGCTAGGATCACTTATCTTTACTAAGATTCCAATCATGTTCTACCCACCAGTATTACCTATACTAGATATAAGCATTCCCTGTTGGTGGCCAAAACATTACCATCATAATACTTTAATCATTTATTACTGAAGTTCTTAGTTGGCTAAGAAGGGCTTTATCAATCCTACCTTTTATTGTCTGGAAATTATCTTCTTAGTATCTTGTATTGGATTAGGGTTATTAATGGACTATGCCCTCATTAGAAGACTTGAGTAGATGTTTTGATAAGATCAAATAATAGATCAAAGATTAATAGTTAAAGAAGTTGTGAATCAATGGGGAGTTATCCAACATTGATGAACAACAGATATTGAGGTAAGTTCCATAAAGATTGTATCGAAAGAAAGATATATATATATATATATATAGTGGATGATCTTGACTTAATCTCTTTCCAACTCCAACTCATCAAAAGAGTTTTTAAGGTTAGGTGTTACTATGATTCTCAGAATGTATGCAGATGGGATTTAAGATATAGTGGTTACATTCTTATTATTTGTTTTATAACCTTAACTTGGTACTTATGAATGATTATAATGAATACTATAATATGGTCACCTAATGATCAAATATAATTCACATTATATTAAGGTTTAACTTATGGTACATTTTGATATACCCTTAGATCAAATCTCTCTTACCCAAAAATGAGATTTTAACAAAGGTCTTATTGAAACTTACCGCATTCAACTTGATGATCTACTTCAATTCCATCAAGCTAAGAGAAGCTTCAATCACTTTGACAAGTTTTGTTTAAAAGCGCGAAAATTATTCGGATTTTCTATGCATGAATGCAATGCACACATCTGGGTTCAACTTATTTCTAGGCTCTAATGCTGGGATGTTACACCATAACACATCTCAATGTGTCACGGATATTCGGTGTCGGACTTGCTTTCGCTATGGTCACGTAAAGAAGGATTGTCTAAATTTCAAGAGTCACTTTGGTAAACGTTGGGTTCCAAAGAAAAAATGCATCTACCGGTTTGGACAAGGAGTCTAGTACAGACAAGGTTGAACAGTGCCTGGACTCTTCGGCTTCGATATCCTCTTTGTCCTCCTCGAGCATTGCCTCTGACTCTTTGCCTTTGCAAACAAACCCTACCTCAAATCTTCTGCCAAAGATCCTCCCGGCGACAATGGCGAACTTTCCGTTGGATCCAACTAGGTGGTTTCCTGAAGGGCATCAGATTATCGATGGTGGTCCGATAAGGCTTCCGAGGACATACTACACTCCCTCGGTGGTGCCGCCCTGCCGTCACGATCATATTTGCATTGCTGGGTTGATGCCAGCACTGCCGCCGCAACATGAAGCCTTCTGGAGGCAGCAGGTCAGGGATTTCATTGTTCATCAGTTGCATAGGGCTATTGAGGAAGTTCAGCCGTGTCCGTTTGGAGTTGGTCTGTTTGTGCTTCGTAGTCAGGCTGCAAGATCAGCTTTGATTGATCATCCTCCATTTCAGCTTCAGAATGGCACTTTTGTTCTTTTTTTAGCGCATGATGATAGGCAAAATCACAGAGCTAAAGCAGGGTTCAGTACTGGGTGGTTAATGTTTCTTGGCTTGCCTTTAGATTACAGGAACGATTATGACATTGCTAATGCAATTGGCACTTTTGGTAAATTTCTGCATTGGCACCAAGACCCCAATGTACTTGAAAGAACTCTGGTGTATGCCTCTTACCCAGCTATTACAAAGGTTCCTAGAGATGTTGTGTTTGGTAATTATGCTTCAGTTGGTGGAGTGAGGGAAGGATGGACTGCAGTCTGTTATATCCTGTCAACTCAATTTGCTGATGCCTTGCCCAATGATGAAGACCCAATGCCTCATGGTAACCTACATCCCATGCCTGGTCACATGCATATGAATTTTCACAACTTTGTTGGACCTCAGTACCCTGAAATTGGGTGGGATCATAATCATGAACAAGGGCCACATGACCAAGGTGGAAATATTCAGCCTAAAAATCAAGATTTGCCAGACAACATGCAGGATGAGGTGCAACATCAGAATCACGATAATGAAACACAGCAGTAACAAGAGGTGGAGGAAGTTGATGATTCCATTATCATTGATGGATCTGATGATTCAGGCGGTTCTTTTAACAATGACAATGTGATGGCACACAATCAACTCATAATCAATCATGTTAGGATTGCCCGTGTGGAAAGCATGCTTCTGCCTGCTTCATATGGCCCTGTGATCACACCCAGCATGTAGATGAATAAGTTACTGCAATTTATGATCCCTCACTACTGTAAGCAGGTTGCTCCTTCTTGCTTGTCATTTAATCAGGTTTGGAAAAAAAGAAATTGGACAACTGCCTTCAATAGCCAATGTGAGTTCTCTGTCTTCTGGGATCATGAGAAAGCTACTCACAGGATGAATATAAAGGTTAGATCGGTCAATAGAAGTTGTACCTCAGCAAACACCAATGAACAACAAGTTGTCCCTGTGGCCTTTAAAGCTTCCCCTCTCAGTGTTCCCAAGAGGAGTAGAAAGGCCTACACTGAACCCTCAACTAGAGTAACAAGAAGTGCTGCAAAGTCTAAAAAATCTGTGCATCTTAAGCCTCTTTTTGTGGGAAGGGATGATGCTCAAATTCAGAGTTACCTAGTGAGGAGGAGTGCAAGAGCTGTCAATAGAGATGCTGGTTTTAAAGTATGCATTACAGCTGAAACTCCAAGGCCGAAAAGAAGGCAAGGTCTGCCAAACCAATCCTGGAGTCAACAGAATTGTTCATACCAATTCATGTTCTCCAAAGGACAGGCAAGGAGTTAGAAATCCCACTTGAAGAGCTCTCACAGGAAAAGCTTATGGCTGATCCTTCCTCCAACAAGACCAAGAATGTTCCTAATGAAGAGTGATACTTTCACTTGCCAGCGTGGTCCAGGGTCTAAGTCTCTAATGTTTCATACTATTATGTCTCCTTGCAATGAACTTCTGGTGGTCATGTGGTCTTTTGGTGTGTTTTGGCAACATCAGCTATCTGGTTTTCATGATGTATCTTTATCTATGACAGTCTGCAACTATTGCCTAAAGTTGGTGCCTTGTCTTTGTTTCTGGTTTGTTGGGCATACCAGATGGATGTTTTTTACACAGTTTTTCCAATGGATAATTTCTCTACTATAAATCTTGATTGGTTGGTGCTATGTTGGAATGTCAGAGGTTTAAATGATAAAGATAAAATATTGGCTATGTATAACAAAAATTAATAAAAGTCATTGCTCAGTTGTTTGTCTTCAAGAGACAAAATGTGAAGATTTTGATCATTCCTTTATCAAAACATTCTGTCCAAGGCGGTTTGATCAGTTTGCTTTTGTTCCATCTGTTGGTGCCTCTGGTGGACTAATTGTGTTATGGAATAGCTCTTTATTTGTGGGTACTTTAATAGAAACCACAGACTCTGCAATAAAAATCAAGTTTTCTTCAACCCATAATTCAGATAACTGGACACTTGTAAATGTTTATGGGCCTTGTAGTGGTTTGAAGAGGGATTTGTTTCTGCAATGGCTATATGACCTCAATATCCCACACAATGAAGACCGGTTATTATTGGGGGGTTTTAACTTTATCAGATCACTGGATAATAGAAATAAGGATGGGGCTGATCTAAATGATATCTTCCTTTTCAACAGCATCATTAGTCATCTTGGTTTGTTAGAACTGCCTTTAAAGGGAAGAAATTTCACTTGGTCAAATAAGCAAGAGAATCCTTTGCTCGAACAATTGGATTGTTTTTTTACAACTCCTGGCTGGACCTTGAAATTCCCAAACACTTTGGTCAATGCTTTATCAAAATCAACTTCTGATCATGTACCTTGTGTGGTCAGTATTTCCACCACAATCCCAAGAGCAAAAAAATTCAGGTTTGAGAATATATGGATTGAACAGCCTGGTTTCTTTCAAGTAGTGGAACAAGCCTGGAAGCTACCTGTTAGGCAGGGACCTATTGCTAATATCATTACTGCAAAGTTCAAAAATCTCAGATATGCTTTGAATAGATGGGGGAAAAGATTGTCACACATTAAGGTCCTGATTGATAAATGCAACAAATGTATACTTGATTTGGATGCTATTGAGGATAAGAGGCCCCTAAGCAAACCTAAGTTCAATTTCAGAAATATTGTTAAATTACATCTCAAAAATCTGCTCAACACTCAGTCTATTTACTGGAAAAACAGATGCACAATTAGATGGGTCAAGTTTGGAGGGGAAAATACTAAATACTTACATTCTAAAGCAATTGAAAGATATAGGAACAATGTTATCAACCAAATTAAGGATGAAGATGGAAATATTTTGGTCCAACATAAGGAGAAGACAGAGGCTTTTTGGAGTTGCTATAAAAACAGAATGGGGGTTTCTTTCCCTACTGAATGCAGGGCTGATATATCTGTTTTTGTCTCAAAGGTGGATGGTCCAGATTGTCTTTCTGAGGAGTTTAGTACAGAGGAAATTGAAGATGTTGTTAAGTATATGAAAACTAATAAATCTCCAAGGCCTGATGGTTTTAATGGGATGTTTGTGAAGAAGTGCTGGCACATAATTAAAGATGACTTCATTAAGTTATGTCATGATTTTCACAAAGGCCAAACTCCTTTTGCAAGCATTAATGGTTCTTTCATTACCCTGGTCCCTAAGAAGAACTCTCCTGAGTCTGTCAATGATTTCAGGCCCATTTCCCTTACAAATACCTGTCTCAAGTTTTTAATAAAGTTGGTTGCAAACAGGTTACGGAAGCAAATTAAAAGGTGCATTCATGAGAACTAATATGGTTTTATTAAATGCAGAACAATACAAGATTGTTTGGGATGGACTTTTGAATACCTAAATCAATGCCATGCTTCAAAAAACAGACTGTGGTTATAAAATTGGATTTTGAAAAGTCCTTTAACACAATTGAACATGATGCAATAATTAGAATCTTGAAGTGCAAGGGTTTTGATGATGATATATATATATATATATATTGGCTCGGTTAAAGAAATTTTAGCATCTGGATCTTCATCTATTTTACTGAACGGTGTACCTGGCATAAATTTCATTTGTAAGCGTGGTGTTAGGCAAGGTGATCCTCTCTTACCACTTATATATGTTCTTGGGGGAGATTTGCTGCAGAGTTTTATTAACAAAGCTTTCAATGAAGGGAGGTTAATTGCACCAATCCCCAATAGAGGCACTAATGTTTTTCCTGTTGTGCAATATGCTGATGACACTATCATTATAATGCAAGCTGATTCACAACAATTACACACTCTCAGACACATTCTTGAAGAATACACTGCTTTCACTAGCCTTAAGGTTAATTATCATAAATCATCTTTGATACCCATAAATCTATCTCAGTAGGAGGCTACCTCTCTTGCTCTGGAAATTGGTTGTGTTACAGCAAAAATGCCTTTCACTTATCTTGGGTTAACCATGGGGATTACAAAACCAACAATCAAAGATCTCTCACCTCTGACTGACAGAGTTGAAAGAAGGCTGACAGCTTCAGCATCCTTTTTGTCTTATGGAGACAGGCTTGTTTTGGTGAATTCTGTGTTGTCCTCACTGCCTTTGCACTACATTAGTTCTATAAGTGTCCCAAAAGGAATAATTGAAGTCCTAAACAGAGCAAGAAGACATTGTCTATGGAGAAAGAGTAAGGATGATGCTAGTGTTCACTCTATGGCATCTTGGGAAATGATTAGTAAACCAAAGGACAAGGGTGGTTTAGGAATCATAAATCTTAAAATCCAAAATAAATGCCTGCTTATGAAACATCTACATAATTTCTACAATAAAGCTGATCTGCCTTGGGTGAAACTGGTCTGAAACACATATTATCATGACAGGGTGCCTCACACTGTTACTGTCTGTGGATCTTTCTGGTGGCGTAGTATCATGAGCTTGCATGAGGAGTATCTCTTAAATTCTAAATGTTCAGTGGGTTCTGGAGACACTGCCTTATTCTGGGTGGATAGCTGGAACAGCAATTCTTTCAACTCAACTTATCCACATTTATTCTCACATGTACTTGATAAAGATTGCTTTGTTAAGCAAGCAATATCAATTACTCAAATGTCTGAAGATTTTTACCTGCCATTATCTGCTGAAGCTAGTACTGAATTACAACATTTACAGTTGCAACTGTCTCAAGTCACTCTTCAACAAACAAAACATGATGAATGGAACAGTTTGAATTCAAAAAAAAGGGGATTTCTCTGTCAGTGATATGTACAAGAGATATTTCAATCATATATCAAATCATTTTCCATCACAGTGGATCTGGAGTAGTAAATGCACTTCCAAACATAAGTTTTTTGCATGGCTGATAATCCATGACCGCATCAATACTAAAGATATGCTGCTTAGAAGACATTGGAATGTTTCTAACAATCATAATTGTGTTCTTTGTCCTTGTCACATCCTGGAAGACTGGTCACATTTATTTTTTGAGTGCAACTTTAGTATGAGAATCTGGACTTACCTTCAGATTGACTGGGGTATAGGATCCGGACCAGAGATTTTGAAACATGCAAAACAGAAATTCAAAGGTCCATGTTTTATTGAGATTGCTATTCTGGCTTGTTGGAATATATGGAAGCAGAGAAATGACAAGATTTTCAAAGGAATCAGACCATCTTTCAGTTCATGGAAATCGGGATTTATCTGTGATGTTTCACTACTAAAATACAGAGTCAGAAAGAAGACCATCACAGATCTTAATTCATGGATTGCTACCTTATTATAAATTATGTATATTTTTCTTTCTCTTTTTTGTATATACTTTCTGTTTTAGTTTGGTAGCTTGTACATAAGACTTTCTGGTTTATTTTAATAAAGGGATGTGGGGGGTTCTCCTACAGTAAATATTCAAAAAAAAACTTAGCCATTAGCTGACCATATGTATAGTTAAGCTTCCAGATCCATGATAAGCTCTCAAAGGAAAGGGGACAGATGACCTTCCAGATCAATGGCATGCTCTCACATAAACATATAAACACGATACACAATTAAATCCAATACATATAGTTCAGTCAAAATCCAAGATATCTCTACAATGTTTATTCTTGAAGCGGCGCCCTTACTGGAGGAGTTATACATGACAGTATGTGCTTTACCAAAAGAGCCCCTTTTGCCACATTTTGGTTTAAATATTAGGTTTTGCAAGCTTTTCTGGCCTGATACATATATCTACTACTAGTATTTGACAATTTATTTTTACCTTTGTCCTACTGCTGGCATGCAGGTATGGGATCATGCATGTGTAATGGTAATGGATGAGGAAAGAAGGACTGTACAGCGAGAACAAGGCTGTAGAGTGGGAGTCGGTTGCAGCTGGTTTCCAACATCACAGTTTGGTCACACTCGTCATCTTTGGCTTTGAATCTGCAGATTACCTGGTGAATTATGTTAGACGCGTCATGGCAGCGGCGGTGAACCTTGAGGATATGTTCCTGTACAATAGGTTGGAGTGTGACAACTGCTCGGACACAAAGCCGGTCAGGTTCATGGACTAAAAAAAGATAGAGAATATCACTGAAGAAGAGAATCACCACAGGGATCGAGTCCTTTGTTGCCATAATCCACTCTCATTACAGGAATGGCCAGATGCGCCGACGGCCGTCCGCTACGCCGACGGCCAAACGTCGGGGCCATCGGCGTAGCACCGCATCAGGTCAGCCCAACAGGCCAGCCTTCGGCGTAGCCCAGCCGTCGGCGTAGTATGCACTACACCGACGGTCATTCTCGGCGTAGTATGCACATGCCGGCCAGCACGGATGGCGCGCTAACGGTGCCGTCGGTTAGGCCGACAGCGACCCTCAGCATAGCATACGCCGACGGCCACCCTCGGCGTACCAGCAAAGTACGCCGACGGTCACCCTCGGCGTAGCCTTATGTATTTTTCATTTATTTTGTATTTGTATCAATTATTTATATATATTTTTATTAATTGGATAATTTCATACCCTCTGAATAGCAGTCTACACGTCCACATGAAATGTCGTTGCGAATCTTCTCACACCCCGAGAAATTTCTATATGTTTGTAAGTGTTATTATCGCATGTGGTTCTCAATAGCACTCACCACGACCACATGAAGTGCTTGCATGTGTCCCCCCTCGCATGCATGCGCTCTAACCTAGAGGCGAAGGTTCCGTACCCGTATAAGGGGGGATTCTCCCCGTTTAGGTAAAACCGTGTAGGATAGTGCCCCAATTTGTGAACCAACATGGTTTTACATCACCCTATGACCTAAACAAACACAAAACAAGAGAGAGCTACGCCGGGCTACCCCTATCAGAGGAACGTCTAGGGGGGTAGACGATCCGAGTGTGCACAGAGATCAGGGTTTCGCCGGAGGAAGACCACGAGAACATCGGAATCAGACGAGAACTTGCATGTGTCCCTAGCATATGTGTGTGAGTGTGGTGAGAGGTTGGTATAGGTGCTTGCATGTGTCCCCCCTCGCATGCATGCGCTCTAACCTAGAGGCGAAGGTTCCGTACCTGTATAAGGGGGGAATCTCCCTGTTTAGGTGAAACCGGGTAGGATAGTGCTCCAACTTGTGAACCAACATGGTTTTACATCACCCTATTGAAGGGAATATGCCCGAGAGGCAATAATAAAGTGGTTATTATCGTATTCCTATTTATGATAAATGTTTATTTTGCATGCTATAATTGTATTAATACGGAAACGTTAATACATGTGTGTTTAATAAACAAAAGAAAGTTCCTAGTTATGCCTCTCTTATAAACTAGCTCGTTGATTAACAAGATGATCACAGGTTTCCTGATCATGGACATTGGATGTTGTTAATAACGAGGTCACAACATTAGTGTAATGGTGTGATGAACATTCATCCGAAGTATAGCATTACGATCAAAGTCATTGAGTTTATATTGCTATAACAACTTACGAAGTGATCCTAATCCTTAGACCATGAGATCATGTCAATCACTAACACCGGAAGAGTTTCTTGATAACATCAAACGTCACACCGTAACAGGGTGATTATAAAGATGGGTTCAGAACTACTAAAGTGTTATGTTGAGGCCCATGGATCGAGAGTGGAATTTGTTCATCCCGATGACGGATAGATATACTCTGGGCCCTCTCGGTGATATCACATTGATTAGCTTGCAAGCAAGTGATTTGATCACTAGAATGTTATATCACGGGAACGAGAAAAGAGTGCATGTCGAACGAGATCAAACTAGGTATGGAGATACCGATGATCGAATCTCGGACATGTAATATATCATGAAACAAAGGGATTAAGATACTAGCGTAAAGGTTAGACGATCACAAGAAAGTCATCGTTGAATGTGTGGAGTCGGTATGGGTCTCGGATCCCGCTCGATTATTGATCCGAGAGGGTCTCGATCATGTCCGCATTATTCGCGAACCGTAGGGTGACACACTTAAGAGACACCGACATCCATTTGGAGCAAAAGTTTCATGCCGAAAAGAAAAGGAAAGCAGGAATTTATTTCACTAGACACCAAAGCTGCTTTATTGAAATTGCTGAAACTGGTTATGCATGTGAAATGAAATACTAGCAAGGGTTTTATGTGAATGTTTGTTAATTAAAGTAATTAACAAAATTCTGAATAAATAAATAAAAGAGTTTTATTTAATGAGAGCTTGCATTAAATTTGGTGGAAATTTAATGCATGTGAGTGGATTTTGAGTGGAGGCTTTTTAATGGGAGTGGAGGCTTTTCATTTTGAGTGGGAGCTCCACCCACATGAATGTGGAAGAGGTGGGGCAGCCCATGGCTGGGCGCCACGCCCTTGGTGCCCCCTCTCCCTATAAAAGGCCCCCTCCTCCTCTCACATCACACCTCCTCGTGAAGGATCTCTCTCCCCCTCTAGAATTTATCCCCCATGGTCTCGGACTAGCGAGATACATGTTCCCGGTGGCTTTTCGGCAAGAAAGAGTTGTGCTTCCGCTGCATCGCTGGAGCGAGGAGGCGGAGGTTGCTCGGTGCCTCGAACGTGTGTGCGAGCACGGATGCGCTGCTGTTTATGCGGCGCTAGGACTTCCTCTCGATCTTGAGATCGGCAAGAGATCGTCTACATCAACACGAGTTTGGACTCGTTAAGCTTTGTCGGTCTTCAAGGGTATGTTCTCTACGGATATACATCCGCCCGTTGTTTGTATCTAGTAGATAGATCTTGGTACATAGTTGTTCCCATCGTAGGAAAATTTTTGTTTTCTATGCTGCGAACCCTACAGTGGTATCAGAGCCAGGTTCTATGCGTAGATGCTTTGCACGGGTAGTACACATATGAGTATGTGGGCGATGATGATCATTTTATTGCTTCTTAGTTGTACTTTGGATATTGGTGGCATAGTGGGATGAAGCGGCCCGGACAAACTTTACATGTCCTCGCACATGAGACCTGTTCCACGCTTGACATGCAACTAGTTTTGCATAAGTGGCTAGCGGGTGTCTGTCTCTCCTACTATAGTCAATATCTAATTTGCAACGAGTTGTCAACAATTTGGTTATCCTCGTTGTGGTTCATGTTCGTAGGTAAGAACGGTTCTATCTCGAAAGCCCTAAGCCACGTAAAACTTGCAATGGATAAATTAGAGGCGTCTAGTTTAGATTGTTGCTGGGCTAGTGTTATGATATGATGATGTTGTAAGTAGAAGTATGAGATGATACTCTTACAACATACATAACGTGTAAACTCCATAGACCTTGGATTTACACATAAAGGTATGATAGTGATCATACCACGGTGCACATGATAGAGATCATATGCGAGAGCCATATCATTCCACTAACAAACATGTGATGTTTGATAGCATCTTATATTGCTTGTTTGGCGTTTTATTAGCATAATAAGATGATCCCTCATTTAAATATCAAGATAAGAATGTGTTCTTCCTTTAGTATGCACCGATTATGTTCTCGCTCCAAGACATCACGTGATGATCGGGTGTTTGGATCCACGACCATATTTGGTGTAAGAGCGATTACACACGCAATACTAAGGTTCTTACTTGGCGAGCCTAGCATGTATGAGACATGGCCTGAACACGGACCGAAAGGTTAAGCATGAGTCATATAGTAGATATGATGCCCATTTGATGCTCGCCTTTGAAGCTATGCCGACTCACGTGATGATCGGACTTGGTGTAGTGGATTTGGTTCATGTAATCACCAAAAAGGCACGAGGGATGTCGTTTTTGAGTGGGAGTTCATTTCTAATTTGGATTAGTAGAACTCAATTTATCATAAATTAAATCAAAGTGAATTTGCATAATTTGTTGTAGTCATTGGCATTCGTTCACCACCATATGCATAGTTGTAATTGAGATAATAGAACTATAGAATTCTGGATATATACTTTACGAACTGGTATCGTATTGTGTTGAGTGTCAATCAAAGTTTAAAGTCCTATTGCAAACTTTCAGCAAATTCTATTTACTCCGTGAAATTTAATAATTGGTATTAAATCGAGAGTAACAATTCCAGTGTTAGTATCTTAAGTATCATGTTTGCCTCCATGATTCTTGATTTAAACATCAAGTTTATCTAGGAGCTGAAAGAATTGTTTCAGAAACCATCATGTGTGGCAGATATAACGATATCTGAAACAATGTTTGTTGCAATATGATAGAGTATAATATATGTTCTCATATTGGATGAGAATTTACGAAGGTTGGAGATGCTAGTCATCCTAATCATCCAAAAGGGTTTTGGAAAGTAATGTTATACTCATGATTCGCCTTTATAAGCTACAGTAGCTTGATCATGAAAGTCATCATGATAAGGGTGAATAGAATATGTATGTAAAATGTTTACTACACTAAAAGATTACTAAAGAATGGTTTTTGAAAGAATACCGATCATTTGATGATGGTGATCTACTTCAAAGTGCAAGTCCAAAGGTATTATTATTTGAATATACACGCTTTGGACTAGGTGTCATGTATATGGCGCCACTTTTGATGTTGATAAATTCTTTTAAAAGGAAAAGGAAATGCTGAAAGAGAATCTATAAAATATATTTGGCAGAAAAGAAAAGATTGGAAATATCCAATTTAAGTATATGGATGATATACATGTTATGGTTGTATTCTTTGCTTGTTAAACAATGTGGTTCTTGGGTATTGGATACCGAATTGTTTGGTATGAAATGTCATACGGAACAACGCAATTCATGAACCACAATGACCTAAGTAACTAGCAAGAGAATATGTGATGATGTTCATCGAAAACAAACAAACCGTTGTTTGTATTTCTCGTTGACATCAAAGCTTGACTTCAAGATTTTTTTTTAATAATTGTTATTTAAATCAGGTATTATGAGAATAAAGGTTGTTCAAATAATTACCGTATTCCATATAAGATGGATGATTTACAAATCTAGTTGAAGAAATCACATCCATAAAACCTAATGCTAAAATGTCGCAAGACGAATGATTGAAAGATCACTTATGAAGTGACATCGCTGTTTAAATTATATTGGAAAGAAAACATGAAGAATCTCCATATTCATGGATTTTTGGAGTCTTTGATTTGATCAAGTGACGCTTGTGAGACTTTCCACGTGATAATTAAAACTTCGTTCAAAGGCCAAAGAAGAACGAACGACTAAATTATTGGAATTTATACATATCGATGTATGTAGTCCATTATGTGCAGTCGTAAGCGATGGGTTTCAACTTCATATGCTTTCTCCGGAAATTTGAGTGAATGTTCACTTAATGAGAAAGAAGTATGAAATATTTGAAAATGTTTCAAAGACTTTCAAGATGAAGTGAAAAATCATTGTAACAAGAAAAATAAATGAATTATGATTTGATCATAAAGGAATTTATTTGAGTTACAAGTGTAACAAGAAAATAAATGAATTATGATTTTATCATAAAGGGATTTATTTGAGTTGCAAGTTTAGCAAAACACCTAGATTTACATCTCCCGAAACACCATAGGAGTATGGAGTGTTTGAGATTTGTAATGAAACCTTGTGAGACATGGTTGGATCAAAGGTATTATTTATAAAACTGTCATTATGTTTTAAAAGATTAAAGCTTTATAGACTACCGCTTTTACACTGAAAAGAGCTCCATCTAGATCCGTTGAAATGACACCATGGGAGTTATGGTTTGGGGTAAAACCCAAGTTGTCATTTCTTAAATTTTGGTATACTAAACATAAGTAAGATGTTTACAACCAAAGTCGGATGAGCATGTCTTTGTAGGTTATTTCGAATAACAATTGGTTATTCCTCCATAACACCGAGGACAAAAGGGTTTGTCGCTTGAAATGTAAAGTTTCTTGAAGAAGGAATTTTTCATAAATGTTAAGTGGGAGGACAATAGAACTTTGATAAGGTTAACGAACCTTAGCTAAATGTGCTGAGTTGCTTAAGGAAATGGTTCCGGAAGCTGCCATAATGCTCATAGCTTATGTGCCTCAAAGGTTGTGGTCACGGAGATCTAAGTTCCTATTGAACCAAGTAGGTCGGTTAAACAATCAAATGCTAAGATTTGAGAGTAAATCATTATTGTTTGACAATGATGAACCGAATACATACAAAGAAGCGATGATGGGCTCTGACTCCGTCAAATGGCTTGAAGCCATAAAATCCGTGATAGTTTCATACACGAGAAATCAAGTTTTGAACTTGGAAGACCCTCCGGAAAGGTGTAAAAACCTATCGGTCGTATTTGGATCTATAAAGAAACAGACATGGATGTCTCACATCTATGAAATATTCGACATGTCGTAAAGTATTTTATGATAATGTTCAAAGAGTTGACTATGACAAGATTTGATCTTTCATAGCGATATTTAGTCTGAACGGATTAAAGTAGCAACCACTACATATAATTTGGTATATGGTAGATGAATAAACAAAACAAAGTTCTTCTAATAGAATGGTTACCTAGGACGTGTACATGACACGGTCCAAAGGGTTTTGTTAAATTCAAAGGATGCTAAAGGGCATGCAAACTTCAATGGTTGAAGTAAGCATCACGAGTTGGAATCTTCACCATGATGAAAAGGAGTTTTTCATCGAGACGATGAAGATGCTTGCATTTGCAAGAAATTAAGTGGGAATGAGACATATTTCTAATACATTATGTGAAGGACATCTTGTTGATTAGAAATGATGTATCTTTTATTGACAAAGGTTAAGAATTTCATTTCGATGAAAGACTTAGGCAAAACCGAATATTTAGCATGAATGTCTATAGTGGATGATGTAACGCTAATATGTTTATGCCAAACGCATATATGAGATATTGAAGGAGTTCAATATAGAAACGACAAGAAAGTTCTTGTTGCATGGAAAGGAATTGAATCAAGATTCAAGTGTATCGACACTTGATAAGTGAAACAAGATTCAAGTGCTTTGACACTTGATGAGTGCAATCACGAGAATGTTTTGATCAATCATACCATGATATGTACACATCCAGATATGTCCTATGCTCTAAGTGTTATGAGCATATACCAGAATGAATCATAAAATGATCATTGGACGATAGTGAGGATATTCTTGTGATCTTTTGGAAGAACTAAGAATATATTTGTGTAGAGGTGACAAACAATTACAAATAGTTCATTGTAAAGCGTTACATTGATACTAGTTTTGTCACAAGATACAAATTAAGTTTATCTCAATTTAAACTATGGGTGGCACAATGTAATGAAAAGGAGATTCCATGATGGATTTGGAAGAGTTCCAAAGTTAAGACATTGTGACGAATACTACAACAAAAGGCTAAGTATATGACTGCTATAGTAGCAGCAAAGGAGGGAATTTGTGTCAAGTAGTTTGTTATCAAACTAAGGTGTGGTTCACAATGGGCTAACACTAAAGATATATTGTATGACAATAGTATCGATGTGTTTTAACCCCAAGGAACTAAAGGTCTCACCAAAAGACCAAATTTATACAATGCCATCTCATTGGAGAATGAGTGATGCGTGGAGACGCAAAGACATGCAAATACACACGGACCTGAAGCGTCAGATCCGTAGATTATGTTAACCACTTGCAATTGCGTATTTGGAACACCAGAAAGCCATAGGTGTTCAATACACAAAGTTTTCAAACTAGATTATTGTCTCTAGTACAAGTGGGAGACTGAAGGGAATATGCCCGAGAGGCAATAATAAAGTGGTTATTATCGTATTCCTATTTATGATAAATGTTTATTTTGCATGCTATAATTGTATTAATACGGAAACGTTAATACATGTGTGTTTAATAAACAAACAGAAAGTTCCTAGTTATGCCTCTCTTATAAACTAGCTCGTTGATTAACAAGATGATCATAGGTTTCCTGATCATGGACATTGGATGTTGTTAATAACGAGGTCACAACATTAGTGTAATGGTGTGATGAACATTCATCCGAAGTATAGCATTACGATCAAAGTCATTGAGTTTATATTGCTATAACAACTTACGAAGTGATCCTAATCCTTAGACCATGAGATCATGTCAATCACTAACACTGGAAGAGTTTCTTGATAACATCAAACGTCACACCGTAATAGGGTGATTATAAAGATGGGTTCAGAACTACTAAAGTGTTATGTTGAGGCCCATGGATCCAGTGGAATTTGTTCATCCCGATGATGGATAGATATACTGGGCCCTCTCGGTGATATCACATTGATTAGCTTGCAAGCAAGTGATTTGATCACTAGAATGTTATATCACGGGAACGAGAAAAGAGTGCATGTCGGTAGCGAGATTAAACTAGGTATGGAGATACCGATGATCGAATCTCGGACATGTAATATATCGTGAAACAAAGGGATTAAGATACTAGCGTAAAAGGTTAACGATCACAAGAAAGTCATCGTTGAATGTGTGGGAGTCGATATGGGTCTCGGATCCCGCTCGATTATTGATTTGAGAGGGTCTCGATCATGTCCGCATTATTCGCGAACCGTAGGGTGACACACTTAAGAGACACCGACATCCATTTGGAGCAAAAGTTTCATGCCGAAAAGAAAAGGAAAGCGCGAATTTATTTCACTAGACACCAAACTGCTTTTGGGTTGAAATTGCTGAAACTGGTTCTGCATGTGAAATGAAATACTAGCAAGGGGTTTTATGTGAATGTTTGTTAATTAAAGTAATTAACAAAATTCTGAATAAATAAATAAAAGAGTTTTATTTAAATGAGAGCTTGCATTAAATTTGGTGGAAATTTAATGCATGTGAGTGGATTTTTGAGTGGAGGCTTTTTAATGGGAGTGGAGGCTTTTCATTTTGAGTGGGAGCTCCACCCACATGAATGTGGAAGAGGTGGGGGCAGCCCCATGGCTGGGCGCCATGCCCCTTGGGTGCCCCCCCTCTCCCCTATAAAAGGCCCCCCTCTCCTCCTCTCACACCACACCTCCTCGTGAAGGATCTCTCTCCCCCTCTAGAATTTATCCCCCATGGTCTCGGACTAGCGAGATACATGTTCGGCAAGAAAGAGTTGTGCTTCCGCTGCATCGCTGGAGCGAGGAGGCGGAGGTTGCTCGGTGCCTCGAACGTGTGTGCGAGCACGGATGCGCTGTTGTTTATGCGGCGCTAGGACTTCCTCTCGATCTTGAGATCGGCAAGAGATCGTCTACATCAACCACGAGTTTGGACTCGTTAAGCTTTGTCGGTCTTCAAGGGTATGTTCTCTACGGATATACATCCGCCCGTTGTTTGTATCTAGTAGATAGATCTTGGTACATAGTTGTTCCCATCGTAGGAAAATTTTTGTTTTCTATGCTGCGAACCCTACACCTATGACCTAAACAAACACAAAACAAGAGAGAGCTACGCCGGGCTACCCCTGTCAGAGGAACGTCTAGGGGGGTAGACGATCCGAGTGTGCACAGAGATCAGGGTTTCGCCGGAGGAAGACCACGAGAACATCGGAATCAGACGAGAACTTGCATGTGTCCCTAGCATATGTGTGTGAGTGTGGTGAGAGGTTGGTATAGATGCTTGCATGTGTCCCCCCTCGCATGCATGCGCTCTAACCTAGAGGCGAAGGTTCTGTACCCGTATAAGGGAGGAATCTCCCCGTTTAGGTGAAACCGGGTAGGATAGTGCCCCAACTTGTGAACCAACATGGTTTTACATCACCCTATGACCTAAACAAACACAAAACAAGAGAGAGCTACGCCGGGCTACCCCTGTCAGAGGAACGTCTAGGGGGGTAGACGATCCGAGTGTGCATAGAGATCAGGGTTTCGCCGGAGGAAGACCACGAGAACATCGGAATCAGACGAGTACTTGCATGTGTCCCTAGCATATGTGTGTGAGTGTGGTGAGAGGTTGGTATAGGTGCTTGCATGTGTCCCCCCTCGCATGCATGCGCTCTAACCTAGAGGCGAAGGTTCCGTACCCGTATAAGGGGGGAATCTCCCCGTTTAGGTGAAACCGGGTAGGATAGTGCCCCAACTTGTGAACCAACATGGTTTTACATCACCCTATGACAGGGGCGTGAGGGTCAGGAAGGAAGACATTGTCGGTAGGAACCCTAATCCTGAGTACTCGATGACGCCAGAAGAGTACATGTCAGTGAGTAAGTTGCCATTGCATTGTCTGGAGTTGAGTATTGCATTTTCAGGTTATCCCCGATTGGGCCGAGCCGCATCAACTCGCATGGGAGGAGCTGGTTAGGACGAGGTGGCTCAGAGAAGACGAGGAGTTTGCAGCCTTGTCGAGGCGGAACGTGGGTAACCGAGGCGATGGTGGAACGCACTGCGCGGGAAACCGCAACTTTGACCGCTTCAAGGGGAAGGTGGTACGTATATACATGGAACGACCTGCGTGTATTTCTCGTCATGTTTGTACTTCATATGCATACTATTTCTTTTCGCGTTTCAGGTGGCCGAGGCACAACCCGGGGAGGTGATTCATGACGTCGCCGTCTATGAGATGATGCGGCAAAAGAAGCCCAATTACTCGGAGCCTCAACCCTCGTTGCCCGTGTACTTCGGCACTGCCCAGAACGACTTGGGGAACTACAGCACGATGGTGAAGGCTCGTCACCCCCATGTGGATGACCCCATTCACGCGGAGATCGACGAGGAGTCGTTGGTCCTGTCGGGGCACGGAATGCAGCATGGACGCCTCAAGATTCTGAATAAGAAGGTTAAGCCTACCCTCAGCACAAGCTTCAGCCATCTCAAGGCTACCTACCCCGCCGACGGCCCCCCTATCCCGCCTCGTGGCCAGCCTCGTCGCTCCGCCGAGGATGTAAGTTTTTCTCGTTCTCATCATCTTTATGACTTTTGTTCCTGCATGGCTAACCACTGACGAGATTCCTTGTATTTGAAATTGTAGTCTGAGTTAGACGCGGCCTACGATACCGTTTATGAGGAATATCAGGTGGCCTTTCGGCAGCATCAGGAGGCGCTTGCGATCTACATGCAATACGTAAATGTAAGTCCGAACCTTTATTTTTGCAAAAGATACAAGTCCCACTTCCCCCCCCATTTGTTGTAATACGGCCTGACTTCTAAACTATCTTGCAGGACATGATGGTGAATATTCAAACTGGCCAGAATAGAGATTTGGGGCCCGTGCCTCCCATGCCAGGTCCGGCGCCATTTTTGCAATCGAAGGAAAGCTTCGCTAGGACCTACTACGCATCGACACCGGTAAGTTCTTTGCTAACCCACTGGTTATCGCTTTACTTTGCCTCGCAAGTTGCTAACATGTAGGCAACATGTAGGGAACGGGAGCTTCTGGGAACCGGCACTTTGGCCACGCCTCGCCGGATGGGCGTCAGATCACACCGCTTCATGACGATGGTCCATCTCCTGGCCATTCTGCAGGTGGTTCTCCCGAGCTTCACACTTCTACTCCCTCGCCAGGTGGCTCTTCTGCTGCTTCTACTGGACGCAACCCTCGGCAGAGGTCGCCACTTTTCACCAGGGGAGATCTCGGGTACACCCCCTCTCCTCCAGAGTTGTAGGCATGTGTGATGATGTATGAACGATGTATGGATGATGTATGAACGATGTGTGATATGACCATGTGTGATATGAACAATGTTTAATATGAGCATGTGTGATATGAACAATGTGTGATATGAGCAATGTTTTATATGAGCAATGTTTGATATGAGCAATGTTTGATATGAGCATGTGTGAAATAAAGGTGAGCATTGCTGTGAGCTGTGAGGGTTTGATATGAGCATGTGCTGAAATAAAGGTGAGCATTGCATTGCAGAAAAAAAAACTGGGGTTGGTCCTACGCCCACGGCCTTGCCCTCGGCGTATAAGGTACGCGTGACCAAATGGTCACGGCTACGCCGATGGCCCGCTGCCTCCACGTGGCATATGTACGCCGAGGGGGAGGCCGTCGACGTAGGCGCTGCGCCAGGCCGCTCCGCTGCCTCCACGTGGCGAGCGTACGCCGAGGGGAAGGTCGTCGGCGTAGCGGCTGCGCCAGGCCGCCCGCCTGCCTCCACGTGGCGAGAGTACGCCGAGGGCGAGGCCGTCGGCGTAGCCGACGCGCCGTTAACTGGCCGTGTGACGGCGCTGCCAACGGCCTCTACGTCGACGGGCGCCGTCAGGCCGTCGGCGTTGACCTACGCCGACGGTCTTGTCCTACGCCGACGGCCGCGCCTGCTCTGCCGAGGGAGAGATCCGCCGACGGCAGCCGTCGGCGTAGCTTACGCCGAGGGTTTTCCTGGCTACGCCGACGGCAATGAGCCCTCGGCATACCAGGCGTTTCCTCTCGCGCAAAATTAAGGGTTGACCATTTAGCAAAGATTGTGTCCCCAGAGTGGAGTGTTCGCTGCTTGAAGCAAAAAAGAAGTGGTAGTCTAACTGTGAGAACTGTGTGTTTCATGGTTTTCAAACTTGGCTGTAATGACCATGTTTTTTGCACTTTTCTGGTACTTGTATGCAATATGGAAACCAAGTTTTTATATCACAGTGCGTGCTTCTACTTATCCTGTTTGTGTTCCAGTGCAGATTCTGCTCCCAATTTGCAATGCTTACTTTCAGTGCTCATTATGTTTTGACTACAATCTGATAAATGGTGCAGAGTTGGAGATAGCAAATTATCTATTCCCACAACACACATGACAATGTTGTCTCATTTCAAGAAGGACAACATAAATTGTTACATTTCAGAATCTGGTTTTAGTGGGTTACTGGTGCCCACTAGGTCAAATTATACGACAGACTGCCTCATAAAATTTTTCCAACATTACATGACATATCTTTTTTTATTATAAAATAGTACCCAACAACTAGGTTGAAACGTGCCTCTGTTATTTCTGAATCGAAACGGTTTAACTTGTAAATAAATAAGCAGGTATGAGAAAAAAATCCCAGAATAGAATGCATCAACATTTGGGCAAGAAGAAATAAGCTTCTTAGCAATAT